>CM051401.1:4182133-5544099 GCA_028052125.1 Melia azedarach | reverse complement strand
ATAAAAAAGATAATTCAAAAGATTACAAATAAGAAAATTAAAATAACGCATAGATGAAATTTTTTTTATGTTTTCAACACATTCTAATTTTGTAAGGCGACGAGTATTTTTTCGTGGGTAAATCCAAAACATTTACTTATGCCTTGGAGACTATATTTGGCTACAGTCACTATCAATTATCACTTTGCACACTATATTTTTAATTGTTCCCTTGGTACGAAAATCTTATTTCGTGTGTTTCCTATTCTATTTTGGTGCCAATAATAGCTTTTATATAATACAAAAAACGACTTCTTCTTCATCACCATTAACTACATCAACCTCTTCCCTATCTTCAATTACCTTCTTCATCTTCTACCACAGCCCCTCCACATAATGCATCACACCTTTATTTTTTCTCCATTCTAGACATTCATTAATATATGCCTAGGCTATTGACATCTATAATATTTGCTTGTCATTGGCTTCCATACGGGTTACTAGTTTGTTGCTAAATAGTTCGCAAATTAGTTAAATTACCCCTTCGCCTAAATTCTCCTCTACCCATATTTGGTGCTACTCTTCTATTTCGTGGTACCTGGTTTAGTGATGTGCTACAGTTTGTGATTTAATAACAGACCACCTTCATTGCCTCTCCAGCTTCCTTTCCTTGTTCACAAGTTCAAAAAAATTCCAAATCATATACATGTCAAGCTGGTCTTGTATGTCAGTTCGTAGCCTTCCACTAAATCTGGCAACCATTTGCAATTTGGACTCTTTCAAGTTGTTCCTAGAACATAACTTATGGAATTCTTCAACATCATTGTCGACTGAACAGTTCCTTGTTGGCAATTGTTTAAATGCTTGAATAAATCCTGCTAATAATTAGAGGAAAAATATTTAGCCTTTATCTTTTGTTTCATGTGCTTCTAAGACTTAAATGTTCTTTCCTTTATGCTATCACTTATTCTGAACCTGTTACCACCAAAACAGATACACCTCTTTTCAATTTCATGGCTGTAAATTTTACTTTCTTCTCATTGAGATATCCATATAATTAAAAGAATTCTCTATATCTAAAATTAATCAAGAAAGTCTTCTACGTGCAAACTCTCTTTAAATACAGGAATGTCTACATTTACATTATAATCACTATAATTCCAACTTTCACGTGTCCCAGTAAAACCTCGATTAATAATATCATCGTCTGAATCCTTATGTCTTTGAATTCTGTCATTAATAATGCCAAGTGTTTGTGGCACTGGTGTCGTACCACTGGGCGGGATCTTGTGTGTCCCTCTAACCTTATGTTTAACCATCTTGTTGCCACCTAGTTCCAACCTCTCTAATCTTCTATCAAAATCTTTCAATTCTTAACAAATAGTTTAAGTAAATTCCCTGACGGCTACCCTTCCGGCGTCCATGGCTATCACAAATAACCTCCACTGTTAATGCTGCATCTCCTAAACATCGTCAGTAGGTTGGTTGCTTCTCGTATCGCTGTTGCGTACCATTGCAATTCCTACTCTAATACCAATTGACGAAGCGGAAATACAAAGATAAACGAAACCAAAGTTTTTAAAAGTTTTTAAATGAAATTTTATTGAATGAAAAGATGACAAAATAATATTGTAGGCTCCCTTTTAATAATAGAAAAAATCTAAGCCAACCTTAATAAAGAAAGATAAACTCCTACAAGGTAAGGAATCTAAGAAATTTTTTTTTTGGTAAAACCTTGACTAATAAGGTCTATGTATTAATAAAACAATTAAAAAGAAAAGAAGAAGATTACAATAAAGGGGGACATAAAGAGCCTTACCCTTTGATAAAACATATAGCGGTTTGAAATACTTAAATAAATAGGTAACAAGGAAAACCGTTGGCATCATTCGAAAGCAATCTATCAATTAAAGAAGGATAAGAGGACCACCAATGGATAGAATCATACTTGAATCCTAGATTAGCCAGTGCATCTGTCACAGTATTAGTTTCCCGAAAGGAGTGAGAACAACGAAAGTTCATTTTGAAATCAAGAGTCGAAAATTGATCCATCGGTTATGTAGTGTCCAATGAGCTAGAAGATAATCCTTAAGAATAAGTTGGATTACCAAAAGAGAGTCACTTTCAAGCCATAGGTTAATCCACCCGTTATCAAAAGCAAATTCAATGGCTAGAATCACAGCCATGATCTCAGCATAAGTTGCCGTTTGGTTACCAAGAGCTAAGTATAACCACCCAAAAAATCTCCATTGTTGTTACGGAAAACACCTCCACAAGCCGAAGGGCCTGGTTTGCCTTTAGCCAAGTCATCCGTGTTGACCTTGATCTAGCCAGCTGGTGGAGGCTGCCAACGAAGAATAAGCACACGCGGTGCTCTACCCAAATGCCATGGAATTCTCAAATCTGACAGGATAGCTCGATCAGAGCCAAAAGCTACATAACCAGGACAAAACCTTGCAAAGTATTTAATATGTGCCAAGATGTCCGTTTGGAGTCGTCTAAGAGACGGATAAATGTTTTCATTTTTAGTCGATTTCTAGACCGCCAAATAACATAAAAAAACAAAGCAGAAGTAACCATCCAGATATTAAACAGCTGAGGGCTAAATCTCCGATCAACAATCCATTCCCATAGCTCCAAACATGAAGAAATAGATGGTAGAGAAGGCGAAAAAGATTACTTAACCACTGCTAGAGGTTATTTGCAAAAGAGCATTTCACAAAGACATGATCTATCGTTTCTGAGCAAGAAAAAATGTCGCAAAGGGAGCATACTGATACGATACAGATGCCTCTTGCTCTTAACACCTCTTCTGATAGGAGCTTATTCTGAAGGACACGCCAAACCAAAGTAGCGAATTTAGGTGGGATAAAATTTTTCCATAAAATTTTACACCAATTTGGATCCCGTTACGAGTTCGAATGAAGTTGTAGCTTTCTTAGAGAGTTAAGATCCCATCTTTCAAAGTCTTCCAAACTAAATGATCAGGATTATTCATTCGTGGAAGAATTATATTCTGGATAGAGTTCTTATGTGCGGGAACATTTCATAAAACACTTCTGGAATGCACCAATTCCCATCTCTGATCACTGAAGAAACTGTTGAAGTAAATCGTAGTAAACCAGCTCTTGGTAAAATAGGTGAAGAAGCCAACTGTCATGCCAGAATTTCACTTGCAGACCATCTCCTATAATCCATGTCGAACCTTTGTGATAAAGATCCACCACTGAGCACCAACCACTCCATAAAGAAGAACCCAAGTATTATCCTTTTTGCATCTAATACATACCTAGCTTTGATGAAATTAGCACAATTCGTATCGCTAGTATGAATCTCCCATAATCTTTTTAACAGGCAGGAAGCATTAAGATAATCAAGTCTGCGAAGGCCTAGTCCCCCTTCCTCTTTCGGTAAGCAAGACAAATCCTATGATATAATGGCAAGCTTGTTATGAAAAGCATTCCCCGATAGCAAAGAAATTGCAATCCCAAGTTTGTAGAGATTTTAAAAGAGAACGAGGCCATAAATAAATTTTAAAACTGTGCATCAGGAAATTTGTAAGACTGATTTTATAAGCTCAGCCCTACCAGGTAGAGATAACATCTTACCATGCCAACTTGTCAATACTGATTTAACACGGTCTGCTAAAACTTGAAGGTGTTGGCGTTTTGGACAACCCTGGAAGATAACATCATTAATAGACTTTTATCTTTATTAATGACTTGCCCAAAGGCCTTCCATAATTATCCAGGAACTTACATAATGTAGTAAGAGAGTTCTGGTCTCCACGGCTAAAAATGAATACATCATCTGTGTATAAAGAATGTGTTATAGCTGGATAACCACGCGGAACTGAGATAGGGAACATTTTGCTAGATTCGTGAAGATGAGTAATCCCTCTGGACAACACCTTCTTGCCAAACAAAATAAAAGTGGGGAAAGTGGATCCCCTTGGCGGACTCCACGTCCACACGTGAAAAAACCCGTAAGCAGACCCATTTAGCAGGATTGAGATTCTCGCCGAAGAAAGAATCAATGATGTCCAATTTACAAATCTTTCCTAAAAGCCAAGTTTTCTTAGCACTGTAAAGAGAAAATCCCAATTGATAGTGTCAAAAGCCTTAGAGATGTCCAATTTAATACCAACATTTTCGCCGAAAGCTTTACGATCCAGCATATTTATCCCTTCGGAGACCAGGGAGATGCTATCTCGAATAT
Organism: Melia azedarach; assembly: GCA_028052125.1. Taxonomy (NCBI): domain Eukaryota; kingdom Viridiplantae; phylum Streptophyta; class Magnoliopsida; order Sapindales; family Meliaceae; genus Melia; species Melia azedarach. Next base: position 5,539,902 of record CM051401.1, on the reverse strand, counting down.
GACGACCCACGGATGAAAGCTTTGTTTGATGTTGATAGATAATTCGATCCATGAGAAGTCCAAAGACGATTTACTAATATTTTGGTAATAACCTTGAAAAAGAAATTTGCCAAAGCAATTGGACGGTTAATGCGAAACGGACACCACATCTTCACTCTTAGGAATAAGCACTAGGAAAACAGAGTTGATATTTGGAAAAAGATAGCTATCTCGGAAAAACTGTTTTGAACACCAGCTATAATGTCTTCTTCCCAATTATATCCAGCAAAACATGGTAAAAAGCCCAGTACATCCGTCAGGCCCTGGAGCACTGGACGAATTCATTTGGAAAACCGTGTCTCGAATTTCTTCAGTACTTGGAATAGCAGTTAGCTGAGTGTTATCTTCTCTTGACAATACAGAAGGGATCAAATCAAAAATCTTGAATAGCTTTCTAATGGACCTTGATTTGCATATAAGTCTTGGAAATAATTGATTGCATGAGAGGAAATATCTACCAGATTATCGCACCAATTTCCATTAATGATCATACCAAAAATTCCAGATCTAGCCGGTTTGCATTTTTAACATAGGCATGGAAAAATTTAGAACTTTTAATCTCCCTCCTTCAACCAAGCAATTCGTGCTCGCTCTTTCCAAAAAGTTGTTGGGTTGCCACTGCATGTAAGAGCCTTTCCTTTGCTTGAATTCTTCAATCAGTAGACCCTCCAAGTTAGCTTCAGAATTAAACCGCTTTTGAATCTCTTCCAAATGAGATCTAGCACTCAATACTCTTTCATGAATATTACCAAAAACTGATTTATTCCATTCGCGAAGCCTGATCTTCAGTATCTTTAGTTTCCTGGCCACCCATGAACATTGGACAACCACAAACCGGCAATGAATTCCGCACCTCTGCAACTAACTTTTTAAACTCGGGATGGTCGAGCCACATAGATTGAAAACGAAAAGGTTTAGGACGTTCATTTGCCCGATTTTGAACTGGATATAAGGAGTGGAGAGTGGTCTGAAACTGAACGAGGAAGGACTTGACAATTCACCGAGTCCCAAGCTTGAATAAACCAGTTAGCATTGCACGAAGCCCTATCTAATTTGCGTTCCATGTAGCCCAAATTTTCTCTGTGCGTGCCCAAGATAAGTTTAGACCACTAGAAGGGATATGAAACAACCCGCTATCATCGATTAAGCTCTGAAAATCTGCACAAGAGAGAGGACCCCGGCATACCACCACCATATTGTTCGTGTGCACCCAATGTTGCATTAAGTCACCAAACAATAACCCAAGGATCTGTTATGGTATGGGATAAATCAATTAACTCCGACCATACTGTTCGACGTGACACATAATAGGTTGAAAGCATAGACAAAGGAGAATAGACAGATAATTCCCTCTATCTTAGTTTTGATAGTCATTTGTTGATCCCCACACGAAACAACTTCTACATTAGCCAGTGCTTCGTTACGAAAAATCCAAAGTTTGAGTTTGTGATTGTTGAGTTTGAAACCAAAGACAACTTGATGGAATGCCAGAAAGAGCTTGAGATGTTATCTAGATCTACCATCGGCTCTGCAATCGCTACTAGAAGAGGGCGATGATACAAACAAAGGTTGGCTAGTTCATTCTGAGATTAAGAGTTGGCTATCCCTCTTATATTGCAGTAGAGAACTTTCATGGGTTGGGGTGAATTACGTAGCTTACCCTGTATAGGGTAAAGATTATTTGTTCATATCTGTTTCGCTCTAAGAAAGACCTTAGAATTCGAACGAGAAAACGGCCGTTGCACTGAAGACAAGTCTCCATGGAAGCCATTGAAGAAATGGTAATGGAGAAAAAACATATTGACCAGTTTATTATGAAAGAAAGGTTGGTCGAACCTTCTATAATTAATTCTAGTATCATCATGGAGAAGCAGATGGCCCTTCTTGCGAGAGAATATCATTAATTCTCTTTTGCTTGACCTATAATTTTTTTTGTTAGATTTGGACATTACGATTTCAAAACCATCTTCTGTCACTGGCTTTTTAAGAATAGATGCTACTTGTCGGATTTCATTGACTAGATTCGCATCGTGTTGTATAACCATCGTGCTCGTGAAAGTTGGCTGTAATTTCGAAATCGAATTTTCTTCCTTTTGTTTATTTGAAGGCCGGTCACTCGATTTTGTAAATTGTGAGGTTGCTGTTTATCACATGATCTATGCGTATCTCTATCCTCACAATCCTTTATATTAATTTCCATTGGAATAATCTCAGTGCCTTCTCCACCACATGGCATGTGCTCACCATCATGTGCAATCTGAAAAAATTCATTATTGCCCTCAATTTGTGTAGTCTTCATTCCCTCACCAGCTTTGTCACGTGATATGTCTATGCGATGGGCAAGTTGCCTTTCCTCCCCCTCCTGTGCATTCTGCTCCATATTCTGAGAAAGTATTATCCCACTTCCTTGTGTTTGGTTAGGTGGTCCCTGCTTCGCTGTCAGCTCCTCCGTAACCGGAGGAATGGAAGAAGAGTTTTATACCTTCTGATCTCCATGTTCATCGACTTGAAGGAAGTCGTTCTCGGAGTCAAGGCTGTTGTTATTTTCCGTAGAGGTCTTCTTCTCCACTTCAATGGATTTAGCCAGAACTGGTTTATATATTTTCTTTGGCTCTGAATTTTTGTGTGTGTTATGATTGTTCTGGATTTGCCCGTGGCGACACTGATGTTCAGCATGTCCGAATCTATTACAAATGTTTGCACCTTGTAGGAAGATTCTCGTAGTGAACTTTAACATCGAACCCATAGTCTGGTAATTCGACCGTTACGATGTCCAGTAATGGCTTCGAAAGATCAACTTCTACCAATATTTGTGCATAGAAGCCATATTTCTTCTCCCTCGTAGCTTGGTCAATCTGAAGGGGAATTCCAACCCCTCGAGCAATGGTCATTAAATTCGCGGGTGCCAGTATTCCAGACTTAATCCTCGTAGCCGAATCCATAGTTGCACATGTGACTGAATTTTGGGGTCATAGGGATTAAAATTTTGTTGCCATTGATAAAGCCTGAAGACACCATGTTGTAGGGAGCAAGAGACGCTACCCCACACCTTCCTCATATCCACTTCATCCGAAAAATGTATGTCATAAAATCCACGAGCCAATGGGGCCATATGCCACTGATGTTCTGGTTGCCAGACCTTGTGCAAGATGGTTCTTAATTCCTCCACTTTCATAGGTTTAGAGCCTGGTCTGAGTATAATTCGTCCGATAAGGTTCGTCCTGCAATGATTAAGTTGTTCCTTGTGAAGCTCAGGTTCAATTTTGACAATGGTAGTATCCCCCCGAAGTTGAGGGATCGGGAGTTGTTTGGAAAATTCGGAGAAATCATTCGGACGGGATAACAAGGAAGCAAAGGTAGGTTTCTTCGTCAAAGGGATCTGAGTATCTGGAACCTTTTGAGATTTTGGGGCAATTAATTGACGCAACTGATCAAGTAATGCTGATGCTTCCGTCGATGAGGCTGCCATCAGGAACTGTGAGCAAGGTTGAACAAGGATGGTGGTTATTGTGGTGGCCACAGAATCTTCGGCGGCGGCGATGGTAGTTGCATGTTAAGACAAAAAGGGAACTTTCGAATCTAAGAAATTAAAAAAATATATATTAAATAAAAATAAAAAGACTAAAGTCGTCCTATGTCATAAAGCTATTAAATTAGAACCCAACAGGAGCGATTGTCATTTTTCCAAAAAAACTTCCCTCAGTTAATTTCATAATTTGTATTTTTAAATAATAAATTAAAGGATTAATAATCCACTTCGAAGTGTTCTCACTGATAAATTTGTTAACATCCTCCGATCTCATATTACTTAATAGGAGAGAGTCAAAGAAACCTCTTATAGCATAAAACACATGCAAAGATTCAATGCGAGCAAACTGAGCAAAGTTCTGCATCAACCAGTATTGTTGAGCTGTATGTCTAAACAGCATTGGTTTTTTCTTTGAAAATTTCACGAAAGTTTTTTAATTTGGTCTAGTTGATTATATTGGTCGAGTAACTTATTAGAATGAAGTTCATAATTATCTTTTTTCCTTTGGGAAACTCTTGATGAGAAATTCGCGACTCGGAAATGAAAGAAAAAAAGAAGCCTGGAAGGCATTGCTCAAGAACGAGTTAAATCAATAAGAGACAAAACTTGGGAAAATGGAGTGAGAATATTATTAATCTAGCATGCAATACCATCAGCTACTAATTAAGATAAGTTGGATGATGCAACAGAACAGAACAAAATCTGGATTGACTTACTAACCTCAAGATCTGCATGCAGAAAGAAAATCCTGAAGCTAGCAACTTCATCTACTAGTTCTAGCTAGGAGTGATTAATATATATCATTAATCATTATATATCAAACCTTGAACAAAATGCTTGGAATCAATTACGTAAAAAAAAAAAAAAAGCGACATATTGCTGTCAGTTAAAAGGAAATTAATATTGTTATAAATATGATTAGAAGCATGCAAGGAATAAGTATTTCACACCAGCAGAACTTCTATTCATTAACACGTATGACGAAACATCACATAGGTTTATTATATTCTGTTTTCGACGAAAAACTTTAATTGCATAAGGAAGTGATGAGAACTCGCCCTTTATTCCTGAAACCTTCCTTATTAAACAGACAACAATTATCAGTGGACTCTTTTATGGAATTAATGCGTTAATACACATTAATTAATCCAAAAGTCCAAAGTACAGTGTGGAAGGGAGATGATGAAAAAAAAAATAAAGGGCTAGCAGATTTAATATGAGCACTTGAAGCCGGCGGGGACCTTGCAGTAGTTGAAGAGCAGTGTCAATGAAAGATCGGAAATGTCTAGTTTGAGAACATCCAAAACATTAATCTTAAGGGAAGTGCAAAGACAAGCAGCGGCATCAATATTAATCAAATTGTTAATGAGACTGCAGCAATCGGATGGCTGTGGGTTACCGAGCTTAAGCAAGACGCCCAATACGTCGGCACAGACACTCAACTTAAGGGCATCATCAGGACAGTTTTCTAGCGAGGCTGATGATGAAGGGATAGAGGTGAGGACAGCGAAAAAGAGGATGTTGAGGGAGAGTAAAAGGGCTAAAGACTTGGAAGCCATTTCTATTCTTCAAACACAACCTAGCTAAGACTTAGACTTAAACTTTGTTAATGTCACGAGAGAGAGAGAGAGAGTGTGTATATCTGAGTGATGAAAGTGGTTAAGTTGCTTGGGGTATTTATAAGCGGAAATCCGATCTGCTTACGTTATAAATATTTGGATGGTGTATTAGATTAGACTACCAAGCACATGCCTCTTCCAATTATCGCGTTCTTTATAATATTGTTGATTACTTGTCAAGTAGTCTAATAAATATTTAGTCCATTGCTTTCACCGAAATCTATAACTGTATTTTATGTGCAACTTTATCAAAGTCAATGTGTGAATGCCCAATTAGATTATCTATCCGCACGCCCATAAAAGAATATATCTAGTACAATCAACAAGCTTTCTAATTCTCTAGCTCCCTTTCAAATAAATATTAATAATAGTATAAATAAAGGAAGTGTTTGTTAGTTTAGATAAAATGTGTCAGTTCTCCGTTATCTCGTAGTACTAGTTTCAGTAAATATTTTTGATAATTTTGAAGATTATTAGTGTTAGTCCTAGATGAAACAGTACTGTACCTAATTAAGCCAACTGGTTTATGGAGTGCCATTCAAAGTTCTTCGGAGATAAGTGACCTTCTTTTGCTGACCATCTAAGAACATGTATTCATGTGATCATATATGTTCTGCTAATACTACGTGGAGAAAGGCCTTTTGGGATCAATCCCCAAAAAGAAAATGAAAACCATGGAAATGCTTTTCAGATCCATTACTCTCGCCTCCTATTTAATTTTGATACTTAATAAGATTATCGTTAGATTCGATGTGTGTAACATGTCTTTGCCATCAAATACTCAATGCGATGCACGATGTGAATAAGTGATATTACATATACCAGAGCTCACCGACTGATGGCCTCACTCGACTTTCTAATATTATACGCTACCAATTAAATCGAAGATTAAATAATTTTTAATGAATTAAACGATTAAAAGAAACTAAATCAACTAATTGCATATATAATAATTTAGTTTAAATAAAGAATCCAGAATTCATAGACAGATAGCTCTCTAAATCTTTCTTATGTATAAAGATATTAATTAAGGGTCTTTTTAATTTTTTTTAACTTAATATTTATCTGCTTAAATGTTATTCTATTATATAATTAAGGGCCAGATGAAAAGTTGTATATACATATATTTAATTTAAAGTTTAAACAAAGAGTTTTAAGCTAAGCGAAAAGTTAAAATACTCATGATTATATTTAATATATATATAAATACGAGAATTTAATTGAAATTTTTATGTAATTTTATTTAATATTAAAATTTATAAATAAAAAATGTTTTAAATAAATTTGGAGTGGGGGTAACACTTTCTGTCTAATCGAAGATTTTCCCCCTTATTCCATTATTTGATTATTCCATCTCCTTGCATTATCTACTAATATTTAATTGAAACAGGTCTCGAGAATTAAAAAGAATATTATACGTGCAAATAATTCTATGGGATAGATAATCTAATTTGCAATTCATCCAATGACTCCGATGAAATTGTACATAAAATAATGAGAACTTGTAGGCTTCGCTGAAAGCAACGGCTAATTGCTGAATACCAAGAGAACCTTTTTACTAGCTTTTATTAGACAACATGACAAGTAATCAACAATCCAGAAAACGTGAAAATAGGAAGAGGCATGTGCTCGATAATGTAATACACCATCATGATGATAATGATGATGATGATGATGATGATGATGATGATGATGAAAACAACCACAAGAGTTAATAATAATAATAATAATAATAATAATAATAAAACGATATTTGAATTGTTATTTGACCCAAAATTTTAAATTTAAGCAATATCTGATATTTAAGTGGTTTAACATTTTTCTGATGTGTAAATTTAATTGTTAAACCACTGGTTATGGAAGGAGTATAGAGAGAAGGAGGAGAGGGATTTTTTTCTTTCTCTTAGATTCTAAATTTTGATTTGTTTGAAAATCTCAAACCCGATACTTTTTTCCTAAAGCATAACAGAAAATTAGTTTACTTATAAAATTTGAAATTTCTTTAATGAAATGCCACTAAGACAACCTAAGAGGAGGGTGAATTAAATTTTTAAAAAATATTAACAATAAACTCAAATTCCTACCTGACCACACAAAAAACACAATATATGCAATAAATAAAAGGATATAGAGTTATGAGGTTGAATATCGGTTTACAGTAGTTCGCAAACACTTGGGCTACATCCACTCATTTAAGCTCCACTTGAAGATTTCACTAATATCAAGTTTTGATTTTACAAAATTTCAAATTATAACCAAGAGGATTTTCAGGTACCTCTTAAACGTTACAAGTGTTTACTTACCTTAAACACTTAAACAACCAAGATTTACGGTTTCCTACAACCCTTACAAATGTTTGCTTAATCCAATTACTCAATACAATCTCAACCAAGTGAAAGACTCATTTCTTTCACTTTTTTACAAAAACAAAATGAATTAAAGGGATAAAAATGCTTACAACTTGATCGCTCACAAGAAAAGTAACACAAATGAAATTTATTAAAGATCCAAATGTCTGTATGATGATTTTCAAGCTCAAATTTTGTTTTAGAAATTTGTAAGGACTTTATATTTCTCAAATATATATTCCAAGAAATCCTAAAATAAGTGTGAAGCCTAAATTTATAATACATTTGAAAATTAGCCATTAGGGATGCCAAAATTCAAATTTCCAAAAGGTTGATCGGCCAAGTTGGTGTTGTCGATCGACTAAATGGCTTAGGCGATCTAGGAGGCATTCTGCCTCTAGTCACTCGACCAAGTTGGAAAGGTTGGTCGACCGACATTGTTCACGAACATTGTTCACAGGATCAAAAAATTTGTATTTTAGTTCAATTTCAAGTTTCAAAATCTTGCATTTTAGCCCCTATTTCAAATTTTAAAAACTTGCATTTTAGTTCAATTTTCAAAACTCAGAACATTTGTTTTTGAAAAACTTCTTGAGCTTGACACAAATATCATACACACTCACAAGCATACAAAAATGATATAAAATAAAACACAAAACTTGTGACTTCATTCTTCCATTTGTTGAAGGGGTTCTATTATACTTTTCATGAATGCCTTCATTTTAGATGTTATTTGAATTTTCACAATTGCATTCCAATTCTTCATACTAGAAATATCACAATAAATGCTATAAATAAATTTGGTTAGTGAAAGATATCAATATTTGTTATCATCAAAATAATAGATTATAACCTTAAGGTTATCATTTAGTTCTATATGTCACCGAATTTGTGTAGGGATGGAGAAGAATTGAGAGAAGACAAAAGGCTAAAATTCAATGATGTTAACCACTGTTCAAAAAATAAGTTTAACAGTTATTTCGTTAGTGATTAAATTAGATAAATACATGTTTAATATTTATTAAGTAATTGAGTATTAGGAAAATCAATCTTAACCCTCCTTATATTATATATGTTACATGCTATTGGTTCTTTAAAAATCTAAGAAAAGAAAAATCTCGAGAAGATTTTCATACATACATAAAAAAAATAATCTAATATTGAAGTTACACAATAAGAATGATTCACCAATTTTTTTTTTATAAAAAAAAGATTCACTAATCGGTATAAAATCTTTGATAAGATTAATAAATTTTAATTAGAATAAAAATTAAAGTGAATTATCATAAAAATGTTAAAAAAATATTATTATAAAATACAAAAATCTCTAATTGGCCCTTAATTACTTAATATAATAAAATTTATCTAAACAGTAAAAAAAACAAATAGACTCTTAATTCCTCGCGTTAACATATAGGAAAGTTGAGGAGAGCCATGTATCATTGCGATAAAAATTCTTATTTTCTTGTTTAAAAGAAATTATATCAGTATTGGTTGATTTAGTATACGTAATGTAATATAATATGTTCACATCGTATATCGTATTGAGCATATATATTTGATGGCAAAGACATGTTAGATACATAGAATCTAACAATAACTTTATGAATCATCAAAAATTAAATAGCAGGCGAGAGTAACGGATCTGAAAAGCATTTCAATGGTTTTCTTCTTTCTTTTTTGGGGATTGATCCCGAAAAGCCTTTCTCCACATAGTATTAGCAGACCTTTATCACATGAATACATGTTCTTAGATGGTCAGCAAAAGAAGGTCACGTCCTCCGAAGAATTTTGAATGGCAGTTCATTAAAACTGGCTTAATTACAGTGTTTGATCTAGGACTAATATACTAATATTCAAAATTAACAAAAATATTTGCAGAATACTGATAAGACGAGATTAGGGAGAATTTATTAAAACCTTTTAGCTAATCGATAACTTCCTTCCTAATACTATTATTAGCTTATTCCATCTCTCCTAGCATTATTCTTATTGTTTATTTGAGGCGGATCTCCAGAATGAGAAAGCTTATTATTTTCACTAGATAACTTTACTGGCGCACGGATGGATAATCTAATTGGGCATTCACACATTAACTTTGATAACATTGCAAACTAATAAGATATTGTTGTAGACCTCCTCAAAGCACTGGGCTATTATAAGTTTATTAGACAACTTGACACGTGATCAACTATATATATAAGAGACGCGACAATTGGAAAGGCATGTGCTTGTTAGTCCAATGTAATACGCCATTCAAATATTTATAACACAACAGATCGGATTTCCGCCTATAAAAACCTCAACCACTTTCATCACTCACATATATATCTCTCTCTTTCGTGACATTAACAAAGTTTAAGTCTTAGCTAGGTTGTGTTTGAAGAAGAGAAATGGCTTCAAAGTCTTCAGCCGTTCTGCTCTCCCTCAACATCGTCTTCTTTGCTGTCCTCACCTCTATCCCTTCATCGTCAGCCACATTAGAAAACTGTCCTGATGATGCCCTAAAGTTGAGTGTCTGTGCCGACGTATTGGGCGTCTTGCTTAAACTTGGTGAACCACAGCCATCCGATTGCTGCAGTCTAATTAACAATTTGATTAATATTGATGCCGCTGCTTGTCTTTGCACTTCCCTTAAGATTAATGTTTTGGATGTGCTCAAACTAGACATTTCCGGTCTTTCATTGACACTGCTCTTCAATTACTGCAAGGTTCCCACCGGCTTCAAGTGCTCATACTAAATCTGCTAGCTCTTTTTTCCCCTCCATATGTACTTTGGACTTTTGGATTAATTAATGTGTGGATTAACGCATTAATTAAAACCATATGAAGTCCATTAATAATTGTTGTCCGTTTAATAAGGAAGGTTCTAGTGCTCTTGATGATGAAAAAAAAAAAAGAGGAATGGTTTTATGAGTTCTCTGCACCACTTCCTTTATGTAACTAATGTTTTCCGTTGAAAACAGAATTCAATAAAATGAATAGAAGTTCTGCTCTTATATGAAGTAGTTATTCCTTTGCATACTTTTAATCATATTTATAACAATACTAATTTGCTTCTTACTGAAAACAATATTAGTTTTAATGCTCGCTTTATTTATAAGTAATTGATTCCAAGCATTTTTTGCTGGGTTTGACTGCATAATTAATAATATTAATTACTTCTAGCTAGAACTAGTAATTGAAGTTGCTAGTTTTGGAATTCTCTTTCTGTATGCAGATCTTGAAGTTAATCCTCTGTAAGATATTCTGAGATGGGAAGACTCTGGTAGCTTTGTCAGTGAAAATACTCTGACCATCAACTTAATTCTCAATATTTATAGTCTTGAGAGACAAGTTCTCAAAATAAGACAAACTTTTTTATTAGCAATAATGTATTCAACTTATTATTTTCCTCTAATAAAATTTTGGGTTGTTATACTGGTTACCTCATGATTTTACTGTTATTTTAGAAAGCCAATGAGTTGATGCCATTTGTATTTACGAATTCTTTAATTATGCGATCGGGACTTGTTCATGCATGAGTTAATTAACTAAGCATAAGCCTCTAGGTGTCTCTCTCCCCATTTTTGTGGTGGAGCACTTGTTTTGATGAGGTAATTAATTTGAAAAGGCATGTTCTTGTAAGTTAATGCAGATTGGAGTTCCTGTTTTGGATTAAATGTGTCTGATAGGATTAATGGTAGTTACAATATTTAATTTACACCACCAATCCTATTAATTATTTAGATATAATATATGAGTTATAAAAAGATATTAATATTTTTTAATATTTTTTTAAATTTTAAAATATTTTATTAGTATATAAAGAGTATTATATGCATTTTGATGTATTACAAAAAAGAAAAAAAAAGAAAAAAATTATAAGTCTATATATTTTAACAAAAGTTATATTAGCAATCGTAACATAGAAAACTTGATGTTTATCTTCCGGTAGTCGTGTTCATCGAGGAGATTGATTTGCAAGTATTGGATTGAATCTTGAAACCATAGAGAACCGTCACTATCCATACAAGGGGATGACTCTTTGGTTTTAAGATAATGTTCTTTTAGCTTGCCTCACTATACTCAGGCAAGAATTTCTTTATCTTTTCTTACTTGAATATATTATTTATTTATTTTAATTACTTTTGTTGTAATTTATATCTATAATTGTGATTGTGATTGTGATATTTATATGTTTAATAAAAAATTAAAAAATATACCCAACAGTTTAAAACCAGAGAAAATTTAGTTTGTATATTTTGTTAGTAAATTATCTTCTTAATTTAAAGTTAATATTTTGCATTGTTTGTATATTGTCTGTTGTAAATTATGTCAAACACAAATTATATTTTAATTAGATATAAAATTGTGTGACATGTATTGCCTGAGTTTAATATAATTTTTATCATTATTATTTTGTTAAAATACTTGGATGCATATTGGCTTGGAACAAATTACTGTATTTTGTCCTCTTACAGATAAGACAACATTTGTCGTAAAATTACGTTCAAAATTCATGTGACTAATAAAGTTCTAAATGTCTTAAATCAGCATTTGTTGTTCTTCATTTATGCTAAGGAAGCAATTGTTTGAGATTCTTTTGTACTGATTGCTATAGACCAATAGTCATCTTTATATGATGATCATGAAATCATATATATTGCATGCTTTGGGTCCAAATCTCATGAATAGTTATATTCATATCATATTAGCCTTTTAGTTTTGCAAGTTTTGTAGATATGTTATTATTCTTTGTTGAAATTATTTATAATTTATGCCTCTATCATTTGTTGGAAGGTATGGAATTTGCTTTTATGCTAATTTTACAAACTAGTGATCACTCTTTTTTGTTCAAATTTTCATGTAGGACATACCTGAATGAGTCATGTGAATAATTTGTTTATTTTTGCCAAATATGTTCTAATTAATCTTTTATTAAAACATATATCTTTAGAGTAGTATTAATGTGTTAATTCAGTCCATCTCATTTCTTATATTTGGTGTGAGTAATATTATATGCATCTTCAGTTTGCCTTAATAATTATAAATTATTTATTGTAATACTTGTCTTGGAGTAAAATATTTATAAACGTGATTTGTCTTCACAAACATTATTATATGCGATTTATCATTACTTTTGCAATTCAAAAATTTTGACATGTTACATTTTTGTTATATGAATAATTGAATGATATATTAATTTATATCATTTTTTATGATATTTTGGATTACCGTTCTGCCACTGTTATGCTATATTTGTGCATAGCTATATTTAATTACTATTAAAGAGCCGGCTAATTCATAATATTTGTATAAAGGAGATTTATTAGGTTATTAAAGAGAATATTCAATTGTTTTAATAATTAAAGATATTAATAATAGTATAATTTATAAGAAAATTTTAATTTGCAAAACATATTGCGCATATTAAGAACTTTTATAATTAATTATGACTATTTTTTCTTTTAATTTTTTTCTTTCTTTTTTACTAAAGATGGTGGTGAATATTAATACAAAGTATGTCTATTTATTTAGTGTTTTACCTTATTCACCATAGTTAAAAATTATAGTGCTTTGTACTTGAATTTATAAAATATGAAGTGTTATATATTGCTTTATGAGGTTATATATTCTTTGTAGAGTATTAGCTACATAGATGTTGTACATGTGAGTAATACATACATATATACATATATATACATATATATATATATATATATATATATATATATATAAAAGAAAGAGATATTAACAGAAAAATTTATATTTCCTATTCACAATATCTAAAAACATTTAAGACATTTGAGAAATTAAAATCTTAAAGTATTTCTCAAATGTGAGAGTTTCCCATAATATTTTCTTTAGAGATTATTATTCTATGAATAATAATAATTTAGTAAAAAATATATATGAAAAATAATAGTCTCAAAATATTTCTCAAATGTGGGGATTTGTCATAATATTTTATTTGGATAATAATAGTTAAGTAATAAAAATACATATATATAAATAAAATTTAATGTATTTGCACATATTTTATATATATATTTCCGCTCTGACAATTGTTACTTGAGAAATTCAACTATATTAGGTACAAAAAGCTGATGAGTAAAGTATTGAAGATTAGTGCAAGTTACAAATCGAAGTTGGTGAAGAGCTATGTCAACATACAACTTATAAATAAAAAATTGATCAATTTTATAAAAGACTTTTGCGAAAAGTCATATATAAATGTCGAGGGGGATGAACTTAAACCCACAAGGAAGTCACCTATGGAAGTAACCCAACCTCTGTGATTGGAGATCCCATGAAGAAGGTTCAATGGGTAGAAACAATTCATACTGCGTGACTTGTCTAGCACTATAAGTTTATGGACATATTCTAGAGGAGATATGCTTCCGCTCATCCTTATGGCATAGTGCTATAATATGTGATGTTAGAAAAGGTCTTTACCCTGAATGAGTTCAAAGCAAATAAATGATTACGCGGTATAGGTCACATATACCTTTGGAGAACTCACCTAAGTGAGAGTCGTCGTGGGCCGCAACTATAGATATTGGGTTTTTCTCTAAAAGCTCTCACTAGAATCAAGATATAGCGCATGGCCATTAATAGCGCTATTCTGTATATCCAAGTCTTCGTCACTATTATGTGTGTTATAGTTGAAGTTTGATCAAAGGATCCGTGTTCAAGGCTTAGTTCACTCAGGTTCCTCAAATAAATACTTTAGCATTAAATGTAGGTTCAAGTCTGAAAACACCTATAAGTATTGCATAATAGAAGATTGCTAATATATATATTATTATCATTTTTTTCTTTCTTCTTAATATATAACTGAATTTTTATATTTTATTTCTAAAGGTTTTAAAACATTTATGTGGAGGATTGTTGGAGAAAAATATTTTTAAACTATTATTTAATTTTATGAGTTATATTTAATAAATTGTTATTTTTATATGGTGGTTACAATATTTAATTTACACTATTAATTTTATCAATTATTTAGATTTAATATATGAGTTACAAAAAGATATTAATATTTTTTAATATTTTCTTTAAATCTTAAAATATTTTATTAGTATATAAAGAGTATTTGTATGTATTTTGATGTGTTACAAATAGAAAAAAAAAAGAGAGAGAACACTATATGTTTATATATTTTATCAAAATTTATATTAGCAATTGTAACATAGAAGACTTGACGTTTATCTTCCAGTGGTCGTGTTCATCAAGGAGATTGGCTGGAAGCATTGGATTGAATCTTAGAACCATAGAGAACTGTCACCATCCACACGAGGGGAGGATTCTTTAGTTTTAGGACAACAATTTTTAAATGTGCCTCACTATGCTTAGGCCAGAATTTATTTATCATTTTTTACTTTAATTTATTATTTAGTTATTTTAATTACTTTTGTTATAATTTATATCTATAATTGTTATTGTAATATTTTTATGTTTAATAGAATATTAACAAATATACCTAACGGAATTTATGGCAACCATTATCACCATTGAAAAAGCGTGGGTTAAGGGTTGGCATCGTATTTGGATAGAGAGTGATTCTCTTTCACTAGTTGGTTGTTTAAATTCTGCACCGTTTTTGTCTGATTCTACTTCAAAAAATGGTGATTTGTATCTCTCACAATGTTCGTGGCGTAACAAAGTGGCTGACTCCTTAGCTAATTTTGATCTCAATTGCTCTGATAATTCTTGGTGGGATTCTCCCCCTCCCTCAATATGCAAAGAGCTAATGTTGAATTCTTGGGCTGTGCCAAACTTTAGATTTTTGTGAATTTGTACTTTCTTATGTGCAGACTGTAGGTTTGTGGTTGCTGGAATGTGCAGCCTTTATTTGTCTACTGCTTTGCTATGTTTCTGCTTATTGTTTTTGGCTTGTTCTTCAAGTGAGCGCTATAGAGTCCTTTTCTAATTTTCTGTTGGAAGGATTTTTTCCTACTAATTCTTTGTTGCTGTTATGGCTGCTGGTTTATGGTTGCTGGGCATTAAATGTACAGTCTTTAATTGTCTACTAGTCTGTTCGGCCTTTGCTGATGAATTCAGGTTTGCTGCTGCTGATGCAAGTATAACTTCTGGGACATTGCTACTGCAATGTTCTAGTGTTGGGGCTGATCAATTTTAGGCTTGCTGCTACTGAGGCAAGTACAACTGCTGGGACATATTTTGAATTAAGGTTTTCATTTTGTCTTTGGATTAATGCCAATACTTACTGCTGGTGATATTTTTCATCTGATTTCGGCTGGGCTGAAAGTGTTTGTTGTGCTGTCTTGCTGCTATTCTATCTTCCCACATGCTGCTGGCTATAGATTCTGCTGTTGCTGATATGCTTTGTTGTTAAGTTGCTGCTGTTTGCTGTCTGCACCAAAGAAAACAGTAGCCTAGTTTTGCTATTTTGCAGCGAAAAGAGTTGCAGTTTACTACTGTTTCTTCTCGCCGTTTTGTACTGTATATGGCTATTTCTAGTCCTTAATTGTTGCTCAACCTTCGGTTCCTCTTGTATTCTCTTTTTCTTGATTTTTCAATAATATATTATTTTAATTAAAAGAAGGTAAAATATATAATATTTCTTGAAATCTCCATTTTGGTCTAAAATATTTCAATCAACATTATTTTGGTCCTTTGATCAAATACCCTTTAAATTATTGCTATTAGTTTGTACTAAGAGACTCGTACAAAGATAAAAATTAATACACTTTCACCCTTCAATAGAATTTTTAATATATATATATATATATAAAATAACTTATATAAAAAACAGAAAATTTTAATATATATAAAAAATAACTTATAGTCACAATAAATTAATTTATAAAAGAAAATAATGTAACAGTTGTAATTGTAAAAGTATGTTTGAATTAGTTTATTTAATTAATGATTAAATAACATAAAATTTTAGCTTAAGATGTTATTAAAAATTAAAGATAAATAAACTATTTTATACTGAAAAATTTATTGAATGACAAAAGCCTATACACAAAGTAATGTAACCATTTAATTAAAAAACATTAAGAATGTTTTTACCTAATGCATCAAATATGATAATTAAAGCCAAGTTTGTTGTAACATACATTGAATATAAAATGATGATTTTATAAAATGTTAGAGATACTTTTACCTAATATATTAAATGTGTTGATTTAAAATAATTTTTCCTAAGACATCAAGGAGCAAAATAAAATTATTTAACTTGGAGATGTTTTTATATATGTATGTATATATGTATGTGTATATATATTGACTCAATTTTACTTACTCGTTAAATAGACTAATTAGTTCGTACATATTTTTACAATTACCATTATTACTTTATTTTTATATAAATAAATTTATTATACTACTATATCATTCATTTATTAGAAAAATTATAAATAAAAGATAGAAATTGATGTTTCTTATATGTAAGTTAATTTTTTATATTAAAATTTTTATTGAAAGGCGCCGAAAGTGCATTAATCTTTCTCTCTCTTCTTAATTTGTATAGACTAATGAAAATAATTTAATAGATGTTTGATCAGAGGGCAAAAATATAGTAATTGAAATGTTTTAATCCGAAATGAAGATTTTAGGATACATTAGGACACCTTTTTTATTACCCCCTAAGTGTTTTATTAATACCTAATTACTCCTTTGTAGTTTAAACATTTATCTATTAAGTCCATTCATTAACTAAAATAACACAAAAAATACATTTTTACCATAATAATCCCGGTGATAAACTTATTTTTATTATTTTATTATATATTATCACTATTAATTAATAATTAAATAATTCAAAAATCTCTTAATAACAAAAAGAAAAACTTACCATTGTTTTGTCACGTGAGCCGACCTTTTTAACCGTTTGAACTTTTGTGAATATTATTTGAATTTTCTTTAAATATTGTATGCTATGGTACTATTATTATTATCATTTGATTAACTATTCATTATAAATCAAATAACGATAATGATAGTATTATTGTGTAGAGCATTTAAGGAAGATTCCAATGATATTTGCAAAAATCCAAACGGTTGACGGTTGTCGACAATTAATGGTCATGACCGACCAATTATTGACAGCAACAAGAGTCAGACATTTCTATATTTCTTTTGTTATTAACGCTTTTGAATTATTGAATTATTAAGAGTAATAATATATAATAAAATAATAAAAGTAAATTTATATAAATAATATTTTAGAATACAATCACACATCAAATATAGTATTGTATAAAATTTTATTATTTTGTTAATTTTATGATTTATTTTTTCATCATTTGGTTAATATTATGATTTAATGATTATTTATTTTTTTATGTTATTAATTTTATGGTTTATTTATTTATGACCCTTAAAATCTAAAGCTTACCATTATCTTAATTAACAGATAGATTTAATGAATAAATTTTTAAACCTCATGAAGATAATGGGGTATTACCAAAAATCTTAGAGGTAATAAAAAATCTGCCCGAAATACTATATATGTTTTTACCTAATACACATCAAACATATTGACTAAAGTAAAGATTTTCAGAAATATTAAAGATATTTTTATCTAAAATATTAAACGTACTAATTACAGTAATGTTTTCTGAAATGTTGTGGATCAAGGTGGCAAGTTTTGGAAATATTAAGAATTTTTTACCTAATACATCAAAATATGATACTAAATGGGGTTTCCTCAAGCAATAAGGATCAAAGTGAAAGGATCCCAATTATATATATATATTCCAGAAGAAAACAGTCTATCTTCCACGGAAAACTATTATTAATGGACTTATTATGGAATTAATGCGTTAAGACGCATTAATTCAAAAGAGGAGGAGGTTGAGGGAGAGTAAAAGGGCTTACGAGGACTTTGAAGCCATATCTCAAACACAGCCAAAGCCTTAAAAATTTTGTGAATTAATGTCACGAGAGTATGTGTATTATGTGACTAACGTACCTCATGATCAAGACAAGAACTCGACCATAAAATTGCAGAGAGGGACAACCAGAGACTTAGCTTAATTCATGCATGAACAAGTACAGATAGCATAATTCAAATATACCACATGGCATCGCCTCATTGGCTGTCCAGAAATTTCTATGAACAACAGTCAGATTATGAGGTTAGTATAACAGCCCAAAATTTTGCTAGAGAAAAATAAATTGAATACAGCTCATGCAATATTGTTGAGCTGTACTGTACGTCTAACATTTTGAAATATATAGATGAACAAAATAGCTATAATTTTCATCAGCTTTTGCTTTGACGCTTTCACGAGAATATTTTAATTTGGTCAAATTTATTATAACTTCTAATTTGTTTGAAATTCAGAATTTTCTTTCCTCAGTTGTGATATGAATGATTATGCGTGAAAGGCAGGATTACCAAATTGACAAATAAAAACAATAAAATATTCTCTCAGTCATCTCAAATTAAGTCTTAAGATATGAAGAATTTCCTTGCAGGGTAGGGCAACGGTTACCGTTTTGATTATTACTTCTCCTGAATTATTTTACTAATTATTATTACCATAATTGGCCAGAAATACTTTTTTTATTTGTTTTTTTGTTTCTTGTCCCAGCTGAAATGGCCCCCGCCGATAAAATTAAATGCAGTTCTATGATACGTTATTACAAATGAGTTTCATTAACACAAATTGTAATAATTTGTCAAGAACAAAGAATCAGCAACTTGTGTCCGGAAAACTCTTGAACAGAAATTCATGACTCACTCGTGAAAGAAAAAAGGCTTCGAAAGTATTGCTCAGAAAAGAGTTAAAAATTAATTAGAGATAAAAACTTGGGAACTCAAATGAAAGTCCTAGCAATGCCATCACCAATTAAGATAAGTTCGATAATGCAACAGAACAACATGCACCTTAACGTTATAAGTTCATTTTTTTTTTTAAAATAGAAAATAATATATTAAAATATAAATGAAGATAGGACAATACAAGAGAAACCTGAATGTTTAAGTGTTCAAAGGACAAATAAAGTATTGAAATAAGCTCCTATTAAATTGCTAGAAAGAGCAACTTATAATTATAGCGGTAAAAGATAACCTGCTGTTTTCTTGCTGTAAAACAGCCAAAACAGCAGCCAAACAGCTAAACGTTATAAATTCATGATTTGCATAAATAAATTAAATTCCATAGCTAGCAACTTCAACCACTCGTTCTAGCTTAAGAGTAATTAATGTTATTCTTCTGTTAGATGGTTTGGTAAAGGTATACTGACGGCCTCTCTAAAGGTATGCTGCTTGCTGGGCGGTGTTCAGGGATACTTCCGGTTACTTTCTTAGTGGATTTAGCATGCTACTTGGTGTGAATATGGCTTTCTTTGCTGAGTTAATGGCAGTAATTTTAGCTATTGAACATGCCTTCGCTAGAGGTTGGACGCATCTTTGGCTTGAATGTGATTCTCTTTAAGTTATTCAACTGCTTTAAAAGTCGTCTTTACCTCCTCCTCGGACTCTTTCTACTCCCCGGATAAATTTCCTTTTGCACGGATGAACTTCAGCTACACCCACACCTTGTGAGAACAATGCAGCGGCAGATAAAATTGCTATCATGGGTCTTCTTTGCAATGACCTTGTTTGGTGGACTCGTCCTCCTTATGGGGTTGGGCATTTTCTGACAAAGGAATGCTCAAGATTTTCCTTCCTGACGCTTTTGTTAGCTTTTTGCTTCTGCTAGCTTGGTTTGTTTTTCTCGTTTGGTGGCCTGGATAGCTGTTATTTTTGCCGTTGGGTTTGCTGAAACCCATGCTGGCTGGTGCTGGTTTTCTCACGAGGTTGGAAGCGCCTCTTCACTTGCTTCTGCATCTGAAGCTCTGTCCTCCTTGGTCTGTTTTCACTAGTTGCCTGCAGACGAAATTGTAAATTTGGCCTTGCTCTGTGATGGATTTGTTTGGCGGCATACTCCTCTCTGTGATCTTGGTCCTTTTCTTTCCAAGCTGGATGCTCAAGGCTTTCCTACCTATTATTGCTTTTGCTAGTTTCATCTGGGTTCGATTTAGTTTGTGTCATTGATGTGGTTTAATTTTAAGGTTTCAGCACATTTCCCCCCTCTTTGTGCTGTTTTCCATATCCTCTTTAATAAAGTCTTTTCCCTCTTTAAGAGGTTCATTTAAAAAATAGTAATTAGCGTTATTAATTATGCAACTAAATCTTGGACAAAATGCTTGGAATCAGTCACCGGAAACAGAGAAAGCAAATATTGTTTTTTCAGCAAGAAAGAAGCAAATTAATATAATTATGATTAAAAGCAATAAAGGGATAACTATTTCACATAAGAGCAGAAGTTCTATTTATTACAGAATTATACTGAAACATGATATACTTTTATTATATTCTGTTTCCAACAGAAGACACAAGCATAAGGAACTGGTGAGAACGCTTCTTTATCATCTTTTTCATCACAAGAACACTAGAACCTTCCTTATTAAACAGACAACAATTTTATTGGACTATTTATGGCTTTAATGAGTTAATACACATTAATCCGGAAGTCCAAAGTACAATATGGAAGGGAGAAGATGAAAGTAATAGCTAACAGATTTAAAATGGGCACTTGAAGCCCGTGGGAACCTTGCAGTAATTGAACAGCAGGGTCAGTGAAAGATTGGAAATGTCTAGGTTGAGGACCTCCAAAACATTAATCTTAAGGGAAGTGCAAAGACAAGCAGCAGCATCAATAGTAATCAAATTGTTAATGAGAGTGCAGCATTGGGATGGCTTTGGGTCACCAAGCGTAAGCAAGACGCCCAATACGTCGGCACAAACGCCCAACTTAAGGGCATCTTCAGGACAGTTTTCTAGTGTGGCTGACGATGAAGGGATAGAGGTGAGGACAGCAAAGAAGAGGAGGTTGAGGGAGAGTAGAAGGGCTGACGACTTTGAAGCCATTTCTCTTCTTCAAGCACAACCTAAGACTTAAACTTTGTTAATGTCCCGAGAGAGAATATATGTGACTGGTGAATGTGGTTAAGAGGCTTGTGGTATTTATAGGCGCAAATCCGATCTATTTCGATCGCGTGCTACGTTTGACTACCAAGCAGATGCCTTTTCCAATTATCGGGGGTTCTATAATATTGTTGATTAGTTGTCAACTTGTCTATTAAATATTTAAGCCATTGCTTTCACCGAAATCTACAACAATTTTTTATGTGCAATTTTATCAAAGTCAATGTATGAATGCGCAATTAGATTATCTATTCGTCCGCGATTAAAATATATAAAACAAATAATCCTAAGATTTCTAATTCCAGAGATCTGTTTCAAATAAATATTATTAATAATTGAGTTAGGAGGTTGAATAATGTACTAATAGGACAAAGAAGGAGGTTTTCAATTACATAAAACGTACTATTATGGTGTGTATATTTTAATTCTCGTTATCTGTTGCTCGTTAGTTTTCTGTAATATTTTTTTTGTTATATATATATATATATGCTTAGAGATGTTCCCTTAATTCTTGACCTGGCGACTGGCGTGCCTGACTTTGGTATAAATATAAAAAATTTTCCCTACTTTTATCTCCATCCTTTAACTACCAAAATATGAACTCGTAATTATTTTTTTCTTTCCTTTTTATCTGCCACGTTATGCGGGAAAGGATTAGCAAATTAAAAGAGAAAAGCAATGAAATACTCTTCAGTCATCTCAAATTAAGTCTCCAAATTATTGATAATTAAAATACTCCTTCATTTCGTGAACTTATAGAAAACTTGCATCAAAACTCTACCCAGTGCCACGGTAAGGCAATGATTATCATCACCATAATTGTGATTAATATCATCACCAAAATTGATAGAAGGATGTGTTTGATAATTATTTTTAAAGTGAGAGTATATATATATATATATATATATATATATATATATATATATATATATATATATATATACTCGGTCTATTTGGATATATCACATATTAGGTTGGACTACCAAGTACATGCATGCCTCTTCTGTTTATTGCACTTCTATATTGTTTATTATACAGGATTTGTCTTCTTTTTTTAATCTAAAATTTGAAAAAAATTGATGAAATATTTAAAAAATATTTTTTCTTTAACTTATTTATGAAGCTTGTTAAACATGTCAAGATGTAATCAAGTAAATAATAATAATAATAATGATGCTATATAGGAGATGGAATAATTAAGTAATAATAGTATAACGGGGGACGTCTTGGATTGGATAAAAAGTCTTAATTCTCTGTAATCTCGTGGAATATCAGACACACGCATGCCTCTTCCAGTTATCGTGCTTTTGACAATATTGTTGATTACTTGTCAAGTTGGCTAGTAAGTATCTATAATTGCCCATTGTTTCTTCCAAGTCTACAAAAATATTTTCTTTGCAGTTTTTGCTAAGTCAATGTGTGGATAACCAATTAGATTATCTGCCCGTGCGCCCATAAATGTATCTAATACAAATATTCCGGAGGTTCGATTTTTAATAAATGTTAAGGGGAAATATAAATATTCACAATAATAGTGTGAGGAGATGGAATAGTGTACTAACAAGACAAAGAAGCGCAAGTCTTGGATTACATAAAAGGTTTTATTATGGAAAATATCTTACTATTTGTCAAATAATAGGCTTTCTGGAATCAATCCCAGAAAAAAAGGAAAAAGAAAAAGAAAACCATCAATTTGCTTTTCAGATCTATTGCTCTCGCTCCCTATTTAGTTTTAATAACAAGATTATTATTAGCTTCTGCGTATCTAATATGTCTTTGCCATCAAATGCTCAATACAATATACGATGTGAATAAATCGTATTACACGTACAGAAATCAACCGATGGTATAGTTTGTTTTAAACAAGAAAATGAGAACTTGTATCAGAGTTACAGATAGCTTTCTCAACCTTCCTATATGTAAATGCTACCAATTAAGGGTTTGTTGCTTTTTTTAGTTAATACTTAATTTATTTAATTTTGTTATATTAGGTAATTAAGTATCACTTTGGGATTCTTGTGGTTTATAAAATAACATTGCTTTTAATTCTTTTTATAATTCTCTTTTACTTA
Source organism: Melia azedarach (assembly GCA_028052125.1). Classification (NCBI taxonomy): domain Eukaryota; kingdom Viridiplantae; phylum Streptophyta; class Magnoliopsida; order Sapindales; family Meliaceae; genus Melia; species Melia azedarach. The sequence continues at coordinate 5,516,362 of CM051401.1, read as the reverse complement.
TGTATATTCTAATTTAGATTTATCAATTAATTAAAATGCGGGAGACTGGTAAAAAGGATCCAAGAAAACCATTGAGCACTTATAGAATCAAATTGAAAACCACGCTTTTAATCTCATCTTTGTCTGGGATAGAGAAGAAATAACTATTACCCTCATCTGATACTAAAGTAGGTATGAGATGCCTAGCATAGGCGAGAAATTATATCTAGATGAGTGGAGCAGACAGAAAACAACTCCTAATAGCAAACTATATATGCTTAAAGATGTTCCCTTAATTCTTGAGCTGGCCACTGGCGTGCCTGACTTTGGTATAAGTATAATGATTTTTCCCTACTTTTATCTCCATTCTTTAACTACCAAAATATGAGCTCGATTCCACCAAAGACAACTGTGCATAACAAATTAACAATTGGATTGAGGCTTGCGAATATATAATGTATTAGAAATTCAGAATTATTTTTTTCTTCCCTTTTTATCTGCCACGTTATGCGGGAAAGGATTAGCAAATTAAAAGAGAAAAGCAATGAAATACTCTTCAATCATCTCAAATTAAGTCTCCAAATTATTAATAATTAAAATACTCCTTCATTTCGTGAACTTATAGAAAACTTGCATCAAAATTCTACCCGGCGCCACGGTAAGGCAACGATTATCATCACCATAATTGTGATTAATATCTCTCCTGAATTATTTTATTAATTATTGTTACCATAATTGGCCAGAAATATATTTTTTTTCTGGTCCCCAAAGAAACGGCTCAATCGATAAAATTAAATGTGGTTCTGTGATACAAATGAGTTTCATTGAATAAACATATACACTAACTTCAAGATTTGGATAAAGAACATCCCAAAGCTAGCAACTTCAGCTACTACTTCTAGCTAGGAGTAATTGATGTTCTTAATTATACAACCAGACCTTGGACAAAATGATTCGACTTATTTACTAACAGATAAAACAAAGCAAAATATTGATTTTAGTAAGAAACGGATTAATGTTGTTATAACTATGATTAAAAGCATGCAAGGAATAAGTGCTTCACATAAGAGCAGAACTTCTATTCGTTATCAAAACGTGCTGAAACATTAAATACTTTTATTACAATCTGTTTTCAAAGAAAAAATTAATTACATAAGTGATGAGAACTCGCTCTTTGTTATTATTTTTTTCATCACCAAGAACACTGGAACCTTATTAAACAGACAATAATTTTATTAGGGGACTACATATTTATGGATTTAATGCGTTAATACACATTAATCCGGAACTCTAAAGTAGACATGGAAGGGAGATGATGACAAAAAGAGCTAACAGATTTAAAATGAACACTTGAAGCCCCTGGGAACCTTGCAGTAATTGAACAGCAGGGTCAGTGAAAGATTGGAGATGTCTAGTTTGAGGACATCCAAAACATTAATCTTAAGGGAAGTGCAAAGACAAGCAGCAGCATCGATATCAATCAAATTGTTAATGAGAGTGCAGCATTCGGATGGCTTTGGGTCACCAAGCTTAAGCAAGACACCCAATACGTTGGCACAAACACGCAACTTAAGGGCATCGTCAGGACAGTTTTCAAGTGTGGCTGATGATGAAGGGATAGAGGTGAGGACAGCAAAGAAGAGGAGGTTGAGGGAGAGTATAAGGGCTGAAGACCTTGAAGCCATTTCTCTTCTTCAAGCACAACCTAAGACTTGAACTTTGTTAATGTCACGAGAGAGAATATATGTGACTGGTGAATGTGGTTAAGAGGCTTGGGGTATTTATAGGCCCAAATCCGATCTATTTCGATCGCGTATTACGTTGGACTACCAAGCAGATGCCTCTTCCACTTATCGGGGGTTTTATAATAATGTTGATTAGTTGTCAACTTGTCTATTAAATATTAAGGCCATTGCTTTCACCGAAGTCTACAACAATATTTTATGTGCAATTTTATCCAGGTCATTGTATGAATGCCCAATTAGATTCTCTATTTGTGCGCGCGAAAACTATATAATACAGTTAATGCTAAAATATTAATAATAACAGTGCGAGGAGGTCGAATAATCTGCTAATAGGTCAAAGAAGGAAGTCTTCGATTACATAAAAGGTATTATTATGGTGTGTGATTTTTAATTCTCCGTTTATCTCTTGCTGATTAGTTTTCTGTAAGATTTTTTGTTAAAATTGAAACACTATTGATGTATTTGTTTGATGTGTTCTAATACTATGCGAAGATTAACGGAGAAATTGAGCAGCAGATAATAGAGTTTCTGGAACGAATCCCAGAAAAATGATATTGGTTTTCTTTAATTGATCTTTTGTCTTGGAGGGAAAAACATGCGAATTGAAATACGCTTGGTAAATAGAAGAATGATATTGGCTTTCTTTACTTGATTTTTTTTTTCTTTTCTTAGGGAGAAATAAGAAAGTTGAAATAGACGTTGGATATGGGGGGCTCGAAGTAAATTATTGAAATGCATTTTTTTTTACTCGGGGAGAAGCAAGAAAGTTGAAATAGACGTTGGATAGGGGCATCGAAGTAAATTATTGAAATACCCTTGTAAATAGAAAAATGAAATTGGTTTTCTTTACTTGATTTTTTGGTTTGGAAAAAATAAAAAAGTTGGAAATAGATCCAACAGTCGTAAACAACAAATAAATTTATGCCTTTAATTAATAATCTACAAAAGGTAGAAACTTCATTTTTTTATTTTTTCCATTATAAAATTAATAGGACTGAACAAATTAATTGGCCAAACTTTAAGAGTTAAGATATCTTTTACCCTCTCTTTTATTTTTTCATAAGCTTTTCCCTGTTTTTGTTCTTCCGTTCTCCCATTCCAAAGAACACAAGTTCTTTCATACTCCCAATATAGAAATAAAAAAAATTAACACTATAATAATCTTCATTCATTCAATCAACAATCAAAATGGATGTGAGAATAATAAGATTCAGGAATAAATTTATATGTTCATGTAGTAGGAAAGGTGTAATAGATATTTTTGAGTCTCAAAAAATCATAATAAACTTTATATGTTTATGTAGTAGCAGAGATAATGAACTTAGAGGACCTCAAATTTTTTAGATATTGAGTTGTTAGGCTGTGAGGGGTACTTTTAAAAATATTATGTGTTTATGATATGTTTAGATATTAAACATATCATAATTTATTTGTATATTGATGTGTATAATTGCGTTGTATAAAAAGTCACATTTAAATTAATTTTTTTAGTTTTAGTAATTTTTAATTTAAAATTAATTTTTCTTAAATAATTTTATTCTTAATGTTTATTTGTGTTTTTTAAAATTGATATTTTTTTATTTTTTAAAAATTAGGTGACATTATCATTATTAATATAGGGACAATAAAGTCATTTTCACTTAAAATTGAATTTTTAAGATTAGTGCTATAATGGTAAGAACTAAATGTGTAATTTTAAAATAATAAGATATAGGTAATAATATTGAAATATATTAGAAATAAAATTGATAAATTTCTAAAGAAAAGCAATAAAATACTCTTCAGTCATCTTAGGTTCACAGGGTTTGACACGTACGGGTAAATATGGTTTGACTCTTTCCTGAAAATTAATTCTATCCAACGGCATGGTAAGGTAATGATTATCATCACCATCATCGATCGTGATTATTATCTCTTACCAAAATTGGCTATACATATATTGGTTTCTGGTCCACCACAGAAACGGCCAGATCAATAAAATTAAATGCAGTTCTACGTAATAATTTGTTAAGAACAAATTAAGAATTAGCAACTTTCCGTTGGGAAACTCTTGATGAGAAATTCGCGACTCGGAAATGAAAGAAAAAAAAAAGCCTGGAAGGCATTGCTCAAGAACGAGTTAAATCAATAAGAGACAAAACTTGGGAAAATGGAGTGAGAATATTATTAATCTAGCATGCAATACCATCAGCTACTAATTAAGATAAGTTGGATGATGCAACAGAACAGAACAAAATCTGGATTGACTTACTAACCTCAAGATCTGCATGCAGAAAGAAAATCCTGAAGCTAGCAACTTCATCTACTAGTTCTAGCTAGGAGTGATTAATATATATCATTAATCATTATATATCAAACCTTGAACAAAATGCTTGGAATCAATTACGTAAAAAAAAAAAAAAAGCGACATATTGCTGTCAGTTAAAAGGAAATTAATATTGTTATAAATATGATTAGAAGCATGCAAGGAATAAGTATTTCACACCAGCAGAACTTCTATTCATTAACACGTATGACGAAACATCACATAGGTTTATTATATTCTGTTTTCGACGAAAAACTTTAATTGCATAAGGAAGTGATGAGAACTCGCCCTTTATTCCTGAAACCTTCCTTATTAAACAGACAACAATTATCAGTGGACTCTTTTATGGAATTAATGCGTTAATACACATTAATTAATCCAAAAGTCCAAAGTACAGTGTGGAAGGGAGATGATGAAAAAAAAAATAAAGGGCTAGCAGATTTAATATGAGCACTTGAAGCCGGCGGGGACCTTGCAGTAGTTGAAGAGCAGTGTCAATGAAAGATCGGAAATGTCTAGTTTGAGAACATCCAAAACATTAATCTTAAGGGAAGTGCAAAGACAAGCAGCGGCATCAATATTAATCAAATTGTTAATGAGACTGCAGCAATCGGATGGCTGTGGGTTACCGAGCTTAAGCAAGACGCCCAATACGTCGGCACAGACACTCAACTTAAGGGCATCATCAGGACAGTTTTCTAGCGAGGCTGATGATGAAGGGATAGAGGTGAGGACAGCGAAAAAGAGGATGTTGAGGGAGAGTAAAAGGGCTAAAGACTTGGAAGCCATTTCTATTCTTCAAACACAACCTAGCTAAGACTTAGACTTAAACTTTGTTAATGTCACGAGAGAGAGAGAGAGAGTGTGTATATCTGAGTGATGAAAGTGGTTAAGTTGCTTGGGGTATTTATAAGCGGAAATCCGATCTGCTTACGTTATAAATATTTGGATGGTGTATTAGATTAGACTACCAAGCACATGCCTCTTCCAATTATCGCGTTCTTTATAATATTGTTGATTACTTGTCAAGTAGTCTAATAAATATTTAGTCCATTGCTTTCACCGAAATCTATAACTGTATTTTATGTGCAACTTTATCAAAGTCAATGTGTGAATGCCCAATTAGATTATCTATCCGCACGCCCATAAAAGAATATATCTAGTACAATCAACAAGCTTTCTAATTCTCTAGCTCCCTTTCAAATAAATATTAATAATAGTATAAATAAAGGAAGTGTTTGTTAGTTTAGATAAAATGTGTCAGTTCTCCGTTATCTCGTAGTACTAGTTTCAGTAAATATTTTTGATAATTTTGAAGATTATTAGTGTTAGTCCTAGATGAAACAGTACTGTACCTAATTAAGCCAACTGGTTTATGGAGTGCCATTCAAAGTTCTTCGGAGATAAGTGACCTTCTTTTGCTGACCATCTAAGAACATGTATTCATGTGATCATATATGTTCTGCTAATACTACGTGGAGAAAGGCCTTTTGGGATCAATCCCCAAAAAGAAAATGAAAACCATGGAAATGCTTTTCAGATCCATTACTCTCGCCTCCTATTTAATTTTGATACTTAATAAGATTATCGTTAGATTCGATGTGTGTAACATGTCTTTGCCATCAAATACTCAATGCGATGCACGATGTGAATAAGTGATATTACATATACCAGAGCTCACCGACTGATGGCCTCACTCGACTTTCTAATATTATACGCTACCAATTAAATCGAAGATTAAATAATTTTTAATGAATTAAACGATTAAAAGAAACTAAATCAACTAATTGCATATATAATAATTTAGTTTAAATAAAGAATCCAGAATTCATAGACAGATAGCTCTCTAAATCTTTCTTATGTATAAAGATATTAATTAAGGGTCTTTTTAATTTTTTTTAACTTAATATTTATCTGCTTAAATGTTATTCTATTATATAATTAAGGGCCAGATGAAAAGTTGTATATACATATATTTAATTTAAAGTTTAAACAAAGAGTTTTAAGCTAAGCGAAAAGTTAAAATACTCATGATTATATTTAATATATATATAAATACGAGAATTTAATTGAAATTTTTATGTAATTTTATTTAATATTAAAATTTATAAATAAAAAAATGTTTTAAAATAAATTTGGAGTGGGGGTAACACTTTCTGTCTAATCGAAGATTTTCCCCCTTATTCCATTATTTGATTATTCCATCTCCTTGCATTATCTACTAATATTTAATTGAAACAGGTCTCGAGAATTAAAAAGAATATTATACGTGCAAATAATTCTATGGGATAGATAATCTAATTTGCAATTCATCCAATGACTCCGATGAAATTGTACATAAAATAATGAGAACTTGTAGGCTTCGCTGAAAGCAACGGCTAATTGCTGAATACCAAGAGAACCTTTTTACTAGCTTTTATTAGACAACATGACAAGTAATCAACAATCCAGAAAACGTGAAAATAGGAAGAGGCATGTGCTCGATAATGTAATACACCATCATGATGATAATGATGATGATGATGATGATGATGATGATGATGATGAAAACAACCACAAGAGTTAATAATAATAATAATAATAATAATAATAATAAAACGATATTTGAATTGTTATTTGACCCAAAATTTTAAATTTAAGCAATATCTGATATTTAAGTGGTTTAACATTTTTCTGATGTGTAAATTTAATTGTTAAACCACTGGTTATGGAAGGAGTATAGAGAGAAGGAGGAGAGGGATTTTTTTCTTTCTCTTAGATTCTAAATTTTGATTTGTTTGAAAATCTCAAACCCGATACTTTTTTCCTAAAGCATAACAGAAAATTAGTTTACTTATAAAATTTGAAATTTCTTTAATGAAATGCCACTAAGACAACCTAAGAGGAGGGTGAATTAAATTTTTAAAAAATATTAACAATAAACTCAAATTCCTACCTGACCACACAAAAAACACAATATATGCAATAAATAAAAGGATATAGAGTTATGAGGTTGAATATCGGTTTACAGTAGTTCGCAAACACTTGGGCTACATCCACTCATTTAAGCTCCACTTGAAGATTTCACTAATATCAAGTTTTGATTTTACAAAATTTCAAATTATAACCAAGAGGATTTTCAGGTACCTCTTAAACGTTACAAGTGTTTACTTACCTTAAACACTTAAACAACCAAGATTTACGGTTTCCTACAACCCTTACAAATGTTTGCTTAATCCAATTACTCAATACAATCTCAACCAAGTGAAAGACTCATTTCTTTCACTTTTTTACAAAAACAAAATGAATTAAAGGGATAAAAATGCTTACAACTTGATCGCTCACAAGAAAAGTAACACAAATGAAATTTATTAAAGATCCAAATGTCTGTATGATGATTTTAAGCTCAAATTCTGTTTTAGAAATTTGTAAGGACTTTATATTTCTCAAATATATATTCCAAGAAATCCTAAAATAAGTGTGAAGCCTAAATTTATAATACATTTGAAAATTAGCCATTAGGGGTGCCAAAATTCAAATTTCCAAAAGGTTGATCGGCCAAGTTGGTGTTGTCGGTCGACTAAATGGCTTACGCGATCTAGGAGGCATTCTGCCTCTAGTCACTCGACCAAGTTGGAAAGGTTGGTCGACTGACATTGTTCACGAACATTGTTCACAGGATCAAAAAATTTGTATTTTAGTTCAATTTCAAGTTTCAAAATCTTGCATTTTAGCCCCTATTTCAAATTTTAAAAACTTGCATTTTAGTCCAATTTTCAAAACTCAGAACATTTGTTTTTGAAAAACTTCTTGAGCTTGACACAAATATCATACACACTCACAAGCATACAAAAATGATATAAAATAAAACACAAAACTTGTGACTTCATTCTTCCATTTGTTGAAGGGGTTCTATTATACTTTTCATGAATGCCTTCATTTTAGATGTTATTTGAATTTTCACAATTGCATTCCAATTCTTCATACTAGAAATATCACAATAAATGCTATAAATAAATTTGGTTAGTGAAAGATATCAATATTTGTTATCATCAAAATAATAGATTATAAACCTTAAGGTTATCATTTAGTTCTATATGTCACCGAATTTGTGTAGGGATGGAGAAGAATTGAGAGAAGACAAAAGGCTAAAATTCAATGATGTTAACCACTGTTCAAAAAATAAGTTTAACAGTTATTTCGTTAGTGATTAAATTAGATAAATACATGTTTAATATTTATTAAGTAATTGAGTATTAGGAAAATCAATCTTAACCCTCCTTATATTATATATGTTACATGCTATTGGTTCTTTAAAAATCTAAGAAAAGAAAAATCTCGAGAAGATTTTCATACATACATAAAAAAAAAAACTAATATTGAAGTTACACAATAAGAATGATTCACAAAATTTTTTTTTATAAAAAAAAGATTCACTAATCGGTATAAAATCCTTGATAAGATTAATAAATTTTAATTAGAATAAAAATTAAAGTGAATTATCATAAAAATGTTAAAAAAATATTATTATAAGATACAAAAATCTCTAATTGGCCCTTAATTACTTAATATAATAAAATTTATCTAAACAGTAAAAAAACAAATAGACTCTTAATTCCTCGCGTTAACATATAGGAAAGTTGAGGAGAGCCATGTATCATTGCGATAAAAATTCTTATTTTCTTGTTTAAAAGAAATTATATCAGTATTGGTTGATTTAGCATACGTAATGTAATATAATATGTTCACATCGTATATCGTATTGAGCATATATATTTGATGGCAAAGACATGTTAGATACATAGAATCTAACAATAACTTTATGAATCATCAAAAATTAAATAGCAGGCGAGAGTAACGGATCTGAAAAGCATTTCAATGGTTTTCTTCTTTCTTTTTTGGGGATTGATCCCGAAAAGCCTTTCTCCACATAGTATTAGCAGACCTTTATCACATGAATACATGTTCTTAGATGGTCAGCAAAAGAAGGTCACGTCCTCCGAAGAATTTTGAATGGCAGTTCATTAAAACTGGCTTAATTACAGTGTTTGATCTAGGACTAATATACTAATATTCAAAATTAACAAAAATATTTGCAGAATACTGATAAGACGAGATTAGGGAGAATTTATTAAAACCTTTTAGCTAATCGATAACTTCCTTCCTAATACTATTATTAGCTTATTCCATCTCTCCTAGCATTATTCTTATTGTTTATTTGAAGCGGATCTCCAGAATGAGAAAGCTTATTATTTTCACTAGATAACTTTACTGGCGCACGGATGGATAATCTAATTGGGCATTCACACATTAACTTTGATAACATTGCAAACTAATAAGATATTGTTGTAGACCTCCTCAAAGCACTGGGCTATTTAAGTTTATTAGACAACTTGACACGTGATCAACTATATATATAAGAGACGCGACAATTGGAAAGGCATGTGCTTGTTAGTCCAATGTAATACGCCATTCAAATATTTATAACACAACAGATCGGATTTCCGCCTATAAAAACCCCAACCAACTCAACCACTTTCATCACTCACATATATATCTCGTGACATTAACAAAGTTTAAGTCTTAGCTAGGTTGTGTTTGAAGAAGAGAAATGGCTTCAAAGTCTTCAGCCGTTCTGCTCTCCCTCAACATCGTCTTCTTTGCTGTCCTCACCTCTATCCCTTCATCGTCAGCCACACTAGAAAACTGTCCTGATGATGCCCTAAAGTTGAGTGTCTGTGCCGACGTATTGGGCTTCTTGCTTAAACTTGGTGAACCACAGCCATCCGATTGCTGCAGTCTAATTAACAATTTGATTAATATTGATGCCGCTGCTTGTCTTTGCACTTCCCTTAAGATTAATGTTTTGGATGTGCTCAAACTAGACATTTCCGGTCTTTCATTGACACTGCTCTTCAATTACTGCAAGGTTCCCACCGGCTTCAAGTGCTCATACTAAATCTGCTAGCTCTTTTTTCCCCTCCATATGTACTTTGGACTTTTGGATTAATTAATGTGTGGATTAACGCATTAATTAAAACCATATGAAGTCCATTAATAATTGTTGTCCGTTTAATAAGGAAGGTTCTAGTGCTCTTGATGATGAAAAAAAAAAAAGAGGAATGGTTTATGAGTTCTCTGCACCACTTCCTTTATGTAACTAATGTTTTCCGTTGAAAACAGAATTCAATAAAAATGGGCGATGTTTCAGAGTGTTTTGTCAATGAATAGAAGTTCTGCTCTTATATGAAGTAGTTATTCCTTTGCATACTTTTAATCATATTTATAACAATACTAATTTGCTTCTTACTGAAAACAATATTAATTTTAATGCTCGTTTTATTTATAAGTAATTGATTCCAAGCATTTTTTGCTGGGTTTGACTGCATAATTAATAATATTAATTACTTCCAGCTAGAACTAGTAATTGAAGTTGCTAGTTTTGGAATTCTCTTTCTGTATGCAGATCTTGAAGTTAATCCGCTGTAAGATATTCTGAGATGGGAATACTCTGGTAGCTTTGTCAGTGAAAATACTCTGACCATCAACTTAATTCTCAATATTTATAGTCTTTAGAGACAAGTTCTCAAAATAAGACAAACTTTTTTATTAGCAATAATGTATTCAACTTATTATTTTCCTCTAATAAAATTTTGGGTTGTTATACTGGTTACCTCATGATTTTACTGTTATTTTAGAAAGCCAATGAGTTGATGCCATTTGTATTTACGAATTCTTTAATTATGCCGTCGGGACTTGTTCATGCATGAGTTAATTAACTAAGCATAAGCCTCTAGGTGTCTCTCTCCCCATTTTTGTGGTGGAGCACTTGTTTTGATGAGGTAATTAATTTGAAAAGGCATGTTCTTGTAAGTTAATGCAGATTGGAGTTCCTGTTTTGGATTAAATGTGTATGATAGGATTAATGGTAGTTACAATATTTAATTTACGTTATTAATCTCATTAATTATTTAGATTTAATATATGAGTTATAAAAAAATACTAATATTTTTTAATATATTTTTTTAAATTTTAAAATATTTTATTAGTATATAAAGAGTATTATATGCATTTTGGTGTATTACAAAAAAAAAAACTATAAGTCTATATATTTTAACAAAAGTTATATTAGCAATCGTAACATAGAAGACTTGACGTTTATCTTCCGGTAGTCGTATTCATCAAGAAAATTGGTTTGTAAGTATTGGATTGAATCCTGAAACCATAGAGAATCGTCATTACCCATACAAGGAGATGACTCTTTGGTTTTAAGATAACGTTTTTTTGTTGAATTGTAAACTTAATCTAGAATATTGAATTGTCTAAATTGGTGTACTAGATTTAGTAAGCAATGGTGTACTAGATTTGGTAAAAAAAAAAAATAAGTTAGAAATAAAGCTTGAGTCCTTGTTCAAGTATTTGAGAGTGTTTACATATTTTCTTGTAAATTTGTATGAGAAATAAATATATTTGTGTGTTTTGAGTCATTACGAAATTCTTATTTTTCAACAAAGTGGTATCAGAGCTCGGTTTTGTAACTTGGATGTTATATTTGTGTGATTACGTGCATATTTAGAAAATTCTGTCAAAAAGGCCAAGATTGCCTAAGGAGTCTGGGTTTTAAGTGGGACCGTTGTGACCCCTCCAGTCTTTCCTGGGAATTTTCTTAGTGTATATTTTCACACCTATAAACATTCATATTACTATCCGAAATACTATTAGAAAGTTATGGCAAATGGAGGTATGACACCATTTCAAGTTCCAATTCTCAATAGAAGCAATTATGATAATTGGAGCATAAAAATGAAGGCACTCCTTGGAGCACAAGATGTGTGGGAGGTCGTGGAGAAAGGTTATAATGAACCTAGAGATGATGTTGCCATTTCTGTTTTGACTCAAGCACAAAGAGACACGTTGAAGGACTCGAGAAAGAGAGACAAAAAAGCTCTCTATGTCATTTATCAAGCATTAGATGATGATGCTTTTGAGAAGATATCAAATGCAACTTCCGCAAAGCAAGCATGGGATAAACTTCAGACATCCTACAAAGGCGCCGAGCAAGTAAAAAAGGTACGTCTTCAAACATTGAGAGGAGAATTTGAAACTTTATATATGAAGGAAGGCGAGTCAATTGTTAATTACTTCTCTAGAATTGAAGCTATTTCTAATCAATTGAAAAGAAATGGTGAAAAATTAAGTGAAGTAAGGATAATGGAAAAGATACTACGATCTATGGATTCAAAATTTGATCACATAGTCACAACAATTGAAGAAACTAAAGATTTGGAAGAAATGACGATCGACCAACTACAAGGATCATTGCAAGCCTATGAAGAAAAAATAAAAAAGAAGCAAGGCATCTCCGAACAACTTCTCAAGATGCAATTCAAGGAGAAAGAAGAAATTCAAAGCTATGATAGAAACCAACATGGTCGAGGTAGAGGTCGAGGTCAAGGACAAAGTAGAGGCCGTGGTCGTGGACGAGGTTGGAATTATAATTACAATAATTTCAACAACTATGAGAAAGGAGAAAGCTCAACACGAGGTCGTGGAAGGAACAATCCAAATACAAGGTACGACAAGTCTAAAGTCAGATGTTATAATTGTCAAAAGTTTGGCCATTATGCTTCTGCATGTAGAGCCTACAACAATGAAGTGGAAGAAAAGGCTAACTATGTAGAAGAAAAGAATCAAGGAGATGAAACTGTCTTGTTAGCATACAAAGACAATAGTGGAGGCCAAGAAAACACATGGTATCTTGACACTGGTGCGAGCAATCATATGTGTGGAAAAAGAAGCATGTTCGTGGAGTTAGACGAATCAACAAATGGAAATGTTTCTTTTGGTGATGATTCAAAAATAGCCGTGAAAGGAAGAGGTAACATTCTTATACAATTGAAAGATGGTAGACATCAATTTATTGGAAATGTCTACTATGTGCCTAATATGAAAAGTAATATTTTGAGTTTAGGTCAACTCTTAGAAAAAGGTTATGATATTCATATGAAAGATTATAGTCTTTTTATAAGAGATGACAAAGGCAACTTAATTACTAAAGTGAAAATGTCAAAGAATAGAATGTTTTCTTTGAATATTCAAAACGATGTTGCGAAATGTTTGAAAGCTTGTTACAAAGATGCATCATGGCTATGGCATATTCGATTTGGGCATCTCAACTTTGGAGGGTTAGAGCTATTGGCTAAGAAGGAGATGGTAAGAGGTCTTCCTTACATCAATCATCCGAACCAACTTTGTGAAGGATGTTTACATGGGAAGCAATTCAGAAAAAGCTTTCCAAAAGAGTCTACCTTTAGAGCCAAGAAACCACTGGAGCTCATTCATGCTGATGTATGCGGTCCATTCAAGCCAAGATCTCTTGGTAACAATAATTATTTCCTTCTCTTTATTGATGATTTTTCAAGAAAAACATGGATCTACCTTTTGAAGCAAAAGTCTGAGGTATTTGGAGCTTTCAAGAAATTTAAAGCTGCCGTTGAGAAAGAAAGTGGTCGTCAGATTAAGGCCATGAGAACTGATCGTGGAGGAGAATTCACTTCCAAGGAATTTCAAGAATTCTGTGAAGCAAATGGAATTCGACGATTCTTAACCGTTCCGAGATCCCCCCAACAAAATGGTGTTGCTGAAAGAAAGAATCGAACAATTCTCAACATAGCGAGGAGTATGTTGAAAAGTAAAAGACTACCCAAGGAGTTTTGGGCTGAAGCTGTATCAACTGCTGTATATCTATCCAATAGATCTCCAACAAGAAGCGTGTGGGGAAAAACACCACAAGAAGCATGGTGTGGAAGAAAGCCTGGTATTTCTCATCTTAGAGTTTTTGGAAGTGTAGCTCATGTTCATGTACCAGACGAGAGAAGAACAAAGTTGGATGATAAAAGCGAGAGTTTTATCTTCATTGGCTATGATTCAAGTTCAAAGGGTTACAAGTTGTATAATCCAAACAGCAAAAAGATTATGATCAGTCGAGATGTAATATTTGACGAAGAAGGAGAATGGGATTTTGGTCCAGATGTCGATGACTTCAACTTCTTTCCTTTGTTTGAAGAAGAACCAATAATGGAGCAAGCAGGAGAAGCAAGAGAAGAACCTACTACTCCGCATACTCCACCAACTTCACCAACAACAAACAATCAAGGAGATTCACCACCATCCTTTTTAAAGGAAAGAAATGAAGAACGCACAAGGAGTTTCCAAGATCTCTATGAGGTAACTGAGAGGTTAGATAATCTCACTCTTTTTTGTCTTTTTGCTGAGTGTGAACCAATGAGTTTTGGAGAAGCTATACAAGATGAAAAATGGAGAAATGCAATGGATGAAGAAATTAAAGCTATTGTGAAGAATGATACATGGGAGCTTGTGTCACTTCCTAAAGGACACAAAGCTATTGGAGTCAAATGGGTGTACAAAGTAAAGTAGAATTCAAAAGGAGAAATTGAACGATACAAAGCGAGGCTAGTTGCAAAAGGCTACAGTCAAAGAGCCGGCATCGACTATGATGAGGTGTTTGCTCCGGTAGCACGCTTAGAAACTGTAAGACTAATCATTTCCTTGGCAGCTCAAAACAAGTGGAAGATCCATCAAATGGATGTAAAATCTGCATTCTTGAATGGAGTTCTCGAAGAAGAAGTCTACATACAACAACCTACAGGTTTCAAAGTCAAATGGCAAGAGGACAAGGTGTTGAAATTGAGAAAGACTCTCTATGGTTTGAAACAAGCACCAATAGTATGGAATAGTCGAATCGACAAGTATTTCCAAAAGAATGGTTTCACTAAGTGCCCTTATGAACACGCACTTTATATCAAGATCAAAGATGGAGATATTTTGATCGTGTGCTTATACGTAGGTGATTAGATTAAGTTTAAGGGGGAGTGTTGAATTGTAAACTTAATCTAGAATATTGAATTGTCTAAATTGGTGTACTAGATTTAGTAAGCAATGGTGTACTAGATTTGGTAAAAAAAAAAAATAAGTTAGAAATAAAGCTTGAGTCCTTGTTCAAGTATTTGAGAGTGTTTACATATTTTCTTGTAAATTTGTATGAGAAATAAATATATTTGTGTGTTTTGAGTCATTACGAAATTCTTATTTTTCAACAGTTTTTTTAGCTTGCCTCACTATACTCAAGCAAGAATTTCTTTACCCTTTTTTACTTTAATTTATTATTTATTTATTTTAATTACTTTTGTTGCAATTTATATCTATAATTGTGATTGTGATATTTATATGTTTAATAAAAAATTAAAAAATATACCCAACAGTTTAAAACCAAAGAAAATTTAATTTATATATTTTGTTAGTAAATTATCTTCTTAATCTAAAGTTAATATTTTGCATTGTTTGTATATTGTCAGTTGTAAATTATGTCAAACACAAATTAGATTTTAATTAGATATAAAATTGTGTGACATGTATTGCCTGAGTTTAATATAATTTTTATCATTATTATTTTTTTAAAATACTTGGATGCATATCGGCTTGGAACAAATTACTGTATTTTGTCCTCTTACAGATAAGACAACATTTGTCGTAAAATTACGTTCAAAATTCATGTGACTAATAAAGTTCTGATTATCTTAAATCAGCATTTGTTGTTTTTCATTTATGCTAGGGAAGCAATTGTTTGAGATTCTTTTATACTGATTGCCATAGACCAATAGTCATCTTTATATGATGATCATGAAATCATATATATTGCATGCTTTGGGTTCAAATCTCATGAATAGTTATATTCATATCATATTAGGCTTTTAGTTTTGCAAGTTTTGTGGATATGTTATTATTCTTTGTTGAAATTATTTATAATTTATGTCTCTATCATTTGTTGGAAGGTATGGAATTTGCTTTTATGCTAATTTTACAAACTAGTGATCACTCTTTTTTGTTCAAATTTTCATGTGGGACATACTTGAATGAGTCATGTGAATAATTTGTTTATTTTTGCTAAATATGTTATAATTAATCTTTTGTTAAAACATATATCTTTAGAGTAGTATTAATGTGTTAATTCAGTCCATCTCATTTCTTATATTTGGTGTGAGTAATATTATATGCATCTTCAATTTGCCTTAATAATTATAAATTATTTATTGAAATACTTGTCTTGGAGTAAAATATTTATAAATGTGATTTGTCTTCACGAACATTATTATATGCGATTTATCATTACTTTTGCAATTCAAAAGTTTTGACATGTTACATTTTTGTTATATGAATAATTGAATGATATATTAATTTATATCATTTTTTATGATTTTTGGATTACCGTTATGCTACTGTTATGCTATATTTGTGCATAACTATATTTAATTACTATGAACGCATTAAAAAATGATAGCAATATTATGTCACAGCAAACACATATTATAATATGTTCAGGCAATGGTGGACTATTAAATATGTTATGATAATATTGAGAAATTTATTCAATTGCTAAGTTGCGTTTAAATATATTTTAGTTTTGGATATTTCATTTTTTGGGAAAAAAAATTTATATGTTATTTAACCAATGATTTGTTGTTAAACTTTTTATTAAAATTTGCATGATATTCATGATATTTCATTGAATGGTTTAAGCACACTTTTGTAATAGAAATTTCATAAATATTTTATGCATAGGTAAATAGCATATTAAGAATTGTCATTATTCATACTTGACAAATAATTACTATTAAAGAGCTGGCTAATTCATAATATTTGTATAAAGGAGATTTATTAGGTTATTAATGAGAATATTCAATTGTTTTAATAATTAAAGATATTAATAATAGTATAATTTACTAGAAAATTTTAATTTGCAAAACATATTGTGCATATTAAGAACTTTTATAATTAATTATGACTTTTTTTTTAAATTTTTTCTTTCTTTTTTACTAAAGATGGTGGGGAATATTAATACAAAGTATGTTTATTTATTTAGTTTTTTACCTTATTCACCATAGTTAAAAATTATAGTGCTTTGTACTTGAATTTATAAAATATGAAGTGTTATACATTGCTTTATGAGGTTATATATTCTTTGTAGAGTATTAGCTACATAGATGTTGTACATGTGAGTAATACATACATATATACATACATACATATATATATATATATATATATATATATATAAAAGAAAGAGATATTAACAGAAAAATTTATATTTTCTATTCACAATATTTAAAAACATTTAAGACATTTGAGAAATTAAAATCTTAAAGTATTTCTCAAATGTGAGGGTTTCCCATAATATTTTCTTTGGAGATTATTATTCTATGAATAATAATAATTTAGTAAAAAATATATATGAAAAATAGTAGTCTCAAAATATTTCTCAAATGTGGGGATTTGTCATAATATTTTATTTGGATAGTAATAGTTAAGTAATAAAAATACATATATATATAAATAAAATTTAATGTATTTGCACATATTTTATATATATATTTCCGCTCTGACAACTGTTACTTGAGAAATTCAACTATATTAAGTACAAAAAGCTGATGAGTAAAGTATTGAAGATTAGTGCAAGTTACAAATCGAAGTTGGTGAAGAGTTATGTCAACATACAACTTATAAATAAAAAATTGATCAATTTTATAAAAGACTTGTGCGAAAAGTCATATATAAATGTCGAGGGGGATGAACTTAAACCCATAAGGAAGTCACCTATGGAAGTAACCCAACCTCTGTGATTGGAGATCCCATGAAGAAGGTTCAATAGGTAGAAACAATTCATACTGCGTGACTTGTCTAGCACTATAAGTTTATGGACATATTCTAGAGGAGATATGCTTCCGCTCATCCTTATGGCATAGTGCTATAATATGTGATGTTAGAAAAGGTCTTTACCCAGAATGAGTTCAAAGCAAATAAATGCTTACGCGGTATAGGTCACATATACCTTTGGAGAACTCACCTAAGTGAGAGTCGTCGTGGGCCGCGACCATGAGAATTAGGTTATTCTCTAAAAACTCTCACTAGAATCAAGATATAGCGCATAGCCATTAATAGCGCTAATCCGTATATCCAAGTCTTCGTCACTATTATATGTATTATAGTTGAAGTTTGATCAAATGATCCGTGTTCAAGGCTTAGTTCACTCAGGTTCCTCAAATAAATACTTTAGCACTAAGTATAGGTTCAAGTTCGAAAGACACCTATAACTATTGCATAATAGAAGATTGCCAATATATATTTTATTATCATTTTTTTCTTTCTTCTTAATATATAACTGAATTTTTATATTTTATTTCTAAAGGTTTTAAAACATTTCTGTGGGGGATTGTTGGAGAAAAATATTTTTAAATTATTATTTAATTTTATGAGTTATATTTTATAAATTGTTACTTTTATACGATGGTTACAATATTTAATTTACACTATTAATTCTATCAATTATTTAGATTTAATATATGAGTTACAAACGATATTAATATTTTTTAATATTTTTTTTAAATCTTAAAATATTTTATTAGTATATAAAGAGTATTTGTATGTATTTTAATGTGTTACAAATAGAAAAAAAACAGAGAAAACTATATGTTTATATATTTTATCAAAAATTATATTAGCAATTGTAACATAAAAGACTTGACGTTTATCTTCCAGTGGTCGTGTTTGTCAAGGAGATTGGCTGGAAGTATTGGTTAAATCTTAGAACCATAGAAAACCGTCACCATCCACACGAGGAGATGATTCTTTAGCTTTAGGACAACATTTTTTAAGCGTGCCTCACTATACTCATGTCAGAATTTATTTACCTTTTTTTACTTTAATTTATTATTTATTTATTTTAATTACTTTTGTTATAATTTATATCTATAATTGTTATTGTAATATTTTTATGTTTAATAGAATATTAACAAATATACCTAACAGAATTTATGGCAACCATTATCACCATTGAAAAAGCGTGGGTTAAGGGTTGGCATCGTATTTGGATAGAGAGTGATTCTCTTTCACTAGTTGGTTGTTTAAATGCTGCACCGTTTTTGTCTAATTCTACTTCAAAAAATGGTGACTATTTTTATATTAATTATAGTATAATTTATAAGAAAATTTTAATTTGCAAAACATATTGCGCATATTAAGAACTTTTATAATTAATTATGACTATTTTTTCTTTTAATTTTTTTCTTTCTTTTTTACTAAAGATGGTGGTGAATATTAATACAAAGTATGTCTATTTATTTAGTTTTTTACCTTATTCACCATAGTTAAAAATTATAGTGCTTTGTACTTGAATTTATAAAATATGAAGTGTTATATATTGCTTTATGAGGTTATATATTCTTTGTAGAGTATTAGCTACATAGATGTTGTACATGTGAGTAATACATACATATATACATATATATACATATATATATATATAAAAGAAAGAGATATTAACAGAAAAATTTATATTTCCTATTCACAATATCTAAAAACATTTAAGACATTTGAGAAATTAAAATCTTAAAGTATTTCTCAAATGTGAGAGTTTCCCATAATATTTTCTTTAGAGATTATTATTCTATGAATAATAATAATTTAGTAAAAAATATATATGAAAAATAATAGTCTCAAAATATTTCTCAAATGTGGGGATTTGTCATAATATTTTATTTGGATAATAATAGTTAAGTAATAAAAATACATATATATAAATAAAATTTAATGTATTTGCACATATTTTATATATATATTTCCGCTCTGACAATTGTTACTTGAGAAATTCAACTATATTAGGTACAAAAAGCTGATGAGTAAAGTATTGAAGATTAGTGCAAGTTACAAATCGAAGTTGGTGAAGAGCTATGTCAACATACAACTTATAAATAAAAAATTGATCAATTTTATAAAAGACTTTTGCGAAAAGTCATATATAAATGTCGAGGGGGATGAACTTAAACCCACAAGGAAGTCACCTATGGAAGTAACCCAACCTCTGTGATTGGAGATCCCATGAAGAAGGTTCAATGGGTAGAAACAATTCATACTGCGTGACTTGTCTAGCACTATAAGTTTATGGACATATTCTAGAGGAGATATGCTTCCGCTCATCCTTATGGCATAGTGCTATAATATGTGATGTTAGAAAAGGTCTTTACCCTGAATGAGTTCAAAGCAAATAAATGATTACGCGGTATAGGTCACATATACCTTTGGAGAACTCACCTAAGTGAGAGTCGTCGTGGGCCGCAACTATAGATATTGGGTTTTTCTCTAAAAGCTCTCACTAGAATCAAGATATAGCGCATGGCCATTAATAGCGCTATTCTGTATATCCAAGTCTTCGTCACTATTATGTGTGTTATAGTTGAAGTTTGATCAAAGGATCCGTGTTCAAGGCTTAGTTCACTCAGGTTCCTCAAATAAATACTTTAGCATTAAATGTAGGTTCAAGTCTGAAAACACCTATAAGTATTGCATAATAGAAGATTGCTAATATATATATTATTATCATTTTTTTCTTTCTTCTTAATATATAACTGAATTTTTATATTTTATTTCTAAAGGTTTTAAAACATTTATGTGGAGGATTGTTGGAGAAAAATATTTTTAAACTATTATTTAATTTTATGAGTTATATTTAATAAATTGTTATTTTTATATGGTGGTTACAATATTTAATTTACACTATTAATTTTATCAATTATTTAGATTTAATATATGAGTTACAAAAAGATATTAATATTTTTTAATATTTTCTTTAAATCTTAAAATATTTTATTAGTATATAAAGAGTATTTGTATGTATTTTGATGTGTTACAAATAGAAAAAAAAAAGAGAGAGAACACTATATGTTTATATATTTTATCAAAATTTATATTAGCAATTGTAACATAGAAGACTTGACGTTTATCTTCCAGTGGTCGTGTTCATCAAGGAGATTGGCTGGAAGCATTGGATTGAATCTTAGAACCATAGAGAACTGTCACCATCCACACGAGGGGAGGATTCTTTAGTTTTAGGACAACAATTTTTAAATGTGCCTCACTATGCTTAGGCCAGAATTTATTTATCATTTTTTACTTTAATTTATTATTTAGTTATTTTAATTACTTTTGTTATAATTTATATCTATAATTGTTATTGTAATATTTTTATGTTTAATAGAATATTAACAAATATACCTAACGGAATTTATGGCAACCATTATCACCATTGAAAAAGCGTGGGTTAAGGGTTGGCATCGTATTTGGATAGAGAGTGATTCTCTTTCACTAGTTGGTTGTTTAAATTCTGCACCGTTTTTGTCTGATTCTACTTCAAAAAATGGTGATTTGTATCTCTCACAATGTTCGTGGCGTAACAAAGTGGCTGACTCCTTAGCTAATTTTGATCTCAATTGCTCTGATAATTCTTGGTGGGATTCTCCCCCTCCCTCAATATGCAAAGAGCTAATGTTGAATTCTTGGGCTGTGCCAAACTTTAGATTTTTGTGAATTTGTACTTTCTTATGTGCAGACTGTAGGTTTGTGGTTGCTGGAATGTGCAGCCTTTATTTGTCTACTGCTTTGCTATGTTTCTGCTTATTGTTTTTGGCTTGTTCTTCAAGTGAGCGCTATAGAGTCCTTTTCTAATTTTCTGTTGGAAGGATTTTTTCCTACTAATTCTTTGTTGCTGTTATGGCTGCTGGTTTATGGTTGCTGGGCATTAAATGTACAGTCTTTAATTGTCTACTAGTCTGTTCGGCCTTTGCTGATGAATTCAGGTTTGCTGCTGCTGATGCAAGTATAACTTCTGGGACATTGCTACTGCAATGTTCTAGTGTTGGGGCTGATCAATTTTAGGCTTGCTGCTACTGAGGCAAGTACAACTGCTGGGACATATTTTGAATTAAGGTTTTCATTTTGTCTTTGGATTAATGCCAATACTTACTGCTGGTGATATTTTTCATCTGATTTCGGCTGGGCTGAAAGTGTTTGTTGTGCTGTCTTGCTGCTATTCTATCTTCCCACATGCTGCTGGCTATAGATTCTGCTGTTGCTGATATGCTTTGTTGTTAAGTTGCTGCTGTTTGCTGTCTGCACCAAAGAAAACAGTAGCCTAGTTTTGCTATTTTGCAGCGAAAAGAGTTGCAGTTTACTACTGTTTCTTCTCGCCGTTTTGTACTGTATATGGCTATTTCTAGTCCTTAATTGTTGCTCAACCTTCGGTTCCTCTTGTATTCTCTTTTTCTTGATTTTTCAATAATATATTATTTTAATTAAAAGAAGGTAAAATATATAATATTTCTTGAAATCTCCATTTTGGTCTAAAATATTTCAATCAACATTATTTTGGTCCTTTGATCAAATACCCTTTAAATTATTGCTATTAGTTTGTACTAAGAGACTCGTACAAAGATAAAAATTAATACACTTTCACCCTTCAATAGAATTTTTAATATATATATATATATATAAAATAACTTATATAAAAAACAGAAAATTTTAATATATATAAAAAATAACTTATAGTCACAATAAATTAATTTATAAAAGAAAATAATGTAACAGTTGTAATTGTAAAAGTATGTTTGAATTAGTTTATTTAATTAATGATTAAATAACATAAAATTTTAGCTTAAGATGTTATTAAAAATTAAAGATAAATAAACTATTTTATACTGAAAAATTTATTGAATGACAAAAGCCTATACACAAAGTAATGTAACCATTTAATTAAAAAACATTAAGAATGTTTTTACCTAATGCATCAAATATGATAATTAAAGCCAAGTTTGTTGTAACATACATTGAATATAAAATGATGATTTTATAAAATGTTAGAGATACTTTTACCTAATATATTAAATGTGTTGATTTAAAATAATTTTTCCTAAGACATCAAGGAGCAAAATAAAATTATTTAACTTGGAGATGTTTTTATATATGTATGTATATATGTATGTGTATATATATTGACTCAATTTTACTTACTCGTTAAATAGACTAATTAGTTCGTACATATTTTTACAATTACCATTATTACTTTATTTTTATATAAATAAATTTATTATACTACTATATCATTCATTTATTAGAAAAATTATAAATAAAAGATAGAAATTGATGTTTCTTATATGTAAGTTAATTTTTTATATTAAAATTTTTATTGAAAGGCGCCGAAAGTGCATTAATCTTTCTCTCTCTTCTTAATTTGTATAGACTAATGAAAATAATTTAATAGATGTTTGATCAGAGGGCAAAAATATAGTAATTGAAATGTTTTAATCCGAAATGAAGATTTTAGGATACATTAGGACACCTTTTTTATTACCCCCTAAGTGTTTTATTAATACCTAATTACTCCTTTGTAGTTTAAACATTTATCTATTAAGTCCATTCATTAACTAAAATAACACAAAAAATACATTTTTACCATAATAATCCCGGTGATAAACTTATTTTTATTATTTTATTATATATTATCACTATTAATTAATAATTAAATAATTCAAAAATCTCTTAATAACAAAAAGAAAAACTTACCATTGTTTTGTCACGTGAGCCGACCTTTTTAACCGTTTGAACTTTTGTGAATATTATTTGAATTTTCTTTAAATATTGTATGCTATGGTACTATTATTATTATCATTTGATTAACTATTCATTATAAATCAAATAACGATAATGATAGTATTATTGTGTAGAGCATTTAAGGAAGATTCCAATGATATTTGCAAAAATCCAAACGGTTGACGGTTGTCGACAATTAATGGTCATGACCGACCAATTATTGACAGCAACAAGAGTCAGACATTTCTATATTTCTTTTGTTATTAACGCTTTTGAATTATTGAATTATTAAGAGTAATAATATATAATAAAATAATAAAAGTAAATTTATATAAATAATATTTTAGAATACAATCACACATCAAATATAGTATTGTATAAAATTTTATTATTTTGTTAATTTTATGATTTATTTTTTCATCATTTGGTTAATATTATGATTTAATGATTATTTATTTTTTTATGTTATTAATTTTATGGTTTATTTATTTATGACCCTTAAAATCTAAAGCTTACCATTATCTTAATTAACAGATAGATTTAATGAATAAATTTTTAAACCTCATGAAGATAATGGGGTATTACCAAAAATCTTAGAGGTAATAAAAAATCTGCCCGAAATACTATATATGTTTTTACCTAATACACATCAAACATATTGACTAAAGTAAAGATTTTCAGAAATATTAAAGATATTTTTATCTAAAATATTAAACGTACTAATTACAGTAATGTTTTCTGAAATGTTGTGGATCAAGGTGGCAAGTTTTGGAAATATTAAGAATTTTTTACCTAATACATCAAAATATGATACTAAATGGGGTTTCCTCAAGCAATAAGGATCAAAGTGAAAGGATCCCAATTATATATATATATTCCAGAAGAAAACAGTCTATCTTCCACGGAAAACTATTATTAATGGACTTATTATGGAATTAATGCGTTAAGACGCATTAATTCAAAAGAGGAGGAGGTTGAGGGAGAGTAAAAGGGCTTACGAGGACTTTGAAGCCATATCTCAAACACAGCCAAAGCCTTAAAAATTTTGTGAATTAATGTCACGAGAGTATGTGTATTATGTGACTAACGTACCTCATGATCAAGACAAGAACTCGACCATAAAATTGCAGAGAGGGACAACCAGAGACTTAGCTTAATTCATGCATGAACAAGTACAGATAGCATAATTCAAATATACCACATGGCATCGCCTCATTGGCTGTCCAGAAATTTCTATGAACAACAGTCAGATTATGAGGTTAGTATAACAGCCCAAAATTTTGCTAGAGAAAAATAAATTGAATACAGCTCATGCAATATTGTTGAGCTGTACTGTACGTCTAACATTTTGAAATATATAGATGAACAAAATAGCTATAATTTTCATCAGCTTTTGCTTTGACGCTTTCACGAGAATATTTTAATTTGGTCAAATTTATTATAACTTCTAATTTGTTTGAAATTCAGAATTTTCTTTCCTCAGTTGTGATATGAATGATTATGCGTGAAAGGCAGGATTACCAAATTGACAAATAAAAACAATAAAATATTCTCTCAGTCATCTCAAATTAAGTCTTAAGATATGAAGAATTTCCTTGCAGGGTAGGGCAACGGTTACCGTTTTGATTATTACTTCTCCTGAATTATTTTACTAATTATTATTACCATAATTGGCCAGAAATACTTTTTTTATTTGTTTTTTTGTTTCTTGTCCCAGCTGAAATGGCCCCCGCCGATAAAATTAAATGCAGTTCTATGATACGTTATTACAAATGAGTTTCATTAACACAAATTGTAATAATTTGTCAAGAACAAAGAATCAGCAACTTGTGTCCGGAAAACTCTTGAACAGAAATTCATGACTCACTCGTGAAAGAAAAAAGGCTTCGAAAGTATTGCTCAGAAAAGAGTTAAAAATTAATTAGAGATAAAAACTTGGGAACTCAAATGAAAGTCCTAGCAATGCCATCACCAATTAAGATAAGTTCGATAATGCAACAGAACAACATGCACCTTAACGTTATAAGTTCATTTTTTTTTTAAAATAGAAAATAATATATTAAAATATAAATGAAGATAGGACAATACAAGAGAAACCTGAATGTTTAAGTGTTCAAAGGACAAATAAAGTATTGAAATAAGCTCCTATTAAATTGCTAGAAAGAGCAACTTATAATTATAGCGGTAAAAGATAACCTGCTGTTTTCTTGCTGTAAAACAGCCAAAACAGCAGCCAAACAGCTAAACGTTATAAATTCATGATTTGCATAAATAAATTAAATTCCATAGCTAGCAACTTCAACCACTCGTTCTAGCTTAAGAGTAATTAATGTTATTCTTCTGTTAGATGGTTTGGTAAAGGTATACTGACGGCCTCTCTAAAGGTATGCTGCTTGCTGGGCGGTGTTCAGGGATACTTCCGGTTACTTTCTTAGTGGATTTAGCATGCTACTTGGTGTGAATATGGCTTTCTTTGCTGAGTTAATGGCAGTAATTTTAGCTATTGAACATGCCTTCGCTAGAGGTTGGACGCATCTTTGGCTTGAATGTGATTCTCTTTAAGTTATTCAACTGCTTTAAAAGTCGTCTTTACCTCCTCCTCGGACTCTTTCTACTCCCCGGATAAATTTCCTTTTGCACGGATGAACTTCAGCTACACCCACACCTTGTGAGAACAATGCAGCGGCAGATAAAATTGCTATCATGGGTCTTCTTTGCAATGACCTTGTTTGGTGGACTCGTCCTCCTTATGGGGTTGGGCATTTTCTGACAAAGGAATGCTCAAGATTTTCCTTCCTGACGCTTTTGTTAGCTTTTTGCTTCTGCTAGCTTGGTTTGTTTTTCTCGTTTGGTGGCCTGGATAGCTGTTATTTTTGCCGTTGGGTTTGCTGAAACCCATGCTGGCTGGTGCTGGTTTTCTCACGAGGTTGGAAGCGCCTCTTCACTTGCTTCTGCATCTGAAGCTCTGTCCTCCTTGGTCTGTTTTCACTAGTTGCCTGCAGACGAAATTGTAAATTTGGCCTTGCTCTGTGATGGATTTGTTTGGCGGCATACTCCTCTCTGTGATCTTGGTCCTTTTCTTTCCAAGCTGGATGCTCAAGGCTTTCCTACCTATTATTGCTTTTGCTAGTTTCATCTGGGTTCGATTTAGTTTGTGTCATTGATGTGGTTTAATTTTAAGGTTTCAGCACATTTCCCCCCTCTTTGTGCTGTTTTCCATATCCTCTTTAATAAAGTCTTTTCCCTCTTTAAGAGGTTCATTTAAAAAATAGTAATTAGCGTTATTAATTATGCAACTAAATCTTGGACAAAATGCTTGGAATCAGTCACCGGAAACAGAGAAAGCAAATATTGTTTTTTCAGCAAGAAAGAAGCAAATTAATATAATTATGATTAAAAGCAATAAAGGGATAACTATTTCACATAAGAGCAGAAGTTCTATTTATTACAGAATTATACTGAAACATGATATACTTTTATTATATTCTGTTTCCAACAGAAGACACAAGCATAAGGAACTGGTGAGAACGCTTCTTTATCATCTTTTTCATCACAAGAACACTAGAACCTTCCTTATTAAACAGACAACAATTTTATTGGACTATTTATGGCTTTAATGAGTTAATACACATTAATCCGGAAGTCCAAAGTACAATATGGAAGGGAGAAGATGAAAGTAATAGCTAACAGATTTAAAATGGGCACTTGAAGCCCGTGGGAACCTTGCAGTAATTGAACAGCAGGGTCAGTGAAAGATTGGAAATGTCTAGGTTGAGGACCTCCAAAACATTAATCTTAAGGGAAGTGCAAAGACAAGCAGCAGCATCAATAGTAATCAAATTGTTAATGAGAGTGCAGCATTGGGATGGCTTTGGGTCACCAAGCGTAAGCAAGACGCCCAATACGTCGGCACAAACGCCCAACTTAAGGGCATCTTCAGGACAGTTTTCTAGTGTGGCTGACGATGAAGGGATAGAGGTGAGGACAGCAAAGAAGAGGAGGTTGAGGGAGAGTAGAAGGGCTGACGACTTTGAAGCCATTTCTCTTCTTCAAGCACAACCTAAGACTTAAACTTTGTTAATGTCCCGAGAGAGAATATATGTGACTGGTGAATGTGGTTAAGAGGCTTGTGGTATTTATAGGCGCAAATCCGATCTATTTCGATCGCGTGCTACGTTTGACTACCAAGCAGATGCCTTTTCCAATTATCGGGGGTTCTATAATATTGTTGATTAGTTGTCAACTTGTCTATTAAATATTTAAGCCATTGCTTTCACCGAAATCTACAACAATTTTTTATGTGCAATTTTATCAAAGTCAATGTATGAATGCGCAATTAGATTATCTATTCGTCCGCGATTAAAATATATAAAACAAATAATCCTAAGATTTCTAATTCCAGAGATCTGTTTCAAATAAATATTATTAATAATTGAGTTAGGAGGTTGAATAATGTACTAATAGGACAAAGAAGGAGGTTTTCAATTACATAAAACGTACTATTATGGTGTGTATATTTTAATTCTCGTTATCTGTTGCTCGTTAGTTTTCTGTAATATTTTTTTTGTTATATATATATATATGCTTAGAGATGTTCCCTTAATTCTTGACCTGGCGACTGGCGTGCCTGACTTTGGTATAAATATAAAAAATTTTCCCTACTTTTATCTCCATCCTTTAACTACCAAAATATGAACTCGTAATTATTTTTTTCTTTCCTTTTTATCTGCCACGTTATGCGGGAAAGGATTAGCAAATTAAAAGAGAAAAGCAATGAAATACTCTTCAGTCATCTCAAATTAAGTCTCCAAATTATTGATAATTAAAATACTCCTTCATTTCGTGAACTTATAGAAAACTTGCATCAAAACTCTACCCAGTGCCACGGTAAGGCAATGATTATCATCACCATAATTGTGATTAATATCATCACCAAAATTGATAGAAGGATGTGTTTGATAATTATTTTTAAAGTGAGAGTATATATATATATATACTCGGTCTATTTGGATATATCACATATTAGGTTGGACTACCAAGTACATGCATGCCTCTTCTGTTTATTGCACTTCTATATTGTTTATTATACAGGATTTGTCTTCTTTTTTTAATCTAAAATTTGAAAAAAATTGATGAAATATTTAAAAAATATTTTTTCTTTAACTTATTTATGAAGCTTGTTAAACATGTCAAGATGTAATCAAGTAAATAATAATAATAATAATGATGCTATATAGGAGATGGAATAATTAAGTAATAATAGTATAACGGGGGACGTCTTGGATTGGATAAAAAGTCTTAATTCTCTGTAATCTCGTGGAATATCAGACACACGCATGCCTCTTCCAGTTATCGTGCTTTTGACAATATTGTTGATTACTTGTCAAGTTGGCTAGTAAGTATCTATAATTGCCCATTGTTTCTTCCAAGTCTACAAAAATATTTTCTTTGCAGTTTTTGCTAAGTCAATGTGTGGATAACCAATTAGATTATCTGCCCGTGCGCCCATAAATGTATCTAATACAAATATTCCGGAGGTTCGATTTTTAATAAATGTTAAGGGGAAATATAAATATTCACAATAATAGTGTGAGGAGATGGAATAGTGTACTAACAAGACAAAGAAGCGCAAGTCTTGGATTACATAAAAGGTTTTATTATGGAAAATTTCTTACTATTTGTCAAATAACAGGCTTTCTGGAATCAATCCCAGAAAAAAAGGAAAAAGAAAAAGAAAACCATTAATTTGCTTTTCAGATCTATTGCTCTCGCTCCCTATTTAGTTTTAATAACAAGATTATTATTAGCTTCTGCGTATCTAATATGTCTTTGCCATCAAATGCTCAATACAATATACGATGTGAATAAATCGTATTACACGTACAGAAATCAACCGATGGTATAGTTTGTTTTAAACAAGAAAATGAGAACTTGTATCAGAGTTACAGATAGCTTTCTCAACCTTCCTATATGTAAATGCTACCAATTAAGGGTTTGTTGCTTTTTTTAGTTAATACTTAATTTATTTAATTTTGTTATATTAGGTAATTAAGTATCACTTTGGGATTCTTGTGGTTTATAAAATAACATTGCTTTTAATTCTTTTTATAATTCTCTTTTACTTATGTATATTCTAATTTAGATTTATCAATTAATTAAAATGCGGGAGACTGGTAAAAAGGATCCAAGAAAACCATTGAGCACTTATAGAATCAAATTGAAAACCACGCTTTTAATCTCATCTTTGTCTGGGATAGAGAAGAAATAACTATTACCCTCATCTGATACTAAAGTAGGTATGAGATGCCTAGCATAGGCGAGAAATTATATCTAGATGAGTGGAGCAGACAGAAAACAACTCCTAATAGCAAACTATATATGCTTAAAGATGTTCCCTTAATTCTTGAGCTGGCCACTGGCGTGCCTGACTTTGGTATAAGTATAATGATTTTTCCCTACTTTTATCTCCATTCTTTAACTACCAAAATATGAGCTCGATTCCACCAAAGACAACTGTGCATAACAAATTAACAATTGGATTGAGGCTTGCGAATATATAATGTATTAGAAATTCAGAATTATTTTTTTTCTTCCCTTTTTATCTGCCACGTTATGCGGGAAAGGATTAGCAAATTAAAAGAGAAAAGCAATGAAATACTCTTCAATCATCTCAAATTAAGTCTCCAAATTATTAATAATTAAAATACTCCTTCATTTCGTGAACTTGTAGAAAACTCGCATCAAAATTCTACCTGGCGCCACGGTAAGGCAATGATTATCATCACCATAATTGTGATTAATATCTCTCCTGAATTATTTTATTAATTATTGTTACCATAATTGGCCAGAAATATATTTTTTTTTTCTGGTCCCCAAAGAGCTCAATCGATAAAATTAAATGTGGTTCTGTGATACAAATGAGTTTCATTGAATAAACATATATACTGACTTCCAGATTTGCATAAAGAACATCCCAAAGCTAGCAACTTCTAGCAAGGAGTGGTTAATGTTCTTAATTATACAACCAGACCTTGGACAAAATGAATATAGTGTGCACCAAAAATAGAAGAGGAAACACAACGAAATAAGATAGAAACTTCATTTTCTTTATTTTTTCCATTCTGAAATCCATAGGACTGAACAAATTAATTGGCCAAACTTTAAGAGTTAAGATATCTTTTACCCTCTCTTTTATTTTTTCATAAGCTTTTCCCTGTTTTTGTTCTTCCGTTCTCCCATTCCAAAGAACACAAGTTCTTTCATACTCCCAATATAGAAATAAAAAAAAATTAACACTATGATAATCTTCATTCATTCAATCAACAATCAAAATGGATATGAGAATAATAAGATTCAGGAATAAATTTATATGTTCATGTAGTAGGAAAGGTGTAATAGATATTTTTGAGTCTCAGAAAATCATAATAAGCTTTATATGTTTATGTAGTAGCAGAGACAAGGAACCTAGAGGACCTCAAATTTTTCAGATATTGAGCTGTTAGGCTGTGAGGGGATACTTTTAAAAATATTATGTGTTTATGATACGTTTAGATATTAAACATATCGCAATTTATTTGTATATCGATGTGTATAATTGCGTTGTATGAAAAGTGACTTTTAAATTTTTCGTGATATCCAATGAATATATAAAAGTGATTATTTTCTATTTGAATATTGTTTGGGTTTATTTAAAGTACCCGCCATATACCCATCCTCCATATTATGTGGTTAAGGTCCTTGAGATCTATGAATTGTGTTCTCCCCGAATGATAATGCGAGGCAGCTGGGTTAAGTATGACTTTCTTGCTTGGGCGATGGAAATTTTGCCAAACATGATGTTTCTGCGAGTACTAATTCTGTGTGATATGAATTGTTTGTGATGACACGCATTCTTATTATACAAATGATATTCGGTATATGTATGATTTAAAGATATCTTACAGTAATATATAAAAAATATATATTTTCTAAATTATATCCACTCACTGAGCCGTAAACTCATACGGCTCATTCTTTTTCCTATTTTTTCTATTTCTTTTTAGGTTATATAGGATTTCATGTAGAGTGTAATTTTTATAAATGAAGTTGAGATCATTCTACGTATATTACGTAAAATATTTTAAGCATGTCATGTATGTATGTGATCATGTATATATGTTTGATGGGGTACAGAACGTTAATGCATGTTAATGATAGAGATTAGAGGCCATTTATTTTATCCATGAGTTTTATTATGTGATATTTATGAGAAGATTATAGATGGTATTTATACATTGTTAATAGGATTTGTTCTGGACTCTAGGAGAAGTTGGAGCAGGTTCTATTAGTAATGATGATTTCAACCAACATATGCTACGAAATTGTATTTTGTACATGAGCTGTATGAACATAAGTGTTCTTAATGGTTGTTTTTGTTGCTTGATATTATTTATGCTTCTTTGTAGGGTTAGGATTTATCTTCCTTTCCCTCGGACTTTGTCGTTGTTTTAATTATTTATTAAAATTTCCTCACCTATTGAGGTTTAACTAAAAAAAGAAAAAGATTAAGATTAATTTCATATTATATTGGATGAATGTGTACAATGAACATGAAATTAAAGAACAAATGAGCCATGCAAAGGAAAGAAATAAGAGATTAAAAAAATTAAAATAAAAAAGATAATTCAAAAGATTACAAATAAGAAAATTAAAATAACGCATAGATGAAATTTCTTTTTATGTTTTCAACACACTTTCTAATTTTGTAAGGCGACGAGTATTTTTTCGTGGGTAAATCCAAAACATTTACTTATGCCTTGGAGACTATATTTTGGCTACAGTCACTATCAATTATCACTTTGCACACTATATTTTTAATTGTTCCCTTTGTACGAAAATCTTATTTCGTTGTGTTTCCTATTCTATTTTTGGTGCCAATAATAGCTTTTATATAATACAAAAACTGACTTCTTCTTCATCACCATTAACTACATCAACCTCTTCCCTATCTTCATATTTACCTTCTTCATCTTCTACCACAGCCCCTCCACATAATGCATCACACCTTTATTTTTTCCCCATTCTAGACATTCATTAATATATGCCTAGGCTATTGACATCTATAATATTTGCTTGTCATTGGCTTCCCATACGGGTTACTAGTTTGTTGCTAAATAGTTCGCAAATTAGTTAAATTACCCCTTCGCCTAAATTCTCCTCTACTCATATTTGGTGCTACTCTTCTATTTCGTGGTACCTGGTTTAGTGATGTGCTACAGTTTGTGATTTAATAACAGACCACCTTCATTGCCTCTCCAGCTTCCTTTCCTTGTTCACAGGTTCAAAAAAATTCCAAATCATATACATGTCAAGCTGGTCTTGTATGTCAGTTCGTAGCCTTCCACTAAATCTGGCAACCATTTGCAATTTGGACTCTTTCAAGTTGTTCCTAGAACATAACTTATGGAATTCTTCAACATCATTGTCGACTGAACAGTTTCCTTGTTGGCAATTGTTTAAATGCTTGAATAAATCCTGCTAATAATTAGAGGAAAAATATTGAGCCTTTATCTTTTGTGTCATGTGCTTCTAAGACTTAATTATGTTCTTTCCTTTATGCTGTCACTTATTCTGAACCTGTTACCACCAAACAGATACACCTCTTTTCAATTTCATGGCTGTAAATTTTACTTTCTTCTCATATGAGATATCTATATAATTAAAAGAATTCTCTATATCTAAAATTAATCAAGAAAGTCTTTTACGTGCAAACTCTCTTTAAATACAGGAATGTCTACGTTTACATTATAATCACTATAATTCCAACTTTCACGTGTCCCAGTAAAACCTCGATTAATAATATCATCGTCTGAATCCTTATGTCTTTGAATTCTATCATTAATAATGCCAAGTGATTGTGGCACTGGTGTCGTACCACTGGGCGGGATCTTGTGTGTCCCTCTAACCTTATGTTTAACCATCTTGTTGCCACCTAGTTCCAACCTCTCTAATCTTCTATCAAAATCTTTCAATTCTTAACAAATAGTTTAAGTAAATTCCCTGACAGGCTACCCTTCCGGCATCCATGGCTATCACACGAATAACCTTCACTGTTAATGCCTGCATCTCCTAAACATCGTCAGTAGGTTGGTTGCTTCTCGTATCGCTGTTGCGTACCATTGCAATTCCTACGCTAATATCAATTGACGAAGCGGAAATACAAAGATAAATGAAACCAAAGTTTTAAAAGTTTTTAAATGAAATTTTATTGAATGAAAAGATGACTAAATAATATTGTAGGCTCCCTTTTAATAATAGAAAAAATCTAAGCCAACCTTAATAAAGAAAGATAAACTCCTAACAAGGTAAGGAATCTAAGAAATTTTTTTTTTGGTAAAACCTTGACTAACAAGGTCTATGTATTAATAAAACAATTAAAAAGAAGAAAGATTACAATAAAGGGGGGACATAAAGAGCCTTACCCTTTGATAAAACATATAGCGGTTTGAAATACTTAAATAAATAGGTAACAAGGAAAACCGTTGGTATCATTCGAAAGCAATCTATCAATTAAAGAAGGATAAGAGGACCACCAATGGATAGAATCATACTTGAATCCTAGATTAGCCAATACATCTGTCACAGTATTAGTTTCCCGAAAGGAGTGAGAACAACGAAAGTTCATTTTTGAAATCAAGAGTCGAAAATTGATCCATCGGTTATGTAGTGTCCAATGAGCTAGAAGATAATCCTTAAGAATAAGTTGGATTACCAAAAGAGAGTCACTTTCAAGCCATAGGTTAATCCACCCGTTATCAAAAGCAAATTCAATGGCTAGAATCACAGCCATGATCTCAGCATAAGTTGCCGTTTGGTTACCAAGAGCTAAGCTGTAACCACCCAAAAAATCTCCATTGTTGTTACGGAAAACACCTCCACAAGCCGAAGGGCCTAGTTTGCCTTTAGCCAAGTCGTCCGTGTTGACCTTGATCCAGCCAGCTGGTGGAGGCTGCCAACGAAGAATAAGCACACGCGGTGCTCTACCCAAATGCCATGGAATTCTCAAATCTGACAGGATAGCTCGATCAGAGCCAAAAGCTACATAACCAGGACAAAACCTTGCAAAGTATTTAATATGTGCCAAGATGTCCGTTTGGAGTCGTCTAAGAGACGGATAAATGTTTTCATTCTTTAGTCGATTTCTAGACCGCCAAATAACATAAAAAACAAAGCAAGAAGTAACCATCCAGATATTAAACAGCTGAGGGCTAAATCTCCGATCAACAATCCATTCCCATAGCTCCAAACATGAAGAAATAGATGGTAGAGAAAGGCGAAAAAGATTACTTAACCACTGCCAGAGGTTATTTGCAAAAGAGCATTTCACAAAGACATGATCTATCGTTTCTGAGCAAGAAAAAATGTCGCAAAGGGAGCATACTGATACGATACAGATGCCTCTTGCTCTTAACACCTCTTCTGATAGGAGCTTATTCTGAAGGACACGCCAAACCAAAGTAGCGAATTTAGGTGGGATAAAATTTTTCCATAAAATTTTACACCAATTTTGGATCCCGTTACGAGTTCGAATGAAGTTGTAGCTTTCTTAGAGAGTTAAGATCCCATCTTTCAAAGTCTTCCAAACTAAATGATCAGGATTATTCATTCGTGGAAGAATTATATTCTGGATAGAGTTTCTTATGTGCGGGAACATTTCATAAAACACTTCTGGAATGCACCAATTCCCATCTCTGATCACTGAAGAAACTGTTGAAGTAAATCGTAGTAAACCAGCTCTTGGTAAAATAGGTGAAGGAAGCCAACTGTCATGCCAGAAGTTCATTTGCAGACCATCTCCTATAATCCATGTCGAACCTTTGTGATAAAGATCCACCACTGAGCACAAACCACTCCATAAAGAAGAACCCAAGTATTTCCTTTTTGCATCTAATACATACCTAGCTTTGATGAAATTAGCACAATTCGTATCGCTAGTATGAATCTCCCATAATCTTTTTAACAGGCAGGAAGCATTAAGATAATCAAGTCTGCGAAGGCCTAGTCCCCCTTCCTCTTTCGGTAAGCAAAGACGATCCTATGATATAATGGCAAGCTTGTTATGAAAAGCATTCCCCGATAGCAAGAAATTGCAAGCCCAAGTTTGTAGAGATTTTAAAAGAGAACGAGGCCATAAATAAATTTTAAACTGTGCATCAGGAAATTTTGTAAGACTGATTTTATAAGCTCAGCCCTACCAGGTAGAGATAACATCTTACCATGCCAACTTGTCAATACTGATTTAACACGGTCTGCTAAAACTTGAAGGTGTTGGCGTTTTGGACAACCCTGGAAGATAACATCATTAATAGACTTTTATCTTTGTTAATGACTTGCCCAAAGGCCTTCCCATAATTATCCAGGAACTTACATAATGTAGTAAGAGAGTTCTGGTCTCCACGGCTAAAAATGAATACATTATCTGTGTATAAAGAATGTGTTATAGCTGGATAACCACGCGGAACTGAGATAGGGAACATTTTGCTAGATTCGTGAAGATGAGTAATCCCTCTGGAAAACACCTTCTCTGCCAAACAAAATAAAAGTGGGGAAAGTGGATCCCCTTGGCGGACTCCACGTCCACACGTGAAAAACCCGTAAGCAGACCCATTTAGCAGGATTGAGATTCTCGCCGAAGAAAGAATCAATGATGTCCAATTTACAAATCTTTCCTAAAAGCCAAATTTTCTTAGCACTGTAAAGAGAAAATCCCAATTGATAGTGTCAAAAGCCTTAGAGATGTCCAATTTAATACCAACATTTTCGCCGAAAGCTTTCCGATCCAGCATATTTATCCCTTCGGAGACCAGGGAGATGCTATCTCGAATATGACGACCACGGATGAAAGCTGTTTGATGTTGATAGATAATTCGATCCATGAGAAGTCCAAAGACGATTTACTAATATTTTGGTAATAACCTTGAAAAAGAAATTTGCCAAAGCAATTGGACGGTAATGCGAAACGGACACCACATCTTCACTCTTAGGAATAAGCACTAGGAAAACAGAGTTGATATTTGGAAAAAGATAGCTATCTCGGAAAAACTGTTGAACACCAGCTATAATGTCTTTCCCAATTATATCCCAGCAAACATGGTAAAAAGCCCCAGTAAATCCGTCAGGCCCTGGAGCACTGGACGAATTCATTTGGAAAACCGTGTCTCGAATTTCTTCAGTACTTGGAATAGCAGTTAGCTGAGTGTTATCTTCTATTGACAATACAGAAGGGATCAAATCAAACAATCTTGAATAGCTTTCTAATGGACCTTGATTTGCATATAAGTCTTGGAAATAATTGATTGCATGAGAGGAAATATCTACCAGATTATCGCACCAATTTCCATTAATGATCATACCAAAAATTCCAGATCTAGCCGGTTGCATTTTAACATAAGCATGGAAAAATTTAGAACTTTTATCTCCCTCCTTCAACCAAGCAATTCGTGCTCGCTCTTTCCAAAAAGTTTGTTGGGTTGCCACTGCATGTAAGAGCCTTTCCTTTGCTTGAATTTCTTCAATCAGTAGACCCTCCAAGTTAGCTTCAGAATTAAACCGCTTTTGAATCTCTTCCAAATGAGATCTAGCACTCAATACTCTTTCATGAATATTACCAAAAACTGATTTATTCCATTCGCGAAGCCTGATCTTCAGTATCTTTAGTTTCCTGGCCACCATGAACATTGGACAACCACAAACCGGCAATGAATTCCGCACCTCTGCAACTAACTTTTTAAACTCGGGATGGTCGAGCCACATAGATTGAAAACGAAAAGGTTTAGGACGTTCATCAGCCCGATTTGAACTGGATATAAGGAGTGGAGAGTGGTCTGAAACTGAACGAGGAAGGACTTGACAATTCACCGAGTCCCAAGCTTGAAACCAGTTAGCATTGCACGAAGCCCTATCTAATTTGCGTTCCATGTAGCCCAAATTTTCTCTGTTGCGTGCCCAAGATAAGTTTAGACCACTAGAAGGGATATGAAACAACCCGCTATCATCGATAAAGCTCTGAAAATCTGCACAAGAGAGAGACCCCGGCATACCACCACCATATTGTTCGTGTGCACCCAATGTTGCATTAAAGTCACCAACAATAACCCAAGGATCTGTTATGGTATGGGATAAATCAATTAACTCCGACCATACTGTTCGACGTGACACATAATAGGTTGAAGCATAGACAAAGGAGAATAGACAGACAATTCCCTCTATCTTAGTTTTGATATTCATTTGTTGATCCCCACACGAAACAACTTCTACATTAGCCAGTGCTTCGTTACGAAAAATCCAAAGTTTTGAGTTTGTGATTGTTGAGTTTGAAACCAAAGACAACTTGATGGAATGCCAGAAAGAGCTTGAGATGTTATCTAGATCTACCATCGGCTCTGCAATCGCTACTAGAAGAGGGCGATGATACAAACAAAGGTTGGCTAGTTCATTCTGAGATTAAGAGTTGGCTATCCCTCTTATATTGCAGTAGAGAACTTTCATGGGTTGGGTGAATTACGTAGCTTACCCTGTATAGGGTAAAGATTATTTGTTCATATCTGTTTCGCTCTAAGAAAGACCTTAGAATTCGAACGAGAAAACGCCGTTGCACTGAAGACAAAGTCTCCATGGAAGCCATTGAAGAAATGGTAATGGAGAAAAAACATATTGACCAGTTTATTATGAAAGAAAGGTTTGGTCGAACCTTCTATAATTAATTCTAGTATCATCATGGAGAAGCAGATGGCCCTTCTTGCGAGAGAATATCATTAATTCTCTTTTGCTTGACCTATAATTTTTTTGTTAGATTTGGACATTACGATTTCAAAACCATCTTCTGTCACTGGCTTTTTAAGAATAGATGCTACTTGTCGGATTTCATTGACTAGATTCGCATCGTGTTGTATAACCATCGTGCTCGTGAAAGTTGGCTGTAATTTCGAAATCGAATTTTCTTCCTTTTGTTTATTTGAAGGCCGGTCACTCGATTTTTGTAAATTGTGAGGTTGCTGTTTATCACATGATCTATGCGTATCTCTATCCTCACAATCCTTTATATTACTTTCCATTGGAATAATCTCAGTGCCTTCTCCACCACATGGCATGTGCTCACCATCATGTGCAATCTGAAAAAATTCATTATTGCCCTCAATTTGTGTAGTCTTCATTCCCTCACCAGCTTTGTCACGTGATATGTCTATGCGATGGGCAAGTTGCCTTTCCTCCCCCTCCTGTGCATTCTGCTCCATATTCTGAGAAAGTATTATCCCACTTCCTTGTGTTTGGTTAGGTGGTCCCTGCTTCGCTGTCAGCTCCTCCGTAACCGGAGGAATGGAAGAAGAGTTTTATACCTTCTGATCTCCATGTTCATCGACTTGAAGGAAGTCGTTCTCGGAGTCAAGGCTGTTGTTATTTTCCGTAGAGGTCTTCTTCTCCACTTCAATGGATTTAGCCAGAACTGGTTTATATATTTTCTTTGGCTCTGAATTTTTTTGTGTGTTATGATTGTTCTGGATTTGCCCGTGGCGACACTGATGTTCAGCATGTCCGAATCTATTACAAATGTTGCACCTTGTAGGAAGATTCTCGTAGTGAACTTTAACATCGAACCCATAGTCTGGTAATTCGACCGTTACGATGTCCAGTAATGGCTTCGAAAGATCAACTTCTACCAATATTTGTGCATAGAAGCCATATTTCTTCTCCCTCGTAGCTTGGTCAATCTGAAGGGGAATTCCAACCCCTCGAGCAATGGTCATTAAAATTCGCGGGTGCCAGTATTCCAGACTTAATCCTCGTAGCCGAATCCATAGTTGCACATGTGACTGAATTTTGGGGTCATAGGGATTAAAATTTTGTTGCCATTGATAAAGCCTGAAGACACCATGTTGTAGGGAGCAAGAGACGCTACCCCACACCTTCCTCATATCCACTTCATCCGAAAAATGTATGTCATAAAATCCACGAGCCAATGGGGCCATATGCCACTGATGTTCTGGTTGCCAGACCTTGTGCAAGATGGTTCTTAATTCCTCCACTTTCATAGGTTTAGAGCCTGGTCTGAGTATAATTCGTCCGATAAGGTTCGTCCTGCAATGATTAAGTTGTTCCTTGTGAAGCTCAGGTTCAATTTTGACAATGGTAGTATCCCCCCGAAGTTGAGGGATCGGGAGTTGTTTGGAAAATTCGGAGAAATCATTCGGACGGGATAACAAGGAAGCAAAGGTAGGTTTCTTCGTCAAAGGGATCTGAGTATCTGGAACCTTTTGAGATTTTGGGGCAATTAATTGCCGCAACTGATCAAGTAATGCTGATGCTTCCGTCGATGAGGCTGCCATCAGGAACTGTGAGCAAGGTTGAACAAGGATGGTGGTTATTGTGGTGGCCACAGAATCTTCGGCGGCGGCGATGGTAGTTGCATGTTAAGACAAAAAGGGAAACTTTCGAATCTAAGAAATTAAAAAAATATATATTAAATAAAAATAAAAAGACTAAAGTCGTCCTATGTCATAAAGCTATTAAATTAGAACCCAACAGGAGCGATTGTCATTTTTCCAAAAAACTTCCCTCAGTTTAATTTCATAATTTGTATTTTTAAATAATAAATTAAAGGATTAATAATCCACTTCGAAGTGTTCTCACTGATAAATTTGTTAACATCCTCCGATCTCATATTACTTAATAGGAGAGAGTCAAAGAAACCTCTTATAGCATAAAACACATGCAAAGATTCAATGCGAGCAAACTGAGCAAAGTTCTGCATCAACCAGTATTGTTGAGCTGTATGTCTAAACAGCATTGGTTTTTTCTTTGAAAATTTCACGAAAGTTTTTTAATTTGGTCTAGTTGATTATATTGGTCGAGTAACTTATTAGAATGAAGTTCATAATTATCTTTTTTCCTTTGGGAAACTCTTGATGAGAAATTCGCGACTCGGAAATGAAAGAAAAAAAGAAGCCTGGAAGGCATTGCTCAAGAACGAGTTAAATCAATAAGAGACAAAACTTGGGAAAATGGAGTGAGAATATTATTAATCTAGCATGCAATACCATCAGCTACTAATTAAGATAAGTTGGATGATGCAACAGAACAGAACAAAATCTGGATTGACTTACTAACCTCAAGATCTGCATGCAGAAAGAAAATCCTGAAGCTAGCAACTTCATCTACTAGTTCTAGCTAGGAGTGATTAATATATATCATTAATCATTATATATCAAACCTTGAACAAAATGCTTGGAATCAATTACGTAAAAAAAAAAAAAAAAGCGACATATTGCTGTCAGTTAAAAGGAAATTAATATTGTTATAAATATGATTAGAAGCATGCAAGGAATAAGTATTTCACACCAGCAGAACTTCTATTCATTAACACGTATGACGAAACATCACATAGGTTTATTATATTCTGTTTTCGACGAAAAACTTTAATTGCATAAGGAAGTGATGAGAACTCGCCCTTTATTCCTGAAACCTTCCTTATTAAACAGACAACAATTATCAGTGGACTCTTTTATGGAATTAATGCGTTAATACACATTAATTAATCCAAAAGTCCAAAGTACAGTGTGGAAGGGAGATGATGAAAAAAAAAAATAAAGGGCTAGCAGATTTAATATGAGCACTTGAAGCCGGCGGGGACCTTGCAGTAGTTGAAGAGCAGTGTCAATGAAAGATCGGAAATGTCTAGTTTGAGAACATCCAAAACATTAATCTTAAGGGAAGTGCAAAGACAAGCAGCGGCATCAATATTAATCAAATTGTTAATGAGACTGCAGCAATCGGATGGCTGTGGGTTACCGAGCTTAAGCAAGACGCCCAATACGTCGGCACAGACACTCAACTTAAGGGCATCATCAGGACAGTTTTCTAGCGAGGCTGATGATGAAGGGATAGAGGTGAGGACAGCGAAAAAGAGGATGTTGAGGGAGAGTAAAAGGGCTAAAGACTTGGAAGCCATTTCTATTCTTCAAACACAACCTAGCTAAGACTTAGACTTAAACTTTGTTAATGTCACGAGAGAGAGAGAGAGAGTGTGTATATCTGAGTGATGAAAGTGGTTAAGTTGCTTGGGGTATTTATAAGCGGAAATCCGATCTGCTTACGTTATAAATATTTGGATGGTGTATTAGATTAGACTACCAAGCACATGCCTCTTCCAATTATCGCGTTCTTTATAATATTGTTGATTACTTGTCAAGTAGTCTAATAAATATTTAGTCCATTGCTTTCACCGAAATCTATAACTGTATTTTATGTGCAACTTTATCAAAGTCAATGTGTGAATGCCCAATTAGATTATCTATCCGCACGCCCATAAAAGAATATATCTAGTACAATCAACAAGCTTTCTAATTCTCTAGCTCCCTTTCAAATAAATATTAATAATAGTATAAATAAAGGAAGTGTTTG
Source organism: Melia azedarach (assembly GCA_028052125.1). NCBI lineage: Eukaryota > Viridiplantae > Streptophyta > Magnoliopsida > Sapindales > Meliaceae > Melia > Melia azedarach. The sequence continues at coordinate 5,474,425 of CM051401.1, read as the reverse complement.
TTAGTTTAGATAAAATGTGTCAGTTCTCCGTTATCTCGTAGTACTAGTTTCAGTAAATATTTTTGATAATTTTGAAGATTATTAGTGTTAGTCCTAGATGAAACAGTACTGTACCTAATTAAGCCAACTGGTTTATGGAGTGCCATTCAAAGTTCTTCGGAGATAAGTGACCTTCTTTTGCTGACCATCTAAGAACATGTATTCATGTGATCATATATGTTCTGCTAATACTACGTGGAGAAAGGCCTTTTGGGATCAATCCCCAAAAAGAAAATGAAAACCATGGAAATGCTTTTCAGATCCATTACTCTCGCCTCCTATTTAATTTTGATACTTAATAAGATTATCGTTAGATTCGATGTGTGTAACATGTCTTTGCCATCAAATACTCAATGCGATGCACGATGTGAATAAGTGATATTACATATACCAGAGCTCACCGACTGATGGCTCACTCGACTTTCTAATATTATACGCTACCAATTAAATCGAAGATTAAATAATTTTTAATGAATTAAACGATTAAAAGAAACTAAATCAACTAATTGCATATATAATAATTTAGTTTAAATAAAGAATTCAGAATTCATAGACAGATAGCTCTCTAAATCTTTCTTATGTATAAAGATACTAATTAAGGGTCTTTTTAAAATTTTTTTTAACTTAATATTTATCTGCTTAAATGTTATTCTATTATGTAATTAAGGGCCAGATGAAAATTTGTACCTATAAAATAATGTTGCTTTTATATTTTTGTGACAATTCATTTTAACTTCTATTATAATTAGGATTTATCACTATTGTCTATAAATATATATACATATATATATATATATATATATTTCATATAACATGATAAATTCAAATTCATATTAACATAGTTTTTAATTTTTTGTATGAGGCAAATTATTTTACTTTTAATAAAATGTTTTATTATTTATTCAATATTTTAAATTTGTAAGAGTACAAATATTTAAGTATTTGTTTTAGATATTTTCTTCAAAATGTGTTCAATTAATTAATTCATGTAAAAAGACAAATACTCATCGAATTTTATGTTGGAATTGAAAACTTAATTCTTCATAACCAATTCTCTCTCCATCCATGATTTTTTTTATCAATTTTATTGAAGAATAAAATATATATATATATATATTTAATTTAAAGTTTAAACAAAGAGTTTTAAGCTAAGTGAAAAGTTAAAATACTCATGATTATATATTAGATGTTATTTGAATTTTCACAATTGCATGCCAATTCTTCATGCTAGAAATATCACAATAAATGCTATAAATAAATTTGGTTAGTGAAAGATATCAATATTTGTTATCATCAAAATAATGAATTATGAACCTTAAGGTTATCATTTAATTCTATATGTTACCGAATTTGTGTAGGGATGGAGAAGAATTGAGAGAAGACAAAAGGCTAAAATTCAATGATATTAACTAAAGTGTTCAAAAAATAAGTTTAACAGTTATTTCATTAGTGATTAAATTAGATAAATACAAGTTTAATATTTATTAAGTAATTGAGTATTAGGAAAATCAATCTTAACCCTCATATTATATATGTTACATGCTATTGGTTTTTTAAAATTTTAAGAAAAGAAAAATCTCGAGAAGATTTTCATACATACATAAAAGAAAAATCTAATATTGAAGTTACACAATAAGAATGATTCACAGAATTTTTTTTATAAAAGAAGATTCACTAATCGGTATAAAATCCTTGATAACATTAATAAATTTTAATTAGAATAAACATTAAAGTGAATTATCATAAAAATGTTAAAAAAATATCATTATAAGACACAAAAATCTCTAATTGGTCCTTAATTACTTAATATAATAAAATTTATCCAAACGGTGAAAAAAACAAATAGACTCTTAATTGGTCAGGTTAACATGTAGGAAAGTTTAGGAGAGCCATGTATCATTGCGATTTCTTGTTTAAAAGAAATTATATCAGTATTGGTTGATTTAGTATACGCAATGTAATATAATATGTTCACATCGTATATCGCATTGAGCATATATATTTGATGGCAAAGACATGTTAGATACATAGAATCTAACAATAACTTTATGAATCATCAAAAATTAAATAGCAGGCGAGAGCAACGGATCTGAAAAGCATTTCAATGATTTTCTTCTTTCTTTTTTGGGGATTGATCCCGAAAAGCCTTTCTCCACATAGTATTAGCAGACGTTTATCACATGAATACATGTTCTTAGATGGTCAGCAAAAGAAGGTCACGCCCTCCGAAGAATTTTGAATGGCAGTTCATTAAAGCTGGCTTAATTACAGTGTTTGATCTAGGACTAATATACTAATATTCAAAATTAACAAAAATATTTGCAGAATACTGATAAGACGAGATTAGGGAGAATTTATTAAAACCTTTTAGCTAATCGATAACTTCCTTCCTAATACTATTATTAGCTTATTCCATCTCTCCTAGCATTATTCTTATTGTTTATTTGAAGCGGATCTCCAGAATGAGAAAGCTTATTATTTTCACTAGATAACTTTACTGGCGCACGGATGGATAATCTAATGGGCATTCACACATTAACTTTGATAACATTGCAAACTAATAAGATATTGTTGTAGACTTTGCTCAAAGCACTGCGCTATTATAAGTATTTATTAGACCAACTTGACACGTGATCAACTATATATATATAAAAGACGCAACAATTGGAAAGGCATGTGCTTGTTAGTGCAATGTAATACGCCATTCAAATATTTATAACACAACAGATCGGATTTCCGCCTATAAAAACCCCAACCAACTCAACCACTTTCATCACTCACATATATATCTCTCTCTTTCGTGACATTAACAAAGTTTAAGTCTTAGCTAGGTTGTGTTTGAAGAAGAGAAATGGCTTCAAAGTCTTCAGCCGTTCTGCTCTCCCTCAACATCGTCTTCTTTGCTGTCCTCACCTCTATCCCTTCATCGTCAGCCACACTAGAAAACTGTCCTGATGATGCCCTAAAGTTGAGTGTCTGTGCCGACGTATTGGGCGTCTTGCTTAAACTTGGTGAACCACAGCCATCCGATTGCTGCAGTCTAATTAACAATTTGATTAATATTGATGCCGCTGCTTGTCTTTGCACTTCCCTTAAGATTAATGTTTTGGATGTGCTCAAACTAGACATTTCCGGTCTTTCATTGACACTGCTCTTCAATTACTGCAAGGTTCCCACCGGCTTCAAGTGCTCATACTAAATCTGCTAGCTCTTTTTTCCCCTCCATATGTACTTTGGACTTTTGGATTAATTAATGTGTGGATTAACGCATTAATTAAAACCATATGAAGTCCATTAATAATTGTTGTCCGTTTAATAAGGAAGGTTCTAGTGCTCTTGATGATGAAAAAAAAAAAAGAGGAATGGTTTTATGAGTTCTCTGCACCACTTCCTTTATGTAACTAATGTTTTCCGTTGAAAACAGAATTCAATAAAAATGGGTGATGTTTCAGAGTGTTTTGTCAATGAATAGAAGTTCTGCTCTTATATGAAGTAGTTATTCCTTTGCATACTTTTAATCATATTTATAACAATACTAATTTGCTTCTTACTGAAAACAATATTAATTTTAATGCTCGCTTTATTTATAAGTAATTGATTCCAAGCATTTTTTGCTGGGTTTGACTGCATAATTAATAATATTAATTACTTCTAGCTAGAACTAGTAATTGAAGTTGCTAGTTTTGGAATTCTCTTTCTGTATGCAGATCTTGAAGTTAATCCTCTGTAAGATATTCTGAGATGGGAAGACTCTGGTAGCTTTGTCAGTGAAAATACTCTGACCATCAACTTAATTCTCAATATTTATAGTCTTGAGAGACAAGTTCTCAAAATAAGACAAACTTTTTTATTAGCAATAATGTATTCAACTTATTATTTTCCTCTAATAAAATTTTGGGTTGTTATACTGGTTACCTCATGATTTTACTGTTATTTTAGAAAGCCAATGAGTTGATGCCATTTGTATTTACGAATTCTTTAATTATGCCATCGGGAGAGTTAATTAACTAAGCATAAGCCTCTAGGTGTCCCTCTCCCCATTTTTGTGGTGGAGCACTTGTTTTGATGAGGTAATTAATTTGAAAAGGCATGTTCTTGTAAGTTAATGCAGATTGGACTGTTTTGGATTAAATGTGTCTGATAGGATTACTGATAGTTACAATATTTAATTTACACCATTAATCTTATCAATTATTTAAATTTAATATATGAGTTATAAAAAGATATTAATATTTTTTAATATTTCTTTAAATTTTAAAATATTTTATTAGTATATAAAGAGTATTGTATGTATTTTGATGTGTTACAAAAAAGAAAAAAAAGAAGAGAAAACTATAAGTCCATATATTTTAACAAAAGTTATATTAACAATCGTAATATAGAAGACTTGACGTTTATCTTCCAATAGTCGTATTCATCAAGGAGATTGGCTTATAAGTATTGGATTGAATCTTGAAATCATAGAGAACCGTCACTACCCATACAAGGGGAAGACTCTGATAAGTGCGTAAAGCACGCACTAATAATGTACTTTTAAACTTTAATTGTTTGTTTAATCCTCAAGTTTCTTTTAGATTTGATGTATTTTGGTTATTTTGTATAGAAAATAATATATTTGGCTACCTAAGATGAATTTGATTCGAAAAGGATGAATTTGGCTTGAAAAGGAAGATGTTGGGGAACCAAAGTGAAAGAGAAGTACGGATTAAAATGCAGAAAAATCACAATAAGAGAAAACATTCAAAATAATCAAACTTATAGGGGCCCAATCGATATTTGCCAGATTTTCCAACGTTCTTGGCAGAAGGTGGTGCTCGATCGCGTGCTTTAGCCGTGCACCGCGTTCTGCCCAGGTGGACCAAATTGCAACAAAAGTAAGACTGAAATAAAAGAAAAAGTTAAGTTATGGCTAAATGTCTTATTAATTATAAGTATAGGAATCCAATTGATATTTGCCACTTAAATTGCAATCCTTGCAAAATTGGGTGCACGACTGCGTGGCAATTGGGAACCCCACAATTGGATGAATTTTAGGTTTAAAAAGGCAAAAAAAGGGAAGGAAAGGCAGTCATACCTTGGGTGAGATTTTGAGACAAATTTGGAAAGGAAAAGAGGAAAAAGAAAAAAGAGAAGAGAGAATGGATTGGAAGAAGAACTTGGAAAAGAAAAGCTCTCCTAATCTAGTTTATCTCTTTCCCTTATTTCGATTTATTGTGTTAATTGAACAAATTTATGAATTCCGAATTTATGTTTTTAATTGTTGAATTTATTATTTATAAATTTGAATTTTACCCAATGTGTGGCTAAACCCATTTTTCTAGGGCAATGATTTAATCTATTTGAAGCATCCATTTATGAGATTGTGTTGTTCAATTGATTGAGATTATGTGTTGAGTGTTTATTATAATAACTAATGCTTTTAAATATTTGGCAAATATTTAGATGAATTGTGGATTGATGGATTTAAGAAATGAACATCACATCTAGACCATATGATAAACACCGTAAATTGCATGTTAGATAGAGATATACTAATATGGTTTGCGTAATTTGATTAATAATTATCACAAATCGTAATGCGTTTCCGTTTAATTAATTTCACATAGAGATATAGTGAAGTTTTAAACGCGAAATAGATTCGAGTGATCTCGAGAGAGACAATCGAATAATTTAGGATAATTAACTAACAACACGTAGTTTAAATTAGAACAACGTCAATTGAATAAGTGGATGCGATCAAATACGATAAATTATTAGCCCTAGACATTTTCGTTAATTGAATTCGTAGGTGTTTTGCTTAATTCTAAATTTTAATTTTCTCAACCAAAATTATTTCGTTTTCTTTAGATAAATTCGTTTATTAATCATCTTCGGTAATTATAGAATTAATATTCCTCGTGGGATCGACATCCTCTTATCACTTTATTACTTGATTGCGACACGTGCACTTGCGTTCATTAAATTTACACGCAACAAGTTTTTGGCGCCGTTGCCGGGGAATGTTAAATTCTTATAATATCGATTTGGATTGATATTGAGTTTAATCTAAAGTTTATTTTTGTTTATTTGTTTTTACAGGTTTGTCTTTTTGGTGTATGAGAAAGGCCAGAAGTAGTGTTCTATTGCCTTTCGATTTTGAGATAGAAAGAACTTGTAGAAGGAATAGAAAAGAGAAGAGAGCAACATCAACGCAACAAACTTCCACCATGGATCCAAATATTGGGAATAATGATCAGGCAAATGATCAGCGAGCGTTAAGAGATTATGCTATTCCAACGGTTAATAGAGCCTCAACTAGCATTAGAAGGCTGGCTATTCAAGCCAACAATTTTGAAATCAAGCCAGCCATTATCCAAATGATTCAGACTTCCGTTCAGTTTAACGGGTTAACACATGAAGATCCGAATGCCCATATAGCAAATTTCTTAGAAATTTGTGATACCTTCAGATATAATGGGGTATCGGATGATGCTGTGAAGCTTAGGTTATTTTCGTTTTCACTAAGGGATAAAGCCAAGAGTTGGTTGAGTTCATTGCCACCGGGTACCATTATTACTTGGGATGATTTGGCACAGAAGTTCTTGGCAAAGTTTTTTCCTCCAACAAAAACAGCCAAGTTAAGAAATGATATTGCCACTTTCACCCAATTTGACGGAGAATCATTGTATGAAGCTTGGGAAAGGTACAAGGAGATGATGAGAAGATGCCCATACCATGGCTTACCCAAGTGGCTTCAAGTTCAAACATTTTATAATGGATTAGGAGCTTCAACAAAAACATTGGTGGATGCAGCAACTGGAGGTGCTCTGATGAGTAAATCAATCGATGAAGCTTACGAGTTGTTAGAAGAGATGGCTAGAAATGCATTTCAGTGGCCTTCAAAACGTTTGACACCGAAGAAAGCAACTTGGAGTCATGACAGCACAATCTATTCATATTTCGCAGGTTGTTTGTGAGTTATGCAGTGGCAACCATCCTAGCACGGATTGCTAAGTTGGTAATCCATTTGCTCCATCTTCCTCTGAACAAGTGTCATATGTGGGTAATTACAATCAACAGAACAATAACCCTTATTCCAATACCTACAATCAAGGATAGAGGAATCATCATAATTTCTTTTGGAGGGGAAATCAAAATGCAGCAAGACCACCCCTGGGATTTCAACCTCAAGAGAAAAAGGTCAACCTAGAAGAAGCATTGACTCAACTTACTGTGAACACTTCTAAGTTCATGACAAGAACTGAAACGACTTTGCAAAATCAAGCGGCTTCTATTAGGAACCTTGAAGTGCAAGTGAGACAACTTGCAAGTATGATGACAGAGAGGCAACAAGGATCATTGCCTAGCAATACCGAAACCAACCCAAGAGAACATGTGAATGCTATTACACTTCGAAGTGGGAAGAAGCTTGAAGAACCAAAAGACAAGATAAAGGAACAAAAGCGTGAACAACATGAACCTTCATCATCTAATCAAGCAAAAACAGAGGAAGTCAATGATGAAGAGCAAACTATAAGCACCAGCTATACCCCTGAGGAAATAAGTCTTGCAAGACCACCACCGGAAGAACCAACTCCTCCAAAGAAAGTTATATCGCCTCCACCATACGTGCCACCAATTCCATTCCCTCAACGTCTCAAGAAGAACAAGCTAGATAAGCAATTTTCCAAATTTCTTGATGTTTTCAAAAAATTACATATTAATATTCCTTTTGTAGATGCACTTGAGCAAATGTCGAGCTATGCAAAGTTCATGAAGGAAATATTATTTAACAAAAGAAAATTGGAAGAGAATGAGACTGTGATGCTTACGGAAGAATGCAGTGCAATTTTGCAAAACAAATTGCCACCAAAATTGAAGGATCCATGGAGTTTTACTATACCTTGTACCATTGGAGAGTTTCATATTGAAAAAGCTTTATGTGATCTAGGTGCAAGTATCAATCTAATGCCTTTTTCTGTTTTCAGGAAATCGGGGCTTGGTGAAGTTAAAGCAACAACCGTATTACTTCAATTGGCGAATAGATCAATAAAGCATCCAAGAGGAATTGTGGAAGATGTATTAGTTAAGGTTGATAAGTTCATATTTCCAGCAGATTTTGTAGTGTTGGATATGGAAGAAGACCATGAGATTCCTCTCATTCTTGGTAGGCCATTTCTTGCCACTAGTGGAGCTTTGATCGATGTCAGGCATCGTGAGCTGACACTAAAAGCAAATAAGGAGGAAGTTAAGTTTAACATCTTTTATGGCATGAAATCTCAAGGTAAACCAAGTACTTGCCATAGGATAGATATTATCAACAATGGTGTGGTGAGTGTTCAAGAAGATAAGATGAAGAAATTTCAAAATGAGGGATACAAAATTGCCAAAATTCCTAAGGAGACAAAGGAATGGCATGATAGAAAAGCTTTTGGGAAACATTTTGCACCAGGCCATTGTGTTTTATTGTTTAATTGGAGATCAAGGTTATTTTCGGGTAAACCAAAGACAAGATGGTTAGGTCCTTTCACAGTGGTCCGGGTGCTTCCTTATGGTGCAGTGGAGATCAATCATAAAACTAAGGGAACAATCAAAGTGAATGGACAAAGGTTGAAGCACTATATAGACAATGAATTTGAGCAAGGAAAAACCATCATCAAATTAGAGAATTTTTGAGTTTTTGTTTGAAAGGGAAGAGCTTCGTCTGGCTGAAGACATTAAACTTAGCGCTTATTGGGAGGCAACCCAAGTTTCATTGTGTTTTTTGTGAATTTTTTTTTTCTAGTGAGTTTTGTTTTATTTGTCTACATTAATGAAATTATTTTTGTGTGTATTTTTGTAGGTGGATAACTTTAGAAAGCTCATAACCAATATTGGAAGATGGAGGAGAAGTTTCGGAGCACAAGTGCAAGTCTAGGAGCTTTCCATTGATTTTGAGTGAAAACTGCAGAATTTGACATTCTGCATTCAGCATACTAAACCTGTCATAACTTTGTGTACACAACTCAGAATTGCATTCCGTTTGCAGCATTAGAAACTAGACATCCGTATCTTCAATTTGATATATCATATGGCAGTATTGGGTGCGTGACCGCGTAATCTGGGCGCGCGGCAGTGCCATACTCGCACAGTCTGTACCTAAGGCAGAATCAGGTGCGCGACTGCGCCAACTGGGAGCGCGACTGCGCCCTCTTTTCTGCCCACAGCGCGCCTGCACAGCCCCCTCTCCTTTATTTCTTTGCCTTAAATGTTTTCCCCCTCCTCAACACTCCTAAAACACAAACCAAAACCCTCTAGACCACTTTATCCATTCAATTGTATCCAATTCCTTCACAAACCACATAAATTCATCCTCCAACTTGTAAGTTCTCTCTATTATTCAACTTAAATTTTTATTGTGCATTTAAATTCGGAAATTAGGAAAATTATGAGTGGGTGGACGAATTTGGGTTTGTGGATTGAGTTTATTGTAGAAGTTGTTGGGTATGTGATATCTTAGAAGTGTTTGTGACTGTTTTGTGACAAAAATTTTGGTAAAAATGAAGGGTTTTGTTGTTTGGTTGGATAGTTTTTAAAATTGCACACAAAGTGTTCGATGAATTGATTGAGTGAGGTTTAGTGTCGAATTCTTGAGTTTGATCATTTAGGATCATTGAAAGAGTGTTTTAAGAGTGAATAGAAGCTAATACAATGATTGGAGTGCAAGAAAAAGCGGTAGTACAAATGTACATTCTAAGTGTTCGATAAATTGCCTGAAAGATATTTTCAAGTAAAAATGACACCAACAAAGGGCATTACTTTTTCAAGCATCTTTCATTTCCATAATTTTTGCCTCCGCAAGGGGAGCAGAGTGACAATGCACAATGAGAGGCAAGATTTTCACATTTTGCCACCTAGGTATGATCTCTTTACTTTAACCTTTGATAATTTTATGCTTAAACATTGGGGGCAATGTTTAGATTAAGTGTGGGGGAGGGAATGTTATTGTGGAAATGTTTTGTATGATGTATTGAGAATGAATTGATCATGCCACCAATTGCACACATATTTTTTCCTTTTCTTTTCGATTTAAGTTTTGATTGTCATATTTTAGAAGTGTTTATGGCATGTTTGTTTGTTTTGAAATTTTTTTTTTTTTTCTTTCAAGCATTTTCTTTTCATGGCTTTTATTAGTGTTCTTTCCTCTCCTTTTTGATATTGGGCTTATATTCGTTGAACATGCTTTTGCTTGAGTTAAATGAAAAGCCAATGATATAATTGTCTTAGTGAGTGCTTAAATTGTGGAAAATAATGAATGTTGTTATAATCATTGGGTTTGATTTGTTGACAAATTTATTGTACTTGATAGTTCCTCAAGAATTTTAAGCACTTAGTTACAAATGCTTGGGTGTATGAAAATTTAGAGAAGGTTTATGTAAGTTTTGTAAAGATTAAGTCTTATTGAACTCCAGAACTTGATTGATTGTCACTTGAGGCGAAATCCTAGAGGAGACTCCATTAAGGAAATGAATTAGGCATTCTTTGGTACGTTTGAGCCTTTCAAGCCAACCTAGAATTAATCAATCCTTAGTTTACCCCCTTTGAGCCAAAAATTTCTTTTCTTGTTTTATCACTCACATAATAGCTAGCATGAAATAAAAATACCTTCCTTTTGAGTAGCACCCTAAATTTTCAACCATGCTAAAGCTTTGAAAATAAGGGAGGTTGAAGGAGTGTAAAAATAAGCCGAATTCTTATTAAGTAACCGGGTCTCATGCCTAGGCAAACATAGATAACTCGCGTCAAAAGATAAGAGTAAGGCCAATTATGAGAGAAAGTATGAAAAATAAGCTGAACTCTTATCGAGTAACCGGGTCTCATGCCTAGGTAAGCATAGAGAACTCGCGTCAAAAGGTAGAGCGAGGTTTAAAAAAAAAAAAAAGATGAATCTTTGCAAATAAATAAGTTTGGGGGTATACATCTCTTCTTTGTATTTAAATCATCATTTAAGGGGTGAATGAAGAAGAAAGTGTTGAAATTTGGTGATGATCAAAAAATTGAAGAAAGAGCTCTAGGATGGTTGAGATAGTTAGGGTGTTTGAACCTTACTTAAATATTCATTTTCCCCACCTTAACTTTATCCTATCATCGCAAGCTTAATGAAGTCCTAAGGATCCTTGATGTGGTTTTCTTCTACATTAGTGGAGAGTGACATGAAAATTAAGCTTATGGAGTTCCTAAATTTCAAAATGAGTTTAAATTGTGCATAAACTTATCCGAATTGAATCAAAACCCATCATTTGTGGCATTTCACACACGCACGAGTGAGGAACTTTTGAGTATAATGACATTTGTTTTTCAAGTCGAATTTGGGGATAAATTGAACGCATTGTTTTCTTCAATTTGAGTAGGTAACTTAATCTTTGAGGCTTTAACTTGTTTTAGCTCAAAGTATGTTAAAATGTTTTATTTAATCTTGATTGTGCATAATTTTGATAAATCCCTTACCTCCATTCTCTTTGATTTGATTTACTTGAGGACAAGCACACATTCAAGTTTTGGGGTATTTGATAAGTGCTGTAAAGCACGCACTAATCATGTACTTTTAAACTTTAATTGTTTATTTAATCCTCAAGTTTCTTTTAGATTTGATGTATTTTGGTTATTTTGTACAGAAAATTATATATTTGGCTACCCAAGATGAATTTGATTCGAAAATGATGAATTTGGCTTGAAAAGGAAGATGTTGGGGGACCAAAGTGCAAGAGACGTACGGATTAAAATGCAGAAACATTACAATAAGAGAAAAAATTCAAAATAATCAAACTTGTGGGGGTCCAATCGATATTTTCTAGATTTTCCAACCTTCTTGGCAGAAGGTGGTGCGCGATCGCCTGCCTTGGCCGCGACCGCGCCCCGCGTTCTGCCCAGGTGGATCAAACTGCAACAAAAGTAGGACTGAAATGAAAGAAAAGCTCAAGTTATGGCTAAATTTCTGATTAATTACAAGTACAGGAATCCAATGGATATTTGCCACTTAAATTGCAATCCTTGGCAGAATTGGGTGCACGACTGTGTGGCACTTGGGGACTCTACAATTGGATGAATTTTAGGTTTAAAAAGGCAAGAAAAGGGAAAGAAAGGCAGTCATACCTTGGGTGAGATTTTGAGACAAATTTGGAAAGGAAAAGAGGAAAAAGGAAGAAGAGAAGAGAGAATGGATTGGAAGAAGAACTTGGAAAAGAAAAGTTTTCCTAATCTAGTTTATCTCTTTCCCTTATTTCGATTTATTGTGTTAATTGAACAAATTTATGAATTTCGAATTTATGTTTTCAATTGTTGAATTTGTTATTTATAAATTTAGATTTTACCCAATGTGTGGTTAAACCCATTTTTCTAGGGCAATGATTTAATCTATTTGAAGCATCCATTTATGAGATTGTGTTGTTCAATTGATTGAGATTATGTGTTGAGTGTTTATTATAATAACTAATGCTTTTAAATATTTGGCCAATATTTAGATGAATTGTAGATTGATGGGATTTGAGAAATGAACATCACATCTAGACCATGTGATAAACACAGTAAATTGCATGTTAGATAGAGATATACTAATATGGTTTGCGTAGTTTGATTAATAATTATCACAAATCGTAATGCGTTTCCGTTTAATTAATTTCACATAGAGATATAGTGAAGTTTTAAACGCGAAATAAATTCGAGTGATCTCGAGAGAGACAATCGAATAATTTAGGATAATTAACTAGCAACACGTAGTTTAAATTAGAATAACGTCAATTGAATAAGTGGATGCGACCAAATACGATAAATTATTAGCCCTAGACATTTTCGTTAATTGAATTCTTAAGTGTTTTGCTTAATTCTAAATTTTAATTTTCTCAACCAAAATTATTTCGTTTTCTTTAGATAAATTCGTTTATTAATCATCTTTGGTAATTATAGAATTAATATTCCTCGTGGAATCGACATTCTCTTATCACTTTATTACTTGATTGCGACACGTGCACTTGCGTTCGTTAAATTTACACGCAACAGACTCTTTAATTTTAAGATAACGCTTTTTTAGCTTGCCTCACTATATACTTAGGCAAGAATTTCTTTACCCTTTTTTATTTTAATTTATTATTTATTTATTTTAATTTCTTTTAATGCAATTTAGATCTATAATTGTGATTGTGATATTTATATGTTTAATAGAATATTAACAAATATATCCAACAGTCTAAAACCAAAGAAAATTTAATTTGTATATTTTGTTAGTAAATTATCTTCTTAATCCAAACTAAACATTTTACATTGTTTGTATATGTGTCTATTGCAAATTATGTCAAAAACAAATTATATTTTAATTAGATATAAAATTGTGTGATATGTATTGCCTGAGTTTAATATAATTTTTATCATTATTATTTTGTTAAAATACTTGGATGCATATCGGCTTAGAACAAATTACTGTATTAAAAAAATAACTTATAGTCACAATAAATTAATTTATAAAAGAAAATAATGTAACAGTTGTAATTGTAAAAGTATGTTTAAATTAGTTTATTTAATTAATGATTAAATAACATAAAATTTTAGCTTAAGATCTTATTAAAAATTAAAGATAAATAAACTATTTTATACTGAAAAATTTATTGAATGACAAAAGCCTATACACAAAGTAATGTAACCATTTAATTAAAAAACATTAAGAATGTTTTTACCTAATGCATCAAATATGATAATTAAAGCCAAGTTTGTTGAAACATACATTGAATATAAAATGATGATTTTATAAAATGTTAGAGATACTTTTACCTAATATATTAAATGTGTTGATTTAAAATAATTTTTCCTAAAACATCAAGGAGCAAAATAAAATTATTTAACTTGGAGATCAATGCCATATACTAAAATGATTATTAAGTTTTAACTTCAATTGAAAATATAATTAAAAATTTTATATTTTTTTCCTATAAATTATTTTAAGGTAGTATGTATGTATGTATGTGTATATATATTGACTCAATTTTACTTACTCGTTAAATAGACTAATTAGTTCGTACATATTTTTACAATTACCATTATTACTTTATTTTTATATAAATAAATTTATTATACTACTATATCATTCATTTATTAGAAAAATTATAAATAAAAGATAGAAATTGATGTTTCTTATATGTAAGTTAATTTTTTATATTAAAATTTTTATTGAAAGGTGCCGAAAGTGCATTAATCTTTGTCTCTCTTCTTAATTTATATAGACTAATGAAAATAATTTAATAGATGTTTGATCAGAGGGCAAAAATATAGTAATTGAAATGTTTTAATCCGAAATGAAGATTTTAGGATACATTAGGACACATTTTTTATTACCACCTAATTACTCCCTTGTAGTTTAAACATTTATCTATTAAGTCCATTCATTAACTAAAATAACACAAAAAATACATTTTTACCATAATAATCCTGGTGATAAACTTATTTTTATTATTTTATTATATATTATTACTATTAATTAATAATTAAATAATTCAAAAATCTCTTAATAACAAAAAGAAAAACTTATCATTGTTTTGTCATGTGAGTTGGCATTTTTAACCGTTTGAACTTTTGTGAATATTATTTGAATTTTCTTTAAATATTATACGCTATGGTATTATTATTATTACCATTTGATTAACTGTTCATTGTAAATCAAATAACGATAATAATAGTATTATTATGTAGAGCATTTAAGGAAGATTCCAATAATATTTGCAAAAATCCAAACGGTTGACGGTTGTCGACAATTAATGGTCATGACCGACCAATTATTGACAACAACAAGAGTCATACATTTCTATAATTCTTTTGTTATTAACACTTTTGAATTATTGAATTATTAAGAGTAATAATATATAATAAAATAATAAAAGTAAATTTATATAAATAATATTTTAGAATACAATCACACTTCAAATATAGTATTGTATAAAATTTTATTGTTTTGTTAATTTTATTATTTATTGTTAATTTTATGATTTATTTTTCATTATTTGGTTAATATTATGATTTAATGATTATTTATTTTTTTATGTTATTAATTTTATGATTTATTTATTTATGACTCTTAAAATCTAAAGCTTACCGTTATTTTAATTAACAGATAGATTTAATGAATAAATTTTTAAACCTCATGAAGATAATGGGGTATTACCAAAAATCTTAGAGGTAATAAAAAATCTGCCCGAAATACTATATATGTTTTTACCTAATACACATCAAACATATTGACTAAAGTAAAGATTTTCAGAAATATTAAAGATATTTTTATCTAATATATTAAACGTACTAATTACAGCAATGTTTTCTGAAATGTTGTGGATCAAGGTGGCAAGTTTTAGAAATATTAAGAGTTGTTTACCTAATACATCAAAATATGATACTAAATGGGGTTTCCCCAAGCAATAAGGATCAAAGTGAAAGGATCCCAATTATATATATATATATTCCAGAAGAAAACAGTCTATCTTCCACGGAAAACTATTATTAATGGACTTATTATGGAATTAATGCGTTAAGACGCAATAATTCAAAAGAGGAGGAGGTTGAGGGAGAGTACAAGGGCTTACGAGGACTTTGAAGCCATATCTCAAACACAGCCAAAGCCTTAAAAATTTTGTGAATTAATGTCACGAGAGTATGTGTATTATGTGACTAACGTACCTCATGATCAAGACAAGAACTCGACCATAAAATTGCAGAGAGGGACAACCAGAGACTTAGCTTAATTCATGCATGAACAAGTACAGATAGCATAATTCAAATATACCACATGGCATCGCCTCATTGGCTGTCCAGAAATTTCTATGAACAACAGTCAAATTATGAGGTTAGTATAACAGCCCAAAATTTTGCTAGAGAAAAATAAATCGAATACAGCTCATGCAATATTGTTGAGCTGTACTGTACGTCTAACATTTTGAAATATATAGATGAACAAAATAGCCATAATTTTCATCAGCTATTGCTTTGACGCTTTCACGAGAATATTTTAATTTGGTCAAATTTATTATAACTTCTAATTTGTTTGAAATTCAGAATTTTCTTTCCTCAGTTGTGATATGAATGATTATGCGTGAAAGGCAGGATGACCAAATTGACAAATAAAAACAATAAAATATTCTCTCAGTCATCTCAAATTAAGTCTTAAGATATGAAGAATTTCCTTGCAGGGTAGGGCAACGGTTACCGTTTTGATTATTACTTCTCCTGAATTATTTTACTAATTATTATTACCATAATTGGCCAGAAATACTTTTTTTATTTGTTCTTTTGTTTCTTGTCCCAGCAGAAATGGCCCCCGCCGATAAAATTAAATCCAGTTCTATGATACGTTATTACAAATGAGTTTCATTAACACAAATTGTAATAATTTGTCAAGAACAAAGAATCAGCAACTTGTGTCCGGAAAACTCTTGAACAGAAATTCATGACTCACTCATGAAAGAAAAAAGGCTTCGAAGGTATTGCTCAGAAAAGAGTTAAAAGTTAATTAGAGATAAAAACTTGGGAACTCAAATGAAAGTCCTAGCAATACCATCACCAATTAAGATAAGTTCGATAATGCAACAGAACAACATGCACCTTAACGTTATAAGTTCATTTTTTTTAAATAGAAAATAATATATTAAAATATAAATGAAGATAGGACAATACAAGAGAAACCTGAATGTTTAAGTGTTCAAAGGAAAAATAAAGTCTTGAAATAAGCTCCTATTAAATTGCTAGAAAGAGCAACTTATAATTATAGCGGTAAACGATAACCTGCTGTTTTCTTGCTGTAAAACAGCCAAAACAACAGCTAAACAGCTAAACGTTATAAATTCATGATTTGCATAAATAAATTAAATTCCATAGCTAGCAACTTCAACCACTCGTTCTAGCTTAAGAGTAATTAATGTTATTCTTCTGTTAGATGGTTTGGTAAAGGTATACTGACGGCCTCTCTAAAGGTATCCTGCTTGCTGGGCGGTGTTCAGGGATACTTCCGGTTACTTTCTTAGGGGATTTAGCATGCTACTTGGTGTGAATATGGCTTTCTTTGCTGAGCTAATGGCAGTAATTTAGCTACTGAACATGCCTTTGCTAGAGGTTGGACGCATCTTTGGCTTGAATGTGATTCTCTTTAAGTTAGTCAACTGCTTTAAAAGTCGTCTTTACCTCCTCCTTGGACTCTTTCTACTCCCCGGATAAATTTCCTTTTGCACGGATGAACTTCAGCTACACCCACACCTTGTGAGAACAATGCAGCGGCAGATAAAATTGCTATCATGGGTCTTCTTTGCAATGGCCTTGTTTGGTGGACTCGTCCTCCTTATGGGGTTGGGCATTTTCTGACAAAGGAATGCTCAAGATTTTCCTTCCTAACGCTTTTGTTAGCTTTTTGCTTCTGCTAGCTTGGTTTGTTTTTCTCGTTTGGTGGCCTGGATAGCTGTTATTTTTGCCGTTGGGTTTCCCGAAACCCATGCTAGCTGGTGCTGGTTTTCTCACGAGGTTGGAAGCGCCTCTTCACTTGCTTCTCTATCTGAAGCTCTGTCCTCCTTGGTCTGTTTTCACTAGTTGCCGGCAGACGAAATTGTAAATTTGGCCTTGCTCTGTGATGGATTTGTTTGGCGGCATACTCCTCTCTGTGATCTTGGTCCTTTTCTTTCCAAGCTGGATGCTCAAGGCTTTCCTACCTATTATTGCTTTTGCTAGTTTCATCTTGGTTCGATTTAGTTTGTGTCATTGATGTTGTTTAATTTTAAGGTTTCAGCACATTTCCCCCCTCTTTGTGCTGTTTTCCATATCCTCTTTAATAGTCTTTTCCCTCTTTAAGAGGTTCATTTAAAAAAAAGTAATTAGTGCTATTAATTATGCAACTAAATCTTGGACAAAATGCTTGGAATCAGTCACCGGAAACAGAGAAAGCAAATATTGTTTTTTCAGTAAGCAAGAAGCAAATTAATATAATTATGATTAAAAGCAATAAAGGGATAACTATTTCACATAAGAGCAGAAGTTCTATTTATTACAGAATTATACTGAAACATGATATACTTTTATTATATTCTGTTTCCAACAGAAGACACAAGCATAAGGAAGTGGTGAGAACGCTTCTTTATCATCTTTTTCATCACAAGAACACTAGAACCTTCCTTATTAAACAGACAACAATTTTATTGGACTATTTATGGCTTTAATGAGTTAATACACATTAATCCGGAAGTCCAAAGTACAATATGGAAGGGAGAAGATGAAAGTAATAGCTAACAGATTTAAAATGGGCACTTGAAGCCCGTGGGAACCTTGCAGTAATTGAACAGCAGGGTCAGTGAAAGATTGGAAATGTCTAGGTTGAGGACCTCCAAAACATTAATCTTAAGGGAAGTGCAAAGACAAGCAGCAGCATCAATAGTAATCAAATTGTTAATGAGAGTGCAGCATTGGGATGGCTTTGGGTCACCAAGCGTAAGCAAGACGCCCAATACGTCGGCACAAACGCCCAACTTAAGGGCATCTTCAGGACAGTTTTCTAGTGTGGCTGACGATGAAGGGATAGAGGTGAGGACAGCAAAGAAGAGGAGGTTGAGGGAGAGTAGAAGGGCTGACGACTTTGAAGCCATTTCTCTTCTTCAAGCACAACCTAAGACTTAAACTTTGTTAATGTCCCGAGAGAGAATATATGTGACTGGTGAATGTGGTTAAGAGGCTTGTGGTATTTATAGGCGCAAATCCGATCTATTTCGATCGCGTATTACGTTTGACTACCAAGCAGATGCCTTTTCCAATTATCGGGGGTTCTATAATATTGTTGATTAGTTGTCAACTTGTCTATTAAATATTTAGGCCATTGCTTTCACCGAAATCTACAACAATTTTTTATGTGCAATTTTATCAAAGTCAATGTATGAATGCGCAATTAGATTATCTATTCATCCGCGATTAAAATATATAAGACAAATAATCCTAAGATTTCTAATTCCAGAGATCTATTTCAAATAAATATTATTAATAATTGAGTTAGGAGGTTGAATAATTTACTAATAGGACAAAGAAAGAGGTTTTCGATTACATAAAACGTATTATTATGGTGTGTATGTTTTAATTCTCGTTATCTGTTGCTCGTTAGTTTTCTGTAATATTTTTTTTGTTATATATATATATATATATATATATATATATATATGCTTAGAGATGTTTCCTTAATTTTTGACCTGGCGACTGGCGTGCCTGACTTTGGTATAAATATAAAAAAATTTCCCTACTTTTATCTCCATCCTTTAACTACCAAAATATGAACTCATAATTATTTTTTTCTTTCCTTTTTATCTGCCACATTATGCGGGAAAGGATTAGCAAATTAAAAGAGAAAAGCAATGAAATACTCTTCAGTCATCTCAAATTAAGTCTCCAAATTATTAATAAATTAAAATAATCCTTCATTTCGTGAACTTATAGAAAACTTGCATCAAAATTCTACCCGGTGCCACGGTAAGGCAATGATTATCATCACCACAATTGTGATTAATATCATCACCAAAATTGATAGAAGGATGTGTTTGATAATTATTTTTGAAGTGAGAGTATATATATTATTCAAGTAATAAGTGGGAGTTAAGATGCATTTGCCCCATATATATATATATATATATACTCGGTCTATTTGGATATATCACATATTAGGTTGGACTACCAAGTACATGCATGCCTCTTCTGTTTATTGCACTTCTATATTGTTTATTATACAGGATTTGTCTTCTTCTTTTTTTATCTAAGATTTGAATAAAATTATTGAAATATTTAAAAAATATTTTTTCTTTAACTTATTTATGAAGCATGTTAAACATCCAATGTCGTGTTTCAAGTAAATAATATATACTCGGTCAAGATGTAATCAAGTTGAAGATTTTAACTTAAATTTAAACAATCCAATGTCGTGTTTCAAGTAAATAATAATAATGATGCTATATAGGAGATGGAATAATTAAGTAATAATAGTATAACGGGGGACGTCTTGGATTGGATAAAAAGTCTTAATTCTCTGTAATCTCGTGGAATATCAGACACACTGCATGCCTCTTCCAGTTATCGTGCTTTTGACAATATTGTTGATTACTTGTCAAGTTGGCTAATAAGTATCTATAATTGCCCATTGTTTCACCCAAGTATACAAAAATATTTTCTTTGCAGTTTTTGCTAAGTCAGTGTGTCGATAACCAATTAGATTATCTGCCCGTGCGCCCATAAATGTATCTAATGCGAATATTCCGGAGGTTTGATTTTTAATAAATGTTAAGGGGAAATATAAATATTCACAATAATAGTGTGAGGAGATGGAATAGTCTACTAATAAGACAAAGAAACGCAAGTCTTGGATTACATAAAAGGTCTTATTATGGAAAGCATCTTACTATCTGTCAAATAATAGGCTTTCTGAAATCAATCCCAGAAAAAAAAGGAAAAAGAAAAAGAGAAACAGTAATTTGCCTTTCAGATCTATTGCTCTCGCTCCTCATTTAATTTTAATAACAAGATTATTATTAGCTTTTACGTATCGAATATGTCTTTGCCATCAAATGCTCAATGGAATATACGATGTGAATAAATCGTATTACACGTATAGAAATCAACCGATCGTATAGTTTGTTTTAAACAAGAAAATGAGAACTTGTATCAGAGTGACAGATAGCTTTCTCAACCTTCCTATATGTAAATGCTACCAATTAAGGGTTTGTTGCTTTTTTAAGTTAACAGTTAATTTGTTTAATTTTGTTATATTAGGTAATTAAGTAGCACTTTGGGATTCTTGTGGTTTATAAAATAACATTGCTTTTAATTTTTTTTTTTATAATTCTCTTTTACTTATGTATATTCTAATTTAGATTTATCAATTAATTAAAATGTGGGAGAATGTAGCTAATGCTATCCCGAAATAATTGTTGAACTCTCACGATTACAGTCTTTGTAATAATGTCCCAACAAGACTGGTAAAAAGGATCCAAGAAAACCATCGGGGTCTTGAGCACTCATAGAATCAAGTTGAAAAACCACGCTTTTAATCTCGTCTTTGTCTGGGATAGAGAAGAAATAACTATTACCCTCATCCGATACTAAAGTAGGTATGAGATGCCTAGCATAGGCGAGAAATTATATCTAGATGAGTGGAGCAGGCAGAAAACAACTCCTTCTAATAGCAAACTATATATGCTTAGAGATGTTCCCTTAATTCTTGACTTGGCGATTGGCGTGCCTGACTTTGGTATAAGTATGAAATTTTTTCCCTACTTTTATCTCCATCCTTTAACTATCAAAATATGAGCTCATAATTATTTTTTTTCTTTCCTTTTTATCTGCCACGTTATGCGGGAAAGGATTAGCAAATTAAAAAAGAAAAGCAATGAAATACTCTTCAGTCATCTCAAATTAAGTCTCCAAATTATTGATAATTAAAATACTCCTTCATTTCGTGAACTTATAGAAAACTTGCATCAAAATTCTACCCGTCGCCACGGTAAGGCAATGATTATCATCACCATAATTGTATCTCTCCTGAATTATTTTATTAATTATTGTTACCATAATTGGCCAGAAATTTTTTTTTTTTCTGGTCCCCAAAGAAACGGCTCAATTGATAAAATTAAATGTGGTTCTGTGATACAAATGAGTTTCATTGAATAAACATATACACTAACTTCAAGATTTCACTACAAAAAAAGGGTTTTTTTGTCACTATTCAATCCAATCATAACAAATGAAATTCTGTCGAAAATATCTATTTCTGACTGCTGGCAGCCGTCGATGGTGGTCGTAAATCAGCTAGTTAGAAATGCTCTATTTTCGACAAACTATCACAAATGAGATTAGTTTCGATGTCTTTATGCCATTAAAAATTGAAAAACTTTCATCGAAAATATAACTTATTGGGTGGTCGAAACTCATAACAAAATTTATTTGTGACCAATTATTATAGTTGAAAATATTTTGTTTTCAACCACAACATTACTTATTTGTGACCAATTAATGTTGTTGAAAATATTTTGTTTTCGACCAAATGATGTAATAGAAATAAATGTATTATCAATGGCATATAAACTATTATAAAGTTCATCAAAAATAGATTAATTATGAGAGTAAAAATGCAATCATAAATATAATTCTAGTTGTAAAATGTTATATCAATTTGTGGTAGTAATTGTAAATAATGAATTAATCATCAAATATGTAATTGTTATCGGAAAAACAATATTACTGACTAACTATTGTATCGATAAGTAATGCATCAACAATATGAAATTAAATTTTATTAAGTAACTGAAGTAATCCAGAAAAATAAAAAAATAGTTAAAATAATACCTCCTACACATAATAAAAACACATACAACATTATATCATTAATATCAATATATTGTCGATTTTGGATAATTTATAAATCAATGCTATGTTATATATCATGCATAGATGGTAACCCGTCTGGCATCTCCTCTAAAACTATGTTATAAAATTCAAACAATAACGATTGTACGACCTCTGTAACCTTTACCATCGGCTTCAATTTTTCATCCTTTGCTACCATGATACAACCTTTACAATCTTCCTTCATATGTCTTTCTACTACAATTAAAAAGTTTGTCCCTTTTACTCCAGGAATATTTTGCCCTACTTAGTTTCACTCATTGGCACCAATACGATTTTCTTTTCATTCCACCAAAACTCATAAATGTTTCATCATCCTTTATGTATCGTATCAACATCATATTGCCATGGCCTTCCCAGTAATACATGGGATGAATCCATATCTATAACATCACAACACATCACTTTTATAAAAAAATTCCAATCGAAAACGGAAGCTTACACACCTCAGTTACACGTGTTTCAGTTTCCTTTTTCATCCAACAAATTTTGTAAGACGACAGGTGTTTTTCAGTGGGCAAATCCAAAGCATTTACTAATACCTTAAAAACTATGTTCTCGCTGCCGCCGTTATCGATTATCACCTTGCACATTTTATTTTTAATTATTCCCTTCGTATGAAAAATCTTATTTCGTTATATTTCCTCTTTTGTTTTTGGTGCCAATAATAACTTCTGCACAATA
Source organism: Melia azedarach (assembly GCA_028052125.1). Taxonomy (NCBI): domain Eukaryota; kingdom Viridiplantae; phylum Streptophyta; class Magnoliopsida; order Sapindales; family Meliaceae; genus Melia; species Melia azedarach. Next base: position 5,451,298 of record CM051401.1, on the reverse strand, counting down.
CAAGAAACAACTTCTCCGTCATCACCATCAACCATATCAGCCTCTTCCCTGTCTTTGTATTCACCTTTTTCATCTTTTATAGCAGCCTCTACATAATACATCACACCTTTATGTTTCCCCCATTTTAGAAATTCATTAGATCTATACCTAGGCTATTGATATTTATAACATTTGCTTGGCATTGGTTTCACATACGGGTTACTAGTTTGTTGCTGAGTAGTTTGTGAGTTAGTGAAATTACCCCTTTGCCTTGGTTTCTCCTCCATCTATATTTGGTGCTATTCCCTTTTTTTATGGTACTTGATTTCGTGAAGTCAAAATTTAACATGTTATAGTTTGCAATTTAATAATAGGTTGCCTTAGTTGCCTCTCTAGCTTCCTTACCTTGTTTACATCTTTAAAAAAGTCCCAAATCGTATACATGTCATGCTAATCTTATATGCCAGTTCATAACCCTCCATTAAATCTGGCAACCAATTATGATTTCGACTCTTTCAAGTTGTTATTAGAACATAACATATGGAATTCTTCAGCCTAATTGTCAATTGAACAACTTTCTTGTCGACAATTATTTAACTACTTGAATAAATCCTTCACATAATTAGAAGGCAAATATTGAGCCTTTATCTTTTGTTTTATACGCTCTCAAGACCTAATTATGTCATTTCTTTCACGATGTCACTTATTATGAACCTATTGCCACCAAGCAGATACACCCCTTTAAAGCTTTATGGCTACTAATTTTACTTTCCTCTCATCTGGAATGTCCGTATAATTAAAAGAATTCTCTACGTTTACCAACCAATCAAAGAAGTCTTCTTCGTGCAAACGCCGTTTAAACTTATGAAGGTCTAAATTTACCTTATAATCACCATAATTTCCACTCCTATATGTCTTAACAGAATCTTGATCAATTATATCATCATTTGAATCATTATCTCTATAAGTTCTATTGTTAATAATGCCAAGTGGACATAGCATTAGCGTCAAAACATGGGGTGGGATCTTATTTATCTCTCTACGGTTATATTCAACCATATTATTGCCACCTAGTTTTAAACTCTCCAACCTTCGATCAAAATCTATCAATTCTTGATGAACAATTTGAGTGAATTCCCTGGCAGCTACCCTTCCGGCGTCCATGTCTATCCCACGAATAGCCTCTACCATTAGTGCCTGCCTAAATATCGTCAGTAAGATGGTTGCTTTCTGTATCGTTGTTACACACCATTGCAACTCTTACTTTGATTCCAATTGATGAAGCGGAACGCGAAGATAAACGAAATTAAAGTTTCACAAGTTTCTTAATAAACTTTTATTGAATGAAAATATGACTAAACAATATTGTAGGCTCTCTATTTATAATAGAGAAAACCTGAGCCAACTTCTAATAAGAAAAAATAAATTTCTACCTAAGTAAGGAAATTAAAAAATTAAAAAAACATATTAAATAAAAATAAAAAGTGTAAAGTCGTCCTACATCACTATGTCCCCGAGTTTTAGATTATATGATTTATATAAGATCTTTTGATTAATAAGTACTTATCACCTATCTCATAACCTTACCATATCCAATTAAGAGAACCATGGGCAAAGTCTTGACTTCAACAGAATAAATATTTTTCTATGAAAAAAAAAAATCCCCTCGACTCCGACAACCTATTTTCTATACATGCATGCCAAAATTATGCAAGGAACCAATGAATCAATATTCCGCCATCTCACACTAGTTTCCAAAACCAGTTCAATTTTCATATTTGAATAATTTCCAAGGCTTGATACATAAGAGCATGCTTGATCTTTTGAGCACTTCTTCAAGAAGAGATCAAAATTCTATTACAGACTATCATAGTTTTGAGAACCTCCCATAGTTAACTTTCTGTCGTTGGTAAAAAAAAAAGTTATTTATGTATCTACCATCGTGATTATTATGTCTCCTGATCATTTTTATTTTTTACTAATTACTAGCATAATTTGCAAACAATTTTTCTGCCTTTCTCATCCCCAGCTAAAACGGCCCTAGAAAATTGAGATGCAATTTTATGATACTGAATGATATATATTGTGCTTACGAACGAGTTTTATTAGTCAATGTAGATCAAACACTGGAAGCCAGTTTCATGGACTGCATGCCATTCAAAATATTTGGAAGAGACAAATATTTGGGAACGTAACTTATTCCACTTGATCTATTGGTAGGATCGTAAATAGTGATGAACTAAAGATTAAAAATATTGTTTAATTTCAGTAAGAAACTATAGCAATTGAGATTACGGGCATTCATGTAAGGAAGGATAATTTATAATTATTTGGCACAAGAACAGATACAGCTTCGATCTTCAATTCAACTAATTTTATTACGTATATTGTGTTTCCAACAGAAAACACTCACCCTTAGCTTCCATTATTTTTTTTTCATCATCAAGAACACTGAAACCTTCCTTATTAAGCGGACAACAATTATTAGTGGACTTTTTATGAATTAACGCGTTAATAAACATTAATCCAAAACTCCAAAGTACACGATGGAAAGAAGATGATGAAAAAAAAAAAGAGCTAGCAGATTTAATATGAGCACTTGAAGCCGGTGGGCACCTTGCAGTGATTGAACAGCAGTGTCAAGGAAAGATTGGAAATGTCTAGTTTGAGAACATCCAAAACATTAATCTTAAGGGAAGTGCAAAGGCAAGCAGCGGCATCAATATTAATCAAATTGTTAATGAGACTGCAGCAATCGGATGGCTGTGGTTGACCAAGCTTAAGCAAGACGCCCAATACGTCGGCACAGACACTCAACTTAAGGGCATCATCAGGACAGTTTTCTAGCGTGGCTGATGATGAAGGGATAGAGGTGAGGATAGCAAAGAAGAGGATGTTGAGGGAGAGTAAAAGGGCTGAAGACTTTGAAGCCATTTCTTTTCTTCAAACACAACCTAGCTAAGACATAGACTTAAACTTGTTAATGTCGCGAAAGAGAGACAGTATATATGTGAGTGATGAAAGTGGTTAAGTTGCTCGGGGTTTTTATAGGCGCAAATCCGAACTGTTTGTGTTATAAATATTTAGATGGTGTATTAGATTGGACGACCAAGCACATGCCTCTTCCAATTATCGCGGTTTCCGTATTGCTTATTGCTTATCAATTTGCCTAATAAAAGATGATTAAAAAAAAAAGGCAAATTGGGGCATGGGATTTACACCTGGGCTTTAATATTTAGCGCATTGTTTTCACCGAAGTCTACCAGGATATTTCCTGAATTATTTTATCAAAGTCAATGTGTGAATCTGCTAAATCACGTTTTATCAAGCAATTGATTAGTGCATTTAATATAATTTTTCTAATCAGGTATCAACAATTGAGGCGATACGTGGATATAAACGATACTAAAAGCTAATCAACAAATATGGTGAGCTCGATCACATCCTCATAAATATAAGAATGAAATCGTAACAGAGGGTGTATTATCATGTAGTTCTAGTATGTTTAAGAGAATGAAGTGCAACCATCATGGGGATGGTGAATACTAATTTGAAAAACTAGAAGATTATGTTTCATGTAAAGATGAGGAAGCACCAGGAAACTATGATAGAAACGTTGGAGAGGTGGAAGAAAATGTCGAGATAATGAAGTTAAAATTATTAAACTCTACAAGAAATATAAATTAAAGGATAAAACATTCGCTTTTTTAACTAGGAAATAATAATATTTTTAATATTATTTTTAATTGTGTTTGTTAATATTTTTCTTTGTTTACCGCATTAAAATGTATTAAAATAAAAAAATTCTTATAATATCTCATTAATTCAAAACATAATAGTTATGTTTCACTTCTTTTACAAACCCCAATATTCTTAGTGTTCCTTTTCTTATTGAGAGTGACTAATGGAATTTTTTCTTCAAAATGTGTTCAATTAATTAATTCATGCAGAAAAGACAAATACTCATCAAATTTTATGTTGTAATTGAAAACTTAATTCTTCATAACCAATTCTTTCTCCATCCATGATTTTTTTTTTATCAATTTAACTCTTATAATTTATTGAAGAATAAAAGTTAATTTAAAGTTTAAAAAAAGATTTTTATGCTAAGTGAAAAGTTAAAATACTGATGATTATATGTATAATTGTGAAGTGTAAAGAGTATTTAATATATATAAAAATACGATAATTTAATTGGAATTTTTATGTAATTTTATTTAACATTAAAAATTATATATAAAAAAATTAAATAAATTTGGAGTGGGGGTAACACTTTCTGTCTAATCGAAGATTTCCCCCCTTATTCCATTATTTGATTATTCTATCTCCTTGCATTATCTATTGATATTTAATTGAAACAGAGCTCGAGAATTAAAAAGAATATTATATGTGCAAATAATTTTATGGGATAGATAATCTAATTTGCAATTCATACAACGACTCCGATGAAATTGTACATAAAATAATGAGAACTTGTAAGCTTCGCCGAAAGCAACAGCTAATTGCTGAATACCAAGAGAACCTTTTTATTATCTTTTATTAGACAACATGACAAGTAATAAACAATACAGAAAACGTGATAATAGGAAGAGGCATGTGCTTGACAATCTAATGTAATACACCATGACGACGATGATGATGATGATGAAAACAACAACAACAGCTAATAATAATAATAATAATAAGTCGTGGAATATATATTATCAAAATAAAACGTTATTTGAATTGTTATTTGACTTAAAAATTTAAATTTAAACAATATCTGGTATTTAAGTGGTTTAACATTTTTCTCATGGGTAAATTTAAATGTTAAACCACTGGTTATGGAATGAGTATAGAGAGAAAGGAGGAGAGGGATTTTTTCTTTCTCTGAGTTTCTAAATTTTGATTTGTTTGAAAATCTGAAACCCGATATGTTTTTTCTAAAGCATACTAAAAAATTAGTTTAGTTATAAAATCTGAAATTTCTTTAGTGAAATGCCACTAAGACAACCTAAGAAGGGGATGAATTGAATTTTTAACAAATATTAACAATAAATTCAAATTCCAATCCGACCACACAAAAAATATAATATATGCAATAAATAAAAGGATATTGAGTTACGAGATTGAACACCGGATTTCTAATGGTTCACAAACACTCGGCCTACGTTCACTCATTCAAGCTCCACTTGAAGATTTCACTGATACCAAGTCTTGATTCTATAAGACTTCAAATTACAACCAAGATGATTTTCAGGTACCTCTTAAACTTTACAAGTATTTATTCACCCTAAACACTCAAATGACCTAGGATTTATGATATTCTATAACCCTTACAAGTGTTTGCTCAATCCAAATACTCAACACAATCTCAATCAAGTGAAAGACTCACTTCTTTACAATAAAAAATAAATTAAAGGGATTAAAATACTTACAACTTGATCTCTTACAAGAGAATGCAAATAAAAGTTATTAGAGATCCAAATATGTGTATGATGATTTCAAGCTCAAGTATGTGTTTTAGAAATTTGTAAGGATTTTATATTTTTCAAATATATATTCCAAGAAATCCTAAAATGAGTGTGAAGTCTAAATTTATAATGCATTTGAAAACCAACCGTTAGGAGTGTCAAAATTCAAATTTTTAAAAGGTTGATCGACCAAGTTAGCCTTGTCGGTCGACTAAGTGGCTTAAGGCGATCTGGGAGGCATTCTGCCTCTAATCACTTGACCAAGTTGGAAGGGTTGGTTGACCGATATTGTTCACATAAAATGCACTGTTCACGAACATTGTTTACAAGTTCAAAAAATTTATATTTTAATCTAATTTCAAGTTTCAAAATCTTGCATTTTGGTTCCTATTTCAAATTTTAAAAAGTTACATTTTGATCCAATTTTCAAAACTCAGATCATTTGTTTTTGAAAAAAATTCTTGAGCTTGACATAAATATCATACACACTTATAAGCAAACAAACATGATATAAAATAAAACACCAAACTTATGACTTCATTCTTCAATTTGCTCAAGGAATTCTATTATACTTTTCATGAATGCCTTCATTTTAGATGTTATTTGAATCTTCACAATTGCATTCCAATCCTTCATACTAGAAATATCACAATAAATACTATAACAAGAATTTGATCAGTGAAAGATATCAATGTTTGTTATCATTAAAATAATAGATTATGAACCTTAAAGTTATCATTTAGTTCTATATGTCACCGAATTTGTGTAGGGATGGAGAAGAATTGAAAGAAAACAAAAAGCTAAAATTCAATGATATTAACCGAAGTGTTCAAAAAACAAGTTTAACAGTTATTTCAGTGATTAAATTAGACAAATACAAGTTTAATATTTATTAAGTAATTGAGTATTAGGAAAATCAATCTTAACCATCCTTATATTATATATGTTACATGCTATTAGTTCTTTAAAAATTTAGGAAAAGAAAAATCTCGAGAAGATTTTCATACATACATAAAAAATAATAATCTAATATCGAAGTTACATAACAAGAATGATTCACAGAATATTTTTTATAAAAGAAGATTTACTAATCAATATAAAATCCTTGATAACATTAATAAATTTTAATTAGAATAACGTTATAGGGAATTATCATAAAAATGTTAAAAGATATTATTTTATAAAAGGGGATTTAACACATACCTTCCCTGAGGTTTCAGCTTTTAACACTTAAAGAGATAGTTTGAACATTCAAACACTTACCTCCCCTAGAAGCATCCGCTTCCGTCCATTATCACGAAAAATACACATTTGCCCTTTGTATGTCAAATTTTGAATAAGAACAAAAATTAATGCTAAAAAAAATATTAATATTATAAATAATATGGTCCCACATCCTCAAAATTTGTAGTAATTTGTTGTTTTTTTTTTAAGCTTAGTAATTTGTTGTTTTAAACAAATATATGTTTTTTGCTTTGAGAAAAAAAAATTCTTATTTCATTAATTTAAGTTGTCCAGTGTCATTTATACAATGATGTCTTAAAAAATATTTTCATGAGATAAATTGAATTTGATAATAAATTTTGTATTTTTAATTTTTTGTGATTTAAAAATACATTTGAAATCGTTTTGGGACTTTGATGTATTTTTAATTTTAAACATTATTTTCAATATATTTTAATTTATTATAAATTTTAAAAGTAAAAGGCACTATTTTAACTTAGTAATAGTATATCATTAAATAATTAAACAAATTGAAAAAGTATCATTTTAGTTGAAACGCGAATGTGCAAATAAGTATGTGTTTAACATCAATATTTTCTTAATTTTGTACCAATAATATATTAAATGCACTGCTATATATATTTAAAAATTTCAAAGTTTTACGTGTGTTTCAGTGTTGTAATTGATATTTTAAGTTCCATATTAGAGTTTGTATGAATGTATTATTATATCCTAATTTTCTAATAACCAATGTTGGATTATACTTTTCATTTGGTCACAGGTTATGCTCTAAATTTAAACATAATACATCTTTTAAAAAAAAAGAAGTGAAAAAATATTCCCTTGTATCATTTATTCTGGGGTAAATTCACATGTATAAACCTAAAGAATCACATTGAGGGATCCAATAAAATGCTCGACCCAGTTAAAGACCCCACCCACCCACCTGTTAATCACACTCATCACAAACAAAGTTCCACATGTCTCCCTCTTCCAGTCACGTCTACACTCTCTTATTGTTCTTCATGTTCTTTATTCTTTTCATTTTTTTGTTCTCTCGATTAACCTTTTCTTGAAGGGATTTATGTTTTTCTTAGATGTTTATAAACTATCATATTCATGACTTCTTATAAAAGAGCAAAGGCCACACTCGATGCCTCATGCAATCTCCCTTCAAAAATAGCTCCTAAAACTTTCAATTCCACAAACCTATAAACCAACAATATCTGAGAAACACCAGAATCGAAGGTGTCGTACGTCTTATGCATGCTAAGACCCCAAACCCACAAAACCATCTCATACTATACTTTCAATACTCTTTCAATCTCAGATACAACTCAAATAGACCATTATTCCACGACAAATATTGTGAATACCCACACATATTTCAACACCAACAATGTGTAGAAGCAGAAAAATCAATACATGTATGAGACAATTGGATAATTCGTTTACTTGGTAAATCGATGGAATCCTTCCATTGTAGAAGTTCTCAAGCTTGATTAAAGTTTTTTTGAGACTTAAAATGGCACCTTTCAGCTCCAACGTCCCTCCATAAATCGAGCCTTCTCTCCATCTTGGAAGAATGATGGCCAATTTAACAAGAAATGAGCCGATGATCTAACATTGCATTCAATTTTTGCTTTGAGAGACTTGGCTATGAAGGGCAAAATCTCCTCTGCAAATGCTCTCTTACAATGTCAAAGCAAGTACTAAAGAGGAAAGTTGATTATTTGTTTACCATAATGCCCCTTAAAGTAACGGCTATTGAATGGAAGTGGATGTCTCCGGGGAGGTAAGTGTTTGAATTGTCAAACTATCTCTTTAGGTGTTAAAAGTTGAAACCTCAAGGGAAGTATATGTTAAATCCCCTTTTATAAAATACAAAAATCTCTAATTGGCCCTTAATGACTTAATAGAATAAAATTTATCCAAACCGTCAAAAAAGCAAATAGACTCATAATTGGTCGCGTTAACATGTAGCAAAGTTGAGGAGAGCCACGTATCATTGCGATTTCTTGTTTAAAAGAAATTATATCAGTATTGGTTGATTTAGTATACGTAATGTAATATAATATGTTCACATCGTATATCGCATTGAGCATATATATTTAATGACAAAGACATGTTAGATACATAGAATCTAACAATAATCTTATGAATCATCAAAAATTAAATATCAGGCGAGAGAAACGGATCTGAAAAGCATTTCAATGGTTTTCTTTTTCTTTTTTGGGGATTGATCCCAAAAAGCCTTTCTCCACGTAGTATTAGTGGACGTTTATCACATGAATACATGTCCTTAGATGGTCGGCAAAAGATCACGTCCTCCAAAGAATTTTGAACGGCAGTTCACATCGTGCATCGCATTGAGCATTTAATGGCAAAGACATGTTAGACACATCGAATCTAACAATAATCTTATTAAGTATCAAAATTAAACAGGAGGCGAGAGTAACGGATCTGAAAAGCATTTCCATAGTTTTCATTTTCTTTTTGGAGATTGATCCCAAAAAGCCTTTCTCCACGTAGTATTAGCAGAACATATATGATCACATGAATACATGTTCTTAGATGGTCAGCAAAAGAAGGTCACTTACCTCCGAAGAATTTTGAATGGCACTCCATAAAACAGCTGGCTTAATTACGTGCAGTACTGTTTCATCTAGGACTAATACTAAAAATCTTCAAAATTAACAAAAATATTTGCTAGTACTGAAACTAGTACCACCAGCTAACGGAGAACTGACACATTTTATCTAAATTAACAAACACTTCCTCTATTTATACTATTATTAATATTTATTTGAAAGGGAGCTAGAGAATTAGAAAGCTTATTGATTGTACTAGATATATTCTTTTATGGGCGTGCGGATAGATAATCTAATTGGGCATTCACACATTGACTTTGATAAAGTTGCACATAAAATACAGTTATAGATTTCGGTGAAAGCAATGGACTAAATATTTATTAGACTACTTGACAAGTAATCAACAATATTAAAGAACGCGATAATTGGAAGAGGCATGTGCTTGGTAGTCCAATCTAATACACCATCCAAATATTTATAACACAAACAGATCGGATTTCCGCATATAAATACCCGAAGCAACTTAACCACTTTCATCACTCACTTATATACCCTCTCTTTCGTGACATTAACAAAGTTTAAGTCTTAGGTTGTCTTTGAAGAAGAGAAATGGCTTCAAAGTCTTCAGCCCTTTTGCTCTCCCTCAACATCCTCTTCTTTGCTGCCCTCACCTCTATCCCTTCATCATCAGCCACACTAGAAAACTGTCCTGACGATGCCCTTAAGTTGAGCGTCTGTGCCGACGTATTGGGCGTCTTGCTTAAGCTCGGTGACCCACAGCCATCCGATTGCTGCAGTCTCATTAACAATTTGATTAATATTGATGCCGCTGCTTGTCTTTGCACTTCCCTTAAGATTAATGTTTTGGATGTGCTCAAACTAGACATTTCTGTATTGAAAAATAAGATTTCGAATGACTCAAAACACACAAATATATTTTATTTCTCATACAATTCCAAGTGTATATATTAATGCTCAAATTGACTTGAACATAGACTCACTAATATTTCTCAACTATTTTTTTTTAAAAAAAATTAAAGCGAGGGGATTAAGTTGAAGCAAACCATTCAACTTATATTTGTTCACGAAAACAATGTTGACTTTTGATCACACCAATGTGAGCTTTGTCCAGCAACCATGTTGATTTGTCAGAAGCAATATTGACTCGTGTCATACCCCATTTTTCCCAATCTGTACATCCATTGCTTACAATCTAGTATTTACCAATTTAGACAATACATTATTCTAGAATTAAGTTTACAATTCACCCCCTTAAACTTAACTAATATCACACGCTGTTTTCTCAACTATAAAATTTCTTGTTTGATTGGCTTGGTAAAAATTCAGCAATTTGATCCTGGGACTTCACGTACTCCATATGTACATCATTTCTTGTGATGCACTCCCTTATGTAGTGGTAACGCGTGTCAATATGCTTGCTTCGATCATGAAACACCGGATTCTTTGCCAATGCCATAGCTGACTTGTTATCAACATAAATCTTCGTTGGCTTCTCTTGTGACCACCTCAGCTCCTTTAGTAGGTTTCTAAGCCAAATTGCATGGCAAACACATGACGTGGCAGCTACGTACTCAGCTTCACATGTGGAGAGTGTTACAATTGGTTGCTTCTTTGACATCCAGGTGAAAGCGGTGCCTCCCATAAAGAATACAAAACCAGTTGTACTTTTTCGATCATCAGTATCTCCAGCCCAATCACTATCGCTATATCCAACAAGTTCAAAATTATCTGAACATGAATAGAACAAACCAAAGTTTGTTGTACCTTTTAGATAACGAAGAATCCTCTTTGCAGCCTTGAAATGTGTGGTTGTTGGAGTTTCCATGTAGCGGCTTACAAGTCCTGTTGCATAGAGAATATCGGGCCTAGTACATGTTAAATATCGTAAACATCCAACCAAGCTCTTGAAAAAAGTTGAATCTACTCTTTCTCCTTCTTCATGCTTCGAGAGCTTAATTCCACACTCAATTGGCGTACTAATAGGCTTGCAATTTTCCATTTTGAACTTCTTGAGGATTTCCTTTGTATAGCGTTGTTGTGAAATGAAAATTCCATCTTCCTCTTGTTTTACTTCGATACTGAGGTAATACGCCATAAGCCCAATGTCAGTCATCTCAAACTCCTTAGTCATCGTGTTCTTGAAATCATCGAACAAGCTTGGATTGCTTCCAGTAAAAATCAAATCATCTACGTACAAGCACACGATCAAAATATCTTCATCTTTGATCTTGATGTAAAGTGCGTGTTCATAAGGGCACTTGGTGAAACCATTCTTTTGGAAATACTTGTCGATTCGACTATTCCATGCTCTTGGTGCTTGTTTCAAACCATAGAGAGCCTTTCTCAATTTCAACACCTTGTCCTCTTGCCCTTTAACTTCGAAACCTGTAGGTTGTTGTATGTAGACTTCTTCTTCGAGAACTCCATTCAAGAATGCAGATTTACATCCATTTGATGGATCTTCCACTTGTTTTGAGCTGCCAAGGAAATGATTAGTCTTACAGTTTCTAAGCGTGCTACCGGAGCAAACACCTCATCATAGTCGATGCCGGCTCTTTGACTGTAGCCTTTTGCAACTAGCCTCGCTTTGTATCGTTCAATTTCTCCTTTTGAATTCTGCTTTACTTTGTACACCCATTTGACTCCAATAGCTTTGTGTCCTTTAGGAAGTGACACAAGCTCCCACGTATCATTCTTCACAATAGCTTTAATTTCTTCATCCATTGCATTTCTCCATTTTTCATCTTGTATAGCTTCTCCAAAACTCATTGGTTCACACTCAGCAAAAAGACAAAAAAGAGTGAGATTATCTAACCTCTCAGTTACCTCATAGAGATCTTGGAAACTCCTTGTGCGTTCTTCATTTCTTTCCTTTAAAAAGGATGGTGGTGAATCTCCTTGATTGTTTGTTGTTGGTGAAGTTGGTGGAGTATGCGGAGTAGTAGGTTCTTCTCTTGCTTCTCCTGCTTGCTCCATTATTGGTTCTTCTTCAAACAAAGGAAAGAAGTTGAAGTCATCGACATCTGGACCAAAATCCCATTCTCCTTCTTCGTCAAATATTACATCTCGACTGATCATAATCTTTTTGCTGTTTGGATTATACAACTTGTAACCCTTTGAACTTGAATCATAGCCAATGAAGATAAAACTCTCGCTTTTATCATCCAACTTTGTTCTTCTCTCGTCTGGTACATGAACATGAGCTACACTTCCAAAAACTCTAAGATGAGAAATACCAGGCTTTCTTCCACACCATGCTTCTTGTGGTGTTTTTCCCCACACGCTTCTTGTTGGAGATCTATTGGATAGATATACAGCAGTTGATACAGCTTCAGCCCAAAACTCCTTGGGTAGTCTTTTACTTTTCAACATACTCCTCGCTATGTTGAGAATTGTTCGATTCTTTCTTTCAGCAACACCATTTTGTTGGGGGGATCTCGGAACGGTTAAGAATCGTCGAATTCCATTTGCTTCACAGAATTCTTGAAATTCCTTGGAAGTGAATTCTCCTCCACGATCAGTTCTCATGGCCTTAATCTGACGACCACTTTCTTTCTCAACGGCAGCTTTAAATTTCTTGAAAGCTCCAAATACCTCAGACTTTTGCTTCAAAAGGTAGATCCATGTTTTTCTTGAAAAATCATCAATAAAGAGAAGGAAATAATTATTGTTACCAAGAGATCTTGGCTTGAATGGACCGCATACATCAGCATGAATGAGCTCCAGTGGTTTCTTGGCTCTAAAGGTAGACTCTTTTGGAAAGCTTTTTCTGAATTGCTTCCCATGTAAACATCCTTCACAAAGTTGGTTCGGATGATTGATGTAAGGAAGACCTCTTACCATCTCATTCTTAGCCAATAGCTCTAACCCTCCAAAGTTGAGATGCCCAAATCGAAGATGCCATAGCCATGATGCATCTTTGTAACAAGCTTTCAAACATTTCGCAACATCGTTTTGAATATTCAAAGAAAACATTCTATTCTTTGACATTTTCACTTTAGTAATTAAGTTGCCTTTGTCATCTCTTATAAAAAGACTATAATCTTTCATATGAATATCATAACCTTTTTCTAAGAGTTGACCTAAACTCAAAATATTACTTTTCATATTAGGCACATAGTAGACATTTCCAATAAATTGATGTCTACCATCTTTCAATTGTATAAGAATGTTACCTCTTCCTTTCACGGCTATTTTTGAATCATCACCAAAAGAAACATTTCCATTTGTTGATTCGTCTAACTCCACGAACATGCTTCTTTTTCCACACATATGATTGCTCGCACCAGTGTCAAGATACCATATGTTTTCTTGGCCTCCACTATTGTCTTTGTATGCTAACAAGACAGTTTCATCTCCTTGATTCTTTTCTTCTACATAGTTAGCCTTTTCTTCCACTTCATTGTTGTAGGCTCTACATGCAGAAGCATAATGGCCAAACTTTTGACAATTATAACATCTGACTTTAGACTTGTCGTACCTTGTATTTGGATTGTTCCTTCCACGACCTCGTGTTGAGCTTTCTCCATTCTCATAGTTGTTGAAATTATTGTAATTATAATTCCAACCTCGTCCACGACCACGGCCTCTACTTTGTCCTTGACCTCGACCTCTACCTCGACCATGTTGGTTTCTATCATAGCTTTGAATTTCTTCTTTCTCCTTGAATTGCATCTTGAGAAGTTGTTCGGAGATGCCTTGCTTCTTTTTTATTTTTTCTTCATAGGCTTGCAATGATCCTTGTAGTTGGTCGATCGTCATTTCTTCCAAATCTTTAGTTTCTTCAATTGTTGTGACTATGTGATCAAATTTTGAATCCATAGATCGTAGTATCTTTTCCATTATCCTTACTTCACTTAATTTTTCACCATTTCTTTTCAATTGATTAGAAATAGCTTCAATTCTAGAGAAGTAATTAACAATTGACTCGCCTTCCTTCATATATAAAGTTTCAAATTCTCCTCTCAATGTTTGAAGACGTACCTTTTTTACTTGCTCGGCGCCTTTGTAGGATGTCTGAAGTTTATCCCATGCTTGCTTTGCGGAAGTTGCATTTGATATCTTCTCAAAAGCATCATCATCTAATGCTTGATAAATGACATAGAGAGCTTTTTTGTCTCTCTTTCTCGAGTCCTTCAACGTGTCTCTTTGTGCTTGAGTCAAAACAGAAATGGCAACATCATCTCTAGGTTCATTATAACCTTTCTCCACGACCTCCCACACATCTTGTGCTCCAAGGAGTGCCTTCATTTTTATGCTCCAATTATCATAATTGCTTCTATTGAGAATTGGAACTTGAAATGGTGTCATACCTCCATTTGCCATAACTTTCTAATAGTATTTCGGATAGTAATATGAATGTTTATAGGTGTGAAAATATACACTAAGAAAATTCCCAGGAAAAACTGGAGGGGTCACAACGGTCCCACTTAAAACCCAGACTCCTTAGGCAATCTTGGCCTTTTTGACAGAATTTTCTAAATATGCACGTAATCACACAAATATAACATCCAAGTTACAAAACCGAGCTCTGATACCACTTTGTTGAAAAATAAGAATTTCGTAATGACTCAAAACACACAAATATATTTATTTCTCATACAAATTTACAAGAAAATATGTAAACACTCTCAAATACTTGAACAAGGACTCAAGCTTTATTTCTAACTTATTTTTAAAACCTTAAGGGGGGAGGGGTATTTATAGTTGAAGCAAACCATTCTAAACCATTGATTTAGTCTTCACGTAGAACACCAATGTTGACTTTGTGCAGCACACCAATGTTGACTTTGTCCAGCACACCAATGTTGACTTTGTCTAGTACACCAATATTGACTTTGTCTAGTACACCATTGTTTACCAAATCTAGTACACCATTGCTTACTAAATCTAGTACACCAATTTAGACAATTCAATATTCTAGATTAAGTTTACAATTCAACAATTTCCGGTCTTTCATTGACACTGCTCTTCAATTACTGCAAGGTCCCCACCGGTTTCAAGTGCTCATATTAACTGCTAGCTCTTTTTTTTTTTTCATCATCTCCCTTCCATAGTGTACTTTGGACTTTTGGATTAATTAATGTCTATTGACGTAATAATTCCATAAAGAGTCCACTAATAATTGTTGTCTGTTTAACAAGGAAGGTTTCACTTGTCTTGATGATGAAATAATAATAAAGCGAGTTCTCATAACTTCCTTATGTAATTAATATTTTTCATCGAAAACAAAATATGATCAAACCATGTGATGTTTCGAAATAATTTGTTAATGAATAGAAGTTTTGCTCGTGTGAAATAGTTATTCCTTGCATGCTTCTAATCATATTTATAACAATATTATTAATTTGCTTTTTACTGAAAACAATATTTCGCTTTTTGTTCTGTTTTTTCTCGTACGTAATTGATTCCAAGCATTTTGTCCAAGGTTTCGTATATAATAATTAATTATATACATTAATCACTCCTTGCTAGACCTAGTAGATGAAGTTGCTAGCTTCAGGATTTTCTTTAATTTCTGCATGCAGATCTTGAGGTTCGTGAGTTAATTCAGATATTGTTCTGTTTCTGTTGCATCATCGAACTTATCTTAATTAGTAGCTGATGGTATTGCACGCTAGATTAATATTTGTTAACCTCATTCCATTTTCCCAAGTTTTGTCTCTTATTAATTTTAACTCCTTTTGAGCTGTACCTTCCAGGATTTTTTTCTTTCATATGTGAGTCGCGAAATACTCATCAAGAGTTTCCCAACACAAGTTGCCGATTCTTAATGTGTTCTTAACAAATTATTAAATAGAACTGCATTTAATTTTATTGGTCTGGCCGTTTTTACGGTGGACTAAAAACCAATCTCTCTCTCTCTCTCTCTCTCTCTCTCGATATATATATATATATATATATATATATATATATATATATATGTTATGAATCAAAGAAGAAATGTTCTTTATTTCTTAAATTCAATGTATGTACATGCCATGCATATATAGTCTTACAAGAAGGAAATGGGAAAATAAAATAAGAAAAGAAATAAGCAATAATGCAATACATTCATCATTGTTATCTTGACAATGATGATGTTTCTAACACTAATAATTATGTCCAACACCCCCCTCTCCCTCCCCCCCTCACCCCTTAAACTACAGATAATGAAGCAATCTTCAGTTTGCTCATCAAGTCACGGAAGCGATCGGGAAGATGACATTTTGTAAAAATGTCAACGGGTTGATCAATAGAGAATATGAAATAGAGTACAATATGGCCTTGGGTGATATGTTGGCGAATAAAATAACAATCAGTCTCGATGTATTTAGTGCGTTCATGAAAAATATCATTTTGAGCAATTTGAATGGCACTACGATTGTCACAGAAAAGATATGTAGGTTTTGCAAAGAAAATCCCCATATCATACAATAACCATCGAAGCCAAATAATCTCTTGGCTAATATTAGCAAGGGCACAATATTCAGCTTTAGTACTAGAGCGTGTAACAACAGTTTGTTTCTTACATTGCCATGAAATAAGAGAGTTACCCAAAAAGAGACATAATTCAGTGGTAGAACGTCGATCAATAGGATCTCCAGCCTGATTTGCATCAGAATAAGCACGAAGCTCAAGAGTGGAATGGGAAGAAAAGTGTTATCCATGAAAGATAGTGCCCTTCATATAGCAAAGAATGTGGAAAACAGCAGCATAGTGAGTAAAGCGAGGTACAAACATATACTGACTAACAACATGAACTGCATATGAAATATCTGGACGAGTGACAGTGAGATAAACTAAACTACCAACCAATTATCTGTATAGTGTAGCATCAAAGAGTAGAACCCCATCATGTGATGTGACTTTGGCTAACACATCAGATGCATATTTAGCTTGAGACAAATAATATCCATTTGAGTCAAAAAGCACCTCAAGGCCAAGAAAATAAGTAAGATGACCAAGATCTTTCATTTTAAAATGTTGTTGAAGAGTACTTTTAAGATCAGATGTGCCATCAAGATCGTCTCCAGTAATGATCATATCGTCCACATATAGTAGCAAGAGAATGGTGCCACGTTCACTGCAATGGGTAAATAAGGCAGAGTCATGAGAACTTAAATGAAAGCCATACTGCTGGATTGTGTTGTTGAACTTAGAAAACCAGGCACCAGGAGCTTGTTTAAGACCATATAAGGCACGGCAATGTTTGTATACTTTATGAGAAGGATGAGAATACCCGGGATGAGGTTTCATGTAAACTTCCTCAGAAAGATCACCATTAAGAAAGGCATTTTTTACATCCATCTGGAATAATGCTCATTTATGTACAGCAGCCACAGCAAGCAAACATCGTACAAAGGTCATACGAGTAATTGGTACAAAAGCCTCTTCTTAATCAATCCCATATTCTTGTGTAAAGCATTTAGCAACAAGTCTAGCCTTGTATCTTTCAATGGTGCCATCAGATTTGGTTTTTATCTTATAAATTCACTTGCAGCCAATTGCTATTTTGCCTGGTGGAATATTAACTAAATCCTAAGTATTTAATTTTTCAAGGGCCTGTAATTCTTCTCACATTACTTGCTGTCAAACAGGGTTAGAACAAGCCTCAGAATAGAATTATGGTTCATATAAGGCAAGTGTAGCAAAAAAAAATAATAATCTCTAAGTTTAACAAGGAGTTCTCTTACTCTAGCGGATTGCCGAAGAGAATGAGCATGTTCGGAGGATGAAGACTCAAGAATTGATTGATGAGAGTCTGATCTAATAGACAGAGTAAGTTCAGCGGAGGCAAAGTCAAGATCAAAATGAGAGTCAGATCCAATAGATGAAGTCATTTGCTCTAAAGTAGGTTGTATGATGGATTTATCTATTTGTATCTATTTCTGGCATAATGTGGCATATAAAAAGACAGGAAAAAAAATTCTAATAAATTACTCGATCATTATAATCAACTTGACCAAATTAAAAAATTCTCGTGAAATTTTCAAAGCCAAAAACCAATGAAAATTAGAGCTATAATATGTGTGAGAGTTTCTATTTTGCTCATTTTGTATGTTACACTTAGACATACAGCTCAAGCTACTCAATAATACCTAGTTAATGCAGAATGTTGCTCAATTTGCTGGGACTAAATCTATGCATGTGTTTTTAACTCTCTCCTATAAAATAATGTAAGATCGGAGGACACTGATAAGTTTATTAATGAGAACATTTTGACAAGATCAAGTCGTAAAAATGAATTTATAATTTAAAAATAAAACAGAGGAAGCAAAACCAAGCCGCAGAAAATGAATTAAACAACACCCAGATCTAGGCAGTAGCATATCACCAGAATAGGAAGCACCAATAACAACCAACGCAAGCTATAGATTAATAAAACGCTCCAATATTTAACAACTCAATCAAGCATATAAGCAACCAATATCTTCCTCTAATAGGATTTTC
Organism: Melia azedarach; assembly: GCA_028052125.1. Lineage (NCBI taxonomy): Eukaryota > Viridiplantae > Streptophyta > Magnoliopsida > Sapindales > Meliaceae > Melia > Melia azedarach. The sequence continues at coordinate 5,432,598 of CM051401.1, read as the reverse complement.
TCTTGTCTCTGCAAAGAATTAAAAATTATATCCCAATAAATCGCAAAAACACCTAGAAAGCAGCCAAGATTATCCCAAAAACACTCCCACACAGTGCAATGCTAGGGTTCTTTTTAGGAAGGCCAGTAGTATTCACTTTCAAGTTCAAATCAATAACTTGACATTATTTTTTGACATAAGGGAAAAGTCCACATGCCTCCTCTAAGGTTTGTGGTAATCTTACGTTAATGGAAAGTATGTGGAAAGGGTCACATACCTTCCTTACAGAATATATTGACTATTAATTGACTGTTAGTGAGAGGACAAAATCGTAAAAGCTATCTACTTTACTCTTTGCAAAATCTAGACAAATCTAAAGTAAAACATGCAACTACAAACCTTTCACAGTTATCCATGACTGGGGCGGAGGAAGCTGAATTTGGCAAATTGGTGTCTGAGACCGTACAAAATCATCTGCAAATTTGACAAGCTAGCATTGACGTTGATTAACCTATGCTTGTGTGGGTTCAGCATTGGCGACAAAATTTCGCGCGAATTAGCAACGCTAATGACCGCAGGTCGCTAAGAGAAGTGACCCATATCTCTCTATCTATTTTTAATCTTGCGAGGAAAAATCAAAGAAATCAACTATATTCAACTAAAGGGATCACAGATGAGCGAGAGGTATGTTCTTAATACCTATAATTTTTTTTCTTTAGGGCTTTTATGCATGCACTTGTATTATAGCTTCTATATAAGATTAAGGAAAGATTAAAATGCTTCAATTTTGTGATCATTTTGTTCTGATGATAGTATTTTTGCTGATTTGGGTTTACGATTGGGTTATAAATGTGGGTCTTTGGACTATCGTACAATATTTGGCTGCCTTTATTTATATAACGTCTTTATTATCGATTGATTTCCTTGAACAGGTTGATAATGTTGGTGGTTTTGTTGTTCTTGATCTTGTTGATTTGGTCTCAAATTTGGTACTTCGAATTTGTTTTTTATTTTGTTGATTTGGTTGCAAGTTTGGTTTATTCTGGTGATTCGTTTTCGATGAATTTAATGCTTTTGATTTTACTAACTCTGAATTTTCACATTTGGTTGGTTTTGTTAAATAGTTTTTTATTTGATTTTACTAATTCAAGGAGATGACAGTTTGGTAAAGTTGTTATTCCTTGCATCAACTAGGATTTCATTGATTCCTATATTTTTCTAAAATCTTAAGAAAGAAAAAAATGAAACAGAACTGAAGAGAAAGAAATCAATGAAATGAAAACTGCAACAATCTTTCCGTAACCAAGTCTGCAAAAATTCATCTATTATTTTAATATATATAGCTCATGATGTTGAAATTTATTATAGCTAGCTGGCTAGATTTACCTCTGGAGAATAGCATTCTTTAAAGAATCAAATTAGTCTCTTAATTATTTCCAAATTAATAAAAGCTAAAAAAGAGACTCCATTATTTGTTTCCAACATCATCATGAGCTATATATATATATGTGTGTCTCTTTCTTTCTTTAATCCTTCACCTAACATGCCATCCTTATGTAATGATGCTACATAAATTCCTCTTTGGCATATAAGAAAATAAATAGGTACTGAAATTCAATAATATTTTATGAACCTATTGCTAAAAAATAAATGTAATGTGTAAATATTTTAAAACTTTTTACTAAAATTATTATACTTAAAAGAATTCTTTTGTAGGAAAATTTTGAAAGAAAATTAATAATACAAGAATGGCTTTCTCCCCACTCAATTAATTTCCATGGATGTCTACAAGAGAAAGAAAGAAAAAAGAATAGGGCAGGCCTCACAAACTAGTTGGAATATTGAATTGCATGAGTTTGTCTTTTTGCTACTCCTTTTTTTTTTCTCAAATGGTCCTAGATTTTGCATAATAAATTAGGACAAGTACAAGATTATCAGTTGATGTACTCTTTTAACTTGCCATAAATCATTTGCTTTGGATATATTGTTAATGGTTTTGAGTCTAAGAGTTGTGGACATCTAATAATTCAGTACTTATCACTTCTATGATAGCAGTACCTGATTTTGGAAATATAAATTAATGAAACCATGTGTTTTCATTCTGATCTGCACAATATGAAAAAAGGTTCCCAAGATTTTTTACTACACCAAATAGAAAGAAAAATTCTACAACAAAATTAACATACCCAATAAAGAAAGAAAAATCATGGTGATATTTGTCATTTGATATTTGTTCATTATGTCAAGCTAAAATGATTAGCTCAGTTTGTGGTTTGATATTTGTTCACTTGGTTTGTAGGTATTATGTCATATTCATGCAGCTGATTACTACTTTTTTTTATGCTGGTTATAATGTTATGCATGCACATTTTAAATGTTTAAATGCTCTGTGGTTTTGGGTTGTGTAGAATGAAAAGGCTTCAAGTTTGGTGCAATATAAAAGGTGAGGTGATTGATATCGGAAGTGTATATCCAAAAGACTACACCTTGAGTATGTTATGGAATGACATTCAACAAGTCTGTGGTAATAAAATCATTTGCCTGTGGGAGTGCATAACATTTGATGTAGAGTATCCATGGGCAAAGGAAAGAGTTACATTGACCTCATATGATCAGCTACTTGTTGCCTTCACCGAGCTGAATTTAAAAGGATACACATTTATTCATTTACATATGAACCAACCTGACTCAACATCTCCAAGTGAAGTTGAAGGTTGATTTTTCATACACTACTGGCTAAGACTATAAACTTAACTATAGATTACAAAGTTGCTAGATTGATTTTGTTCACATAACTAGATTTGGATGGTAATTATGTTTAATATGTTGTTTTTGTGTTTAGTTGGATTAATATTCATATCAGATAATTTAGTATTTATATTTTATAATTATTTTACTTTCTAAAGAGAATTTGAGGGATATTTTGATAAGTATATTTGTTTTTGTTAGGAGACAAATTCTGTAAGGGAGGTACGTGACTCTTTCCACATACTTTCCATTAAAGTGAGATTACCACAAACCTCGGGGGAGGCATGTGGACTTTTTCCTTCGACATAATTTCAAGCCCATTCTCTCTTCAAACCAATTTGCCACTCTCTTTCTCTCCTTGAACTAATTTTAATAAAAAATTAATGATTTTAGTCAACTCAGACCATGTACGTATTCCACTACACTACCACTAGTAACAATAGAATAAAAAAAATCAAAACTTTTAAAAAAGAAAAATGTGAACACCATCACCTTAAATCGTCACCAGCAATTGGTAAACTTTTTCAGAGTAATACATTAATAATCGATGAATTGATTGGAAGTGGTGTTGTACCCCCAACATACAGTCGACATGTACGTGAAAAAATGGTGGCAATACTCAAGCTTTTCAGAAATTTCGAACTGTTATGATTTTGATTATGTTGGTGGATCCTTGACAAAGATGCATGGTTAGGATTTGGTTGATGGGATGTAATGCTTCTGACAGTGATCTTTGATCGACGATTGGTGATAGTCAACGATGACATGCAGTAGTGGAAGATAAAGAAAGAGAGAAAGCTGCTCTTTCTTTTTTCTATTTTACCTTTTCATTTTTTTTTATGAAATTTTTTTCCTTAAAATATACAGAAGAGAGAAATTGCATTACAAATAAAACTTTGATAATGGCAATCTTTTGTTTTTTTTTTTTTGTCACATCATTAATGTTGTATCGGTGATATTATAAAGGAGCCAAATTTCTGTTTAATTTAACAAAAAGCTCCTCAAGACAAAGGGTGTGTTTGGTTATTCGAATCTAATAAGGGGCGAGTTGCTAAGTTGGAACTTAACAGGAGGTAATTGTCATTTTTGCTTGTTTTTTTTTTTAGTAAAACCTTATTCAACTTACTTTCTCAAGTAAATTTTAGGTTATTATAGTAGCCCATGATTTGATTATTGTGCATGGAAATTCCTTGACGAGTGTCATTAAGTCGGTACCATGGGATATCTGTGGCTTCTTTGAATTATGCCATGTGTATTTGTTCATATATTTTAAACCAATTGTAAGTCTGCCTTTCCCTTTCTTATAGTCGTTGAAGCAGTTTTTTCTTTTGTTTTTGTGATTGAGCTCTTATCCATTTAAAGCAACTGAGTTTCATTAAGAAAACTGTTTCCATTTTTCTAAATGTTCTTTCTCACTGAAGTGTAAAGTTTCAATATTAGCTCATAAACCTCTGGATTATGAAGGCTCCCTTTTTCAAAAGTGTTAATGTACAATCGAATACAAGACCTTAATAAGAGCTTGTAGATGTCGGATTCAATGAACTTTTGCCTCATCGAGACTAAGGAGGCTTATCTCATTTTCACGATTTTTAATGTACAACCAAGTACAAGGTCTCAGCAAGAACTTATAATGATTAAACATTTTTAATATTTATTTTCACAATTGTTGTTTCTTATTTATAGTTATCCTTATCCCTTTAGGTACAAGGTCTCTCCTTGAAGTTATTGAAATATAGTAGTCGGTTTTTTATGTTTAGTTATATAGGGCTGGCCTGGGTAGTTAGAGGCGTTGCTTAGTTTGCCCTATAACTTTTTGGCTTCGAAATAATACCCTAAATAAGGGAATTTAACCCAAAAAAAATTATTTGAATCTGGCCCATCACCTTTTTTTTAAAATTATATATATATCTCATCTTCGAAACAATATCCTGAAAAAAGTAAGAAAATTTAAAAAAAATAATTTAGATCTAATCCACCCCTTACTTTTTTTAAATTAAAAAAAAAATGCCTCATCTCCCCTCAAGGGCACATTCCCACTTTGAGATTAAGAGACTGTCAAATAAAGCTCATGCAGTAGGCTTGAGTTTATGGCTTTGGAGGACCTTAATAACGTATATATGGGCTTGAGCCCTTTAATAGCTTTGATATCAGCTTGAACCTTTTAGTAGATTAATTGGGCTTAGGCCCTATAGTTAAAGATTTGGGTATAACAATAAGAACTCATAGTTAGATAAGTAAAACGGCTGGAACGACCCATAATTTACACAACAAGAAGGTTAAGTGTATGAGGCCGATTCAACTAGAAGTTAAACGAAACACAGCCAATAAGCACGACCTATTTAGGTTGTGTCGCGCCTAAGTTTCCAATAAGGCCGTAGTTGGGCAAATAACTGACCCAAAAACAAAAAATGCTCTATGTTTTTCGTTTTCCTTTTTTTTTCTCTAAATTTCAACTTTGAGACAATTAAATAAAAAATAACATTTACAGTGCGTGGGACTTCACAGATAATCGATAGTGTCGAGTACGGTATCCCACATCGAAGGCCCAGCCAAATTAGTGTTGTGACAACAACTGATTGTTTATTTCCACGTCAAAAATTGAGAACCAGATGCCAAATACATATATCCATAAAATGCGGAGGAGTTAAAAAAATAAAATAAATTATTTATTTATCATTGAATCTACTTGGGACAAGAACATACTTATTGAAAATAATGAAACTACATCCTTAAATGTTGGTTCATCAAAGTTCAGGTCCAATCAGTTACCCCATCGATAAATCATCAAATCCACGTCTTTAATGCTGATAAGATTCATCAAAGAAAGTCTTAGAACTTTTAAGACTTTCTCCATTCATTATAAATAATATAATTAACAAGAAAATAAGCTCCAATCAAAGCAAGGACCTTCGAGAACTACCACAGCAACGAGATTATTTGTTGGCAGTGTTAGGAAATTGACAAGTAACAGCTACAGAAAACTCCAAACTCCACAATCCCAAAAGCTTATCCTGTTGCGTTGCCAGGTTGTGTTTAGTATTCGAATCCAGTATGTCCACATGGGCTTCTTTCAAAAAATTTGGAAAGCTAAACTGACTCTTCTCGATCTCCTACTATAAAACCCTTAGCCCACTTCACAGTTTTGCACAACTCACAGCTAGACGCCCCACTTCCCTCCTCACAAAACCTCCAATAATTTAGGTGCTAGCTTTTGAGATATGGCAAAAGTTTTAGCAGCATCAACTGCCCTTCTTCTTTCTTTCAACCTCCTCTTTTTCACCTTGGTTAGCTCTACCTATGTCCCTTGCCCGCCGCCCCCTAAGAGCCACAATCATCATCACAAGCACCCGCCTGCACCCAAGCCCACTTGCCCGAGGGATACCCTAAAGTTGGGCGTGTGCGCTAATTTGTTGAACGATTTGGTTCACCTTGTTGTCGGAACACCACCAGTCAGCCCTTGCTGCAGCCTCATTGGAGATTTGGTTGATCTGGAAGCCGCTGTTTGCCTTTGCACTGCCATTAAAGCCAATATCTTAGGCCTTAACCTGAACGTGCCAGTTTCACTCAGTTTGTTGCTCAATTACTGTGGAAAGAACGTTCCTTCTGGCTTCCAATGCGCATAAATCAAAAGTTCCTTCTAGCTTCCAATGCGCATAAATCAACTCGATTTATTCCCCTCCATTTATTTCTTCTTGCTATTTTTTCAAGTTACTTTAATTTATCCATTTCATGGTGGGTTTGTACTATGTATTGCTCATTGGCATATTTCAAAGTTCCATTAATAAATTGAGTGTTTAAATTTTTCTAATTGATAAGAGACTCCTAGGCATGCTGAACATAATTTTCTATGCACTATGGCCTAGATTGCTTACGAAGAAAACGGCAAAGACAGATTTAGCCAAAATGATTACTACTTATTATATGTAACAGCTAAACAGTATTGGTTTGTTCAACTTAACATCGTTGTTGGAAAGAAAACATAATCAAGTGTTATAAACCTCAAAGGTTTCAGTTATTTTGATTAACGAGATTAGTTGGATCACCTGAATGAGATCTCTGGCTAGCTTGGGTTAGCAAAAATTATTCTCTTCATTAGTTTTACAATGTATGTGGATATCAAGCAGCAATTAGCTAACGTAATAATATTTTTTTTTATCAAAACACGAACGTTTATCAAATTAGAACGTGAAGGACTATGCTTAATTATGTGTCATTATAATTAAAATATTTCAATTAGTTTGGATTTTTCCATGTCCTATCGGAGAACATTATTCTACTAGTTGTATTATCAAATTGTTATCAATTCAATAAAATGAATACATGATTTATTCATGGATTGCGAATACTGTTGGAAACGAGAGTAGTACTTGAGCAATGGAGCCCTGACAGTACAGTTGTTGACGAAGATCCAAAATTTGATCAGTAAATTTATGCAGGCCAGCACTCTGTGGGATCTGGAGGGCCCTGGGTTGTTGCATTATTTTCTTCAAAATGACTGGTCCAAGTACATTGTTCTATTTTTCAAGAATTAAAAAAAAAGTTTTAAAAGTTAAAGATTAATCAAAAACTTTTTTAGTACTCCAATTAGTTAGCGAACCATTGTATTTTACTTTATCCCACCTACAGGGAAATGAGATCATGGTTCTAATCAGCAAGATTCGGATACCTAGTGATAATTTTTAAAAAGAATAATCAATTGGAGATGGATCTTTTTCGTCCCCATCAGTCTACTAGTGCGGATCAACCAAAGCAATACCAAGCCCCCGAGGCTCTTAAATTGGTTGACCAAATTTGCTACTAATTCGAAAATAAGTGAAGCATCTACAAAAAAAAAGCCAAGATATAGATTACAATCAAGCAACCCTCATTCCAAATCGTTTTTTTTTTCTTGTGGGAGAAGTGTTAGAGGTTGGAAGGCTATAAAAAAAATGACACTTAAGAATTTTCACAGGTTGGTACATAAATCTCGAAAAAAAAATTATTATCTATCCTCATAATTAATAAGGATCTACTTGATTGTATTTTTATTTTCAAATTATATTTTGTATCTTAATTTTATTTATTTACCTCCGAACTATTCTTTGTATTACCTTTACCTATTTAATAAAATTATTATTTTTTATTATCTAAAAAAAACCGCTGCATTTTACTTACTGTACTGTACATTTTGGTTAATGTTGGCTTGATGCATTTTGCTTTTAGTTATTTGATCAAAGGTGAATCATAGGGTTGGGTCACATCATAATTACGTACGTACATTCTACTGAGGTTGGTCCTCACCTTCATATCCTGCAGAAAAAGTAAAGATGGATTAACACAATTACGAGCTAGGATAGAGCTAGGTAGTTTATCTCTCAAAAAATCTGTAGAAATAAGAATCATTTGAGCTGTAAGGGACGTTCTTACATCATAATACTATAAATCAATTCATAATCAAGTCAAGTTATGCGCTATTTTTGGTTGAAACTGACAAAGCTTAATCAATCTGGCGAGAACAATGCATGCGTCACGTGTTAGACAAATCTAGCTAGATTAACTTTAACTCCGGAGATTGATGATGATGGGCTCGTTCTTTCTGTAATGAAGAACAGTTGTCTAATCAAGGCCTAGCTAGCTTTTGGGTTGCATTTTCATGCAATTAGAAAAAAGATGTTACATCATGGTCTGAGGAGGACTTGACTTTGTGTGCAAAATTAGAAACATGAAATAATTCTGGCCAATATATATCAACGTCAAAGGGTACTCGATTTGATTGTACAATACTTTCTCGATGGGAAATATTTTAAAGATGGTTTTTGATATCTGTAAACAATCGATTACATATGTCGGTGCGAGAGATTCTCATAAGCTTAGGTGAAATGGAGAGTTGTACAGTGCTAGCTACTTAGTCCTCGAAAATGAAAACGACTGAAAGAGATTTTCTCTCTGTAAATTGTAGAAATTGATCATCTACCACTTGAAACCCAAATGGAATCACATGCATGTATTATGTAGCTCCAATAATCATCTGAGTGGTACAGAGATAATTAAAAATGCTTGTTTGTCACTGCGTCTTGTCAGTTAAAAGATCCCAGCAAATACTTTATTAGCTAGGAATATATAGGATCCACCATTTGCATTCAGGAAAGAAGATTATGGATCAAAGCTATTTATATTGGTTTAATTGATCAAATGATTTCATACGGTTTAACGATATGTTTAAGGAAAATAAATTACCAGTTGCTGGCGTTTGCTGGTACATTATTATAGTTTTCTGTTAAGCTTCATGTACTTTTCCATTTTGTAATTCTTCCTTTTAATAAAAGTCTCGCAACGAGATTTCATTAAAAATAATAATAATAATAATAATAATGGAATGGGGACCAACCCAACTTATTAATATATAGGCAGAAAAAGATTTACTCTGCCAAGTTATATATATATATATATATATATATATATATATACATATTTTATTTAAATTCACCCTTTGAGCATGATTTAGGGTGGTCATAGCTTAATTAGATTGGTCTCGTGACATTAATGAGATTCAATGTTAGTACAATCATATCATATGGAACTATATGGGCATATGATATACTAGCTTGTACTATCTACAAACAGCCCACGTCAAGAATGGGGAGCGTCACTGCGATCAAGTCAAATTAAAGTCACGTGGTGCACAGAAAGCATTACATGCATTGAAAGTGCCGATTTCAATAGCTCTACACCCGTACGTACTGCTTAATTATTTGACTAGCCATCGTTATAGTTTCCATTTGGCTGCTGAAGCGTGTGGGGAGTTCTTGTAAGCTCATCTAGTCATATATGCATATCCAGAGAAAGATATATGCTTAATGATTTTATATAATTTTTCTTTTGAAGCTGCATTTTTATACACCGATTTCATATATATTGACCAGCTGGGCAATTAATATTAAGCACGTACATCTTTGAATTTATATTTGGTTCTCGTGTGAATTATGAATTTCATTTTGAGCACTTAAAAAAAATTCAGTCTGGTCATGACGATTCTTATCCCTTCTTACGTATTGACCCCGGTGTTTCTTTAGAGTAATGTATAACAAAATTATGTAACAAAAGAATTAAAACAAAGTTCACATGCTTATTTGGTGAAAGAGACGTAAAAGTTAATGTATGACTATGACCAGTTCTGCGAAATCTAATCTCTATCTGGCTTGATTTCAGGCGACAATGCATATATCTCCCCACTAACAGCCAACATAAATAATAACTGGGGATGAACTAAGTTTTGATTAAGAACCACTACATTAGTTTAAGCTGCAAAATCACTCTCAATGCATATCTTAATGAAAATGAACCCAAAAAAGGTAAGGACTAATTGACTAAAAGAAGGTGAAGAATAGGAAAACTGGAAGCAAACAAAGAGATGAAGCCATGAAAATCTGTGAACCGAACAAGCTCTGAAATTAACTTCACGGATTGAACTGAGCCACAGTCACGGACTGAATCTTGAAATTCGCAATGGACCAACAACACTCCAAATTCTAAATTTTATTTTTATAATTACACTCTTGGAATTCTCCATACTTTAATGTTTTTGTGCAACTCCTCCTTGTGAGAGCACTAGTTTTAGCTTAGCTCCATGTCATAATGAAATTACAAAGTCACGGGTTACACATAAAATTCATCTATAAATAAATCTCATGTTCAACCCCACCAAAACCAAGGAAGAGAATAAGTGACCTTTTGAAGAACCCTAGCTAAGCCATGGAGGGTTCAAAGGTTACAGCTATGCTCTTCATCTTCCTGAATTTCATGTTAATATCATTGCCGCCAATTTATGCTTGTGTTCCTTGTAGACCTCCATATTCACATCCGCCATCCCACCGTCCAACCCCTCCGACTCACCCAAAAATTCCTCACCCCAGCCCACCAAGCACCAAACACCCGCCTCATCATGGAGGCCGGCCGAAAGGATCACCACCGTCAAAAAAGCCACCAGTCATTTCCCCTCCTATTATTTATCCTTCACCGCCAGTTATAACACCTCCTATTACAAATCCTCCAGTAATTACACCTCCTATCACAAACCCTCCAGTCACAATCCCGCCACCTTCTTCCGGTTATCCACCTTACACTGGTGGCCCTCCCGGTGGCGGCGGTGGCGGAGGTGGCGGCGGAGGCGGCGGTGTTCCAGGACTTAACCCTCCACCTACTACTCAGCCAACTTGTCCAATCAATGCGCTCAAATTAGGGCTTTGCGTTGATGTACTTGGAGGCTTGGTGCACATAGGGCTAGGAGACCCCGTTGAGAATGTCTGCTGCCCAGTGCTAAAAGGGCTGCTTGAGCTTGAAGCTGCCGTTTGTCTTTGCACCACCATAAGGCTCAAGCTTCTTAACCTGAATATATTTATTCCTCTTGCTCTTCAGGCCTTGATAACTTGTGGAAAGACTCCTCCCCCTGGTTTCGTATGTCCTCCTCTTTAAGTGTACCACATCCTAATAAGATGAGATCTTAATTGTTAGCATAGATGGTTTTAGTTTCCTACTAGTTAGGTTTTCAGTTATTATTGTAACCTGAACTAATGTTTGATGTTCTTGTTGGATTCTGGTGGTATACACTGAGGAGAATGTCTGAGAATGTCGTAGTTTTATTTTCAATGCTGTTAGTGACCGATTAAATCTCTGTATCTTTCCCCTCCCGAGGTCATCAGAGGCGCGTTTTGCTTTTCTTGCTAAACGTACTGTAAACAGTTCGAATGTGAAGTTATTAGACAGACACACCAACACCACCAACCGTTTCCAATAATTAAATAAATCGCAGATCATATCATTATGATCCTAATAGTTTGGTAAGTTTTGAACTCCATTTTTACGTAGAAAATCAACGGACTCGAATTACATCCTTTAATTGCTGGCGGAATTTATTACATATATAAAACCAAGAATTGTAGATGGACAGTGTATATCTACCATATGGTGCACCAAATCAATCAATCATAAACATTATTTTTTTTTGGCAGAGTAGACTATAGGTTTGCTCCTCCTGATAAATCACATTTCCCCATTTTCGGTAGATAAAAAAAACAATAAAAAAACAAAAATAGTAATTACCTTGATTCTGAGGAACTTGATACAGAGAGCAAAGACACGCACATAATCTACTGTATTTTGATTTTAAAACCACGGCGGGCCCATGGACTGGATCTGCTTTATCAGAACCGATTAAGGCGAAAAGAATAGCCTCTGTCCCTTACTCTGACCCCATCCCACATGTCTTCTATATACGACAACGTTAAACGAATATTCTCGCTTGCCCTTTGCATCCTGTCTTACTCTCTGGAGTTTCCTTATTAATCGCTCTTACGCAAAACTGCAGGCAAATAATTTTTAACAAATTAAAAATATATTATCGTAAGGGTATATTTTTAATTCCCATAAGCTTGAATGTGCCAAAGATGGTTCACGGGAGGAATTAAACTTGTCAATTATCTTTATAATTAAGGTAGGTGATCGTCCATAAAGCATGTTCTGCTAATTAATTATTCTTCACCCTGCATTTAAGTGACCTTAGATTATTGATTTAACTATTAATTAATAATCGTAAACCGTATCTGCCACCTGTCCGTCTACCAATTTTTTTATTCTGACAGACCACGTATTACTTTTATTCTAGCGAGCTAGCTAGCTAGGGTTACACCTGCTTCCATAATAATAATGTGAAAAAATCTAAAACAGTTTGTAGTGGACTTAATTGAAAAGAAACCCGAAGAAAATTACATTAATTAATTTGGATATCGTGATAAATTAATAGAAGACCAAACTCATGGAGATTGCATACCAAGAAATTCAGAAATTTTTTGCTATATATAGATATAGACGTTTTAGAAGAAAAAATGGTAGGGGATTTGACAAATTCTTTGCAGATCATTATTACATGTAGATCATTCAACACGTTTAGATGGCCAACATGATTTACTTCTTGAATCCTGAGGAAATCGGTTAGTGGAATTCAAATAGTAAGGTAATGGAATCTTGCTTTTTTTTTTTTTTTTCATATAGTGATAAAAGGCAAGAAAATGAACTTTCTTTTTGCTTTCCTTTTCCATGTGAGGATGCATTTCCCCTACCAAATTATCAGTCACGGGCTAAACTCAGCTGGTGGGTGCTGTAGACTTTATTAAAATATTGTGGCCCATTAATAGATTATTATGGTCAAGAAATAGAAACGACATGCATTGTAAGATTGATCGAGACGTGTTAAGATAATGCGACCCGGCTTTCCTTGATTGCCATAGGCCAAAATTAAACGTCAACCTTTTGAATAATTCGATCCAACTTTAATATGCGACCAACTTTTACTTTTCTAGTTTTCTTTTTCTTTTTTTTCCCACTTAACGTAGTAATCAAGAATGATCTAATTAATGGATGATCACAAATAAAACTTCCTAAACCAATAAACTCCTAATTAAATTTGCACCTCCACCCAAGGATCCAAACCCTCCTTTAAGAGAGAAAAAGGTTTTGCGTTCATGTAATGATTGTACAAATCTATGATGCATCACTTTATTTGCTTCTTACGATACAGTGTTATCATTCACAAACTTATGATGTGACTTTTGGCTTTCATATCTTGGCAAGTGGCTACTATACAACCAAGCAGTGAACATAATGGCATAAAATATTCATGTTATCATCTATATATCATAACGGGACTTAATTTGTAATGAAATTTCATGAAATATTCAAAGTGGTAGTTTTTATATTTATCTCATAATCCTTCAAAATAACATATAAATTAATTGGATTATGAGAATGATTAGTTTTTTGGAAGTAGTAACTTTTGTATTTCTACACAAGTTTTTTATTCAGAAATAATGAATCTTTGCAAAACAACAAGCGAATTTGTGATAGAAATTAATTTTTGTTATTATGCATGCATGGACAGTCCAGATATGTGCTACATATTCTATATATGCATGGGGAGGCGTAAAGACCGCAGTCTTATTTAAATCTTCTTTCTTGTTGGCCTTCCTTAATCTCACGATTTTTTTTTTTTTTTTGTAGTCTGTTTCATTCTCCACCATGTTGGCTTGTGTAATCTTCGTTAGGGTTTGCAATAAGTATGCATTAAATTAAGAGAACAGGGACAATTTCAGAACTGACAAACATAATATAAAAATTAAAATAAAGTTGATGCGACATGCAATCACCGACTCACGGACATACTATTAAGGAATCTGGTTTTTGCGAAACAAAAAAAAAAATCTTCATTAATTCTTAAAAATAAATACATAATACAACCACAATAAGGTAAACAAATCAAACTTATTATTCACCATCTGGTAGCTCACAATGAGAAGATGTGAAAGTAACCACTTTAACAAGGGAAAAAAATTAAACAAGGAATTACCACTTACATGACACAATTAAGTGCAGTAGCACAAAGTATAGTCCAGAGCATGCAAAAGCCACGGAGACAAAGATAAAGAAATATGACTATTAAGCACACTGGAATCCACGGGGGGCCTTCTTTTCACAAACGTTCAAAAGGAGGCTGAGTGAAAGTGGGATATTAAGGTTGATGCCCAAAATATTGGCTTTGATGGCAGTGCAAAGGCAAACTGCAGCCTCAAGGTCAGCAAGGCCTTGAATAAGAGTGCAGCAGGGAGTTTTAGGAGGTGTACCAATGGTGATGTTGAGCAAACCACCAAGCAAATCGGCACATATACCAAGTTTAAGGGCATCCCTTGGGCAGGATCCCTTATTGGATGGGCTGGGGGTGGGCTTTGGCTTAGGTTTAGGATTAGGAGTTGGGCAAGTGCCGCATGCACTGACTAGAGCAAAGAAGAGAACGTTGAGTGCGAGAAAGAGAGCAAGAGATGCTGAGCTTTTTGAACCCATCTCTAAAATTCTAATAGCCTTTTGGTTACAATATAGTAGCTGTGACTACTATAGTAAGGCTGTAGGAGAAGGTATTTGGGATTCTTGTGTTTGGAGATTTGCCGTCAATGGTGGGGGTTTTATAGGTTCAAGAAGCATGAGTCAGTGTGCCTTGATGCTTACGTATAATAATTATTTAACCATAGAATAAATCCACACACCCATGTGTATTCTTGAAGTTTAGCTAGGCAAAGCAAGAGGTTTTACACAAAATTTTGGATGCTTGTGAGGTGGGGATCAGCAAATTGCCATGTTGCTACCCTAGCATCATTCTGTGAAAGTGTGAATCTATCTAGCTAGCGCAAATTGTTATGACCTGCTGATTTGATGTTAATAATCCTGTGCAGCGCAGGAGGTAGGTGGGCTCCATGTAACCGCAAGATGTGGTTAATTTGTAAATATGATATCAATTAGCTTAATTAATTTACTGCCAAGACAAATTGGCTTTGTCAATTATAAATGCATGGGCAACACTGGATATCATTTTCTCCTAGATTGTGATAATATTCTTACATTTCATTCTCACTGAATACGAGCCATATCTTCTTACATTTCCGGCATACATCCAAAATAATTAGTTCAATTATTGTTGCTATGACTTTAATTAGGAAAAAAAGGAAACAAAATAAAATCTTGTTCTAGATGTTACACCTACTTTTTTTCCTCTATTAACATCAATCATTCTATATATTCCCCTTCTTTGGAGCCAAATTATTTTTTTCTTTGCTAAGATTTACAGAAGGTAAGTATTAACACTAATATGAAAATTTACAATAACCTGAAACTCCATCAATATTAAACAAGGAAGCTACTAATTTTTAATTTCCTTATAAAGTATGATCTTATTAGCTAAATCTTGTGTGTTGTGATCGAATAGTGACTACATATCTTGGCATGTTGTTAGTGGATGGATGTGTCACGGGCACTCTTAGAACCTACCATGGGCTCCACAGGCGATATTTTTATATCAATTTGCGCGTTCGGCCGGAAAAATCGAACTTACAAAACGTTGTCGTGATATGTTATTTTTCTTCTATTCACATTCTGTGGAGGCACTATAATTCTAAAATAGCACATTTACGCTTCATTAAGTCAATAGATATTGCATCTTTTGAATTAAAATATTATCTCAGTTGGCTTTATTTTGTTTTCATAGCGTGAGAGTGTTAGAAAACTTCAAAGATGATGATGATAAATAAAGATATTTTAAAAAGAAATTGTTTCCCCTGCAAGAAGTCGCTAATATATAGGTTGTCTTCTGTGTAGCCATTGGGATTTGACCAACTTATTGTTATTCAGAGTCGCGTAATAACAGTTCTTTGAATAAAACCTTTTTAATTATATATTCATAAAATCAAAACCTTCTAGTGCTTCCGTAGTAAACTATTTTCAAGTAAAATAGTGAACCATTTTTAAAAATAAATTCTCATAAAAATGATTACTTGTGATTATCATGTTTTCATTTTTGTATCAGATCCAGCACTCCCAATTTTAAAAAATTTCTGATCCCATTAAGAGAGAATATGGTTGGACCTCCTTTTTAGTTGAAAGGGAAGGGAGGGCGCCAACAATTATTCTTCTAGTTCGTTGGCGGCTATGTATTATAGTTAACCCTTACCAACCATGGTTCCTCTAAACATCTCGGGCTAATTAAACAGTAAATCTGAAGAGATATTATTGTTTAGTAGTAGTCAGGAATTCGCAACACAAGCTTGATGTGATGTGAGCCTAATGCAATCTAAACTAATCTACATGATTACCGACAGATTGTAGCACAAGGAATGTCTTCAATAATTAGTCGGTAGCACTGTGTTTTGTATTTTGACGTATTAATTGGGGATTTATTTGTCATATCTTAGGTCTTGTTTGATTGAAATAGGGAAGGAAGGAAAAAATAGAAGAGAACAAAATTTTCAATATGGGAAATAAAACTTGTCCCTTGAATTTCACTCATTATCTCTTTTTGTGTGTGTATGTGTACATATATATATATATATTAGATAAAAATACTCGAAATTTTCCTGTCATTAATTTTTTATATTAAAATTAATATATTTTTTTATGAATTTTTGGGTTGTAATTCAAACCTAATTGGGATCAAATTCAACTATAATTTTGAATTGTAACTCAAATTTGATTTAATCTAGTTGGACTTGATTTTTTGATTAGGTCTGAGTTAAAATCTAGTTATGATTTTAAAAAATCCGATCAAATTTGAGTTTTCAGTCGTGATTAGATTAACATTTAATGATGATTCTAAATTTTTTATGAACTTTTGAATTAAGTCAAAACCCGACTAAATTTGATTAAGTTTAAATTCAAATCAATGGTGATTTAGGATTGTAACCCAAACCCAACAAGATATGATAGGGTCTAGGTTTGGATTAAAATTCAATTGAGTTTAAAATTAAAAAAAAAAAAGATTTTAACCTTGCACCCTACCACTAGGCTAAATATAATCATAATAATTTATTTATGCACTATACTATATACACTCTATACATGTATTGTCATGTATATTAAACTAATAATTATTTTCTATAAAATTTTAAAAGAAATTATTGTATTTAAATATTAATTTATAAATTCAAATCAATTTAAAAAATTAAATATTAATTACAAATTACAAATTTTTTATTTGTAATATTTCACTTTAATTTACAAATTCGTATTTATTTTTTAATATTAAAAATTTATTAAATATAATTTTTTAATTTTTACTGCAAATTATTAGTTTAATTTCATACAAAATCATTATTAGTTGAAAATCTATATTTTTTTCTATAATTCGTATAAAGTGATTTGAGTTTACAAATTCATATTTAATTTTTTAATGTCATAAACTAATTATTAGTTAAGTGGATCTATGCAAATTACCGTACAACTTTCCTTTTCAAATATTTTATCTGAGTCGGATCTATGCAAATTGACCTGCATTTAGATTATCCATCAACAATAAACTTTAAAAATTTTAAAAATTGATAGCTAAGATATTTTAATATTTATATTTGAAGCTAATAAGCCAAAAAAAAAAAGTGGTAAGTGAAAATCTAATAGAGAGCAATTATCATTTTCTCTTTCAATATTTATTTATTAAAGTTAACATAAAATCTTTATTAATAAAAAAAGAATGAAATTTAAAGCTAACTAGAAACAACAGTATGTATAATTGAAATATATTCTTAACAAAAGAATGATATTAATGCCTATTGATTATGATTAAATTGCAAAATTTTCTTAACAAGAACTAAAATGATCTAAACATTATCTCTTTTGCACTTCACAACATCTCAAAACCTTCTCTAATAGGCTTGAGGGGATAATTAAAATAAATGAAAGGTCCTACTAAAAAATTTATTAATTGATTTGACTCAGAACTTCAATACAAAACAAAAAAAGCCAAATTAGTCAAACCATTTTATAAAAAATTAATCCCTGAATAATAGCATTCCCTATTATTTTTTCTTTTATATCATATAAAAATTATCTAGAAGAATAGAAATATAATATTCTATCCAATTGTGTTTTTCTTTGGGATCATAAAATCTTTGTCAATAAAAAAGAATGAAACATATTTTACTTAGATGAATATTGTTTTATTATTAACACAAACAAAATTACTTTTTGCACTTTTGGCAATTTAGAATTTTGATTTGAAATGTTTGAATTTTTAAACTCTTTGAATTCCATATATTTTTATAATTATTTATGTCTTGTTAATAGTCAATTTTTATTTTGAATGAAATATTGTTACTAATAAATTTTTATACGAATTATGACAAAAAAAAAAAGATGTTCTAGGTTAAGCCCAAACTGAACAACCCAAGGTTTGATTTGGGTTGAGTTGGGCTGTTTATTAACTCGAGTTGGCTTAAATTGGATTGTCTGATTAGGTTGGATTATTGTCTAAACAACCACCAAATCAACCCAAGTTAAACCAAACATATCATACCTAATCTTCCGTTAATTACTTTCTGATTGGAAGGGAAGAGAACCAAAGTTAATTTATATTGTTCATTGCGTTATTGTCAAGGGTTGAAGGCACAAAATGACTTGTCTTTCCGAAAGTAGGGACTATCTTTCAATCGTATCAGGTTGTCAAGCCTTCATAATCACAGATATAATTGTAATAATGATGCTACTAATCTCTAGACAGGACCATTTTCATTAATCTATGTGCAAAACCACCCTACTTTACACTAATAAAGTAGAACTGAACAAAAAAATTCTCATCATATTGCCGAACTGTACATTGGCAAGATTATTGTAGAAGACAAAACACATGCAGTAGACGCTGCACAAGAAAAGAAAAGTTATGATGATGGCTAACTGCTCTTTTAATTATTAATTAATTTGCTGTAAATTAACATTGATTTTTATAATATATCAAACCGTTATGCTAGGGCCTAGGTGGGTAATAGTCACGGGAGTCTCTAAAATGACAATTAATCAATCCTGTGATTCAGACAGTACTCAAAATAGTATTATTAAAACATATATTAACTAATAATTAATATCCACCCTCTTATGTATATGTTAATTTGATTCTGAATATCTTGCATTGCCAATGCCAGCTAAATTACTGGCCAGCCTTGCTCCACATGTATGGCTTATGGCTTATGGCTCACGTTATAAATCAACCAAAATAGCACACTGTTTTTGCACTCTACGGTCTATATATACTCACAATGCGCAACTCTAGCTCCATCACACTCGAACTTGTGTTTAGTGAAGTGGAGAGATGGAATCCAAAAGATCTATATCGACTGCTCTCTTCCTCTCTGTTAACATTCTTTTTTTCACACTAGTAAGTGGCTGTAACACTTGTGGTCAGCCTAAGCCACTCCCGAACCCTAACCCAAATCCAACTCCGTCCACTAAAAGCTGCCCAAGAGATGCCCTAAAGCTGGGGGTCTGCACGAAGTTGCTTAATGGATCAATTGGTGCAGAGATCGGGAACCCACCTGACCATCCATGTTGCTCAGTCCTACAAGGGCTTCTGGATCTTGAAGCTGCCGTGTGCCTTTGCACTGCTATTAAAGCTAATATACTGGGAATTAACATTAATATCCCCATTTCACTTAGCTTGCTTATTAACACTTGCGGGAAGAAGCTTCCGTCTGACTTCATTTGCGCTTAACTTAATCAGGCATCTTCCTGTTCTGTATTTGTTGTAATATTGCATGACTGTTTGTGTTTCGTTAAGCTTTCTCTGATAAGTGCTCAATAATTCTTGCTAGCTCTGTGATTACTTTTCTCATTTTAGTTCAGAAGTGAAGATTTATTTGTGATTACCTAGTTTTCATTGAAATTCCTCTTACTCACACAAAATAAATTACTTAAGTCTCTATACATTATATGTGAGAAAACGAATGTTTAAATAATCAGCATTAATATGAACTCAAGCGATCTGGGTATACTTAGTAATCGATATCTCGTGCTCATCGGTAAAAATTTGCGATTCATAGTTAATAAATAAAAATTTTAGATAAAAATAAATAAATATCAAGCCTAAAAGATAAATGTATAGAGGTATATATAGACAGATTTTAAATATTAAACAAATTTATATCATCCCACCCATTGCCGATTACAAAAATCTGCTGTGTTGAAAGTGCAGCCCCAACTTGTTTTTACTGCGCTGTGTTGCCGATTTTTTATCATCCCACCCATTGCCGGCTGCGAATCCTGTTGCTGCTGCTAGTGATTTCTGTATGCTTACCGCTTTTGATTTGCGGCTGTTACATCATCTAACTGCTGTTCTTGCCGTTTTCTTTTTAGTACTCTTGCCTCCGAGCTTCTCTTATTTCTCATTAATAATATATTATTTGGCTTAAAAAAAATTATTAGACAATTAATAAATTCAGCCAAATTAGATATTCAGTTTAGAAAAGAAATAGTTGCTACATATCAAAGGAAGCTAAATCACATTAGACCTCAAACTTCAGGACTCTTAGAGAGAAACAGAGCTGGACAAATCAATGCAAGAAGCAAATAAACCACATATAAAAACTAGCAAGAATTAACTAATATAAACTTTCCAATACATTGTATATAACGGATTCGAGTTTCTCAGAAAGATAAACATCATAACAAATTTCAATGATATTATTGAAAGAAGGAATAACCATGCAATTAATTAATATATAGTATTATCAATCCATTTTGATTTAAATGGACTTCTCTGTATATAATACTCAACACTCAAAATTTGTGCACAGGCAAGTCCGCAATACAAGATTTCTTATTTCTAAGCCCTTTTGTTGCGTATCAGCTGTCCTCAGACAATATGAATATAGTAAAAGTATGAAGGTCTAGTAGTTCTTTTACGGAGAAATTGACATTTTTCCCTTATTAGATTCAAACATACTTCCTTTTTTTCCTGTTAGAACAAAATTCCAAAAACCCTCGTATCGTTAGTAATTTTTTGTTATCCTAACAGAAAATATGATCCTTTGTAAGATTGCTTTCTTTATGTATAAAAGGCATAATGAGGACAAAATCTAATTACTCTTTCACATGTATAATAAATTAAATAAAAATTAAAATAATTGTTAAATTTTTTTATTAATTATATATTTAATCACAATTAAAACACACATAATCAACCTAATAAAAATAAATATTATTTAAATTAATTTAAAATTATAAATATTAATAATAAATTAATTCAAATTGATTCAAATTTTATAAATATTTTACTAGTAGCCGTTGTCGGCAAGTGCCACTATCGCACTACCATTGACCATCTTTCATTATAGGTGATCGTTCAAAATAAATTGTCATTAAAATCATTACTCTAAATTTTTTTATTTATAAAATGATATATCTGTTTTAAAGAAAAAAAGCGACAAAAAAAAGTCAAAATAGTGTAATCACTATGTAGCTTTATCAAGTCGATGTTGAGTGGCGTTACAAGTCCACTACAATTAGTTGACTTTTGTCGATTCTAATGATGATGGCTATGTATCATCACTTGCCGTCAACGTGATGAAGCCACACGATGATCGCTACTATTTTTACCATTTTTTTTACTCTTTTTATTTATTTTTTCTTAAAAATATATATATCATCGAGCACATAAAAAACTTAAGAGTTTTAATGCTGTTGACAAAATTTATTTAGAATCGATCATCAATAAGCAGATGGTGGTCGGCAATGATGTGTAGGTCAACTTCTGGCTCCCATTGGCAATTCTGTCAATATAAATTTTAAGGAAAAATTCTCTTTATTCCCTTAAAGTTTTTGCAAATATTCCATTACCTCCT
The DNA here is from genome assembly GCA_028052125.1 of Melia azedarach. NCBI lineage: Eukaryota > Viridiplantae > Streptophyta > Magnoliopsida > Sapindales > Meliaceae > Melia > Melia azedarach. Next base: position 5,410,696 of record CM051401.1, on the reverse strand, counting down.
TCAAGTTTAAAAAATTACCCATTAAATCTTTTTGTTAATTTAAATAACAGTAAATTTGTATTTTTACTATAATAACTCCGTAACAAACTTATTTTATTATTTTATTTAATATTAATACTTTTAATTAATAATTTTAAAAAAAATTACTAGTATTTTAGGCATTGGCCACTACCACCTCCTCTTGCCTGCCACTGCCACCTCCTCTTGCCCGCTAATGACCATCGTTCGTTTGAGGTTTTGTGAATATTATTATAATTTTTTTTCAAATATTCTATGCAATGGTATTATTATTACTATTGTTTAATCAAATATTTATCGTAAATTTAAAGTTAAATATTTAAATATCAAATATTCAACTTCAAATTTACGATGAACGGTAGCTCAAACGACGGTAATAATGATACTGTTACATAGAGTGTTAAAAGAGAATTATAATAATATTTAAAAAAATTTCAAACAGTGGACGACCATCAAAAGCAGCCGACGGACAAGAGGCGGCAACAACATGTGAGTGAACAGTAGTTAATATTTTTAATTATTAATTAAAAATAATAATATTTAATAAAATAATTATTATGTAATTAATTTTTTATAGTACAATAATTATTAATTTAGTTTTATTATTTTGTTAATTTTATTATTTTTTGTTAATTTAATGATTTATTATTTTGTTAATTTTTATTATTTATTGTTAATTTTATGATTTTATGATTTATTATTTTGTTAATTTTATGATTTATTTATTATTTCGTTAATTTTATGATTTAATAATTTATTATTTTATTAATTTTATGATTTATTTATTTATTATTTTATTAATTTAATAATTTAAATAAAAATTTACTATGTATTGTTGTATTTAATTACCTTTTTGCCCCTAAAATTAAAATTGGCCGTTATTAAGTTAACAGAAGGACCTAACAAGTAATTTTGTAAACTTCAAGAAAATAATGGGATATTTGCAAAAACCTTCCGAGAAAAAAAAAAGGAATTTTCCCAAATTTTCAATATGGTAAATTAATTTGATTTTTCTTTTTATTTATCTCTCCTCTGTTCCACAGTGACTTGTTCCATCCAAGTCAGAATTTTATTTATCTCTAGCCCATTTATCCTTAAAATGTAGATTTTCACTGCCCTTACAAAGGTGACGTCAGAGGAGTTTTGGGGTTTTTATTTTAACATGGGAGACATGTAATAGATCTGGATCTTACAAATGGAAATTAATATATAAACAATTAATAGTGAAGCAGCCTCTGAAGCCACCGAATAAATTTTACACCCAAATTAATGCAATGAAGCTGTGTTTTGGTGTTATATATGACAAGATTCCGCACCAAATAAGTTGTTTTGAAGAAGTTGCAATTTATTTATGAAATTTTTGTGCGAGGGGAGGGAGACAAGGAAACAGAATTACCGTACACGAATAAACAACACTTCACCTTTAATTAATTAAAAGCAATTAAGCTATAATTGTGAAGTTATTCACGAGAGAGAGAAATCAAGTATTATTCAACATGTGAACTAACAGTTTAGACTGCAAATTTAGAGATTGATCTTTCCGACCTCACCAATTACGACATGGATTTTATTGGACCCAAAATCGATTTCATTTATGTGTTAGTACAATTGGAATAGAGAATGTATACCATGTTGTTTAACTAATATATCTCTATATAGGCATCGTTCATGATTTTGGATTCAAAATGCATTGCAACTTCTTTTTATAATTAACTTTTGGTATGATACCGAAAAAACTTGAAAAATGAAAACAGAATAGAAATTAACCAAATCAACTGACAGTTCAATGAGTCTTCTCCCATGATAACTAGCATGGTACATAAGAAATATATTTGTATGAATAAAAGAGTAACAAAAGAAAAGGATGCATATAAAATTAAATAAGTTGTGTATATTTATGATATGTATGTGAAATATGAAAATAGAGACAGATCAAAAATCTTATATTTTTATATTTTTAACGATTAAGATTGAATTTGATATACATATTTAATGTATAACTAAAATATTATAATTAATATATATAATCATATTTAATGTCAATCTTTAGAAATACATAAATTTAACGGTTTATAAATGAATGTAAATATATATGTAAAATATGAGGCACTCTTCTCTTTTTCATATATATTAATTAAATATAAATAATTTTTAATTAAGGGAATATTTGTTTTTTAGCTAAACTCAAAATATAATTATCCAGAGTCGTTTGTTTTTTAATTTATGTATGAATATTTATTAAAAATATTTGAATATAATTAAATTAAAATTTTTGACTTATATTTGAATGAACAAATGTCTAAATAATTTAATATTTTTATTTTTAAAAAATATCACTATTTTATTAATTTAGTTACTAGTAAAATTAAAACTTTAGTTAACAACAAGTTCTCCAATAAGAAAATAACAACATAATAAATTTGTATGTTTACATACTTGCAATAATATTACAATATAATTTATCATTTTTATTTAATTTTTATTAATCTTTATATTATGTGAATTATTGATTTATTTTTTTTACTAAAAAAGTTAAGCAAATGCCAAATCGAAAAAATACTTATAATTTTTTTTAATCAAATAGGTAAAAAAATGTACCTACTAATATAATCTATTAGAAATTTTTAAAAAAATTGTATATCAAATAAAAAATAATATATATACTAATATAATTTATTAAAAATTATCTACTATTGTGTTAATATAATAAAAATATTATTATAAAATACAAATATATTATTTAAAAAGATATATATGTTAAAATATTAATTGTCAGACTTTTTATTTTTATAAAAATAAATAATTTTTGGATGTTTAAAAAAATAAATATATCATTTATATTTAAATTTCAACTATATTTAAAGTCTTGATAAATAAAACAATCGCTACATAATCCTTCTAAATATATTGAGAATTAAGAAATATTAAAAAAAATTTATAAGAGCAAACCTGAATAATCCTGCGAAAAGATGATTCTTCCCCACTCCACATCATAATTTCATGGTCCTATTTAATTGCTGTAATTGCATACTCATTCTCTGTATCATCTTATAATTTTTGTTTTATATATGCTTTTTTTTAAGCAACACGCGACGAATATGTAGGATTTTTATTCTCTTCATTTTATTTCCGTTTTTCTATTTATTTTTTATTTTTGCTTTTTTTTTTATGATATAGGGGCAATCCTCGAATATGCCTTTTTCTTCTTGCGTTAAGATTTATTCACTGCCTTATGCTTTCATATTTTCTTAATTAAGACAAAGTGACCAAATCTAGAATTTACATGTAGGATTTTTATTGATTAAAAGGAAAAAAAAATTATGTTTCCTTTTGTTAAAACAAATTGATAGACTTCGAATATGTAAAATTTGTTAGGATAAACTAACACAAACAATTCGGAAACACAACAATTACCTTATTCCCTCTTGCGTAAACCTAATAGAAAATAAACAAATAGAGCAACAATTTTAGGTATAAATTTAATTCTTAGATAGTAATAAAATCACTACAACACAATTACAACACAATCAATTTTTAAAGTGAAAAACCTCTCCAATGTGAAGAGGAAAAATCACAGAACCGTAGTCCACCCAAAAAATCTCCACTATAATCAAACAATGAGAGTACACAAGTTCTCTCTAGTTAAAACTAGAGGTACACATTATAACAATCTCAAGATCACACAATCTTGGCAAACATTCAAGTTCTACAAAAAAATTAGAGAGAGTTTAAGAAAACATCACCAAGTTGGTGGCTTAACTGCCAGTCACGAAATTTGGAGAAAGAGTGCTCCAAATTTGATCTCTGCCATTTAGAATTTAGTCCTTTGAGTTGTGAAGCTGCTGGTAAAATTTCAGCTCAATCGAACCACAAATCGACTTCCGATTGACCACTTGATCAAAGCTGTTTGGAATTTACTATTCTACCTCTCTCCATAAACAGTACCGCTTTCTCTAAAGCTATGAATAGTACCCACTCTCTTTTCTTTTACACACACACACACACACATATATAGATATATATTTCAACAAAAATAAGAAACTAAACCCTACTTGAAAAAAGACTAAAAATATCCTTGGGCTAATTGAGCTTAGTTACTATTTTGAGTCATCTCCACAAGGAAGAAACTCAACCCAATAAATCTCCCCATTTCTTACTGTGTGGAGGGGTTTGCCAACCCAGCAATTGAACAATAAACTTTAAACTTTTCTTTTGAGAGAGTTTTAGTTAACATATCAAAGGCATTGTGATCAGTGTGGATCTTTTCAAGCTCAAATATATTATCATTAAGAGCATCTCTCAACCAATAATGACTCACATCAATATGTTTTGATTTTGCATGAAAAGAAGAATTCTTACTCAAATGAATTGCACCATGGTTATCACAAAATACCACATATCGCTATTGCTTGAAATCAAGCTCCTGTAAGAACTTCTTCATCCACAACAACTCTTTGCATGCCTCAGTTGCTGCAATGAATTCTGCTTCTGTAGTAGAAAGTGTAACACATTTTTGTAACCTTGATTTCTATGCTACAGCTCCACCTGAAAGTGTTATCAAGTAACCCGTAGTGGACTTTCGAGTATCAACATCTCCAACTATATATGAATCTGTATAGCCAACTAGCACAGGTTTTTCACTTTCAAAGGTGAGTTTGAAATTGGAAGTACCTCAAAGATATCTCATAATCCACTCCACTGCATTCCAATGTTCTCTTCCTAGATTGGATAAAAATCTACTAACAACACCAACTATATGAGCTATATCCAATCTTGTGCATACCATCACATACATCAAGCTTCCAACCGCTGAAGCATAAAGAACTTTTTCCATGTCTTCCTTCTCTTTGTCTGCTGTAGGGGACTGCTTGGTACTTAACATAAAGTGTGTAACAAGAGTAGTGCTAACCACTTTAGCATTGCTCATATTGAACCTTTCAAGTACCTTTTCGATGTAGTGCTCCTGTGATATACACAACTTCTTGGTTGCTCTATCTCGATGAATTCGGATACCAAGGATTTGTTTTGCTGGCCCTAAATCCTTCATAGCAAAGGATTTGCTTAACTGCTTCTTTAACTTGTTAATTCTAGAAGCATTCCTGCCAACAATCAATATGTCATCAATATAAAGGAACAATATAATAAAATCATCATCAGAGAATTTCTGTACAAAAACACAATGGTCAAAAGAAGTTTTTCGATAACCTTGCTCTCCCATAACTGATTCAAACTTCTTATACCACTGTCTTGGTGTCTATTTCAAGCCATAGAGGCTTTTCTTCAACTTGCACACATAATCTTCTTTTCCTTTTATTTTAAAACCTTTTGGTTGCTCCATGCAAATTTCTTTGTCTAAGTCCCCATGTAGAAAAGCAGTCTTCACATCTATCTGCTCAATCTCTAAATCAAGACTAGCTGCTATACCCAACACCACACGAATATATGACATCTTGACAACTGGAGAAAAGATTTCATCAAAGTCAACACCTTTCCTTTGGCTAAATCCTTTGACAACCAATCTGGGTTTATATCGTGGCTGTAAGGTATATTTTTCTTATTTTATTCTATACACTCATTTGTTCTTTAGAACTCATTTACCCATAACTAACTTTACCAATTCAAATGTGTGATTTTCATATAATGACTTCACCTCGTCTTGCGTAGCATCAATCTAGTCTTTTCTTTGTTCACTTTCTACCGCCTCTGCATAACATTTAGGCTCTCCCCCATTAGTCAATAACACATACTCACTCGTAGGATAACGTGTGAAAAACTGTCGGATTCTAGTAGATCTTCTAAGTGAAATATCTGATGAAACCTCTTATGTTGGCAACTGATGGACATCATCATCAATCTCAACTTGTGTATGAGTGTCAATATCACCTGTACCATGCTAGCCATCCTAGATTTCATCTGTAGGCTATGTTGGAACATGCGTCGGAGGAACTGGATCCAAATCTATCAGTGCATCATTATATTGAGGCATTTCTTCTTTTAACTTCTCAATATCGTGTACAGTTTGGTCTTCTATGAATATAGCATCCCGACTTCTTACAAGTTTCTTCTACACTGGATCATAAAACATGTAGCCAAACTCATCTTGACCATAGTCGAGAAATACACATTGTCTTGTCTTGACATCAAGTTTAGACCTCTCGTCTTTGGGAATATACACAAATGCTTTACATCTAAAGACACACAAATGATTATAAGAAACATTCCTTTCTGACCAAACTTTATCTGGAACTTTAAAGTCTAAAGGAACACATGGTGTAAGATTTAATACATGTACAACTGTATTCAAAGCCTCCCCTCAAAAAGATATTGGCAATTGTGCTTGTGAAAGCAAGCATCTCACTCTTTCAACTAATGTTCGATTCATCCTCTCAGCTAGCCTATTTAACTGAGGAGTCTTCGGAGGTGTCTTTTGATGACGAATTCCCAACCATCTGCAATACTCATCAAATGGTCCAGAATACTGTCATTATTAGTTCTGCTACATTTCAGCTTCTTCCCAGTCTTTCTCTCAACTGAAGCCTGAAACTGTTTGAACACATCTAGTACTTGATCCTTTTTCTTCAATGTATAAACCCAGTCTTTCTCACTGCTGTCATCATTTTTCTTTTCTTTTCCTTTATCCTTCTTGTTGTCTCGTTTGAGCTGTCGACAATACTTCTTTATATGTCCCTTAAGACCACAATAATAACATTCAACATTGGCAAACTTGTTGGTCTTGCTTTTACTTTTATCTATATTCTTCGGACCTCTACTCTTACTCCTCCCTATTTTTTCTGTGACTACGATATCTTATTGTGAAGAACCTTGTGACTTTTTTCTATCCTCTTCATTCAGAATATTATTCTTAGCCAATTCCATGGTGATGATACCATCTAGAGCTAAGTTAGATAATGACATTCTAAATGTCTCCCATGAGTCTGGTAATGTGCCTAAAAGCCATAACCCTTGTACTTTATCTTTAAACTTGGTGTTCATTCCTGCCAGCTGATTAATGATTCCCTAAAATGCATGTAAGTGATTTGTCATAGGTTTCCCATCCCGATATTTCAAGCTCATCATTTGTTTTATAAAAAAAAATTTATTATTCCCGGTTTTTCTGGTGTACAACTTCTCAAGCTTATTCCATAAAGAACTTGCATCTTTCTCTCCATTGATGTAATTCAAAACATTATCATCTACCCATTGTCTAATATACCCACACACTTGCCGATGAAGCAACGTCCATTATGCTTTTGTTTTATTATCGGGCTTTTGTTTTTCAAATACAGGTAAGTAATAATCTTTCACATATAAAAGATCTTCCATTTTTTCTTTCCATAAATGATAATTTACACCATTCAAATTAACCAATCTACTTGTATTAGCTTCCATCATTCAACATAAGGCACTAGACAAATATAACCAATGCTCTAATACCACTTTATTGGGATAAACTAACACAAATGATCCGGAAGCACAACAATTACCTTATCGCTTCTTGCGTGAACCTAATAGAAAACAAACAAATAGAGCAACAATCTTGGGCACTAATTTAATTCTTAGACAGCAATAAATCACTACAACACAATCAATTTTTAACGTGAAAAACCTCCCCAATGTGAGGAGGAAAAACCACGAGACCGTAGTCCACCCAAAAAATCTCCACTATAATCAAACAATAGGAATATACAAGTTCTCTCTAGTTAAAACTAGAGGTACACATTATAACAATCTCAAGATTACACAATCTTGGCAAACATTCAAGTTCTACAAAGAAATTAGAGAGAGTTTAAGAAAAATATCACCAAGTTGGTGGCTTAACTACCAGTCACGAAATTTGAAGAAAGAGTGTTCCAAATTTTATCTCCACCATTCAGAATTTAGTCCTCTGAGTTATGAAGCTGTTGGTAAAGGTTTAGCTCAATCGGACCACAATCGACCTCCGATCGACCACTTGATCAAAGCTATTCGAGATTTACTATTCTGCCTCTCTTTCGTAAACAGTACCACTTTCTCTAAAGTTGTAAATAGTATCCACTTCTCTAAAGTTGTAATAGTACCCGCTCTCCTTTCCTTTACACATATACATGTATTTGAACAAAAATAAAAAACTAAACTCTATTTGAGAAAGAACTAAAAATATCCTTGGATTAATTGGACTTAGTCACTATTTTGAGCTATCTGCATAAGGAGGAAACCCAACCCAATAAAAATTATATTCATTAATTAAATGAAAAAAAATAAAAACCCTCCAATATGTAGGAGTTTTATTCTCCTAATCTTAAGTGAGAAATCTTTAATACGTAGGATTTTAATTGATTAAAATGAAAAAGAAAAAAATTATACTTTTTATTTTATATTTTAAGAATACGAGAATTTTTCTTGTTTACACACACACACATATATCACAAAAGAAAAAACTATATACACACATATATATCACAAAATGAAAAACTTTGAATGGGTAGGGTGTTTATTAATTAAAATTGGAATATAAAAAGGTTTTGATTAGCTTTTGTTTTGTAAAAAAAAGTGAAAAATCTTAAATTTGTAAGATTTTTATTTATTATAAATCTCAAATGTACAAGATTTTTATTCATAGGAAAATAAGATCGATTGATAAACCTCCAATATTATATAAAAAATTTATTGATGACATTTGAAAAATAAAACAAAGTGACAAAAGTTTACTAATATTTGATAATAAGTACTTATTTTATATTTCTCAAGAGAAGTATTTTGATTTCTCATGTTAGAATTGGAGTTATTTTTTCTTATCGAAAGTAAATTTTAATAAAATTGTGTGTAGATTTTCAAATGAGAAGGGATTTAATTCTCTTAAATGAAGTTAATTTCATTTAAATTGAGTGAGACACTTCCAAGAGTAGTATTAAGAAAAATTTGTTAATGATTCAAAAGATTAATTCAATAATTGTACATAGAAAAAATTATTGTTTCCCTTTTTTAGATTCATATTCGACTTATTACTTTCCTATTGGATTGAAATATCCTAAAATTCTCTTACCGTCAAAATAATAATGATTAATTTGGATTTTCTAAGAATAAAAGGATATTTTGTTTGTGATATTAAAATAACAACTAACATATTTAAAGAAAAAAAAACCAATAACAAATATATCATTGAAAAATGTGTTTGAAAAATAAAAAATATTAAAAATAATTTTTCTTCATATATTTTTAATAGTTTTTTAATTTGTTATTAATTCTACTTGTTTATATTATCCTGCTCCCTTTTTCTTTCTCACCATTCTTTTTTTGTTACCAAACAGAACGAAGCCCATCCAAATCTAACCATAAGCATCATCAGACCTTCTCCATACCATTTTCTTCTCTCATCATTCTTTTTACCTCACCATATATTTTTTCTTATTGTCGTACAGTCCTAAGCCCACCCAAGCCCAGCCATAAACATCACCAAACTTTCCCAAACCTTTTTTTTTTTTTACTATTTTATTTGTTGCCAAGCAGTCCAGAAACCAAAACCTTTTTCTTCTTTCAGATTTTCTTCTATACCTAGTTGATCATTTGGTTTATTTTGTTGGAATTTGTTTTTTCTTATGAGAGATTGAGTTAATTTTTTATGAGTTTCCTATTTGCATATGGTACATCAAAGTTATCGCAATAATATTCTTGACATTTCTTTCATTTTTTTACTTCCTGGCAATTAATTTATTAGGGATTGGAATTTAAAGCATGAAGCTAGATTAGTTAGAGATTTATTAGAGATTTGGAGATGTAGTGACAGAGCTTTAAGTGGAAAAGGTTTTTTTGAGAAACATTATTTCTATTTTCTTCATTTTGTTTTATGACATATCATATCAAGTCATCTCCTATCAAATTATTTAATAAGGATATTATTATAAAAATACCAATTTTCTGATAACTTAGTAAAAAATTGCTAACGGTCAAGAGATTTTGGTATTTCAATGCAACATGTAATAAGTTCAGTACGAATCTAAAAAAGAAGTAACACTAATTTTTCTTTTTAGAGGACCCAGATTCAACTCAACATTATTCTTTATTATGCACATAGAACGGATTTGGGGCTACCCACATGCGAATGAGAATTTAGAATCGCCATGATATCATTCAATACAAAGATAACTTCTCAAACGGTATCGCATATCCACACATATCAACCCAACACCAACTCTTCTTTTGTTGATGTGCGACTATGACATGAGCGACATTTGTTCGATCAAATCACAAAAGCTTTATCTTTAGTCTTTCCTTTGCATTGAAAAAAATTATATTTGTTCGAAGATAAGCCATTTTAAGCCCACTGGTTTAAGCCTCTGTGGACCTTTTATAGTTTCCTCAAACTCATTATAAGGACCCAGAAGATAAATAATGCTCAGAGCGCAGACAAGTGTCACCAGAAACTCTCTTCATATTTCATTTCCACTCTCCAGTTCACATTCATAAAAGAAACACTAAATTCACCCCTCTTCTGCAAGTTGGTTTTTATTTTTATGGAAAATCAAACATTACTCTTGATTTTATAACGTGTTTGTTGCCAAAAAAAAAAAAAAAATTATAATTCCAAATTTGTGAAGTGAAAACTAGAAATCATCAAAAGCTACAATTATACATCTGGGACTGTGAAGTAAAATCTCGATTAGTGTAAAAAATTATAACTCCATACTGTGACTGGGATTGTGAAGCGACAACTCGAAATGATCAAAAGCTACAATTATATATGTGGGACTGTGAAGTGAAAACTCGACTTGTGTGAAAAAGGGGCATTATCACTTTCCTTCTCTTAAATATTTATTATTAATTAAATAATTAAAAATAAATAAATAAATAAATATTTTATTTAATTAAATAATAATATTTTTAATTTTTTATTAAATGATCGAATTATTCTTTTTTTTATTAAATTAATTAATTATTTATATTAAAATTTATGAAAGATTATAATTTTAATATAAATAATTAATTAATTTAATAAAAAAAAGGATAATTCGATCATTTAATAAAAAATTAAAAATATTATTATCTAATTAAAAAAAATATTTATTTATTTATTTATTTTTAATTATTTAATTAATAATAAATAATATCTCACGGAGATAACTGATAATACTCCTGTAAAAAATTATAATTCCATTTTCTGACTGTGATTGTGAAGTGAAAACTCGATACACATGTATCACAAATTATAAGTCGCTATCTGTGAAGAGAAAACTCGAGATGCATGTGTCACATATCCTTTTACAGATAATCTGACTTGTGTATCACGTTTTCAGTTCATCTTCTTTTTGTTTTATAATTCAATTAATTTATTTTTATTATTATTATTTTAAGCAGAAATCGCTTTTTGATAGTGGAGAATTTTTTTTTTCTTTTTTAATGGTCTCCTTTCTAAGGTCATGATTTCCACTTTCTTCACACTGCATTTATTCTTCCAGGGCTGTGATGGTGGTTAGGATAAGTTTCCTTTTAAGAATAAAGTAGAGTGTTAAATTTGAAGTTGACTATTACTTTTGCAAGACATGTTAAACGTGTGTAGACATAATTTGTTGAATGAATCTCTCTTACGACACGTAAAATATAGACTTCCCCAGATAAAAATTCCCCGCAGAAGCAGGAACTTTTACAGTATCAATTCTCCATCATTGTGATTAATTATTACTGATTTAATAATCCCCCATTGTAGCTCTTAATGGTTCCCGGTCGTCTTTATCTCTATCATTAACCCTCCATTTGCATTTCCTGGAATCTACAGATGAAAAATAATAATTGTATTATGTCATCTCTATGTGTGTAGGCTACAAATGCAAATTTAATCACGGTATCTAAACCAAGGTTAAGTTACCATATAAGACTGAAGATTCTCGATGTTCTTAACCATCATTATGAGTTAATTAACATGTCAAAGCTTGGAAACTATCAACCAAACGCAAGAACACGATAAGCACGTACGTCGGTGTAATCCTATAATCACATCACTACTGACAAGATGGTTCGTGGCATATGATGAAACCGTGATTTTCTTATTAATATGTATATAAAATAGTGGTCCTAATTACTATACGGTCTTGGTTTTTTTCTTGTTTAATTATATATTTAGATGATCTCATAGATTGACTTACACTGAGAGTTACGATTTTTCCGTCCATGCGTGATGAGTTAAACAAGCTGATTGGTCATCGTCAGATTCAGAAAGCCTGTACATGTATCAGTTATAAGCTATTTATTACATATATATCATGTGGATAAAACATGCATGGGACAACCAAGAGAGCTTTTTTTTTTTTCCTTCTAACTTTTGTAGTTTTCTATATAATCAATTGGTCTAGCAACTGATCAGTCGTCACCATTATATTACGCGTGTAACTCTCTCTCTCCTCTATTATAGGGCAGTCTTTTATTGAGAAATCAACTATCTATATATATATATATATATATATATATATATATATATATATATATAATTTGGTATATTATATTGGTTTTCTATGCTCTATGATTGATGTATTATATACATTTTAGCATTTTAAACAGCTATGATTGAGACACTTGTAATATCCTGTCTCTTACATTGGCTTTTGGAGCTCCTCAAAGATGAACTCGAAGCAATTCTTTTATGGTGAAATACCAGTTAACAATTCTTCTTTTATATTCTCTCATGATCCAAAAATCGTTGTCCAACGAAGTGTGAATACGATGTATTGAGTAATCACAGCTCAATGCCAAGGTAGAGTCGCCACCTTTTACATTATAGAATTATAAAAAATAAAAAAAAATGCTATGATCATTTCGTTTTCATGATAATGCATGCAGTAAAATGATATTTGTAATAATAATAATGAAGGTGAGATGTATTCTTGGCTTTACTACTGTACCGATGTATAAAATTGGTGGTCTAATTGCGTAATGTTTAAAAACAATTGATCAATCATGGGTGTCTCATATATATCTCAATCAGTAATGAGATGTAGGCATTCCTGAAAAGCCATCAAACTTATTCTTGATATTTGATTCTGTACCTAGTTCTAGTTATCTTATAAAAATTAAACTCTAATTCCATGAATATCCCTGTTTTTATATCCCTAATTATTGTGGAATAAAAAAAGAAATGAAAGGTCAACAGCTGCTGATGGGTCTACACAAAACCGACCAATGAACCCAATTTTTTCAATGAATATACATATATTCCAAACTATTTTATGTTATTTTAATTAATTTTTATTTTAAAACGCAAATTGTCAACACGCACCAAACCTAAACGGCTAACTCCAAATCAATCAATCAGTGATGAATCAGAGTCAGACAGACTTGTGGTTGGAATTCAAAACCCAAACCATTCATTATATAGAATATTAGAATCTTGAGAATCAACGTGTCACGTGTTTATGTGAATCCTCCCCAAAAGCCATATTTTCGTGTATGGACCTTCCAATAAACTTGAATTAATGATAACCCGACCATTGGTAACCATTAAAAACTATCGAAATTGACCCAGAAAATTAACAATTCTTTTTAAATTGACTTGTCTCAGTGTCCCATTTCCATTTTCCAGCCGACCCACATTTATCAGCTTGGTAATGATAATGACGGCCAAGCAGTAGCCAGATGGCATAACATTAGAAAGGTTCTTCAGTTTACAATGGGCGCTGGTCTCTAATAACCAAATTCAAACTATATTTGTATTTATATTAATTCAAACACATATTAACAAGTAATCTAGAATTTATATTTCTTTAATTAAGACATCAAACTTTACAATATACCATATTATTTGAACTGGATCCTGTTGGTGGGTTGGCAGAAAGCCGGCTGCGAGCAATGAATGATGACAAGTTATGGCTTTGGAGAAAATAAAACAGCCGCTACAGTGCAGACGGGAGGAGCCAGGCATCACGTGAGGACTGGAACCAAGTTAACGTGCGTAGCTAGCGTGTGAGAAATTGATTAGTACTTAATTGGCACGTAACCCTATAGTTAATGGATATTAATATTAATTAAACGAGTTTCCGAGATTCCATTGGGATAAAGTTTTAGAATCCAAGACTATCCATCGGGTTGGTAATTCACCACTTTCTGCAACAAAGTATCTTCGGGATATTCTGGGGTCGATCAGATTCATGCATCAAATATATCAAACATTTTCATTAACTTTCTGAGTAAATCATATCAGTCGGTCTGTTTGTCGAGTACTGTCCATCTGGTGATGATCAACCGTGCAAATTCATGGGCCACTTTAACATCCCAATAAGGTCGAATGCAAGCAAAGGTGAATCTAAATGCGTACTTCTAAGAAATATCAGTGCCGTATGTAACGGCTTGCTGCTGGGAAGGTGGCATCTAAGGCTGCAAGAAACCTTTTCTCTTTTGTGGTCAATGCTTCCGACTGTTCATTGGCCATTATTGGATTGAAATTACTTATTTTCTTAATCAAACTAGTTTTGATTTATTAAAAAACCATTCATTATAATTATATAAATATATTTCCGCCATTAAAAAAGTTGAAAGAATATAATGCTTAAATTAATAATAGAAAATTTGAAAAAGAGCGTAAAGTAAAGAAGCAAGCAATGATGAATTTTATTCAAACTCTAAGGGGAATTGGATTGCCATCCATTTGGTGTAGGCCCTCCGAACCTAGGACCCTACAACAATATGTATAAAAGCTCTCTAGCCACTCCATGCAACTGGGAAACTGAAAGCTTTGACCTTAGTTTTCAAAAGAGCGAAAGAAAGGGCATCTTTATGGCTACTAATTTCCTCACCACCAAAATTTAGTGGTGTTTACAGCACAACCATTCTCATCCGTTGACAAAAGATTTGATAACCCATCAGAGATTTCATTTTATGAATTTCTTGCATCTGTGATGATTAGCGCCCGACAATGGAAATTATAAACTATATCTTTTTTCATTTGAGGTCTGCTAGTGCATAAAAGAAATATGAGACTCCTTGAGAAAATGCAATTTTTATGGAGAAAAGAATTAACAAAAGATATTAAAACATAAAATAATTCATAAGATTCCGACAACAAGATCGAATTTATTCTCTGATATAATTGTTAGAATATTCACATACATTTACATCAAAATTACATCAAGGAGATGCTATTATTACTCTCACAAAATCTTCAAGTCCTATATTGATTACAAGATAATCATATCCAATAACTTTCTTGGCATATATAAATGAGTAATGTTAGTTTTGTAAAATTAGAATATTTAATTAATGTGATATTTTAGGTGCCGTTTTTTAATTGGTACTCTAAAATATAGCATTGATATTGGTATAAAAAGTGAAATCATTATTAAGCACTTCAGAGTAATATCATCTTAATTGAGATACGATCATTATTTTTCTAATAAGTCTCTTCCTTTTGCCAACTTAATTTCAGGATATTCCTTGCTTAATCCATGTGAGACACAAAATTAAGCTTAAAGAATATGAATTTCCCACCATGTTATTAGCTGGTTCCAGCAAATGTTCAACGTTCTATTTGTTCTTTTATATTGATTTTTGAATATGAATACTCTTCTCATTAAAATCAAAAGAAAATTTAAATTCTCACTTCTCACAATATATATATATATATATATATAAAATGTTATACCTTTTGTTACGGAAAAAATATAACTAGATACGTGAGGAAAAGTAAACCCACAAAATTCCGAACTAATGCATTACGAGGTAACTCACCTAGTATCGACCTCAAGGTAGGACATGGTACGAGCTCTACTCATTGCGACTAGGTAAAACCTACCTTGAACTGGGCTCTACGCTAAATATCGCCAACATATTCGCCATTTAAGTAACTAAGTAAGACTTATATTAAGTTGGGCTCTCTGCTATGTATCGCCAACGTATTCGTTATTCGTTAATAATGTCCCACGTGATCATATACCGTTGCACGGGTAGGAATGTCCACATAAATATATACGGTATCGTGGCACATATGAAAAATTTCATGCGATCATATACCGTGACGCATGTAAAAATGTTCATATGGCCATATAAAATGGCACATGTGAAAAAATACGACAATATACTGTAGCACATGTAATAAGCGTGGCTATATATTGTAGCACGCATACATAAATGAGAAAAATGACTCCAATTCTCCACTGTGCCTTGGAACGGTCGTAATTGCTCCTAATAAATAAGAACTCCACCTTCTTGAGTAATAGAGGTGGGATACCCAGTAGCCCAAGCACTTAGGTGAACGAGAGTCCACCTCTTCGCACCTTTAAAGAATTCCTTGAGTGGCATAATGCATAACAAAATATCTTGCAGGAACCATTCTAAGGGCAACAGACAGCCCCTAGTCTTGGCAGCAACCAAGCAGGCATTGTGTAAATCTTGTTTGATACTATGCAGACACTGTTTAAAGCCTGGGTGGGAACTGCTTAAGGTTCAGATGAGGGACCATGTGCCAACTGAGCAAATAAGATTACACCACTTATCCACCAAGATACAAAACAATCTCCTTGGCCAATAAGGGGTTGACACGTATTCATTGAGCTCGGATAAGGAAAAACTCACCCATCTTAACTTGTCATATGGCATTTGAACTGAGCCACCAAGACCCAATGGGAGAAGGACACTACGAAGGTAAAAATCTTAAAATTAGGGCAAAACAAGTTATCCAATCAGGTTTTAACATTCTTTTTTCATATAAAAAGCCTTTTTTCTCATTTTTGCAAGGAAGAAGTGGCTAGTCACTACATTCCTAGAAAAGGGGAGGCTCTCTTCCCAAGAATGATTATCTCTTTCTCCTTCTCACAAGTACACAGCCTCTATAACAAAAAATTTCATGAACACACAGAACGAAGAACACTGTTTTTCCTTTGAAATTCCTCTCTCTTGACTTTTGACCTTGCGTAAACCTCCTCCTCCTCCCTATGCTCCTTCTTAGAGGTGACATAATAGGCGGGCTGACCCGAGCACGGCATGGCCCAGCCTATGAACAATGCCGACACGGTCTGACACGGTACGATACTGTTCACGGACTGGGCCAAAAAAAAAGCCCATAGGCCATGCCATCATGGGCCGAAAAAAAATATATGGGTTACTATTTAGCTCATGCACAGTAAATTTTAGTCACTATTTATTATATACATTACCACTATTCACTATGAACAGTGATATTGTACAGCATTCTAATGGGCCAGGTCGATACAGTACAAATTGTAACCGTACTATAGACTGGGTTGGGCTTATACATTTTACTGTGGGTGTCATGTCGGCCCAACCTGAAAGCTTACATGGGCTTATTTTTCATGGCCATGACGGGCCAACTCTACTCCCTCTTCACCACCTTGGCATATTTTTTATTTTCTTTATTTAGAGAGATATACCAAGCCCTTACCATTTTCTCTCTGACCTGAAGCTAACTTAAGCATTAGAGAGGGGTCGCCGAAAAAGCAACTTTTGTCTAAGCCCTACTCTGTCTCGTAAGAAGTTACAGACCAACTTGGCAAAATACTTGGTTTATGAGCTTTTAGGCATGAATAGAGGTGAGTAAAGTAATTATTTGATAAGCGAATAGTAAGTATATTGTCGCTCAAAAGGTCTCATGAGGTTTCGAAGTCATTTAAAAGAGGCTACGAAGTCATTAAAAAGAGGCCTAGAGATAGGAGGTAGTCGGAAGTAGTGTGCTTAGACAGCAAGGTGATGTGAGTGTGGTTGAAATGTTTGGATATTGAAGCTTTTGTAGTTTCTAATGGTCTGAACCCTTAACTTGGCTTGAGAGTGCACGTTTAACTCAATTTATTTGGCTACCTCAAGTGATGCACCTTTTGTAAGGGTACGGTTCGTAAAATCCACACATCAACACTTTTAAACTCTGAAATTGGTTTAAGTTGAAAACTCATGAACAATGCAATATTCTAATATAAGTGTTTACCTTATTTTCAATTTTTTTTAATTATTTTGGTTAATATTTAACAAAGCAATAGTCGAGCTAGATAGAGATCTCCGTGAAAAGAATAAGACAATTAGTATTAAATTGCTTTTTTGACCTAATTAAAACTAAAGAAATGGATGAGCATATATAAGTGCATGCCTACCATTGACTAGGGTTAGGATTGTCTTGAGGATTTTCCTATTTTTAGTGCTCAATTGGTGATTCAGCAGTTCAGTTTAATTTTTCTTTAATTTGAAAGAATAGTGATCACAATGAATTTTTTCAGTTTCCTAATAGCTTTTATTTTTTGGTTCTTCAACCCAATTAACTTTTTCCTTGAATCCCCTGTATAGTTAATTAATGGTGACCCGTTGTTTTGTTCTTTTGGGAGCTTAGTTTGTTCCCAGTAACTTTTGATTAACCATCAATTTCTAAAATTTGGAAGTGAAATATCAACATGATTATGAAAAATAAATCAATTTTATCCTACAAATTAGAATCAATTTAATAAATAGCACTCGAGATAATGCTTTTTAACAATTATGAAAGAGTTATATATATATATATATATATATATATATATATGTATATGTATGTATATATGTATAGAAAATACTTGAGACATTATAATTTTCTAACTTTTTCTTTTATTCATATGGAAAATAATATTTTTTTGTTTTCGAAACAATTTTCTCTATTTATAAACTGATTTATCTCTCTCCAAAAGAAAAAGTCCCTGCTTTGTTGAAAAAAAAAAAGATAAAAAAAAGGGCCAGCTACAACCACGAGCTTATCCCCTGTCGACCGACCTTTCTCCTTAATTAACTATAGTTCCAAGGGGGGAGGAATTATTACTGTCTTATCTTTAGTATTCCATTTGTTTCTAATCAAAACAAGGCTGACATATGTGGCACTTCATCTAAATGTATTATTTTTAAAAAACTTTTAAAAAATAAATATTCCATATCAATTTAATTAGCTTAAGGCCCTTTTAACTTGCAGTATCCACTATAAAAAGGCCTTCAACCTTGCATATAGCTTACTATAGTTCATAGAATCTTTCCTTCTCTTCCTCTCTCTTAGTTACTATCCCATTACTTGAGAAACAAAAAGATATTTGTACATATACAATGACAGAGCTCCCTCAAACGCAAGGGAAAACTCTCCCAGATGCTTGGGATTACAAAGGCCGCCCGGCCGAGCGTTCAAATTCCGGTGGCTGGACTAGTGCCGCCATGATTCTAGGTCTTCCCTCCTTCCTAACTTTCACTTTCATTTTGTTTCTTCATCTTGATATCGCTTTCCAGTTTTGGTTCTGCACAGTTGTATTTCATGTCGTGCTCAATTTGGGTTCTTGTTCTTGTTTCCTTGGTTAGGTGTTGAGATGTGTGAGAGGTTAACAACGCTTGGTATTGCTGTTAATCTGGTGACTTATTTGACTGGTACTATGCATATGGGCAATGCTAGTGCTGCCAACACTGTCACCAACTTCCTTGGCACCTCTTTCATGCTCTGTCTGCTCGGTGGCTTTGTCGCTGACACCTTCCTTGGCAGGTTTGCATTTCAGAAAATTTGCACTACTCTCCATCTTAATTAAGGCTTCAACTTCTTTCATTCTGATCTTATATGTCAATTGCTCCCTCTTCATACAGGTATCTCACCATCGGAATCTTTGCCACCGTTCAAGCAGTTGTAAGTTACCATCTTTGATTCAATGATTATGTTTACAGACATAAAAAAGTGGACAAATAAATGAACATAAATTAACCACTTCACCAGCATGTGCCTAACCTACCGGCTATTGCTTTGCCTAACCCCAAAGTTTCATTATCCCATTTCTTGTTTGACTGCACATATACACCTTCCTTGGATATGTATTAATTATTACGTCTTTTTCGGATTTTGCATTATTAGGGTGTCACAATCTTAACAATCTCAACAGTAGTCCCAAGCCTGAGGCCACCAAAATGCGACATCAACGGCGGCTCACCTTGCATCCAAGCAAGCGGGATGCAACTCATCGTTCTCTACATAGCACTCTACCTAACCGCTCTAGGCACAGGTGGCCTTAAGTCAAGTGTCTCGGGTTTTGGGTCCGACCAATTCGATGATTCAGATCCTGACGAACGGAAAAAGATGAGCAACTTCTTCAACTGGTTCTTTTTCCTCATTAGCATCGGCTCACTGGGTGCAGTGACCATTCTTGTGTATATACAAGACAACATAGGACGTGAATGGGGATATGGGATATGCGCTTGTGCTATTGTGCTTGGCTTGGTTCTGTTTTTGTCAGGCACAAAGCGATATCGGTTCAAGAAATTGGTTGGTAGCCCGTTGACGCAGATTGCCACGGTCTTTGTTGCAGCCTGGAGGAATAGAAAAATGGATTTGCCATCAGATTTATCGCAGCTTTTCGATATTGATGATTTTCCTGTTCAAGGCAAGGAAAAGAAGCAAAAATTGCCCCATAGCAAGCAATTCCGGTTAGTATTAATTTCATTTTATATAATATATTAAATCTAACCGACTATCGTAACTTTTTCCATGCACCCATCCTCTTTTCATCACCCTTTTAGAAAATTAATCTTCTTTTTCGCATATTAATCAAATTTTAAGTATTAATTTAACACGTGTTTAGCACTTTTCCATTATGGATTCCCCAAACTTTTTTTTTTTTTTTTTTTTGAAGCTGATTCCCCAAACTCTTGAAAGAGTCAAGTAGAAGGTGAAGAAATTAAATTATAATGGGGATATTAATTAGCGGTGTATGTTGAACATTTCTCTAGAAATAATAAAGTATCTAGAAAAATAAATATATATACTATAGACAAGGGACCACTGTAATTATGAAGTTAATTGTGACCACCTTCATTGAAATTAAGACACTTCAATCAGAGCACATAATTAATTATGTGTAACGAAAATTAGAGTAGGTGGGGAAACAGGAACTTATCTCTTGGGTGGGCCATTACTTTTTATGGGTGATTGAGGACCAACTAGTTCATAGGTTAAATCACAGATCAAAAATATTGATTTAGGATTTGTAATTACGAGCAAAGAAGAAATGTCATGGTTGCAGCCATATTTGTCTTGTCTAGCTATTTAATTGATGTATTACAAGTTGAATAACAGTTTATTAGATGCCACATGTTTGAGGGACCATCTGCAACATGTCATTTTTCAGTAGGACAAACTCTAATTGCTGTATATATTTCCAGTTTTTCAATAAAAGGATAAAAAAAAAAAGTTTAAACACGAAAGGATATTTGAAAAAAGAAAAATGGCATCTATTAATGGGCATGCATTATTGGAATCGGATGCATTGAATCTCATTATATTCTGTTCTCTCTCCCTCTCTCTCTCTCTTTCTCTCTCTCTCTATATATATATATATATAATTAACATCTTTGAGATTCTACCACATGATAAGTATATGGTCATTAGATCGATGTTCGTGGGCTTCTTTTAAAAGTAAAAATAGAAGTGCTCATATGAATTTTGTGACCAATAAAATGATTTAAGAAATGCAACATGCTTTAAAGAAGGGAGAGCTCCAATTTACAAAGGAATAGAAAAGAGATCACGAGCCACATAACCAGACTCTCCCCTCACTCTCTCACGCTTCTTGTCCTCGGACCACATAATTAAAGTATTTTCCCAGCTCACTTACTCACGGACACAGATATACTAAGCACCATCCTATCTTCTCCGTTGCCTGTCTTCTTGCTCTTGCATTACCTCACGGTCTTTGATTTTTATAATTTTCTTTAGATTCTCTTTTGGTTATATACCCATCATATTTAACCCCACCCAAAAAATAAAATGAAATTACCCAGAAACAAGCATATGAATGATACATCATCTCATCTGGCCCAGCAAACTACATTCACTGCAGGTCCATTCATATATATCTTACGTTCTCCTTTTACATTAATGAGTTATGACCACTCTATAATTTTTTCGAAATGATTGAACAAAACAGTTAATGAAATAGTGGAATGGAATGTGATGTGTGTTAATTTTAACATGACTTTAATTAATCTCTTGTGCAGTTTCTTGGACAAGGCAGCAATCAAGGAGTCAAATAGCACTGCCAAAGTGAACAAATGGACTTTATCAACTCTAACAGATGTTGAAGAAGTAAAAATGGTGATCAGAATGCTGCCTATTTGGGCAACCACCATAATCTTTTGGACAGTCTATGCGCAAATGACAACATTTTCAGTATCTCAGGCAACAACAATGGACCGTCACATTGGCAGCTTCCAAATTCCCGCAGCTGCATTGACAGCCTTCTTTGTAGGCAGCATTCTCCTGACTGTTCCAATTTATGACCAAATTATCGTTCCAATTGCCAGAAAGGTGTCTAAGAACCCACAAGGACTCACCCCATTGCAACGTATAGGGGTTGGTCTTGTGCTTTCAATTATTGCAATGATTGCAGCAGCACTCTGTGAATTAAAGCGATTGAGGGCTGCAAGATCACACGGTTTGGTGGATGATCCAACGGCTGAGATTCCATTAACCGTGTTCTGGCTGGCGCCTCAGTTTATCTTGGTGGGTGCAGGAGAAGCCTTCACATATATAGGGCAGCTTGATTTTTTCCTAAGGGAATGTCCAAAAGGAATGAAGACTATGAGCACAGGATTGTTTTTGAGCACGCTTTCACTAGGGTTTTTCGTCAGCACTTTATTGGTTTCTATAGTGCACAAAGTGACTGGTAACTCGAAGCCCTGGTTAGCAGACAATCTTAACCAAGGCAGGCTATATGATTTCTACTGGTTGTTGACAATTTTAAGTGCTTTGAACTTGGTTATATTTTTGGCTTGTGCTAGATGGTATGTATACAAAGACAAGAGGCTTGCTGAGGTGGGGATTGAATTGGAGGACGATGGCCCTACTTGCCATGCTTAATTAATACCACAAGGTTTTCTCTTCTTCGATCTGGATTTTGTATTGTATTACAAGTGGGATTGTATTACAAAAGCCTTTTTTTTTTTTTTTGTTTTAATAAAGTTTGTAACCTTTACATGTATAAAATCAAAATGGAAAGTAAAGGAGCAATCATTTTATATGACAAAAAAATTGAAAAAGGATCTTTTTTGTTTTGGCTGCAAATTACTGCTAGATCTCAGCTTGTTACTAATGACAGTTTATAATTAAGTTCCCTAACCGCTGCACAAACAAAGAAAGAATTGCAGAAAAAAAAGTATAAGTTGTTTGGAGGAACAAGTACAAAAGTAAGTATAATGATAATGATTAGATGTGTCAAAAGGTCTTATTTTAAAAAGTAAAGAAAGATCAAATCTCAAGATAATTTTAAATTTCGAAGATTATTAATGTAATTACAAACTTTTTCTATAAATTTTTCATACAAACCAATATAATATTGTTATATAATATCGATTTATTTAATTATTAACCATTGTATTGATTCTTTCTTTTTTATTTATTCAATATAAGTTTGAACGCATCAATTTAAATACAGTAATGTATATAAAATACATTTTTATGACATTTAAAAGAACAAAGTATATAGAAAAAAAAAAAAGTGCTTTACATAACTGTTGGTGTATTTTCTCAACCCATAGTATTGGAAATAATTATCGCTGGTTTTGCCTTGTATGATATGAGAGAGGAGTCGCTTTCTGAGGTCTACAATCAATGTTCCCATTTTGAAAAGAACTTTCGAGCATAACTTTTTCAGCAGCCTCGTATAAAAGTTCGAGGTTTTCTTGTTTTGTTCCTATAATTAAACCTAACATCACTATATTGTCCCGTATATACATTAACTTAATGATCACAAAGGGGTGATTAGGAAATGAATTATATAATTTAGGTTGTTATTATTGAAAATTTCTACATAGTTTCTCAACAATTCATTTCTATATTGAATTAATTTATAGTCAAATTGCTAATAATTATGCATAAGTACATATTTTGTAAAATAAAAACGTCTAAAACTAATAAATATTATAAATTTAGATACCTTCCTTAAGTTGGATATATTGTACAAAAACAAACTGCATAAACATTTATATTTAATTATTAGTACATAGCTTGTAATTATGGTTGCACATCTATGAAGTTTAATGATCCCAACAAAATTAGTGGAAAAGTTACCATTTATCGATTGGCAATCAGAATTACCAAATTGTTTGATGATGGTTCTGTTATTACCTGAACAGAAATCATGTACTTAATAATATGTATTGCAAGTCATTTCAAATTAGTGAACTTAAATAATAGAGACATATATAATGGATAAGATCACAACATAATAATACAAAACTGCTGCTTCACAACTACACTCGGGAATCAGGATTTGCTCGAATATTTTCCAAGAGGCATGTTATTTCATGTGAAATCCATCCATAATACTCCTTTCATTTGTCATTCTCCAATCTGTCAAATTAACTATTCACATATATATGTTAAGATATTAATTGTCTACCATATGATATATAGAAATACACGGGGCTAGCTTGGAGGATTTCCAGGCCAAAGACAGCACAAAATTCATTGATTGGTTCCTTGAACACAAGACAAATCAGGGGAGCTAACTTGTTGGGAAAATTATCAATATCATTGATCTTTTGCTCCACAAGTCAATGTCGTCTTGTTATGTTACCATGTGAAATCTCTATATATTTAGACCCATTACTTGTGGATTTATTTGCCAGTTGGGAAAAACAATAATGGAATCTTGCTCCAAGTAGTTTATTCAAAGGATCGAAACCCAAAAATATCAAGCACAAACGGCCAAAATCTCTTTATTATTCAATCTTTTTCAAATATATACTTTCAAAAGGCCAATAGTGTATTAGCTAGGGCTGGCCATTAATAGAGCACTAAGATCAATCATGCAGACAAAATACGCGCACATTGGATTGTGACAAAGAAAGAAAGATTACTTCTTTCAGAGGCAATCCTCTCTTAATTGTCAAGTAAATCCCAATGTATTATTATATGTGTATGTAGCAGGTAAAGATAGGACTAGCTACAAGGATAAACGCCAATGTCTAGGTCGCATGTCATTCTCAACAACCAATTCTTCAACAATTAAGCTTTGAAATTCATGTATATTAAATTGTTTGAATTCTATTTTCATACTCAAAGTTGTCAAAAAATTTCATACGTACGGTGAATCACAACAAATATCAAAATTAATTGGTAGTGTCATATATTAAATAAAAAGACAAAATATTTAACATAATTTACCCTAAATTTGGATTAAAGAGTAATTCACTATAATATATATATATATATAATTTATTTATTTTCTTTGTTCTCTTTCTTTTTTTTTATTCACATTGACAAATCAAGTACAATTTATAAAATAAAAATTCAAAACATCAAATTAAGAGATTTAGTTACCGTCCATAAAATAATCATGCAACTAGTATATATAGTGGGAATTGAAACAATGAAAAAAATTTAGCATTCAGATTATCTTAACTTTTATAATTAATATTCTCGTTGTAGAAGTTGTCATAATATTCTCAATTTTTACATTTCAATAAAGTAATTAAATTAAAAAAAAATTATTCTAACAAATATAGTGAATAATGTCCTCAAATCATGGCATAATTCTTTCTTAAAAAGTAGGTGCAAGTCATTTACCTACCCCAATGAAAGTTACTAGTCCTATCAAGCATAATATAATATTATTCCATCCAACTTACAATAAATTAAGGAAAACGAAAGGTCCCTTGCCCACGAAGATATGGTGCTAAAAGGAAAAACAAAATCTCACATGAAATGTCATTGTAATCTTTTATGTTGGCCATCTTAATGCATGTGAATTATAATTATGTGATCAAAATTGCAGCTAAGTGCAAATTGAGGTTAAGATCAATCCTCCCATTTTTAACTCCTCTTGATCATATGGTTTGCAGACATTTTTTAGTCCTTTTCATCACGAGATTGCATATCAAAATGGTAGGTTTTACATTGAAACCTGGTGAAGAAATCACATGGACTGGAACCTGTGGATACAGATTGTCCAATCAATTCTGAAGCCACGGAAATCAATTATTGTTTTGCTTTATGATTAAAATCTTCAGGTCATGGAATTCTCGCATATGATGTCGTCGCTTTTGCTTTCTTTAAATGCAAAAGGATGAAACTAATAAGGGAAAGGAAAGCATTATTTATTAATTATCCTGTGAATACCCATTTTTTTATTTTTCTTGATTAACAAATCTAATATATTCTTATATATATTAAGACATGACTTCAGGAATGCAGACATAATATAATCCTTCACAAAGGCGCATTGATTAATTTATTGGGTCCAAACCAAGACAAAATTAAACAAAGACAAAGGAATAATAAATCTGAAAGGGTTTGAGCACCCTTAATCTAAAGATTCAAATTCACACAAAACAAAAACAAAACACCCCATGTGAGAGGTATCTAGCAGCAGTTCCAAATCAGGTCAGGTGCTTCTGGGGTATCTCTCTTTGCTTGACCCAAAAAAGTAAAGCCCTTGTTAGACTTTGAGTTGTCATTATTCGATTCCTGCCCCACGATGTATATTTATATTATTCCATTAGGCTATCGTTTTTCACAACATTGGGTGGGAGTGGAAAGAACAATGTTCGATATTGTAAAGCAGAAACCAACAAGGATTCTCTCGGCATGAGGTCTTAAAATGGATACTACAGATCACGGGCTCATTGTAGGAATCTTCGGCCCAGAAAGGTGAATAAAGAGATTGGGAGATGTATAAACAGTCAAGGCCCATTAAATGTCTCTACTCTCTATGCTTCAACTTCAAGCACCAGCTAGCTAGCTACTCCTACTTTGCTCCTTGGAGAAGAGATCTCAAAGATACTGATAAATCTACCAATTAATTCGTGATAATACATTACACAGAAAATAAAGAAATTAGGATATGTTAATTTACATAAAAGAATACTATTTTATAAAAAAAAGTGTTAATAAGTTTAAGAAAAAAACAAATGATTTGTATCCATCACCGATAAATTAAGTTAGAGATATTTTCATATATTTCTCCTCAGACTTGTAAAACTTATGTCTAAATAGAAAACTTGTAAATAACTCATAAAAATCTCTCCTCCTCTAATAATTTCGTTTTATTGACAAGTGAACATAAGCTTTGAATATTTTAATAAAAAATATAATATTTTAATAAGGATATTATCATTTTTTTCTCTGAAGTTTGACAATTTATTACATAGATGGCATAAATATAAAAATAGACTTTTAGCTCTAAAATGAAAGGTATTTTGACCATTTAAAAATAAATAAATAAATAAAAATGCAATTGCTATGGTCTTTTTTTGCGGCTACTGCATCTACGCAAATAGAAAAGTAACTTGGTGATAAACTTCACTGTCACTTAACCATTACCATTTGCCGATAAGAAACCACCACCAAAATCAATATACTATGTCAATCAAGGCCATGGGCATTGATTTGTCCCCACTAACCAAACAAAATTACTTCAAATTCACAAACTTTAGAATATGGGAATTCCATGTATAATCATATAATCAAAAATTATTAAAAAACTCATTAAGCATCTTGCTATTGTAGAAGCGATTTAAACGAAAATTTGTGATTTCATCTTTCTTTCTGTTAGGTACATCGTCAGTTTTGGTTTCATTCATTGTGGATTTCAATTTTATGCATTGCTGATTTCACTTTCAATTTCTATTCATCGTTGGCCTTTAACTTACCACCAAAATTTTTCTTTTATATTATGGACGACAAGAAAGAGTGAAAGACCAAATTAAAAAGAAAAGTAATGGAAGAGAGGAGTGAAAAAGCGAGCAGGAATGAAAAAGAAGAAAATGGTGATTAAAAAAAAATATCGATTATTTTGGTTGTTGCTTGTAGGTATATGAGAGAAATTAATGGTGAATTTTTAAGAAACGGGTAATGCTTAGAAAAAATAATTTCGATGAATACGCATGCTAATTTTTGGAGTTGCAAAAATAAAATCTATGTTGATTTGTTGAAGAAACTGATAGCGATTAAAGAAAAAAAAAAGATTTTGATGAACTTATTTGTTGATTTTTGTGAGTATTTCTTTGATCAAATTGGATACTTGTTTCTTAGCATTTATCAGTGGTGAAAAAGCATCCACAATTAGGGATTTGCTTCAACATAAACAACGAAAGTACAAGTTAAGGGTAAGAACCTAAAATAGTTTGTCAAGTGATGTTAGCATAGGACACTTACAACCAAAAATAGAAAAGTTAAAAGAGTACTTTAAATTTTATGATATTTTAATTTGCTACCACAAGTCTGACACTGATATCGTTGAACACGAAGACTGTTACTTTTATTGTTACCTAGTATTTCTCCAAGCTTTTGAGTGTGACAACCGCCATGTAATAACAACGACAGGTTTTTCCGGAACCAGCAAGGCAACAACAAAATAATGGTTTTAGAAGCCTTTTAGGGAGTATAAAGTTTATCGGTGGTAAAGTAGAAAATTCATAAATTGGAATCGTTGGTCCATTTTTGAATGAATTATGACAAGAATGCTTTTTTTTTTTCTTTTCTTTTTTTTTCCTCATTTATTCCTAACAAAGAAATACAAATAAATATCACAACAAATTAAATTGTTAGCCAGGGGCTAGCAGTGTTCGAGAAGAACCACGGAGAGAGAGACAGACTACATTACACAAACCAACCCACTCTCGGGGCTCAGCCCCCTCTTCCTGTAGCAGAAACTTAACTTGATAATGTTACAAGGAAATATTAGGCTGACCTTTCTTTTGATCATCATTCAAATGTTCTCCATAATGACTTTGTTTGCCTCAAGATTGTAATCTTGGCAACATGGGGAATCTGGAAGACAGAAACAACCAGACACTCTGCCACTTGTGTTCACAGCCTGCTAAGAATTAGTTATGAGAACCAGCTCATTCTGCATTTTCAACAAAATTGAGTGCAATTAGGTCTTCAGAAAACAATCGATGCTATAAGACACTAACTTAATCTATGCCCCCTGACCACCATAAGTATATGTTTTTCCAATGCCCCTCACGCCAGTATTCTCCCCTTGTTTGGATCTCGTTAAGATTGAGGAATTAGGAAAATAAAAAGGAAAATGGAATGGTTTATTGAATAAAATTTTCTAGATCATTCGAGCACTGCCTTTTGCCTTTCCTCATTCTTCCTGAGATCCATCACAGGCTTTAATTATGCAAACAGAAAAGGCCATTTGTCAAGGCAGTTACAAATTAAGAGCAGAGATAGATGGCAGTGGTATTCAGACCACAAGAAGACTTAAGCCCTCGTCTGCAAAATTACAACTTGATTCATTTTCGTGGCATACCAACTGCTATATTCTTCAATCACCAAAGCAATCTGGCACTAATATTGTCTAATGTAAATGATGAGTCATTTGTCTCATGCTCCAACAATATAAATTCTAACTATATAATCTGATAAGGATCACTTTTTTAACCAATATATAGACTCTATTCAAATTTTGGCCATATAAAACGCAGAATGTCACCGCTGCTAGTGGAAAAAGCTTTAGAACATAGATATATAAACGAGAAATAACAGCAGCAGCATAATACAGTTGCAGTCTAGGATAGCATTTATATAATTGTCATGTATTAATGCACGAACCTCAATTCACATCAAGAGTTTTCTGGGTTATGAACATCTTCATTAAATTCTCCAAATATACTCGGGCATCCATCCCACCTGCCCTGCTCTCTTGCTTCCCAATAGCCACCTGCATAGTAGTAGGGTCCATTTTCACCTTCCCTTTGGAACCATCTAGGCTTCCACCCATTTTCTTGAAGTTTTCTAGACTGTTCAAAAAAAAAAGGAAAATAAGTAAGAATTACAGCAAATGCTTCATAAATGTGGAGTCCTATAAAATCAGTCCCTACTTCATATAGGGATCCTTGCTGAGAAGTATTATGATTATCAGGATACAGCTTGATATTCAATACCATTGTATAAATGTTTGACACAATTAATAATCTTTGGTACTTCTCCATCAAAGACAATACTAGAGACATGATTCAGGAATCAGATGCTTTGCTGGATATTACTATTAAATACATTTAACCTATTTCAAAAAACTATGTATAATAAAATTAAAGATTGATATTTGATTTTAATAAAATTTCATCCAACAGAAGCTTTACGAGACCACACAGTAACCAACATAACTACCACATGCAAGTAGGTCGACATAAGGCAGGTGTTGTAGAAGGCAAGGAACATGTATTTAAGTGTCTTTCATACATGGTATAAACCAAAAAAGAAATGAAATTCAATCAAGAAGTTGAATACATGTATCACAAAGATTTGAGGCAAGGTATCAAACATACCATTCTTTGCCTCTTTTCTAACCGTTGCTTCTCTGCATTTGCCCTCTCATATTCCCCATTCTCCAGATGCCGCTGGTCTGGCCTTAGCCTGGAATCCGTAGGTGGAAGCTTCTCCTTAATCCGTGATCAAATACCCGGGATCAGACAAAGCTATAAGAAACAATTAGATATGCATAAGAGGGGAAATGAAACTACATACGAGACAGATTCAACACACCATCTCTACCTGCAGTCCAGCCGTTAGCTCATTTAGTGTGATTGCAAATGATGTTAAGTTGTACCGAGTGAGATTAGGTGGGGGTTTATTACTTTTCCACAGCAAGGAGGCATTGGATGAGAGATTGCAATCCTTCGGCTTGCCATTCCCATCACCACTGACATAATACATGCTGTCATCCCATTTCCCAAATAATGTGGCTACTTTTTTCCCTAAAACATCTTCAACAAACCCATTGACCTGCATAATAGTCGGATGTTATTGAATAAACCATCCACAATTGTTTTTGAAGTTTGGTAACATCCTAATACATGGCACAGCTTCTAGAACCACACAGATGTAGAGCATCAAACCAGCACAGCATTAAGCTAGGTCAGAAGGTTCTTGCAATTACAAGGTGCTAAAACCAAAAAAAAAAAAAACTGCTATAAACGGATTACTAACCTGGTGAGGATTTCGGTCAAGAAGAGACTGCTCTTTGAACTTGAGTTTGCATGAATACTGGCGATTACCATGAATTTGCATTGTCCCATGGTGATCACAATATACTTTACCAAGGATAAGGTTATAAATAGCCGTCGTAACCTAAGACAGCAAGAAATTATTCTATGTAGTTTTTTCCCATTAAAATAAAAAAGGAAGCCGGAAGATCATAAAAATATTGAGTTTCAAAATGCTGCCCAGTCATGATCACGTAGCACTACTCACCTTGCTCCATTGGAATATTTCACCATCATCAAACTCTAGGGTCAGAACTCCAACTGGATCAAGCTGAATTGATCGTCCCCAAAATTTTGTGCGGAGGTTGCTGTCACCCCAGAATTTCCACCCTTTCCCTTCACAGTGGCAGGCAATGACAGTTGGGTGGTGGCTGACCTGTTCCAACTCAAAATATTACTGAAACATGCTTTATTGTGAAAAATATTCATTTGTAACATCTATCGATGTATTAATATAACTCAGGCATTTCTATTAAAAGCATTAGAAACCTTAACATGTGAAAGTGATCATAATTTACTTCAATTCATAAATGTTCCTAAACATCATGATGTAAGATAAGGTGTTTATCCATCTACTTCCTAATCTACTTGTTTCTCTATTATATGCAGTCAAGAACAATAAAGGAAATACTTCAAATGAATTCCTCTGCAACAGACTTTGCAGGAAATTTCACTTGTCAAAGGTTGCTTAAGGAGTGATAAAAGATATCTCAATACCTTTATGGATTATAATTATGGCATAATGATTCCCTGTGTAAATAGGAACAAAAAAATTGGTACTGCCTTCTTCCTTTCCTTTTTTTTTCTGTTCATTCCAATCATCTTTTTGTCAAAGTTTTCAAATTTCATTAATCAAAGTCTCTGCCAAAAGATACATGTCCAAGCTCTCCTGATTTTTTATGTGTGAAAAGTACTATTTATTAGCTAATTGCTCAACTTAAGCTCAATATAACAGCTGCATATATATTTTGATGGGAGACAGATAATGTTATTAAATCCTGAACTAACCTTTTCGGAGAAAAACCGAACTCCTTTGTCAGGATAGTCAGCTTCATAAGTTTCTCCTAGTAAAGGATTGAATGGTTTACAGTGTCGGCCCTCAGAGGAAGCATATCCAGAGACAGCAAAAGCGGCAACATTTAGAACCCTTAGCAGACTGTTTCCCTGAATAATATTACAAGGCACAAGGGAGCTAAATGTAAGATTTAACAGATATAGAATACAAATAAATAAATAAATAAATAATGTTCTTTAATGCTCATTAAAACAACAGGATGCCAAAGAGTACAAAAGCAGAGGCAGATCTGTAAAATGTTAAAACACAACAAATTCTGGAAAATCATCTTGCTTTTTTCTTTTTAACTGCCTCTAATAGTAAGCTATATAAATGGTAGCTATCTTGCCTGTCCCATCAGCTTCCTGAAAAACAATCTCCAAGTCCAATATATCCACAATGTTTTACCAGTGAATTTTCCATTACAAAGAGGGACGGTACACTCAGCAATCAAAGCTGGTGTATCATTCAATTTGTGACAGCTGACTCTTTCAAACTGAACATACAAGAATACACAACCATATAAAAGAGGGAATTGTTCAATACACTTGATTTAAATATCATTCCCTGACGCAATGAATAATCTACATGATAATTATTAAAATCCTCACATTAAAAGCATGCTTACATGCACAACCCTTCTTATGGAAAGTATATAAGAACACTGAACTGGACTCAGCCCAAGTGAACATGCATTTTATCAATGCAAGTACAATAATTCTAATGCATGGCCAATTAGACCTACAAATAAATGTATTTCAGTCTTACCGCTTTTCCATACTCATATGCTCGATCCAGAAGATAAGAGTACTCCAAGTCCTCAAAGCATTT
The DNA here is from genome assembly GCA_028052125.1 of Melia azedarach. Classification (NCBI taxonomy): domain Eukaryota; kingdom Viridiplantae; phylum Streptophyta; class Magnoliopsida; order Sapindales; family Meliaceae; genus Melia; species Melia azedarach. The sequence goes on along the minus strand of CM051401.1, from coordinate 5,377,848 downwards.
TTGAAGAGAAGATATTGGTTCATTAAAATAAACAGGCAGACAAACTCGTGTGAGATCCTTTCCCACATTATCTTTTATCATAGACCAAAGACTGACCCCTTTCTCTTTCTCAACTGGATCAGGAAGCTTTTTTCGCCTTTCAACATGTGGATATCCAGAATCACATTGTCCCTTTTCATCGTACATCTTCTCCACATTATCAAATGTATTTTCTAGTTCTTTTTGCTCCTTTGCCTGATTTGTAACTGCTTTTATTGGCCCACAACTAACAGAGGGTTCTGAAAAATACTCCCTTGTGTCATAAAAAGAAGTTTCATCCTCATCTGATACCTCCTCAAGCTCTTGTTTCTCAACATCATCCGATGACTCAGTAGTGCTGCATTCTGAAAACCAAAAAACTTGTCACAAGATATGAAAATGGACAAATTTATGTGCCCACACTTTTTTTTTAACAACAAATGCTAATCTTTTATACCACAACATAATTACAAAAAAGAATATAATATTTTTATGTAAAGAAAGAGAAGCTTAATTGAAGGATATTGCCAGTACCACTGTATTTTCCACGCCCCAGACTAGAAAATTCATGCTTAGTCAATTGGTATTCACCATCCTGAAGTCCAGAAGGATCAGCTTCAATATTAGCAGCCTGCAACAAGCAAAAGAAAGGTTTTTGATGCACGGTCGAACAGCAAAACTTATTATGTAAATATATAATCTAACCATATAAATCACACTTGCAATTTTATAAAAGGAATAATATGACAAACAATTAAGAATATAGCATGTAATACACACTGCAAATGGAAAACTGACAAAACTGCAAACAGCCAAAAATGTTCAATCCACGCCATTCCATATGGAACTTTAACAAAATACCGAATTCAAACCACTCGCATGTCACAACAAATAGATACTTTTGTCCCTTGTTGCAAATAGTACCAAGGCGTCGCACATTTTTCTCAATCTTTTCAACATCCATATATCCATCTATCTACTTACACGTAGACACACATAGAGGCCTTGCATGGAAAAATAAATAAGCTATTGCTTTCAATTATATCATCAAGGTGACCAATTCATGCACAACTACCCCCATTCATTAATCATAACACCATTTTGAACATAACAAAAATGAACAAAACATATTGTAATATGACATTACATGCATTCTGCGTGCATAATAAGGTCACTGGAGTTGGCTTTTTGGGTCCTTCAGAAGAAGGACAGAAGGAGACCAAATTACAATTTGTTTGAAGATGAAAATTGGAAACAAAAAAAGATTAAGATTGTGCAATTTTACTTGTTCTCATATATTTTAGGATGCCATTATAGTTCCTACACAATTTCAAAATTGAGAAGCTTTTTCTCGCTAAACCCAATAAATCTCTAGAAGATTTCTTTGGAAACTCTTCATTTATGGGAAATAAAAGAAGTACAATTTACAATGAAATGTTGGCCGTATGATAGATCCAAAATGCGAGGATGGAAAGAAGAATTGTAAGGGCAGGTAGAAGAACTACAATCAGATCTCTGCAGGCAATAGCGGAGCATAGTAGAGATCAGTCAAGCCTATAGGGATTTCTTCCAAAAATAATCAGTCTCCTGCAGACATTATCTAATGAAGCTAAGATAAAGTTTGCATAAATTGAGGGGAGGTTAGTTGTCAAAATAGTTGGGATGTGCACTTGCCAAGCATGACCAAGCTTTATATCTTATCAACCATCATAGTGAAACTGGTTACTGGATTGAACCTCAATCATTGCACACAGGAGAAATAAGAAATAGGACATCTAAAAGCCATCTTAATTGTCTAGGGACGTAAAATGTTCCAAGTTTCAATCCCTCAAATCGCAGGCCGAATGGTTCATAGCAACAAACGTAACAGCCTTATTATGTTCTTGTGAAATGAGACATGATGTTTTGAAACCTGGTAGTTAGAGGTATAATTATTAGGATTCAAATAAAATACATAAGAAGAAACAATCATGAAAGTAGACCTGCTCTAGGTATGTTAAATAATTAGTTTATAATATAGGCATTACCATTAGTAATCCACATGACCTTGAATATTAATATAACTTTGACGCATCAAAATAGATAAAAAAGTGTTTACCTGAGCATTGTTGAACATTCTCAATATTCATTTCTTTGACCTCAATATATATAAAATGGTAGGTCTCCATACTATATTTCCATCAAACACAGATCAACATCTCAAATGTGGCTTCATCAATCAAGACTATTATCGTACACAACAAATTGATGGCTATAAACAATATGTACATATTGAAGTGTCATGAAGTTCAGAAAAAAACCAATTGCAGACAACATTACATAATTGGTCAAGATGGTTAGTCATAACAAAGATCAATAGCTTGATTCCTAATAAAAATGGGATGATCCGGCGAGGAAAGAAAGAGAAAGGTAATTCAAGGCTGATAGGTCATTTAACTTTACAAAAAACATCAATCAAAAAATTGAAAGGTTGAACAAGTTCAATTAGTCGTGACCAGAATCCACTCACGTACAATAAACAGAATTACTTAAATTATCAAATCTTCACAACTATATTAACCTATAATCTAGAGAAGGTTGAATTCAGTGCAGCATCCAAGTAAATATTAAAATCAACAACTGCTAAATTTATTTTACGTCAAATTTGAAAATTGTAGCTATAAACAAAACAAGTCCCTGAGAATGTTACAAGCATTTTCATTGACAAAGCATACTGTTTGTTAAGTTTATTACCTCCAACTGCCTTATTGTGTCAAGTAAATTGGATCGTTCTTCACAAAGAACTTTGAGTTGTCCTTGAATTTCAGTGAACTCTGAAAGCATTATCTGTTCGCAATCCTTTACAACATTTTCATTGACTCCCTCTTCAACTAGGCGCTTTTTAAGCCTCTCTGTTGATATAGATAAATCTTTAGGTACAAGGGAGAAACTATCATTTAGTGGTCTCAGTGGAAACAGGCTCCTAGTTGAGACCAAAGCTTGTACCCAAGCCACTCGATCTTTTTTTGAATTAGTTCTCAAATGTAGGGTCTTTGTAGCAGTAAATATGTAAAAACGCCGGTCATCAGACTTGCTCTCTCGAAATGATGAGATCTGCTACAAAAATTCCGATAAAATCTCGGTAAACAATGTGATAATTTTAGACGTGTAGCTTCATCACATTGTTCAATAAGAATTCATTAGCTATGCTTAAATAAAGATTGAATATGAAAGAGAATAAATGCACGAGTTAAACAACGATGAAAACCATTTCCTTAAATAAAGATCGAGTATATACTAGGATCAGTTCAACGAGAGAAAAGAGAATTTGAATAAAAAAATAAAACAGAAATATGTAAATTAATAACCTCGCAAAGATAGGTAGCATATTACTGCCAAATAACACACATACCCAGATGCGAAACCAGTAACTCGAATTCAGTCTATCCTCCTCCAGGTCACCAAGAACTAATAACCCAACTGAACATATTACTACTAAAATAACAGAAGACCACTTAAACTCGGTAACCTGAAGATTAGTTTAGCGCAGGCTCAAAAGAAAATGAGGACGCATTCGGTATTCAGATCCGGCGGTAGGAGAATACGCTGTAATGAGCTCCAAGAATATTCTTAGTTTTCTTGTTAAAACAAGAGTAGTATAAACTCAAATCTTTCATATGGCTAAAGTTAAGCCCCACCAGAGTCCCCACACTTTTTTTCTTTGTTTATTTCACCAAAAATCAAAACCTATTACTTATAGACCACAATCAGATAGCTTAAAAATTTAAAATAAAGTAAACCCACCATTACAAGTCAAAAACACAAACACCAAAAGAAGGCCACAAACAAAATCTAATCGCTATCATTTGGAGAGGAAAAAGAGAGGAAAAAGAACTGCTGTTTCATCAAGTCGTTTCTTCAAAGAAAAAGGGTTAAAAACAGAAGGAAGAGTGAAGAAACCGTATAATGTTAATGGCGGTAGAGAAAACACAGTAAGTTGACGAATAAGAAAGGAGATGGGACGTAAAGGAAAAGAAAAACCAACCAAAAATCCGAAGAAAAAAGAAAGGGGGAATGATGAAGCTCAAATCCCATCATCAATCCAACCAATATCGATCAAGCGATGATGTGACCACAGCAAAAAACCTAGACCTACACCATAGCCTATCAAAACCCATCCAGCCCACCTGCTGATGTGACCCACTCAACATTAACAACCAGTTAAACTGTAAAAAAAACCAGACTTTAAAGGTGAAAGATGAACTTGAAAATCGAAATTGCAAATCACAAAAAAGACGAGAGAGACGACAGATTTCGAGTCCTACAGAGATCATACAGTAAATTACATGACAAAGAACGCTAAAGACCAGCAGTTCTTCACTATTTCTTCGCTCGGACATCAAAGCTTTTAAAAAAAAACTCAACAACCTGATTAAAATAGAGAACTTAACAAATTGACCGAATTGGTAACAATCAAAAGTAATTTTTTAATCAAATTATTGCCTATTTCAGCAATCTTCGGTATGTACCGCCAAAAAGAGCTTCAACCGTGTTCTTCTAATAATTCATTTTAGTGTAAATTCACGCGCACACACACAATATATATATATATATATATATATATATATATATATTTATTACCTTCAAATGAACAATGCCAACGTCTTTGTGTTGCTTCCGTTTAAAACCGCTACTGTCCATTCTCGAAAGGCGATTGGTGGAAATTTCCCCGATCAATTTGACGTCATCAGTCGGCGGTAGTAGATTTAAATGTTCCGGTCTGCGAATCTTAGAGTAAGAAAGCACACCGTTCTTCAACAAAAACCACCTGGATCTCCATCCTTTACCGTAATTGGTCCACTTGTACAAAACTCCAGCCACGGTGGCCTCTGATCCTTGTGCATTGCCCTCAGATCCGCAAAAACCGGAGACCGACCCCGCCGGTAAACTCCTCGCCCTCGTTAACGACATTTCCGGTGACTGGTCACCGATTCCCGGACTCTCCAGTGAAATACAACACAATGGATGCATTTCTCTCACCCGCATTTTTAGGATCTCTCAATCAACAAATATTTAACACTTACTATCAACACTCACTTCTCCTTCCATCTTAATAAAAACAAATCAATGTATCCAAAAAGAAATTTAAAAAAAAAAAAAACAAAGAAGACTTCAATTGAATCTCTCAACGCACACATAAATCAAGACAAAGAATACTGAGAAGAGCTCAGCTCTGAAACTGAGAGATTCGAAAAGAAGGAAGATGGAAAGGAAGAACCACGAGAGAGAGAAAGAAAGTATGGAAGATTAGTAAATAAAGAGAGATGTGTTTTAGCTTGAATTGATGGCAAAGTGTAAATTATTTTCTAAAATTTTAAAAAAATATAAATAAATAGAAGAACATATTTCCTTATTTGTTTTGCGTGTGTATATATACACACACACGGCATTGGTGAGGTGCAGGCTGTAATTAAGACGTGGCAGAATGGTAATTAAGTAGCGTTCAAACTGAGTTAAAGTTTGAGAACGACTTGTTCTTCATTTTTCTTCTCCTTGTCCTTGTTTTGTTTGTGGAAGTGGAAGGCAGATAGAGATATATAATTAATATACAAATATCGCGATATATTGTAAAATTATCGGTAAAATATCGCAGTGGTTCGGTTCTGCGAGTGAGTTTGAACAAAGACAGAAGGCTGTGGCAGTTGATGAGTAAGAACTGAGCCATTTTCTTAATGGCATTTACTGCGCAATCATTAATATTTTTTTTATTTGGTGTATTTCATTTTTTTGAATTTCTCAAATTTAGAAAAAATAAAAAAAAAGTTGTATTTAAAATTTTCTTTTGTTATTAAACAAAATAGCAATTTAGTTTGATTTCTGGGATGAAATTTAGATGGAAAAAAGAAGTTTCTAACCTTTTATTAACTTATAAATTTTGTTTTAATTATTGTAAAATTAATATTACTTTTTTTTTAAAAAATGTTGTAGAAATTTTAATTATAATTTATTTCATTAGTTATTATACTTAATTTTCAAGAATTTGACACTATAAAAAATAATATTACTTCTAGCAAAGATTATAAAAGAAAATTTCAAGAATTTGACACCATAAAATATAATATTATTTCTAACAAAGATTATAAAAGAAAAAGATTAAAAAAAAGTAAAAAGAATTCAAAATATAAGAATAAAACTTGAATCATTGCTTTATCTTTAAAAAAAACATTAAGATAGCATTTTTTTTACTACAATTTAATATAAATGATACGTAATTAGTAAACTTTAAACTCTTATTCTCTAAGTAATCAAAGCTTAAACACTGAAGATTGTGATATACTTGCTTAAATCAAATAACAAGATTTACAAAAATATTAATGTTATTTTTCACTCTCATTTAAAAATTTTATAAAATGAATAATTATTTAAATTAATAATAAATAATTGCATGCCCGACATTTTTTTCGATTAATTAATAAAATGGATATAAATCACCATTCTAAATTTTTATGCGTTCTACCTGTCATTTAATTGTTTGCATATAACTGTAACGATCAAGACTAAAATTGGATATATATATATGTTTGTAAAAATTCAACTAAATTGTGATTACGACTTATTGAAGATTATCTGGTTTTCAATTTTCTTAAATTTATATTGAAGAAAAAAAACCCTCCAATTATGAGACTAATTAGTCTAAAATTTTTGAAGATTATAAATAAAATTTTGAGCATGACATTTTTAACATGAAAGTTGAAATCAATTATATATCTCAATTTCTTCCTAATTATGTAATCAATCTAAATTTGAATATTCGTAACCATTCATAATTTATTTATGGTTTTTAAATTACACATTTTACATGCACTATATTTTTCCAACCTATGATTGAGATTTGAGAAGGAAATTTATCACCACAAACTAGGCATAATTGTAACTACAAAGAATAATATTTTAACTAAATTCATATTATTTAAAAAATATAATTCTTTTTAAAATATTACATATTATAAATCTGCTAGTATTTAATTATATATTTGTTAATATATACAATTAAGAATTTATTAAAAATATATCTTGTAGTATAGTATACCTAATATTCAAGAGATTACTCAAATATTTCTAGAAAAATTTCACAATATGTGGAAATTTCTACCGGTTACACCAATAGAAATCTAAGGGAGTGCGATCTAATCTTTAGGACTAGATCATGATGTCAACAAAATATAGTTAATTAAAAAAAATAAAACACACCTTTGTTTGGTAAAAGTTATGATTTTGTTAGGTAAATAATAACGTTACTCTCACAAATTTAAAGTTATACATTTAATTATATATTCATACTATCTTTCTATTTTAATTAATATTTAATTATATATTCAACTAAAAATCACTACTGATACTGACTAAATTTAATAAACACCTAACATAAAGAAATATTTATAAATAATTAACTAATATCACCAAACGAACTCTAAATTAGGTTAGAAGCCCCACTACAAAGATAGGATCTTTCTATTTAGCTATTTCACAGAATAATGAAATTGTCTCACTCAAAATTTCAACCTAAAAAAAAATCAATGTTCTTTTCCTTATATATATATATATGTGTGTGTGTGTGTGTGTGTGTATACTTGGTATGATCTATCCAGATACTAAGGAGTGAGGCCCCTACATAAGATCTCCGACTTAGGCAAAGCCTTCCTTCCTAATAAAAAGTATGCACTATATATTTATTTTCATTTTGAGAATTTAAGATATTTGAAGATCACGTTACATAACAATTAATAATATAATAATGAAATTAAAGTATATCATTAGTTAGTTGGATTACATTTACATGAAAAAGTAGGAAAGTTCAAAGGAAACTACAAAGAATATATAACACAATATATTAAAAGAAATCGGTTATTTTTAATATTATTTTTTATTTATTGAGATATATTAAATATATTATTATTTTATTAAAAAATATCTCTTTATCTCTCGAGTTAATTTTAACAATTTGATAAGATAATTATTTTATTTTTGTTATAATAAAAATAAAAATAACTCTAAATTTAAAATATTAATTATTTTTAAAAAATATTTTTTAGTAAATAAAAAAAATGATGAAATATTTATTTTATTTTTAAAAGTGTTATAATTAATAATAAATTGCAGTTAAGTGGGGTGAGTGGTGATAAAAAGACAGGTATATCTATTATACGAAAATAAAATAAAAGAGAAACAATAAAAAAGAAATTATTAGATTATTACTTGTTACTATTAACATATATTTATATATATAGAAATGAAAAGAAAATTGAGAGACATGGTTTTAATTCATTGAGTATATCCCTTTCTTTGGCTTTTTTTTTTTTCAATAAACAGTTTGAATTAATTTATGTGTATTTGACTTTTCAACAAAGCTCTGGATTTCAATATGGCCCAGAACTTGAGGATATATATATATATATATATATATTATGGAATTAATTAATTAATTAATTAAATTTTAGGACCTGCTGCTTCATAGGGATAAAATGAAAAGAAAAAAAGAGAGAGAGAGAGAGAGAGAGAGAGAGGTGCATATTTGTTTGATGAAAGTGACAAATCAATGGCTAGCATTAATTCTATCGAAATTGGGTCTAATAAAAAAGTTACAAGTCTTTTATTGTATTTTTGGTTAAAGAAGAAGAAGAAGAAAAAGGAAAAATTAAATTGAAATTTCTTAATTTGTTAATAAATCATATTAAAAAGAAGTGACAGTGTATTAATAAATTACTAGACAATAATAATAAATACGTGAGAGTGATGCAACAAAAGCAGGACTGAAAGATACATAATAAAAGCCGTAAATTAAAATTAAAATTAAAATTAAATTGAAATTAATTAGTGGTTTAAGGGAACGAAGAGGCGTATGGGGAAGAGTGAGAGTGGGGGGCGGGATTTTGTGATTAGGCCAAAAATGTTACACGTGTATATAGCAGATGAGATTGAGGACTACGGGAACAACAAGAATAATTACTCACATGCTACTACATGTCTACATGTAGCTTTGCTTTGCTTGGCTTGGCTTGGCTCGTTCTTCCACTCCCCACGCCTCTTCCCCTTCTCTTCTCGAGGCCTCCTTTTTCTAAATATCAAATCTCAGTTATAATTGAAAAGCTGTTAAGAGTACTCGGAGTGATTTCTGCTTCCCCGCCAGCGCCGTCGCCAGCACCACTCTATTAACAGAAAATAGAATTCTCCACCACAATTATGTGCTATCCTTATTTAATTTAAGGTGGTTAATTAAGCTCACTGGTATAAATAATATATAGTCCACGTCGGGGCAGCCAGGTAGAATTTGGCTACGTTTCTCTATGTTCATTGAAGCTCTTTCTGGCTCATTTTGTCAGTACTGAACTATCTATGCTGGGGCAGACTCAGACTCAGACTCAGGCTCAGGCTCAAGCCTGACTGGCTGAGCCTGAGCCTGACTCAATTGAAACTCTCGGGTTCAGTCATTTTGACCCTCTTTTATATAAATTAGTTAATTAATTAATTGACCATCAATTAATCAATTGCTAACCCATCTTATCTATTATTGACTTGAGCTGGTTCTTAGTTTGATAACGGTGGTCGATTCAATCACTGTACATTCTCCCCACATCTACTGTTGTAAGTTGCTCATTAACTGGATTGAACCACAACACAAATTGACATTAACGAAAAGGAAATTGAGACCACGTGTCGCTGATTAAACGATCGAGTTTATTCAGTAGGGACCTGATTATAATCGTTTGCAGCATTATTTTCCAATTGATAAGTAAATTATTGTGAACTTATGTGACGGAAGATTAAGGATTCAGTACTACAGCTTATCAAAGTAACATCAATTGACACACACACACACACACACACATATATATATATCGAATAGTAGAAATGGTAGCCCAACTCTAGTACTGTGTACTTAATTATTGCTCAAAAGATAAGAAAAGAATCTTTCTCTATCTGTCTCCAATCTCTTCAATTTGTACAACATATGAATGGATGACATTTTAGTGTTTTCTAGATTAGGGTTTGCATATGATAAATATATAAAACAAAAAGAGAATGACAAAAAGACATATATACTACTAAATATTGTATAAGAGAATTAATATGTTTATGCTGATTCTAAAATCTAATGAGCAAAAATAAAAATTAGTTTTGGGTGTTATTAGATGAGATGGGTATACAATAATAAGACAGAAAAGGGATATATAATATAATATAATATGTATCGAAATGGAAGATGATATAAATGAAGATAAAATTAAATAACAAATGGGTATGTAAGGAAATGAAATCAAATCGGAGTCACATTCACACTCAAACCTAAAAATAATGGTGTCAGGTCTTTGTGAGACCAAAACTATCTTGGTTATCCCCTAGCCATGTGTCTGTATTAAGGTGTGTTAATTCCCTCTTTCACGTGGCCCTACTACATAAACACAGTGCTTAATTAACAGTACATAATACATAATAATACTAAGATAGTCCCAATCACAAGTCCTTTCTCTCTTTGGCATATATATATACATACTATAAATAATTCATAATTTAATTGCATCGCTTAGAAAAGGCAAATTTGGTTCTGAACGCTACGCTACCAACATAAAAAATCCCACTTCACAATAATATAATTATTATATCAAGTACCAAAAAATCTCCTCCCTCTCTCTTTCATAAGAATTCTTGAAGGTAGCACTCTCTGTTGTATATATGCTAATTTTATAATAAGTTTAGTCTTTTAATTCATTCTTTTTATAAAGGCAGGCAACCAACTTGTACTGATTAACATGGGAATAATTCTCTTCTTTTCCCTTTTTAAATAGAATATTGTAGCCAAGTTATATATAGAAAGAGGAAGCATATACATACAGGAGTTTAGAAAAGTAATATAAACGAAGGTTGTGGAATTATAAATAAGCTGCTTCTTTGAAGGTGATATATGGTGGGGTTTATCCACGTGATCATCATGTGTTAAGAGAGGGAGGAACGCCTTAACCCTAGGATTTGACATGCTGATGTTATTATTAATAATTTACAGATCTCTTCTCTCTCAATTCTCATTGATTTCTTAATTTTTGGCCGAATTTTTTTCAACATTGGTATTATGTCATATTATATCTACAACTTTTTTTTTAAATTTTATTATATACTACAGTTTATGTTACATTTGTCTCTATAAAATTAAGTGATAACCTTTTGAATCTTTACACCCAAAACTAATGAATATTGGGTCTACAAGATAGAAAATAATTCATAGTTAAATTACTTAATATTTTAGTACAAAATCATGTAGACAATAATTGAGGCAGTGCCTCATGGGTCCGCATAGTATAATGTCTACCAAAATGAAGAAAAATATACATATATGTATACTTTATTAAGCTATTGTCTCCAGACACTATTCGATATAATCAGCATAACTATTGGCTTTAAAAATTATTCAAAGTGGATCCAGTAGTGTCTTTTGGTAGCTACTTATTCATATATATGGACAATTGTAGATAATATATAATCTGCCTCCATGATAAGAAAAAAAAAAAAAAACCTTTTTTGAGCTCTTACCTTAAGTTGTAAATGACCTTTCTAAAAGTAGCTAGAATGGGACGGGCACCTCCTTTATTTGTATGATCCTAATATCAACAAAAGTTGTAATTTTTTTCTTGCTGGGAATTAATCAGAAAAACTTTTGTATATTCAAATGGAGGCGAAGAGTGGAGAGCATCATCTCCAAGTTATATGGGATACTGTAATCTATCAATTTTTGTTGTGCATATATATATATATATATATATATATATATATATATATATATAGCCAGAAGCTTTAGCTTTATGCATGGCTTGTTGGGGTCCAATGATGCTACCCACTGATGCCTTCTGTGGGTTGGCAACAGAAGACAAAGAAAAGTTAAAAGTTAAAATAAATAATCAATGAGAATTAATTATTAATTAGTAACATGGGTCATACATACATGTGAGCTGTATTTGTGTATCTATTTTCGTGATGCTTAAAGTAATTTCCTTTTTAATTTGGTTAACTTTTTTTTTTTTTTGGGTATTGGATACTGTTTATTCTGGCTTAATTGTCTCATGCGAATCTATAGCCATATATATGTGTGTGTGTGTTGCACTTCGCCGCTGGCCTGATCCTCCCACTCGAAATCAGCAAGCAGGGGTGACAACACTGAGTCAGGCATTCGTTGTCAGTGCATGTGCTGAATTCATAGGAAAATTACATAGGTTTTAACTTTTACAGACACAGACTTAAAAGGTAGAACATTACCTTTATTTGTACTGCCTGTCGAGCTGTGTATATATATATATTTATATATTATGATCGTAAGAAAAGAACTTTAGACAAACTGCTTCAGAAGTCACTTAAAAAGAACGGACAGATCAAAGCAGTTAAATATATATATATGAAATGCAATAGGTATATCATATTTACTATGTGTTCTAGATGGAGTTCTCTCTTCTCATTGTCATTGATACATTACAAAGAAGATGGCGAAGAAAGTTGATAGATTTGGTAGAAAACAGAATAAATTAAGAGTGAAGAGATCTAGCACAATCAAGCAATGCACGTTCAACTGTATGGAAAGATATCGAAGATCAAAACCCTAGATACCATTAAGATTTTTTTAGAGCGTGGGACACCAAAATGCAGCATTCATGGCCTCGAAAACCTGCAAATTTCTATCTGCTCACGTATAACTTTGACGAAACTTTTGAATTGAATGTACAACAATGAAAAAATAATTAAAGATATTAGTAATATATTATATAAAAGGGATGCCCATGAAGAAGAAGGTGGGTCGAGATAGTAAAGAAAGCAACAACCGGCAATCAAATCCATGTTTCTCAAGTACTAAACATGGAAGAAAATTTAGCAAATGGAGATAACAAAACTTCCAGTTGGGAAACAACTCATTGAAGCACTAACAACCGGCCCCTCCAACGCTCCTCATGTCTTGTATGCATGGAGCAATGCTTGTATGCTTCCTATCACTTCATTTCAAATTAAATTGTGCCTTACCAGCACAACATGTGCCTGCCCATACTATCATCATATCCATCCATTCGAGGCAATTTTTGAAGTGGGCACTGTGTTCCCCTTCTTCACAGTAGATCGGATTTGATACTCTTGTTTGTGAAAAAAGGATTTTCTTCAAATTTAAGCCTTCATGTGCTAATTAATTAAATGGATGGGATTGTTTTCTTCAGCTTGAAGGTTTCATGTCATGTGGAAACTGCACTTGATTGTCTGACTTTTACTGAGGACACTGTTCTTTTATAGGACTCCATATTCCATGACTGTATAATAGCTTTAATCATAATGCAAACACAGCTAGAGATCCCCTAAACTCCATGGAAACAAAGTTTTTCATGAAGTCCTCAACTACCAGTTGTGTTATATCGAACAACACAATTCCAGATTCTTTTGTTTTTGAAAAAAGAATAAAAAGCTCTATTCACATAATGGTGGATGCATAGTCATATATGGAGGCCAATTATTGAATTGAAATATCTTATGTGATTGGCAGCAACCTATACTGCTGTGAGTGGAACGAAATTTCTAGAGTGGCTGCAAAACTTTGTTTGATACTCAAGAAAAATAATGGTGATCATATTGACTAAATGAAAAGCATTACACCAAGCTAGCTCCCACAATGTAGAATTATTGTGTCTTTCGGTCCTTGATTTTTTGTCTGCCTTGGAAAACATGAACGATATAGAGTTGCATTAAGGCTTTGTAAGTTCAATTGTGTCTGTATACAGGGAGGCTTGCAGGAAATTAAGTAGCATGTGAACTTCACGAATCAACATTATTTTTGTACAACTTCTTGTCGTGTCCTTCGGCTAGAAAATCTTGTGGTTGGTTGATTGATACTAGTTATATTCATCTTTAACTTGAAGACTAACCATTATTATTCTGTTTATTTTCTACGTGCTCTAACTTTTGATCAGTAATTCAATTATAGAATCGGTACTTGTTCAAAGATTAATCAATTAATGTGATCTCTAAAATGCCGGAAACAACTAAAATTTAGGTCATTCTTATGAACAATTTATAAGGTACAAATAATAAAAAAACAAAAAGGATTTGAAGGTTTTAGCATAGAAATCTTATATCATCTCCTGTGCCCAAAACAAGTTATTGAAATTTGAAAAATAACCCTAGTTAGTACTGAAAGTTCAACTCAATAACCACAACTTTAGTGTAGTGGGTAAGTGGTTATCATATGTTCACCTCACTATTATATTGCTCTATCTGCGTGTGGAATTATATATTCTATTATTTAAAATTTTTAATTAATAAAGTAGACTCTCGAATGAGTTAATAATGAAAGTTAATGATTTAGGTAACTTTTTTGTAAAATACACATTCCTTTGATCTAAAGTAGATATTTGCACTGGCCACTATATAAAAGGATTAAAAGTAAAAAAAAGAAAGGGGGAAAAGTGCCAAGGTCCAACTCATAGTTCATCATAGAACAGAAGAAGTAGAATAATTAGTTAACAATAATGATATGATTGCAGGGAAACTATACTTTCTTCAATGACAACTCCCGAGTGTCGAATAACAGTCGATATTTTTATTGTCAAGATAATAACAAAGGCCCCCATTTGTCAGCGATGAACAGGAAATTGATAATAAATTGGTCAAAAAGAAAATATATATTCACCTTGTGGGTGAAAATCTTCTAGCTAGGTGGCTAGCTGCCAGTTGATATGATCTGATCACAATCACATGCATGCAATCTCCTTCATATCTTTCGCAATAAGTAGGTCAATTCAAGATTTACTTTTAAGCAAAAAATTTCTCAAACTACAAATTAAAGCTTCAATTTCTAGGTATATTATTAGCTCTAGTGGAGCCTTTATTTTATTTTCACAATTTTACTTCTGGGATGGGGCCTTAATCTTGAGTCATTAAATTTAAAGATGTATCCTTTTGAATGGTAAAACGCTTTCTCCAATAATTGAGTGACACTTTATCATATTCTACATAAATGAATATTCTTCCTCGAGTTACATGTGCTTTAGCAAGCGATTTCCATTGTGCAATTATAGTTAAAAGTGGAAGTAAGCAAAGCGAATTTTGACTAGAAATAAGCAAATGGATAATTCTAATGATTAACAGAATAATAAAAGTGAAGTTAGATAGATTAGATATAAATATATATATATATATATATATATATATATGCAGGTAAAATTGTATCTCTCACTTTCTTCCCGCTAAGGTAAAC
Source organism: Melia azedarach (assembly GCA_028052125.1). Lineage (NCBI taxonomy): Eukaryota > Viridiplantae > Streptophyta > Magnoliopsida > Sapindales > Meliaceae > Melia > Melia azedarach. The sequence goes on along the minus strand of CM051401.1, from coordinate 5,362,577 downwards.
AAATTGCTTTAATCATCGTCAAAAGAACTACTGGGGGTAAAGGACAAGAAAGGACAGGCCCTCAAATGATGCAGATGCAGATATGCAATACCTCAATTTACCTTCATCTCTCTTCTCATCTCCTCTCCTCTCCTCTCCTCTCCTCTCCACTCCAAACTCTTGTAATCTTTCACATGAATTAGTGTCAGTAGTCTGAGTCTGAATATCTCTGGCTCAGGTTCTGGTTATGGCAGAGTAGAGATGATGAAGTGGGTACGCACCTGCCAAAATCTAATTTGACTCAGTGGTCCAAATCCTTTGGAAATAAAAAAAAAAAAAAAAAAAAAAACAGAGAGATACCCTATTTTTTCTTTTCTCAGCTGAGCTAATCATCAATGATTCCATATTGTTTGTAATTTCCAGACTCAGCTCGCCCCCCAAGGCAAATAAAGTCTAAAAAATGATTCCATATTGTTTATTACACATATTTACATAACATTATTACGCAAATCAGGCTTACCAGCTGATTCACAACTTGATCCTAATTGTATAGTATTTTCAGGCCTTACTGTTCTCTCGAGAGGTAAAATAATCATAATGAACAAGGTCTAGTACTACAACTAACTGTACCAACCATTAGGTTCTTAGTTCATAGTTGGAGTTGGAATGAAAAGAGAATTTCAATAATAAATGAAGCTAGTGTAGTAGTCCTCTTATATGGTGGGAAATTTAGTCGGTAATTAATTAGGTATTGGTTTGTTGTTCCAGGCTTTACTTTTACAATATGGTCCACTAGGACCACTACTATGTATTATGAACCATTTTTCAAAATAAGAACAGTTCTCTAAGTGTGTAGACGTAATTCTCTTGGCTAGTGAATGAAATCTTATCTTCCTAGACTTTCTTATGTTGATCATGGAAAAGGCCAGGCTCCGCCGACATGACTTTGAACTCAATTCAAAATACAATCGATTAGATAAATCTCTTTGGAGTTTTCTTTCTGATCAAGTTCTAATAATTTTCTCAATGTACACTAATAACAATCTAGCACGGGTACATGCCTTTAATAATTGCCTCTTCTTATTCGAGACAGAGAAAGATTAGTAGGCTTTTGCAGCAGGAGAGCCCGCTTTTAAGGATTCAAACTCGGATCATACAAAGCAATGATGAAAAGCACATGAAGCAATCCTGTAAATATTAACGAGCTCAGCTCCTATTACAACTCCAAGGCCAATTAAGAGGGGACCAGCCACAAAGATCCAATATAGACAAGCCTTAAGAACTGACCACAAATTCAAGGCTTAATTTCCAAGGTAGGACCCTTAAAGCTGGTGCGTTCAAACATATAAAGCTGATAGCTACATCCAACTACAAAGTAAAGACACAGACCATCCTCAGTTTCTACAGAAAAACGGTATGATTACAAATTCACAGTAAAGATGCTCAGATTTGATGCAATGCATTATGCATTTGTATTTCACCAACATCAATTAGAAATGGACATATCAACAACAGCCTAAAAATCATATTAGCCATGCAAATGGCCCCGGGACAATAGCTAAGTGGTCTAGGACGCTGCCAGACCATTTCGAGTTCGAGTAATAATAAAGAGTAAATGTTTGGTGTTTAGTGAATGAGGTTTCTTATTTCTATTCAAAACCTTTTATATGTATATATATTAGACATGCAAATCCAAAAAATTTTCCTCAAAAGAATCCAACAGAAAACATGCAGAAACGTGAAAGCAAATCCTTCCTCGGCTGTGGGTGCTACCAGCCAACGGATTAGAACAGATGCCAAATCTTCGTATGTTTCACATTTCCATCATTATACAGAACCAAAGATATATAGCAACTTATTACAATCATTATCAGCACTAATTTAGCAAGCTTCTGATATCACAATCAATCAGTCAATCAACCGACACCTCCTTATTGGATAAAGCTTATCATGAATAAAGCAGCTGTTTAATGAATGACTCGGGAAAAAAACTTTTCATTTATACTTCTTTCCCACTTTAGAAGCAAAATTTCCACTCAAGAGCATCATACAGTAAACAGGACATGTGATTTCAATGAAGTATAATAGGTAACAGACTCTCTCATATTTAGTCAACCTATCTTTTCACCAACATAATTGTTGAACGACAATTTTCTCCCTTCCATTATTACATGTAACATTCAACAAATTACAGCTAATTACAGCCTCCAATAATGTGCTGAAATCTCATCTCAATTGTCAATACCAGTTTTATATGATTCAATGGTAGGAGGCCATAAAATGCGGCAAACTAACTAGATGTAATATGACTAGCATATACATCTGCGTTCCATAGTAACAGGCCGCAGCTATCACTGGGCTTGAGCATTACAAATGCACTTTGTCTGTATCAGTATAGATTCTACTGGCCACTGCTCAACAACTCTGCTGAAGATACTCATTTCAAATGATCTAACATTTCTCCCATTCATATATAATCTGCACATGAAGCAGAGTAAAATGCGATATGAATCACCGACTACGTGATGGCAAAAGCTTGCAGAAGAGAATAAAATCCATTGGGCAAAGAAAGTGTGTTTAGGGGTCCAAATTGTGCCATGAAGCCTTGACATCATTACTGCAGTAAAATAAAGAAGTCTTTGCATCAGCGGCAGATCTGTGTATGAAATTAAAAATATTCTGGCGGCTTCTGTCACAAAACAATCTATGTTTGATAGATTGAGACACTGGACAAACCATCTGAACTGGATAGGTAAATAAGTAGCTTCAGCTGCTGAACAGGCAGGCATACGTAGGACATCCAGATTAATATCCTAGGCAGTGTAAACAAGAGCTAGCGCATTAGTTTTCATTTCTCTGAACTAAGCAATTTACTTTAGAGTAATAACTCATTTATTACAGCATCTAATACAATGGTATATTAAACAATATTCCCATTGAATTACAAGATACTAGAAAATCAACAGTAATGCAACCATAACTGTAGTAATTATAACATGCATAAGGACTCTAAAGCAATCAGTCAATCATTATAATAAGAGATTGAAATGAGAAATGGAAGCTACAGTAACTTCGTGAACATCATCTTAGAAAGTTCAATTTTTCTTCACTTTGGACCAACAAAAACTCAGTTCAAAAGCTTGGATAACAGAATAAGCTAAGTTATAGACAAGGAAGATATCCATGTAATGACTTAAGCGGAGGTTCAGATAGGACTTGGCAATTTACTCTTCAAGTTGAATTTGGCCTGCATTAACCCAGACCCGAGGATCCTAGAGATGACTGACTCCTACCTAGACAATAACATTGGAATGCTTCTTTAAAATGAAAACAAACTTATCAGTTGGGACTCTCTCTCTTTTTATTAAGATATGCAAAGGAACAAGCACAACCTTTTAAGACTTTTGAAACCAAAGCCCAAATAGAAGCAAAAGGCCAAACTCTATCCCAGAAGCCACCTATATTTTCTTTCCTTTCCTCTCCAAAAATATGATTGTTTCTCTCTTACCACAACATTCATAAAAAGAGCCAAAACAACACAACTCCACAAAATTTTGGTTTTCTTCCCCTTTCGAAAAATAAAAATAATTTCCAAGATTAAGGATTCACAAGAACACAGAACAGCCTCTCTTGGCTTCTTTACTCACTTCTGCCCACAATTTGTATGCCACATGACAATGAAGGAAAAGACTTTTACTTAGCTTGCCATTTTTTTGACACATGCACCAAAAAGGGGAAAGAGACATCAAGGGAAACATTTCTTTGGAACACTTCTCCCCTGTTGATTTTGGTTAGAACTAAATTCACAAAGACACATGCACTTTGGGTGGATTTTGGCTTCCAAATTAATTTAAAAGGGGTGAGTCATCTTCATGTGCAATAACAATCAACCACCAAAGATATGATTTACAAGAGTAGATACCAAAGTCTCCAACTTCCACAAATTCCTATCTCCCTTAGTCTCATCAATTTTCATATTCTCTAGTAACATCAAAAGATCCAAATTTTCTTGCATATCCATTTCAAATTTCTCTTAAAATTGAAGTTCCAAATTCAACTTTCCTCAAATGGGAAGATTACAATGCTAGAAGGTATAGAGCCATTCCTGATGCAGCCAGGTCTATAAAGATGGGGAAAGTGATCATGCAAAGCAAAGTCCCCTAACCACTTGTCTTCCCACAACTGAAATTCCTCTCCATCTCCAAGGCTGAAGAAATATGAGAGAGGAAGTAGGGGTATAACTTGCATATAGCTTTCCAAGGAGTTCTATTGGACCACATTAGTATCACAACCATTTGGTTGAAGGCCAGTTGTGTGATTCCTTGTGCAACAATATCACCTTCCTTTCTCATAACAAATTTTGCATGCCAAAATTATCAGTAGTGATTTGAATTGATATACAACATCAATAAGCTCATATTGGACTGGCCATACTATGGCTTAAAAAAATTATAGTGACAAGCATGGGAACGCTGGTCATTAAAATCAAAGACCAATTTTAGGTATTCAACTCAAATAATCTATCTTAAGAAAAACAGAACAGAATGTTGGCAATTATTTACCAAGAAGAGACAAGATTACAAATGTTTCTACCACCATCCATTGCAGGGTACCCTATCTGCCCTGGGGTTGTTCCATAGGTGGAAGTTCTTAAAAAGTAGGTTCAAGACAAAAAGCAATATCCTTTGAGAGACAATAATGTTTAGCAACGTCAGTATATATTACCTCCACAATACTCCAGCTAGGTAAATTCTTCATTAGGAAACCTACTGAAGAATTAAAAGTCTTGGCTGAAGATGGTACGTAAGCCTTTGCATTTAGATAAGTTCTCTATAATAACAGAAAATATGACAGTATAAAGGGCAAACAAGCAAGTTCTTGATGGACCGAAAATAAAAGAAACTTCTCCCTCAAGACCAACAAGCAAAGAATTAATTAATTCCTCAAATATGACTTATTAAAGTCAAACAAAGCGTAAGTACTAATCCCAGAACCCTTTTAGGGATCAATTATATCATCATAGCAAATTTAAACATATCGAGCAGCTTTTCTAATTTCTCTAACCGAAAGATCAATCAGTCACATGTATTATTTGTAACCATATGATACATTATTCAATAAAAGCAGCTCTAACTTAGAATTTAAAACAATAAAAATTATTCATATTGAAGAATTGTAATTTACAACACTTGAATCAAATATTGAATTCACTTTAATTTTATAAGTAGCACAATTCAATTTCTTGGAACATACCAAAAAAAAATTTTGATTTTACCTCAAATGCTAAACCACAGAAAACGAAACACAAAAACAGCTTCAAGGACCCCCAAACATGCCCCAGCCAAAACATCAAGGACAAAATGCCGTCCGAGCAAAACCCTAGAAAATGAAGTCAACGTAGCCCACGCCCACACACTCAATACAAACCAATAAGTTTCGCTGAAATCATCCAAGAAAGAAACAAATGCCGCGATGTAGCAAACGCGAGAGGCGTGGCCGCTAGGAAACGAGAAGTTGTCAATGGAGACAGCAGGCTTCATGTTTGGGTTGTAGAGAGGCCGAGATCTGCGGAAGATGGATTTGACGAGTCCGACAAAAACAAGGTCAAGTAGGAGGCCGATGAGGAAGGGAATTAAAGACGGGCGGCGGATGGGAGTGAAGTAAAGAGAAAGGGCAAGGGGAAAGGAGAAGCGAAAGTCAGCGGAGTATTCAAGGAGGTGGAGGAGGAAGCGAGGGATGAACGGATGGAAAAGGTTGTGGAGGGCTTTGGAAATGGTGGTGTCTAGGGTTACGATGTGGTGGTGGAAGGGCCGTGATTTGGTGACCATGGTGGTGGAGGCCATGATGTTGGGGCAGCTACTGTGGAAGGCGATTGGCCGTTGACAGTTATATCCACTCCTTTGGAGTGGGAGTAAATCGAAGGAAATGGAGGGAAAATTTTATTTTTATATCCAAATTCATAAGAAATTTATTTGGGGTATTTAATCTTCTTTACTTATATATATATATATATATATATATATATATATATATATTTCAATAATTCATAATTATTTTACTTTCAATTTTTATATCAATTCCAACCACAAGAACTGATTTGGACCTTCCTTCACATCACAGAGGCAGTAAGGTTGGTTTTGAATGGAATTAATTGGTTATAGAAACCGGTTAGTAGAAATCAAAATTAGAGCTCTTTTTATTAGATTTGGATTCAGTCTAATCCATGATATGATTCAAAATAAAAAGTTGAGATTATATTTTAAAAATTTTACTAATTAATTTTGATTTTTTTATTTTTTAATATAGTAAATAGCCACGATTAATTGGTAAAAATTTTTAAAATACAATATCAACTTTTTATTTTAAGTCATGTCATATATTAATAAATTTTTGAAACTTCAGATATAAAATTGAATCCAAATTTCTTTTTATTTTCTTGTTTAATTGACTTGGTAATATATTCTTTCTTTTTTCTTGCGTATCTTTAGTTTTGTAAAGCGAAATTTGGGTAGAGAAAATTTTTATGATAATTTTTATGCCATCAAAATATTGATGTAATTAATCAAACTTGAAGGGGGTATTGACTGATTTACCTTTAAAAACTTCATTAATTAATTTTAATTTTCAGCACAGGTGATCATTAATTGGTAAAATTTTTTAAAATATAATCTCTACCTTTTATTTTAAGTCATGTAATGTGTGTTAATAGATTTTTGAAAGTTCGGGATATAAAACTGAATCCAAATCCCTTTTTATTTTCTTGACTTGGTAATGTATTCTTTTCTTTTTCTTGCATATTTTTAGTTTTGTAAAGCGTAATTTGGGTAGAGAAGATTTTTATGATGATAATTTTTATGCCATCAAAATATTAATGTAATTAATCAAACGAATTATTTATTGAATTTACCTTGATTTATTAGATTTCTTTAATAATATTAATGTCCTATTGATTTCTTTCAATTATATTTGATATTTTTCATGGTTATATACAATATTGTAAAGCTTAATATTGTCTTAAAAAATATATTATTTCATACACTCCAATAATTACAGGAATTAGACTCATATTTCGTATCAAAAGCAACAGAAAAGTAAATAATTGAAAACAAATTAAATGAGGAAAAAAAAAACGCTTCATTCATAGAAATTTGGTACGAAATTATGCAATACAATATTCTTATGATCCCCTGTATATAAACTACAGAGTGGAAAACGCTGTAAAGTTCAACAAAAGCTAAATTATTATTATTAGTTTGATCAAATTCCCAATTGGGATTGCACCTCCAAGATGGTCTTGGCGGAGTGCCTGAGCCGTTGAGTCTCCTCACCATTCAAATGAATATTGGTGACCCCCAAGACTCCACCCCTCCCGAGCATTGCCGGAAGACTCAAGAACACATCACCCCCATCAATGCCATAGAACCCTTTGGCAAGCACCGTAACTGGATGGATCTTTCTCTGGTCTCTGAGTATGGATCGAGCCAAGTTGGCAGCTGAATATCCAATTGCCCAAGATGTGTACCCTTTAAGACTTATCACTTCATATGCACTGTTCACCACTGTTTTGTGTATTTCTTCTAGCGTTTCCTTCTCATATGCGATTTGCTGTTTTTCTAGGAAGCTCAGAATTGGCACTCCCCCGACGCTTATGCTTGACCATAACGCCACCGAGCTGTCACCGTGCTCCCCAATTATGTAAGCCTACAACCGATTTTACAGGCACATTAATAAGACTTAATAAAGTTAAATGTATCAAATAACGTGATACTATACTGTAGCGTGACTTCCATCACCCACTGCATCAATCCTGAGCCAAACATGCCCTCGTTTTAAATGCTTTCTAGGCAAAATACTTAAGCTAAGAATCCAGTCCACCGGGGCCTAAAAAATTATCCCGCAATCCACCGTAATTTAAAAAGTTATAGATAAATTATTCTACTCCAATACTACTTTTAGAATCAGTCCTAGTCGGTCCTACTACCTCCTAAAGTAAACAGATTTCCAATTTGAAAATGACCATAAAATAAAAGGATTAATAAAGTAAAGAATAACCTGCACATCCTGAGCGTTAACGTCGAGATGATCAGCGATCAAGAACCTAAACCTGGATGAGTCCAGATTCGTACCCGACCCGATGACCCTATTCGAAGGGAGACCGGAGAGCTTCCACGCGACATAAGTCAACACATCGACCGGGTTAGACACGATCATCAAAATACAGTCAGGCGAGTACTTGACAAGCGGAGGAATAATAGCCTTAAACAGAGCCAAGTTCCTCTGCAACAGATTAAGCCTAGACTCCTCTGGAATCTGCCTGGCGCCAGCCGTAACAATACAGAGATCAGATCCAGCGGTGACAGAGTAATCAACGGAAGCGAGGATTTTGGTGCGGGGGAGAAACGCAGCAGCGTGTTGGAGATCGAGCATCTCGCCTCGTAGCTTATCAGGCTTGGCGTCGACGAGGGCGAGCTCGTCGGCTAAGTCTTGGGTGAGTATGGTTTGGGCGATGGCCATGCCGACATTTCCTGTGCCAATGACAGAGATCTTGGTGTTACGCTTGGTGGGGGATGGTGACTCTGTGTTGTTGATGGGCTTAAAGAAAGCTTGAGAGAGGTCAAGGCCGCCGGGGCCAAGAGAAGAACCTGAAGGAGTTTTATGCATGGTGAATCAAGAAAGCTTACTTTTGCTTTGGTGTTTGACGGATTGGGGTTTTATAGTACACACTACACAGGAGGGACAGTAGGGAAAGGGAAAGGGAAACTGAGAACGAACGAGAAACGGTAGTAAAGTAGTGTGGAGAAGGAGAAAGGATGTTATTGGGTTTTCAACGGTCAACTATTTCTAGATGGAATGAACGTGGACCTGAACTTCCTTTTATACGACTTGACTCGGGGTTTCTTCGTATAATTTATTAATTAATTCAACTTTTTTAAAAAGGAAATCTGCTTAAATCAATGTGTGACATAGATAAAAGATAATTTATATTTAATTTAAAATAATAATTGAAAGGATTTGAAAATATTAATTTATTTAACATGGGCCGAATAGGCAATAAGGTTTTAGATTTTATGGGAGTGTATAATCACGTACCTCCGCCATATATTAATTAATAACACTTATAAAATATTAAGAATATAATTATATTTAATCGGTAGTCAACTTTAACTTTAAAACTAGAATCATAAAAATTAACCAAAATGATATTTTTTTTTATTTAAAGAAAGAAAATATACTTTATTAATTACACAGTTAAAATAAATTCTTATTTTGAAGTAGAATAACATCTTTAGAACACTTTTGGATTATTGGTGAATAATGATTCTTCTTAGCAATTTGTTAGTTTTGTGGATTTATTATTCTTTTCATCTTATTTATTTTTGTGATCCCTTTTATCGAAGATAAGCCATCGAGAAAAAAAAAGACAGATAGCTCACCAACCATTCAAACCCCTGCTTAAGACTACATTTCCCATCTCCTACTTAGCTATTGCTAATCCATTTTCTGCTTGTAAATGAATCCAAAAGACAAAGTAACAACCTGTAAAAAAAGGAGGTTAATTGGGTGTTGACAAACTAAGACGAGATGATAGGAGAAAGGATGGTAATGATACTAATAGAAATGTATTTGCATTGATTGTTGGATTAAAAAGAATCTTCGAAATTTCTTTGCTAAACTAACTCAAGTCTTTAAGAGTGTTCGATGAAATACCTATAAAGCTAATGTTATACTTTCTAGGTATGAAACCCACGCTAGATTTCTCCTATGTTGTTTTTTGGCTTCAAAATCCCTTGTATCTGAGCCTCTGCCCATTTATTTTGCTTCAGTTAGAAATTATTCTAGTGGTGGTCATGGTCCCATCTCGTCTACCTCCAATCTCGCTTCTAAAAGATAGGTTGGAAATATTTTCCGTTCTATGGTACAAAAGAATGACATTTATAAGCCTAATAGAAGTTTTAATGTCACAAATTCTTTGTTGTGGTAAGATAGGTGATGAAATGATGGCTAAAGTTGTCTCTAATGGGGTAAGAATGACTAACTTGGGTATGTGTTTATGTTTGGCGGAAAATTGCTGAGATGCAAGAATGTGTATTTGTAAATACTGGAAGTGCAAGTATCGTAAGTTGGGATGAAATGAAGGGAATGATTTGGGGTTATATAGCAATGTTCTAAGCTTGAATGTTTATTTGAAGGTATTGTATATAATGATGTCAACAAGAAAATGAAACTATTCATGTGAAATTTTTTATACATATTAATGCAAATTTCGCAAATTCTTGGGGGCAAAATTCTTTTCATTATTTTTTTAATACTTCTATTCGATAACAAACAATAAGATCAATTTTTAATTAAAAAAATAAGGTATTTATAAAATTACAAACTTAGATTTTAATCAAATAACAATCAAAGGAAGGTAAATGATATATTTATTATAATATTTTTTGCTGATGTCGAATTTTTATTTTTAGAGCCAACACTTAATAATTTGTATAAAGTAGAAAACATACTTAGTTCAACGAAGTAAAATGAGTCGGGGTAGATTAGACCTTTAAAGTGACTTTTAGGTTGTGATGAAGGTCTCTCGTCACTTCCTGTTGAATATACCTCTCGTCTAACTCTGCTTTGCCTCTTAATATTCCAATGATATTCTCTTATGGCAATGTCGGTTGCCATAGGTAGAATAGGCCTTTAAAGAAGCTTTTGAATCATCACAAAAGTCTCTAGTCATCTTCAATTGAGTGTATCTCATGTTCTACCGCTTCGCCTGAGAACACCAAAAATCGTCAAGAGCTTGCTGGAGATAATCCTTCAATACCCAAATTAGTCAAGGAACCTTTTAGAAGCACAGTAGAACTTATAAACATAAAGAAAGTGGCTTTGACAAGGTTTAAATGACATAGAATTTCTTAGAAATCTAATAAAGTAGTTGTGGGATATCCAACCATGAGAGGAAAAAAAGAGAAAAAATTCTTGGCAGTTGAGGTGTTTCAAACACAAAAAATGGGGTTCTAAAGATCGCTCATTTATTGCTTTATGTTCCTTTTCTAACAAGAAATTTAGGGTTTTAGATAACGTGTGATGGTTCTTTATTTAAAATTATGATAGTTCAATTACTATGATGTTTCTATTTATTTAAAATCAAGATGAGATATAAACCTAGGACTATTGAAAAACAATTATTTTATTACCTTAACGATACATATTCTCTGAACTTGAGGAATGTGTGTCTCCATTGCTTGTACGTTTGACAGTTAATTTTAATGACTTACTCTTGTAAACCTTTACCAATTGGAAGAATAAAATTTAAAATGGCGAGTATGAAGATATTTTGCACAGCACCTTAGCATGTTAATCTAGGCAAGGAAGTTGGGCAATGTAATGTAGTGCCTCGTTGATTTGTCTCGATACTTTATCAAGGATTATTCCTGGTACCAACAACACTAACACCAAAGAATGCATATCTTCATATTCTAATTCACGCAAGAAAGTTAGACAAGGTAATGTAGTGCCTTATTGATTTGTTCTCAGAATCTCTTCAAGGATTTATTCCTCTGAAAAGTTATGGTAAAAAAAAAAAAAAAAAAAAACACTTTCTATCTAAATGACTAATGAATACCTTAGGGGAGATAATACCCTTAAATTTGTGAAATTCTTCATTTACTTTTATAAATTTTTTTCCATCCCTTTAAAGTATACAATTTATAATAATTTGGCGGATTTTACTTAATACACACTAAAAGAGTATATATTTTCCCCCTAATTAGCAAATAATTTTAAAATAAAATAGGTAATATAAGTGTAGTTAATTAAGCCTTTGTTAAAAAGGTTCTTCCAATAAAAAAAATATATTTTTTTTTAATTCTCAAAAACTTTTCTTCTATACCAACCAAATAACATTAAAAAATTTGAAAAATATTTTTATCTTTAAAAAAAATATTATAGTTTATAAAAAAATCAAACTAAATGAATACTTAGAATATAAGTTAAAATTTTAACTTATCACAAAAGTTTAAAACCAGAATATTTTTTTAGTTGTAATGAATTAAAACACTTATAATTTTTTTTATTTTCTTTTATATAGTATTTATCTTAATTATTTATAAAGACATGATAAGTAAAATTATCGTTTCTCATATATTTATATTCAAATGCAATAAATAAGAAATAAATATATCATTCAAAATTATTCAAATTTATATATTTAAATTTATTTATATTTAAGGTCAATTCAAATTTTAAATAATAAAAAAAAAAGAGGCTCCTAGAAAAAGAAAAAAAAAATTACTGATCAATGTGGAATATCAACACAGTTCAGCTTACATGAACACATGTAATATCAACTCAACGGGTGTAAATGTAAAACCATCAAGCTTCTCTTGGCCCTTGTTTTATGCCCATACGGTAACAATATTGTAAAGCTTCATAAAATCATCACTTTATGAAAATTAGCATAAGTGTTAGCAATCACTTTATGAAAATAAGTGTATTATCACTTCATGTAAAGCTTACCGAAGCATACTATTATTTTATTCAAACATATATTATTTTACAAACCCCCAAATGATTACAAGGACTAGACTCATAAAATTCATATCAAAAGCAACAGAAAAGTTAATAATTGAAAACAAATAAAATGAAATAAAAACATCCATTTATAGAAATTAGGTACGAAATTATGCAATACAATATAGTCTTATGATCCCCTGTATATAAACTACAAAGTGGGAAACCCTGTAAAGTGCAACAAAACTTAAATTATTATTATTGGTTTTATCAAATTCCCAATTGGGATTGCATCTCCAAGATGGTATTGGCGGAGTGCCTGAGCCGTTGAGTCTCCTCACCATTCAAATGAATATTGGTGACCCCCAAGACTCCACCCCTCCCGAGCATTGCCGGCAGACTCAAGAACACATCACCCCCATCAATGCCATAGAACCCTTTGGCAAGCACCGTAACTGGATGGATCTTTCTCTGGTCTCTGAGTATGGATCGAGCCAAGTTGGCAGCTGAATACCCAATTGCCCAAGATGTGTACCCTTTAAGGTTAATCACTTCATATGCACTGTTCACCACTGTTTTGTGTATTTCTTCTAGCGTTTCCTTCTCATATGCGATTTGCTGTTTCTCTAGGAAGCTCAGAATTGGCACTCCCCCGACGCTTATGCTTGACCACAACGCTACTGAACTGTCACCGTGCTCCCCAATTATGTAAGCCTACAACCAATTTTACAGGCATATTAATAAGACTCCATAAAGTTAAATTCATTAAATAATGTGACGCTATATACGGTCGCATTGTTCACTGTGGCGTGGCCTCCATCACCCACGGCATCATTCCTTAGCCAAACATGCCCTCGTTTTAAATGCTTTACTTAAGCTAAAAATCCAATCCAACAGGATTAAAAAATTATCCCGTAATCAACTATACTTTAAAAATTTATAAATAAATAGATAAACTGTTCGACTCCAATACTATTTTTAGCATCAGTCCGTAATTGGTCCTACTACCTACACTCAACAAATTTCCAATTTGAAGAATGACCATAAGAAGAAAAAAGAAGGAAAGAGACTATTGAAGTAAAGAACAACCTGCACATCCTGAGTGTTAACGTCGAGATGATCAGCGATCAAGAACCTAAACCTGGAAGAGTCCAGATTCGAGCCCGACCCAATGACCCTATTCGAAGGGAGACCGGAGAGCTTCCACGCGACATAAGTCAACACATCAACTGGGTTAGACACGATCAGCAAAATACAGTCTGGCGAGTAGTTGACAACCGGAGGAATGATAGTCTTAAACAGAGCCAAGTTCCTCTGCAACAGATTAAGCCTAGACTCCCCGGCAATCTGCCTGGCGCCAGCCGTAACAATACAGAGATCAGATCCAGCGGTGACAGAGTAATCAACGGAAGCGTGGATTTTAGTGCGGGGGAGAAAGGCAGCAGCGTGTTGGAGATCGAGCATCTCGCCTCGTAGCTTATCAGCCATGGCGTCGACGAGAGCGAGCTCGTCGGCTAAGTCTTGGGTGAGAATGGTTTGGGCAATGGCCATGCCGACATTTCCAGCGCCAATGACGGAGATCTTGGTGTTACGTTTGGAGGGTGAAGGTGATTGTGTATTGTTGATGGGCTTAAAGAAAGATTGAGAGAGGTCAAGGCCGCCGGGGCCAAGAGAAGAACCTGAAGGAGTTTTATGCATGGTGAATCGGGAAAGTTAACTTTTGCATTGGTGTTACATGGATTGGGGTTTTATAGTAGAAAGGAGGGAAAGCAAATCAAAGGGCAGAGTTGTGTGGAGAAGAAGAAAGACTGTTTTCAACGGTCAACTATTCTCGATGGGGGTGGACGTTACTTCCATTTTATATTACTTGACTTCTTTATGTCTCCTACTGGGGGTTTCTTCGTGTAATTTATTAATTGATTCAAGTATTTTGAAAAATTCAACCAAAAGTAAAATCTAAAAAATTGATATTTTGAAACTGCTTAATCAATCTGTAACACATCTAGAAGATAATTTATACTTAATCTAAAAAAAGAATTGAAAGGATTAAAGGTTAATTACTTAATTTAGAATTCAACTAAGAAAATTTGCATTTAATCCCTAGTAAAAAAATGCCAATCACCACTCATAACCTTGATGTTGAAAAAATAATAATATAAGATTATATGACAAACATTTTCACAAAAATTCTCATAGTGGATAATATACATTTTAATCCTATAATTCTTCCACTGTTTTTTTTTTCGTATTTTAGAAATTTTTCGTACTTAATATATTTCTTTCTCTTAGTTTCTATAATCTATACAATTATTTTTTTTTTCAATGTAATCATCTAATGTATTTTTCTTCAAAAGACCAAACTAAAAGAAAAATTACTTTGCCTTTCAAATTCTTATTCTCAAGTGTTAGTTATACTAAATTTTATACATTTATGAAATCAATATTGTTAAATAAATTTGTAGGTACTTTCGTCTCTTTTGGTCGATGACTTGATAAAATTAATTTTATTTCATTCTTGTTTTTCAAAGTTATGTTGTGTTCGAGTCTATTGTTTTTTTATTATTATTTTTAAAATTAATTTTCCTTAGTAAAACAAATATAAAAAAAAATGTTTTATATAATTTTGAGTATTAAGAGAAAATAGAAAATAAACAACTTCTCTTATAGGATATTTTTTATTTATGTTTTCGATATGATTGATTCGAGCCTTCATCCACTTGAGTTTTTTACTGTGCCATGAGTGATTTGCATACAAAAATTTGTATTAGGGTAAGTTTAAAATTGTTATAAATTTTGAAATAATCTACTGTTTTTATTATGTCATAGAAATAATTCATTTTAAAAAAAAATTTATTATTTGATAAATTTTAAAAATAATTTTATATTTTTTTGTGAATTTATTGTTAAAAATATTATAATAATACAAATGTATTTAATAAATAATGATGAATAAAATTATTTTAAGTATTAAATATATATTTAGGTACTGTACTTTAAATAGGTGATGATATCGCTCTTATTTATAATTTTATTTATAGTTTTAATGAAGTAATGGAAGGTGAATTATATAATATAAAATAGTGTATATTTATTTAAAATAATTTATTAAAAAATATAAATTAAAAATAAAAATTGTTGAAAGAAATTTTTTTAATTTTAATAAATTTATTTTTCAATTAAAACTAAAATTTAAAAATTATTTATAAAGTTTATTTTAAATTTATTAATTTTAAATAAATATATTTGATATTATACTTATAAATAAAATTATTTTTTAAAATCAAATTAAAAAAAATACTTTTCCTACTTTTTAAAATCTGTTGTAAAATGATATGATTTCACTAAAAATAATTTTAAAAAAAAAGATAATGTGATTTACCTATCTGACTTTTTGGGAAAAGGGAGATATTTCTTAAACTTTTTTTTTAGTTTTACATACCCTTAACTTTCAAAGAAACTTTATATGCCCCTAAGATACTATTCTAAGCACTATTTTATATATAAATTGACTATTTTATTCCCTAATTATTAAAAACATATAAAATAATTTAATTGTCCTTATATTAAAATAGTCTATTTAAAAATTATGTATAATTAATATTGTTAAAAATCTTCTTGATTGTCAACTTTTATAACATTAATTGTAAGCAAATTTTAACAACATCATTTGTAAAAAATTTACAACATAGAATATGCTAAAAAATTATTAAAAAATTTACAATATGAAATTTTTTAGTTGTAAAAAGTTAATTATTTTTACTTTTACAATAAATTTTTTACAACTAAAAAAATTGTACAAAATCTAGTACATAAAATTATTTTTTAAATCAGATTTGAAAAAAAAAATTCCTACTTTTTAAAATTTGTTGTAAAATGATATGATTTTATTAAAAATATTTTTTTAAAAAAATTATCAAACACTTAAAATAGATTTTAGCTATTTAAAATTACTTTTACCCAAATAAGTTTTGAGGAGTACTTCTTTTTTAACATTTGGATACTTTTAAATAATTAATATTTTTAAATAAATGGGATTTAACTAAATATGACTAACTTTTATATCACAAAATAACAAATAATCACACAAGAAAATGTTATTTAAAACCGATCACTCTAATAATTTTTGAACCTAAACTATCCTTATAACTAAGTTTAACAATTTTATTCGAAACTTACTTTGGAACAACAACTAAATAAAATTATGAATTTTTGTTAAAAGTGATCATTAGAATTATTTTTATCTAAAAATTATTAAAATAATTGTTTTTAAATAACATCTCGTGATGTGGGTATTTTTTATTTTAGAATATAAAATTAAATACGGGTTATATTTGGTTAAATCCTCCAATAAATCCATTCCATATAATAATTGTGTAGTATAATTATTTTCGATATTCTTTTATATATTTTAAATTTTTTATTATTTAATTGATAATTTTGTAGTATATATTTTTTTATTAAATGATTACGAAGATGGTAGGAATGGTGTAGGAGGGAAACATCCTAAATTTTCTATTTCTAGAATCTCTCAACGCGGTCAAGGACTTATTTTCCACATAACATTTCAAGTCAAACCTGTGTGATCGCGATAGAGGTAGTAATACGGTGCAATGCAACTACATTAGGTTAAGGGAAGCTACATCGTACACAGGAGGATAGAGGTAGTAATGAACGGCATGATTGTAATAACGTGGATTACTTGATGGGATGCCCACTCATGTTATGAGTTATAAGTCCGTACTCTTTTCTTGATACCACCAAACCCACTGCATTCTGTGGGCCGTAACTGCCGTTTAGTTTGTTTAGTTAATTGAATCACCGACTGTTCATTCGTATTGTTCCATTTCAGCGACGTCATTTGAAAGCTTGAAATTTTCCCTTTTTGCAAAAATTATACCATAATTTGCGCACCTGTTGAAAGTTTGTTTATGCAATAACGGAGAAAAAATACTAGAGTTTTACTTGAAGTTTACGTATTTAATTACTTTTATAATTAATACAAGTTTGTTGGATCCCAAGTCATTTTAGTCATATTTATTCATTTTCCCTTTTATTGTTTGGTTTTCAATTCACGAGCTATTGGATCATGTTGGGTGGCTTGCCCAACCTTCCATTCCAAAGCATATAAGAGACCTTGAAATTTTCTTTATGGAAGAAGCAGGTGTAGCATATTAACAATTCTTTACGTTAGGAGACCTTGAAATTTCTTTGTCGAAGGAGGTATAGGAATTCTCCAAATGCCGGAGCTAGCCCCTTGTTTTGAACCTAATTTCCACAACTAATATCATATCTGCTGTGAATATCAAGATACTGAATCCAAAGACCAGACCTCGGCTCGACGTACGATGGCTGCCGCATCAAATTTATTATAATGTAAAGCACCTGGACAATTCTCACGGGAATTTTCTACTCCCAAAAACGTTGTCATTGACGATTATCACCTTACCTTACCCTTTATGGTGTTTGGATTTTATACGTTCTCAAATTTGGTCATCGGTGACAACTTCCGCTGAACTGGAATAAACAAGTTTGATAATTTAGATCCGAGGGTTATAAAAGTGTAAGGGTTTGTTGATTTTGAAGAATGAAACGAATTAACGAAACCGAAGGAAAATAAAAGGGTAATTTTTATTTTTACCTACTTTATATATTAATAATTTTCACTCTACTCTCAAATTTATTGTAAATCATTAATTTACCCCTGATCTGTTATGTTTAATCGTTAGATTTAGCTGTTAATCTAAATTAATTTATTAAAATATAAAAAAAGGAAGAGAGGTGAGAAGAAGAGGAAAACAAAAAGAAAATAAGTAGAGAGAGAAGAAGAAGAAAAATAATAGAGAGACAAGGTGAAAGAAGAAAAAAATAGAGAGAGAAAGAGACTAAAGAAGAAGAAAAATAAATTTGGGGTAGACTGATGAATTACAATAAATTTAGAGTGGAGTGAAAATTATCAATATATAAATGAGTAAAATAAAAACTATCTATTAACAGTTTGACGGTAAGATATTTATCTTATTATTTTTATTTTTCTGAATTTGAGTTCCACAATCATATTAGATTAAATTTTCTTAAATTTCGAATAAATTTCTCTCAAACCGGACCAAAAAAACTTAAATTTTGTTAACAAATATAATATTTAATCCAAAATTTATCAATGGACCAAAGTTTAAGCACAGCGTACATCGTCATTGGGCGCGAACTAATGTCTAGGACAGATCCCCATAATGTTCAAGTTGAGGCGAACATGGACTTACTAGTACATGCCCATGTTAGGGCGGACTTAAGGGATTATTACCTAGCTCATGTCCATCTTGAGCAGGCACGAGAGGCTTCATGATACACATGTTACAAGTAACTATACCGGTGTATTGATTTGATTAAGAATCGATCACAGTGGGAAATCCTATAACTTATTAAGAAAACCTTATTTCCTAAGTTATCCGCTAAGTATTACAGTGAAAGTCCATTCAGTTCGAGTCTTATCATCCTCTTCTTGGGCCATCTAATTCTGGAGACGAGATTTGAAGAGCCCATATCATCCAGTAGTCCAAATAAACAGACCGGACAAAATCAAGTCCCGCCCACTCTCCGGCATTTAAGAGCCCAAATGAGGATCAGCGGTCCAGATCACCTCCTCTTTCCGCATTTACCACACAAAACAATCACACGCGCCCAGCCCTTTCGCAGGACTACACACAGCACAATGGAGGCAGCATTAGCAGAGCTGGAGCAAGTCCAAACTCAAATCCTGGAACGAATATCAAAACTCGAATTAACTCACCTCTCACAAAACGACGACGTCTCTGCTACTGCCACAGTCCCTGCCTCCACTACTCGGACAATCTGCGACACCGAAGCTCGCCTCTCCAACATTCTTCGATCCAATGGTGTCAATGGCGTTTTATTCAAGAAAGTACCCGCAGATTACTATGATTGGCCTCTCGAGTCACGTAGGGACGTTCTCTCTGCCGCTTCCGTCCATCATCTTTGCAAAAGCATCGTCTTGGTACATCGTTTAATGCTGTACATTACTCTTATGAATTTCTAGTTTGATTTTGACTATAAAAAATGGCGATTCGAAATTAATGTTATGATTTGGAACTACTTGGTATTCATGTTGAATGCGCAGTTTAATTGTAAATTATGAGTGTTTGTCCCGGTGGTATGTAATTAGTTTCGTTAGGTTTGATGGATTATTGAAGAAGAGGAGATTGGAAAATGTTTCTTATGTTAGAAAGATAGAAAATGTAGCTGAAAATGGAGATGTTAAATGGATGTGTGGAAATATCAGAATAAATAGGTTATAGAGTAGAAATGAATGCTTTGTTGAAATGTTAACATTTGTTATTATCAAGGACAAGAAAAGAAAAATAATATTTTCTGTGGATTATAATCAGAGAAAAAGATTTACAGACCATTGAAGCTAGGTGCAATGTATTTCATATATTGCAGAGTCTCGGTTAATAAATATTTGAAACATACCGGTATAAGCTCAAAAATATGTGACACATTTTTACTCGTGTCAGTGCTAATAATTGTGATGCTAACAGTAATCGATGAATTTCAATTGCCTGCCATGATTGGAAGTTTACCATAAAGGTTATGATATCTTGACAATAGGTATTTATACTTCTCCGATATGACGTGCTTTCCATCTAAAATATTATTGATGTCTTATCCTTTAATGTAATAGCCATGTGATGGAAGCACAATTTGATATTGGCTCATTTTTTAGAGTTCAGCTTGGAACTTAAAGCTTTGCCTCTGGCCATGAGTTCATAAATGATAACTTCAAATTTTCTGTACTCTGCGATGAATTTCCTTTTCTTTTCCTTTCTTAGGTTAATACACAGGCTCAGTCCAATGTAGTTGATTGTAGTGATCGCAACAATTCAAAGTACTATGTTGTCGTTGTTCAGGTACCTTGCTTGTTTCCACTCACTAGCATTTAGCCATTTGACCTAGTCCCTGAACTATCATACAGTTTGACATTTTCATTTTGCAGTATACTGCTCGATTTAATGCTGAAACTGTTAAAAACTTCCTGTACTCACTCAACAATGGCAAGATACCAAAAAAGAAATTTAACTGTAAGTTGTTTTCCACTGAATGACCTAAGATTATGTTATTAGTTAGGTATTTCTTCTATTGTTATTTGGAAAAAAAAAATGCTATGATTAAAACGATGGAATGAGATATATCTATTCAGCTAATTCAGATATTTATTTACAATTGCAACATCCTGAAGTAATTGGTGATTCTGAATTAAATTTTATTGAGTTTTGGTGTCTAGCTGCAATAAAGCATGATGAGCTTTGGAGAAATGTTAGAAACATGTCCACAATAACAATGAATTATCTGGTGTGCTTGTCTGTCTGGTCTGTGGTGGCGCAGGAAAGATACTGATATGTATTGCATTTTTTTGTATTTGTATATTTAGGGATGGTGTTGTATTTGGATCTGTAAAGCATGTTATTACACAACTCTGACAGGGTAGAGGCAGAATTTTGCAATTATAGAAGGTGTATGAACAATAAATAAGGGGGCCAAAGCATATTTTTTAATTAAAAAAAATTGAGGAAAAAAGTGTATAATGCACATAATATTGTTTAAAAAAATTTCTTATGCCTGGGGGGTGTGACTTCCCTTCAGCCCCTATGATGGCTCTGCTCCTGACTTTTGAGTAAGCTTTTACTTCTCTTTTTTTCTTTTTAAATTAGTTACTGTAAGATCTCCAACTTTGAATGTTGTTTACTTGTAAGCCTGAGCTAATACATATAAATGCCAGATGTACTTATATATGCTTTATTAGTTTAGGCATTTCTTCTTTTATCTTCTGATGCTTAATATGTGTCATTATATTCCAAAGTTTGCTGCATCATACATGAAGAAATAAATAAATGAATGAAAGAGAATACGTCCTGATAGTTATTGCTGGTGTTTGACATTTTTATATGCTCTATAGTTTTTATCACTTTTGTTGTTACGTTATAAGATCAGTTAACTTTGGTTGAAATTCATACCATTTCGTACCATTGCCATGGCTTTATTTTTTCTATCTTTTTATGGCAAGTCAGTTGTGTCGCTGGTTTAAGCACTATTGAGTTTTTGGATTCAGATGTGAAATGTTCCCTTTTAATTGTGCATAGCTAGTGACCTTGCACAGTGGCACTTGCACCTAATGTTGTAGATTTGAGAACATATTCACATGGTTTGCACAGGAACGTGTGCCATATTGATATAACTGTGATGTTTTGAGCACTGTAACTCCCATACATGATACTGTTTACACACTCATGTAGGAATGTTTTAACTGATAAACAGGTATTGAGACGAACATTAGTTTACATTTTGTCTTTTATTATGATGATATGTTCACAGCTTGAAAGTTTATGTTATTTTCTATATTTTGTTATGTTCACTCCTAAAGATAATTGTTTCCTTATTTCTCATATATTTTATATTCTAAACAGTGAAATTCTATGGACTGAACTTTGTTAACATCATGTCGACACCTGTAAAAATATTAATAAGTCAAGGAATGTGATTTGTTGTTTGGCTGGTAGATGTTCACATTGATAGCTAAGTTTCTCCAATTACCCATCTTGTGTTTATGTGTGTGTGGGGTGTTCAGGCGGGTATCTCACAATGAAAAGAACAGATTGATTATTAACTTGTTTTCGTTTAGAAATGTAATACTAGTGGTTTTATTTATTATGCAGTGAGGCTTGCTCCTGAGGAGACGTCAGTAAATCTAACTGGATATGAGCACAATGCAGTGACATGTATTGGCATGAAAACAGACATTCCGGTAATTACTCATATGCAATTATCTTGGAGGGTTTTGGTGGCTTGAAATGATTCGAATTACATGTCTTAAAATTAAATCTTTGTCTAGCATGTTGTTCTAATTTGAACATCTTGTTGATTGTTTATTATCATTGATTAAGTTTTCTTATTGTTTATTATATCTCAAGTTCTGTTTTTGTGCTATATTAATGCTTTCATGATTATTAAAACTAAGATTTATTAGTATTGTAGATTTTAATACCATTAACACAGAAGGTGGAGTAAGGAGCTTTGGTTTTAGATTATTGATTTACTCAATCTAATAAACTCCTAACCTTTTCTACTGGCTTCTTGTTATTAAGCTTGTTTGAGGCCTTTCAGTACACATTCACTTCAGACTGGTTTCTCTGACAATACCACTTCAGTTTCCTGTCTGGTTGTGTGAGGAACATGAACACAGGCCCCTGGGACCTTTCCTAATCCAAAAGCAAGGGATCTTGCTTATAGCAGTGTGGCTGCTTTATATACACAATTTCTGATGGATTCTGGCGAAGAAAGGGGGTTTCTTGTACTTGATATGTGAATTGTATCACAATCGTTGCACCTTATTTTGTGAATTGAGTCCTTCCAACCTTCCACCAGCTGTTGGATGGTCCACTGTGCCTGTCAAAACTATAGCCCTTAAAGATTCTTGTATTCAGTTTTGGTATGGTCCACCATATTGATGGTCAAGATGAATGATAGCTTGCCAGTCTGTTATTTTGAAAAGATTGTATTGACACTAATGGTTGAAACATTTTAGCCATAAAAAATGTCCAGATTTCCATGCCTTTCTTGGTTGGACCAAGGCAATTTCTGGCAAGTCTTTCTGAATTTTTAAAGCAAGAAGTGAAATTACAAGAAAACAGAAGATCTGAGACATGAAGTTGGAAGTAAGCCAGCTACGCGTGCACATTCTCTCTCTCTGAGTTTGAACCATTTGTCTATGGGGGCATCTTTTACATGTGAAATGATGGTTGAGACTTAAAAATTGGTTTGTGTCAAACAAATTCAAAATTTTTAGGTTTCTTGCCAGGCTACTTATGCAAACTACAAAATAGAAAACTATACAATTACATCTTACTGTTTGAGTGATTGTAATCACCGTAGTGTAATGTCCTTGAGAAAGTTGATTAAGTTCATATAATGTAGTCTGTTAGGCTGGATGTATCTGTTTATCAGGTATTATAGAGAGAATTATTTTATTTTTATGTCTCTATTGATGAGTTATTAACTGATTCCAGGTGATCTTGGATGAAGCAATCACAAAACTTAACCCTGATTTCTTCTGGTTGGGTGGTGGAGAGATTGATCTGAAGTTGGGGATAAGGACATCAGAATTTATCAAATTTGTCAAACCTTTCATTGTCAGTTGTAGTTAGATACCTCAATTGATGCACTCTCAAACTTAGAGGATATAATCAAACAAGCACCTGCTGCTGACCTGAAGAAACACCATTATTATGGACTTTACTCCAGAAGAAAAGCTTCTGGATATTAGTCGAGTAGATAAGCTGAATATTTCACTTGGCGCATTCCAATTGTGGGGCTGTTTGGGACTGCTCAAAGTTGAAATTCAGTTCAAGTTATAGCTAATATATCTTTGTAGTTGATCGTACCTGAGGAAAAAGCTAGAAAGCTGGAAAAGGCAGTTACCACCATTTCTTTTTTGTTAGAGAAGAACAAATTTGAGCAAGGGTCTGTGGAATGAATGAGACTCTTTAAAATTCCGAAGGATATTTTGCTTATTGTTTCCTTTCCAAATAAAGGACTATGAACGATATTCAATTCTATGCTGCTTGCCGTTCTAAGCCAGAGGTTTGAACTAGTGAACCTTATAGTCAGAGTAAGTTAAAGCTTCTTGCAATAGACTGGGAACATAATGGATTCGTATACCAACTACCCTTTAGCTTCTAAATTCTAATCACATAGCAATAAGCGTGTATGATTTCCTGCTTCCAAATTAATTGACTCCCATATTCTTTTGTTTTCTTTTATTTTTGTAATAAATAAACTAACACGTAATAGGAATATTATCAGTTGAACAATCAAGTAACAGGTGCCAACGAAACTAAAGCATTTAGATTGGAAGTAGTGGCAACACATCCTTGTCAATTGTGTCTCCCTTTATTCAGAAGCATAAATACAAACCGTGTTACGGTCCATCACACATTTCATTCACCATATTCCTGCAAGCTTGTCTCCTCTTTAGCAATTATTGAACAATTGAATTCACATGGAGCACAATTGATATTTGACAAAGGGATTTTTCACATTGCATAATAAAGGGCATCTTTGCCTTCTAGACAGTAGACAAAAACCATCTGGTGAAAATTCGAATTATTGTCCCAATTTATGACAAAAACGACTTTGTTGCTATATTTATTTTTCACTAAATAAAGACAACATGGCCTTCAAAATGCGTGCTCATTTATCACTCATGAACACTCCTTACAGTTATCATCTCCTATGATGAAGAAATTAAAGAGGGAGTCTTTAGCAAAGTTGAAAAAGAAACAGGGATGACACGTAACTAAGTTTAAGTGGATGTAATAATCTAGGGTTTTTCATTGTGGATGGGTGGTTTCCGATGGGGCTGTGCATAATCCATAACTACTGTGTCCTCCAGAACTTCATTTTCCTTTGAATCTACAGCTTCGTCGTTGTCATTTGGTGAGGATCTTAGCAGGGACCGTGCTCTGCTGCTCTGCAATTCCTACACAGGAGCCAAGAACACATCTTAGGATATAACATGCATTTGAATGAAAAATCAAGCGACATAACATCATGAAAAATCTGCATCGATCGTTCCATGTTATAAAACATGCAAGCAGTGATCATGGATGCATGTGCTATCCACCTGACAGGGAAC
Organism: Melia azedarach; assembly: GCA_028052125.1. Classification (NCBI taxonomy): domain Eukaryota; kingdom Viridiplantae; phylum Streptophyta; class Magnoliopsida; order Sapindales; family Meliaceae; genus Melia; species Melia azedarach. The sequence goes on along the minus strand of CM051401.1, from coordinate 5,337,394 downwards.
ATGTTGAAGAAGACACACATGTATAATAGACTAAGAACGACAAGAATTAAGCTGAAGGTGTAAAAGGTTATTTTACCTCTGGTTTAGCCAACCATTGCGAATCATTAGGAGAAGATACGATAATATTACCTGCACACATATAAAATCCAAACAATATTTGATCATTTATTGCAATAATGCTAAGGCTAGTTTGAGAAATTGCAAGATAAAGCACGGGCAATTAATATCAATATGAATATATTTGTTTATCTGATTTTATAATATTCCTTTATGTGAAAGGCTGAAAGCCCTATGTAAGACAAATTTAATTTACGAAAATTAAGCAGGCGTTTTGATATATGAATATGCTAGGACATCTCACTGAACAGTTTCGTGCACCTCAAGTAATTTCCGTTTGATGAAATATTATTATGAATATTATGCAATATTTATGTTGAGAAACTTGAAGGATAGTTTAATGGTTAATTATTTTTGGTCTATATATGCTTCATGGTAACTACCGATCGAAGTGCATATTAAGACTAGAACAAGATGCTAGTTATATATAGATGTGAACAGAACCTGAAGTTGCACTTAGCGAGGCCTTTGAATATTCCTCTTGCTTCGGATTGCTTTCACCATCCTGCTGATTTATATAGATTTTTCGTTCATTCTTCCAGATTTCTTGTCGTGCTTGCGTTCGGAGGTCCTTTAAGGCTGAATGCCCCAGCCCTAATTGAATTGGAGTCTTGTGTAATTTAGGTTCGCCGACATCCTACACCACACAAACAATATTTAGACCCCTATTTCTCATGCTGAGAACATTTTGAAACCAATGATTAAATACTATAAAAGTTACTACTTATTGACCTCAATGAGGAGATGGCCTTGTTTGCCGACAGTACTTTCTTTTACAATGATGCTTAGAAAACGTGCATTGCATGCATGCACAGAAATGCACAAGAGAAATAGGAGAAAAGGGAGAGCAGACATGATGAAAATGGAGCTAGCTTATTCTCAGGTTGGATTTGCTCTCCTAGAATAACGATAAGAATTATATGTTAGTTCAGAATTAGGTTACAAGTATTTGTAGTAATGGAAGCAGAGAAAGCATTAAATGCAGGTTTCATATAAGATGAAAGAAGTTCTTAAAGAGAACATGCAGGTGTTCGGGTGATGAACCTTGAAAACGAAATTGAAGATATTTGGGGGCCTCCTTTGTTCCCCTTCTCTCACTTTTTAATCAATTTGAGGGACCCAAAACTATAAAGAGACATTATAGAGCTTAATTCATCGGGAACATATGCATGGAACCATGGTCATGGATATGAAACGGAGACAAATATATAGGAGTTGCTTGTTTAATTTTTGCAGTCAAAAGATGGATATAATACAACTTGGTAAACATTCATGAATTTGATATTCATTTGTATGTAATATGCAAGTAAACGGTGGAGGTCCTACCCATGTGTTTCGACCGAGGAACTCCATTCCTTGTCCTTGTGCTTTTTGATTTTGCCATCTAGTATTTACGATACTGCATGTGCATGGCTTGTTAGTACCACTTGCTTCTTTGCCCAATTTTACTTTCACACTCACAAAATACAAGTTGGGATTATTTATATACGGGAAGATTGGTAGGCATGGAGATTCATTGTCAATTAAAGAAAAAACAATGAGAATGTTTTATGTACCGACTGTTAAAAAATATTTCAAAATGAGTGCATGGTGATTTACGAAATCATCACCGAAATCTCCCTAATCAGCTAATGAAATCTTGAGTTGAAACTTTAAGTTGAAGATCTTAGACTCTAATTAATTCTTATCACATGCAAATAACATTCACTATATTAGGTCTTCATCAGTTGGCTTAATAATAATAAAGATATCGTGTTTTCTATTTGAGAAGAATAATTAATATTCGTAAAGCAGAAAGGTTGAAAGCCCTCTCTTCGGATTCTGTATATCCATTAAACGTGTTATATATTTTCACATCTTGTTCACCGTCTATACTCCCATCATGGTGCCCCTTCTAGCATGATTTGCAGCTTTTATTTGCGAAAATATATATAAACAAGGAGATCATATTAATAAGTTTTCAAGAATATTACATACAGATCATACATGCAAATTAATGTCGAATAGCTTCTAATGGTTCTTCAACTTCAAAACTGTGAGATATATACCAAGAGTAATCTATATATGCTGATGTTTTTCAGTAAAATTACAATGTATAGAACATATATAGAGCTTCATGCGCTTGAACATACTAATAAACAAAACAAACTACATTTAATATTTCATCATATAGACTAGCTTTTCATCTAAGTAGTGAAAATATTTCTAAAACTAAAGTTTTGTTGCAAACGAAGCTCAATTATCTACCCTTTTCGAGTGGAAGGGAATGGACAGATGGGACCAACAAAGGAGTGGGAGCCATCAACCTGCAGAGACAGAATGAAGAAGAGGGTAGACAACGTTGCATGGCAAAATCGTCGTTTGCACCTTCAAATAGTAACAATGATGGGTCATCTTTGCCTACCACCATTGATGCATTCCACTTGGCATGTTATTCATGTGATATTATCATTATTATTCACTCATTTCCAAGTCAAAAATGGGTTACTCTTCTTTCTTTGTTGCTTCATTTCATTATTAATTGGTTGATTATCGAAAGGAAGTGTCTATTCAACTTGTAGCATTTCGAAAGAAACATGTTCCTTACCCATTTAGAAGGATGCCGACGTTCAAATTGACAGCAGAAAATCGCCCTAAAATTAAGGTGATACACACGTTTCAAATATTCCACACATCAACTAAGTTTTTCTTTTTAGTACCTGCAACCTGTGGTATTTTTTTTTTTTAACCAAAAAAAAATTGTAAAGATTCAATTTTCCATATTATTAGGTCTAGTGTCTTTGAGCCTCATAATCTTTCAAATTTTCTATTTTATTATATTTTAATTTTTTTTTAACCATTGTTCTGACCCAATTAAAAGAAATAGATTAAGTACCTCTTTGGTTTTACTTTTTCACTAGTTAAAAGGATTTTTTTAATGATAAAAATTTTTTTTAAATTTTTTTATGCGATTTAAAGTTTAATTAGCATTGGAGATGAATTTTTAAGAATTAAAAAAGTTATTATCCTTTTAATAGAAGGGACTTAAAATTTGAACTTTTGATAATAGAACTTCTCCAGCTTTTTTAAAAACTAAAATTATTTAAAACACTCTTATTTTATTTTAAAAAATTTATACTATTTCTTCAAGATGGAAAATTAAAAATTTGTCTATTAAAGTAATTATTTAAAATTTTTAAAAAGTTATTTATAATAACTAAACGATTAATAAACTTTTGTTAAAATCTCCACAGAAAAAAAAAATCTATTCCAAAAAGTTTTAATTAAAAAGATATATCAAATAGACCCTAAATTTTGAATTATTGATTTCTCAATTACAATTTCTTTAAAATTAGAATTTTAATAGACCTAATTAAAATAGAAAAAGGTATATAATTAAAGGGTAAAAAAAGGTATTCTTTTTACAAATAAAATTTATTTAGTAATATAGATGATAAAATTTAGTTTCAGTATTAAAAAAGTATTAAAATATAAAACAGTTGTTCGCTCTGTACTACACACCTCGGCAAAGAAAAATGGCAAATGGGACATTTTTTTAAAAAAAAATTGTTCACTGATTTAGAGTCAGCTTGAAATTGCTGTGGATTTTGAAAAAATTGATTTTCTAATTCACAATATTTTTAAAAATAAAATTTATTAAATACTAAACTAATTCTCTTTAAAATTGATTTATTGTTAAAAATATTGTAACAATACAAATGACAATAATGTATATAGTAAATAGTAATAAATAAAAGTTATTGTAAGTGTTTAATATAATATAATATGATATATTACAATATAACATAATATCTAATTAAAATAATTTATAATATATATTATAACTAAAATAAAAGTAAAAAAATAATGAAAAGAAAAACTTTTGATTTTAACAATTTTATTTCTCAATTAAAGTTGAAATTTAAAAATTATTTGTAAGGCTAATTTTGGATTTTTTAATTTTAAATTGATATATTTTATATTATACTTAAAAATAAAACTGTTTTTTAAAATTAAATTTTAAAAAACAATTTTTGTCTACTTATCAAAATTTATAGTAGGATGGTATAATTTTACTAAAAGTAATTTTAAATTTTTTTTACTAAACACTTAGAGTAACTTTTGAGGGTTTAAAATCTCTCAATAATAATCCCAAACGGGTTGTTAATGGATTTTGTGTACAATTTTAAAACCAAACAGAAAACAATTTTATTTTAACATAACCTCTTAAATTAGTGTGGTGCATCCACGAAGTATGGTAAGCCAATGCTTTGTTTGGTTGGTATGTTGATGTCTACAGAGATACATACTTATCTAGAAAGAGCTGGGCTTAAGGCTGGGCTAGCTCTACATAAAATAAAATCCAAGTCCATTATAAGACAAGCCCAAATCGTTTTTGTTTAAAGAAGGTAAACCCGATTGAAGATTAGATCAGACCAGAGGAAGCAAGTAATTAATTTCCCTGTTCTTTTTTTTCCCAAAAAAATAAAATAAAATAATTTCCATAAACAATGTTAGCGCATGCATGAACTACGTGCCTAAATCTCTCAACTTCTAAGAGTAAGTTGTAGTACTCATAAACTTGTATCAGCAGGTAATCACATGGTTATGTCTACTAATCCACTCAGCCTGCCATGTGTATTGTTATCAACTTATTACAACCTAATTAAGTGCCAATTGTGACAAGAAAAAGAGAAATCCACACAGTGAAGTGTATTTTGCGTGCCCAAGTTTGATCAATCATTCATGTTCAAGTCTAATCATCTGAAAACTGAAAGACTTTTTGTAGGAAAAGAAACTTACAAGAAGATAATACCATACATAGATATAGCACTCTGAGTTTTCATTTAATTAGAGGGGGACACATGGTTGTTGCACTGCTTTTCATGGGTTCTGCTTGTGGGTACTGTATATAACAATTGTTTAGCAATGAAGAAACGAAGATGGAATGGCTTTAAAAGTATTTAATTAATAATGATAATTAATAGTCGATCAACAATAAAAAAAAAATAATCATAAGCAAAGCTGAGGAGGCAAAAGCAAAGATTGTCATTGTCTTGTTACTACTTTTATGTTGTATATGAGCTTATAATTAGCGTCTAATGGCTTGTAATTTCATGCTTTTTTCTTTCTCATGGCCAACCGACAAACACCCAATCTCAATGCCTCGTCATTCAATAAAGTAGTCTTACGACTAAAGCAGTACTACTTCTATGCATATTGTTTGCTGCTGCAATTAATTAAGGTTAATTAATTTGCTCATGGCTTAAATGTATATGATTGGTGGTTTGGCCAATGCTCCACAAAAGTTGTTGTTTTAGTTTATAGTAAACTAATCAAAGAGATGATTTAGGTGTCAAATGGGGAACTTTACTTGCATGGGGGAAAGATTTTAATTGTGACTATTTTGAACTAAAGTCAATCCTCATGTTTTAAATTTAAAAGCTTATTAAAGCTAAATGTATTACAGCTTTACAGTTTGTGTTGTTCATTAAAGAACAGTATTTTCGGTGGAATTTATAAATTAAATATGGTTGTGAAATCTGGAAAATAAGTTAGTTAATTAATTAATTAATCATCCAAATCTTCCAATAATATTTCTTTTCTTTGTTTAGCGATCGAATCCAAATTAGAGGCAGTTTAATCAGAGTAGTCGTTCCATAATCAATCGGGTCTGCTTTCATCCTCATGTTAAATTAAACCCACAGATCCCACATAGATTTAATGACTGTGTATTAATTGCTCAACAGTCATATCCGAAACAAATAATTAAAGTTGAAGGCCTGTGTTAATCAAAGTATATATTATTAAGTAATAATAGATGGAGACAACTTCGCTGCATGGTAAGTTATCATGTCTCTTTCTGTCCAAACAATCAAATCCTTTCTCTAATTACGTCGGTAGATCTACTAATATTTAAAATAGTAGATCAGCAAATCTATTGCTATATATATATATATACCCTTAATTTAATATTCAAATTCAAGCGAACCTGATGATCGATTTGCTTTTGTTGACTAGTTAACAAATTCTGTAAATTATTAAGTGTATATATGCCCTTAAATGGAGGGTCGTAACTAGTTTACTTATATAATCTATTCTATATTTTGTACAATGTATGCATTAATTAATATTAGTTCTACCTTGTTAATGAGTTGTGAAATTCGGTCAATGTTTCAATACAAAACACAGTTTGATTAAGTTAACTTCCTTGGCAGATTCAAAGAACTAGAAAGAAGCTTTCTTTAATAGTGTCATCGTCTAGGAGATCAAACCTGTATAACAAACATGCAAAACGTTTCATTAATCTATATACATGTGTTATATTGTCTGGAAGGATTGTTCTGTTCATCATGTTCCAATATTTAGTCAACATTGATAAATTGTTGTGTTTATATTATATCTATATAACATGAAATTAAGAGGATCCTCGAATGAAAATGGCGAGTCACATTGTTGGCTCTTACATATTTACATCTCCATTTACCTTTTCGATTAGTTATGAGATTAAAGGATCAAACACAAGTTTAATAATTAAATGTTGTCAGATGATGGATAATCTACATTGTTATGTTGAGATTTTATCAAAATATATAATATATATGATTTTGTACTATCTCGTGTGATTATCACAAATAAATATATTAAAAAATTTTGGTAGGTAATGAGTGAATTCATCTATTTAAAATACAGATTTTAAGACTCAGTAACCAAGTATTGTAGTTAAAATGAAAAAAAAATACTATTTTTCCATACAAAATACTAGATATCGAAGCGCAGTGGATGAGGTGTTTGTGGTATTGGCTGAATGTCGAGCATTCTTCTCAAGGCATAAACTAGGTGCTACCTCATTACAATACTGTCAATGCCAACTCGATGGCTCCCACCAACTGTTCACGATGAATGAGTTGAGACGACGTGTAACACATTTCAAACTCTTGCCCATGTGACGAGAGTTTTTAGAGAAACAGCCAGTAACTGCTACTGCTTGAAGCAGCTCACTAACTACTTCCTTTCAATGGAGTCGATATTTTCTATATATATATATATAGAAGGAGAAGCAAATTAGAGAGAAAAGAAAGAGAAGAATTAAGAAATAGAGACAAGAAAGAACAAAGAAAAGAGAACGAGAAGAGGAACAAAAAGCGAAGAGCATAAAAAAATAGAAAGACAATCAAGCAGAAAAGAGGAGAAAATAAAAAAAATCTATTGTATAGTTGAAATTATATTCAGAAATTTAATAGATAATATATTTATGAAATTAGAGTAGTTTGATTCTTGTATTATAATACATATTAAGTTTTAAATAAATTTTAATAGTTAATTTTTAAACTATTTATTTTTAGAAAGTAGTGTTGAAACAAGAATTTAAAAAGACCCAAAATTATTTAAGATTGAGTAAAAGGGTTAAATACTTTCAAAGTATTATATATTTTCGGTACAATAAATATTAGCTACATTACAATTGAATTATATATTGATATGTTTAGTTGCATGCATAAATATTTTTGATAGGAAAATGATATTCTAAAAAATAGTAGTATACATTTGACAAATTATTTATTTGTTAAACTATGTATTGTATGGAAAATAGTATTTATTTTATGTGTGATATTCAATAATTATATAAAAGTGATTATATTGTGTCTTAATTAGTTGTGATTATTTAAAATATTATATATTTATTCTCCCCTTAAATAATAAGACTATAATCAATAAGGATCCATTATGACACCCGTGTATAATATGATTATGAATTATTTTCTACCTAAGCAATGAGGCGAGACCATTAAATATGATTATGATTTTCTCCCTTGGGCTGGTGTTTCCACCAAGTATAAGAAATTTCTCCCAAGTATTAATTTGGTGTGATTTAAATTATTCATAATGAGAAATATTTTTAATACGATGCCTTATTTACACATAATTTAAAAGTATTTATAATTATTTATAAAATTATATTTTCAAATAAATTATATTTATTCACTAGATTAAAAAAATATTTTATTTTTTATTAAGATACATAAGATTTCGTAAAGAGTGTAATTTTAATATATAATATTGAGACCACTATAAGCATATAATATAAAAATCTTTTGAGTAAATCATATTTATATGTAGACATCTTCTAGTCAGATACTTGTGTATGTGAATATATATATATATATATATATATATATATATAGAGAGAGAGAGAGAGAGAGAGAGAGAGAGAGAGAGAGAGAGAGAGAGAGAGGCTGCTTATATTGTGACTGAAATTTCGTTGCACGAGAATCATGAAAATTACAAGAGAAAAGAAAATTTAGGTATTTAACAGAATTCATCTGCAAGTCCAAAGAAAGATTGGAATGGATTCGATCACAGTAAACGGTAAATATAATATATTATACACGTCCCAGTAATTTATGTCAGTATTAAGTGGTATACGCTCACTATTTGCAAGATTAGTCGGTATAATATCAAGGTTGGACGATTATTAGCAGAAGTGTCAACATAATTAATTAAATTAACAGTATCCCCAATGCATAGTTAATATGTTGTTTTGGTAGGTGAGAGGCGTTCTCAATCTCTATGCTCGCTCGCCTACAGGTAGTGAAACGATCAAAACTAAATAATTTTTATTCTCCCTACTTATCAGACTTATTCCTATTTTCTCAAATTTTTCTGTCTGAACTTTTTTGTATCGTTTACGTAACTCTTGAGTGTTCTTGTATTTCAAGCATCCTCATTGGCTGTTATTATGTTGCAAAGTCCTCATTAGCTGCCGAGAAGGCAACTGAAAATTTGTAACACAAATTGTTGACTAGGATTTCAGTACTTAAAATGTTTACATATATAACTTGAATTGAATTGAATTTCCATAAGTAACACTACTGTTTCGAAGATGGGGCTGCAGTGTGGGACTTGATCATTTCGCATGCAGCTTCCTGGTATAAATTATAATGCGAGACAAAAGAGAACTGCTGCCTCTTTGTTTAAGATGATATAAATATTTGTTAGTGGGGGCAAAGAGGAACTGATTTGTGTCACTTTCCACTTCATAGAGTGGAAGGGCGGGGGGGGGTACCGTTTTGTTTGAAATTAATTAGCTATATAATATATATATGATATGATATGATATGATGTATCACATGGGGCTGCAAATAAACTATGTCCTTCTTTCCTGACATGTCCAAATCATGGTTTTCCTAAACAATTCATCCACACAAAATTGATTAATAAATTATACCCAATTGTTTTTTCTTTAATATTGTCTAGACAGCTACAAGGGAACACCCTCCTTTTGGGGCCATGCATGCTTCCCACTAACACTTACCTCTTTCTCTTTGATTTATTTGTTTCTTACCCCACATCTTCATTTCCCTTAAGAGTTTCAATGGGAAAACGTTATAATTATATTTTGAAAAATAATTATATGTTTTAGTTTTACTAGGAAGCTACCTTACTTACGTGGACATGTGATTGGCAAAACAATGAATTAACAATGGTGAAATTATATATATTTGTTTTCTTGTATATCATTACGTACGTTACTGATGTCGAAGACTGAATGATTCATTGTTTCACATCATGTTGCAGGCAAGTCATGTATATTACTAGTCATCGGATATATACAACCAGCATGCATAGAAGTCATCTGTATTTAGTTACATGTATCAGACAAGAATTTAACCCAAAATCAGATCTCTGGAATAAGGACATTAATCCGACAATTAAAATCTACAGTTACTTATCCCTACTTCATTACAACCTGTATCGATTGGGAGTAGCTGCTCATTAGCATGTTCGCATAAAATAATGGTTGCTTATTGATGCCTACTTTGCTGCATTCGTTATCGTTATTACGAATACATAGATCCAGTTCATGCTATATATATATATATATATATATATATATATATATATATAGGATTGTTTAGCTCTCAGATGCCTTATCCTGGTGTTATTTTGGAGTTACATGATATATTCCTATTGGCTAACTTATGTGCTATTGATATAATTCAAAGATTTTCCCAGATTTTATGCACATATACGTAGTAGTTGGCTAATTTTTAATGTTTGTGTGTGTGTATATATATATATAGCCACGGAAAGATATGTAAAGCTAGCTAGTGGGGGGTGAAGGTAATAGCAAAGCCTGTGATGTTTTCATGAATTGACACAATGCATACCCCGAAGAGGGGAGACCAAAATGGAAGTCGGACATAGTAAACTGAAAGCTTTATATCTATATATGCAGTAATGATAGAAAATAAATAAGAAGATAAGATCGAAGTAAAATAGGCAACCCACTTCAATTGTAGTCGACAAGGAAATTTTTCAATGCATGATGATGTGTTGTGTCTTTCACTCTATACAGGGTTTGGTTTCTTCGTGGAATTTGATCAAACGGATTTCTAGAAAGCCTTCACATATAGCTCCAATAATAGTTATAATTCATAAATATCGACTTGTGAAACAATTTTACATACCTCCCATGAGTTTTGAAAAATCTACATTTAAATGAAAGGTTCAAAAAAATTCACATTTATTTTCCCCTAAACTGTTAGTTGACCGCTAGAAAACCGTCAAGATTAAAGACATTTTAAATATTTTATTAATTTAATCATTTTTTAACTTATTAGATAATTAATTCCTATAAAATATTGTATTATAATTCATTAATCATTCAAGATTTCAAGTTATAAGAGTGAAATTTTAAAATAAATTATATGAAAAATCATATAAGATATATGTAAATAAAATAATACTATTACATTAATTTATAAGTAAAATTTACATATTTAATATTATTATTTATCACAATTATAAATTTTTTTAAGTTAATAATAATTTTAAAATTATACTTATTTCATGTATATGTACACCTAATTAACAAAAAATAATATAAAATATAATTTAATTAAATGAGTACATGGATATATCATATTTATTTTACAAAAATTCTAAATATCAATTCTAAATTCAAAATTTTTTAAAATTATAAAAAATAAGACTAATTCATGTTATGTAAAATAATATTGTTATATGAATAATAATGTAATATTTTATGAGAATTAATTATGTAATAAGTTAAAAATGATAATGTTTAAAAATACTTTTAATCCTAACAATTTTCTAACGGTCAATTAACGATCTAAGAAAAGTAAGTGTAGGTTTCTTTAAATCTTCTATTTAAATATAAATTTTTTGAACTTCAAGGGAGGTATGTATTAATTCCCTTAAATATATAATCATCAACTTTGCAGCCATATTTTCAACCGAGCCATATTTTCATGCATATTGTCAAAGGAAACTATTTCCCTCCAAAAAAAAAAAAGTTGTTAAAATTTTTAACAGGCATAACTACAATAATTTAAAGAATCAAACCTCTTTCCATTCGAGAAAGAAAGTAAACACCTATTATTAGGCTACCAATGAAAAATTTTATGTTAGATGAATTTAATATTTTTAATTAGTCAATATATAGTTACATCGTACTAATATGAATTTAAGTGTTTCTAACTTTAAATACAAGTAAATCATTGTTTAATATAAAATTAATAATTAATTGTCTGTTTGTGGATCCCACAAAATTCCATCACAATTAATCATATTTAAAAGAATACATTAGTCAAAGACCAGATACATAACCAATTCAAAAAAGTAAATGTGATCCTAATGATAGATTCAATTGATTCATGCACATAAATACTGAGTCCACATATTAGGAATTGGTTATATATTAACATAACTTCAGTGTTAGACAATTATGAGTGCTGGGATCAAAATTTCCTGTTCATCCAAGATTTACTTGAATTTTCTTTTATAAATTTTATATTAATCAACTACAAATAAAACAGAGATCTTTCACTGAAACACACACCAATTTAAAAAGAATGATAGTTAGGATGTGGAAATATATAGTTTGAACATTGAAGCTAGCATATTCCCAGACCAATAATGGAGCTGTATTTTGAATCTCCAACATCACAGTAAAATCCAACCTACATGGCTGGAACTTGGTCTCCATGGTCATCTTCAATATCCACTTCTATCTGTTTCAGAAAAATATTTTCATGTGCTTCCTTCGCTCTGTTTTCTCTTTTCAGCCGCAACAATAATGATGATTATCAATTATATTACTTAATCATTAGTAAAAATCAAGTTGACCAAACGAAACGCAAAGAACGGTTTTATCTAAATTATAACCCCTATGCGGTAAAAGTTTTGCACTGGTGGCCCACGGGCCCAATGTCGGGCCATTACTTCATAAAAAGTTTCGCAATCTCTTTTGATAGTGTTTTTTTTTTCCTTATTTTGGGTAAAATATAGGATATTGGGATAACAGTGTTGTGACAAAATGATACTGCTTTTAGCTTTTAACTCGAAACTCTGTCGTATTAAACTTAAAAAGCTACTGTACTGCACCTGTAGCTGTACCATCTGCTACGCTATAGCGCTAGCTATTGTGGCTACAGATACAAATACCTAAAGTTATAGGGACTTTTTCGTTATTTTTATTACAGCCAAGGAAAAACCTACCCCGTCAGAGCTGTGATTACGTGCTCTTCCAGGTTCCTCATACGGATATCAACGAGGGCAGCAAGACCACGTATGAACTTAAAAAGACGGATATTTACAAGATCCACCGCCATTTGCTACGTATGCGAAGCAGCAGATTTTACCTCTATTGATATGACCAAAACACCCCGGATGAATAAAATATATATTCATATATATGCTTTTTACCCACCTTTCCAGTCCGAGTATGGTAAAAAATTAAAATAAAAAAAAAAAGTGAAAAAAAGCGTAACCACAATCACAGGGCTCGTCTAGCCGTCAATCCTCAAAAGCAAAACACTGATTCCACGCGCCCCTGTCGCTGGCTGCTTCTTTCTGTTTACAGTAAAGTAGGCGCTCCTGATTGCGTCGTGGTATACAAGCGCGTTAGGGTGCGTTGAACTTGTACGCCTGCTTTCTTTTTCAAAATTCAACCTCCACCATAGTTTATCTGATTTCTTTGTCTTGTAAATCTCCTCTTTTTGAGCCCTCCTTTATTTTCTCATCTCGTTATACAATAATTAAAGTAAATATCAAACTATAGGGATTGACTACTATGTATTGATATATATATATATGTTTTAATTTTGTGTAGCCAAAGTCTGTGAACAGTATCAAACTCTGTCAAACGACGTCGCTGGCTCTCAGGTTTGGATTTCTTCTGCTGAAAATATTTGATTGAATTCGTGAAATAAGGAATCACTAGTTATTCATATAGGAATAATAAAAAACAACAAAAAAAAAAAAAGAAAGGGAAAACCAATCTGTAAAATAGGTTGAGACATGTGGTTTTAAAGAATTTGTGCTTTTGAATTAGAGCCATAAATTGATAGTTCTAATTTAAGTGTACCCAATTAAAAGGCATTATACGAGAAAGAAAAATGAATCAAATTCTCTGAATACGGGTGTTGATCTTATCTTTGTATCGTTCAATGTTGCAAAATGAATCACTTCATTTTTGGATTGGGGATTGTACACCGATGACATGACAGAAGACAGAGCCTTGGGAGTCTCTTGACAGATGATTAGTAATAAAGAGAAAACTTGTGGGCAATATAGGAACAAGGGGACACTACTTTTTTGGCTTTATGCTTTTTACTACACAAGGTGTAACATAGGCATACAGTCTATGTAAATTAACGAGGAGAACAGGTATATGTACGTATGTATATAAACTAATAATTAACCTTCTTTTACCCATCGGTAATGGGTTTTGGGATTGTAGATCCAGGCATAGATGAAAGAACATAGTGTGGAATTGCGGTTTATGCTGCAATAGTATTTATGAAATGAGCCTGAACGAAAGCAGCTGACATTACTGTAGCTTGAAAAAATTTTCTGTGGGAAAAAAAAGCTGAAACTTGAAAGCTTTGAGCCTTGACTGTACTGGCTATAATAAGTGTTACAACAACCTGTGACAGGGACTCAACTGTAATTTGATTGGTTGTTGGCTTGAAGTGAAGGGTGGGTTGTCGGTTTTACCCTTAGGAAATGAGGGAAGGACAATAGTGTATAGCACTGTGAGGTGACAGAAGGAGAGAGAAATAGATACAGTAGAAATAAAAAAAGAGAATGAGAAAAAATAAATAAATAGAAAAGAAAAGAATAGAATAGAGGGAGACAGAGAGAGAGAGAGAGAGATAGGGACTGGAGGGAGAGAGAGAGAAATGGAGAAGAGGAAGGGCACTCTTTTTACCTTTTTTATGATGCACGCATCCATGGCAGAACAGAGAAGGTTACAGAGTACTGCTTCGACTTAAGGCTTGTAGAAGAACGGCAACAAAGAACAACATCATCATCAATATCAACCACACATAGTTTTGTTCTTTTTTTTTTTTTTTGGAAGAAAAGAAATAAGAGAAGCTAGCAGAGGGACAGAAGTATGGAGCTGAAATGGAGTTGAAGATAACATGGAGCTGAAGAGAAAGAGAAAGTACTGGTGTGTCTTAAGAAGAGTGAAGAAAAAAATTAAACAGGTGTTTTGCTGAAATGGATATTTATTGTTATTGACTCTGAGTTGAGAGAAAAAAAGAGATTCATCAACATTCATGGCATGGCATGCAAGCAAGAACCAGTTGGTGGGTCTAACAAATCTATCCAGATGAGTTAACTCATTTTATTTAAATGTTGGTCTTTTCTTGATCTCTCTCCGAAGATTTGGTTAAACTTTTTCCAGCAAATTAGTACATATTATGAGAGGCATATCCATGCCCTTTCACTTGCAAGAAAAGGGTGTCTTCGAAATCCAAGATTTGACTTCGATTTGCTCTCAGGACAAGTGGAAACAAAAACAACTACAGCAACAAGAAGTGAACAGCAACAGCAACAACAACAGCTTTTTTTCTTGTAATAACAACGAACCAACTTCTGTTCTTCATATGAGAAGAAGCCAAAGTCCACCCACTTCAGCTTCCACTCTTTCCTCCTCACTCAACAATACCACCAACACCACCAACACTGATAACACGCCAACTATCCCCCAGGAACCGGTGGCTCCTTTGCTTAATAATGAAAGGAAAGATGAGTGGGCGACTGAGTTTCAGCCGATTCAAAGCGGGCTAGAGGTGATTACTCCTGGTGGAGGTGGAAGATGCGGTCTTGGCTTAGAAGATTGGGAAAGCATGTTATCAGAATCGAGTCAAGAACAGTCGATTTTGAGGTGGATCGCCGGGGATGTGGACGACTCGCCGTTTGGGCTAAAGCAGCTGTTGCAAAGTGGTGGGAATGGGAATGGAAATGGTCACAGCTCTCTTGTTGATTTTGAAGGCAATGCTGGCTGTGGCTTGGGGATTGTTGATCAAGCTTCAAATTTGGAGTCAATTGGTGGTGGCGGCGGCCTTGCATCTGGTAATGTAATTTCTACCGGTGTTACTAATTTAGGTGCTTTTTCTGGTTCTGGGTTTCTGTCAAATAACAATGGTAATGGAAAGATTGGTTCTTCCTCTGGGTTTGTTAATCACAAGGTAGTTTCTGGTGTTGGGTTGAATAGCAACAACAATTGTAATACGCAGAATGCAATTTTTGGTTCAACGGCTAACAATAATATGCCTCTTGCGCCAGTTTCTTTGCCTCCTGGTGTGATTTACCAGCAGTCTCAAAACTTTGTTGAACCCCCAGAAGAGAAGCCGCAGATTCTTAATCCTCAGATATTGATGAACCACCAACAGCAACACCATCAAAATCCAAACTTTTCGTTGCCTTTAGGTGCTTATCCGCAGCAACAAGAACACCACCACCATCCCCACCTGCTTCAGCCACAACCAAAACGTCACAACTCAGGAGGAAGTTTAGACCTTTCCTCGCATCATGTCCCCAAACCACCATTCTCTGATTCAGGCCACGAGTTCTTGCTAAGAAACCATCAACAACAAATGGGGTTTCCTCAGAATGTGCAGTTTCTTCCCCAACATCCTCAACAAAAGAATTTGATGGTATCAACAAAGCAGAGGCTGTTAGGTCCGGGGAGTGACGAGGTTGCCCGTCAACAACATGCTTTACTCGACCAGCTCTATAAGGCTGCAGAGTTGGTGGGTACTGGGAATTTCTCACACGCGCAAGGGATATTGGCGCGGCTCAATCACCAGCTGTCTCCTGTAGGTAAGCCCCTTCAAAGGGCTGCTTTCTACTTCAAAGAGGCTCTGCAGTTACTATTCATGAACAACCCAGTCACCAACCCACCACTTCGTAGCCCTACCCCATTTGATGTTATTTTTAAAATGGGAGCTTATAAGGTTTTCTCTGAAGTATCTCCTCTTATCCAGTTTCTCAACTTTACTTGCAACCAGGCTATTTTAGAGGCTCTTGATGATGCTGATAGAATCCACATTGTTGACTTTGATATTGGCTTTGGCGCTCAGTGGGCTTCATTCATGCAGGAACTTCCAATGAGAAGTAACAGGGGTACTCCTTCATTGAAAATCACTGCCTTTGCCTCTCCTTCCACTCACCATCATGTGGAACTAGGGCTTATGCGTGAGAATCTTACACAGTTTGCTAATGAGATTGGTGTAAGTTTTGAGCTCGATGTGCTTAACTTTGATTCTTTGGATCAAACCTCTTATGCACTGCCCATTCTTCGATCAAGTGAAAATGAGGCACTTGCTGTAAATTTTCCTATCTGGACTTCTGCAAATCAACCGACTGCATTGCCCTCTCTCCTTCGCTTTGTCAAGCAGCTTTCACCCAAAATTGTGGTATCATCAGATAGAGGATGTGATCGAAGTGATTTACCATTCCCGGAACACATTCTTCATGCCCTCCAATCATATACTAACCTATTGGAATCACTTGATGCTGTAAATGTAACCCCTGATGCTCTGAATAAGATTGAGAGATTCCTTCTTCAGCCCAGGATTGAAAGTACTGTATTGGGGGGGCTCAGAGCCCCGGACAGAATGCCCCTTTGGAAAACACTCTTTGCCTCGGCTGGGTTTTCCCCTATAACATTCAGTAATTTCACTGAAACTCAGGCAGAATGTGTGGTGAAGAGGACTCCAGTGAGGGGGTTTCAAGTTGAGAAGCGCCAGGCATCACTTGTGCTTTGTTGGCAGCGTCGGGAGCTTACCTCAGCATCAGCTTGGAGGTGCTAGGCACTAGGCGCAAATATTTGGCAAGCAGGGGTTGTTTTTAGCAACTCACAATCTACTATAGAGGTTCCAACTTGCTCTACTTTAATTAAATGAATAAATATGTTGAACTGTGGTGTGGCACCTCTTCTTATGTCTTAATACTAGTGAATTGTTTTGCTTGTGAGTCCTCTGCTTGTTGTCCATCTGCTATGAACAAGACTTGTATGTCCCAGCAGTAGAAAACATCTAACTGGAAAGTTTAGTAGTATTACATTTTCTGGACATGGATATTTCTCCTATGGTATTTTGGTGTTTTCATAATGAAGCAGCATTTTCTTCTGGTTAAGGGAGTGATAGTTTGTTGTATACTTCACAACCAATGTGAACTTTTAATGCAATAGATCTTACCAGATTTCAGTTTATTTTTTTGAGTGAACTTTGTGCTGCATGTTGACTTGATATGTGAATTTAAATGCTTACTGCATATCGTGGTAAATTTTCTAGTTCCAAGGTTAGACCCGATGGTTACTATTATGATAAAAGTTACTGTGTTTCTGTGTGAAGTTACATTAGGGTAGTGATAAGCTTTTGATTATGTAGAGGTTATAGAAGGGAGACTTTTAAGAGAGAAGTGGTGCTGAAACAAGGAATCATGGAGAATATGTCCGAGGCGGAGTACCTTTGGCTGCTAAACACAAGAATTTACCTTCCTCATTTAGCATTTAGTCATCTGCAGTGGAGGCACATAGAACTTTATAGGTGCAAGTGATTTTGGAACAAAGGTCTTTTTATAAATCAGGCACCAAAACAATTTAATTAAGCTGTGCTTTAATATTGCTGATTCTCTGGTCTTAAAATGCAGGTTTACTATTTAAATCTCTGTGGTTTTGTGGAGACTTAACATTTAAGCTCAACTTGGCTTAACTGATTGTAATTCTGCTTGAGGTTAATTGCATAGATCCTTACTCACTGCTTTGCTCAATTTAGAGACCTTTCTCATATCTTAGGTCCTCATGTTCTTTCATACAGCTTTACCAAATTTTCCTTTGGTGCTACCTCAATTTCATATCTTTCTTTCAATTTTATGATGGATGACAGTGGTGAAAATCTTGCGTAATGGAATCATGTAACAGTTTCCAATCCTAGATTTTTAGCTGAAAAAGGAATTTCTGCAGCCATGTCATCTGTTTTGTAGATGACTGTGCATCTTATGTGTAATCTTGTGTAGTACATGGACTCGTTCTGATAGAGTAGATAGGTCCAGCAGCTCTCACTTTTTTCTATAATGACAGTGATTCATTTCCATTCTTCCATCACTTGGAGGTTGATGTTTCATATAGATAGCTGCAAAATGGCTTTGCATATAGTTGGCCACTCTTCTTAGAATTTTGTTTTGTCAAGTACTAGCAGTGTCATGCTTTGTTGGGCTATAATGACTTGCTCTCATCAACAAGACACTGGATTCACAGTAAAAAGGATGATTCGAAATGATAATGTGAGTACAAAGGTGATCTGTTATTGAGTATTGGACCTGGGACCTTCATTTTTTTAGAATTTTGCCGGTCTCCAAGACTAAGGTACAATGTTTATTTCTCATTTCAGAGCCATCCTACTGTTTTAGCCAGTCGGTGAAATCTGACTTCATTTGTTATCAATGGCTAGTTTTTAGAGAATGCTTCTTGTACGTAATGAGTTATTCTTCAAAAGCTCAAGTCAATAGGCATCCCCAAGATCTTGCCGTTTAAGTATACGCCAAGATATAATGGCACCACATTGTTTAAACCTTATCCAGAACTTCAGTTTGGTGGGAAATGGATCCTTCCCATATCATCTTTTAAGTATTATAATGCCCCTTGTTTGATTGAAAGCTAGTCAGATATAGAAAAATGGTGCACAAGTTCATTAGATAAAATGCAAGATTTACATAATGACTGCAAGTTTAGGCCATCAATTATCCAGATCATCCCGGACAAGCTTAGCTTAGCATTCCCTGTACAAATTCCCATTTCAGAAACCTTCTACACATTGCCTCGGAGCAGTTCAATGATTAATATAAGAATAAGCAAAGCAGCTGACTTGTGAAAAACAAGGCCAAGTGTATGCTGTAATCTTGGAAGACAACAACTACAAAGACACCTAAGATTGACTGTTTTCTTTTCTCTGAATTCATTAACATAATATAATGAATTGCTTAGAGTTTTGTCATAGCGTGTCTGAACATTTTCTTTTCTCCTTGCATGTACTGCACCGAACACGTAACGCGTCATTCTCCTTATATTTTTCTAAGTAATTCATTAATGTAATACAAACACAATGCTTGGGGTTTATTTATTGCAAGAGCTACCAATGCTTGTCTTGTAGTTCATTGAATTTGCTATTTTTATTTGTTAGTTATTGGACATCTACTAATCTACTCACATGGGTCATGTTTGATTCAACCGCTTCCACTTGATTACTTTACTTGAACATTAGTTTAATTTATTTGTTTATTTATAATGAATGTTGCATTTGAAAGATACATGAAATTCATGTAAGGCTGTTATAATTAATACTTTCAATTAAAAAAATACGAGAAAAACTTTGTATTCTTGCTATAATACTCACAAGAACATGCTGGGTATGGACAGCGACAAAGATTAATCACAGCTTATATGGTTTCTCCATTTTCTTTCTTAATTATTCGATTAAAATATTTAATAATACTACCAAACGTCGGTTTCGCTGAAAACGAACTCCTATAAAAATCCCTGCAAACAACCTTGATAATCGTTTCAGATTTAAAGTAAACCCAATTATTTAATCAATAAAATATTGCATTAGCTTTTTGCTTAATTAATTAATCAATCAATTAATTATTAAAATAAAGGTCTTTCTGCTTAGTTTTCTAGCTGGTTTAATGTATTATATTAATCTGTATGACCTCAGATTTGATTAAAATAATCTTTAAAAGATTTAATCTAAATTACAAAGGAACCTAAATTCACGCTATCTTGAATGCCAATCGCTTTCTTATGGGACGATTTTTAAATTAAAAATATATTTTTCAGTATTATTAGGGGCAAAACGGGTATTTTATTGAGATCAATTATTATATAGGGATATTTTATTATTTCTGAAAATTTGCCGGATTTAATTAAACATGTGAGAGTTGTGTTATAAGCCCAGGGCTGCAGGCCCAAAACGAGTGTGAACTTCAATGAGATAAACTTTTTGTTTGTTTTTTTTTTATTTAATATGGTTGGCTTATGGGTGCGCCAGTGGTCCAGCCCAACTAACTCAATGGCTCTTGATTTTGTGACCACTTCACTTTTTTTAAGAAAATAAAAAATAAAAAAAAAGGGGTGGTGGGGGAGCCATGTTGATTTTCTTTTCTTTTACATCCAAAAGAGGAAAGATTGGACAACAAAATAAACTTGAATGACTAGTTCCAAGCTTCAACACTTTAATCATTCATATTCACGTACTATATAATAAAATGCAATATATACATTATATATTATATTCTTTTTTTTGGAGAGAAAATTCTACTCTCACTCTAATCTAATATGATGAACTCCATAGTGCGAAGGTCTCACTTTTTTTGTGTAAAATAATCTTACTGGTAGTGCCAGCAAGGTTCAAAACAGTTGAGGAGTCGCACTCTTGGCCACATAAACCTTCCCCTATTTGTCTTTTTGTGATTTTTAGTTAAAGAAAACAGTTTTATGTTATTAATAGGGTTACTATTGATGACATTTTAAAATTTCAAATTATATGTAAAAATTGTTAAAACATTTAAGAGTAAAGCTGAAAATAACCCCTTTTATTTAGATAAAATTAGAAAAAATAATATCAATTTATATCTAAACTTTACCATTATTAAATAATGAAAATATTAAATATCAAATATAAATAAAAAATTAGTGAGTTTCACGGTGTTTATAAATAAAAGTTATTTGAATTTGTCACTAAACCAAAATTTTAAGAATTATTTTTTAATATTTTTCAAAGTTAGTGTGCATGAAAAGTTTCTCATGCAACATATATAATGCATATTTAGGAGTAAAATATTATGCTTTTTAATTCACAATTATATTTACTATAGTGTGAAATAAAAAAATAAAAAATATTAAAAAAAATTGATCATTGCTTGAAATATTTTATAATAATTGTGATTTTAAAATTAAATATAGTTATGACATTAAATGTTCGTTTGATTTAATTTTTTTATTAGTCAATTTTTTTTTTAATACTAACAATTCTTTTCTAAATTTTTGGACACTATTTTGTTGATAATAAAAAAAGAATTTTAAAAATTAAAAAAATAATTTTACTTCAATCCGATCAAAATTAAAATTTTTGGTTGTATATTTTTTTAAAAATAAAATTATTTAAAATATTTTTATTTTATTTTAAAAAATTTATGTTATTTTTTTAAAAACAAAGTATTAAAAATTTATTTATTTAAATAATTATTTAATTATTTAAAAATTATTTTTTATTTATTTAAATATTTAATAATTTTTATTAAAAAATTATTTATAAAATTTCTACTTATAAAAAGTTTACCTAAAAAATCTTCACGTGAAAGGTTATGCTAAACAAACCGATACATATTCAAACATATTCCGATAAAAGTTAAAAATTATAAAAATTGAAATTGAGATATAAATATATGAAGCAAAATAAAAACAAAAACAAAAGATTATAATTTAGCATGTAATTGTTGGACTAAAATTAGAAAGTGGTTTTAATCATGTAGTCGCGGTGGGCCCTGGACCCACTTTTGACATCATGATTTTGGTTATCTAACCATTAGATAGCACAGTAGTCATAAATAGTTAAATAAATATTACATTACACAATATCAAATCCATATCTAAGATTTAAAAGGGCAGTCAGTATCAGAGCAATTAATGACACTTACAGAAAGACAAATATGCCCTCGTCGTATTTTAAAATTGGAATCACGTCCCTAAAATTGAAAACAATGATGAAAATGAAAGTGACATCATCGTGTATTTTCTCTGCCCCGGCTGCAGCTGCAGCTGCAACTGCAACTGCAACTGCACTGTCCTGTACTGCTGAAATGAAAGCGACTAGTGATCTCTTGGGCTCTGTTAAGCGTGGCCCAACTGTTTTGAGTTGTCCAAATCGACATCTTGACATGTGTAAGGCGGTGACTCTAGCAGCCAGGACATTGGAGATTGATCATAAAGTTTCTTGTTTTATTAAATTTTATTACTGAATTTATCAAAAAGTTAAAGAACAATATAAGAACATATTATATAAAGCGTAAGTGCGCCCGACTCTCTTTTTTTGTAAGGATAATATTTAAACGAGGGAATGTCACCATTGTACCCCTATAATTTTAACTAATTAATTTAATTATCTTTTAATTTTAAAAAAGTATCCATTACCTCTTACAATTTAATTAATTGACAGAAAAATTAATGTTATGAAAATAAATAAATAATTTTATAAATTTAATTAATTTAAATAAAAATATTTTGAGAACTTAATTTTTTAATTTTCTGATGATTATTTATGTCAATTTGTAATAAGTATAATTTAATATTATTAAAATATTATTTTATTTAAAATTTATATTTTATTTTTAAATGACTACTGGTGAGACCTACATTTTATAAATTGGGATCCACTTTATTTATAAAGTTAAAAGTTTACGATATTTTAATAAATTCAATAATTTGTTGTCAGTCAACCAAACGACAGGATGTAACGGATAATTTTTTAAAAGTAATGAGTAATTTGATTAATTAACTAAAATTATAGAGGGGCAATAATCATATTCCCATTAAATTATTCTACCATATTTTCATGATCATCAATTTATCTCTTCTATATTCTTGAAAGTAATCGTCACAAACTCTAACCATTAACATATTTCGTTATGGTATTATTAATCTATCTTTAAATAGTATTATTATTTTTATGAATCATTTGATATGTAATTTGTTGTTTTTATTACAATAATCAATCGTGATAGATAATGCATGACTTTGTCGCTTGGTAGCATGTCTTTCAATCAAAGAACTTTTCAAACGTTTAATAATATAAGCATTTTCCAATCTATTTGTCTTCCAGATGTTGCACAACAAATGACAATTAGTTCGTCAATTAAATGCTTCACGAAATTAAAGCAATTTTGTCGTTGAACATAGCAATTTCTTTTTTACAATAATTACAAATTTATGTTTGGTATTTGCAAAAATTCGGTAACAAATTAACAGTTAAAATCCCTTGTTACATTATCTCAACTTCAAAATACAGTTGCTACATACATATGCAAAGAGAGCACAAATAAATTCATCTAATTCAAAACCCACGTGCGAGGCACAAGCACTTATCGTCATACTCCAACCACAATTCCAGATCATTGTAATGTTTGCTAAACCTTCTTCAAATAAGTTATGTTAGAAATGAATATAGGTAAAATTTAATTTAAAAATCAAGTTAAGAGATAAGAGTGTTCAATATATATATAAAGAGGATAGTAATATAATGTAATGATAATATGAGACGATTAACAAGTTATATAAAAAAATAATATAACTTTTTAATTATAAGTGAGAAAGTATTTTTGTTATAAAGAAGCCTCCTAACTCCATCCAGAAGTCAGGTATTTTAATTTCATTTTAATTTTAATTTGGACAGAAACATGCATATAAATTATAGATGCGATGCGCTAGCTAGCTCGCTAGCCGATAAACCATGAAGCAGCTTTTTGTTGCCCATCTAATCTTCAATTGCGTTTGTTTTTTCGGCAAGGCAATAATGGGTCGCCACCAATCAAACCCTAATTGCCAAATTTTCTCTTTTTCAACCTTCTTTTCCACCTACCAACATACATATATATGTATATATTCATGATCTCTATTCACACTACAACAACAATCTCTAATTTCCACTGTGTCCAAACAATTAAATAGTTAGTATATTGTTTGCCTCTTTGATTAGTAAACGAGTGCAGGAAAAAGGTAGGGTTTTCATTACACAAACAATCTCTTTATAGATGCCTTTTTCCAATCCAATCCAATCCTTTAGTGTTTTGATTTATTTATTTAATTAATTATCATTCATTAATGTGTTAGTGAGCGTAAAGAAAACGCGTCGTTTGATATTTTTATTTTTGGTGTTACACAAAAACCAAAAAGCAAGCACTCATCTATGTCAAAAAAGCCACTAAAATGTAGGCCATCCCATTTCAACTTCCATCTATGTCAAAAAAGCCATTGGGTCCAGGCTGTTTCCTGTGTTCTTATGCTCTGGCCCAATTTACATCTCAAAACAACTCGGCGGATGGCTTCCAAAATCTAACATATTAACGAATGTGAAAAAAATAATTAATAACTATTCAATTCATAATAATTAATAATTACTACTAAAAGGTGCATTAGGGCTTGTGGGATTCATATTATTTGTAACCTTTTTTGTCTTTACCCGAGCCTCTGCAAATTTTTCCTTCTTTCATTATAACCCCAATTCAATATAATATGTCTTCAATGTGTTTTTACTTTAGCCCTTACAAGTTCAATTTTCTTTCATTATAGCCCTCCTGCTTTCAGATTGTGTCTGCCCGTAATTCCACATTAATTAAGATACAGACTTGCAAATACAATTGATTGGCAAAGTCCTAAAACCATGCACACACTGATATCTCTAATTTAAATCAGCACATTGGTATTCGGCTATCTGCTGCTTTCCGAGTGTAATAAAAGCAGATCATCGCCATATCAAAAACTGGGCCTGTTTGCAGCCCAGGCCCAGCCAAAGTGGGCTGTACCTGATTCAGAAAGGTTTGTAACATTAGTATATTGCTCTCTCCTTGCACCTTCCAGCAAATTGCCAATGTTTTCCATTTCGTCTCCCATGGAGATACAAGACAAGATTTTCATCACTGAACAGCTTTAATATGTTTACTTATTGTAGTATTGTAAACAAATATAGAAGCTATTGATAGCTTTCTCATTGATCATAATAAAAATTCTTATAGGTATTGAAAAAAAAAAAATTCTTAGTTATTAATTAATAATTATGCATTTAATTTTATTTCTATGGGATTTATTCATTTTTCAATATTTTAAACTTTGGTGATCAATATTTATAGCATATTAAAAATGGATCTTCAAACAAAATAATTTATTAACATTAGGACTATTTTAGTGTAAAAACAGATGAGTTTAGTAGTTTGAAGGATTCATCATATACCCGTTAAATTTAGTTTTAGGAATGGATATATGCTCCGAACATGGTTAGAATATGTTAAATTAAATTTTCTAAAACCCTATATTCTTTTAACAATATAAATTTAATGCATAATATCATAATTATCTACAAATAAATCCTACTAATTTTTTTCTATTTACTAACTCATATTATTGTTTTATTTTAAAAAGTAATAACAATGAACATATTCAATAAGATAGGCTTATTTAAAAAATTTAATCAAAATAAAATACTATTTTCTATTTAAAACTAAGAAATTAAATAAATACATTGAACAAAATCATTTTACAACTTTGTCAGAGTTAATCTAAAAAATATTATTAATTTATCTTAAAAAATTTCAAAAAAATTATTTTTTTAAAAAAATTACTAAATTTTGAGTAATTATAAAAAATACAAAAAATAATTCAAGCTAAATTAACATACATTTTTCTATAACTCTATGAATAGTATAATAATATATAAATTTTCTATACAAACTATTGAATATTGATGCAACATATTATATAATTATCATATTTTTTTGTTTTTATTCTTATTAATTGATTGTGTTTTATTTTTATTCAATTAATATTATCAAATCAAATTAGTTCCTATACAATAATTTTGGGTAAAGATGTTTGTTTTCAGTTATTATTTTAAGTATAGTAATTAATAAATCTATTTAAGTCCAATAACATATTTATTTAATAAAAAATTTTATTTTTTATTTATAAACAAAATCAATATTTTTATTTTAATTAATTATTAAATTAATTTTATCTATCTTAACCAAACTATTTATTATTTGATATTATAAACAAATTATTAAAATTGTAAAATAATTCAACTCTTATAATACAAATGGATATATTTTGTTTGTTAGTTTTATGGTAAAAATAATAATATTTTATTTTAATTAATTAGACAAGATATAAAATAGTTTTATTTCATGTATTTATTAAATTTACAAATAAAAATAATATTTTATTTTAATTAAAAAATTTAAAGTAATTATAAGTATATTAGTTAGGGATATTAAGAGATATCTCCTCAAGAATAAGGTAAGAGAAAAATACCCCTTTAGAGTTTAAAGATAAAGAAATACCCCTATGAAGTTTGGAACAAAAAAAAAATACTCCCTAAAGTTACTAACTTTTAGACAAAATAACTCTCATGCCCTTAAATATTTAGAAGGCATTTAAATATACCAATTTATCTCTATTGTTAATACATAATAATTAATATAATTTTTTAACTTTAAAATAATACGATGAATTATTTTCTTAATTTATTTTTTTAAAATTATGTCTATTTTTTTATGATTTTATCCTAATTTTTTGTTATTTTAGATAATTTTATTCTTATTGTATTAATTTATTGTACATAAACAATTAAAATAGATTTTAAATAATATTAGTTAAAAAAAATTGTATTTCATTCACATAAAAGTTTAATATTATAAACTTATATAAATTGAGACAATTTATTCTTACTATATTATTTATTGCGCATAAACTATTAAAATAGATTTCAAATAATATTAATTGAACAAAAAGTTGTGTTTTATTCACATGAAAATTTAGCATTATTCATAATATATTTGAATGGTTTATTTATAATAAATTAAAATAATAAAAATTAAATTATCTAAAATAATATTTTAGGATAAAAATGTAAAAAAATTAAAGTATAATTACTAAAATGATTATAATTATATTATGTTATTTTAAAGTTATAAGATTGTATTGATCATTATGTATTAATAATAGGGATAAAATAGTATATTTATATATTTTTATATATTTAAAGGTACAATGATTATTTTATATAAAAGTTAGTAATTTTAGGGGAGTGTTTCTCTTTTGTTGAAGGAAGTATTTTTTTATCTTCAAATATGATGAGTGTTTGTTTTTAGGTGAAGTTTGAGGAGGACATCTCTTAATTTTTCATATTAGTTATTTTTAATTTTTTTTAATGGAAGTAATAATTTGAGCAACCAGGTTATTTGTGCATAATTAAAATTTTAAAAAATAAATGTATATTATTAAAAATTATAAAAAAATATTTTCATATAATAATAATAATAATATTATTATTATTATTATTATTATGAATAATAATACACTATTAAATGTGCACAAAATTTATGAAATCAAGCTTAATAAATTCTGACTTATCTTAGGTTTTCAAGGTATTTGTCTATTTTTAAAACTTGAGGGGTATATGTCGAATTCACTAAATTACTGAACTCATTATTAATATTCCATTAAAAATTAAAATTTTGATGGACAACAATTACACTAAAAATTTTAGATTTCAGAGAAATCATCCTTTCGATAAAGATAACAATTCTCACAAACGGATATATAAGTTTTCTGTAAAACTTTAGAGCACATTTTTTATTTTTTTTCAATTTTTTTAAATTTATATTTTTGATTTGATGTTTCTAATAGTTCGAAATATTTGTAGGTTAAAATTGTTTACAAAAATTATATTTAGTAAAAATATATATAATATTTAGTCTTCATATATAAATTTATTTAGTAATTGCAACTTTTAATTTAATAAATAATTAAACGAAAAAACAAAGTAGTTATACATTGAAAAATTAATATTGAAATTCTTTACTTATCGAATTAGAGCTAACCAATCAGAATAGGGAATACACACAAACGGACCGACCAAGAGTTGATTCCTGAACCTGGAAGCCCAAGGTCGCGAATCAGGTTTCAGAACCGGCAATTCACAAGCACAAGCAAAAGCAAGTCAACACGGCCTTGGGCAACAAGAAATGAAGCGTTAACTCAGCGAATAAAACCTTCCTATAAAATTTCTCTATTTTCGGTTGAAACTCACTTAGCGATTAACTGAAAATGGGTATTATCAGGAGCTGCTTCTCCTTCATGTTGGGCACTGCCTTCGGCGTCTACGTAGCGCAGAACTACAACGTCCCTAATATCAGGAAGTTAGCCGACACTGGCCTGGTGATGGCCAAACATATCGAAGAAAATTATCGCAAGCCCAAAAAGACTGACCAGGATGATTAGTTCACGATTCAGTGTATTCAGGTTCTGTGTAATTTTTTTCAATTTATTTTCTTTTATCTACAAAATTAAAAATTCCCGTTGTAATTACGCCGTGATATTGTGGCTTGATTGTACTTGAAATTTTTAATCATTAGTGGAAAGTTGAAATAGTTTGCGGATTTGTGGTTTGGTTTGTTTTCCGCCCGTTTCTTAAATTTGATTAGTCCCACGTTCTCGCGAATTATGTTAAAATTGGGACTTATTTAGCAACTCAAGAATGGCGGATGCAATGTTGTGCTTTCAGCTTGCTGTTTTAAAAGAATTTGTTTTCCTTTTGGATTGTTTGTTGGAAAAAAAAGAAGGAAAAATACACAATGGGTAGACTGTATTTAATATATGTTAGGACATATGCAAGTAATCTGTTAGAAATGGACAGCAGAATGTAATGCCCTTTTTGAATAAGTAATGACATGCAATAACAGAAATTTGGAATTCATCTTATGGATTGTGTGAAGATGTAGATCACTTGAGCTTTATTTGGACCCCTCGCAGATCAATAGGTTTATACTTCTCCTTCTCATCAAGTTGATAACTAAAATTGTTTATTTAGAAAGAGGAAACATTATTGTGAAATTCAAGTTTTGAGCAATCAATTGTTGGGGTATATTGTTTGCATTTGCATTGTCAATGGTAATTCTCTAGCAAGCGGATCACCCAGGCTTTCATTGCACAGCTCCTGTTGAGCTTGGGGTTGGGCTACTGTTCACTGAAACAAATTTGACTTGCCATACATAAACTTTTTACCTGAGTTACAGAGCAGTTCTAGCCATACATGAACTTGTTACCTAAGTTACAGTGTAGTTCTAAAGCAACACTTGCGCACCATGCACAACTAATTGTGCAGTGATCAGTAATTCAGTGAATAAGGGTGATTATCACCAAAGAAATTGCTGGGCAGGAAGAATTGACCATAATATTCAAGGATATGGACCCTGGTATGTGACTTTGTTTACTACCATTAATCTTTAGAGATCAAGAAGTGAAACTGTGTTGAGTTTGAACTCATGATTCTCCACTTTATAAACTCAGGTCTGTCATATTTATTTCTACTGACAATTTCTGTCTTGCTTATGATCAGAATGTCATATCATGATGCTGGGTATTCTTAACTATTTTGTGTATCTGTGTGTGTTTGGCTATAGAAAATTTGCTTGTACTTCAGCTTTCATATTTCATAATTAGCCAAAATATTGATATGAAGGCTCTTTACACTTGGTACTGAAATAATGATCCTGACTCCAATCTCTGATGCATATTTAGAGTTACATTTCTTTCCAATGATATTCAAAAAGGGAATACAGACAGAAAACCTCCTGACCTAGGTAAATCAAGGCCTAGTCGGTGATATTGTAATTAGTGGAAGATTGACATCTACAGAAAGTTTCAGAAGCTTCTAGTGCAGATCAGTGCCTGATAGCAAGAGGGATGAGCATATGTTCTAAAGGTTGCTTGTAGTTTCTGTTTTGAAAATAGACTGCCTTTGATCTGTCTTCTCTTTTATAGTTGTAAAGCTGGGAAGGGTCGTTTCCTGATATCTATATTTGATTCAGGCTGCTACTTGTCTGTAGGGTTGTAAAAAGCAAGGCCAGGCCACGTAAGAATGTTATATAGTTTGTATAGACCTTATTGAAATCAGGACAGCGAAAAAATGGTAATATCATGAGATTCGAAATCTTTGACTGAAGACTGGTACTTCCTTGCTATCCGGACTTAAGTTTAGTGTCATGTTGTTCAGCTGAATTGAAGTTCGCCAGTAAGATCCATATATTTTTCATCATATCGGTGTTTTGTTAATGAAATGGTTTATTAGCTTTTCAATGGGTGATTTCTTGCATAAATATCAGCAGTCATATCCTAAACTCAATGTCTTTTTTTTTATTTGTTGCTGTGATGTTGCTGTTGCCACTAAAGCATTAATACATCTGCGTGGAGGTTACTTGAATATGGATACAACTAAGTTTTCAATTTCACAAAATTTAGCGTTGCAGTTTCGGACTTTCAAAATTACATCTCTCTATTATACATAGACCTTGTTGTAATAATTACTTACAAACATGGCACATGTCAGTTGAATTCTTCTCTCTCGATCTCTCGTGGATGAGCTTAAAAGTGACATCCATTCATAATCTACCTGTGTTTCAATGCCATGCTTCCAATAATTTACTCGATGGTCAGACACAACTCACTTGAAGTGGAAGAAATAGATGGAATTGAGAGCAAACGTTCTTTCAGCTTTTGTGGTGAGCGCCATTCATCAATGCATGCCATTTGATCAGGATGTAAACTTGGGGTCCCCCTTCGATCTAGGATTTTCAAAATCTCTTCAGATTTACCGAGAAGGAAAACTGTGTCTCGCACACTTACTTCTCTTTCTTCAATGGTGCTGCTCAAACACTTCAAGGATATGACACGTGGTAAGTTGGTGAGACAAGCACCAATAATATCGGAAATCATGATAGTAAGTACTTCAAACAATCTTTCGCTTGTCTGGCAGTTTCTGCTTTGGTTATCCAGCATAATTGTTTGGCTTATTCTGTACATGGAATAAGCTGCCAATGCCTTGACGGGCCACTTTAAAGGGCTTTCCTTAAATGCACAATGATTCATATCTGTCTTCTTATATTCCATATACCTGTTCTTTGCAGCATCAGCAAGTGCTTCAAGTATTTCCCTTGGGCTGTTTGCTTGCAGGGACAGTTTGCGGAGATTCACATCCAGCCACAAATGATAAAGATCAACTCCTAGCCACACAGAGTCAGCTGCTTTCCTGATGTTAAGCATATCTCCTTTCACGTCTTGGTTTTCTTCTACATTTTTGACATACATGAGACCCTCATGCACACTATGCATCAACTTTTTAACTAAACAGCTATTGATGTTGGGAAGTGCAACTGCAATGCTTGTTAGTGTCACGACAGGAAGAGCCCAACAATTTGGAGGTTCATCAGATTCTAGACTGGGAACTAGGTAACTATCAAAGTCTTGCACTCCCTTGAATCCTTCTGAATTTGATTTTTTCAACAGTTTAAGGAGATGTTTGGGCTGCTGCTTTTTGGCCATCCGTATCCAATGACCAGTAGCATCACAATTATGCTTCATTATTATCTCAACTAGTTCATTCTCACCTTCAAGATGCAGAACAAAACGGCTAAGATCCTGATTTGAGCTGGACTGAGACTCTGATCTTGAGTCATTTGAAATGCTGTTGTTGGGTTTGAACTTTTTCAACTCTGTGCAAAAATCACAGAATAACAGAATCCGGCTTACAAAGTAAATGGATATTAATTGAATTCCTTTACTCGCCAACACAATCCCAATTTGCATTCTGATACACACATTAAGAAATAGATTTTTGGCATCATGCAAAAATTTCCTGCATCGTCGATTTTTTATTCGAAAAACTAGTGGGCACTCTTTCAACTCTTCTAGCATCTGCATCCAATATCGTTCTACTTTGAATATCCTATTTATGCAGATCTTCTTTCCTCTGTTTGGGCACCTGAAGTTAATGGCGGTGAACCATCTAAATGCTGGAGCAATAGTTCCAACTCCTACTGCGATGGTCTGTGCAACAAGAACTAAAGTGGTTGACCACTTATAGTCGGACTCCCCAGTACAAAATTTGAATGACCAGGGCATCAAGTAAGATCGCAGCATTGTTTCTGCTAAAGTCAGGGCGCTCAGGAGACACAGTGCACCTGAGGCAGTGCATGTAACTGAACGACCCATCACAAACTGGGGACTGCAGGTATGAGCCATAATCCAATGTTTCATCAGATCTTCTTTGAGTTTCTTGACCACTGGTCTGTCAACTTCATTTGAGCTTTCTTGGAGAGCTATTTCATACTTCTTCTTGCATTTCATTTCTAAATATTGCTTGTTGATTGGCACAGTTAAAGCCGAAAAACTCAAGATCACAAGCAAAACCAGCATGAGAAACATGATAAAAGCATGTTCTCTCCAGAAAACAAAGATTACTCCAGTTCCTAATTGGATGCAGATGTTAACAATCATTGTAACAACAAGAATTCCCAAAGCTATAATGTTCATGCAAAGTTCTTTGGTCTCCATGGTTCCAAGAGAAGGCATAGTATTACCCATTACTGTACAGATCAAGACAGCACTGCTAACCTTTGCCAGTTGGTCCTGTTTTTGAGGCATGGCAGTGTTCAGATCCACTGAAAATTTGATTGCTACAGCTATTATAGTCAGGGAAGTGGCGTTAAGCGAGAAATATTTGCACGGGAACCAGAATTTTCTCTGGCGGAATCCACGGATGGCATCGAAAGCCATTGGAGCTGCACAGGCCAAAGATGCTGCTGCTACATAGATGCCAATCCATGGCATGGGCTTACTGAACTTTGCTTCATTCAAGTGTCCATCGATGCTGCAGCCGAGCCTACCCATTTTCTTCTTTGTCAAACCTGAATCTCCTTTGTGATTATCTTTCCTTGATGGCTGAGAGTTACACCTATCGGTTCTGTTTTTTCTCGTGAAGTATATGACCAAGTAGTCTCCACTTTGAGCTAATTATTGGATTTAGTTCCCTCTACTTAATTACCTGTTGACACAAGACCGAGCGTATATTTGATTGAATAGAAACTGTTCCTGGACCTGCCAAGGATGTAATTGACTTTTTAGCCGTGAGAGCAGGTTGAACGTTGTCTTTTTTCTCTTCGAAGTCGAGTAGAACACAATAGACTTAGATTTGATGTTTCCAGAGAAGGTTGACTGGGTCCACAGTTGCTTGCTGGAGGTAGAATTTTCGAATATCGAATTTATTGGTGGTCCGCAGACAGTCATTATAGATCAATTCTGGAGCAAAAGTCACGGCATGTGCATTTGAATAATGGGTTTTCGGCTTAGACACTTGAGTGTGACCCCTTTGGTGGTACATGCATTATCAGCGCTTATAACTAGCTTGTCGCTACCTGTAACTAATCCAGTTTTGAATAAATGAGGTGATATCATGGCGCACCTATTTATAGAAAATTAATATTAATTTGTTAATACTGATACAGTGTCTTCCTACGGTGGCTGACGTGCTCGATGCCGTCAGATGTGTTATTTAACTTCGAGGCTATCTCGACTCTCTGGGAGAATGTGAATTCAACCCTTTCCAGCTGGGCCTGGGTTATTGTACACTGAACTACGAAGTTTTAGTTTCAGGCGTTGACATTTAGGTCCCATATTCTAGTCGTACTGTCCGAAGCTGTTCTAAATTCTATGGCACAGTGATCTGCATCAAAATTGGATTGGTTTTCATCATTTACTATTATATTGATCCCAAGCAAATAAAATATTAGATATTCAAAATTTTGTACATGACACATTAAATGAATAAATAATTTTGAAAATTATGTTGTCCAACTGTCACCTATTTGGGATGATTATTGGAATCCTAGTACTGCCGCATTGCAATTCGGAAGCTATACCTTTTTTAGGGGTTTGTCATACGCTCTAACTTTAAATACGACGCGTCCTTGTACTTTACTTTCATCGACCGACAAGTAGTTTAAAACTTAACTAATTTCTGTTTTATTC
This sequence comes from Melia azedarach, assembly GCA_028052125.1. Taxonomy (NCBI): domain Eukaryota; kingdom Viridiplantae; phylum Streptophyta; class Magnoliopsida; order Sapindales; family Meliaceae; genus Melia; species Melia azedarach. Next base: position 5,303,346 of record CM051401.1, on the reverse strand, counting down.
CTACATTACCCCGAATGCGCCTTTTGCCCTATTAACCGCCTCACGCTATTCTCTTCTAAAATTGAAACGCATCGTTTTCATCTACCTTCTACGTTCTAGTCCTATTGTTTGTTTGCAAATCCAATCCATCGCGATGCACAGATAGAGTCTGTAGAAAATGACGACGAGGACTAATTTTTACAAGAATCCTTCCCTCGCTTACAAAAAGGACATAAGCCTCTCTTCTGTTCTTCAAAACTTAAAAGGTACCAAATTCAGTTTCGCGCTTAAATTCTTTTTTGGTGTATTAGCCTTTGTTTGATAATATGGTTGCGCGTTCTTAATTTCGTAGCATACAATGTTGCCACGGGAAATGCTTCTCAGATTGAAGAACAACCTCCAGCTGAAGAGAGAAAGGCCGGCGTGAAACGACGTCGCGAGTCGAAACCGCAGCCGGATAGGAGGCTTGAAATTGAAGAGAACGATGGACCCATGTCTCATCAGGACTACATTGACAAGAGAAGGTACCTTCTATTTCTAATTAAGTTTTGATATTTCAAGCTATTATTATTGCAATTGACTATTATCAACTGATGAGAATTTGATATGATATCTTGCTTAACTGGCTCGAGCAGGAAGGAAGTTACTGCATCTCAGTCCTATGAAGAATTAACTACTGATGTCTTGGTAATTGCAATTGTTGTGGTTAAGTTTACGCGGATTTTAATATTTTATTTTCTGTTTAAAAATGTTGATCTCGTTTGTTGCAGGGAACTTCTAGTTCAGTTATCAATTTGGTGGGTTATGAAAGTAGGTGGCATTTGTCATTGGCTTTGAGAATTTGATAGCATAATAAATTTCTCTCTATCTGGCTGGAATTGATATCTTTCAGTGTGTTAGTGTGTTTGTTTAATGTTTACCAAGCATTATATTGAAAACTCAGGTGATCAAAGCAGTTCTTCAGATTGTGAAGAAAGGGCGGATCCTCCAAACTCTGGTTTGTTTTCCGTTCTCTATCCTTAATCAGCTTATCGTTGTATGGAAAATAAATCCAATTACACTTTAAGGATGACTCCATTAATCAATACTCTCTTTTTGTTACAATTCAACTGGGTTGGATAAATTGATGAAAACCTTGCCCGTCAAATTAAAGGTTCTGAACATATAAGATGTAACTTTCTTTTATAACATTTAACCCTTTGTTCAAAGAAAGTACCCAGGCTTTAATTGCTGTGATGTAAGTAATTTGATTGTGTTGATTGGATTTATATTATTTTCAGCTGACATGGGTGAAGTTGAAAAAATTAAGAGTAGAAGTGAGCAACGCTATCCTATTGCTGGAGAACCTGCTTGTGTAGTGTGTGGTAAATATGGAGAATATATATGCAATGAGGTGGGCTACGTGAGCTGTGTATTTTCTGTTTTACCTCTTTGCTCTCCTTGTTACCACTTTCCATGCTCTAGCGACCTTGTATATAATTTGTGTATTTTTTGGCAGACTGATGATGATATCTGCAGCCTGGAGTGCAAAGCTGAGCTTCTTAAAAGTCTTAAAACCACTGAGGTCCCTTTGCCCTTTGTAAAAGCATGTGATAATTGCAGTTTTACTAGCGTCTGCCCATCCACTTCCTGTCATGTAACTTTATTTTAATATTAGGCAATATTATCTAACTAAAACTGGAAAAAAGAAAAAGGAAAGAGAGAAAAAAGATGTCTTGCTTGTAGCTGTTTTTCCGATCCTTACTACTCTTATATGTTTTCAGGAGTCCTTAAGCAACCAAAATCCAGATGTCTCACTATCTGCATGTCAAGGTGCGCTACAGATGGCTGAGTTTGAGAAGGACTTTTGGGATTATAACCGTAACCGGTGGTCCAAAAAAATATCTACTCTTTGTACATATGAGTGGTACATTTCTTTATCAAACGCCACTTCCATGCATCATACATGTTTTTCTAAGTGTGATAAATGGAAATATGGTTTCTGGTAGAAGATCTAAATGGCACGACCATGACTTAAATTGCTGCATTAAAGTCATAACTATAAAGTACAACATGAATGCCCAAAATGTAGTATGTCCTCTTGTAACGGCCACTTTTTTTTTGGTTTTCTTCAAAAGCCAAAACTGATAGAAAATGCAAATGGGGCATTACTCGAGTATCACTAAATCTGCTTTTCCTTCCTCAATATCCCTTTCCAACCATCCAAAAGATCAATCAATGACCTTGATATGTCTGTAGTCATCCCAAAGAAGACCAGACCACTTGAACTTGTAATGCTAAGCAATCAAATGCGTTTCTACCCTCCTGAATCAGCCGATGATGAATTGACCCCTGTTAATCAAATTTTTGGTTTAAAATCTTCTCTGAATCTGTTGACGAGGCAAATTGATACTTGAAATGGAACATTTAGTATCTCATCAATCATCAGAACCTCATTCTGCTTACTTCTATTTTTATGTACTAGTTTTGACTAAGACTCATTATTACAGTTGGAAATGTAAGAGGCCTGGGCACCTTGCTGATGATTGTTTGGTTATGACTAGTAGTCAGGTTAGTAATTATGCTTTAACCACAATCACAAAAAGTCTGCACTTCTTGGTGCCATGATACTTACATTTTTTGTACTTTAGTTTAGATTTAATAAACTTACTCTGGTGTGTAGATGTCCTTGGGGCAGAAGAAGTTCAATTCCATATCCAGAGATCTTCTTGATCTGTATAGAAGGTCTGTAATATATATATTCATTTGTTTCCCTCTTGTAATAGTTCATTTCATTTGTACTTGTATTTTTGCTCATCTTTTTGGACACCAAAATATGGAGTATAGAAACTAGGTCTCTTCTCAAAAGGGATTTTCTGGTGTCTTGATGAATCTGATGCATGGTGGATTTTGTGGAAAATATCCGCCCAGTAAAAGTTAACTTTTCATAAAATCTTTAAGGTCAACCCATTTTTTTTTTTTTTTATCCTGCCTGGTATATCCCAGATTTTATTCTGCTGATGCCCAGGGCATGAACATTTTGATTTAGCCATCAAATTTTCTAGCTATAAAAATTAATGTTATGCCTTTTAGTTTTCTTGTTTAACAATCTTGTTTGTAATGTGAATAATATGAAAATGTGATCAATACTTGTCTTCTTTATGCCTCAAATCAAAACATGTAAGTCGTGATGATCTCATTTTGTGTCTTTTATATCTTCAGATGCCATCAGATTGGCAAAAATTTGTCAGCAGCAAATTGCAGTGCATGCCGTGGCTCCTTAAATTTAGCCACTTGCCTTGATTGTAGTGCTGTTCTTTGTGACAAGTAAGCAGTAGAAGTTTTGTCAAATGGCCAGAGCTGACTTTAATTAAGGAGTAAAATTATGATGTGCCATCCTACCATTCTGTACTTTAGTTGGCAAAATTATTTTTATTTCTTTTCGTGTTTGTTGGTGAGCTTTGCTAATGGATAATCTAAATTCAGTGCAGGGCATTTGAATGAACACATTAAGACGCACTTGTCACATCGAAAATATTACTCTCATAAACTCAAGCGGCTGGTGAGAAATTTCATTGCGATCTCCTCTATGCTAGATTTATGAATTTGATACTGCTGTGTGACTTAGGAGGATCTGCATTTAGTTTATTTTGATTGGTTTTGGTTTGTGAATAATGCTATAAGCATCACTTTAGTAGCATCACCATTGAGTCCGAATATTAAAGAGTATAAATCCTTTTACCAGATTTTTCCTACAGCAACAGTGGTCAAATTTCGAAAAGCTCAACCAATAACCTGCCATATGAACTACATGAGTCAGTGAGAGTGCTTTATCTTTACCTTGTTGTGAACTTAATATATAACGGATAGACTTAAAACTTTTGTCTGCAATTGCATTCGGACGTATAGTTCAACAAAGAACACAACGCACAGATGCAAATAGAATATTGATCTTCCTTCACAAATTATAGGGTTGATGAACGTTTTAGTTTGGTCATCATTTTTCATGGCTTGAAATCATAATGTTATTGGCTTAGGAGAAATCTGTGCACACACTTGTTTGTGCAGATATGCATCTGCTCTAGTGTGTTTGGAGTTCGGATATATGATAGCTTGTTTAAGACATGTTTTTTGTTAATGACGAAAAAATGCAATTGATGTAGGTGAAATGCTGTAAATCGACATGCAAGGTGACTGACATCACAGATCTTATGGCTTGCCAGTATTGTTTTAGTAAAGCCTTTGACAAGTTCAATGATATGTACACTGGAACTTGGTATGTGGATCTAAACTACCAAGACTTATTAGATTTATGCTAGTATGTCCTGTGCTGTGTTTTATGTAGCTTATTTACTCATTCTCTGGAATTAAATTATTCATTTAGGGGAAACACTTTTTGGCCTATTAAGGTAACTGTAATTCCATGGTCCTAGTATAAATGATGCAGTTGTATGTCTAACAGTTTGATTTGTCTAAATTATCTTGAAAACTGAGGTTCTTAGTTTTATTTTGGAAATCAATCCTGGCTTAACTTGTATACAACAATATTATGTTTGATTCTTAATTGATTGCATGCCCATGTTTGTTTTGCAGGAAAGGATCTGGACTTTCAGTCATCTGGAATTCAATTTGCTGTGAGGATCACTTTGAGTGGTAAGCCCAGTAACATCAATGCCAGTCATTTCAATTTTCCCATTTTGTAGAGCTATTGACTTCGATTATGGCTTTTCATTGTTACAGGCACAGGATGAATTGTTTAAACGCAGATGTAGAAGACACAGCTTATATTATCAGTAGGAATGCCATGAAAGATAAGCACGTTCAGATTAGTGATTTTCTTTTCTGATGGAGTCCCAATGAGAAACTACTATTGTCTGATCATTCAGCATCGGCATGACCTTGCCAGTCAAGTTTGATAAGTCCCAAGTGATTCTGCAGCAGTACATACAACAAAAATCCTGCAGCGTGCATGGGGAAAGGTCTGATAAACAATCTTCTATACATCTCATGCTATTATTATTTGCTCACACACCTGAACACAATAGGGATATTGAGCTCAAGTTCACAGCGAAGCAAGCCCACTGGGTTTGAAATTTTTATTTGCTATCGTGTCTTGTACACTCCTGTAATATTAGAAAAGCTACCAGCCATTTTTACGGTATAAGGTCTTTTTTGTCTAATTACTCTTCCTATTTGCATCTCAAAAGAAACTTCCACCGGGTTAAAAAAATGTATACAGATTTTGAGACAGAGACTACGAATCTGATGGGAGTAGCAAGGCGCAAAGTAGAAGAAATATTGTAATAGTGCACAAGCCAAGATTCAAATAGCAAGTTTATGCTAGAGATTTCTACTTTTTGAATAAATAAGCCACTGACCTTCAATTCTGATATAAGCTCATGCACGAGCATCATGGTTGTATTAATATATGATAATAGTAGGAATTTAATTCTTATATAAATTATATTTATATATCTTTTATATTATTTTTTTAAAAAAAATTTAAGATGTATACTAATAATATTTGTCACATCAGTTTTATTATAAATAATTTAATATCTTATAAATTAAGGTTTTTTAAATATTTACAACAATTTAACACTAAACCAACGCCAATTTGGTGTACAGAACTTCTTGTTGCTGCATAAACAATGTATAAATAATTTCTCAAAATTTTGGCTTGTACTTGCAGCCGTTTAGTAAATTACGATGCATTAATACGATTATTTATTTTTAAAAGAGCAATGCCTTATATTCCCTATGAAGGGTACCGGGTTCAACGACTAGCCGCCCCTTGAAGTAGTTGAAGTTTGGACTGCTGACCACGTCAGGGGACTCCTGATTGTGACCCTGATCCAATAGAATGCATAATGCTTGTGTTGTTAGTTAATCAAATTATTATTATTATTATTATTATTAATTGGAGTTGTTTAATTTTAACAGCTTCTTGGTTATGTTCAGTTCATGATTAGGCTAAAGACAAGGTCTTCCAGGTATAATGTTTCCTTTTCTGAAGAAATAATAAAGTATAAATTTGTCCATAATCATACGCCTGTTGGAATTTATAGATCAAGAAAAATATTACTCCGTTGAATTATCCTCGATATAAAAATACTTAACGATAACATGAAGCCCACAATCACATACAGCGGTAGGTTTTGGTGGCCAAAACATGCCAATTTTACCTAACAATTTCCCTCACTTCAATTCGAAGACGATGCTTATTTCTTCGCCAAGAGTTTTCCAAGTATAATTTACAATGATTAATGAAGACTTGATCCTGAGACTGCAAAACAATATTAACATGTGAGAATTATTCAGAGTCAGAGCCCAGAGAGCTGACAAGCTTCAGGTTTGAATTTTTCCTTCTTATGTATAACTTTTGTTTGGTTGAGTATGCGTGAGGAGAAGTACAAGCTCTGCTGATCGTCATCCCTGTAGAGAAGAGAGAGCCCTGTTCCATTACGTGCAATCCTGCAGCTATAATGGCGAGACTAACCGAACAATCTCTCTTATATTCTGAGAATTTGACGCTTCCTTCGGTAGGTTTTCACAGTATCTATCCCCTCTTTTGATCAAGTTCATATAATTGATTGACCATTCCATCCTTCAGTTTTATTTTTGTTCATTGGTTGAATTTTCAGCTTGTCTGTAGAAAAGTACAGCAGCACTGATGCAGAAGGCTTGTTTTCCTGTATATATATTTTCAGTTTCAGGAGATAGTGATGACTGCAAACATGGGATGTGCTGAATGTCGACAACGTGTCTCCCAGATAGTTTCAAAGATGACAGGTGAGGAATTCAGCGTAAGAATGTTTTGGTGTTAATCAATCAGCTCACCTGATTTCTAGAATGCTAAGAATTAATAATCTTGTAATTGCAGGAATAAGGGAGTATACAATGGACGTACCCAACAAACTAGTGATTGTGAAAGGGGATTTTGGATTTCATAATAAGAAAGTGAAGGATGATGATTATTATTCCGAGATTAGCAGTAGTAGTGGGTGTTGTGATCCACTCAAATTCTTCTTCAGATCTTTCAGAGCAGCTTTACTTGCTTCAGCCATCTCTTGGAAGATTAAGCATAAATAAACCTGTGCAGAGGCCATGGTATAGTTAGTTTTACATCATCAGACTTCGGATACTGTTTTGTGATGCTCTTTTTTCTTCTTTTACTATTTAATAAAGAATGCAAGCGCCGTACAAAAGTTTGTATGCATAATATTGTACGTGAAGGCTATAAATATCAATCTGAAATTCTTTGTAGCCTCTGCACTTTCCATAAATTTTAATTCTTGCTGATTGGTTCAATCACTAAAAATTCTTCACATAATACGAAAAACTTCGATTAAAATTGAAGATAAATGTCATATTCATAAAAAGTATTCTTTGAATCTCTCTGAGTTTCTGTGTTTACTTATATAATATAAATACTAGAGGCCATCACTCATAAATTATCACTTCATGATTAAATAATATATATAATTCAAAATCTAGTGCTAACTATGATAATAAATAAAACTGATCCAATATGAAAAGGTACACGATCCAAGTCAAATATATGCTATCTTCATAAACTCAGAAGTTAGAGAAAATAGTTCTCTCCTGTACAACCATCTGAAATTACAATCTGAGGAGAGTACATTTCAGATCAAAATAGTGGGAAAACAAAGAACAATGAGTAACATGTACATACATCAAAAGAATCAAAGAATGGCTTCGAACGTGGTGTTAAAATTACAAGATTCTTCACTGAACAGATGGCAAATAATCATCTTCAGGTTGCCTACTCCAGAGGAAATAAGCAGTGTTGATCCACTGCGGATGCACCAAAAACTTGTTCTCTCTCTCTGCCAATCTGCAATTCTCAGTTTCTACATCTAATGAGACCACATGTGTAACTGAAGAGTCAAACACAGTCGTGCACGTAGCTCCCATCTCCTCTGCCCTGGACCAAATCAAAGGAAACTCCTCGCCATTACTGAACAGCAGTGTACATCCAACCAGAACGCCACTACGAACCTTCGCCAAGTAATTCCGAACATCTCTTCGAGAACGATTATCAGGACTGTCAAAATATAATCCATGAACTGTTTTCAGAATTCTAAGAATGTTTGCCAACACCCCATTACTTTCACTTTCATCTTTCCTGTCCACAGAATAAGATCTGCCATCACTTCCTTTGAAGTAATCGTATCTACTTGCAGTAATCAAGTTCTCTGAATAACCCGTCCACACACTCTCAGTATCATCAAGAATAACAACCCCACTTTCTCGTCCCAACACCAAATCCAGATTCTTCCTCTCTCTTTGCCTGAAGTCTTCACGTGCCATGATCCTTGAACTGAAGTACTTGGAATCTGGGTCTAGCAACTTGGCAACCTCCAGTGCGTAGTCTCGAGAACCCATCGTACATACATAAATCTCAAACATGGTACTTGCCGCCTCGAGAAAATTGCGAACAAAAGGCCTCAACTTCACCAAGAAACCCATGTTCTCCAAATTGAACAAACTTCCCTTCGATGTATTTTCCGGAGAATCCACACGCTTCTTCAAATACTGCTCTTCAGAAGACAACTTGGTAACCTTTCGAGAGTGGAGTAATGTGTGGTCCAGATCGAGAACCAAGTGAAGTTTCCTCTTCTTCAGCAAGGCCTTGCTGTTTCTCTGCTTTAAACGCGACACCTCCATATACCCATATCTTAATCCCGCAAGTATGTAATCAAAAGCTAGACCGAAAGTTTCATGGACAGTTTTGTTACAATGGATGCACATACCATTAAGAACTACAGGATGAAGACATGATGGCGGCTCACCTGAAACCAAACCTGACCCGGAACACGAGGAGAGGCGAATTCTTCTTCTCTTGCATGGATACTCGGCCGCCATTGCCGCAACTACGATTTTTTTTTTTTTTTCAGTGGAACTGTGGAAGTCTATATTGAGTGAGCTAGGAAATCCCGTTAAATCAGGAATATTTCTTGAGTGAGTTACGAACTCTGAAGAATTCGAGAATAAATGGAATTCTAACTATGTTTTTATTATTTGGTGTGAACTTGTAATTAAATATCAGTACGTGTTTATTAAATATACTGTAATTAACAAAACTATTACAAATTTGCTAATTTAACATTTTTATTATTTTAACAAAAATAATTAACCTTTTAATAATAGAGAAAATAATTAAATATTATTTCTTTTACAAAGTTTTTGTTTAGATAACATTAGTAATTTAAATCTCAATTAAATTTGGCGAGAGATCTTTATTAGATAGATTTTACATTTACATATCCTAATAAAATATGTAATAAGAATCTTGTGTTTGAAGTTTTACATTGCCTCATGAATATTCGATTATTATTTAAAGAGAAATTAAAAAAAATAATAAAATTATATACTAAGTTAACACAATTTACCCATCCTAATTTACTATGAATCATACGTAAGTGTAATAGAATCATGCTAAGTTTATATTTAAAGTGATACGCCGCCAATCAATGAAGGACACGAATTAAGATTTATTTAATTGTTGAAATTTTTTATATAAATGGTCAAATATATTTTTATTTTATAATCTAGATAACATAAATTAGAGAAGAATTAAGTGCATTGTAGAAATTAAGAGAGATCAAGTTCACAGGAAAGCAAGACAGTTGGATTTGAAGCTTTAATTTTGCTATCCTGTCTTACACATTAGTTTAATTATAAATACTTAATATCTTATTAATTAATTTTTTTAAATATTTACAATAATTTAACACAGAAGAACGTGAATTACAGAACTTCTTGTTGCTACGTAAACAATTGTAATAATAATTTCCCAAAATTTTGGATTGATACGATTATTATTATTTTTTTCCTTCTGTTTTAGAACAATGCTTTGAATTCAAGCAGTACTGCTGACCACGTCACGGGGACCCCCGGTTGTGCTGATCCAATAGATTGTGGTGTTTATTAGTTAATCAAATTATTATTATTAACTGCAGTTGTTTAATTTTATCAGCTTCCTGATTATTATGTTGCAGTTGATGATTAAGTTGAAGACAAAGTCTTCCAGGTGTTCAGTTTTCCTTTCTAATATATACTCGTACGCCTGTTGAATTTAGATAAAAAAAACAAGTACTTGTCGGTCGAATTATCTTCGATGTTAAATTACTTCACGATAACATGAAGCCCTTTGGTGGCCATAACATGCAAATTTTACCTAACAATTTCCATTCAATTCAGTTCGAAGATGATATTTATCAATTCTTTGCCGAGAGCTTTCCAACTATAATTTATAATAATTTGATCCCGGGATTGCAAAACAATTAGCATGTGAGAATTATTCAGAGTCAAAATCGATAGAGCTGACAAGCTTCAGGTTTCTTTTTTTATCGATTGAATTTCTACAAATGTCTTAAAGTTATTGGAGGTACTATCTGAATTCTCTCCTTAGAGAATAAACGTTGTGTTTAGAAATCCTTTCAACTACTGCCAAGTCCTTCATGACAATCCCCCTTAACACATCTTGCTTCCTAAACTATCCAGGCAGCGTCTCCTTGTTGCTGACTCTTATTTACAGAGCATCCTAAACGAGTCACGTTGTAGAGGGGAAAAGCTCCCCTCGATACGCTAGAGCATTGCATCATCAGTTTTCTAAAAGATCTCCAACCCAAATGCCCCATACAAAAATATTGTCTCATTTAAGCATACTAAAATTAATAAAAGTTGAAACTTTATTTTAGCACAATCGATATAAACTGTCACAAAGGTGATACTAAACTTTATGGTACAGCCGCTAATCTCTTACATTATATTTACACGAAACCGAACCTTTACCCAGAAAATCTCATTTCACTCAACAGTAACATGAAACGCATCCTTCCTCTCTTCCTCTTTCACTTTAGGCACTATTATTTTCAACACACCGTTTTTCATCTCAGCTTTGATCCCATCAATTTTATATAAATTGGGAGGCAAATCGATTCTGCTGGAGTACCTCCTCGTCCCGGAATCATCTTCCTCGTTATCACCGGATTCTTTTTCAGCTTCACCTTTGATGATCAGACTGTTCTGTTGAACTGAAATCTTAACATCTTCTTTACCGAGTCCAGGCATGTCCATCCGCAGTAAAAGAGTATCATCATCTTCTTTCGCGTCCCAGCGTCCGCGTGAAGGTGAGCCCATGCCACGAGACAGAAACGGGCTGTCCATGAATTGATCCATAAAGTTGAGCACCTGGCTCAGGCTCGTTGGCGGTGAAAAGGGGTAAAATACATCTGCAAATGCAACACAAGCATAAAAATCATTTTTGAGTATAAATCATTTTGACAGAAAAACTGAGGCAAGAATCCAAGACTCAATATCAATTTAAAGACAAACTGAATGCAAATGTAACTAAAAAGTTCGAAGCCTGTGCCCTGCTTTTTGGCAGAGTAAACGAGCTAGACTAATTCAAAATCAAATAATTCATTAAAAACGATACTATTGGTTTTAGAGCAGTTTACCTGAGAAGAAACTGGGATAAGTATCACGTTGGCGAGAGACAGAGCGATCAGGGCGACGCTCAATATCGACGCTACGATCATTTTCGCCAAAGTTAGTTACCCGTGAGTTGGTATTGAAGGAGCAAAAGGACGAGGCCGAAGCAGAGGCGGAGGCGGAGGCGGGGCAGATGAGCTTATTGAAGTGCTTGGAGTTGTAGGCTCTCCTCAGTATTGATGATGCCATGTTTTGCTTTTGCGTGTTTCGTCTTTTAATGGGGTTTTCGGTGAGGGTTTAACCAACCTTTTCAGAATATATTTATAATGTGATAAGTACAGGAATAACCAGACAAGGGGCTGGAAGAGAAAGAAAACGGTGGACCGTAGAAAATTCGAGTCAGAGGAGAATAGAACATTGTAACTTTAAATGAATATATAATTTTATATTTTCTATAAATTTAAATAAAATTTGTATTTTATTTAACTTAAATTAATAATTTTTATAAAAAAATTGATGAAAAAAATATTAATTAATTTATAACATTAAAAATTACATATGAGTTGTAAACTCAAATCAATTTATGAATATTATTAATTTTTTAATATTAAACTAATAATAATTTTGTATGAAATTTAATTAGTAATCTATAATAATAAAAAAATTAAATCAATAATTATCTTTTAATATTAAAAAATTTAAAAATAAATTTAAAAATTAAAATTAATTTATAAAAATCATAGACAAAAATATTTATTTTATAATATCAAACTAATAATAATTTTGTATGAGATTAAACTAATAATTTTTAGTAAAAAAGATTAGATTAATAATTTTAAATAATTAAATATGAATTTGTTGACTGTAATGTTATAAATTTATTTGTCTTTATATATTAATGGTTAAATATAATAATTTTTTAAAAATATTTTATATAAAATAATTATTAGTTTAAGATGTATGATAATATTATGTTTAATATATATATATATATATATATATATATATATTAGTACACTTGCACTCTTGTTTTGATTCACAACAAAATAATTTTTTTTTTCTTACAGTTAAATATTATTCAAATTAGTATAGATAAAATGATAAATTTACAAGAAAGAAAATTTTTTTGAGAGCTAATTTCTTATCTAAAATCTAAATTTAAATGTCATCCAAATTAGTATAACTGAATCAATAAATTTTCGACAAAAAAGTGTTAAAATTAACAGAAAAAGTAGATAGTAATGGATATTTGTATATTTATTTCTAATAAGGAAAAACTAAGTGTTTCGAAATCTAAGAGGGGGAGAAGTAATATTCCCTCTAGAAAAAAAAAAAAACACTATTCTTTGTTGCCTTGATTTGTGTCGGTTACAAGATTTTCTTTGAAAATTTTTGGAAATACAAATTAAAATTTTAAAATATGATTGTTTGTGTTCCCATCTCTAACGTATGATGATTAGAATACCGATGAACGACGTATCAAACATGTGGGATCTGTGATTCTCGATTAATGAAAAATAAACTCTACTCACTAATTTTTAAATCTAGTGTGACTTTCAACGTGATCATCCAAAATTTATAGAACTTAATTAAAACTACTGACGAGCGCCCATAAGTAGAGGAGGCAAATGGACTCACGGCGGGCTAGGTTAGCTCAGGTATATACAATAATCGTGCTAGGTTAGACTTAGTCCGCTTTAAATTTGATTGTGCATATAATTAATTGATTGTGCAACATAGTCGTCATATAGAAAAATTAGAGATACACTGTAATATATTGAATCAGTACTAAAAGGCAAGAGTTTAATGCTACTTTAACATATAGTGGATTACAACCTAAGTAATTTGTGCTTGATATAAAAATTCGTTGAAATTTAATTGATTTAATATTAAAATCTTGTGTTAATTATAGTAGTGTAATTACTAATTTTTATAATAAAAAAATAGGTGATACTTGTCTATCTACTACTAATTGGAATATGGTATTTACTTTTATAAAAAAATTAGAAATATTTTATAATGCAACATTGTCATGCTCATGTGTTTATACTCCTACTTCATGTTGTGTTTTAAGTCATTTACATAATATTAGTTATATATTTGCTTGTTATAGAGATGTTGATAAGTTTAAAACTATTTGTTCTGCTATGGAAGAGAAATTCAAAAAATATTGGAAGGATATTATAAAATTATTTGTATATACAACGGTGATGGATCTTCAAATAAACCTTTTCTGGTGCAAATGCATTAGTAAAAGAAATTTTGAAAAAATTTGGGTATAGTTGATGAAGATGATAACATGGATTTGGAAAAAAATTTAAATAATATTTACATGCAGTATCAAAATATGGTAGGAATAAATGCACAAACTTATGAATGTGGTAGTAATAAACTTATAGCCAATACTCCATCGTGGAAAGTTTTGAGCAATGTTACGGGAAGTAGTACTTGTAGTTTTCATGAATTAGGAAAATATATTTCTACGGATTATTGTAGTTTATTGATTCTAGAGGAAAAAAGAAATTTTGACATTTTGCAATGGTGGAAAGCAAATGAAAAGATTTTTCCTGTGCTTTCCATCATAGCTCGTGATCTACTAACTCTTCTAGTGTCCATAGTTGCATCGGATTTGCTTTTAGTGTATAAAATAGGGTGTTGGATGAACGAAGATCAAGATTGTCATCAAAAGTCTTGGATTGCTTAATATGTTTAAAAGATTAGAAAGATGTAAAAGACAGAATTCAAAACACAAGTGATGAAATAAAAATAAATGATGAAAATTGGTTGGAATTCTAATTAGTTATAATTTTATTTTGTATAATGATGGGTGAAATGCAAATAATAGATAATTTAATAGGTACCAACCTAGTTAGAATGTACAACCTAGTTAGAATGTATTGAACTATAATGATGCAAGTTCACTTATTTTATTTTTGTAATTATAATCATAATTAATAAAAATTTGAGTTTTGATTCATTTCTACGTTAAAAAAATGTTTAAATTTAAAATATTTATGAAAATAAATGATATTAATTATATATAAAAAATTTAAATATCCATCAAAATTAAAATAATTTTATTTGTATAAAAATTAATTAATAATAAAAAATTACAAAATCAAGATTCTCTAAATTTGACCGAACGAATTGATCAATTTTAAAAATTTATCTTATTAATTAATAAAAAAATAAACAAAATTAACATTAAAAATGGGCCAAATGAGTAAAATGGATTAATTGACCCGTTAGTGGCACGCGAGTTGGCCTATTAGTTTGGCCCGTGGGCCAGCCTGCAGGCTGACCTGACACTGTCTGAGCCCATGAGCTAAGCCGACACTGTCCGTGCCTGACCCGGCCATCACTGTTCATGATCCAGACAGTCCGAACTATCAGTGTTCATGAGCTCAACCCGTACCGAACCAAACCGACCCAACCCATTTACCATCTCTACCCGTAAGTCAGAATGAAACGCGTAAGATGAGGTAAGAGCTACAGAGAAAGGTGTCACATACGGTCCAGCATCACTATATCATATAAAATTATTGAATTGTTATTAGCTTTGTAGAAGATAAGACTAAAGTCTAAAACCAATTGTCCACAGATTTATTTATTTATATGACTGGAGCGTCACCTGGAAAAAGAAAAACATAAATAATACAATCAAAGCAGGAGTACTATTAAGTAGCAGAAAACATCTTTCCCAGCAAAACTGGGTTGTAGATTTATTAAGAGTCACTGGTATTTCCATTACTGGACTGGAGTCTCAGGCTGAACCACAAATGACATATCCTCTTAAGTTACAAAAGAATGCATGTTAACAAAAGCACGAGTCACCACATAATACAGTAAAATTTCATCAACTACAGACCCATAACCCCACACCACCTAAAACAAGTCTCACTAAAATACCACAAAAGCTAACAACTAAAGAAAACATCATTCTCTGGGCATTAGTTTTTCTTTCCCCCCTTTTGATCATCTTCTTTGATCAGATGGCAAAAAGGAATTGAGAAGAAAATTTCAATAAAGCTATGTAGTAGTGGAAATCAGCTTACGATTTCTTCATGATATACCCCAAAATCATGCCGAGCAAGCCAACCAAAATGACAAAAACGAATGATACACCAGCACGGTTTTTGCTGCTTTCACGCCTCAGGAGTTCCTACACATGGTAATTTCATAGTATAAGCAATTGCCATTGTTCAAATTTCTTGAGATACAATCACAAGAATGCAGGAGAAAGGGCATATCAAAAGCACACTCATAACTCAGCAGCAAAAACTTTCTGATATACAAAAGCATCCCTAAATGTAAAGAGATTAAGACCACAGAAGAAATGGAACATCTCATAGTGTTTCAAAAACTACATCAGGTAGTCTTCAATGGAATTGTTGGTTTTCCTATCAAATAACATCCAAAATTCCCCACTCCCCCACAAAAAACTGATAATGTGAGAACGAAGTCATCCTATGCTGCAAAGAGTTAAAGCTTATTCAAGGATGTATATGCTTTAAAATATTCCAAGATCTTTTGCACAAAGCATAGAGAAGGCTCAAATGGAAATGAAGCCAACCCTGCCCACCCTAATCCATAACTCAAACATAGAAGGAAAAAGCAAAATAACACTTGAGTAATAAATGATAAAGATGAAATTAAATGTAAATCCTCACCAGTTCTTGACGAAGCTTGTTATTTTGTTGAATTGCACTACTTTTTTCCTCGGTCAGCTTTGAAATAAGAGCTCTTGCCTGCAAGATCAAATTCTCCCAAGTAAATATAACTGCTATATCATAAACTCTACAAGACATGGTAGACGTGCATAGATGCTACAGAATCTGGCCATCTAAGCAAATAAAGGAACACAATTTAGAAAGAAAGGAGCAAGAGTTTAAAAAAAAAGCTCTCCATTCAAAGTGGAAGGAAAGAGCTGCTGCCCATTAAGTATGTCAATCTCCAAAATTCAATTTTCAACATCAAAATATATGGAATAAATGTCCCTAGTACTATCTTTAACGTGCAAATATGACAGGTGTCAACATTAAATAAAGCAACCGAAGTTGAAGAAATAACTTCTGTACACTATCATTTAGATGGTAATGAAGCTACTAAAGTTAGTGCAGAAAAGAAACCCCAGAGCAGAAAGAAGAACAACTTTTATTATATATATAAAAATAAAATGGAAAGAAATAACTGATGAAACCAAAATTAGTCTGGTGGCAGGCATCAGAAGAGAAAAAGTTTCCCAGACAGACAACCAAGGAAATCTCCATCAACCATGATACATCAGTCCTGGCTACAAGCATTATGGCATGCGGAAGCAAAAATTTTCAGCACATCTTATAAAATAGAACCATAGCTTTGAAGACTAAAGGCTCATTCAGATTTAGCCCAAACACACTTATGAGCTAAGCCAGATCTTATTGTAGGTATGCTTTCTAGTCTAACATATAAAAGTCATTCACTAATTACAGTATATGGCTTTTGCTTGCAATACAAAAGTAAGGAGAGCAGATACCTGATCTTGAAAATACACACATCAAACTTTCTGAGCAAGATAAATGACACAAACCAACATAATCTACCATGATGTGCTCAAGGAAAAACAGATGAATTTTTAACTTTACCTCCATGTTTTTGTCTTGAGGCTCAAACCGATCAGTTAATGCCTTGGCAGCCTGCTTTCATGAAGGAAAAGCATGCTATCAATTTCCTCCATAATAACAAACAAAGTTTAAGAAAGCATATAAAAAGACAACCCAAGTACTCACAGCAGCAAACTCAGCACCATTAACATGGCCATTGTCTGACACAGAACCCCGAGGCGAAGACCCTTCTTCTGACCCTTCTGGAACAGGAGATGGTGGTTGAGGTGGAGAAACATAAATCACTCTCAATTTGCACTCCTCAACCACATGTCCCGCCTCCTTGTTGAACTACAGAACCACACTTCCACAAATTAACAACTTCAAAATATAAACCTCAGAAACTCGTCTAGACAATAATATCACCTAAAATAAGTACCATTTCTGCATTAATATCCTTGGCAGTTGCACCGTCATTAGTTTTTACACTCTGAAGAAGAAATTTATCCTTGCATTGCATGTCAACAGGTGCCTCTTTTTGCGCTTGCATAGTAACTAAATCAAGAACAAGAATTCACAAATTATCACTAATACTGAAATCACAAAACTAGTAATTATAATAAAAGACATTCACCTATAATATCACATGTGGAACGAGGCAAGACAATCCCAGTGTTTGGACGCACGCAATACTTCTTGGGATTTGTTGTTTTCACCTGGACACAATCAACTACAAATTTAGAAAAGCCAAATCTAATGCGACTTTGGTCGAGCAAAATATAATGAAGAAAAATGAGAAGTATCCAAACCAACATTTTAAAATTGAATATACGATATTATTCAGTACCATTTTAATTAAGGAGCAACGAAAATTGACCCAATTACAGCGATAATAGACATATATATAATGCACAAAATTGCAAAATATGAGATTTAGAATTTATAATTCCAAAGCCTTG
Source organism: Melia azedarach (assembly GCA_028052125.1). Lineage (NCBI taxonomy): Eukaryota > Viridiplantae > Streptophyta > Magnoliopsida > Sapindales > Meliaceae > Melia > Melia azedarach. The sequence goes on along the minus strand of CM051401.1, from coordinate 5,285,384 downwards.
ACATTTTCCCATCAACCAAACAGCGTATCAGATTGCATCTCAGTATAATGATATCAAATTCATAATTAAGTAGAGGATGGAGTCGAAACTTAATAGAGAAAATATGAATCATACCTTGAAAGCTACATAATTATCTGTTTTATTCGACAATTGAAGAGAACAAGAGATCTGCTTCTTCAATTCAACTAATAATCACAACAACAAAAAGAGAAAATACAAATTAAAAACAAAAACAAATCAAACCCTAGAAAACGGAAACAGATCCACAAAAGAGAAGAACATACAGGGAAATGTCAGCTCCAGAGGCTCAATGCTAAGAAGCTCTCCCGTACTCATTTTAGAAAACAATGTCGTTGTTTGTTGTCAAAAGTAAAGATCCGGAAAAACGAGAGAGCGGGTGAATCTGTTTTGATTGTTGCCCAAAAAGTGTTTTCTGAAAACAAGATTGGGCGAAGAGATCGAGAAATTGAGGTAGTAAGTAACGTATGGGAACTTGCAGAAATAATTTATGATGATAGAAAGGATAGATTGAGAGAAGCTTTTAACTTTTCTTTGCTTTGAGAAAATACTTTTCGTTTTCGATGGTTTTAATGGAGAGAGGAGAAAAATTAGTGAACGTTCAAAGAGATCACTCACTCGCGTAAATAAATGCATCACACTCGCTATTCTTTTGGTCTCTGCTTTGGTTTGGTTCCTTTTAATTAATTAATTAATTAATTAATTAATTAATTATCAATTTCAACAAACTTTAAATAAAATATATTAACTTTGGGGTTTTAAAAGAAATACTGAAAATAAGTTGGCCACGTGAATGGAAAAGCTATTTTTATTTTTTAAATTTATGTATTTTTTTTATTTACAAATGAAATTCCAACCCTAATTGTTGTAGTTTATTTTTTTTCTTAATTTAATTTTCTTTTTTGGGTTGTTCTAATTAGTACAAATACAAATGACTTCAGCACCATATGGATAGAGTTTGGTTAAACCTCCATGACTTTCACAGGTAGGTACAAATTCTCTCTCAATATTTAATTATTTGAAAAATAGAATTTGATACATTAACAATTGTATAATTGTAGTATTGTATTAGTCAAAAACCTTCTACTAATTCCTTTTTTTTTTAATATGTCATTCTGGCCAAGAATCTTTATTTACGTGTACCCATATGATTCTCATTCATTTTGTATTGGAAAATGAATGACACGAGTCAACAATGGAGGGAAATAATGTAATAGGTTAAGAAGAGAGTTAGATTTGTTCCTCGATTGCCATACACGCAAGCCAGCCTACTATATAAATTATATGCCAAGAAATGGCAATCTTTTATCTTCTACCAACCACCTTTCTTCGGGACCAATTTGATTAATTGCAAAAATATTAATGCAAAAGATGATAATTGATTTCCCTCTGTTTTCTCATTCTTTTCAGGTCAATAATGAATGTTGACACTCAGAATTCATACATTTTTCAGCCATTCATATTTGACAGTCTCCAGCATAGCTATTATTGCAACTTTGCATTACCATGCATGCATTTCGCAGAAAATGGGAAATGCAGATTTCTGAAATTGAATTATGAATGCAACAGGGTTCATATAATACAGTGATGAAATTCAATAGTCAACATCGATTTGAAGGCGCAGTTTGCAAGTTTGGCCAGTCTCTAAGGCAGATCAAGTACCCAAGGATTACTGTAAGATCTATTCTGATTACTTGATAAGCCAAAATCTTCAGGGAAATTGTCTATTCTAATATGTATGATTGTATTCGCAAGTTCAGTAGATGACCTGCTTTGCAAGCAAAGATTGCTGTAAGTTCAATCATTTGCTTTCTTATCCAAGCAACCATTCTGTAACAGAATCAATATGTGAACATTCATTGGAACATAGAACCATAAAATAAATATAGATATGCTGATTTTAGATCATACTTGCCAAGGTATAATGATAATAGTTCAATCTTTCAGATCTTCAATAAGCTGGGTAAGTCCTTTCAAGACCTGCGAAGGGGCAAAAGAAATGAAATTGAAAGCCATCTGATAGAGTTTGAGCAACGAGAAACATGGATAAACAGTTTGACTCACTACTTTCGTGTTCTCAAGTGCGACTTCCAGTGCCTCAATTTTCTGTGATGCAAAAACCGTCAACATGATTTTGCATTAGGTTTTAGATTGTTGGAAATAGAGATTCAAATGTTATTGCAACTCACCATCTTGGCGTCTTCAAGTGAAGCTTCCAGTGCCAGGATCTTTTCCGATGCAAGCTTATTTCTGTGAAAAGTTTCTACATTTAGTGAATCCTCTTGATCTTGGACATTGCCCTGCATTGTGTTAAATCAACCCTTAATTTCTCGAGTAATCCTTTGTCCTTATACAAAAGAGGCGGAATGGTCTAACTAAGAACACCTTTAGTCACATTTTGAACAATTTCAGGGCATTATATAGGGACTTCTCCCTCTTTGCGAAGGGAAAATCAAAAGGTTCATGATTATGAGAATCATTTTGCTATTTTTCTTTGACACATCACACCAACAATATTCAGGAAATTAACAAATTTACATGCATACATAGACACAAAACCTTGTCCAAAGTCAAGACTACATTGAGCAAAGGTTGATAATATCTCCGGGCTATAAATTCCCATGGATATCTAAGATTAGCTTAGATAAGATGACCGTGGTTTTGGGAGTCAGTTGATGAGTTGTGATCATGTAAGTGTAACAAACAAGGTTCCTCAGTTCTCACCATAGTGGATGTCAAAACATCTTGTGAAGGCTCACCACCATTTGCTCCGAAAGTATCCATCTCTTCTGTAGCAGAAACTGCCTGTAAGAGATGAGTGAAAAATCCATCTCAACTAAGAATATATTATAAGTGAACATGTTAGACATTGTTCATTTTATGCATCCATCATCCGATAACAAGTTAATAATGACCTTAAATGAAGTGGGAAATTGACCTGAAGGATTTCGGTAATTTCTGGATTATTCCAGGGCCCTTTGTCACTTTCTAGGCAACCACCATAGTCAGAACATGTGCAGTTTCCACCCAGAAAACTTGGCAAATTACTGCAGAATGGAATGATAATTTTTAGTAGGCCGCTAAATATATTCAAGGCTCGGTGAAAAAATATAAATGAATGAGCAACAATGTGTACTAATTCATATAAAAAACAAGCTATGCGCCAGACATGTTACCTTGGATCAACTTCTTCAACCAGGTTACTGAGGTAATTGTGGCCTAGCACCTAAAATAGTAATAAATCATTTGAGAAGAAACCACCACTACTGCAACCCCACCAAACATGAAATTCAACATAATTTGAACTCATACTTGAATTTTTGCTAGTGTACGTGCATCAAGAAAGACCTTGAGTACTTTCCATAGCATTCTGAACCCAGATCCAGCATTGATTATGAAGAGATGGTTTAAAGTCTGTGACAAGATCAATTGCCAAAATTTATCATCTGATACATAAGTGTTCATAAGCATACATAAAATTCATGCTTATTCATAAACAGAGGCCCCGGTCGGGCTGTCCTGCTGACATCTCCAGAAAACTAAGAATAACATCCAAAGCTAGCAGTCTGTCTATTTTTAAAATGAAAGTCCACCCTGTTTTCCAATGAGCTAGACAAGCTTTTACGTTCCTGTATCTGACCTAATTGTTAGGCATAGGAAGCATTAATCCCTCTCTCTTTCAATGCCTATTTGCCAATCAATGGCCACATCTTTGCTGAAACATGGGTCCAAACACATTAACCTTCTCCTAAATAGATTATCATTCAAAACTGAGAAGACTTAACCTTCTCCTTCTTAATAGATTGTCAATCAAAACTGAGAAGGCAATAATAGCATCCACATACCTCTGGATAGTAGCTACTGTCAATCTTCTGAATTTCCATAAAGAGTTGTCTTGCAGGCTTTGAGAAATTAGACATTCCCTAAGTAAAGATAGCATATAAAAATTTTAGTACTTACCACCAATAAACCTACACAAATTACTGACCGATTTAGCAATCTAATCTTTGATCCAACGTAATTTTAGAGAATTTCAATCAATCAAAACTGAGTACATATCAAACATATGGTCCGTGATTAATGATATATTTCCTGAAATAAGCTCTGGTAAACCAGCCAGATCATACAAGTACTCCAGAAATTTGTTGACAAGCTTATCTAACACTGGGGCATTAACATCTCTCTAAGAAAATTTTCCCAAGAGGAAGAAGATGTATATGGATGCTTACCACTCCCTTCACATCTAAGATACTTGTAGTTGAAGCTATATGTTTCTTGGCTGCAATTGAACAAGCGGGAAATCTCAAATTTAAGGTTTTCTCTTGTTCAGCCACATGAAACCGAACAAGTCTTTCAATTGTAGTTACTTGCAGTAAGGCGTTTAGATCTACCATCCCAAGCCTTTCAATGTATATTGGTCTACCATATTTATCTACTCCATGATATCCATGAGGATAGAATTTTTTGACCTCTGCATACTCTTCTACATTAAATTCCTGTAGAATGTTCAAAATATACAAATCATGCAGAAGAACAGAATATGACAGTCAACAACTCAGTGATATCTGTGTAATCAGCATACAAACAGAGAAGAGCATAGTTCCAAACATAAGATAGGTAAAAGTTCATCTGAATTCACCTTGGAAATTTCATCAACTCCTAAATCCTTGCGCCACTTGAGATAATTCAAAAACATCTCCTTTGATTTTGAAAGATCAAAATCTCTCATTCGCAGAAATCTGAAACCACAAAAAAGTTGCATCCTGTGACATATCAACTTAGACTAAAATATGCACAAGAACTTGATATTATGCTTTTTCGATAAAACTAGCTCACGTATCTAACACGAACAGTTCAAATCTCCATTTATCTCATTGTGACAATTTGTTTCCTATGAGAGAATGTTAGCATTAGCTTACCGTAAAAGGGTGTGATAGTCATTGTGCTTTGCAGGTAACTGACCCTCAAGAAAGAGTAATTTCCGAAATGACTCAACAAGTTGTTCATCTTTTGGATTATGAGCTCCTTGAAGGACTATTTGCATACTTTTGCTCCTTCCAATTTTCTTCAATGAATCTCGAACCTTCATTGGATAAGCTAACAACGATTTGACTCCAGGTTTTGATGACGAAGGAGGCTTGTCTCCTTTCTGAGGAGGGAGAGTCCAGTATGTTTCAATGGGTGGATAAATAGATTTAGTCCTATCTCCTGGTCTCTTCTTTGCTGATCCCTCCCCTGCTTCACTACCTCTAGATTGACTGGATATAGCTACATCTCTGCAAGTTTCCTTCAGCTTATTCATGTGGATCAAGCTGAACTCTACAATGCAATATTCACATTATTAGGCAACAAAGTATTAGAGAGAACTGCCAAAGAAACTGTATTTCCTTGTAGAATCGATTTCTAATGCGTTCTTTTCCTTAGGAAGATTACGGCATAAGATTTGGAACTAGCAAAATTTCTGCATCATCCTCTAAATTGTCAGATAAAAGGCCAAGGAATAAGGCACAGAGACGTTTCATACAATTTGATTAGAAGAAAGGGAAAACAGTAAAGGAATTCACCATGGAAAACGCGTGGACAGAACAAATAACTCAAATCTTTTGCAAATGAATTAAAAAAAGTATGTGCTTCAAAAGAATTTACAAATATAGAATCAACAAAGGACCCATTATAAGAAATAATGTGAACATTGCACATGGATTTTTCGAAAGGGAAAACTTCAACAGTTGCGAATCAAAATTGCAGCAATGAATGAAGGGACTAAACAAAAGGGAAATGAACCTAATCACCCGAAAGGAAATAAAGTTTAATTAAGAATCTTTTTGAAAAAAGAAAAAACTGCGAAGCATCGAATTTCCCATTTTTGTTATATTCTTGCATGTGTCGAATGATTGAATCACAAGGAACTCTGAGAAAATAATAAACAAAGCAAACATATAATTCCATTTCCTGGAATAACATTTACAAATGGATTCAAAACGAAGCTGATAAAATTTGAAACACCACAGAATCTAGGCATCAAGTTTGCTTTCAGGGCGGGAAAAGGAACCAAGCAGTAACTGCCAACTGCTTTTCAGGGAGTGCTTCAGTTGTACCTTAGATTTTTTCATATAATTAAATCAACATAGGCCTCGAGTTCAAGCCAGACTCTCAGTGCAACATAGACAATGCAAGTTTGTTTTTGATGGACAGCACAATTACTCCACCTACATAGTAAGAACTAAGAATTCATCACCTTCAACTGTGAGTAAACAGTATATATCTATGCATGTCAATAATGTAAACAGTGAGGTAGAAATTGCTTATGGTAGATTCAAATTTTAATAAAATGTTAATAAGGGTGGGCAAAATCAGGTTTGGTTCGATTTTTATAAAAATTGAATTATACCTAAAATATATAAATCATGAAATTATATCCAACCAATTCGATTTAGTTCAGGTCTAACTTCAGTTTCTGAATAGTACTTAAGCTACACTTGGATTACAAATTTTTGATTTTATAAAATTTTATTTGTGTTCTTAATTTATAAAATTTTAAAATTTATAATATTTATCTTTATCTTTATATATATTTATATAAATTATTATCAAATTATTAGTTATTTATAATTTATAAAAAAATAAAATATCTATACAAAATTTCACAATCAATTTCTATTCCAAACTAAACTCGAATTGTTCAAGAATCGATTAGAACTAAACTTGTTTTTGAAACCAAATAGAACCGAATCGAACAATTTAGTTCAGTTCCGTTAGACATTTTTGCCCACCCCTAAATAATAATATTAAGAAAAAGAGCTATACTACTACCACTCCCTTGAAATTACTCCTAAATTTTTTTATTTACAATTTTAATATTAATTAAAATTATATAAAATTTTTTTAACTAAATACATCCGTTTTTAGTTTATGTGAAATACTATTTATAGTCTACATATTATACACATCATTTATTAATACTTCTACCAATTTTAACTTTTACTTATCATAACCTTTCTTTTCTTTTGCAAATACTAAATTAAATAACTATTTTATTGTTTCAAAAATTGAAAAGAGTGTTTACATTGATTAAAAAACAAAATGAACGGATAGCAAAAGAGCTGATAATGGAGAAGTAGAGAAGTAGATTTTCAAAATGGTATGGAATTTGGTGAAAACTAACATGTTACAAATTAATTAATCATGGTTTAAAAAAGAAATTAAGTCGAAAAAAAGAGAGAAATTTGCAAAAAAGTGAGACAATTAGGGTAGTTTTTAAAACTAACAAAGTGTATAGAATTTTTGTTATTTTAATATAGTTTAACGGGGTTATTAAAGAAAATGAGATTTTGTGAGGCATATGAAGGGTATAAGTACATAAAAATACTCGAGAAGTTTGATATAAGAAATGGTTAGGCGTGGAGAACGAAATGGGCTTCATGGGCTTATATATAACACGACTAGGCCCGAATTAGTATTGCTTCATTTTTCATGTGTATAGTATTTTCTACTTTCTAATTGTTTTACTCAACAAAAAATATTCGAAATTAACTCACGGCTAAATGCAGTCATATCAGGTACAGAAATTAAAATATGGTCGAGAAACTAGAGTTCTATCTGACGAAGAAATCAATCCTCTACACTAGAAATTCTCTCTGTTGTATCGATCAAAGTCCGATTCTTTTCTTTAGAAAGTCAGCATGGATTTTAAGCGAAGATTAATGTTGATATTAGTACATTATATTCACGTCAATGATAATAAAATTTCATAAAAACTGAATATATATAATTAAATAGTTTCTTCTGTATTGGGATACAAAAAATACTTCAAGAATATATTGTAGGTCTGTGATAAAAGCTCGATTTAATGAGACCCAAAGAAGATTGGGATATTGAGTTTTCTTATTCTCCGCCAGATTGTTCCGTGTGTGTTTGCACCTTTTAAAGTTAGATTTGTGCAAGAATGGAGTTTTTAATACTATAATATAGTATAGAAGCAGGCAGGCAAATCTTAAGATCTAAAATTGATAATAATGCTCTCACCATTTTAATTGATTAATTAAGCGAAGCGCTCAAAGATGAGAAGCTAACCCAGCTAGGAATTAGATAGGAAATCCACGAAAATCTTTCTTTGTCCAAGAATTGATTCTCATTTTGGGATTCGATCAATGCTCTTCCCGTCACCTTTGAGGCAACCTTGAGTTGTTTCCACGACAGTAATCTAAGAACAGTATGGGGCTTGGAAAAGTTACACAAAATCAAACCTTTTTATTTATTAAACTATTTAATGGTTTGTTTAATAGGTAGGATGAATGAACATTGGATTTTGAGACCTATAGGATTAATATTATTTATTAATTGGATACATATATATATATATAGCTATTGAATATAGGAAAATGAATCATGGAAGGGACGAGCACGAGCACGAGCCCTGCTGAAGTCATCGGCAAATCTAGGCTGATGTGTATGGCAATTGCCACGTAAAAACAAGTTAAGTCATGGCCCAACATACGACACGAATGATTTGGTGAATGAATATGTAATCTGTAATCTGACGAAAGGGAGCTAATGAATCACGGTAGGGGCCGATTTCTCGAGAGAGATGGGAGCATATTTGGTGGTTAAAATTGCTGAAGATATATATGGTCCTACCACATACATAGCACGCAGTATGAAGCAAATCACCACCATCACTATGACCATTTCGTGCACTAAAACTAATGGTCCATTTATGTCAACTTTTAAAAAAAAAAAGAAAGAAAATTAGACATATATTCTAATTTATATTTATATTTACGTAAAAAAGAAAAAACTAAACTCATACATAAAATGTAGTCCCGTTACGTACAAATAAAACGTGACGATAAAACATACTGATCATTTCCCATTAACGATTTGGAAAAGGATTTGAAAATATGTGATTATTTGTGTCGAAATAATAAGAGACTATTGATTCTGTCGGAAAGCAAAGGCACCAAAAGAGTGGAGCCCACACGGGGTTATCTGGGCCCCACAAGAAGCAAAACGTGGAGAAACATCAAGAAGTGCACGTATGGAGACGTCTAGCTAGCTGTGTCCAGACAGAGACGTAAAATTTAGCTCTTCGGAAATTGGAAACCAAGTTGACGTCACCTTATACTCATGTCCGGACAAAAAGTTTCTCGGCGGCGCGTTCGTCGTTTTCGCCACGTACCAAAGGTCGATCCTTCAAATTTTCTCAATGGATGACGTGGCAAGTTAAATAATCACAATTTATTTAAAAATAAAAACCCATCCAACTAAAGCAATAATAGCCCTAAATTTGGCTGAAAATAATGAGGTTTTGTTTGTATGCTTGAAGTGAAGCAAAAGCGCTTTCTGCTCTCGACAAAAAAAAATGCCTCCAAAATGAATAACAAAAAGAAAAATATTATTGTATTAAAATGGAGAACTCTCACCGATAACACTTTACATTACTGGTTTGAAAGACAGCAGTGGCCGGTGGAGAATGATTCGATGGACTAGCACGCAGGATTAGTGAAATGAGTGGGTGGAATTCGAAATTGTAGAAAAATAAAAAGTGGGGTCTAGTTAAGTTAAATCGAAAAGGACAGAGGAGAAGGATACTGGTTGACAGCTGGTTGACAATTACACGAGTGAGTGAACACTGAGAGACGAAGAATAGAACAGAACTGACAGGCCTGTCTGAGACTGAACACCCTGACTGACTTTGGATTGTGCATATATCTTCGCCCAAAGCGAAGGAATCCCACTGGGTGACGTCTAAAGTTCAAAAACGCAGTCAATTTTTGAAATGACTCGTGAGGGGCGATTATTTCCTGCAACAGTGCATGCCTCGACATATCTCCACGCGCTGTACAATTCTAAAATTTTGGCTGTGAATTTCTATAATTTGGATGATTGAGTAAGATTCAAGATTTGGTGAAGCGTGAATCGTAATCCAACCATTGAGATAGAAAAGAAGATTCATGAATCTTTTCATGGAGTAGTAAGTAGCGTCAGTTTTTATTCATTTCTTGGCTGAGGGTTTACGCTATTAGCTTTAAATGATCCTGGAACCCGAACTAGTTCATTATCTCCATAGGTAAAAGTTATGAGGGCCCGTCATTTTTGTAATTGAAGTTTCAACATTGCTTCACTGAATCACATTTCCGGTTAAGCAGGATTCAGCGTAACTTTATTGAGTACAGAACATAAACTTCAAAATTGACCAAATTAAAAATTAATTATAAGCATGAGATCCAACCCTAAGTTTAAATAAGAATCAAAGTCGGTCCCGCAATGGTATACTTCCCAAGGCCCCAGTCTGCACTCCGCAGAATCACATTGATGGCAAACAAGGCTAACTTTAGAGGAATCCGATCAATGAAACAGGAAAGGGAGTACTCTTTCGGCAAGAAGAAAAAATCTTAAAGCTTCATGGCGTCACCCACCCCCATCTTAATTACAATAAGCCATAACCTTAAATTAAAAAGATTGCTTTTCTGGTTGACAGGTCCACTGCCAGCTCCCCTGGCTCAAGGACGTGAAAGGAATGCCATTGTGTTGTTCAACATAAGAGGCCACTCTGCATAAGCTCGTCCACTGTAAAGCCTTGGTTGCAATGGGGTTAACCCATGAAAATGTAGATTGTACTATTGAAGAATCAATTTGACATGAAATTATTCAAAACTGCTCAAGTCTAAATTTGATAACCAAAGCAAGCACTTCACAATATCAACATATTGATCCATTTATATTAAAATAACAATTTGCAGAGTTCTTATAGCTCTATCTGCATGCACTTCATGTTTTGCTTTACACACATTCACCTTATAGACAAAGTGGAAGTATAAACATTTTAGATGTACATTGTTTGTGGAGAGTGCATAAAGCAAAAAATGAAGTGCTAATTAACCTTAACCTTATCCATTCACAAAATACGACCAACCCAACTTCTGATTCCCCTCATTTGGAGCAAGTCAAAATCCCACAAATAGTCAACCGGGGGCACACGTTAGCTTTTATTCAAGCTATCCCACAAAGCTGCGCATTGCCTCCTTGCAAATCCAACCTTACCCTTCTCCAAATCATAAACCACCTCAAACCCCTGCTGCTGGTAATTCCCAAGTGTGGCACCTGGCCCACCACTCAACTCCTTTTCATCACCACCGTTCATCAGCATCAAACAACCTACATTCCTCTTCTTCTGCTTCCCATCACCAGCGTCCAAAAACTCGTAAAAGTAATTCTTCCTAGGCAACACCACACTAGAACTATTCCCCACAAAATGCAACCCCACTGACGGCACATTCACCACCTTGTCGAAGTAATAGCACGGACTCAGTCCCGTCTTCTCCTCAATCTGACTCGCGCGCTCATGGACTCGCCCGAGTCGGCGATCGAACTCAGTCACAACTTTCTCGTACAAACTTGCCAGCAGCATCGTAAAAGTCGTCCCTGAATCCACCACCATCCCTCCATTTCCCTTCCCGTCAACACTGCGCAAAAACCCAGGTGCCGGAATATTCTTTTTTCCAACAGAAATTCCCTCAAGCCCGACAGAATAAAAATAAGGATGTTTAGGATTGTCTAACATGTCTGTATATATAAATTCAGCTTCTTCACTGTTTACACGCTTCTCTTTATCTTCGTAACGACCAAGAATAAGCGGGCTCGGGAGCCGAGCGCGGTCCGAGTCGAACGAGTGAGCGACCAGACAGTAGGAAAATCTGTTTCCAAGTTGAGGAGATAAAGAAGTGAGCTGAGCCGGAAAAGAGAGCAGACCACGACCGAACCCAGCAACACCAACGGGTTCAGCCAGAGTGGTGTGGGCGCACCCAAAAGTGAAGTTGTGAAGAACTAGTGACTTTTTCGAAGAAACTGGCATGGACAGAGAATCTTTATAAAGCCGAGCAACCAAGCTACCATCACCATAAGCATAATAGAAAGGCGGACAAGAAAAAGAATTACAATCAGAAGTTTCGATGGAATCCAAAGGGCATTTAGCAATAGCACATAAGTCGGATGTTGGAAGAGAAGAGTGAGCTGCAGAACATGCAGGGGATTTGCATGAAACTTTGGAGGCAGTTGAGGATATGTTAAGAGGAGGAGTTCGTTTTTCCTGCTTAGATTCACACAAAATGCATTCAAAAGGGTGACAAGGGAGCCAAACCAAGTCGGAACCCGTGTCGAGGTAGAGGGAAACAGAGGAGGAGTGGCCAAGGGAAAAGGACAGAGTATAGTCGCTGCCAGGGGAGAGAGGGAGAGAGACTTGTTGGTGGCGGTGACGTTGGCGGAAGCGGGTGGCGGAGCGAGTGGTGGTGGATTTGAGGAGGTGGTGGGTGGAGGCGAATTGGGTTTTGGAAAGGGAGTGGGTTAGAGGTAGTACGAATTCGGACGACGAAGTAGAGAAGAATGCTAATAATAAAATTAGTAAGTAAAACATGAAGAAAGAAGTAGCCATGTAGGAAAGATGAAAGAAGAGGAAGAACTTCAAGTTGTTTAGGGGGCAGAGCAGAGAAGGGCGTGCATGCGTGTTTATAAGAGGGAGAGAGAAGGGAAGCTTCCGGGTGGCTTATAATATGTTACTATGTTGTTATCCATTTAATTAAGTTTAAAGTAGGTGATAATCATGTTTAAGAGATGACAACTGTGTGGTGGCTGACTGTCAATTGCTGGAGTGGCAAGGTTTAATTTCAGAGGTTGACTTCAACTCCTTTATCCGATTGCTCAAGTATCTTTTGACCCAGTTAAAGCCTTCTTAAGTTGTGCTAGTTGTAGACTAGGTGGCTACGCTATAAGGCTCTGTTTGGCACAAGAGAAATTTTACTTGCGTAAAGTTGGAAAATTTAACATTGTATTTCCAAATAATGCTCAGACTAGACTCTAGTCACTAGAGTGATAATATTTACAATTTTAAGGGCAAGGAATCTATGGATTTCTTTGCTTTGATGGAGATTAAATATTCTGCAGTAGGAAGTAATGAATCAATGCTTAAAATATTTATAGGCAACGGAAGTCTGTCATTCATTGACGCCTATGATAATGGAGCCCTTAATGCATTAGCCAGATTATTCTAATCGAGAAAGAAAAAAGCCGCGGACTCCTGGTGCACTGTACGTTAACTTTTTACGGGGTAAAATAGGTCGCAAGCAACGGAGATGAAATGACAAGAAAACAACATAATATTAAGGTCAAAAGTAAAATGACACCAAAGCATGAATTTGGTCTATGGAAGTCAAATTGGAACGACATGCAGCTGCACTAAGTGGACTAGAAATATCTACCTTTTCTTTTTTAATAAGGTACCCTTCAAGCGAAACAGAGCAGTCATGCTGTCAAATTGAGAATTAGAATTCATCCAACTCGGCTCGTCACACCGCATTTATCAACTAAAACTACAATTTCATGGAGTTCCAACTCGATTCAACAAGAAAGATAGCTTGTCTAATTCAAATCTCTACAAGGGTCCCCTTAAAAATAAATCCGATAGCCAATTGTCTAATTGCAACAATCTTAAGCAACACAAGTGCGTGTACCTTGTTTCCTTGTAATTGTCCATTGAATCCACCCACTCTAACACTGTCCTCTTGATTTTATACGCTATTCATCATCCTTAAATATCTATACATAATACATTTTTCAGAAAAAAAAAATTCTGTGGTGCCAAATCATTTTGAGCCGACCAAAATAGTATATACACCATTTGAAATCTATAGATACAATTGAATCTGTGGTTAAACTACGAAGAAAAAAAAATGTACAAGACACAATTGGTAGAGTCATAAAAAGAGTTGTTTCATTCCAAAAAGAAAACCATGTGCAAAAAATTGCTAAAGAAATTTTCTGCGTTTCCATAATTGAATGTGTAAAGAAAAAAATTGTCAAAAAAATAAATCACTTAAATTATGGTCTGATACTGTATTTTTTTCAGAATAGGAGAACGAAATACATGGCCAGAGCCCAGAAGACGTATGTTTTAGAATTAAGATTTGGTGTAACGTAAAAGCACATTTTATTAAATGTTTTAACTTATCTTCTGATGGGACCACTCTTTCGGAAAGATATTTTTCACTTCAAGATAGATATACATTGAGCAGTCAATTCAAAATTGCCAATGAACAAAACTGACTGACTTGCCAGCTAAGCCAAACCAAAAGCATAAGACGTTGACACGTGGCATAATGAGCTGGCTTACATAACAAGGAATTGCGCCCCAAAGTGGCAGTCTATTCGTGGGCCCAAGACACATAGATCAAGAATTAGTCTCTCCTTAGTCGTACCTTTCCACTTAACTTTTGATCTCGTGAGCCCACACGAGCCACCAATTAAAATCACGGGCGCAAAACTACCGACCAACCAGTACAGCGTAAAACAAGTTTTTAAAATAATACGCTCACAGAATAAGTAAATAAAAACACAAATTTCTGAAAACACTCAATTAAATAATTTTTAATCGAAAAAAAAGGAGTTACTATCAGAGACCAAACAGCTACGCATAAACGATACGTTGTACTTTACAAAGGTTTTCAAAATTATGATTTTATTCAATTGACGCCGACTCCGGTACCATCATTGGCGGGTCCACCTGTCAATATACTCAACCAAACAGACAAATACCTTAATTTTTGTTCAATGCATTATTCGTTTGTTCAAAGTTTCAAAAACTATAATATAGCTGTCTTTGTGAGCCCACAGCCATAAATAAACAAGGAAGAAAGACATCTTTCTATCAACCATGCCCATAATTTTATGGAAATCATGGACGCCATGCTACAAAAGAAGGGAAGTCGATGATGTCCACGTCCGACTCCAGTCCGTTTCGTATTATTGTAATAGAAAGCTATATAGAGTCACCAAACATTTGCCAATAAAAATCGAAAAGCATCTCTACCCGACTACTCTAACCCTTTCCTCCAAAAAGGTTTAAGCTAATTAAGTTCGGAACTCTCTTTATTTAGGTAGCAATTATACAAACTTGTATTACCAACTACTTTGTGGTCAACAAAACAATTATTTTCAATATTTCTACAACAAAACACGTTGAAGAGCCATAAGTTGTTAACAAATGAATGACACGCCTTTCTTGAAAATGTGAGGTGGTCACATTCTATCGGGTAGAACTAACTAGGAGAGAATATTTTGGTCGCAACTCAATGCGTTTAAGAGCTCCGTGTTGTATTAGCAGATACACTGAAATATTGAAAGCCTAGATCAAATAATAATTATGTGGACCATGTTTTGCCAAGCCAAATACTACAGCGTTGAGAAACAATACAGTTCTATAAGCATAATCAATACGAGTTACCGCAAAAATTTTCACCCTCAAAGATTTATTCACTTGTATACTGAATCCTACAATAATTTCGGGCCCCAGATCTGTTCCCTTCCTAAATCTTAGAACCTGAACAGAGGGCTTTCTTTTTGCATGAGTTCTAGCTCCTCCAAAGTTGGAACCGTGACAGAGTACTGAAGTGCAACATGAATTTGCTATTACGTTCCTACACAATTCATTAATACTATGACATAACTGAATTATGGGTGTAAGCACACATGCATGTTCAGGTCTCCAATAACCATTTTCTTTTTGACCGGTTCCTCAAGTTTCGTATCCACCGTATCCCTCATTATGTGATGCAGGGATAGATTGCCATGCTTCCCTTTTCACCAACTCAATAACTGACCAAAATTTCAAGACAATAGCACAGGTCATGAGTGCATAACAGTGTCAAAAAATGCACAGGATCACTTTAAAGGCTCTGCAAGCTGTCCTCAGTCTCATTACACAAGACACATGCGAGCTGATTGTGTTATTTTCAGACCACAAACTTTACACACTAGCATGTGCAGCTAATTTGTTAAAGCTGATACAGCTTATTCATCTTAGTTATATCTCATCCCCAACCAACCCCGACCTTATTCAACCATTTAGTGTAAGATGAACATGCAGAAACACTCTCTTTCCAATTTTTCCCAAGGGTTCCAGAAAACACTCGGGGAATCTATCCAAACCCCCCACCACCATGTAGAGCTTAATTAATACAAAATCTTAGGTGTCCATGCACACTGGATATATGATTAATACTCAATTTGATGAATGCGCACAGACTACAAATTTCATCTAAGCTTATAAGGGAAACACAGATCAACAATTTGCGTCAAAAGAACAAATCATATGTATAACATTAAAATAAAGAACAATGAAGTCATTGGAAACCACCACACCTATGAAGAAATTGGAGACAAAGGTTTTATCCTCTGCAGCAACTTCTCGGCTTCAATGAACCCGCCAAATGGTCCCAGAGATGTGTATTTTATACATTTCCATCTGTTCAAGCTCTTCAAGATCAAAATAAGGTACTTTTGCAAGTTCAATAGACAATCCCAGAGTACAGAAAGACAAATTGAATAAGTGTGCTGAAAAAAGAACTTACGTGGGTATATAGGGGAGAGCCAAACAATGGAGGTGAAGATGGTCAACACTGTTCAATGGAGGCTGATGAAACCCAAATCTGTAAGTGAGCAGATGATCATGCAATCTAGAACTTGTTCTCATAAGTGAATTCATGTCTAAGATATTACTTAAGATATACAACAGGTTCAACCTACCCCAAATTACAAGTTTCAAATTTAAGATGCATGTACACATGCTCACACTCTCAATCTCTTGGCTTCATTCATTGTGAACTACTATTCTAGGTGTCACAGCCTAAAAAGGGAACTCCCTCCCAAGAGCATAGAAACCAAGATGTCATTGATTAACATTGATAAGTGGTAGATGCACGTACATGACTGGGAAATCAACTTTGTGCTGGGTTAATTTTTTGATAGCCAAACTTCTCAATAAAGTTTGATAGTATATGTATACATAAAATGAGAGGCTTACTACTGAACAGGTTTATGAGTCAAAGCCCTAAGAATTAACAAAAGACAAAGAATAGTTCAATTACAATCAATAAATCAAATATTTCATTAATTTACCTCTAATGATAACTAATGCTAGCAAACATAAAAAATAAATAAAAAACATCATTCAATTATATAATAAAGTTTAAAAAATATAAGTTCATATTAAGACCATCAAACTTGAAGCAAATTTATGCAAGAGAATTACTCACACTTGACATAGTGACCATGTGGTAAGTGGAACTTTTTCTTCTCTTGTCAGTTAAAAAAAATGAAGTGCAAAAAAAAAAGGTAACAAAAATTTTATAGCTAATTTAAGGTTTCATAAAGAGAGAAATGTTCAAAGATAAGATAAGAGGGAATGAGAAACGATAATTACATTGGGGATATAGACAAAAATTAAGATTGAAAGGTTATTAATTGGGTGTCTTCAAGAAAATGGTGGAAATGGATTTGGAATAAATATTTTCTTTTTTATTTTTGTTCTTTCAAAGCTAGGCTGGTTATAGCTGCGTCCAGTCAGTAACCAAGGTCTGTCTATAGCAGGATGTTACAAACAATTCAAATTAACACACCATTGTTAACCCTTTTAGCATGTACTTTGAGAAAGAAGAAAGACGGACCCTGAAGCACACAAGCCTGCTCACTCTGCCCCACTCCACCTTTTCTACCACATATCCTTCATTTTGTGATAAAATCACCAGAGCCCATATAAATACAAAGGGTGGAATAAATGCTGCAGAACAAGTCGGAGCATGTGCCACAGGCAGAAAGGCAGTGCATTTGCAATGAATGCACCCATAAACAGAAGATGTATCTGAATTAAAGGATTCACACCAGTACAGACAACTTATCAACTACTTACTCGCAATGTTGGTTTGTATAGTCTCAATAAACATTGCAAATTCTGGAAAAAAATGGTAGTTGAGCACTTTTACAATTAGTAGAAGCAATTTTAGTGACTAAAACCTTATTTGAGCCAAATCTTATTAACTACAGACAGTTATAGGAGCATATAGAATTTAGCCGAACATTCATACAAAAAGAAAGAATACCTGTACTGCTTGTGAGGAGCATCTCGTTGTAAGAGTGCTTGCCCAACACTCAACATGTGACTCACTAGATAAATTCACCACTAGAAAATGAGCCAAAAAGGAAATAAAGACAAGAAAAGAAAAGAAGAAATATCACACTATACTTATACCCAATGAGTAGTCATCTTCTTTCCTCTGGAGATCTCTAACAGTTGGAATGTGATCCACAGGAATAACTAAGTAATGCCTGCAATTGTAGTCCAATACAACTTGTGGCTTTAGTGAAAAGCATAAAAAATGTACCATGTTTGAGAATTTTTCATGGATTTTTGCAAGTTGGTTTGGTTTTACTTTTAATGTCTTCATCAAACTAATGTGAATCGCAAACAAAATCGATCTACCAACATCTTTGCATAGATTTTTTTACAATATTCACGTATGTCTAGACGCAAGAACTGCATACAATTCGAAAGTATTCAGATGGATAACTAAAACATGGAACCAATTCAGCTATAAACTCATTGATTTCGGCAAATTTGAAGTGAAATCAAATACCAAACAATTCTATTCCATTACTATTCATTTTTTTTGAGAAAAATGAGTGATAATAAGTAAAACCTGAAAGCAGCAGGTTTGATGTCTTGAAACGCAACGACCTTTCCATCCTGCAAGACGCAACGAAACGAACGTAATTAGAACGTGAATTCAGAGAAACACCCCGTTTGGTTGCTGAGGAAATGGAAGAAGATGAATAGATGAATTAAGATTAATCCAGCCATTTGGATACATCCTTTCCTGCAACCAAACGGAGGATGAAGACGAATGAAGATAAAGAGAGAAGGAGGAGGAGAGGCAGACGGAGTGAAGGAGCGGAGTGGAAGTGGAATTGCGGGCGATCTGACAGAAGACACAAGGCGCAGGTGACGCCGCTCCCGCCATCTGCCCTAATCGGAAACACCGATGCCATTGCCAAGTCAGAATTTATCTGCAAAAGGTAATTCTGATTGCAAATTCACGAGTTGGTAACTATTCTAATCTCACGGTTTTTATAATTTGGATGATAAATAATAATTTGTAGCAAAATTAATGATATTGATGTTTTGATATATTTAAGTAAAATTAGTTCATGGTTTTATCCATTGATATACTTTAAATATTGGTTGGAACTTGGAAGTAATAAGACATTTATACTTATTTATAAAATTATAACAGAAAATAGTTGTTAAGGTATATTTGATCAAATAAATATTTTTGTTTTTATTATTATTTTTTAATATTACATTAAATATATTTTTACAACAATTAAAAATAATTATTAGTAATTATATAACTATTTTTTTAATATTAAAAATTTTAAAATACAACTCTTTAATATCCATATTATTTTACAAATTTTTTTAAAATAAATGATATTTAACAATTATTTTTAAAGTGAAATATAAATATTTTCGACTAATAAAATAAAATTTAGATATCATTTACAATACAAGACAAATTTATTATAATATTATGAATTATTCATTTTAAAAATCCTCTAGATTGTATTAAAATAAGTTGTGTATCTATAAGATACTAATGTATAAGAATCTAACAAAAATTATTGAAAAATAAAATAGAGTGGAAGATTTTTCAAAATACTTTAATTGATCATTTTGATGAATGAATTTCCATGAGAAAGAATGCACAAAATAAACAAAAAAAAATTGTATATCCTTAAACATAAGAAAAAGTTATAAGTTTTGTATAAATAATGATGTAAAAAAATTCATAGGTAAAAATATTTTTTAGAATAGATTGAAACTTATTAGATTCAACCAAAATAGTAAAAAATGATTTTTTTATAAAATAAAAGTTGTTTTAAAATTTTCATTACATTAAAAAATAAACGTACTTAATTAACTAATATAACAAAGTTCAATCAATTAAACATTACGTTAATTAAAAATTAAACAAACTTCTTAGCGTGAATTGTAATTTTAACTTCAAATTTTTATTGGTTGAATCAACAAGCCTCTTTGTGTGAGTTTTATTCAAAATAATTTTTTCTTTTTTTTTTAAAAAAAAGAAATTAATTTCATTTAATTTATGAATTAAAAATTTGATGGTCGTATTTTTACGAAAAAAAATTTAATAAAAGATTTTACCAATGGATTACTACCATTATGCTGATAGATTCATCAAACAAAATTAAGATGAGAAATATTGTTAAAATTACATTTTTGTAATCTTATAATTTTGTTTTGCAAAATTTCATGTTATATTTATGCTTTCTTCTAATAATTTTTTTATTAAATTCACCCGAAATAGTAAATTTAATTCAAAATTTTTAACAGATGATGAAATTTGAAAAAAAAGAATTTAGAAAATTTTCTTTGACATAATTTTCTTAGTGTGTTAATAAAAATTAAAATAATAAAAAAATTATATGTATATAATCATGTTAATTTACTAAATAATACAGCCGTAGTTGTAATCCTGCCAAGGCTATGTCTAATATATACAACGCAGCGAATATATAAAAAAGCGCGGGGTGACCAACGGTAACAAAATTCCTTCACGTGCTTGGATCATCCCGAACTTAGATGCTCCCTCTGATCCCTAAAGCCCTAGCCCTCCTCTCCCTTTCCTCCCGCGCCATAACTCGTTTGAGTTTGATCTCTCACTCACTCAAACTCACTCCCTCTCGCACTATGTCAACTCAGCGAGTCTTCCAGCTCAAACTCGACCCACTCACTGGTGACTCAGAGTGGGTCGTCATCGAGGAAAACGAGGATGTTGCAGAGAGTTCGCAAGAACCACTTCTAGCTACGACGTCGTATCTGGACATGCTCAATGACTCTCAGAGAAACAGAGCCTATCGCTTAGCCATCGACAAGACGGTCACTAAACCCTGCCACGTGCTTGACATCGGGTACCTTTTAGGATAACGTGTTTGATTAGTCTCTCATGAATTATGAATATGCGAAATTTATCCGAAAACCTGTTAGGACTCCTAGTCTTATTGCTATTATAGTTAGATGTTTTATTTCCTGTTGTACTAGGCTTTGGTTAGGTTAGATTATTGTGTTTGAATTAGATTAGGAGATTTATTATTACATTCTTATAAGAGGGTGTTGGTGTGAGTTGAATGATAAGAAATTTTAACTATCCTCTTTGTCTCTGTGTTTTCTATATTCTGTTTCTCTTAGTTGGGCAGAGACATAACATTTGGTATCAGAGCATCTTTCTTGGGCACCATGACTGTTAAAGAACTTGAAAGAAAGTTGAACAATTATCTTATCAATTCAATGAAAAGATTACAACTTTAACCAAACAATCCAACTATTTACAAACAATTATGTTAGGTATTCGGGAACAATTGGTCCAACTCCAAGCCTAACGACAAGCAAATACCAATCAACTACCAGTTATCCATTAACCCCCAGCTAATAACCAACAAACGGTGGAATCTATATATGTACTTGGGCTGCTGGTACAGATTCGTAATGTACGACTTGATTTTCCTATTTTCAACTGTGAAAATCCAACTTAATGGATTTTTCGATGTGAGCAATACCGTAGATTGGCTGTGTTATCAGAGGCTGATTTGCTATCTTTAGCCATCGGTCACCTTGACGGAGATGCAGCACCTTGGTTTCACTGGTTAGAGCAAACCATAAGAGAATTGATATGGGTGCAATTCACTGTTTAGAGCAAACCATAAGAGAATTGACATGGGTGCAATTCAAACCAGCCTTACTCGTTTTGAGTCATTTGAAGATGCTGATGTTGTTGTTACACTTACCAAACTTCAACAAAAAGGTACTGTTATTGACTACCAACTTCAATTTGAAAAATTAGCGTATCAAACTAGGAACTTGTCGGAGTCATTCTTTATCAATTGTTTTATTTTCGGGTTATGCGAAGATCTTAAAATTGGAGTACATATATTGAAACCTAACAGCCTTATACAAGCCCTTAAACTTGCTAGGTTTCAAGAAGAATACGCTAATGTGGCCAATCACCGACCTTTGCCTTGACCAAATGAGACTCAACCACCACCACCACTTTCTCGTAGTCTGTCATTACCAGCAACCTTATCTAAGCTCATTTCCTCTCCACAACCCTTATTATTAGGACCCGCTCCTCCTGGTTTACCACCCTACCAACAATTATCTGTGACTGAACAAGCTGATAGACGAGCCAAAGGGCTTTGTTTTAATTGTGACAAGCAATTTAAGCCAAAGCACCTTTGCAAAGCACTTAGGATTTTGTTGTTGGAAACGGATATTAAAGAAAATGAAGACCAAGAAAGTGAAACTGACAACTCATCAAATATAAAGTGAAACTGACAACTCATCAAATATAAAGTGAAACTGATAACTCATCAAATATAAAGTGAAACTGATAACTCATCAAATATAGTGGATATACGTTTTCCTCCTTTTCCAACTTGAGGACAGGTTGTCTTAATGTTAGTACTCCTAGTCTTATTGCTATTCTAGTTAGATGTTTTATTTCCTATTGTACTAGCCTTTGGTTAGATTATTGTGTTTGAATTAGATTAGGAGATTTATTATTATATTTCTATAAAAGGGTGTTTGTGTGAGTTGAATAATAAGAAATCTTAACCCTAAATTATATTCTCCTCTTGGATTTCTCCTTCTATGTTTTTTGTATTCTCTTCTTCCTCACTGTGTTTTCTGTATCCTCTTCCTAAATACAAAAAGCATAACGAGGAGGAAGAGGATACAAAAAACACAGAGAGGAGGAAGAGAATACAAAAAACATAGAGGGAGAAACGCAGGAGGAGAATATAATTTATTATTCAACTCACATAAACACCGTTTTATAGAAATGTAATAATAAATCTCCTAATCTAATTCAAACACAAATAATGTAGCCAAGTTTAAATACAATAGCAAATAAAACATATAGCTAGAAGAGCAATATGACTAAGAGTCCTAACAATCTTGAAGTCAAAGGGGAAGTATGAAAATTTCCTAATCTACTTTTATTTTGGATGAAAGAAAATTTAGTTCTTCCTCTCGTATAATTGCTCTGTTTTCAATTTAATGTAATGTAACTTCAGATAATTTGCAATACAATGATTATGCAGTGCTGGAACTGGATTGCTGTCAATGATGGCTGCGCGGGCAATGGGTTTGGGTGACTCAACAGCAATAACTAACACCCAAGGAATGGTAACAGCTTGCGAGTCTTACCTTCCCATGGTAAAGTTGATGAAGAAAGTTCTGCATGTCAACGGTATGGGAAGGAATATTAAAGTTATTAACAAGCGTTCTGATGAACTCAAAGTCGGGGTTGACATTGTTTCACGTGCTGACATTCTTGTGAGTATTGTTATTTTTATGCTTGCTTTCACATTGTCTTCAGCTTTTCTTGTAATCAGTGGTGATGTTAAAACGCATGCTGTGAAGTAGTGATAACACTATGAGATGTTGTCTACAAGGTAGGTAGTTGTTTGGTTACTGTGAGGATAAGAGTATGTGGTTATTGAATGCTGCAATGGTAAAAGAAGGTAGTTTAACAATTATAAGTTGCTTCTTGAGTTTCCCACAGAAATCAAACCAATATTATTTTACCTGGCATGCTAAGCTGTGATTCCATATTTGAAAATGAGTTCATTGATGAAAATGGGATTGTGTTTATCAGCAACTGTCTTCGTCATAAAAATGTCAGTCTTATCAATGATATGCGCTTGTGATTATGTTCCTCTTTTCTTCTGAATTTTATAATGCTTTCCAATCTATATTGCAGGTCAGTGAGATACTGGACTCTGAGCTGTTGGGCGAAGGGCTAATACCAACACTACAGCATGCACATGAAATGCTGTTGGTGGAAAACCCACACACAGTGCCATACCGAGCAACTACTTATGGCCAGGTATCTTGCATTTTATTTTTTGCTCTATTCTGTCTTGCTTTTCCTTCTTTTTACAGAGAGAGGTAGTTTCTTGTCATTGTTGTATCATGGGATCTCCAATGCATATTGTTAGACTTCTTCTGAAAGTAGATGCAATGTAACATTAGTGCCTTCTGAAGGAACTATTTCCATATAATAAAGATTGATCAGATTTCGGTGACTATTTTGTCTTTTTAAGTCAAATGTGGGCCTATTATCCTGAAACGTTTTAGATATCAGGAGCTATAATAGCAATATCTCTTCCTTACTCTCAGTAAATGCATGAGTAACAGTTTTCTAAGTTTCACGGCTTGTTTAGAGAGGAGTATAATGGACAATAACATATAAATTAGGGGTTTTTCGAGCGATATGAAGTCCGGTGAACCAGGAAAAGATAATATGTTCCTGAAGAAGGATCAAATTTGAGTTGAACATGGATAAAGCACTCAAATTTCAGATGATCCACTATGCTTTCCTCCAAACCCTTGGAAGATATTGCAGAATTTTCTTTTCGTCTATTAGATTTTCCTTGCATGTCCAGCCAAATACATGGAGTCCATAACACTAATACACTTTTTATGCTTCCTTTCCTCCCCAATGCACAAAAGTCCTTGCTTGTTCTTACTAATTTATTGATGCCTCGAGGCATTCTGATTTTGCTAGCTAGTTGGCTTTGTTTAGTAGTTTTTCACTACTCTACTTATTGGATTAATTTTCATCTCCTTTTGGTTGGAACATATTTTAATAATCATTTTAAATCTCATACAAATGCATTTATCTCACTTGTTTTTTTTCCTCTTCTGCCCTCTTTAAGCTGGTTGAAAGCACATTCTTCTGGAAGCTGCATGATTTATATAATAATGAAGCAAAAGCATTGGACGGCATTCATCTTGTTCCAACTGGCTTGGATACTAGTTTACATGTCAAGTCGAAACAGTATGCCATGCACTGTGATGCACTAACAAAAGAAATTAAACTGGTAATGATGTTAACCACTCTTCTACAGATTTCTTGGAAAGTACCTGCAGTTTAATTCCTACTCATCAGATGTCAGAACCCTTCAAAATATTTGAATTTGACTTTTGGAAACGGCCAGACAGTCATGGGGAAACTCAGCTAGAGATAAAGGCAACTAATGATGGTAGAGTCCATGCTGTAGTTTCATGGTAATAATATTTTTGTTATTTGTATTACACTTTAATCTTCTATAGAGAGTTTCTGGAAACATGTCCTTTCTTTTCAGGTGGATTCTTCAACTCGATAGAGAAGGAACAATCTTTTACTCAACTGCTCCTAGATGGATAAGTTTGCCAATCCATAAAAGTGAGTCATAGTCATAGTCATACCACACTGTTATCAGTATAAACAAATTTCACTTTAAGTCATCATGTGCTTATGGCATTCTGAGAAGTATGTCAAACAATTTATTCAAGATATGTATATAAATGACGTTGGAGTTTGCTGTTCATGTCTTTCTATGTGGATATAGTAGTTTTTTGTGAACTTTTCTTAATCTTTTACATTCCCAGGATTTATATTTGCTGAGCAGTTGAACATAGCTCCCATGTGACATTGATGTGAAAATAGTTACAACAAACTAATTATATCATTCGTTATGGCATATCTCTGTGTACCTATAATATTTATCTGTGAGTTTCTTCAATTCGTCGGAAAAATGATGAACTTTCTTTTACAAATGTTTGATGCATTTGATCTTTTAAAAATTATATCAATAGTGAAATGCTAAACTTGTGGTAAATTAAAATTTTAAGACATTGTTCCTTTATCTTACATTTAGATGCAACCTTGAAAGTTCTATGCATTGCTTTCAAATTCAACCTTAAATTTCATGCATCTTATAAAATTTAAAGATCTTGGTTTACGTCAACTAAATAGAGATCACATGCCGAGTTGAAACTAACAAAAGCTACTATGTTGAATTTGTTGGCTACCATTTTGATTAGAAAATGATTAAGAAATTTATATGGCTTTGGAAAAGTTTTATTGTAAAAGTTGAAGTGTAAGGCATAATCCTTGATGTTGCTTTCAGACAACCTTAAGAAAGTAAACCTTGAAAATGTCAAACCAAAATAAGAATAATATTTGAAAATTGCCTTATTTTCATGCTCATTTTGACAAATGAAACTGGTTTGATGTTCAACTAGGTACTGGGGATTGGTGTGATCATTGGAAGCAGTGTGTTTGGTTCATTCCAGGTAAAGGTATGTCAATATGCAAAGGTGAAGATGTAGTGCTGCATGCATTCCATACTGAAACTAGTATATCATATAAGCTGAAATCCCAAGTCTCAATAACTGAGGAAAGCTGGTGTGAGTTAACTGCTGCGGATTTTCATCTCACGTTACCACCAGAAAGAATTGCCATATATGGTGATGGCGAATGGAGGTTTTCCATGTTAACAGCCATAAGAAATGCTGTAAGATCTTCTCACTCCTTGTGTGCTTATGCATACTCAAAAATTAAAGTCATTCTTTTACACAAGTAATCGGGCACCCATGGATATTGAACATTAAACTGAGCTTATATACTTCTTTCAATTATTCATGATTATTCTCCGGAACTTTTGTTTTTACAAGATTGTATGTCAAGTGATGTTACATTGGGGGGAAATCAAATCCCAGCTTGCTACTTTTGGTAATTAGGCAGGTTTTTACTGCTCAATGTCTATAATGATTGTAACACAGGTGCGGTTATATCTTCACGCTAACTGATCAATCCATAAACAAGCATATCTGTCAAACAAAAATGAAAGTTCAAAGAGGAGAACCATTACAATATTTGCCCTTCTTTCTCATGGAAATACCTGGTTTGGGTTCTTTTGTAAGAGTAATACTACTCATCCCTAAAACTATCCCAAAGTTTCCATCTCAAATGAGGTGTCGTGCTGTAATTTTCACAATTTCACATCATTAACATGGGTATTTTGGATTTAGTATCATTACACTTTTCTGTAAACCTTGATACCTACTGCAAATAAAATAATCCATCCGTAATAGTCATACAAAACATTAAGGTTTTAAGCAATACAGTATTGACAGTGTAAGTAAATATCTTTGATGGGACACCCTATGTTAATTTTTATTTGCAAAGAGATGATGTCGAATGAAAAATCAGATCCTCAAAAATTCCCTTTCTATTTAGCAAATGTCTAATAAATTAGCTTGACTGATTCTAAAACCAGGTCAATTTTTGAGTCTGCGACTGACATGGCTGATTATATAGCTTACTTTGATTATCTACGGGTGAAACTGAAACATTGTAACAGAATCTGGAACTTTCACAATTCTAGACTGACATGATTTACTACATATTTTAATCTTTGCTATCTCAGAATTTTTGAATCATAGCTAAATTACACGAAGCAGCCAAGAGAACCTAAATATCATTGGTGGGATACAAACTGATGAAAAAGAGAATTTTTTGTTCTTTCCCCCTTTTTAGTTCCATTTATTTTGCTTTGAAGCAGCCAAGAGAACCTAAATATCCTTGGTAGGATACAAACTGATGAAAAAGAGAACTTTCTGTTCTTTACCCCTTTTTAGTTCGATTTATTTTGCTTCTTTGCTTCCTTTTTATTCAGGCCACGCATGCATCATGTTTACTCATTATCTGAACCCCGTCATCAGTCTACCCGATGTTGAAAAAATATTTCTTGCTTTTCCTTGGAGTTTCTTGAATACGTTTGTAGTTATTAATTTTCTTTGCTCATCTTCTCTTTTCATTTTGCTGGCATCTTTTTGAGTTGAACTGTATTCTTTGCAGTTGCAGCAAGGAGAGCAGCCATTATGCCTCATAGCAGATGATAGTGTTTTCTCGGCAATTTCTGTTGCTCATCTTTCAAAAACAGCGCGTGTATTAACATTGTTCCCGGGCCTGGGAGATCAGGGTGCCCGATATTTAGAAATTGTTGCTGATGCAAATGGTTTCTCAATAGATCGTGTAGAAGTTCTTCAAAAGAAGAAAGCATGCTTGACTATGGATGATACTCAGCAGAAGGTAATTTTCTCTATTCGGATTGTATACGACTGTTAACATGTATTTAAACACGGCCCTGCTTTACTTCTGTGTAATCTGTTAGAAAACTGTTCCGGTGATGACAGTCCAATCAAATACTTTTTGTGCATCCATTTTGTGGACTGCTTATTCTATGATAATCGGACTACTCCATAAGTACTCTTGCCATCGGACTAAATAGGTGGTTTTAGAATACCAAATTTCAGTAGCTGAACACTCTGGTCATATGCATTATACTTTTACTTAGGAGCGACACATGTCATTTTGATTGTGCATTATGAAATTTTACCTCTTCTCTCCTTTAACCTTTTCTTTAATATTTTACTTCAACATGCTCTTGACTAGTTATCGCAATTTGGGATACTTGTTCTATCTGCAGGTTGACCTGTTAATTGGAGAACCATACTACTATGGAAATGATGGCATGCTTCCCTGGCAGAATCTGCGGTTCTGGTACAGAAATTTAATTTTGATTCTTTCTGGATAAGTTCTATTGACTTTCGTTGTACTTTTATGTAATTTATTCTGATTTTTTTTCAGTTTCTTATGAGAAAAAGCTAACATGTTCACAACACTTGTTCAGATGTTAACATGTCTACTTTACTTGCTCTTGCATCGTGTTCAGTGATGCATTACTCAATTTGTAAATAATGATGCATTGGTAAATTATTAAAATAGTAAAAAAGAGTGCATGCAAAGGGGTGGTGCAGATATATGTTATCATTCTTAAAGAAGCTCTGCATGCAAGAAGCTTATCTATGCTTTGTGATTTTTCTTTTTGTTTTATTGTTTCTTGCTTTGAATTGGATTAGGAAAGAACGGACTATGCTTGATCCTGTCCTTTCCAGAGATGTGTTGATAATGCCTTGCAAAGGAATATTGAAGGCTTGTGCAATGTCTCTCCCAGTAAGTTACATTGTTTTCCACAAGAAAAACTTTTTGAGTTTTGCTGCACAGAAGCACATGCACGCACAATTTTTTAATATGTTAATGTTATAAACTAGATTGTATGTGATTAATTCATGTCCATCAAGTGATGATTTCAACGTATCTGCAGGAACTTTGGAACAGTCGTTGCAGCTTAAATAAGATTGAAGGCTTTAATCACACAGTTGTAAATACTACATTAGGAGCATGTGGTGATTTACTGGCTCCAAAAGAGGGTCCTTGCCTGCCTTTCTTTATCTGGCAATGTGGAGAGATCAAGGTAATTAACCAACAGAAAAAATCAGATTTTGTTTGCGAGAAATGTAAAGTAAAATTGCATGCTGAAGTAGAAATCACACACTGACATGGAGGTAATATCTTGGGCATGTTCAGAGACTCAGCGAGGTTTTTACAGTCATGGAGTTTGATTTCTCGAAACCGATAAGTCCATGTCAA
The DNA here is from genome assembly GCA_028052125.1 of Melia azedarach. Classification (NCBI taxonomy): domain Eukaryota; kingdom Viridiplantae; phylum Streptophyta; class Magnoliopsida; order Sapindales; family Meliaceae; genus Melia; species Melia azedarach. The sequence goes on along the minus strand of CM051401.1, from coordinate 5,256,138 downwards.
GGAATAGTCCAGGTATGCACCTTCTAGGTCAAAGGTTGTTTGTCTTGGACATGTTAGAATTTGGTTATTTGGTTATACTAATTTCATGGGTACTGTTCTTTCGACTACATTCTGAAATTTTTTATTTTATTATCATTCTCTCTTTTTGTGTTACATTTGAGATTTATTTTATCTAATCTGGTTATTGATAGTCACTTCTTTTGGGGAGCTCTTTACGTCCTTTAGGTTTTATTTTGGTATTAAGGTGTTATTGTTTTAAAGTCACTGTTGCTGTGAAATAAAAGTATTAAATATTAAATATTAATTTAAAAAATGAGTGCATCTAGTCAAAGTATAGCAGAAACACCATAAACCAAACAAAGCAAAATTATTGATTGAGTTCATGGTCAGCCTCACAGAAGGCACGTCTGATATGATGACTTGACATCTGTGGCCATCGGTAATGTGCGGACAAAAGATGAGGACTTTTCAATTGTTTTATAATCACAACATGTTCTATCAGTTAGACTAGGGTTGTGGTGCATTAGATATACATGCCTCTAGCTCAAGATGAAAGATACACAGCCTGCATGCAAAAATATTTCGTATAGGTTACTTTGCTGATTTAACATGATCTATTTTAGAAAATTAACTTGCATAGCCTCCTATTCTATTCTCCTTCTATTCAATCAAAGTGGTTGCGGCTATGGGAATCTAAGTTATTGTAATTTATCCTCAATTCCACACATCTTTGCTTATGGCAGGTTGAATTTACAGAAGCTGGGATCTGCCATGGATTTGCCTTATGGATTGATTGGGTGATGGATTCAGAGAATTCCATCGTCATATCAACAGGACCGGGTAATAGCTTCATCCACTTAAAAAACTTGTTTAATAGAAAGAATGGAGGCGCTTCTCTATTTTTATTGTTACCTTACCTTTGTTTATAATACTATATGGTTGCTTCTTTTCCGAAACTAATGGTATCAAAATTAAAATGAATTATCATGGCCCTTTCTTTAATTACATGACATGCTTCCAGATCATAGATATTGGAAGCAAGGATTGAAGCTTCTGGCCAAGCCTGTAGCAATTGGAATTAAGGAATCCGGAAGGACTGACGTATGTTTTTCTACCATTGTTGAAGCTGCATTCAATCCATGTAATGGGGAGCTCAACATCCAACACACTTTCTCGTAAATAATATTATTTACTGATAAATTGCTGTCGACGAGACATTTTATTTCATGCAACCGAAAGAATGAGAATTTTGAATCTACTCCGAACGCCTCTGTTTAATCCAAGGGCTTTCATGTATTTGTTTATCAAAATTTGGCCATGAGTGCTTAACATTTTTGGCTAGTTGCTTCTAAGAGCATGTAATATTAACACTTCAATGCAGTTTCGTTGAAGAAAATTCTAACTAGAGCTCCTCATAAATCTCACGTCTGACAATTTTATCTGAATGCAGAAAAATAAGACCCCGTTCGATATGGGATATAGATACAATTTTATATTTTTGAAAATAAAAAATACAATGAATTTTTTAAAAACATCGTTTGCCCAAAATTAGGTAAATTTAATTCAAAAATAGTTTTTGGATAGGATATTAAAATTTAGTGTAAAAACAAAAACAATAAAAAGTTGTCTTTTTATTTCTCTTTTATTGTATCCCAATCAACTATTTTTTTAATTATATTTTTTTATAAGATCTAAATTTTAAAAATTAATTATTTTATTTATAAGTTCTTTATATCATATCTAAAAAAATAATTATATTCATATTTTTTTCAATTATTTATTTATTTTTTTATGAATTATATACATCTTTTATTGATATATTTTAATAAATATTTTGTTATATATTATATTTTTGCATTCAAGAAAAATATTTCTATTTTTATAACTTCTTAAAGTAATTATGAGGTACATCTTTGAAAATTTCAAGTTAAAGAGTAATGACAACAAAAAAGATTATAGTTACTGGCCGTATGACATAATAATATTACTTAGTTTTCTTCAATATTTAAAAAAACTAAGGTTAGATTTCTTATTTTTAAATAAATGACAAATTAATATAAAAGTAGATATGTGGTAATTATATATTGTATTTCTTACAATTTAATTATAATGAAATTAGGAAGTAAGTTTTTAATTAATTTTTAATGCATCACCTTATATAAAAAAAAATTGAAGTGATCTGTATTATTCAATATTACTAAAATTTTAATAAAAATCTATTTTTAAAATGTAATTTTAACTAAATAAATATTTTTATTGAATTTTTTAAGATTTAAAAACTGTTTTTAAATTTTATATTAAACATAATTTTAAATATTAAAAATATAATTCAAATTTTGAGTCGTATCTAAATTTTTAAATATAGCTTTCGAATCACAAAGCAAAGAGGTCCTAATTTGTTCGAAGCCATATAAATCCTAAGAGGATCATGATTGAAAATAAAATTTTTTTTTTGGGTAAGCTTTTATTTCTCGTTTTCCATTCACCCAGGTGGAATCAATTGTGAAGGATTCGAATTCATGCTCGTGGATAATCATGCCATTGGCAACAAAAGATTAAAATAATTTATGGTAACGAAACGATGAGTTCAAGAGTCATGGAAGTCAAACGATCAGATGCAAAATATTATACACAGATGCCCCTTTTCATTTTGTCATTGTATAAAATACAAAAGGAAAAATGTAACCAGTTTCTTGAATGAAATTATTGGATTCACCATATTCTAAAACAAAATTAATGTAATTAGTTTAAATGGGAAAATATGGGGATCAAGGCTGAGTGCCTCAAATGGCATGTGAAACATGCAAAATTGCAAGAGGTAACCCAGTCTTGACTTGCATCATAAACTACATTCAAGTTCTGTGTTCTTCCTGAGGTATGAACAACTCCTGATAATCATCGACCACAACCTGAATCAAATTGCAAAAATTAGCCAATATATAGTGAACAGTTTTTCTATTCTAGAATAAAAAGAGAGCAGTAGTACCTCATATCTATTGCCACGATAAGTGTACTCCACATACAACTGTTTGGGTTCTCCGGGACAAGGATCACAGAATCCCATAATGCCCGACTTCTTAACACCCTCGTGAAGCTAAAATCCAAAATGGTTGAACAATTAAAATATAAAAAAGAAAAAATTGCATAATCTAAATTAAAATATCGTACATCAACTCTAATTTTCAAATTACAACTTCTAGGCTAATTTTTCAAACCAATCTTGTAGGCAGTCATTCAAAATATTTTCAGATAATAGAACAGGGCGAATGCAAATTCTAGGACGAAACTCCTCTCCTAAGTGATTGTGTAAATCACACCAAGTTGTCCAAGACATATGGTTGCATGCAATATACACCAAAATCCGCATCTCTATCATTCACTTAACCTTCCCTTTAATATATGCAAAAGAACCAATGCTTCTATTTTCAAGTTTGCCCACTTCTCTGGACACCTATTGTTGGGAAGGTTCAAAGGTTTTTCAATGCTTTTAAAAATGCTTCCGCGGCCATTGTTCATCTCACTTTGTCTTTCCCAAGTTAGCTTTCAGCTACTTAAGGCTTGGTAGAGTGAGTCTTCCACAGTCGTGATAAATTGGCAAAATGTGGAATTATTAATACCTGGGATCTTTCATGCAAGATTACCTAGAAAGCTGGTTACAGTAACAAGGCAGGTACTTTTAGAAGGCTTTCTGTCTTAGTTAAATAGTTTTCAAAGTAACAGCCTTGCTATTCAAAATTAACATATAACAACAGAATTACAGGCACCAAATTATCCATGGCACTTATCCATCTATAAGATGAAAAGGTAAATTATATTGGTATTTAGAAATCACATAAGCAATAGGACTTAAAAAAAACATACCTTTAGGTGCCCAGAGTCATCGACTAGGAAATTGAGAGGTAAAGTGACATTGATGACTTGCGAATCTGATTCATCAACCGTTCCTCTTAATTCACTTACTTTTGTCACAGCTTTACGAGCTCCATAAACTGCTTTAGTAATAACCAGTCCACCTGTTTCTAATTGCTTTTTTCTTTTCCTATTGGCTACATTTTGCAACAACTGCTGAGCTTTATCTGCAGCTGCCTTTGCCTCTCGAACCTATAAATTAAGGGAGAAATGCAGATTTTCAGATAAATTCCGAGGACCTTCAAATGCTTATCATGTGGAAAGCACCACTTAATATCCATTCAAATTTATTAACAGTTTTTCTTTCTTTCTTCCTTTCTTCTTTTTAAAAAATGAGGCTGATGACTCCCTTGTCCAGTAGTAGCAAGAAGCTAGTGAACAGAAGTTTCTTACTGTTATTTTCTACTGTAAAAAAAAATCTTTTTTCTTTGGGATCAAGAAAGGAATATCAGTCTCTATCCTGGCAAATCTCTACCTTTCAAGAATGGGGAACTTGAGGATTCAAAACACACAAGCAAAAGTTCTTTAACATATAACAATATCCAGTCCAGCATGAAAGACTTGTTGTGTCTCCTTAATGTGCTTTATGCAAAAATAAGCTCTAGAGAAAAGATTGACCAAAGCTATTGCATCTGATTCTTGCAGATTCTGCAAGCAGATTGATGATCAGGCATGCATAAACCAAAGAGATTGACCAAAGCTATTGCATCTGATTCTTGCAGATTCTGCAAGCAGATTGATGATCAGGCGTGCATAAACCAAAGCTACCTTGGGCATATGGATAATCATACCTGAGCAGAAGTCTGTTCCATATTCTCTAGTGCTTTCTGCTTTTCCCGCTTAAGGTAGTAGGGTTTGAAGATGAATTTCTGCAAGCACACACAATCAATGAAATATAAACAAGTGAGAACACTGCAACATAGAAATCCAGCACACTGCATATCGTGCAAACCCAAGCATAATATATTTTCGTAAAAGATCATAAAGAGTTGCATGTGAAGGCAAGCACTTTATGCAAACTGTATTATGTTTTAAAGCAGTACAGGTACAATTGACTGAATTTCTTCATGACATCCTTGCAAAAACTCCAGATTCATGAACAATGAGATAATCAAACTGTTTCAATAATAGATTAAGCAAGAGTTTGATGTGTGGTAACCTTGAATGAAAAGTAAATTGATGCTGGAATTATTAATGCTCCAGTCGCAAATAAAGAATTGAAATGCCTAGAAAGCAAAATCTGCACAGAATAAAATACAGCAAGAGATCAGAACCCAAGAGGTAGAGAACAAAGTGATACAAACAAAAATATTCCTTCCAAATAATACAATGAGGAAATAGTTTGATGATTGTCTGGGAGAATTCAAAGAGATGGCATTCAACCACCAAACAAAGATTATCACATCTAATAATTCTTTCACAATATAGTTGAATATGAACTGGCAGCAATTGTTGACCTATTTATTCCCCAACCCCATCCCAACCATGCCGCATTTAAGGAAAAGGCATACACAGACTAAAGTAGGAAGCAATTGCATGCCTAAAATACATATGAGCATGAAATAAGTCAAAGGATGACAATTGGCTTACAGGAATAATTAACTTTTGACCCCCCCGATGCAACTCAAATTTCCAAAAGATACCCTGCCAAGAAAACAAAGATATAAGATCTTCAGAAATACAGAAATAAGTGATAAGCTGAAGAAACATATCAACAAAATATTATTTCCAACATTCTAATGATAAGTTAGAAATTACAGATAGCGATGCTAACACAGCCTTTTATCCATTAAGAGGTGCCCAAAGCATGAAAGTTCCAAACAAAATCCCAGAACCAAAAGTTAGCATCATTGTCCTACTTTTAAGGAACTAATTCTATTAAAATCAATTGCCTTGAAACGGTAGTGTCACAAATACATTGAAATAAAATAAGCACCCCTGGTAAATTCATGTTGAATTATGATGTTTCAAAATGCACATATTATGCACCCTTTTGCCTCCTGGTCTCTTATTTCAAATTCTGGCACATATTAAAAATAACACACATGGTAAATAATGAGTTTGATGGAACACCAACCTATCCTGTAGGAGACTCATGGATAGAAATTCTGGAAAACAACTAAAAATGTTTCCTATTGGTTTTATCACGACCAGGACTTTTGTTCCATAGTACATTTGTGCAACAGCATATATGACACCAAGGCAAAGTCAAATCTGTTTTTGGTCAATATAAGCAGCAAGTACCTGAACTCCTACTGAATACAACATGCGGATGGTGCTGAATTCAGATATTTTCCTCCCACCACCAACTTCAAGCTCGAGAGCAGTGCTGCAACAATGATATTTTCAGTCACAAGAGAAGAGGCGTAGCATTTTCAACTAGCTAGAATATTTAGTAGATTACTATGTGCAAGAAACATTTCAAAACAATTATTTCAATAAATTTAAAGTTACAAAGAACGAAGTGCGAATATTCTCTTTCCTTTTGCATACACTGCATTAATATTATCCAATTAAAGCAATACATATAAATTCTCAGCTCCTTTATTTATATTTTCTAGTTCTTGTTGCGCATAATCATACGCTATATGATGCAGATACTAACAGCTGCTAAATATATGTTTTAATCAATCAAAACAGAGCGCATTTAACAATAATTTTTAAATTACACAAATAACAATTAAATTCTGCACATATACCTTCCAAACCTGCCTCCTATACGGCCATGCGATTTTTTGGAAAAGCGGCGAGTATAATTAGCTGATGCCCCAAAAGAACTTGTGCCAATCTACAGTAATGGAACATTCATGAAAAGGAAATAATGAAGAAACAGATGTACTTTTATCAAAATACCTAATAAAGATTAGCAGATCCCTGTAACTTGCACTACGAACAACTATTTTGCATGCTAAATGGAAACAACAAATTAACCTTAATCTCTCCAGCAGCCGACATTTTCTCATCTTTCTTATGCCACCCAACAGAAATAGATGACTCCATACCTAACAAGAGCTGTATCTGAAAAGAAGAAGATGAAAGTATCAGTTTGAAGATACTATCTGCCATAAAAGTTCAATAAGAATGTGAAGCTCAACGTTTCACACTTTCCCATAGTAAGAAGTTCAATATTTCAAGTTCATACTTAATATAGTAAATCTTGCACCAACTTGTTTCATTTTTTCTTGTACCATTTCCTTCAATGAATGTAAACATCAAGAGAACTTGTACACCCTAAACATGCAAACTTTGAGATCCAAGGAACATCTAAGCTACATAACAATTTCTTCATGTCCTCATTGCTGAAAATTAGTCCTTAGAACATTTTTACGTAACATAGGTTAAAAGAAAATGTAGCATACATTGCCGCTTGCTGTTTCAGAGAGCTGGCGGGTCCAGTTATTAGAAAGATTGATCGAGCCATCTCTCAAAGACATTGCAATGGCCATTGTTGCTGTTGAGTGTGATGAAAGATTACTGCAAAATGAGAGAATGATATGAAGCTAGTTTATACAACATACAGTAAAATTGATTCATCAGAACAAATGCCCTACCGGGTCGTTTGTATTCCAACTAGTGCCCGTAAACCAGCTGAAGCTATAAATTCTATGGATGAAACAGAAGACATTTGATGCCTAAGCACAACTGAAGCAGCTCCACCGCCAGAATTTTCATTTACTTCCAAATTTCCACCAAATGCAAGAGTATTACTTTTGGATAATTGAGACTGGACTTCACTACTCATAGCCATTCTGAAATTTGGGCATATTAAACAATGAGTGGCCAGATAAAATAGGAACTACAATGCAGAAGCCTATTGAGACATATAAAAAGCATGGAAATATCACTGCCAATCTTTACAAGAAAATCAATGATCAATGTGAAATCAACAACAGGGTGATAAAAGACAATGGTGAAGCAAATAGAAGGAAAGGACCATGCCAACTTATAAAAGTGACACTGAAATTACTAAATGACCTCAGGATATATACTGTATTTATTCATTAAAAATATTTCCTACACATATTAGGTACATTTAATTGGACAATTTATAAGAGCAAAAACGCAAAGTATACATGTGTGTTGTGTGTGCTGTAAGGGAGAAGAAATGATATCCAAATTTAGGTAAAAAATTGCACAAAGTGCTTGAGATTCTCTGATTGATTGTGTTATCTCCCATTGTACTCCTTGAAAGGCAATATAACATGTACTTCAGGTTAAAACTCTTCTTCAAACTTGAGAAGCAATACAAATTATTAGCACATCAACCATGAAGGAGAAAAAAGGGGAAGCACCCTCTCATTATGCCATCACCCTCTAGAAACTGTGGCAAAGACAAGTTGGCCAGTATTGTCCCAGAAGGTCGAAAATGTGCTAAAGTCTTCTCTTGTTCCTTTCTCCGCCGTAGCCTTTCAAGTTCTTCCTTCAACTCTTCCACTTTATTTAGCTTTGGACCAAGTTCCAAACCAGAAGTCAGCCCTTCCATACCATATATATCATATATTTGCCTCTTATTCTCATCAGATAATATTTCATATGCTTCACATATTCTTTGAAAGTTCTCTGTAGCAATCTCCTTCATCTGAAAACAAAAATTAACAAAACAATGGGGTGCAAAGGAGTTAATAAGATTAAAATCTTGAATGTACACATGCAAAATTATGAAAATTTCAGAATCACTCTTGCATTGCACGAAATCAAAAACCACATTAGGATTAAAAAAAGGGGATGCAAAAGAGCTATAGAGATAACATTTTGAATGTGCATATGGTAAAATTCATGTTAAGTTCCATTGACAAACATATCAATAAAAAAAAAAGGCTAATCATGGATACAGTTTACCTGAGGTTCAACAATCCAAGAACACACTCTTTTTCACTCTATGGTCATACAACTAATATAGAAATTAAACATATAAACAATTATTCATTTGAATAAATCTTAATAATATTAGAGTATCAACATAAACCTACAGAACTCAACAATTCACACAAAAATAAATAAATAATCAAATATTAACAAAATTTGTGCATTTAACGACACAATGCACATCAACTTACACAAAAATTGAAATAAACAATTGCATATACTATACACAAGTTCGAGTAAGCTAAACCAAAGCACATCGCAATCCAATACACAAATTCACATTAAAAAAAAAGTCAAATAAAAGCATAAAAGTGATTTAGCATAATACATGAGGAGCTTGGTATTTATCAGGGTGATAGACTTGGGCCCACTGTCGATAAGCTTTTCTGATTTCTTCATCGGAGGCTTCCGGTGACAGATGCAGCAGTGCGTACAGTTCCCTGTTAGGCGGTCCCCTGTCTCCTTCCTCCATCTTTTTGCCTTACAAACTTGAACCAGGAGTTAAGTTCGTTCCTTCTTCGACATTCAACATTTTAGAGAAGAGAATAAGAGAGAGCCGTTTCAAGGGGTTTTAGGGGTTTTTGTGAGGTGCACGGTCAATCCAACTCGCATATTCTTGAGCAATAAGATTTTTTTTTTTTTGGCAATTTAAATAATTGTAATAAAAAATTTTGAAATTGAAAAAAATGTTATTGAATTTTAACCTTAAAATGTAATAAAAATATAATATTCTGTGTAAATATTTAATTTAGTGACAGAATTGATGGTGAGGGAATATCGAAAGACGGGCTGAGGCCCAAACAAGAAGCCCGTCTCATTTATAATGATTTTACATCAGCTAGTGTAGCCCCGTTCTGAAGCCCTGGGCTTGTCCTAGCCGAAATTAAGATAAGAGACTTTGCAGGTAAAGCGTCACCGTTTTGTCCTAGGGTTCCACTTCCGGGTAATACATCTATAAATTGAAAAGCGTCACCTCCATCCCTCAACGCAGTATCTCGGGTTTCACTACTCCGATTCGCTTAGCAGAAGCCAATCCATTGTCAAGTTTCTTTCTTATCTCTACCTCTCAGTTCTAATCGTTTTATCTATTTTACTTGGGTTTTAGCATGATTTTGTGTGTTTTTTTTTTAATTTTAATTCGTCCTAAGTGGAGGAAGGAACTTATATTTGAATTTATAGCGTGTAGAAATCAGGTGATGAAATTGGATAAAAATTTCTCACGACGGTCGTCTGAGACACATAGTGTCAATATTGATGCAATGTTCCAATGTTTCTGATGGTTTCATATTGTTTTGTTGCAATGTTTTTTCATGTTTTCAGATTTAGACTGATTTTGAAAATGATGGAGCGTGCATGATGATGATAAATTCTAAATCGACTGATGATATATATTATTGCATGACGAATAAATACCTCCTACTCATACTGAGTGCTCATCCATCACTGATTCCTTTGCTTTTGCCTAGTGAATTACCAAAACTGTTTTCTGATATTATTGTTACTTTTTCCTTCTTTTAAATTCTTAGATAGACACAATGAGGAAACTTCTACGTATTGCTTGAGATCAAATGATCTTTGAAATTTTCGCAATTTAAAAAGTCCTTTTCATTCTGAGTGTCGTCTTTAAGCTTATGTTTTTCAAGTTTAAATAACTCCTCCGTTAAAATCTAATTATTTCTTCAAGTGAACCGTTTCGCCCACTTGTAATGGATCATCCTGGAAGAAAACGGTATAATGATGAAAGATTTAGAAATGATGGACTGGGTTTCCTTAGGGGTATTGTTTCATCAAGCTAAAAGTTCAAATCAACTTCAATTAAAAAGAAAAATGAAAAAAATGTTCGCACCACGAATTGTTGAGTTGATAAAAGACAGGCTTCAAATATTTGTAATTAAGTTGTTTGGCAACTCATATATAACTCATAATTAATTTAACAGAAATTCTAATAATTTTTTGAAGAAACTGAAGTGTGCTCAGAGGTAGCTCTTTGGTAAAAATATGTTCTAGTTCCTCTTTATCTTTTAGTATTATAAGGTCATTTCTTGATATGTTTATGCTTCATGTAGAAAGTGATAAAGCAAACTTTTGGTAATATTTCTGTAAATTGAAGCATCTTCTTCCCCATGTCCATCTTTCTTTATTCAGCTCTTAATTTGTAACATGTGGCGTAGTAAATGACTACCAATTGGTCATTTTCATTATGCCACCTGATCATTCTTTGTTTATTTCAATTCCAAAAAAATATTACCCCCAACTTAAGTCATTTCAAACGTCTGCTCAAAACTTTTAGAACATCGTATCTTCATTGTTATGACCTTGATTTTTGCTGTTGAAAATGATGACTCACTTTTACTCCGTTTAACATTCTTGATGTGTGAAGAATAAGAAAGGAAAGAAATATTACAATTTACAACAGCATTCGAGAGCAAAGAAAATGGTAAAGAAAAACAAATAGAAAATTTTTATGGGGGAATATGATCATTGGCCCCCTATATTTTTGGCCAATTAATCAAATAACTTCTTAGTTTTAAAAAATTATTCGTCTTTTGTGTGACAAAAAATTATTGAATTTATTAAAATACTTTACAAATAAAGTGGGTCTCAATTTATAGAATTTAGATTTCACTAATAGTCATTCGAAAATAAAATAATATTAAATTATATTTAGTACAAATTGACATAAATAACTTTTAGAAAATTAAAAAATTAAGTTATCAAAATTTTTTATTTAAATTAATTAAATTCGTTAAATTACTTATTTATCTTGAAAATATTAATTTTTCTGTCAGTCAATCAAACGGTAGGATGTGACAGATAATTTTTTAAAATTAAGGGGTGATTTGATTAATTAACCAAATACATAAGGGAAAATGGTCATATTCCCTTTTCATGGAAAGCCGTTGCAACATTACATTGTATATTGCAGCAGGAAGAGGTGCCTAGCAGCAGCACCAAAAACCAGCGAACAATTCACAACAACCAAGTAGCAACAATGACCAAAACTCAGAAGGAACAAACCTTTTCTCAGTGTTTTTACAAGCATTAAGCCTCTTCATCGTCGAAGAAGAGCTATTGGGCAAGATAGCGTTGTATGAAATCATCTTTGCCACTATTGACCCTTGTTCTTATTTTCTTGTTGCTAACATTAACAAAAAAATTACCACAAGATGAAATTTAATAAAATTATATACCTTTAAAGTATAGATAACGGTAATTTATCAACGCGATTTATGGCGCCCAAAATGGATCTCAACATCGTATTTTAATCGACATTGACTTAATTAACAAAAAATCAGTTGATTATTAATTTTAATTCCATTGAATCAATCAAAGGCTAATAAAATGAATTGAATAGCATGACCTTCTTTTTTTCAGTCTTTGCTGTTTATATAATATAAAAATATTTTTAAAATACCAAACATGTGATTCAAAAAAATAGACGTGTTCATTGGTTGAGATCCAATGAATTTTTCGTCATCTAATTAAATTAATATTTAACACGTGAAGTAAGAAATGAAATGTTAGTTTTGTCTAATTAATATATAAAATTATTTAAGAAACTATGGATAAGATATTAAATAATGCTTTGTATAAACAAAAGATACAAATTTTGTACTTCAAATAATATGATAATTATCATTTTTATTTAATGTTTTCTGAGGTTGTGAGCTAACCCAATCCATTTAATTTACAATAAAGTCAAATTGAAAATTGGGTTAGTCTATATTAAATCAATTAATTTAGATTTAATTATTCAGATCTTGATAAATTATATTAAAAAAATACATATAGAAATCAGATATAAGATTATGATGAGGGCTCGTTGCGTTCACATGAGGTTGATATTTTGCATAAGATAATCTAGAGAAAGTTATATATGAAATTATAGAAAAACACAAATAATCAATTCATTTTTTCTAAAAATAATCTAAAAATTTAAAATTCTAATTTCAAAACTATAATTTTAGAAGAAGCGATGGACCCATTATTGAGTCCATATATAACAATTACGAAGAAGGGTTTATGTTTGAGAAATACTAATTTAATTCCTAATATTGTAAGAAATTTTATTTTTATTTTTTTAAATTTTAATTTAATTGTCAAGTTGACTGTTTATAAGTAAAATTTTATAGAAAAAATCATAAGTTACAAGTTGAAGTTATATTATAAAAAAATAATGTAAAATTTTTAAAATAAAATATTATTATTTAAGTAATTTAACTTTTAAAAAATGTTTTGAAATTCAAAATGTTAGTTTTAATGACTTTTTAAATTTTTAAATTTTTTTAACGGTAATTAATCAACTTAAAAAAATTAACATTAATTTTTTTAATTATAAAAAAATTAAGTAAACTACAGTTAATATAAAATTATTTTTCTTTTCTATTAAATTAAATTAACATAATTTGATTCTTGAAATTATATGTGATATTGCGTTAAACAAATTGAATCGAACGAAATTTTGTTAAAGCACGTAGACATAAGCTAAGTGGATAGAAATTCATGATTGTGTTTAGTTATCATTATTTTGTCAATTCCGATAAACCCTATTAAAAAATAACTAAAAATAGAAACAAAAAAAAAAATGGTCCATACAAATGACGTGACAAATACACGAAATTTCCAAGCAGCTTCCTCTCGGCCCCACAAATCATCCAGTGTTGCACGTAGATCACCAATTATACTGTACCACGTCACCTAAAATAGGCAATATTATAATTATACCGTAATTTTAGTTGCATAAAAAATTAAAAAATAATTTATTTATTTCCTTGGAAAAAAAAGAAAACCACCTCGTGAGAATAAGCCAGTCTCTGTCTGTCTACTTACAATTATTATTCCCAGCATTAATTTTTTAATTAATTTATTAATTAGCTCTTACAGATATTAATGCCCTAATTATGGTGCTTTGGGTATTTTTGTCAAATTAACGTGAATTCTTACCGAAAATATCAAGATTATTTTGGAAAAGTTGTGAGGTCTCCATCCATAAAATAACAAGAGCAATGAGAAAGTAAAGCTTTATTATTATTACAAACAGACTCAGTTCATGTCTCTTTATTCTCATCTTATACTTTTTCCATTGACTTAATTGCAATGGAGATTTCATTTCCACGTGCTTGTGAAAATTAACTGAATCAAAACAAAATTGCAGGAGAAATCTCTTGTTTCTAAACTATAAGCTTTCATGGGGTTGCACATGGTGGCTCTGGCCAAGCTCAACCTACTGTCATCAGCAGCTCACGGTATAAGTCCGGCGATACTCGCCGGCTTGGTATGCCCGTTCGTGCTGAAATTCACTTTCAGTTTCAGGTTTATCCGTCAAGCTTACGTTGACGTGCTCTACGCGTCAAGGCTGTTCGTTTTTCAACTGGGTCAGATTGCTTTCGAATCTGAACCAGCTGCTGGTTATAACAGCAGATGGGAGCGAGCCATTCGACTAATTAGCCAGAGGGTAACGCATGTAAGGCAATCACCATCAACACAATCTTATGAGGATAATTTCCATACTCTCACTGTGCTCTCTCTTTAAACCCACTTGTCCTTAATTTGTTAATATTATGTATATTATGTATTTCATATTCGAATTTTTCTGCTCAAAGAGAAGAGAACATACTTGATCTTCAATAATAAATGCTTATTAATTTGTAAGTTCTGGAATCAAATCCTTAGATAGCTTCGTTCTTGTGAGGAAATGATATATTCTGTACACATACTCTAATTCCAAACGTGAATGCGATAGGCAGGACTTAGGAGTTGATCGATTTAGCATCCAGGATAGACCAGTCTTAATTAAGGAGAACTATTTTTTTGTGCTACTTTTCATTTGTTAGTGAATACTGGTTCTTTCTTGTGCGGCTGCAGATGGAATTAAACGAGGAAATTAAGTACACTTTACAGAAAGCATTACAGAAAGTTTACTAAAATTACTGTCGGCATCATATATATATATATATAGTTATGTAGTCAATCTTTGATCTAAGTTTCTTTGAAATTATGTATTTTTACTATATTTTAAAAATAAATCAGATGCAATACTTAGAATACACTAATTTTAAAAGTATATCTTTTTTTTTTTTACTTATATTTGATATTAGGTAATTTCATTTTATAAAAATTGTAGTTTTGATTAAAGTTTCGACATTATAATTCAAAGTAAAATCATACTAGCTAGATAGGTATTTATTATCAATCTTTATTTATAAAATATGTGATTCAAGATGTTAATTTTAACAAATATTAAATAAATATCAATTAAAATTGTTAAATTAAATTATTTTTAATTAAAATTTTAATTTTAAATAAATTTAAATTAAATTTTTTAATTTTAATTTTAAAATAATTAAAGTTATTATAATCATTTAAATAAAAATAAATGGTCAATTAATAATTTAGGAGAGGTAAATATATATTTTTTAAAATTTTTTATTTAAATGTTAAAATTTCAAATTTTAAGAGAGACACGTGTTTAAATCTTTATTTATAATAAAAATTGTTCTCCGTAAATAGTGATTATAAAATCAATGAAGTATGTAAATCTTTGTCTGATTTTCAAAGCACGAGTTGTCAAGAGGGTTGAAGATAGTAGAGAAGATTGAGCCACAGTCTTCAACAAGAATTGAGATAATCTTTGTCGGTCACACCATGTCTACAACAAAATCAAATGAGATACACTTTTTGTTAATTTTATATTATATCGGTTATATTTTCAACACGCACATTCCACCCTCTGCTGAACGTTAAAAGGTACACCCAATTCACATCGTAGGTTTTGTAACTCCTATTCACCATAGTCAAATTAAAGAAGAGATATTTCCAAATGCATATGTTAACTTTGATGATCAAACGAAATTGTACTTACTAGTTATCTTGAATTGAAATAACATGGCTGTCACATTCATGTTAAATGTGAAATTAAATAGCCAATTATTTCGAATGAAAAAAATATGGTTTTTTGGTTTGAAACTTTGATTAAAATGGGCAGTAAAATATTGCTTATAATGGTGCTAATGAAGGGGAAAATGGCCAGAGTTGGTATAAATAGAGATGGGCAGAAAGCAGCACGATACACCTCACATGGCTAGCTATTCTTTTCAACGCTAAATGGATTGGGTAAGGGAAACTGCCCATTACCCCCCTAAGGTTTGGATTAACTACCCAAATCCCCCCTAACGTTTGATAAATGTCCTTTACCCCCTGTCTCTATTTTTCTTCCAAATTTATCCTTACATAAACCAATTTAAACCACCAAACCAAACCAAACCAAATTTGAACCATCACATTGAACCATATTTGAACCGTCAAACTGAACTATTCTCTTAAAATTTAAATATACATAATAATTTATAAGTTTAAAGTATAAAATAATTTAAATTTAATATTAAAATTATGTATATAATTTAAATTATTAAATAACTATTAAATAATAAGGATTATATGTAAAAAGTAAATATATTTTTGAAATTTTGAAATTTTTTTTTAAAAATAATTATATTTATAATTAAATTTATATTGTAAGAATTTAAAAATTAAATAATAATTTTATGTAAAAATTAAATACATTTTTTTAAACTTTCAAACTAATTTTTTAATTATAAATTTTTAATAATTTTCTAATAATTATAATTTTTTAAGGATTATAATTAAATAATAATTTTTAATAATTAACTTTCTTAATTATAATTTTAGTTTGGAAATAATTTTTTATAATTTCTAAAATTATAATTAAAAATAATTATTAAAAAATATTTCAAAGTTAAAATTATTCCTAACTTAATGATAAAGCATATCTAAAATAAATTATTAATTTAATTATATAGAATAATTATAATTATTAAATTTAAATTATTTCTAATAAATAAATTTAACTATAAACAATTTATTTTTAAAGTTTCAAAAAAGTTCATAATTTGTACATATAATAATTATTATTATTTAATTTTTAATATCTTATAATATCAATTTAATTGTAAATATACTTATTTTTTAAAAAAATATTAAATTTCAAAAAATATATTTAACTTATATATGTAATTGTTATTATTTAATAATTATTTAATAATATAAATTATGCATACTTAATTTTGGTTATTAAATTTAAATTATTTTAAACTAAAAAATTATAAATTATCATATATATATATATATATAAATTTTAAGAAAATGGTTCAAATATGGTTCAAATTCGGTTTGGTTTAATTGTTTAAATTGGTTTATGTAAGAATAAAATTGAAAGAAAAATAAAGATAGGGATTAAGAGACATTTCTCAAACGTTAGGAGGGAGTTGAGTAGTTAGTTTAAACCTTCGGGATAATGAGAATTTGCCCGTTGGGTTATTAGACAAAATGAAATAACAAGAAGAAGACTGATTGAAAAGCGTGTGTGCTTGAATTGAATTGAATTGAATTGAATTGAATTGATTTCTCTCTCTTGCTTTTCAACCACTAAAAAGTCCAGAACTAACAGGTCCAATTTCAAGCTGAATAAGAAATTGAATTGCGATATTGAGGCCCAGCCCCTTGATCTGTTCTGTAATCTTAAAGACAGAAGAGACACAGTCAAACCTTCGTTAATTTTTGGTTTCTCGGACAACGACATACCAAAAGGCCAATGTTAGGTGGGAATTCATGTAAATGAAATGGATGAGTTTTTGTTAAAAATAACTAAGAATGGTTGGTACTGAATTTGAAATGTATATATATACAATAAAAATAACATTTAGAAACTAATAATTGCTGCTATTATCATAAAATGATGTTAAATTAACGATTATTATATTTTATTTAAAATAAAAAATTTCATACATACACCGTGATATATTAGTAATTAATGAATACGTGACGTTATGTAGAATAAAATTTTGATACATAACATGACTATCTGAGTCGTAAATACTCATGACTTGGACCTTTTTGTTATTGAACCGCCCTTACCAGGTGATGCAACAAACAATTCGCGTCGAACACGTCCAGGTAATAGCTAAGTCATGCCGTCTATATCCGTAATACAAACACGTGTAATAAGTAGTTTGAATTGAAACTGAGGGGGCGTCCACTAGTCCACCACCCATTGAATGAGGCAACGACACAATGTCAATGAGCAGCACTTCCCCAACACGAACCACTCCATGGTCGTAAGACTTGGTTGGGTCGTCTCAAACCAAAAACAGCCGAATACATACAGTATGTCCAAAAGTTGGGGGTGTCAGGTTCTGGTCCTCCTTTTGACAACATCAATTCAACATTTGTAGGCTCTATCTTATCCCTGAGCAACACACAAATAGGCATTACACAGCTCCCTATTTGGCAATTTCCAGCTACCAACACGCCAGTTGTTAAGAAAAAAAATATATCAAATTAATGCCTTTTTAAGCCGATTACAACAACATCTTGTGTTAATATATTAATCTTTTCGTGCCTTTCTAGCCCAATATGTTGCAATTGGCAGTGCAGGAACTGGTGTAGGCAAAAGTTCAAGCAGTTCCTTAATTGCTCGCATTGATAACTTTTATTGGTAGGTGGCATATTATTAATTTATTACTGCATTAATATTATATCAAACCCACTTGGGTGCCGTCCGCATCAATATCTTGCATATACAAGTTTTAAGAAAGGACAATGGCCGGTTTGCTTAAGTAGCTTGACTTTAGCGATGTTGGAATAATTAATATAATAATTAATTTATTAATAATGTTTTCGGATGATCTGGGGATGAGTTTAGAAGCAAGTACAAAGCATATCCTCTCTAAGGTACTCATTCTTGATGCCTTAATTAATGCTTTCTTAAGCATGTGCCAACAAAGTGAGTATTGGCATGCAAATGCTGCTTCTCCACGACACCGAGATACATGAAACCAAGAGTGATTAATTATTATTAGTTTGATGTCTAAGGATCAAGGATATGTTAATTCAATTAGCTAGATGGGGTTTGAAGATCATATCTGATCTGTGGCATTTATAAATGATGACATTTCTCCATCACAAGCCAAAGAGGAGAGCATTTGTAGCACTTATAAGTTATAACAATGTCCATTCATTTTTTAATTCTTTACAGCGATTTGAAGTTTCGAAGTTTTTTTTTCAATGCTATCTATTTGACCATTTAAATGTGCATAAATTAAAACTGTTATTGAAATTCAATATTAATCGACCTAGTTAAAATTTAAAATTTTATTTAGTTTATTGGAATTGATTTAAACGAAGCATACGTTTGGGATTGTGGTGCTTCTAATTGAAGAATAATGTTAATTTAACTCTAAAATATTCTATTACAACAATTTTAAATAAAATTCATTTATTTTTTATTAATATTTGATATTTCAAAATTTCATCTCAATCGATAACATATTAAAAGCAATTATGAGATATTTTAATGTAAATTAAAATAGGAAAAAAAGAAATTAAAACAACTAACCCATTATTGATTTGTCTCTTATACAAATTGAAGCGGTGCCAAATTTCGTAGTGGACATTCATCATCTCCCTTAGCAACTTGCTATGTTCCCATATTTACAACTCATCATAATCACACTAATTATAGAAAAAATCTCTCCATTAATCGGAGAAAAAAATGATTGAAAAAACCCGGGACTGTTTCAGGCTTTTAAGCCAGCAAGAAAACCTGAACAAGGTGATAGGCAGCTGAAGCTATGGTGGAATCATTCAGAACAATAACAAGGAGATAACTGATCAGATCAATAGCTTGCAATTTAGGCAGCCAAAACCAAGTCAAGAGCAGCTCTCCTTTCATTCGAGTTTTGAAATTCTTAACGCGTTACCACTTGTCGTTCATTTATTAGTTTTCAAATTTGAAAACTTCTGGTCTCTTCCCATTGACCAATCGCTGGCCCACAAATATTTTCAAAAGAATTTGTCAGTTTTTGGTAAAAATATAGATATTTTCGAGTTGTAAATATCTTATTCAAATTGAGTAATCAATTTACCGTACTTTCATCACATAGGCTTAGTAGCTCGCCACGTAATCAAACGGGAAAATATTGACCGCGTGATTGAACTACAACTTCTTTAAAAGCGACCATTTTCCTTTAATTGGAAAATCAGCGGCTGGGATCTCCAACAGACTTAAATTAGATTAACTTATTGGATTATTAAAGTATAAAAACGACTCTTACAAAGAGCGTTCATTCCCAGCTACCTTTCCGAAATCAAATTCATCTCTCTCCCTCCTTTCATATATAAGACGTAGATAGGCTCTCAGTACCATAAAGAGATTGCTCAAGATATTTCTCAAAACACAGGAAGTGCATTGAATGCTTGATTCTTATACGTCTTTTCTCCTGTTCATTTATCGATTGTCTAACGCTCGAAACCAAGAGGGGATAAGAAATGGCTTGGATGGAGAAGCGAAAAAGCGGTTGTGGATATTGGTTGTTGAGGGTTTTGTTCTTCTCTTTGGTATTTGTTTCCACGGCCGATGAAGTCAGGCAGCTGCAACGGCAACAGCATAAGAATGCGTACGCCACCATGATGTATATGGGGACGCCAAGGGACTACGAATTCTACGTGGCTACACGTGTCATGCTCAGATCGCTTGCTAAGCTCAACGTGGACGCCGATCTTGTTGTCATTGCCTCCCTCGATGTCCCCCTCAGATGGGTTCAAGCTTTGTAAGTCTCCCTCTTCCTTTTGGCTCTGTGTGCGCTTCGTTCTTCCAATTTTTTTTTTTAAATTTTTACCATATATTTATTATTATTGTTTTAATTTATCATTTTTCCTGTTATTACGGGTGTCGTGTAAATTGTGAAATTTGCCCCGTCAGAAGAAGTAGAATCTGACGGTACTAAGACTTACAGCACAAGAACATACATAGAAAGTCAATATAAGCAACAAAAGAGTCCGCATCTTTTTAGTATTAGCTGCCAATCCAGAAAATGGGTATTATTGCATTTAATTGCCACTAGTGCCACATTCGTCAGCTTGTCTTAATCTATCAATGCTCCGTTTGAACTTATGCTGCTATGAACATACGCGGTCGGCGTTATAATTTGAACTTTTACTAGACCTTTCGGAAGAAAAGAAAAGAAAAGAAAAAAAAAAAAAAAGTAACTTGCTCTTATCTATTTATAAAGCTTTGATAATTGATTATATGCGGGAATATGCTTTTAAGAGACACGTGAGACGATAATTCCTCGTTAATGTTCCGAGTGTTGGAGAGCGTTTCTATGTTAAAGACACGACGCCTAGCTTTGGATTTGTCCAGTAGTGAATATATATACTCTCTCGTTTTAGGCGTAGAACTAGGCCGTTGGTTACAAAGGAACATTGTTCTCGTGAGTTGCGAGTGGTAGTTTCTTGGCTTCTTCGTTATTTTGGCTTTTTAATATTATATTGGTATTTTTCGTGGACGTATCCAGATAGTGAATTACATGTGTCATCCAAAATGCACAGTTTATGAAGATCTTTATCGCCCGTTGTTGAGATTCATATGACTTGACTGTCCTGTGCCTAAAAATGGAATATAACGGCCGTTACTGTTCTTAGTTATATACAAAAAATAATAATATAGCAAATTAACCATAATGTTCTGTTTTTCTCTCTTTTCTTTCTTACAAACCTAGAAGGGCATACAAACGTGGAAATAGAAACCGAAGGGTGCCCATCTTAATTAGCGGCCCAACCAAACATTAAACGCCGTAAATAACTAAATTGTAAAGAAGGTTTTTTGTTTTCTTAAATGTTCTTTTAACGTAACATAAGCTAAGAACATTGAAAGCTTCACCCTCTAGGTTCTCCGTGATTTTCGATGTCAAATCTTTTAAATTATGTCATAAATTTTATTTAGTGGTCTGATAATATTATAGTTGACTTCACCCGCATGCCATGTGAAATTAGTAAATGACTGGCATGCCCTTGCCTTTCCTAATTATAGACTTCATTAGATAATGCCAGGCTCGTAGGCACCTCCTCTTTTAATGTTGAAATTTAAACATTCCTAACTCTACTTTCTTTATAATTTTTCACCGTGTTAATATATTCCTCTTTATTAGTATTAGATAGCCAGGTTTATCAGGGTCTGCCCGCCCTATGTATAAATAGGTGTCTGTGGGGAAGGTGTTCGCTCTTTATATATGTATATATACAACTAAAGAAATAGTTGATAATTAAGAATATCATTTTTAATAGAACCGAGGAAAAGAGCTCCCCCATGTATGTGCTCTTTTTCCTCAGTTTTAGTATATAATTGGAGCAGCTAACCGGCCCACCGACTATCACACCATGCTCGGTCTTCGAGAAGGGCTTGACGAAGAAATTGGTAGCGTGGTGGTAGATATATTGAGTTTAGAGATAGCACATGGGAGCATTGTGTTTGTTACCGCTGCCTTTCCAAATTGACAATTCTCCTATTAGCATAGGATAGGGTTATGTCGTACCAATTATATGGTTTTAAATTATTTCTCTACAATTTGAAAACAAATTCAATAAAATTATTGAGATTATTACGAGTATATTAGGCGACACAATTATTATATGATAGGCCTTTTTTTTTCGATCACCGCCCCTTATATAACTTATTAGTCTATTGACCTTCAAAGAATTTTTTCAGCTAATTATGCACTACATTCGAAATCTAATGATACAGTAACTACTTGTGTGTGGAATTTCTGCTAAATAAAAATTTTCAATTTGTCAGCTAATTAATTCTGTTTAAAATTTTACTTTAATCGGCAAATCTGCAAGTACTACTCGCTAGAATTATGCTTACCTCGAGTTCATTTATTTTTTTAAATATTATAAATACATATATAATCTGACGTTATTATACCAGAAATCTACGAAATTACTAATAGGTATTTTTTCTGCATACTCGTGTCTAATTGCAATATGTCATTAAGATACACATGAGATGCATTAGAATCACATAATATTATTTCGAAACAACCATTATTATTATTATTCTTTTATGTTATCTACATTTGATACATTGACGAGCATTCAGAAAATATTAGGAAAGTGACAATTTTGTTTCTGTGGTCTAGGGAATTGGAAGATCGAGCAAAGGTGGTGAGAGTGGAGAACCTTAATAATCCGTACAAGAATCAGAGCAATTTTGACAGCAGATTCAAGTTGACATTGAACAAACTCTATGCATGGACCTTGGTGGATTATGAAAGGGTGATCATGCTTGATGCTGATAACCTCTTTCTTGAGAAAACAGATGAGTTGTTCCAATGTGGACAATTTTGTGCAGTTTTCATCAACCCCTGCATCTTCCATACTGGCCTCTTTGTGCTGCAGGTATATTACATCACCCATTCCTTTTGTTTTCTTATTTGTAGATGTTTCTGTTTCTGATATATAGCAACCGCGTCCAAATAAGGGGCATCAATTTAACATTAATGCTTTTATGAATATGAAATTGCAGCCATCAAATACGGCGTTTAAGGATATGTTACATGAATTAGAAACCGGGAGAGAAAATGAAGATGGTGCGGACCAGGGTTTTATTGGTGGTTATTTCCCTGACTTGCTTGATCAGCCATTGTTCCATCCTCCCCTCAATGGCACCAAGCTTGACGGAAACTATAGACTTCCTTTGGGCTATCAAATGGATGCCTCATATTACTGTAAGTATAACAGAACGTTTCTCTTTTTCTGTTCTCTAACACTGATAATTATAAGTTCGAACTTTTACTATGTGCAAAAAATATTTAATGTGATCACGACAATTAATTTTGCAATTTAATTCCGTGCCTTCCAGACCTTAGACTCCGATGGAGTGTACCCTGCGGTCCAAATAGCGTAATTACCTTTCCCGGTGCACCATGGTTGAAGCCATGGTACTGGTGGTCATGGCCTGTCCTTCCACTTGGCATTTTTTGGCATGAAACCCGTCGTCAAACTATCGGGTAAATTAAAGATGCACTTTGATTCGGCTGTTTTCAGAATACACAAAATAGGTCATTTTTTCTCTGTGTGCTATCTACACTGCAACATATTACATAATATTAACATAGACAAATTAAATTTCAGGTATAGTGCAGAGATGCCAATGGTGCTTATCCAGGCAGTAATTTATCTCGGAGTAATAGCAGTGACACGTCTGGCAAAGCCAAACATCCCCAAGCTGTGTTATCGCCGCTCAGAAAAGAGCGTTTCTTTCATACAAGCTAGCCTAAAATTAGTAGCACTTTGGTCCATTTTTGCTGCCTACATAATGCCATTCTTTCTAGTACCTAGCACACTTCATCCATTACTAGCCTGGCCATTATATTTTCTTGGCACTGTTTCCCTTTCCTGCGTAGCAATCAATTCATTTTTCCTGCCAATGCTCCCTGTTTTGTCTCCGTTGCTACTGATATTTGGCTCACTTTTGGTCATGGCTTTTCCCTGGTACTCAAACGGCGTCGTAAGAGCTTTAGCTGTATTTCTCTATGCATTCTGTGCATCACCTGTTGCTTGGGTATCATTAACAAAGATTATGTCAGGTCTTCAATTCTCACTTGAAAGGGAAGTATTTTTTCCAAGACTGGGCGAATCTGTACCACCTTCTGGCTTCAACAAGTTGTACTGAGTGAAACTGGTCTTATTATTACGCATGGCGAGACTTGATGAAAGGCTTTGTTGGGCCAGGTCTTAGACAGAATCTCGAGCTGCTCGATTTTTAATGCAAGACGATAATTAAAGCTGTTGGGCCAGGTTAATTTTGCCTTGGGCTATCGTGGTTCTTGTATAATTCTTTTTGTATAACACTGGCTGAATTTATAAAGAGAGGACGCCTGTGTCACTCTCCCAGGGAGAAATAGCTCTGTAATGATAAAAGAATTGCTTCATAAATCATCCACGTATGTTTCATCACCAAGAGCTTGAATCCATCCCCAATATGCTAAATTAGAATAATTCATTATGCTCTCATTCAAAACTAAACAAAGAAAAACATGTAGTGTATATTTTATTTTTCGCCGTTGGCCAACACTCGGGCCCAATACTAGCCCAATTATTTAAAATCAACAGGTTGACCCACCATTGTCCAAGCCCCAAGTACTACTTCCTTCACGTGCTCCTTAAACA
This sequence comes from Melia azedarach, assembly GCA_028052125.1. Lineage (NCBI taxonomy): Eukaryota > Viridiplantae > Streptophyta > Magnoliopsida > Sapindales > Meliaceae > Melia > Melia azedarach. The sequence goes on along the minus strand of CM051401.1, from coordinate 5,231,334 downwards.
ACTGTACTCTCCACAGTGCTTATGCTATGGTTATAACAAACAATCAGGAAAAGGAAGCGCGGCTCTACAGAAACTGCATCTACACTAGATCACCACGATCCATGAGCTACGGTCCTGATTGTACTGAATTACGTGGGACCCAAACTCTGCAATCATTGCAGACCGAAGCAGTTTGTAAGAGTATCTTTGCTTTGGCCCTCAGAATGTGGGTCCAATACTCCGATTAGACCAATCATCACAGATGACTTGTGTAAAATTATTGAGTGGCATTTTCGTCATAAAAGGAATCTGTTTACAATTTTGGGTGAATTTGTCTCTTGCCCTAACTAGGGAAAGGTTTTTCTTCCATAGCTCCAACGTTCGAAAAACAGACTTTTGAAAAAACAGGTGGGTCCCAAATCGGGAACAGAAATAGATGAGAGATTAAAAGAAGAATACAAAATACTATTAAGCCATGCCTGGACCATCATAGCCACCACTTCCCCCACTAAATTAAATGAAATTCATCGACATTTTAAAATGTCACCGTTTCCTGATCCTCCTCCGTATCAATGGTTTGAAAAACCAATTGCCGTGGGTATATATCCTCGCGCTCTTTCTTGCATATCGGCTCACACCTGATATCAAAATATTTTAAGCTACTTCATGAAAAACATTCAACATAGCTGTGTCTATACAAATCTGTACATTTGCAATAAGAATTTAACTATATTATCGTAGCACTATACCAAGATTCAAATACGTATATTTTGAATGTTTAATACTTGACATGCAATAAATATTCTAAAATAACCTTCAAACGTGATTCGAGAATGAAATTAATTAGATATAATAAGTCATTCGTTGTCAAACGTTAAAAGAGAAGAAAATCAATTAATAGTATGTATAATGACTATTATTTTGCATATAATACAAATACAAGTTAAATCAATCTCCAAGTTTAGTGCGAGGCAAATTCAGATACAAAACTACTAATATTTTACTAATTGGACCAATCAACACAACCATCTAAATATATTTAGATAATAAAACAATGCACATATAAATATAACTTTCATGTGTTATTTTTCTATTTTCACTTACAACCCTAATCAATTAATCACGCATTAATTATCGTAGTGGTCTATGCGGATACATCATACATGTTCATGCAAAAAAAAAAATGGTACTTATATATATGATTTATTTGAACAAGCTAATGTGATGTAGTTTATTTGAACAGAAGAAAAAGACTTGATAGAAGGTTGGAAACTAAATAGCCAGTTGGCTAAAACTGCTGAACCTATAGGGAATATCGAGAGATCTATGTAACGCATAAACAAAATCAAAGACATTGTGGCAATAAGAAGGATCTTAGAAAAGTAATGCAAGGCCAAAAGAATACTGCCCCCACATGGAGACTTGTGTACAATGAAGCCAAGAGCTACACTAAACCTAGCTACGGTCATAATAAACTATACTGTTTCCCCGAGCGAGGGAACAAAAAATGACCGTTACAACCAGTACTCACATAATTTTCATTCCCGGAGAAACCATTTTAGTTTATTATTTATTATATTTTGTAAAAGAGTCTTCCACTTATCATATCTTCGTCTTATATATGAATGCTTACCCTTTCTTAATTTCAATGTATTAATTGCATTACGTACATTCCTGGAAGCTCTTTCGAAGCAAATAGACAATCTCTTCTCTCTACAGCATCCTCCTCTTCTCTCTGTATCATTCTATTTTCTTACCATTTGATTGCTTTTTTAATGGCTTCTTTTATCATTACTTGTTTGTTGCTCTTTTACTTCTACATTGCTACTTCCTTTTTGTCTCTTGCTGTATTTCAGGTTACAGGCTCCGTTACTGCGGCCACTGCTTCTCCTACAAACTCAACTAGGCACCGTCACAAGTGGATTGGACCCGTCGGCCACCGTGTAATCACTGTCGATGTTAACGGATCCGGAGAGTTCAAGTCCGTTCAAGCTGCCGTTGATTCTGTCCCGGAGAACAACCGAATGAACGTAGCCATTCAAATTAGCGCTGGATATTACATGTAATTACCTAGCATTACATTTTTCACGGTGGTTTATAATTAACAAACAACAAAATATTAAAAGAAAAAAGAAAAAAAAACTAATAATGGTAATCACCAAAAGCGTGAATTATGGTGTTCTTGCACGTAATCATGACTGATATGGTGTGACTGCGGTGCAGAGAGAAAGTGGTGGTGCCGGCGTCGAAACCGTACATCACGTTTCAAGGAGCAGGTAGGGATTTTACGGTGATCGAGTGGCATGACCGAGCATGTGATCGTGGGCCCGACGGACAGCAGCTACGCACTTATCAAACAGCTTCTGTAACTGTTTATGCTAACTATTTCTCTGCTAGGAATATTAGCTTCAAGGTATAAACTTAAAATCCTTCAATTAATTCCTTATCCTATATATAATCCTCTCCTCAGCCTAGTACCAAATGAAAGTACACACTTCCATTAATACGTTTCCGTAATATAATACGAATGCATGCAGTACAAAAGAGAGATTAAATGTATGAATTGTAAATGATTTGTGTAGAACACAGCGCCTGCACCGCTTCCCGGATTGCAAGGGTGGCAAGCGGTGGCGTTTCGGATATCGGGGGACAAGGCATACTTCTCTGGCTGTGGATTTTACGGCGCACAAGACACTCTTTGTGATGACGCAGGGCGGCATTACTTTAAGGAATGCTACATTGAAGGCTCCATAGACTTCATTTTCGGGAACGGCCGGTCCATGTACAAAGTAAGCAAGAACATGTTATAATTTCTCATTTGCATTATCCTCTCCAAGTCGTACATTAAGTTTTCTTTTTAACATTATCTTCTACTAGTGCTTACTGGTACTCTCTGAGTTAATTTTAATTTTTTTTTCAAGAAATAAAACAAAAGCAAGCCAGCGGCAGGCATTGTCACTCTTTAATGAGTGAAAAGGATGTATCATTTTGCTATTTTGTCTGTGAGTCTGGCGTTCGAAGTTGAAAAAAAGAAAGTTAACTTTTGTTTATAACGTGTATTTGTGTCAGTAACAGTGGTATCCAACTTGCTACTTGCCAAGAGATAACAGAAAAAAAAGAAAGAAGAAATATAGAGAAGGCAGAAGTGCTATACATTACCACATGCTATTGCTAGACTAGAGCTCATAGACATGAATGAATTGAAATTAATTATCGTACATGAGATTTTATCAAAATCTTTTCTCTTTGTTAGTCAATACTCAATACCCCAGGTAGTGCAATTACCGTTCATCATTAACTGTAAAGTGTATATATATTAGATTTTGTTCCATAAAGTTTTAATTAATTATATTATCACATCCCACAACCGCATGCATATAGGCATATCTTTTTTTTAAAAGTGATATATCTTTCAAAGAAACTTTGTGGGTGGGATTTACATTAGAAATATATATATATATATATATATGTTGCCATCTTTTACAGCCCACCCACGTTGAACATTAGTGAGAATCGTCCCCAATATTTACTTCATAATTACAGTTGGTTGCATGGGGATGGGGACAAGAGTCGACGGCAATCTCTTGACTCTGGAGTCTGGAGAACATAGGCCAAATTGTCAATTCTACCCTTTTTTTCATATAGTCCAAACGTTGACTGTTGATTGATTGGTTGGCAGGACTGTGAGCTGCATTCGATAGCCACGAGATTCGGGTCAATTGCGGCCCATGACAGAAAATCACCCGACGAGAAGACAGGCTTTGCTTTTGTGAGATGCAGAGTGACGGGTACGGGTCCACTTTATGTGGGTCGGGCCATGGGCCAGTACTCGAGAATCGTTTATTCATACACTTACTTTGATGACTTGGTTGCTCATGGTGGCTGGGATGACTGGGACCACATCAGCAACAAAAACAAGTAAAACTCCATTGCCCTTTTCATTTTCAGCAATTTATGATACATATTAATTAAGAATATATATATATAGTAAAAATTTCTTCTTAGTTTTACCGTTAGTTACAATAATAATAATAATAATAATAATGTCTGGAGACTATTGTGTGTAATAGATTTGATCACAAGGAGGAGTCTGTCCTCTCCTTTTGACAAGCTAAGGAGTTGGGCCATGCTGCTTTTGTGCAATGTGTCGGCAATATCTAGTTGAGAGTCTTTAAACTCACTAAAAAATAATTGGGGGTCATTTGATCCCTCATGCATCTCAACGAGATTATGACATTGTAACAATTAGTCAAAAAACATGCCTTTAAAGAGGTAAGAAAAGTCATAAATGTCGAGGATAAATTATGACCGAAAAACAATCTGGAAAAGATAAATTTGAGGCAACATGTAGTAATTTTTCTCTTAAGCTTCTGTTCTCGCCTGTTAAGAGCAGGGCCCATCAATAGTATCGTTGAAAATTCAAGAAAAAAGTCTTGGGATCATAAAATGATCATAATTACAATCAACGAAAACATATATTAACTGTAATAGTTATAAAACATGTAAATTCAAACACAATACTCTTCATTTCTTTCTTTCTTATCTCAATGGTATATGAAAAGTCATTAAAGGTATATGTGGGGCTATATATGTGTGCAGGACGGCTTTTTTCGGAGTATACAAGTGCTTTGGGCCCGGTGCGGCAAATGTTCGGGGCGTGTCATGGGCTAGAGAGCTTGATTTCGAGTCGGCCCATCCTTTTCTTATGAAGAGCTTTGTCAATGGTAGGCACTGGATTGCCCTTTCGGACGCATAGCATATAGCTACACCGCACTCCCCCATATTCACACATTTATTCTTCCTCTTTTCTCTTCTTCATATAACTCATTCATTCATTCATTTAATTTCTTATATCTGTACAAATAAGCTGTAATAGCTAACTGCCCATTTGATGATTCTTTCAATTTTATATCGAGTTGATTGGAAATGAATAATACAGGATACCGTCAGACATTTGATCATCACCGTGGGTTTGATAAGTGAAAATCCGCAAAGGAACTTTATAGTTAGGGAATAATCTAATCAAGTACGTAACAATCAAGAATTAGAAATTGAGTGTTTTACGTACATAATGGCGCTTCACATATACCCTCTTTGGTTCACAACTATTTTGAAAGAATCATCAAACATGAATAAACTGAACTTCCCCAAATTTTATATCTCAATACAATTGTATCACCCAATTCTCCAGGAAGGTAAATTAGTTTATTTCCTGCAAATACATAGAAAGAATATCTCTATGGGATAAAGTAAAACAACGGCTGGGACAGGCAACTAGAAGATGTTGCTTCACATTATACAACAATTGGACTGAGAATCAAGCATCTCCGGAGACCTGCAAAAGTCAGGTACTGGTTAGTCACAAGCATTAAGACAGTGGTAATAACATCGAAAAAGTGATACGACTTTTTTCATTTTCAAATTGAAAGCAATATGAATTCCCATTTACTTAGCTTTGATGATAAATATCTCAAACATGCCAATAAGGGCCAATAAGGGTATGCATACATCAATTTAAATTTTTGTATCATTGTTTTTGCAGCATAAATTGAACGTCTGAATTCTCAAACCCAACCCTCATCTTCGCTTTTGTCCTAAGCAATATTAGACTATGATAAGACCTACCCTCAACCCTCTATCCTCCTGTAGCATCCAACTCAGCAAGCTGAAGCTCAGATTGAGGAACAGCCAGCTTCTTCATATCAAATTAAAACCAAACAAACACTATATTTGAGCAGACAGTTTCAAAAACTGATACCACCATATCATAACATAAAATCCTCATAGCTTGACCGCCTTCATGGCAGACACAATTTGCAGAGGTGACAGATACAAATAACATTTATAATTTGTATACTAGCACACAAAAGTAAGTATAAGCGAGCACTTGTGGCAGAATACTACATATGCAGGTTATTTTTATTGTTGTAATAACGAAAGAAGGGCACTTACAATTGGCCAAGACTAGCTAAATCAAAATCAGGGGCAAGCTCTTGCACAATATCATTTGGTGGTTGACCGCATTCTTGCATTTTCTGCATGAGGTCAACAATCTTGGTGAAGTTACTAGGATCATTTTCATAAACTTCATTAAGCTGTTTTATGAGTTCATATTGGTGCAAGTAACGATCATAATCTTCCTTGCTCAAACTGGCTTTGTGGTCTTCCAACCACTTAGGGTATCTTTCCCCAATTTCCTTCATTGGTTCATGAAGAATCTCCTTAGATAGCAATTGTTGCATCATGGTCTCCACAATTGATTCCATGTCCTAGGAAAAAGAAAGAAAGAACAAGTTAATGCTTATTCTGAAGATCTTTCAACTGACAACCTACAAACACCTAATACATTTAGTAGACATATAAAAGGAAGAATGCATACAAAAAGTGAATCAAAAATGTATTTTTAAAATGGGATATGAACCACAACAAAGCCAGTGCCCAAATATGTAAGAAAAAGACATCATTTATTGCATATGAGCTAGATGTTCATCTATTCTCTTATCTCAATCCTAAAGTGAACAAGCAAACTCCTCTTATAGCATTTAACATAATCACATTTCAGATGCAAGACTTTTCGCAAGTATAGAAATTGAATAGTAGCTCAAATTCAGATCATGTAAGCGTACCGTCATTTGACTGCAGTACTGATGTCAGACTTTGGGACCATGATAACAGCTCCTAACTCAACTTAAGCTACTTCAAACAATTTCCAAACGGATCAAAGCTATTGCATTCAAGACACTGATTACAAACTCATCAATGCACTTTTTAAACTCCATTGCATCACATCAAGTAGCAAACTATCTATTTTGAGCACTCTTCCAACAAAGTGGCTAGTAACCATCAAGCCACTAAATTGCTCATTTGGGAAAGTAAGGCTCTGGTCTCTGGCCAACTATAACCAAGTCCATGAATAAAAACATCATATATCGCAAATCAATCTCATGTAAACATTTCTAATCCCAGATCAATAAGTTCATCTGCAGCGTTTTTGAAAAGTTTCCATACACTTAAAAATGCATCAGGAGATCATTATCATCCTAATTAAATCAAGATAAGCTGCACAAGCAACAAGCTAGAAGGCATCAAGCAAGACAAGAAAAACAGATGGATCAAATTGGCATCGTTACTGAATACTGATGTGCAGCATGATGCCAATACAAGTCCCTAAAATCTCCAAAGATTAATCAGTTTATGGCCCCCTTAAACAAGATTATAATAAAATCAAACAGCAGACGTCCATAGGCAAAGTCATAATAATTACTAAAAAACAACTATTATATTTCAATTACGATGCATTCTTTAAAATTCAATCCCAAAACAATCCACCATGAAGCTCAAAATATTGCAGAAAATTAACTTTCAGGAGGAAAATTACCTGAGACCCAGCAAGCTCCTCAAACTGCTTAACCCAATCTTCAACCATAGCGTCCTTACCCAAATCAAATTCACCAGGTTTTGCCATCGATTCCAATCCCTTAACTGCCTCCCTAGTCTGTTCCCTTAATTTATCAAGGGCCTCTGTGGCATGGGATTCTTTTGAAACCTTTTGCTTTCCCTTTTTCTTGCTTTTCAAGTCAGGTAATCCCATGCCCAACCCCTGCACTCCAGATGGTAAAGAAGCAGATACTTGCTTCTTCTCTGTGCCATTCCCTTCTCCACTCCTACAAGCAAATGAATGCCAAGTCTCATTTCGACCAGAAAGGAGAGAACTTTCCGAAGCAGAGAAAAGAATTTTAGAGCTTTTCTTTTATATATAATAATGACCAATCTATGGAGCATCCCAGATAAGAATCATGAATGCGAATTAACAAACAAGGGGCACAAAATTTTGTAAACAGAAATTAGAACTAAATAGAAATAAAGCGATAAAAGACCTTTGAGAGGGAGGAGTAAGATTGAGATTCTGGAAATCATCCAAAGCACCTGAAAGTGATTAAATTTAGCAAATCCTCCATTAGAGAATAGACAAAAGGAGAATTTATAGAGATAGAAACTAAGTAAGGGGCCTTACTGTCGAGAAGTTCGTCTAAATCATCGGAGTGGTTAGCCATAGACTCCAACTCCAACTCCAACTCTTCTATGTAATTCTTCTCAGCACGCTTGCGCAGGCAAGCTAGGGTAATTGAGGAATTGGGAAGGAAGGAATAGCTGCAGATGATGACGTTGTGTTGTGATTAGGCGGTGGTAACGATGGAATGAATGGATTTTGATAAATTGAATGAATCCAATGGCTGTCAGCTATCACTTATTTTATGAAAATTAATGTTTTCCACTACTTGACTCAAAAATTTCTTCAACGCTTCCATTTACTCCTCCAGAGACCCTGCCTGCCAAATATAATAATAATAATAATAATGATATATTGTTCATAGATATTTTATTTTTAAAAAATAGGGTTATTTTCGACCTACTTTACATTTATTAACATATATTATAGATTAATTTTTATAAAAATTATTAGTTATCCCTAAAAAAATTTATTATTTTACATTTATTTTAATTAAAAATAAATAAAATAATAATATTTTAATCTCTTAAATTTAATAAAATAATAAATTATGACATATTTTAACTAATTTAAATATTTTAATGCATATTGTATTATTATATTTATCAACATTTGTTAAAATTTTTGAAAATATAATTAACTTTTTATTTAAAATAATAAAAAATTCTAATTACACTACAGTAAAAAACTCTAGATTACTTGAAATATGAACTAAACTCATGATATATGACTTTTATTCACGATTTTAAAATAAATAATAACAATTTTTGAATGGGTTATTGTGATTTTTATTGGTAGATTTTTTGATAAAATTTTAAAAAAATTATGTTAAAAAAATGGAAGAAAAGTGAAAAATGATAGTAAAGATTAAATTATTAAAATTGATTAAAGCATGTCTTAATTTATTATTTTATTAAAATTTAGAGTCTAAAATATTATTATTTTATTTTATTTTTAATTAGGATAAAGATAAAATAGTTATTTTATCTTTATTTGAGGTGAAGTGATAACTTTTATAAAAATTAGTTTATATCTAATATATGTCGATAAATATAAGGTAGGATTGAAAATAATTCTAAAAAATAAGATAAAAATGCTCCTTCTCATAACTGATATTCATAAAATTAATTTTAACTTTTTCATTTAATTCAATGTTATATTTATATAATTGAATAACATTTATACACTAAACATATACTAACTTACCAATAAATTTTTAATAATGCTATAAATACAGATTCTAAAACAAATTTAACCCTTGTATGTTACATTGTAATCATGTCTAATATTATTTCATTTTCTTTCCCGCGTAAGTTCATTAGACTGTACTATTAAGTTTGTTAGCTAACAATACTCCACAAGTTTACATGCAGCTTTTAAACATCTCTAAAAATATTAAAATAATAACTTAATTATTTTAATAATTTGGAATTATCACACTAAATTCATTTATTTTATTTCTTTATCTACAAATGGAAAATGACAACGGTGTAGTATTGCCTAAAATTCCTTAATTTAAAATTTTCATCTTAAACAACAAAGTTTTGCTTATGGCAATTCAGAAAATATATAACTGAAGCGTTATTATTTTTTTTAACCTTTAAATCATACAAAAGATTATCAATCACAATCATTGATGGTTACCAGCAAAGGAATAATCGGAAAGGATATTTACAGAAAGCATATGTACTTAAGCCAGCAAGATTTGCACTTGCTGGCATGTCAACGATCAACATATCGATATGATTGGCTGCCTCATAATCAGGAAATGAAAGGGACTTCATTGGTTGCATGATGAACCTGCTCAACTCCACTGATTATGTTGCTCATTGGAAAAATTTGGGTCCTTACCTCTGGACTCTTAAATGTAATTAGAATTAGTAATCCATGCGGTGGAAGCTTGTCTATTTCTTGGATCAACGGTGCTACCTGCTACTGTGTTTTTTATGCCATTGTAACAGCATTCTGTCCAACATATTCAACAGTGGTTTCTGACTGTGCCACAGGCACAGGATACTGTTAAAATTGAGGATCCACACTAGCTGCTGTTGCTGCAGCTTTGTAAGTTTGGGCAGGCATATAAGCCCCTGGTGGAGGATTTAAGCCCTGAGAACCATTAAATGTTTGCTGATGGTGGTTTTGGGGTTGGTAGAGAGTTTGTGCTAAAGGGTTAGGGGGGTAGAGAGCCTGAACCCCCTGAGGCCCATACATGGCTTGGTGACCTTCAAATCTTTTAAGTTTAGCTATATGTTTTTTACCAGAAAGATGGCGGTCAAAAACTTCCTGTGTGTCACACTTGACATTGCACAAGTTACAGATGAGGGGAATGACCACTTTAGGTTTGGGAGGTTCTGTTGGCTGCCTTTGACCTTCAAACATTTTCATGCGCTTGCCTCCCTGACCACTCCTTATCTTGCGTTTCATTCCATGCCTCCAATAATTAAACTGATACATCTTAGGCTTCCCTGCTTGCAGATCGGAAGACTGAGTCATAACTTCAGGTTGTTCGTCAGCATTATTTTGATGCTCAGCTTGCATTTCTTTTTCATCACCAACACTTTCAGTAGGTATATCCACTGCTGCCTCTATTTCTTCACCATCCTGTACAGACTCAGGCTGCTGAATACTTCTATCTTGGACTCAGCTATAGGTTTCTGTTCATTCTGCATTTCAGCAATTGATTTGACAGCTTTTCTCAACTCCTCAATTCTCATCAAGTTCTTTCTATGCCACTTTCCATTCTTGTGCTGTTCAAGAATTTGCAAACTGGTGCAAGTAACTCTACAAAGTTCACACCATGCAGCTTTTGGGGGTCGCTGGCTTGGCTCTACCTTCCCTGGTTCTGTAGCTGATAGTGATGGCTCATCTAGCAACTGAGCTGCTTTTTCAGGTGCATCAGTTGAGGGATCTGCCCTTTCATGTACCGGTTCTGCACCCTCAGCAGCACAAGATTCAGTATTTTAAGATGTTGACAATCCACTGCGTGCTACAAAGCTTTTATGACCATCCCTACCTCGACCACAACCTCTTCTCCAGAAAGATCGGCCAGAAGTAACGGAGTTGGGATTGTGGTGGCCAAAATTATCAAGACCACCACCTTGGAATGGCCTGCCACCCCACCTGCCAACCTGCAAAATACAATAGATTGTTTGCAAGAGTACTAAAAACCTGAGCAGCCAATAATGTGCTTGTTACATGCTGAAGGAATGTGCTGTTCACATCTAGAAACAAGTTATGTACAAATAAAAGTTCAAAACAAAAAGAAAATTCAAAAAGACCACAATAATGACAGAGACAACAGTGTTTTGTGTTCATCAAATGCCAAGGAGGAAAAAGTTAAAATCTGAAAGAAGCCATCATACATAATGGGTATCAGTATTGATTACATAAATCAAGAGAGAATGAAATGGACTATACTATGTCACCCTTGAGACATGTAAACCAGCAAAGGGGCTTTCTCAATACAATTAGATGAGAGTGAAACCCTATTAACATAAGCAATTTGAAACATTCAAACTGGAAAAGCAAAATGTGAAAACAAATAAAAGATATATTTTCTAGAAAGAAAACTGCACTTCAGAAGTCATGCTCAGGATGTGCACAAAATGCAACAATTTAACACATTGTTTTAACAAAGAGCAAACAGATGAATTCTTCAAGCTCAGTGCATTTAGTTTAACAAAGAATCAAGAATCTAAGATTACTAAGCAGATGCTTTGGAATATAAGATTTTAAAGGTCAAACTATTTTGGGCATTAGCAACTGTGACCGCAACTCAAGCAAACTCCTTATAAAGGCAATGTTCTGAGTACCAAAATATAGTTTATCACAGTTAACGTCAAGTGACTTGATTCAAGGAAATAAACGTTCACAAGTCCCGAATCTCACCCTCTGCAACTGTGATACTTGTCAGAAAAGTAAAATTCTGAGAAATCGAAGCTGGTTCTCAACCCCAAATAATTTTCAAAACACTTACTAAAAGCAAAACAAGGGAATCAAAAGAGCCATGCCTATTCTATGTGGAAAAGAATCCAATCCAATGGGAATTCAAATGATAATAATGCGATGATCAACTTACAAGAGAAGGGTCCCTGATTTGTATTCTCACAGTTGGTAAATTTTCAGCAATTCCATGTCCTAGTGAGATTTAACATTCTATTGATATCAACGAATTTGAGGCAACTATTAGTTAAGAGTGATAGAATAGCTCATGTTTAGAGCAACGTGATAATCAAGACTCTCCAATTTGTCTCAGGCTCATAATTGCTAAACTAAGTTTGGCCAAAGCTTAAACTCATCCTATTTACCCTCATCTCACAACATAGATTCACAATTGAATAAGCTCAAGCTCATAACTCATTTGCCTAAGCCCAATAATCTACACTATGGAAATACGCACAATTACTTACTGCAGTGATGCCAGATATTTATGAATTCTTCGTCAAAGATAAAACTTAAAAGTAATCCTCATCAATGATCCATAACACTCGAGTATCCACACTGGTAATTATATCTGTAGTTTAGAATGACCCTCACGCATCTGCCAATGAGCTCATGCTCCAGTAAAACTAAAGTTCTGTCTATGTTCATATCGCTATTGACAAAATGAGAGTTACAGAAACAAGCACCAGTACAAGTAGATTTATTTCCAAACAAGAGATACTTGTAGACGATATTACATGAAGAATTGTAAAATTTACCAACGATTGAGTCAAAGCAATAATTTAATAGCACAGAAGGGGCAAAATGTCTTAACAAATTCCAAGCAAACAACGTACCCGCGAACGCATTTGCCCCGGCCCAACCACGGGGTTATACCCGACCATCACCCTCTCCGCCGCCTGCATCGTCCCTGCAAAATGCGCCAGCCCTAACAAAGCAGCCACCGCTGCTGTTGCCGCCTGGTTCAGTCCCGTATAATACGTGCTCTGCTGCTGTTGTACCTGCTGGCCCCCACCGGCGTCGGAAATTTGCGCCCCTTCATTTGCCAAAACCACTGGCGCATTTGACGTACCCGTTTCAGGACACGGCTGCTGTGGTATGCTCTGATATGCGGGGGAGTAGTAAGCGTATTGTTCTTGGTATTCACCTTCTTGCTGGTAATAAGAATAATAAGATTGATCGTGGGATTGAATTTGTGTTGGATCATAAGATTGAGAAAAGAAATTCTGATTCTGCTGCTGAGCTTGCTGTTGTTGGGCATTTAAGAAAGAAAAAGAGGAGAGATCCATCACAAGGTGTCTCGTTTGTATCGGATAAACAGGTGATTTAGTTTGGGTTTCGGTTCATCGCGCGAAGTGGAAAGAGGGAAAAGGCCGTCAGGTTACTCGTTACTGGACGTGCGAACTTAAAAGTACTCCGCACGAATTCAATGCAATAAAACGGATTTGGAATGCGATACCATTAAATGAGTAAATTTGACATGATTAATAATTACGACATATTCTAATAACTTGCATAATAATCCCATCGGACATTCGTTTAAAATTACATTATTTTTTATTATATTTATAAAATATTTTTTAAACATTATATATTATAAATTTATTAATATTTAATTATATATTTACTGGAAGGATAATCCACAGTTATAATACATTTAACATCACAGAAAGGTTGCCTTCAAAAATAAAAAAACTATTCATAAATTTTTTGAAATAAATTACATAATTTGTATGAAAAACTTTATGGGTGTTCTCGTAGAGTTCAAACTTATTTCTTTCATAAGGGATGAATTATGACGATTTAGGCTAAGTCTTAATGATTATATTTGTAAAATATTTAAAAATAAATAAATATTTACATTATCATGTCTAAATTTAATAGTCAAATAAATTTAATATAAAAAATATCAAAAAATAAAATATAAAAAGTTAAAATTTTAATTTTATTTAATTGTATTAAATTAAATAATCTTATTTAAAAAATAATTATATTTAAATAAATTATTTTTAATACATAATTAATGAATAACTTCGTACTCATATTTAAATATTTTATGCTATTAATAAATTAATTGAATTTGTATTTAGCAAAAATGTTGTTATACTTATCAACAACACAATTTTTTTACATAAATTATCACCCTATTTTTTAACGTGATTAATGACCGAATGAACTTTGTATTACAAAAAATTTGTTATACTCACGACACAACACGAATATAGTTTGTTTACACCGTCACGCGACTCGTTACGATGCTGGATGTATACAAGAGAGAGAATGATAAGATACTGTAGCAGACCAATCCTATTGTATGTGGTGTCGACACGTGGCAAAATGGAAAGATGCCAAGTGGGACAATTCTACGCCCACCGTGTATATGTTGATTGGCGAACGGGTCTTGTGTGGTGGAATACAGTTACTAGAAATCTGCATTCCGCCATAAAATATTTTAATTAGTTGTGAAATTAATAATTAATTCTAGTTTGCATTTCTCATAAAAAATATAAATAATATGTAATTTACTATTATATACTTTGTATTTAAATGCATTGCATATAATACTCAAGAAGAAAAAATTAAAAAAAGAAAGGGCATTGCATATAGGCTAGCATCTTATGCTGCTTTATTCTCCTCCGAAAATGGCAATATTAATGTCTTCTGTGCCATTTTTTTTTTCAAAGTTGCTTACCTAAGGCATCTTTTACAAAGACATGATGCAAATAATGTCATATTATCATAAGAATTTTTTTTAACACTAGAATATATGATTATTGATTATTGCGAGAATAATATAATTAAACACAACAAAATGTAAGCTCATAAAAATTTCAGTTAGTGGTCTAAGAGGTAATTCACCTTATGACTAATTTATTACGAAGCAAGTTAAGAGCTCTGTTCTCGTGTAATTAGATAAGACTAACCTCAAGTTTGATTCTCTGTTATATATCGCTTAAATAGTCGTCGATAATGAACATCATCTTACATGGTCATATACAGTAATACGCATAGAAAACGTAGTCATATAACATAGTACGTATAACAAGAATACTCATATATCATGATACGTATAAAGAGGTAAGAAAAACAATCATAATACTTTAATACAGCTAAAAATGTTCGAACTTGCTCAGATAAATTATTGTTGAACATTTGGCTTTCGTGAGTGAAGGAGTGGGGATGCCCCAATGCTCAAATACACCAAAGATCACCTTAACACATCGTAGGCATTTATTATGTTAAGTCTTACCCAAAAATATTCTATGAAAACTACTAAAAATATGACAAACAACCTCTAAATTTGACATGAGGCATAAGGCATTTCAAGTTGGGTAAAAGTAAGGCAATATGACAGGGACTAATTAGAAATCAAATAAGGACCATGAGTTAGGGGTGAATGAGACTCCGCCACATGAAAAGTAGGAACAATTTAATCCCTCACTCCAATGAGAGATAGTCACATGATGCAGGGGCTTTGGATAAAGTAAGGATACTAATCTCAACCCACCACATAGCATTGCGAGGATGAATAAGGAAACGCCACTTGTTTAAGATTAAGGTTAGAGAAAATGCATTGGTCAATCACAGCTCAACCTTGCCTTCCATATAAAAACATATTTTCTTTAAATTTAAGGCAAGTTGTTATTTTATTCTTTTCACTCTATGAAAGGAAAGGCTATCTCTTTGAAATAGCTCTCCTACACATGTTCCCCCATCATCTTTTACGCCATGTCCTAACCTTTATCAATGCTCTATAAATATTTTCTTCATTGTTGAGCTCTATAAATAGTAGGAAACCTTGGTTGGATTATTATTGTTTTTTTATCTTCTTTTTCTCTAAATATTTTTTTTATTTGCATAAGAAGGGTAACGTTTAAACCCTTATACTTTTCTCTTGGATTAGATATTAACTCAAGTATCGAAGAGGAGTCGTAAGAGACGCAACTCTTGTCTGAGCCTGGTTCTGTTTTACAGGAGATTTGCAAGCAAATTGAGTAATATTTTGAGTTTAGAGATCATCCATAGATAAATGAGTCGAACATAGTTATTGTGGAAAAAGCAAAAAGCACGTACTTTGTATTTTTAAAGATTCTTGATAAGTTTTCCCTCTAGCTTTGTACTACATTTCTTACTAAATAGAGACGAGGATCCGATGCAGGTCAACTGACCACGTCAGATGCACCTAGCCTCACATCAGACCCTGGTGCGAGTTTACAAATCCTTACATCAACATTTGATTATTTGATGTGTTACAAGTAATAACCATAGATTTATAAAATTGAAAACAAAATTAATATTTTAATTAATACAATACTTTATATATCAGTGTTACATAATTATATAATTGAAAATTATAAATAAGGATTATATTAATTGACTATTATTATTATTATAGATGTGAAATTGGTATAGTTTAAATATGTAATTTATTAATTTACTTACATATTTATCGATTATATCATTGCACATCCTGCCTACCTATCTCGCCTTTTCTCATACACTTTAAAAATATTAAACTTTTAATATTTTGTATTATTAATTTTACATTTTTTATCTTCTGAAATTATTCCAATATGCGTGATACTTTATTTTAGTAGTGACAACATTAGCCAACGTCATCAATGAAGTTGTCTGTAAAATCAATTTATAAAGTAGAATTATTAAATTGATCTAATTAATTTTAATTAACATATTTGTGTGGATATTATTTTCAAATATATAAAATAAGTAATTTGACTGCAAACTATTGACTGATTTATAAATTCACGTTGTTATAAAATACAAGCATCATCACAATAAAATGGATATGCATGAAGTCTTGTTAACGGTTGTTAACAATTAAATATAGAATTATTAATAATGATGTATAAATTTACAAAATACAAATATTCCTCGATTCAGGGCAGAGTTACGATTGACGTTAGGAGAGGTCAAAATGTAATGTTCGAAAATTTAGGGGAGCCAAAATAATAAATATATAATTTAAGAGACTAAATTAATAATTTTTAATCAAAATTTCAAATTTTTTTGGGGCCTGCCTTGCGTGATTCCGCCACTGCCTCGATCCCTGTATTTATTAGTTTAATTTTATATTTTATAACTCTTAAACGAAATAAAGGTTTGAAATTGGGATGAATCGCAATTAATTTAAAATAAATGGGCCTTTGAAGTATTCTAATTAAAACTCTGCTACCCGTAATAATTCAGAAAATCAAGGGACCTTGAAGATATTCTAGAAAAACCTCAGTTGAGGTCCTCATCTGTCTTCCTCGAGATAACAGCGTAAAACATCAGTACACAGAATCCAATCCAGTCCAATCCAATCCAATCCCTTACCACCAAAACCAAATGGCTGCTGCTTTTGCACCAGTCACTCCCCTCCGGTTACGACCCTACTCTACTCTCCGGTTCCTTTCCTTCTACCCTAAAACCCTATCAAAACCCCGTCATGTTTTCCCGCCACTTCTCCGCCGTTCGCAGATTCCTCGACGTAGATTCTTCTCCTCCGTGATTTCCGGAGCCCTGCACTCTGGTGAGCGAACGAAATCGGAGTTGGCGGAAAAGCAGAAAGGTGAAATGGGAAGTAAAGTAGGGGAGTACAGAAAGAAGTTGAAGATTGCTGATATAAAGGGTGGGCCCGACGAAGGTTTGGATTGGGTCGGGCAGACACTTGTAGTCATGGGATGGGTACGGACTCTTCGCGCCCAGAGTAGCGTCACATTTGTCGAGGTAACAATAGTTTCAGTACTTTAATATGTCTTGTGAAGAATCTATCAAGTGCATTTTTAAAAAGGCAATTCAAGTATGTTTTTCTGATCCTACAGGTGCTTATAGAAAAAGCACACTTTTGTCTATTTGAAACAAACATCATAGTAGAAGCAAAATCGCTGTTAGTTCATTGAAAGCGCTTTGTAATGCATTGTATATATTTACAAATGTCTGATATTTGCTAATTGTGTTTTTGCCATAATATATGGATAGGTTAATGATGGTTCATGTCTTTCGAATATGCAATGTGTGATGACCTCTGATGCTGAAGGTTATGATCAGGTATCACTTTGAGCTGGAAGCATAATCATCATTTTGTTCTTGTATTAGTCAAATTTGATTTTTCTAGTATCCGGACTTTTAAATGTTATTTTTGGCATGTTAGTCATCAATTATCATTTATGTCAAGCTTTTGTGATGATCAACAGGTAGAATCTGGCTTGATCACTACGGGTGCATCAGTTCGGATACAAGGGACTGTAGTAGCAAGCCACGGATCAAAACAGAAAGTGGAATTGAAGGTCAACAAGATTGTGTCGGTATGGTATTGCTCATTGTTCTAATGAACTAAATTGTTTTCTGGATTTGATATGATAATGGGTTTTACCTTTTTCCACTTCTTTCCGGACTTGCTTATTTTTTTTGTATAGTAAATTTAAAATGTTCAAGACTTTTTAGGCACCTCCACTGATTTTAAGTTCAGCACTTTTCTGTAATTTAGCCTTGAAGTTGTTATACAGCTAATATCTATGCATGTTGTCAATTATCTAGTAAATGGTTTTTGCTCCCAGGGCTATCGGTTCATGTGCCCAGCCCAATTTAATTTACCTGTCTTAATTTAAGCTTTGAATTAAGACATTAGCAGAGTGATCTCTGTATAGTTCAGAAGGTCCTTTCATTTGGCTAGAATCTGTTACTTTGAAGTTTCTGCTTTCACCAGATTTAATTGGATGGCCTGAAAGGGGAAACTATTCTTGACTTACCAGTTGAATGTTCATATTTGCTTTGCATAATAAGTAGATTGTGTACTTTTGGCTGCTAGTTTTATTATTACTATTGTCCATCCATTTCCTTTTCTCTTATTTTCTTTTCATAGGTTGGCAAAAGTGATCCTTCCTTTCCCATCCAGAAGAAACGGGTCAGCAGGGAATTCTTGAGAACTAAAGCCCATCTTCGTCCTAGAACCAACACGTTTGGTGCGGTATGTTCTTCATCATAATTGGTATAGTCATTATTAGGCTTCTTTTTCTCGATGTGCTTAAAGCATGCGGTTGCATCTCTACAATGGTGCATACCTTTTGGCAGAGGCTTGTGAGAATAGAAGGTTTATTATCATCTTTGAAGTGACAATGTGGTCCCTATTAATTTATCTATTTATTTTTGTTTTTGTGATCTCTCTGTTTAATAAATGGCAGATATTGGTTTTAGGTTGCAAGAGTAAGAAATGCTTTGGCCTATGCTACACACAAGTTCTTTCAAGAGAATGGGTTTGTTTGGATCTCAAGCCCTATAATTACTGCTTCAGATTGTGAAGGAGCAGGGTGAACAGTTCTGCGTGACTACATTGGTATGCTATGTAACTTAAAATAAGATAGCCTTTTGCACTGGTTAGTTTGTCACATACTTTGGGTTTGTTGTAATTTACCAGAAAATAAATGAATGGCACATATGTTAATTACTTTTAAGTTTGTCATACCCATGTTCCATGAGTTCCAATTTTGTCTGCAATGATACATATTTACGCATGCACCATGTGTCTTTTATGGAGGCCATTTCTTTGTGTGCTTGATCATATATTTGCTTTGCTAACTGGTGTCTCATTGGTGAGATTTTGTTTGAATAAAATGCTATTGTGTGCACAGAGATTAAGTGAGAGGTCATCACCAATTACTGGTATAATATGGCTTATGGTCTGCTTCTGCATTTGATTTTTTCTGTAGATAATCACTAAAATTATGTTACATTGATAGGTTCCAAGCTCCAGAGAAGCTGCTGAATCCCCTGTGGATGCCATTCCAAAAACGAAGGATGGGTTAATTGATTGGTCACAAGTGAGCATGTCTTATTTCCAAACTCAGTTTTTGCTTACCAGTAAAGAAATGATTGTGCTCATGTGATAACAAATAAGGTCCCCTCTACCCCTACAGGGATTTAAGATGCAATAAGTCATACCATTTGAGAAGGGCAATGTTTGGATACTTGAATATTTGAACTTTAAGTGAACATACTGCTACTGAGTTCTGCAATCCAAATCACCCTCTTCTGAAAACAGTTCTTCCACTCGTCAAACAGTAAAATATCATATGAACAGTGTAAATGTTGACTATATTAAAATGGCATGCTTGCATGTCGCTTGGGAAACCTCTATGTGCTGTCATATATGACAACTTAAAAACTGTTAGAAAATGGTTTTTTTGACCTATATTCTGCATCTAAAGTTATTTTCAATTGATATTTTGAGGGAAAAATGTGATGTTTATAGTTGCTAGTAATTTAATATTCATTTCTTATTCTCATGTATCAGGATTTTTTTGGAAAACCGGCCTTCTTGACAGTTTCAGGCCAACTCAATGCTGAAACATATGCTACTGCTCTTTCCGATGTATCTCTTTTCTGTCTCATACTTGTCCTCAATTTAATCACAAATTGAGAAAATGATCTATTTAGTTTAAATAAATGTATTTTTTATACTTTTCAGGTGTATACATTTGGTCCCACTTTTAGAGCAGAGAATTCTAATACTTCAAGGCACTTAGCTGAATTTTGGGTAAGCCGTTTTCATTTGGTTTTGCAATATTTGCTGACCTTATATTTATTTATATATAGTTTTTCAAGATCAGTCCTCCCAGTTATTCTTTATATTTGAATTTTTTGAGAACCCTATTTTTGTTATATTCAAGATGATTGAACCAGAACTAGCATTTGCGGATCTGAATGATGACATGGCCTGTGCAACTGCCTATCTCCAGTACGTAGTATGTTGCTTCTCATATCTGTAGTCAATTCAACTCAATGAGTAGAAACTGTATTCTTGCATGCATTAAATTATTTGAGTTTATAATTTTGAGTGAAAGAGTGACTTGTGGTTTTATGTATGGAAGGTGAGACATATTCTTGATAATTGCAAGGAAGACATGGATTTTTTCAACACTTGGATTGAGAACGGAATCATTGATCGATTGAGTGTATGAGCTCTCAGTGTAACATATCTTTCTTAAACCTTTCTGTCATATTTTATCCTTTGTTGCTTTTTTGGTTCTATGACTTGATCTCTATAAATTTTTGCTTTAAATCCTAATTTTTCAAAATTACTAGATCTTTGTTAATTCGCTGATATTTGGTGATATTTATCTGATTAATAGGCTGTGGCTGAGAGAGACTTTGTTCAGTTGACTTATACTGATGCAGTTGAGCTCCTTCTAAAAGCAAATAAGACATTTGAATTCCCGGTAATGCATATCTTCATTCTATTGAAACCTCTGAAAACAATCGGGTTCACATTCTCTGACCAACACAGTTTGCTACTTCTAGAATAATTTCCATTTTTTTTTGTTTTGTTGATGACAAGGTATCATCACCTATAACCTGAATAGATGGCTTTATTAAATGTAATTGACAAGTATTTACTGGCCAACGTGTTGATAGTTGAGTTCTCTCATTCCTCCTTACTCAATGCTTTGGTTTAAATTGTGCCAATCACTCATATTTCAGTACATCATTATTGATCTCTTGTTCAGCTAGTAAGTGCTCGTTAAAGTGTCTGCTAGCTGATGACTCATTTTTTTTATTTAAAAAGAAAAAATTTATGTTGATGTTTGACAAAAATGCCTAATAGAGGATTCACAATGATTCTTCTTATAATTGAAAATTCTTTTCCTTACCATAAACCTTTTTGAGCTACTTCTCTCTTGTCTCTTTCGAAGTAGTGCAAGTATAAACTCCCATATCTTGAGCATTGCCTTTGGCTTTGCTGATGTTCTGCTTTTTGCTTCCCTTTCTGCTTGATACATTGATAGAATTCAGCTTGAAGTATTAATATGGTGCAATGTGGCTTTGAAAATTTTGTTTTGTATTATGCCATTAAATTAATATCACTATATGGATAAAATCATTTACATATGGTCATGTGTTTATCTCTAGGTGAAGTGGGGATGTGACTTGCAGAGCGAGCATGAACGTTATTTAACTGAAGAGGCATTTGGTGGATGTCCCGTAATAGTCAGAGACTATCCAAAGGCATGCAACCCCATCCCCTTGATCTTTCTGTTTTAGATGAAAGTGGGATATTACATGTTGGGAATTTTCAACATGCTTGAAACTAATATCTTAAAGTCCCTCATATGAAACTCTCAGGAGATCAAGGCATTCTATATGCGGCAGAATGATGATGGGAAAACTGTTGCAGCCATGGATATGCTGGTTCCTCGGGTAATGATATTCTTTTCTTATTTTATGTATGCATGTTACATTTACTCAAAATATTATGGCTTGCAAATTAGAAATACAAATTTGAATGTACAAATCAGTAGCAATCAAGCTTTTAATGTTTGATATGCAACTATTCATGTGATATGGCATTCTGTTTTTCTCAATGGTGAGCCAAATAATTACATAATACATGTGTGTAACTAAACAGATGCTTCGTGTATTCAAATAGAATGGTATTATATCTGTTGGTGTTTAGAGGGATTTGTATAACTTCTTATTAATTTGAGCATAGACTAGGCCAGTACGCCAGACTGTTTCTGTAATAACAGTTTATCTCACTGAAAAGGACATCCTTGCTCCCTGAATTTGGGGAAAGGGACATTTTAGATCAAAATACCTAATCAAGCTTCCTCTGTTAGTGCATTTTGTTGGTATGCATGGACAAAAGGGCATTGTGGCACAATTACCCTTTGGGAGTCTTTCAACATTCAAGTTTGCTGTCAATTGGAATGATTTGGTGGATTTATATATTTTATTTTTCATTTTTCTGTTAAATGATAATTAAAATTGCATAAAATAAACGGATAATGACTTCGAGTCCCTTGAGTTTTTCACATTTTCAAAAGTAAGGACATAGTTTGCTCATCTGCATGTCCTTTTCTCTTTGTCTTATTTTCCTCCATTGTACTACAAGGTTCTAAAACATCTGATTTCTTCCAGCCTTGGACAGCACATGACAACTGAAAAGGAGGAACCACTATGATTGAAATGCATCATTTCATCTTATTGTGTACAAAAATCATTGAAATATAAAAGATGTGGCTAAAAAAAGGTTATTATTGATTGTGTCAATTTTTTATTATGAATTCAAGTTACAAGCTTCAGAAACCATAATGAGTGCAACCTAAAATTGTTTTAATAAATCAAGATAGTAAAATGATGCTATGTTAATGTCTTTTTTCATACCAAATATTGACATATGGTACTTGGGTTAAGACTGTGAAAAGTAAGAAAAATTGACAGAAAAATAATTGACCACTAACAAGACACAGAAACATATATGATCTTTAGCAACCAGCGTGACTGATCTAGGCATCTGGGGATGACTAAGCAACTATTCCTTTTTTTTTACTCGTATTAGTGTGTGGAAGTATCGGACTGCCAGTGCTGTTCTTTTATGAGAATAGTTCTGTCCACTTATGTACTTTTATCAAACTGGTTACCTTATCTTTGTTATTGATTTCTTTTGTCAGGTTGGGGAGCTTATTGGTGGAAGTCAAAGAGAAGAAAGGCTTGAATATCTTGAAGGTCGACTAGATGACTTAAAGTTGAGTAGAGACAGCTATTGGTGGTATCTTGATCTGCGTCGTTATGGGTCAGGTCTGGTGTTCATCTTGATAAATCACTATTTTCTCTTAAATTAGTGTTGTAGTTTTTTATTACGAGTTTTTGTTTTTTGTATTAAGTTTTCTATGTGTTGAAAGAGTCCTTGTGGTGAAATTTCAAAATAAGCACTAGATACTGGTTTCTGTCAGTCATGTTTTACATCCTTGGGGTTAGCTAAGATTGCAATGAGTTGCTATAATTGGCTACCTGGTCTACCTAATCAAAATCATGAAGTTTGGAATGCTAAGGGGAGAGGAACAAGTTTGATAGACTTGGTTGAAGAGCAGGCCTCAAGCCATCCTGCCTTAATTTGGGAACAAATTTGAGTTACTGTTACCAAGTTGCATTTAATTTAATAATCTGGCATCAATCATTTAGCAATGTGTTAAACTCCTATAGGTACTCTGTAGACATTTGAGATGCCAGCCTATCAAAACTCACACAAGATCATGTCATGATGTGACAACTAAGGACAGATATAGAAGTAATCATTTTCCATTGGCTGCACTATAGAATTTTTAAATGAAATTGTTGGTAGTAGAAAAGTCTCCTGTCTAACAAATTAGCCAAAGGGAAGTAGTGTATCAGTATCCTCGAGTATAGATGTGGCCTGCCTTACATAATGTTTATCATCAGTGTGTCGAGAATTACACTGTTACCAGATTCACTAGAGGGTGAGATTGGTTTGACTATTACCTGATCAAAAAGTTATGATGACTGGCAAGTTGTGAGACAGATTGTGTAGTAGAGTACATTGTGTCGTTAGGGAGGGAAAAAACCACTGATATATCTGCTGTAGCTTGTGCATTTTCTGAATAGTTGAAATTATGTTCGAGATGTGTCTTGATTTCGGGATTCATGTTTTGCCAGTTCCTCATGCGGGCTTTGGCCTGGGCTTTGAAAGGCTTGTGCAATTTGCAACTGGAGTGGAGAATATAAGAGATGCGATACCTTTCCCTCGAACACCCGGTTCCGCAGAATTTTAGCGGCGCACATACCTTAATTTATTGGTTCTCCTATTGTCGGATAAGCCAATCTTTATCTTATTATTTTTCTTTTTATATTCTTCATATATTGTTGTTCTCTTTGGATTTCTGTTTAGTTTCACTGTTATTTTAGTGGTGCAAAGGGTGCTTTATTTTTAAGTTGCTGCTTTTAGGCATGAAATTTTTACCTTTTTTTAGATGAAAATATTCAAAATAATATAAAATTATTGCATCTTTAGACTCGTCTCTGTTAAGCCCGATAATATCTATACCGATTCGATCCGAGATCTCTTATTGAATTGGAATAAGTTCGGCAGCGGATCACGAAGTGATGGCTCTTAAAAGACGTTAGATATAGTACTGTTAAAATGTTTAAGAGGAAAACTCGAGTCGGAAAATTATGTCAGATATTTAACAGTAAACGAGGTCGAACCGGGCAGGAGTGTTACAACCATGTAATACGCATATATAGTGTGTATGGCCCCACAGATGGAACATGTCTTGGTTTCTTTGAGTATTAACAGCCGAAAACTTCGGTGACCCAAACACTTCGGCGATCAAGAATATTTAATGCGCCTCACGCATTGGTGGTAGTACAGGTACAAAACACAAATGGAAAAAAAATAATAAAAGGAAAAAAAAACATCTTATTTCCTGCAAATCAGTACATTATCCTTTACCCCCGAGAAGTTATCTTTTTGAGGCTTGTCTCCTACCTCAAGGGCCACTTTCTGTTTTAAAACAAATGAACAAATGAACTGTACAATGGTTGCGCCTATTAAGACTTCTTTCCTTATAGTCAAAAAAAAAAAAAAAAACACCAAAAAGAAAAAAGAAGAGGACAAAAAGACCCTGCTCCTCAATCATCAGATGGTGGACAACTCCTTGAGCATACATATGAAATATCGCTTGAGGCTAAGTTATAAAGTGCCGACATTTCAACATTCACCGCGAGGAGGAAAAGTATGCTTTTTACTTTTCCGTGAACGCTGATTCCAAACGCACACCATCATTTTCGATATATATATATATATATATATATATATATATATATATATATTTTAAGAGATTGCATGAGAGCATATTACCTGAGTGTTGTATTGACCACAAGGAACAAAACTTTGATATTTACATCATTAGCCTGGTTCAAAGTTCCACCTCATGAAGCTCATCCCCAAAACTGCCACCATTCATTGGATTAGGCATAAATGTTGATGGAGACATGCCTATTGCCTCCCCTACAGGTTTCGTTTCCGTCATATTAGGGTTGAATGAATCTGTAAAGCTCCCACTCCACGAAGCTGTTCGTCTAGAGTGAGCTGGAAGGGAGCTGGAGTTATTGCCGTTGGTCATGAACCCACCAGGGATATTATCCATGCTTGGGAACCGTTGTTTAGTTATTGATGATGCAGGTGATTGGATAGAATCATTCACAGAAGATGTTGAAGGCTTCTCATTAGTTGCATTCTCTTCTTGAACATTTTCTGCAATAGCCTCCATTGGTTGTTCAGCAGACGATGCAGGTGTAGGAACAAAAAACTTTGCATTTGCAGCAACAGCCGGTTTAACAGATGGAATGGATGGTGATTGAAATGCTTTTGCGGGGCTTCCTTTACCTTGGTTGAAGGTGTCCACATACCTGTCAAAGACCATTATAATACATAACCTTAGCAAAATTGACTAGCACAAAAGAAAAATAAGTGCTGCATCTCAAAATTGATAGCCGAAAGAGTGAAGAAAAGTTTTAGCAAATGAAACTTGAAGCATAATCTTTAATTATTTCAGTTTCTTAGGAGTAGCCAGTTATGACAATTAATCAAACAAATTGTTTGAATCTCACTCCAAATAGAAGAAAGCTCTATTATTCAAAAATCTTCATTTGATTATTCTTCTACCCATAAATAAGTAGCCAAATATCTATGGATAAAGTTTGAGAAATTTTAAGATGAGAACAGAATCACGCTATTTAGACCAAATACATAATATTGCAAACAATGCCCTAAGAAGCATAATAATTTCCCAATGAGATCCATGGAGCAAATCATAGATAGCAAGCACAGACTCCCACCGGCTGAAAAGAATCGGTGAACTTTGAACCACTAACAATATCAATTAATTTTATCTGTCTACTCAACCTCCAACTTGTTTCCAACCATTTATTCCTTTTCCATATACTACACAATAGATATGTCTACTTTAATAAAATCAACAAAACTCCTAAATAAAGAAGAGATGAGTTACCTTGATCGAACACCCATACGTCCGCGAGCTGAAAATTGGTTTGTGCCAGTTGGAATTGGTGGGAAACCAGAAGTATTTTCGGAAGGTACTCAAACTTTTAGTTATTGGGCTTCCATTACTTGAAGAACTTTCACTCTTCAATGCAGACTGCAAGTTGTAGTCAGATGTTCCATTCTGGAAGGTTGCAGTTGTTGGAGGGGGTGGCAATGCAGCTTCTTCAGCTGGAGGCTCAGCGCCTTCCTCTACCCATCTCTTAAGTTTTTCATCATAGTAGAATTTATTCTTTTCACCCAATTTAGCCTGTAGTAGGAAATTCAAACAAACAATCAACTAGAGTAATAATAAACATTTTCAAATACTCTTCCACGAAAGCATCATGGACTTAAAAAATGATACAATATGAAAATATTCCAACAATTTACCTGTTTATCTGAGCGAGGCCTTAAGACTAGCCCCACAGTCTTTTGCAGAAGCCCTGATCCAAAACCAAAACGAGAAAAGCGAGATGTCCCACCAGAGGCCGATGTTTTGCCTTCTGCACTAGACGAGGTTGCTTCCATTGATGAATCAACCTGATCCTACCAGAAGTCAGAACAACCTTAGAAAAATATTATATAAAATCACATGCACGGGCACCAATCAATCAAAAAGCAAATATAAGGTTTCATATTTTATGGTAATTCGCACCTGTCTTGGGGTTCTACCAAAGTCTGGCTCTGAGGCACTTCTATTAGACATTGTCATTCTGTTGCCATCAGCTGCCCACTCACTTATGGGCTCCATTGAAGCAGAAGGCATTAATGATGACATGGCCATTGTTGATTGACTACCCGATACTCTAGGACCAACAGGTTGGTGATATTGTTCATTACTTTGGATGCTTCCTTGAGATATTGATGGTGCAGGTGGAGGCAGACCCCCAACAACACGATGTGCAGTACTATCAAAAAAATTGAGCAATTTGCCAACTAATTTTGCAGGAGCGAGATTTGCAGTGTATCCACCCTGCAAGAATAGTTTTGTTCACTAGGACCAGGATAAAACAACTTTAAGGTTGACAAAATTACTAACTGGATGCCACAAAAATACCTGTTGATGGATTCTAATCCTCTCCTCAAGAGATAATACTAATTGCTTCCATGCTTCTACTTCAGGGGCACGACCAGTTTTCAGTGATTTCAATAATGCTTGACAGTACCTGAATTAATTTCAACACATTAGGGATCTGGAAGCAGCAAGTGGCTGAAATAATAAAGACAAAAATTTAAACATACTTTAGAGAATCTGAAACTTTCCCCACTTCCGCAAGCATGTACGCATATAGCAGCTTATATGGCTGAAAGGGTAGCAGGATAAATTGGGAGTTTCCAAGCGCCTTTGAATATTCATATAACTCGGTCCTCTGTCCATACACCATTCAATCAAATCCATTAGGGAATAAGTATCCTGTTAAAGAGGTGCTTTGTTTATTTGTTTTGTGTGCATGTGCAGTGCTATTCGAAGATGACTGCAGGAGGCTGAGCCTCGCAACAGCAAATAAGATCACAATTGAGAAAACTCAAGGACTGAAATTGTTCAAAAGTTCCTACAACTGATAAAAAATGCCCAACTGTCAAAATAAAACTACCATCTTGCAATTGTCAGAAGTCCAGAACTACAACTGGATGTACAATAGTAGCATCCACAAAAAGCAACTGGAATGTATAGAACATTTATTTTTTTCCAAAAAACCCATAATTTAGTAATGAGCAATCAATAAGAGCCAAGCATTAAAAGGCACCTGAATAGCCTCTGGACTAGCATATGTTCGAGGAAATTTCCAGTGATCTGCCCCAACAAGACAAAGTCTTGCAGTATCTGAATATGACTCAAAGTTTGCTTCCGCAACTAAGTAGCAGATGTGGGCAGCAGTGATCTGAAGCATTACTCTCAAATGTGATTCAGGATAAAAATTTTCAACAAAAGGTGAAGGTAAAGGTAAATAAGTGATTCAAGAAATATACCTCACTTCTGTCCTTCCATAAGCAATCACCAAGATGGATAATCACAAGTTCATCATCTTTTGTTCTGTTTGCAGTTATTACAGCCAGATTCTCCTCCCAATCATCAAGCATGCCATTGGCCCCAACCTGCAGTCACATCACAAAGAAAATTGAATCTTCCAAATCAAAGGTGATGTAAACTTTATAAAGATGGTAATGATACAACAGTTCAGTAAAAGCCAAAAAATCTCAAGAATGCGGTAACCTGGTCTTAGGAAAGGGTTATTTCCTCTTCTAGCTCATGTTTTAACTATATTGTTGTTCCAAAGAACCACAAACAGCACTCCCGTCTAAATGATCGGACACAAAATAGTCCTCGTTCCTCTTATTTTTGTTTCAAGAATCTATTATTTCTTCTTATGGGAATCCCAGCACAAAAAGGACATATTAATTGAAATGCTAAATAGTAGAACAGACACTTATGGCTTTAATATCTTACATGTGTTGACTGTTGAGACATATCAACAGCTCCAGGAATGCCACTATTAGCCAGCATCTCTGTGGAAAAAACATCTGCCGGTTGCCCCGCTATTAGCAGGCATAATGTCCGCAAAGGAGATCCAGCTACCAGCTGGCAAATTGCCATTTGCTTCACCGTTTCAATATAGAACTGCAATAATTCTAACATCAGCATTGCCGTGAATGGAAAAATGTGTGAGACACAGAAAAAGAGGTGCAAGCTTCAGTAAAAATTTGTGTCTTCCTATCTCCCAAGCAAGCAGTAATAATGCAAAACAAAAGCCAAACCTGTTCGCCAAGTTGTGATGCAAGTATAAGAGCCGGTCCCCACAGCTGACCTTCCTGTGCACATAACAGAGCCTCCTTTTTTCGACCAGAGACCAAAAGATTCTGAACCTCAGAAGCAGTTGCCTGGTATATACATTGAAAACCTTTCTTTAAGAAAAATGATGAAATGGCCTACGGTGACACAGTGGTAATTGATAGCATACCCGAATCTGTCCTTCTGATGGCAAATTCTGCAAGCACTGATTAAGAGCACCATATTGTGTGCCATTCCTCTTGGCTGATGCAAAGAGTTTAGCAACTGCTGATTCTGGAGTATCACTTTCCTATTAATATTACAAAAGCAATAAAAAAACAACATACCAAGTTAATTTATTCTCAAAAATTGCCCTAAAAGACGAGAATTACCAAGGAAAACTTTAGTTGTTAAAAAGGCAAAATAAACATCAGAAGAACCTCCAGGAAGATTTAAATGTCAGAAGCCAAGGATCTTGAGCTCAAAAGTATATCATCGCAAAATGAGAAACTAAAATAATCTCGAAATACATAGCCATTAGAAACAAGCGGTAAACTACAACATGCTTGAAGGACAAGAATTACCAAGGAAAAATCAAGTTGTTAAAAAGGAAAAATAAATATCAGAAGAACCTCCAGGAAGATTTAAATGTCAGAAGCCAAGCATTTTGAGCTCAAAAGTGTATCATCACAAAATGAGAAACTAAAATAACCTCAAAATACATAGCCATTAGAAACAAGCGGTAAACTACAACATGCTCGTTTAAGGATTACTCTTTTTTTTTGTTTGTTTGTTTATAAACACATCAATATGATATTTCCTATGGTTTGGCATAAGTACTTCAAGTCTTCCTTTAACTTCTGCGACTATGTGCTGGCTCCCAGTGTTCCAAACCAAAGGTTAAACACGACCAAATATGACATTGCTAGTCCACTTACAACATAGAGTAGTAACCAGTTTGTTAAATTGGATATAATAAAGCAAACAATGGAAATACAGATGCATTTCTGCCTGCCCATACAAGGTGAATAAACAAGTTGCCTGCCAAATGTAGCATATAGAGTCTTGTGCATTCAAAATAAAATTGCATGATGGCAAAAGACAACATGACAAACATGATTCTACTTAAAAGGATACCAAACGCAGCATACTGTGAGGTAACAATCTACAATGGGGATACTATAACTATTCCTATTTCTCTGGGGAACCAGTACATACTTCTGCTATCACATTCAAAAAGCCATTGGAAAGTGGGAAGCACAGTGAAAGATACATTCAAATTCAAATATCTAAACCAAGGTAAATGTGACTATTTAACCAAAGAAATTAAGTTCATGATCAAGTGGAGAAAAAAAAAATACCCTCGATGTAGTGTCACTGCCGAAAGGAGATCGAAGTTTTCCGTAATGCTGATAAGCTATTTTAAGTAATGAGAGAAGCAATTTCAAAACTTCGCCCTTTCTATAATCCATGTCAGGAGATTCACAGTTTGCAATCCTCTCATCGATCCACTTATTCAACTCTCTACTTCCAACATTCCCACCAACCAATGGACCTGGAAAGGATCGTTGGCATAGAGCATGAAAGTAATCATAGGCACCCGGTCCAGAAATAGAAGCATCAGTATTTCCCGTAACAACTTCCATCATGTTCAGAACACTAATAGACCCTCCTACATGACCCTTCACAAAAAATAAACATACATGATTAGCCCTTCATGGACATGAAAGTTGCAGCATAAGAATTTCATATTTAACCTTAAACTAAAACAGAATATTATTTTTTTCTTTTTACTTTAAGCATGGAAATCACAAAAAAATCTTCAGCACCTTAACTTTTCTTTTGCCTCCCCAATTTTAGCAATCCACTAGCTTTAAAATATATGGTGAGAATATTTAAGTCCTAACCTGGCTTCCATAAGTTGAGTTCTGAAGAGAACTATTATCCTTCATTACTATGAGTTTACCACCAAACCCAAAAGTAACCAGGGCATGTGGAGGACGTCCAGCAGATGATCTTCCAACGTTTGGAGCATAAGAATTCTGATAACCACTCTGAAATGATTGCTGTGGATAGTTACCCTGTTTCTCACTGCCATAAAAGTCATGTGAATGCTGCATTTGTTCATTCTGCTTCACATATGCCTGATTAAACTGTTGATTAAAGTCCCCACTGCTGGGGACGAAGCTTTGGAATCCAGCTATCCCATTAGCCTGACCATAACCTTGTCTTGCATTGTCATATGATGGATTAGACTGCATGGAAGTGTTCGGTTGATCCACATGGTTGCTTACAGAAGCCTTGGAACCATAAAAATTATCCACTTGCTGGTTTTGTCTAAGATTTGAAGTTGTAGTATTAGCAACAGTCTCAGGCTGCCACATATTGAAACCCTGCTGATGGTAATTACCATAAGACTCAGCCCAGCTTCCACTTTGGCTTAGGCTGCCAAGGCCTTGAGACCCATAATTATCACCTTGCTTGTCATGTAGGCTTTGGCTACTATCCTGCTGAGAACCATAATTATCAGCTTGCGGAAATTCACCATACAAACTGTTGCTATTGGTCAAATATGCATCTCCAGAAACAAATCCATTCTGACTCTGCTGATCATGGGCTTTAACTGTTGATTCTTGTGATGAATTATGACTGTCCAATGCGCGCCATCCTTGAGCAATTGTGTCATAATACCAACCAGGGTATTGAGGATCAAAAATCATATGTTCTGGGTAACCATTATTATCATGAGAAACCTGACCATTCCAATTAGACACACTTTCAGTCGTGCTAGTCTCCATTACTGTCCCCGCAACAGATGGTGTGCTCTGTTTCAAGTATGCAACTTCCGATTTCTCTGAAATAACATTCCAATCACCCCCTGAAGCTGCATCAGAAGACTCCTGTTGAACGCTTGCCACTGCATCCACCTGATACCATTGCCCGGTATTTGTATCATATTTCCATCCTGGATACAAACTCTCCCAATATTCACTACTGTTCAAATCATGCCCATTTGCTTTCCCATCATCTCCATAAACTTGACTCTCTTGATACTGACCACGATTACCATAATTACCGTAATCAATGGAGTTTTGTATTGCACCATCAGCTTTAGATTCTTGATTTCCAGAGAAATTCTTCAGATCGCCATTTGTATTCAGAGCCATATTAACATTCTCCTCCGCCTTTCCAGGGAATTCCATAGAATTTTCCCCCAAGTCAGTGAAAAAATCCGAATATGAACCAAACCCATGAGTCACTTTTTGCTCACTGGAATCTGCATAAAATGAACTCCACCCGACCTCCTTAACGACAGATCCACTACTCTTATCAACTGACTCCTTTACATCCTCGAATCTAATTACATCCTTAACATCACTCATATTACTTGGTTCAAATACACTACCAGCACGCAAATCACTCTTATTATCTGGAATAGATTCAGAACCAATTTTTTTATGCCAATCATCAGACTCACTTTTATTTTCTGCAATTGATTCTGTACCAACGTTTTGTTTCGAATAATCTGACTCATTCTTCTTTTCAGCAACTGACTCTGCACCAATTTCTTGATTCGAATCAATTCCACTATCGTCTATACTCAGATTCGCAAAAGCTTTTCCGTCGTCAGAGTCGGAGTCATTGGAATCCGCCAAAACATTATTGTTGGCGGCGGCTTTAGGGGTAGTGGCGGTGCTTTTGGTAGGGCCACCAAAATCATCTTCTTCATTAACTAAATTGTCGAAGAAATCCTCATCCGTCTGATCCTCCACCTGAAACTGCGGAGGATTCGAAGCCATATCGATCGCGCAATAGCCTGACAATCCTCACTCCTCGCGATCTATACAAATCAAAGCCTAAGCAACTTCTAATTATACAATAATTCCACGAACACCTCAAAATTCGAGCTGTATGATTACACGAACATCGAGATCCCTAAATCAGAAATACAAAAACAGCGAAAGAACAAGATCTAGGTTTCTGAGATCTATCTAATTCTAAAATTTAGTTACTTCAGAAAAAAAAAAAACTACAAAATGATGAATTCTCAGAGAAATAAAAGCGGTTTCAATGAAAATAGAAAAATAACTTACGGATTGAGAAGAGAAATTGCAGAGACAAATCAAAGAACAAAGATAAGGGGGGGAGAGAGAAAGCCCTCGATTTCGCACCACCAACGCAAACAAGAAGGAAGAGAGCTTCGTTTTTCTTAATTTTAGTTTTATTTATTTTCTTTTCTTTTCTTTTATTTTATTTTATTTTATTATTTATTTTTTTCGCCTTGTTTTTGTTTGTGTTGAGTTATACTTACTTTGGTCGTGCTGTTTTTATATATATATATATATTTCTGTTTTTTTTGTTGCGTGTTTTTCAATTTTACCGCCATGTATAGAGCATTTTATTTACGTGGATGTTACTATTCACCGGCGTTATATTTTCTGCTTCCACTCCCTGTGATATTTTCTAATTGGTCAAACTTTTGAGAGATTTTCTGGCATTAGCTCAGGTGGAATTAACAGTTACGAATATGTAATATTATTCTGTTACCTTGTAATTTTTCCAAAAAAATGGTAGGGATTAATTATCCGAATCTACTATTTAATGTTACTATATTTAGTGCGAATGCATCTCTCCAATGTCAAAAATATTTACCGCTGTTACGTATCTAAATCACGGTAAAAATCTGTTACGGTCAAAGGCGTTCTTGTATGGTCAAACTTTTGTTATTTTTTTATTCATAATGTGGTTTACTAAATAAAATAAGAACACTTGATTGTCCAACTATAGTAGTAGTATCATTACTAAAACAGTATCCATAAAGAAATATTCATAATTTGACTTCTTAATATTTGATACTAATATTATGATAATTAATTTATCGTACGAATGAAATCTTTAGGATTATATTAAAAATAATTTAATTATTAAATATAATGTACATTATAATTCATTTTTTTATTTTAAAATATGGACCTATTATATTTTTAGCACGCCAAACGGTCTAAAATATTTGCTCAATGTGTCAATGATTGTGATTTTTTAAGAGTTTAATTTAATTAAGTGAATTGTTGACTAGTTTATAGTTTTTTTTTTTTTTTTTTTAGCATTTTGGTTGTGGATATATCAGTCTTGTTTTATCGTTATATGGTTAGGTTAGATTTATGACTAATTGCTAGGAATCACTGAAAGAATCAACCTCATATCAAATGCATGGCATTGACTATAGTACATTTCAAATTTTATGTTAAAGAAAAAAAAATTGAAATATACTTATTGGCCAACTTAATTAGACTTTTAAAGTAATTAAAAGTATATTTATGACTCAATAAGATTATAATAATTGAAATATTTAGTTGTCATTATTTTTTTATTTATATTTCACATGGATCCCACAATAGTTATATCTTTCTTTTAATATTATATATACAATTTACTAATATTATTACTAGATATTTACAGAAATCTTGATATAATTTTAGTCTGATGCTGTCTGACACGTATTGTGAAAACTTCACACATATTATAGAAAAAAATTTCTTATTCGCAACAATTCTAATTTGATACTGTTCGGATGTCTAAAGAAGAGGAAGAACTTTACACATATTGTGGAAAGTTCATATACATTATAAGAAATTTCTTTCTGTTAGTTGTCGATATGAGTCGAAGGCGTGCTTTCTCAGTGAGGAGGCCTTCTGACCACTCGAATAGAACTCGAATAGTTCACAATAGTTATATCTTATGATTTATAATAGTTATATCTTTTAAATTATATAACTATGATACAAAATAATTTGATATAGAATACAACAAAACAATTATATTTAATGTGACACCGCCTTAATTATAAAGCGGCAATTGTCAACATTTTTTTCCAAGCCCCTGTTAATTGTAAACCTACCCCAACATCCACCTATTACAGATTAATCAACTTTCATCACCTAACTGCCGTTCTCTCACCAGTTAGATTTGTTATGTCACACTTTTTAATATTACGAATTTGTCACTTAAACTTGTTCTACTTTATTACTCACTCAAATGTTTTAAGAATTAATAATTCTATTTTTACAGTAATATTTAATTTTAAACATATAAAATTAATATCAATCCATTTTTAATTGGAGTAATTTCTACCCGTACTATTCAAATATAAAGTGGAGGTCATTTTTCTTCAGAGATTTTTTGATTATATTGAATTTAATTAAGACTCAATTTTCTAATGTTATTTTATATAATATTAATAAATTGTATATATAATTTACAATATTAAACAAAAAAAAAGATAGATTTTACTTGAATTTAGTGTAAATTTACGAGTAACATCAAAATAGATCTAAAATTTTCATTTTTTATTAACTTTCTGCGTAACTTTGATAAATAGTATATATTATTTGTAATATTAAAAGAGTATATGGTATTACTTAAAAAATTATAAATTCGTTATCTCTCCCATGCATAAAATTTGCTTTAGCCAATTTTGCTAATATATCTACCAAGCATATCTAGAGATTTATGGTTTATTGGTATCATTGTATAGAGTATATTAAGTCTCTACTTGAAAAAGGATAATGAAGTTGGACTATTCGTCTAAATAATTATTAGGATAAAAGAAGAAGGTGAGATCTGCATCTATCCCAAATCCAAATAAATGAATTTTTACTGATTTATGATTATTGGTGTCACCAATAAAAAATGAAATATTACTATGAATATAAACTTCCATATAAATTCGATTAATTTTTTATCATTAATATTGCCCCAAAAAAAGTATAATAAATGTAGATTTATTTATATAAATTAATACGATATTATTCTATATCATTCTTTCCTTCACTTACCAAATAGTTTTAGAAGTTCAAGACTTTAATTTTTTCTTTATGTGTAAAGATATATAATAATACAAGGTTAAATCTAAACTTTAACTTTATTGGTAAAAAACAAAGTATTTTTTTAATATTATATATTAATCGAGGTAAATTTAGTCCAGTTTCGAATATTTGTTCCCAATTTAGACAATATCCCTTACATCACATTTTTTTAAAAAAAATAATAAATAATAAATCTTGTAGCATAACAACAAGATTTTTTTTTGTTTTCTTAATATTATTCTCAAAATAAAATTTGTAAGAAGGGAATTAAAAAATATCCCCTAAAAGTATGAATAAAAGACAAATATCCGTTAATTTTTTAAGAAAAATAAATAGCAATGAAATATGAAAAAATGACGAATATTCTATTGATTTTTATTTTTATTAGTTACTTGGTTAAATTATTATTATTTTACAAGTAAACTTTAAGAAAATAAAAAAATTAAGATATATTTTTTTCCCTTATAACAATTTAATCCCCATATAAAAAACGAAAATATTAAATTAAAAATTTCTTTTTAATTTATTATTTCAATAAAAATTTAAAAAATACTATTATTAAAAAAATTTTAAAATGAATTAAATCAAACTCGTATATTAAAATATTTCTAATCTTCCTATTTTATTTTCTTGATAATAATCTAATATTTGATTATCAAAAAAATTAAATAATTTTTTTATATTTTTTATATATAATATATCTATTTAAAAAATTATATTAAATTTATTATATTTTCTTAAAATATTATGAAAATATAAATAAAATATAAAAATACATATGTGTTTATATATTATAAATAACAATAAATAAAATTATCTTTTTCTATATTCTTAATTAAAATTAAATTAAATTATTTAACACATACATGTTTTATTAAGAAAGTAAAAAGAATGGGATTAAAAATATTATAGCGTATGACTTTGATCTAACTCATTATTAAATTTGTTATTAAAATAATAAATTAAAAAAATAATAATATTTTTTAAAAAGACTAAATTATTATAATTTAAAAAATATTTTATTTTATTATTTTTTTAAAATTTAGAGATAAAATAAAAATAACTCAACAAGTCAATCAATGAAAGTAAAAGTGAAGAGATTTTTTTTAATATAACTTTAAAGATATTTATTTTTTTCTAAATTTTAGAGAATATTTGTTTTTTTTTTTTTTTGGTCAATAAAGTCGTGTGGCCCAGGGCCTTGACGTAGGTTTGCAAGTAGGAAATCCCAAAAATGAGTTAGGTCCAATTAATGAATGAAGACCAATATAAATGGTGATGATCCGTAGTAGTGGGTTAGGCCTAGTTTAAAAGTATACCCCCCTTGCCTCTTCAATTAATACCAAACACTACAATAGTTTTTGAAAATAATTGCGAGGCCCATCCACAGTAGAATGCAAGATAGTTATCAAGTCACGAAGTAATGTCTTTGCACACTCGCGAGTCAGAAAATAATTAACTAATATTTATGATCTCAGCGATGACACCAAAGTAGGCTAGCGCAATAGATAGGTATATAATTGCTATATATACAGTAAAAATTGATAGAGATACAGGTACAGATATATATATATATATATATATATATATATATATCTGTATCTCTATCTACAACACTACGGTCTATGGATAGAGGGGACCCACATGACTATACACAAAACAGACAACATACCAGAACTGGGAAAAAAAAAAAAAAAGGTTAAAGAAATATGAAATTTGATTGCTTTATTATCATTTGGAATATGCTATGTTGGCCAAGTTAGAAAGTGCCAAAACAATCCAATTAAGCAGGCCTGGATGTTTGGCTTGGCTTCACATCCTTGTATCAACACACGCTCTCAAGCTGCTTATTAAACAATGTATATATATAAAGATATATATTATGTATTGTTTGACAAATAAAATTAATGGTTGTAAAACGTTCCACCACTTAAATCTGAAGTGCACATGTAAAGTGTTAATGAAGCTGGGAGGGAGTTATTGAGAGCTCGTCAATCTCTATAAGGCGGCCAGCTAATCTAAAATTTATTTGTTTATTTTATTATTGCACACAAATTGGTGATGAATAGAGGGTTGATCAATGATATCGAAGGGTCGAGATTGATGGGTTGAGTCGACCCAGATGACTGAGCATGTGTGGTGCAGAGGAATAATTGGTGTTGGAAGACTTTTAGGCTGTGGGAGGGGAGAGTCTCGGGGCATTAGCATCAGGATCACATGCTGGGCACTGAGTTGATCTGATCATCAGAATAATTGCTTTGCTTGCTACTGCTGCTGGTGCCGAGCGAGGGCGGTGCGGGTATTTGCTTGCGCTTGGTGTGGCCTAAAATGGGTGTGAAATCATGGTGTTTGTAGCGTCAATCAAGGTTAATATAATGCCACTCAATTAATATAAAAAGTATTAATAAGATATGCTGTGCTACGCTATCCACAACGCTCCTCATTTCAAATAGTTAAAAGAGAAAAAGTGTGTGATGTATTCACAGTTCTTTAAATGTTGACACCAACACCATTTACTCGTTTTGTTTTCTAATCGTAGCAAGAATCAGTGGATCCTCAATTGTTTCATAATCTGTATGTGATATCCCAAGCCATACGTTGCATTCGGTTCCATATCATTAAAGAGAGAGAGCAGGCACAAATTACAGGTGAAAAGGAATAAATATGAGTTATGAGACCTTTCTTTTTTCTTTTTTTAATCGGTGTATTTCAGATTTTATACCCCAAACTATCAAAATAGCATCAGAACAACTTTGTGACCACTAAAAATTAAAATATTATAACTAAATTTACTTTATATTTTAAAAAATAAATGAGTTTGCAAACGAGAGAAAATGTTAGACTAATTAAGTATCTGTTTGATTTTTTCATTAGTTAAAAGAATTTTTTAATAATAAAAGTTATTTTCAAATTTTTTTGGTATCATTTTGTTGACACTGAAAAAAATAATTTTGAGAATTAAAAAAATATTTTTTTTATAAAATTATCTAAAATAACTTTATTTTATTTTAAAAAATTTATATTATTATTTTAAAATAAAATATTAAATATTTATATATTAAAATAATTACTCAAATTTTCTCATAAAATTATTTACGACAACTAAACGATTAATAAACTTTTATTAAAATCTCTACTTATAAAAATTTTATGGGTATGAAATATATTCTAAAATAAATTTATTGGAAAAGTTATATCAAATGTATTCTAAATATTGATGTTTAATATTAAACTTTGGAAATAAAAAATAATTTAGTATTAAAGCAAATTTTAAATAATTGTAAAAATATATCATCAAATAAATGAATGTCGTATTTTATTTTATATCGTATTATTTAAAATATGTTTTTTTTAATAATAAATTAAAAAATATCTAACATTATCAAATTAGAAATACAAAATAAATAAGATAGGGTGAAAGCTCAACAAATAAATTCTAGATGTGTAGGAGTTGGTACATCTATCAGCACAATTATAACTTTTTTCATGCTTAGGAACCAAAAGTCTTGCTAGGCCGACACTCTTGTGAGTGGTGAACAACAGAACAAAGATGAATTAGATTTTTTTTTTAATTATTTTTTATGATTAAAATGATAAAATATTTAGACTATAAAAGAGATAGAGATCAGCAGACAAGAAGGTATATGATTATGTTAACAATGATGATACATATTTTGTTTATTTTTTTTAAGGGAAAATAATTACTAATGGAAAATTGGGAAAATAATGGCTTACTTTTTTGTTGCTAAGATTTTTCAAGAAACACTGTTTTAATTGTTGAACAGTGACTATATTATGTAGTTACATAATGGTGCAATAATACACTTAACAAGCACTAAATTAACTCCAAATTATTGTCATAATAACATTTTTTAATTACTAATTTAAACTTATATATTTATGGATCATTATTAAGCCATTGAACTAATAAATAGTATTTGTATTTGATGATTGAGATTAACATAAAGATGTAAAATTAAATATATAGAGACATTGGAGTGAACTTTTGCTCTTTCAATTAATTACTTACAAATCGTTTCTTACACTTTATAAACTCATTTAGTGCAATCCGTGATTTGTAATATATATTTATAATTTGAATCTAAAAATTATTTATTTTAATTTTAATATTTTAATTTTAGAAGTTTAATGCTTTTACCCTCTAAATGATAACTTTTAAATTTTCAATTCTAATTTCACATTTGAAACTTAAAAGATAGTTTGATGAAAATAAATAAATTTATTATCCAAGATTTAATAGTAAATTTATAATTTTCGAAATAATTGATTTTTTCAACTTTTTTTTAAAAAGGTATAATTTTTATGCTAATCTAAAATTTTCTAATAACAATAAGAAACTATTTCAATCAAAATAGTAAGAATTTTTTACTACAAAAGTATCTATATTTATACTTTGAAAAATAGTATAAACTATTTATAAAAAAGTACTAAAAGATAAAATTGTAAATTTAATGTATCAATTATGTAAAAAGTAATAAATTTTCATTCTAAAATGTCAATATTCACAATAAAGATTCTGTCAAACAAAAATTATTTATCTATCTAAATCTTATCGGCATGGTTGTTTGACAAGCGTGCCTTTCAATTAATGTATAATTAAAATAAATATTTATGTAACTGTTAATTAGTAATTAATTACAGATGTGTAATTGTTGAAACAAGGAATTATGATCCGTCTAGTGAATAATGATTTGGTGCATCTCAAGATAAAATAGTACGCGATTTGTATATGTCGGTAGGAACTTGTCATTTGAGAAAAGAATCTCACTAACTAAAGAAAGAAAGTGTTTTCCTACCAAGTCCAGAAGATAATTGCGAATTATTCCTAGAAACACTGCGGCTTCGGTGGGTTTGAAAGTTAAAACTCAAAAATAAAAAAAAACTGTTTTCGGACAGCACTTCGCGACACTTGGCGAGACCATTTGCTTTGTCTTTCCGCCAGACAAGTGTTTTTTTTTATTTTTTTATTTTTAAATTTCGGATCACGGGCGATTAAATGAAATAATTTTCCACGTAGGAAATTTTCCGATGCAGAGATCAGGCGGAGGGAGGGAAGGGTGAGGGCCCCGCAGACATTTTCAAGAAAATGATTTTCGGAAGTTGACCGTAAAGGGCCTGCCTTTGCCAACGCCAATGCTACTGCCCCTTCATCCCCAGTTCACGTCTTTGCCTCCAACTTTCATAAAGCGTAGCACAAGTCACGCTGACCAAATCCTCCCCCAGATAATTTTATTTACTTATTTATTTACCTTTATGCCCCTCGTTTGTTTTCTACCAATCAATCAATCATCCTCAGCCGTCTGATTCATCACAGTCCAAAATCAAAATATTAAAAGCACCCCACTTCGCTAAATGTTTGCTAGAATCCAATTAGCTGGCGAATTGCATTAATAAATGGTCACTCTGGTCACAAGGCTTACATCGTGCGGACTGTGATAGGGATGACGAAACAATCAATTAAATCTGTGCATATGATATGATATGATTGATTTTGGGATAGAGTTAAGATTTTCCGTATGATTTAAATACTTTTCTGTATTTTTTTTTTATACGAGCAATCTTTTAGTATGCGCCGTTAATATTGATTTACTGACTGTTGGCACTTTTGTTTTTCTTCGTCTCCACTACAAGTAACATCACGAAGCACTTTACACGTAAAATTTTGCAATCGTCGGTTGTTGTTGTGGTTGCATGTTTTGATGGAAAAAGGCCCAGAAAAATGCTAGTTTGGACGTCCACAAAGCAAGAATCTGCAATGTAAATTACGAGTAATTATTAACATTTTAAGCGTTGAGAAAGAGACATAACATTACGAATCAAATTTGAAAGAAAAGGGAAACAGTAAAAGAGGCACCAACAAACAATCAAAACTGCCTTTGATCCCTTTACGGCTTTACTATTACTAATTAGTAATTAAGAGAAGCATTGGTGAAAATTACTATTTTGTAAAATGTAAAAAAATGAATAAAAGTGCATCATCTTTTAGAAATGCCGTGTAAATATGTCTTTTCCTATAACTAATTTGACTTGGTTACAGTTTATCAACTCTTTAATTTTTTAACTATTATTAGGTGTTGAAGTTGGAATATAATATCTTCACATTATTATTATTATTATTATTATTATTATTTATTAAAATGAAATTAAGATGAAGGTGAAGTGTTAGAAATCAACAAAGATATAATTTTAATTTTTGGTGGGCAATGAATAATGTTGGTTACTTAGAACAAAATTAATCATCTATTAATCCATAGATAAATGATGAAGTGATTAGATGGGTTTAGGTGGGATGAAGGTTGTTTCTCATCTATGAACTGCACTAATCCCTAGCATAGCATAGTAGTATATATAATTTAAAAAGCTTCTGAACCAAGAAATCACATTGGTATGCATAAAAGAAAGGAACCCAAAGACCAATCATTTATTGACTGACATGTCCTTGTAATCAATACTGTTTCCTCAACTCAACTCAGCTCATCAAAACCTAAACCCATTATGAAATCATTTAATTAAAATTTATTTTATTTAATCAGTCTCCTTAAATAAAAATCTGACTCGATTCTTCTATGAGAATAGCGCGTACCTCCTTTTGCCCGGATATTTCGTTCATTTCAAGGCAGATAATTTTTCACATAAATCTTTTCAGTCGGAAAATGAGGGCATACGGATCTTCACCGGTCACCTCCAACAGATTATCATTTTTTTAATAAAAAATAAAATAAAAAAGCTTGGAACTGGGGAGTG
The DNA here is from genome assembly GCA_028052125.1 of Melia azedarach. Taxonomy (NCBI): domain Eukaryota; kingdom Viridiplantae; phylum Streptophyta; class Magnoliopsida; order Sapindales; family Meliaceae; genus Melia; species Melia azedarach. Next base: position 5,188,159 of record CM051401.1, on the reverse strand, counting down.
TAAAACTATGTGGTCCACTGAGGTTATATCTGTCATTGCAGGTTTACAGCTTCTGGTTCACCTTCAAATCATTGATTTTATACTTCAAGCTAAAACAACAAACTGAAACTGAAACACAGAACAAAAGAGGGGTGTTTGTGTGTGTATGTGTATGAGTCGTGAAAGAGATCTTCTTTCAACTCCATTCCATAAGTGGACTGGACAATGCCCATTTATCCTCAATAAAATTAAATAAATTTGTCAGCTTCAAGGGAATGGCAGTTTACAAGAACAGCTGGAATCAGGAATAGGACATATTACATTAACAGAATTGAACACCCAGGTACTTACAGTGACCAAGTGCTTGGGTCCCCACAGCCTAAAGCAAATTCATACTTACACTCGAATAAAACAAAGTAATTCTCATCTGGGTTTCTCAGCAAGAGCTGCTGCACTCACCGGTTTACAGTAACCAACAAAAACAACTAGCATTTCCTACTGCAACACACTTGAATCTGTTGTTAATTGCTCAACGAATATGTTTTACAGTTGAAGGAATTGATGATGTTGGCATCAGAGAAAGAAACTAATACTGCAGCTTGAACTGAATATGACAGAGTGGTTGGTGAAAAATCCAAAGTAATGGAACTATAGACTACAGTTATCCAGAAAGGAGAATCCAGAAACTTGACAAAATCATCATTGAATGAATTAACATGGAGAAAATTATCTACCTACAAAGAACCCGTTTAATCAAATTGCAGAAAGGAACTAAAATATGACTAAATCCATGTAAAAGTTAATACATGGTTGTTCGATGGATTCATGTATTATGCATCCGAAACCACACTATAATCATCTTCTTCCAATGGAGCAGGAAGGTTGAGATCTATCAAATTGTTCTCAACTTTAGCAGAATGTGCAACAGCAGTTGATGAAGTAGCTAACAAGTGAGATCTCTTGTGTCCACCAAGTGCTTGCCCAGAACCGAACACTTTGTAACAGAACGGACACTCAAATATCTTCTCATCACTACAAACCTTACCTCCACCTGCTGCTGCTGCTGCTGCATTTCTGGTTTCTGCTGCTTCACATACTTTCTTGTGTCCACCTAATGCGTGATAAGATCGAAAAACTTTCTTGCATTTCTCGCAACGATGCTTCCCGCGAACTGGCTTGATCTCCTTTGATTCCTCCACCATTTCAAGTGATCTTTCCCTTTCTTTACAATTTTCTTGATCTTGTTCTCCATTGTTTCTCATCCACACATCTCTTGAGAGCATCATAAGACACATAGCAACATCCTCTTCAGGAGAAGTATCAGAGACTGAACTCACCGGTTCTGGCTCCGTTGCTGACTCCACCAAATTACTCGACTTTGGTTTCTTGATTTCCAAATTCTGCTGCTGCTTCTGATCCTGAGCTGTAAACAATTTCCGGGTTCTCTTAGATCGTCTTCGAGTTGGGTTTCTCGACTCAGTCTCACTCTCTCTATCTTGAACAACAGACCCAGAATCCACTGCAAAAGAGAACTCAGGATCTGCAAGCCTAAAACTCTTCTTGGGATTGTTTCTCAACCCATAAGCCAAAGATTTCTCTTCCGTCACTTCCAAACTTTTGTCTTTTAGTTCCTGCTCTTCACCCGAAGAAGAAGACGAAGAGGAAGCCGATTCAGTAGTAGTATCACCGAGTTGCTGGTGAGTTGTCTTGGGAGGAAGAGGATGGGCAGCCAAGTGAGCTTTCATGTGACCTCCCAAAGCTCTGCCATTGGAGAAAGACCTTGTGCAGAGCTTGCATTTGTGCCTCTCCATTGGCACCGAGCAGAGCAGAAGCAGGAGCAGGAGCAGGAGCAGGAGCAGAAGCAGAAGCAGAAGCAGAAGCAGAGCAAGCAAAGATCAAAAGACCTTAAAGCAACTCCTAAGCACTTTCTCTTTCTTTATTACTTTCCTTCCCTCAAGCATAGAAGAGAAGAGAAGAGAAGAGATTGGGAACTTAAAAGGAGTAGGTGACAAGCATTCCTCCACCAAAAGACACACACAACCCAAAAATTATGATTCTACATAAAATATGAAAAACAGTTGTAAAATGTGAAATGAAAAAAATATATTAATCTAATTAGAATTTTATCTTTTTTAGAATAGCAAATATTATAAAAATGTGTGATCATGAATGGCGAAAGAGAGACAAGTAACATGCAATTCTTGCCCATTTGGATAATAAGCTTTTCTTTTTACTGCTTTCCCTAAGCCTATTATATGCCAGTTAGGCAATTATACCACCCTTTTCTCCTTAATTTTACTTTATCACATTTTTTATACTACACTTTGTACATATACAGTGACACTTATTCATAACACAACACTATCTATCTATCATCAGTATCATCATTTTCTTTTTTATTTTTAAGTTTTTGAAATCAAATTCATCTTATAATGTCTTTTCATTTCAAAATTTTTTAGCGCACCCCTTTTCATTTTTTTTTTCCCTTTGGACCCGGTAAACTTTGTTGATGACTGTGACTATCCGTTCAATATTAAACTATAACTCATAAATCATAATCATATATTAACCCACGAAATTGGAAGCGATACAAAAAATTTATAATCCAAATAGAGTTCAGATTTAATTTAGATTTATGCAATGGTTAATAGTTTATTAACGTAAGTAAATTGATGTAATTGAATATAAGTACAACATGACAACTTATAAATGCCATAGTTGAATCTTTGATTTTATGGTGGTGCGTCCGTTATTATTGAATTTGGGTAATTAATGATATTTATGAAGGGTGTTTGGGGAAATTTGGGGGGTTGTATTGTATATAGGTAGATTAAATGCGCGGCTTCCTTATACAGTTATACAAGTCAATAAAACTGTTGGGTCTGTTGTAGTGACAGCAGGCTAACCTCTCAAGCTGTGCCTTGAGATGCGACGCGATGACCATTCACTTTATTTTTCCTTTTCATGACTAAATGTAATATTTTTATATATATATTATTGTATAAATCACTAAATTTGTGTACTTTTAACGCAGTTGAGATTGAATTATGCGTATTAATTCAATGGTATTATTTTAAAAAAAAAATAATTAATTGAAACGATTGGCACTCGGCAAGCGTTTTTTTACTTCTTCTTGTTATGAGAATTATTTGTCTGACTAATTTACCAAGTGGCCATTAGGTAATGCTTAATCAAATTGTCCACTGGCTGTAGTCTTTAAATACTTCATCAATTAATAATAAGCTCGAGCGGATCTACTTTGAATCGTTGATAATGTAAACGGTACCCGAGTCATCAAATTTCGAAGCTCGTATTGTGAAATCGATAGTCAATCAAAACTAGTTTCTATTCTACTAAGATTGTAATTTTAATTAAACCATAATACAATCCATAAAAGGAGGAATATGTGATTTATATTTTGTGAACAGGTAATTATAATTATATTTGATTAGTAGTTTTAAGTCTCACAACCTTTGGAGTCAAGAACCACTCGTATACGTTATCTACAAAAACTATTAATAAAGATTTCGAAGATAAGAAGTGGGTCAAATTTCTATATTTCTATTATTATACTACTAAAACGCAACCGAAAATCAGTTAAAAGGAAAGTATTTCCACAAAATACTTTCTTGCTCTCTTCATTATTCAAATTATTAAGAAATGATTAAACCCAGAGTGCAATTTCACCTTGAAATTAAAGATTGCAAGTCCTATAATTTAGAAATTAATATGTAGAAATTAGAAAGATTCTGTAACTTTTTTGATACAATCTATCTATGTGCGCGCCAGTTGGTAACCGGCCGGTTGCTTTTAAAATTTTGTTATGGACACTATGAATTTACGAGTGTTTATGTTTATGTTTATGTTACTCACGTCACGCTCCCTCTTTAGCCCGTGATCACAATCGCCCGCCACCTACGTACGTTCATTAATTCTCACTGCTTTTACTGACGTATTGGATGGATTTCAATTCTTCTTCTTCTCCTTGTCTTTTAACGTGTAAATCCATGATTTGAAAGTGTATTTATATTGCAAATATTTAAGACATTGGTATGTATACTGTATGAGATATGTATTTGATTAATTATCTTATGTGTACGGGTGGGCATAGTGGTTGTGATAAGAATACAAACATATATGTTATGACCATTGACTTGTGAATATAATAACAAATTAAAATTAAAAAATAATTTAATCCGATGCAAACGGAAAAAGAATTAACAAATATATATATATATATATATATATATATATTATTCTTAGGTTAATTATAGTCGTAGTACTTTGTACATACCGTCTGCTTTGATTTGGTCGTGTAAACCGTAATGTAATGCAAGTTTCTTTTAAGAATAGAAAGAAGGCGACAAAGCATACGGTCTTTGCAGTTTTTAACTCTGCAAGATGCACTGCTGCAAGTGCAATTACTGCTCTATTCATTCTGCAAACTACACTACACACGTTGCTTGTATGCATGGTATTTTCGGTTACCGATACGACACATTAATACCTCACGCGCGTCTTTTATTTTCGAACAAATATTTTCAAGAAAATAACCTTTTAATTTAAAAATTATTGTAAAAGAATTTGTTGGTTATTAAATGTTACCAAAATAAATAGCATGTAATATTTATCAACTTATTTTAATTTTTTTTAAATGAATAAAATAAAATAATTATAAATATGTTTTGAAGTGATATAAAATTTGTTTTATGAATTTGATTTAGTTTAAAATTAATATCTTCATATAATTTATAAAATTATTTCATTCAAATTCTTACGCGATATTGGAGAATAACATAATCCGGTTATTAAATTAATCGCATTCGTTGTTTAAATATATAAATTTGACTAAAATAACAAATAAATTAAAATAATACTTGGACTGTTTCACATCTAGCACTAGGTCTTTCAATAATTTTCCAAACAATCCTAAAAAGAAAAGTGCTATTTGTGTGTGTGTCATAAAAGTTAAAAGTTATAGGGAAAACATTTTGGGTTGGATTTGAACATGTATATGGCCCATAAGCTCTCAATGGATAGCTTTCGACAGTGAAAGCCCATAACAACTATTTTATTCTATCCCCCACACAAATATTGAGGATGGAATATGGACCCACCCCTTGACAATTCCTCTCGACCCTCCTCTCCTAACCAAGATTCTTTATCATTTTTTAAAACAAATTCAAGGTAGATCCAAATTCAAGTTTAATCATAAGTAAGATTTTATCCCCTTTTTTTTTTTATATTTTTGTCATCATTTTATTCGTGTATATTGTTAAGGATATTTTTAATATTGTCAACTCCTGCCTACCTTTAAAACCAAAATAATAAAAAATATTTAGTAACATTATCGGAGATTCACCGATTTTTCTTACTAATTTCTAATATTTAAAATTTTTATCTTAAATCAATTATAATTTTAAAAGTATATTATCTCAATCTCAAATATATAAGATTAGAATTAGTTTTTATATATATTATTTGTATATCAATATATTAGTAATAATATTACATATTTTTTACGTGGAAACTGGAATGCATATGTTTTCGACGAATGCTTTAATTGGCTATAATTTAATCAATAATAGTCGTCAATTTTTCAGTTCCTTTCGGTACAATTGTAGCAATTATTTCTATTATTTTTTATTTAATTAAAACGTTTCGCGTTGGTAAGCATTATGGCTGCCTCGAGATTATGTGTGTGAAGCACAGCACAACACAGCAGAAGGCCATGCATGGACTGAAAAGCCTTTCACGTGCATCGTCACCGCTGGATACTGATCGTGCGGTGGTTGTAAAGCCACTTTCCTTTTTCTATATTTATTTTTATTTTATAATCCGAAAAAAAACTCGTGTCCCACAAACGATGTGGGTAACTCATCCTACTGTACTGGTATTATGAGCAAGTCCAATAACTGTGTTCAAATTTTTCTTCTTAATTAATTAAATATCAAGGGATTAAAAAAATAAATCATGCTAAAAGAAAGAAAATAATAGTGAAATTAATAACATTATTATGCGGTCGTAAAAGCAGTCCATTAATTTATTGGGGCTGTTCAAAGGAAAAAAAAGATGAAAGATTGGTTGTAGTAATTAGTCATCCTCCTGTTTGTTAAAAAATGAGATCTAGAAATTCGCCTTTAGATTTGAGTCTCGTGGAAGAGTATTAAGCAATTAGGATACTTCGCTTAATATCACAAGAAGCAACGCTAACTAGCTTTTTAATTTAATTTAATTATATATTACAATTTACAGCACAACGATTAAAGGGGATATCTTATCTTAGCCTGATGAATTATGAACTACCTTTTTTCTGCCTTACCATAATATATGACAAGGACTCGTCAAATCAAACCCCTGCATCTGAAACGTCAATTCTATCTTTCTTGTTGCAGCTATATCATTATCATTGTTAGTTAATATATGTTAGACAAGAACATCACAAACGTCGTCCATACATATAATATGCAGGCCTCACGTTCCACACACTAGCTATATGTACAATACGTCATCCATAATTGGTTTCTATTCTACAAGTTTAATGTTTATGCCCAACTGATATGCGCTCAATCATCTAACAAACTTGAAAACAATATGCTAGCTTGTTCCTTCTGTAGATGCTTAATTTTAACAAGTACTTCAACATCATTACCAACTATGTAACATTAATAATGATCAACTTAGGAGAGGCTTCTCTGCATCGACCTCATGACTTTCGAAGCCATTGGAGTAACCTTCTTTCCCTTTAGCCCATAGCACAAAGTACAGACCGCTAAACATCAGGAACATACCAGCAAGACTGCATTCAATCGAACAATAGTACTATGTATTAATACCAAGTCATAGAAGAAAAAAAGGAGTAGCAATAGTTTATAATTTTAGGTATATATATACATACCTTCCTATGTCAATGGCGTCTCCTAAGGTAATAACAGAGAGAATGACTGTTATCACTGTTCCAATTGGGCTAAACATAGATACAAGAACTGGCCCCCTTTTCTTCATTGCCCATCCATTGAAACTTACACAAACTCCGCTAATTGTACCTGCCTGTTCTCATATACTTATTATATATTTGAAACTCATGAACTATTATCACTTCTAATCCAAGGTTGTTGTAGCAAAGTCATAACAGAGGTTATTGTTAATTCGTTATGTAGAGTTGATGTACAGGAAGAGGAGAGTAAATATTACCAGCAAAGAGTAGCCCATGGTATCTGCTAAGCCCAAATATTGCCAACCAAAATCCAATTTCTGATTTTGAAGCAACTGTACAGCTGCAGTTATGAACACTCCAATCAAGGATGTTATGGCACACAAGGACATCGGCGCTGGAAAATCACCCAAAGTTGTAGCCTGTATAACATGCATTACAAATGGAAAAAGGAGATTAGTAAAAGGGGCAAAAGAATTTTCACATACATGTATTGTTAACATTTCGTTTCTAAAACAAGTACCTGCAAGACGACATTGCTCGACAAAACAAAGACAGCGGCCAAGAGATACATGGAGCCGATGATCTTTTCTCTGTCGAAGGTAGTGTTGTCAGGTGAGTCAATATAGTGAGATGCCTGTTTGGCTTCTTCTACTGAAGCAGCGCTGTGCATTAGGCTCATTGTAAGGGCGCCTACAACACACAATAACGTGCCTAAAATCTTCACTTTGCCGTAGAAGCAACTAAGCTTAACTTTCTCCAACCTGCATCAACAGCATTTTCCATTAACAAGAATTACAATTTGGAATGGCCAAATGGGCAATTTCCGATTCATAATTCTGCGTATGTTACAGAAATAAAGTAAAATTTGATACCTGAAAGTCCAAGCAATGATGAAAATAAGCCCTGGAGCGAGGTTCGGCATGGCTGTTGCCATTCCTGGTGATGTCAACTTGATGCCCTTCAGAAACAGAGACTGGAACAATGTTACCCTGAAACAGAACAAAAATTCATTTCTTATTCAACTATTGTTTGAAAAGAAACAGTATGAATGATATTGATTAAACAAAAATAGAATAGCTTCAACTTGATCAGAAACCATTAAACAGTGAAATTTTGATCATTAAGTGACTAATAATAAAGGTTATCCAAAAGATTTTTTCCTTTTTTTTTTAAATGTCTTATAAGTATGATATATTAGAGCTAGCCTTTCCAACACAAACGCTCCACAAATCTATCACATGAATTTAAACTGGGGTGGTTTTGTTTAAGGCTTTTAAAACATGAATATGATCACGAGCTCTAATGGTTTATAACAGTCTCTATCTCTCCACTAAAAAAAAAGATTTTCTGTGAATTTAACATTAAAAAGAGTTAATAATCCCTTCAAATTTATTTTTACAAGCTACAAAAGCCATAAAGGAAAACACTATGTATAACTGTGAAATATCTTTAGATAATAACACATGAAGCTTGTGTGTCTATTAAAAAATGATACAGGTAAATACATAATTAATTAATTGAGATTATCCCAGAAAAGGCAGTTAGAAATCCAGACAATATCAATTGTTACGTGAACTTTTTTAATATATCTCATAGAATAAATCCAAATCACTAAGAATATAATATAAAATAACTATAAATTTACTTACCCTGCAAAGGCGATTAAAACTAGCTGCAAAATCAACTTCAATCTCCATTTCTCTGGCCAGTTCTTCCTGCAGCATCAACACCAACATTAATTATTTAAATAATTATATATATTCATGTAAAGAAAAAAAAAAAGAAAGAGAATAAAAAGAAAACCTTTCAAAATAAACAGCAAAAGGAGAAAGGACGAGGAAGGTGGCAAGAGCTGAGAAAACAATAATGGTGAAAGCTGTGATGCCGATAGACATAAGATAACTCATTAAAACTGAGTTGCCCGCGTAAACAATTTGCAATCCTATCAACCCTCCTATTATTGCTGCATCCCCAAATACTATCGGCCTTATATACCAAACCATCTTCAATCCTCCCCACTTTCTATCGAAGAGGTTTGATATATAATTAATCTCTTCTTTCGAAAATGCCCAACAAATTAAGAAACCCTCCCTCTTCTCTTTCCTTCTTCCTCTTCCTTTTTCTTTAAGTCATGATAAGAAACTTATCTTTTCTCTGCTTTTACAAGTTGTTTCTTGTTAATTCTACATGTAAGCTCTACCCTGCTTTGTTTTCTCTTTCTTTTCTTTTTTTGGGTTTTTACCAAGCAATTTTTGTTTCTTTTTTGAGAGAATAATTTATGTTTGCTTTTCTTTTTCAGAGAAAAGAAACTCAGCTAACGTTCATGAGAGGTCTATTCTTCTCTACCAGTCCTCTCTCCCAGAAATTCGCATGAAAAACAAGAAAGGGTAATTAATAGATACCTCCCTTAAGTTTGAGAATTTGATACTTAAATGTATTGTTTTTATTAAGAAAAAGGTTTAAAAAAAACAATTAATGTTAGGTAGTTTTTACCTTTCACTTAAAGAGTCCAGATTTTCGTTTAACCTTTCTTTTCAGTTTTTATACATCTAGATTTCAACTTTGTTGACGTAGATATTACATAAAAAGGCGTGGTGAGTATTGACTTTTGAGTCGGAAATTACTGAAAATTAGTTAAAAGCATATAAAAATGGAGCTAAAAAACACAAATAAGCACCGTCACCCACCAAAATGGATTTACGACCACGAGACTTTTTTATCTTTAGCTTTAGCTTTTATGGAGCACTTGCCTGTTGCTTTGCCTCTCCGCTAAAATATATATAATACGTGCCCCTCTTAGGCTTTGCTTTGTAATTTGCAATCAGCTTCGAGTCAATTTTGTTTTCATATGCTTGCTTCAATTTTTAAATGCCTGTTCTGGAACTCGCGTGCTTTTTTATTCTTCCAAATTTTTACGTAGACATATTTTAATTAGGGAGAATGTCTAATACCTCCTTAATTTTTTAGTTAGTATATTATTATTTTTTATAATATTTTATTATTTCAATTTTATTTTTTAATAATTCAAATATTTTTAATTTTATTATTTTATAATTAAAATATAAATCAATTAAATTGGAGTATGAAGTAATAGAGTATTGATTAAAAAGTAAGAATGACAATAATGGGAAACGAGGGTGGGAAGATATTTTCCGTTTTTCACTGTATTATAAGTTGACTCCACATTCTCCGTCCCATTCTTCAATAATAAGTATTTTTAATTTTATATCGCAAAATAATTACACGTGATAGTCTATGAGATAGACTACAATAACAGTCTACCCTACTAACCAGAAATTTTATTCACAATTAAATACGACGGACCATTCATCCGCAACTGAAAAGACCTCTCTTTTAAGAAGACTTGTTTTCTAGCCACCGATTTAATATCCTATTATTCGTACATACTCAATTTAAATTTTACATTTATGTTTCAAATTTTGTACTTGATATTTTAAGTATTAGCTTTTTATATCTTATGTTATTATCTTTAATTTTTATATAAAATCTTTTAGAACTTATTGTTAATGTCGAAATTTTTCCCACTCCCACATATATTCCACGTGGAAAAGCTCCAGTTAACATTTGAGATATTATAAAATATGAGAAGCACGTTTTTGATAGGTTTAATGGTCCCGTCCGACTCGGGATTACCTCCCGCTCACCCTAACGAATATATGCAAAACACAAACAGTTAGTGAGTGTCGGTGGACGAAAACCCTTCGAAGCTCAAGTTAATTCAAAACATCAGTTTTAAGGGGAATGTCTTATGATAATCACAGGCATCCACTGTGCCCGCTATGATGGGAATTTTCCCGTTAAGCAATTGCGGTGCTTGTTATAGTCAGATTCAGGCCCTCGGTTGACCTTTGTCTCCCACGCGCTCATTCTGCTTTTTCTTGTGGGAGTGGACTCTCCCGTCTCTTTCTGACGTGTCCTATTTTTACTGGTGACATTTCATTAATCGCTTGTTTCATCGTTAAGCTACAATCGTTACCTTTTAGCTGTGGGGCACTCCTACCATTTTTGGGATCATAGAACTCCCTCCGACATTTACATTACGTCTTTTCTGTAAATTGTAGTCAATGTATATTATAAAAATCATGTTATCATTGCTCCAATAACTTTGTAATTTATCTCCAGCTTTTTTGAGTTAATAATAATAAATAAAATGAGTGAGTTACTTTAAAAGTTAACGATACAAAAACTATTTGTTTTTAACATGAGATATATTTATTTTTTATTTTAAATATTTTAAATTATTTATTTATATAAAATAAAAAATATATTAACTAACATATATATCTTATAAAATTTAAAATTAGTATGTTAAATTATTGATATATAAATAAATATTAAATAATAAATTAAAAATATTATTAATAAATAAAATATATAATTCAATTACACATTTAAATTATTTATATTTAAATTAAAATTTTAATTTAATTATATTAAGATATTTTTAACAAATTTTATATATAAATTAAAAGATAAATAATTTTTAAATGCATAAATAAATTGTTTTAAACTAAAAAAAAAAACAATCGCCAAATAATATTTTCATATATACTTTAAAAATATAATAAAAAGAAAATGCATGTATCTCCCTAAGGTTTGAGTTAAATATTCATTTCCTTCTTATGGTTTTAGAAAGGTTTTTTATCCCCAAATTATAAGTTTTTTTTTTATTTTACCCTTACGTTGAACCATAAAGAACCATAATTTAATCTATTTGAACTGATTTTTTAATTACAAAATAATTTCAAGAAATTTTGTAATTTATTATACTTTTTTATTAATATCACATCATACACTAAACTATATTTAAAAGATTAATTCCAAACTAAATTTTATTTTTTTTCGTAATAATTATAGGTTTATTATTATTTATAATATTTTCTTATTATTTTTTATAATTATTTTTACTACAATAAATCTATTTTAAAATTTAATATATTAATTTTACTAAAAATATTTTTTATCATAAACATACTTATTTTATTTTTAAATAATTATTATTAATATAAAAAATTTATAATTTAAAATATTATTGTATAATTATCTATAATTTAAAATAATTTAAATTTTATTATTATATTTTTTATTTATTAATAATTATAAAACTTAATAAACTAATTTATTTGATTTAAAAAAACTTCAAAAAAATTCACTTTTAAAAATAAAGTGAGAAAATTTATAATAAAAATAATTTTATTTAAGATTAATAAATCATAATTTAAAAAATAATTTTATTATTTTTTAATATATTTAATATATAATGTGATATTAATAAAAAAATATAATAAATTATGGTTTTTTAATATTATTTTAAAATTAAAAAATTGGTTCAAACAGACTGAATCATAATTTTTTTTATTTAATTTAAAAGTAAAATTAGAAAAATTTAGAATTAGAAGGTAAAAAATATTTAGATTATTTTGTAATTAAAAAAACTGATTTAAAAAATCCGAATCATAGTTTTTTTATTTAGTGTAAGAATAAAAATAAAAAAACTTAGAATTAGGGGGTAAAAAATATTTTGAAAATTATAGATAGAAAGTGAATATTTAGGTCAAATTTCGGAGGGGTAAGAGGCATTTTTCCTACAATAAAAACTTATTTACGAGAGGAGGATGAAAAAAAGAAAAGAAAATAGGAAAGGAAAGCAGTGGATAATAGTTTCCTTCCAGTCTGAATTTGGGAAGTAGACTGTCAGACTGTCGGTCCGAGAAATTGAGAGGCTGGCAGAGACTAGTAGAGACCATCATTCTGTCTACCTACAAAATGGTGAACGTGTCGGCATCGCATGCATTCAGCGGTAGAGGTTTGAATTACGAATCTCAGAATTCATAATTACACCTACCCTTTTAATCAGCAGCTGTCTAACTTTTTTATTATTTCTGTCAACTTTAGTTAGGAGTTTGAACACGTAACCCTCGTACATTAATTAATTAATTATTTTTATTTAAATAATTATAATATTTTTAATTATTTTAAAATTAAAATTTTATATTTATTAAAATTTAAAATTTTAATTAATGATAATTTATATTTATTTAATATATTTAAATTAACAATTTTAATTAATTTTTATTTATATATCATATTTATCTAAATTTTAGATTCTAATATATAAAGTGACCGTATTTTTTACTCTATTTTTTCTCAAATCTTCTGACATTAATTATATTTCTTTTAATTTTTTTATCAAACAATTTCATAATCTTATTAACCTAACTATTTCTATAAAATATTTTTAATATAATATTTATACCATATATATTCACATTAAATTCACGCTTCAATATCAATAAAATAACTCGTAAAGTAAATTTAAATTTTTGGATTTACGCAAAATTTTTAATAGAACTACTCAACAATAAAAATTTTAAAAAAATTAATATGAGTAAAATATTAATTTTAAATATCATTAATTAAAATACTAATTTTAAATATTATTAATTAAAATTTTAATTTTAAATAAATATAAATTATTATTAATTAAAATTTTATTTATTTTAATTTTTTAAATATTACATAAATTAAAAATAAATTTTTAAAATTTCACTTTAAAATAAATTAAAATATTATAATTATTTAAATAAAAATAAATAATAAATTAACGATCCAAAAAAAATAAGTGTGTCTTACCTCAAATTTTTTATCTAAGTGTTAAAATTTTGAGTCAGTTAAATATTTATTAAAATTCTATTTCAATTATAATAAATCATATGTTTTAGTGAATAAATTTACAAACGTACCCTTATATCTCCTTCCAGCCATAAAATCAGACTTGAAAAAAATTAGGAATGGAAAGAAAAATTTACAGTAAAAATCTTTGTATGTAACGAAGGTCATATCCGAATTTGCACATTCTAACAAAGTTTTGATTTATGTAGGTGTATGGATGGATTAAAGAAAGATGCATAAGATTTTTAAGACTTGGAAAATATGTAGCAACAATGTTCTAATTGAGGGACTCCAAAAGTACCTAGAAATCATATCAACTCACTGTATTAGCACAAGAAGTATCTGTATTCACAACAATGTTGACAATTTTTCGGGAAGAACAGATCTTGAGTTATGGACTAATCTCGTTTCGGTTCTCGCCCAAGGTGGCCCCAACACTGAGTTTGCTTTGTATGAAGCTTCTCAAATGCTCGACTCTGGTTATAAGCCAAATGACTATTCCCTGTTTCACCTGGTTCGAGCCTCAGTTGACCTGGGCCGGGTTTCCTATTGCCAACAGCTTCACAGCTACGTTTTAAAATCTGGGTTTGTCTCCAGTGTTTTTGTCTCGACTGCTTTGATGGGTCTCTATAGAAGAATTGATTCATTGCGCGATGCACACAAAGCGTTTGGTGATATTCCTCAACCGAGTGTGGTTTCTTGGAATTCTCTGATTTCTGGGTATGTGCAATCTGGGCAATATCTTAAAGCATTAAGCTTGTTTCTTGAACTGTGCAGGAGTGATATTTATGCCAACGCCTACTCCTTTACTTTGGCATTGGCTGCTTGCGGGCAACTTGGTTTGTTACAGTTAGGCAAGTCAATTCACTCCACGATTGTTAAAGATGGCCTGGAATGTAGTGTCATCATTGCCAACTGCTTGATTGACATGTATGGAAAATGTGGGTTTGTTGAAGATGCAATCCGGGTTTTCAACGAGATGATTGATAAGGACATTATTTCTTGGAATTCAGTTATAGCAGCAAGTACCAGAACTGGAAATCTAGAACTAGCATTCGGTTTTTTCCGTCAGTTATCTAATCCTGATACAATCTCCTATAATGAATTGATAAATGGCATTGCTCATTTTGGAGATATAGAGGACGCTCTTAAGATTTTATCAAATATGCCAGACCCAAATTCATCTTCATGGAATTCAATTTTGACGGGATATGTTAACAGAAATAGAGTTCCTGAAGCTCTAGACTTTTTCAGTAAAATGCAGTCAGAGGATGTTTTGATGGACGAGTATACATATTCAATTATTCTGAGCGGTATTGCTGGTCTCTCAGCTTTAACGTGGGGAATGTTGATCCACTGTTGCACGATAAAGCAAGGTTTGGACGCATCAGTAGTTGTAGTGGGTGCTCTAATTGACTTGTACTCCAAATGTGGGCAGGTGAAGATTTCGGAATCAATTTTCAGTTCGCTACGCAAAAGGAATTTGGTAACTTGGAATGCAATGATTACTGGCTATGCTCGCAATGGTGATTTGACCAAAGTAATCGAGCTTTTTGAGGAATTGAAAACGGCAATGGATTTAAAACCTGATGCGGTGACATTTCTAAATGTATTAGCTGCCTGTTCACACAATGAGATTTCATTTGATAAGGCAGTTCGTTACTTTGAATCAATGATTAAGGATTATGTGATTGAACCAACAGTCGAGCATTGTTGTTCTATGATTCGGCTAATGGGACAAAGAGGAGAGGTGTCAAGGGCAGGAAGGATGATATATGAACTGGGTTTTGGGTCATATGGGGTGGTTTGGAGGGCATTGCTTTGTGCTTGTGGAGCTTGTAGAGATCTGGGTGTGGCAAGGATTGCAGCCGCAAAGGTAATTACATTGGAGGGTGACAATGATTATGTTTATGTTATGTTGTCTAACTTGTTTGCATGCGAAGGTAAATGGGAGGAAGCGAGTGTGGTTAGAAAGTTCATGCGGGACAGAGGGCTGAGAAAAGAAGCTGGCTGTAGTTGGATTGAGGTCGAAAATGTTGCTTTGTATTCATCTATAGTAACATGATGATGTTGCAGGCATGACAAACGAAATCTGAGGTCGGTGATCAAGATTGTGAAATTATAAATACATATTATTCTGAAGAAAGAAAGTTCATTTATGTTTAGCTGACACCACAGTCGTTGATAATTTGCTTTTGAGATATAATTTAACTAACAAGTATTCGCTGCTTGATTCTTCTCTCCACTTGAATACGGTAGTTATAATGTCATCAATAGCCAGTCAAGAGTCCTCATTTTCAATGATTCATTAGGACGGAAGTCGATCTAAATACCACACTATTCTTGATACTCCAGAGTGATTTGTAGTCTAAACCAGCTATGATATGGGGAGAACAAAGCTTGTAGAAATTAAAAGAGGATACATTCGCATTTAGACCGGAATTACTTGAGGCTGCAGACTTTTAAAAGGTTTTATGTTGAATATATCTACCAAAGATATGCATAAACTGTTAAATCCAAGCGATAGAATATAGGGTTGTAAGAAAACGAGATGTAACCACCCAGGCTTCAGATTGAGAAGAGAAAGAGAAGCAACAAAATTGGGGAAGAAAATAACAATAAATAACAAGCAACCATGAACAGAAATGCAGAAAAATGTAGACCTTTGGCCACTTAAGCATTAATGAATAATATTATACAGGAGGGCAGTAGGCATAATTCTTATTCCCCAGAAACAATATCTTCTCCACTAGAGCGAAAACTAAAAATTAGTCTGACTGCTTTTAAAGGTTCAAGCAGTATTCAATAAAATGGTGGAGCTTGCTCCATAGCAAAAAGCAAAAGAGATGTTGCTTCTCCAATCAGCCAAAGATAACTCCTTGTAAAGTTGATTTCCGCAAACGAGTCACCTTGGGACTGACAGACCAAGCTCTATAGCAACATATGGAAAGACTAGAATCAGAACAATATATACGCCAACAAGCAGAATGCAAGTCAGAAAAATAGCATTCTTTTGTAATTTGAAAAACATAAGAAAGAAAGACCAAGTACTTTGTAATTTCAACTAAAATGTGATATAAGCTAACCTTAGCCTCAGTTTCTTTCAGCAATTATACAACTTGAATCAGAAAGATTGTACAAATGGTTTAACATCAATTCATCCCACTAACTTTATCTAACACAGTTTTCCACTTCTAGTCATAAGTGATGGAGAATAGATGATAGGCCCACCTCCAAAAAGAGCACATATGTCTCACGTACCATCAATTCCATCTGGGAGAAGGAGCAGTTATGTTACCATAGTATTCTAGTCACTTATAATTAATCATTTGATGTGCACAAATTGAAGCTCAAACATTTGTATTCAACGATACAGTATCATTCTCTCCTAGTATTTCAATGCAATAGGAAAGCTAGACATTTGCACATCTCCAACTCATTGTGCCTTTTAGTTTTCGAGTAATTATAATAGTCATTCATGTTTCAAGTACCTAATTTTGTAGTACATATATACTATAGAAAAGGAATTTAGAGAATATACAAGAAAGCACAAATGTAATAGATGGATACACACTAACCAAGAATTGGCACCCTGCCATAAAACTAACTAGATATTGACCAAATCAGGAACTATAAGTAGAAAGAATAAATAGATGTCATGGTAAGAATTAGGAAACAAAATAAAATAGCAACCAATGGAGCAACCTTATTCCATCAATATGTTATATTAGAGTTGGAAGAATTTTCGTATTGTGCAGCTGATACTAATGAAATAAAATCCTATATTTTAAACAGAGAAAAGAGGACAAACTAAAGGAACTAATAGCAATCGAATTAAGTAATCTCAGCCCCAAAAGCATAAAACATATGGCTAGTTACCTGCCTAGGAAGGCTTTCTAACATTTTCTTTTTATTTTATTTCAGTGCAATTTCTTTTTGCAAGCAGTTAAGGAGGATTTGGTGGTGAAGGGTGGGTTGGCAGTGGGGCATCCTTAAAGATTCAATCGAGCACAATTAACAACAAACTATTAGCTGCATATGAAAACCAAGATTTTTACTGGCCATCCATTGCTCCAAACAATACAATGAAAATAGAATGAATGAAAGTAAGTTACCAGTGTCAAAAAAAAAAAAAAAAAGTAACTCACTCCAATTGCTAATTACATTCAAGAGAATCCTTTATTTTTCTAAATAAGTTTGGAGGGTATCAGTAAAATCAACAAAATATAGACTAAACATGGAGTTTTCTTGATATCACTTAAAAACTAGTAAGACAGCTAAGAGAGCACTAATAGTCTCATACTTGATAATGATGTAGAAGGCCATAATTGACAGGTCCTGCAAATTCCCAACTTATATCTTATGTGCCTGCAGGAACCAAATTTTCCAGTTAGATAGAATTAATATACCCAACCAAAGCACTTCCATCCCAGTCTAGAACCTCAATGCGTTTTCCAGTTTATATTCAATCTGACTAATTAGCAGCTGAACACATTAGTTCTAACACAGGAAATTTTCAGATAGGGGCTGCGGCGCCATGTTAAGAAGTTGCTCTTGTTTGACTAGTCACTTATAAGTGAAATTAGTAGCTTTGAGGTCATTCAGCACAACAAACTGACAAATTTAAAGGACTAAACGTCCATTCTACTTTTCAAGAGAGTACAAATATCCTTATTCACAACTCTCTCTTCTCATTTCTAGATCATATTTCTCAACCATTTTCATTTATTGGTAATTTCACAGAGACTGACAAATTCAGATGAAATACAATCAATTTCGCAAACAACGCAAATAATCGCTAAACCGCTAGATTTAACATTGAAAACTAAAACAAAAATAGATTAATTTATTTTAATATTAATAATTTAGGTGAATCAGAAAAAAGCTACTCACACTCTAAAAGAGAGAAAAAGCAAGTACTAGAGGCCGGGAGAAGTGCAGCAGAGTATACCCTGTGAAAGTGCTCTGCAGCTCTTTGATGTTGTGCTCAGGCACGATGTCATCCTCGCTGCGGCCACCACGCTGTGAAGCGGCAGCAGCGACTGCACGCATCCCAATTCCGACGGAGATCTATGCAAAATAGTAAATAATTATATCAAAATTTTTAAAGAAAATACAGAGAAATAAAAGATATTCATGTTTGATATGTACCTGGATAGAGAGAAGCGGGGAACAGGAGAGGAAGAGGATCTGGTCGGGAGAGAAAATGGAGGTGAGGTGGCGGATTTTGTGGTGGTAGATTTAGAAGCGTTGGATCTGATGGCGGATTTGACAGACGATAGAGATGATCTACAGATGAAACTTCGGCAAGAAGAAGCCATTATAGAATTATTACCCAAGGAAACGGAGGAGATGGGATCCTAACTTGTTGGAATTAAAGACGGTTTTCGGCGTAAGGGTTTAGGGTTTTAGCAGAGGCAGAACAGTACTTTTGCATTTGGGTCGGGCTGAACTTGCAAAGTTGGATATAGAATCTAGCACGCTAGTGCACCGCATGGGCGCCTTTCTCAACTAGTCACGTGATTCGCACAATTTGTTTTAAAGATTTTTTTCTTTAAATTTCTCAGTTTAGAAAGTAAAAGTTTATACTGTAGACCTGCTTTCCGACACGGCAGGCAGTCAACCAAGTGATTAGGGTCTAAATTACAAAGAGACGACCAAGACTTGAACAAATTTGTATATTACGATAGTAATAGAACCTCGTAATTCAGAATACACTTGAATATCTCAAAGTCACTCCCAGCTCACGGCAAGTTTAATTCTTCCTCCCACCGGAACCTTTTCTTGGAGAGACATTTTTAATTGGCATATATATCTTGGACATTAAGTGATGCCTGGCCTGGGCGCCATCCTTTTCTCTGAATTTGGGCATATTCTTTGGGTGACAATTACGACGTGGCTAATTTGCTCTCGGATTTTCATTCGTCACTGTGTCTCTTTCTTCTGTTCACTTCCTTATATCGTATCCTTTTATTTAAGCGATTAGGTAGCAAAAGAGATTAGAGGTGCCAAATTCAATCATAAACCTATTGATCTATACTCGTCTCTAGAGTAATTGCGTTATTTTTTTTTAACAGTACGTGCGTACATTTTAAACCTCTTCTTTTATAGTTTAGGTGGTCTTGATTTGATAATCAGTTTGGCACATAACTAAAACCAAAACTCACAATCTAATATCGTTACAATGAAATCGATATTAGTTATGAAGATACAGCGTTAAAATCAAAGAATAGTTCTTTCAATAATTTTCCTGTATGTGAACAATGTCTATACACATATAAGACAAAAAACACAAGTATGAAAACCCAAAGAAAATACAAAGAGGGTGGAAGAAAAAGGCCCTCATGTAATCGAGAAAAGTATGAATAATAGCACTAACAAAGAAATGGTCCACTTTGATGATCTACTTTTAAGAGCAATAGCATAATTAGAAGAGTTTTCAGACTCCAATAATGAGCTATACTTGAAATTAGGGTTTGACCCGTATAAAGCTTGAACACCCTGCACGTCATCCATTTTCAGGTCCACCTTCTTTGTCCTAGGGCTCAAACTCGGATACATCACAGCTTCCTTAACTGATGTGTGAGCCAACCCAAGTATGTGCCCAATCTCATGTGTCGCAACGGATTCCAAATCAACGGCCACCTTTGACCTAACCGATTCCAAATCGACGGTCCAAGTTTCTGCTGCGTCCAGATGAAACCTCCCGTTTTCTGGGGAAAACGAGTGGGCCAGAACTCCTAACACCCCATCAAACGGCTCTCCGTCGCCATGATCCCCATGATAAAACCCGATTTTAATATCGGCCGATTCGTAGTTCTTTATCTCGCTGAAGTTCACCGGAATAACGGACGACCACCGTGAAAAAGCTCGCTTAAAAACAGCCTTAATATCCCTTAAGCTTATGTAAGCAATCATGTTGTCCCCGGAGAAGGCATAGGTTAAAGTCATCGGAGAAACACGTGCCCACCTTGGCTCCCCAAAAAATACGAATAGTGTTTCGTTGTATGTATCGTCGTCGTCGGAGGTGCTGTATCGCTTACACCGCACCTCGGGGACATAATCACGGATATTGTCTCCGTGTCGAGCTTTCCTGTTCCAGGTAACCCTAGTGTTTTCTGGTACAAGAAAACTGCAGATTCCAGTTCAGCGTCAAAAATATCGCTGAGGTTTGTGTCCGAAATCGGGAGATAACCAAAACGGCTGAAATATTTCTTCAGCTCCGCCATACCGTTGACTTGACTGCCCTTTTCAGCATCTAGGAAACGAGCAAAGTCGTGCCACATGGCGTTATGGGTCGTGTTGGTGGTTATTACCGTTACTGGGTCCGGTATGATTCTGGCGGGAAAAACAGGGCGGGAAAGAATAAAGAAGAAGGCTAGGAAGAAGATAGAGAAACAACTGGAAAAAGGAAACATGTTGGGATAGGAGACAGGAGTTGCAGAGGGAGTTTGGATTAAGAAAATCAATACATATATATAAAGATGAATAATGAATTGTATGTTCTTATATATTTAAAAAATAATAATTCAAACTAAGCTAAGATAAGATCGAGGAACAAGAAAATGAAGAGAAAGTTAAGTAGATTCTGCCGTGCATGCCTTTTCATTGGAGATTCTGACTTTAATTTGCTGCCTTGTTGGTATTATGGTGGGTAAACCACTGTCTAATTTCTGATTACTTTAATCTTCTCCTAATTATCATTCATAGAAGAATGAATCAATTTGTTTTTGATCAAACAGAGGAATTAATGAAATGGATATGTTTGAAAATCTGCTGTTGTCCAAGTTTAGTTGAGCTTTACTGTGTTTGTTGACCAAATTAGGTGGTCTAAAGAAATCCTTAAATCATTTTCAAGTCCAGTTTCTTTTATGCTATATAACTTGTACAACAAGAACCAGTTTATTTTTCCATATACATTTTAGACCAACGACTTCTGCTGCGTGATTCACGAACAACACGTAATTGACTCCATGACTTAATGGACTAAATATACAGCAAGCTTTGCGTTTGCTCCTCGATCGGGTGTTTATTGTTACATATCTCTCACAGTACTAGAAATTAATATTAACATTAACAATAATAACTGCAGTTATATATGAGAATAAAATAAGTTGTATATGTGAAAGGGTAAACAAGAGTCATATAGAATTAATAAACAAATTAACAAGAGCTACAACATGTATGCATACGTATGAGAAATGTTGCAGTCAGCAATTACATCACTCTGTATAAATAAATGGCGGCTTATGTATATTAGAATATGGGCAACTGAGGCAGCTAGTTTGTTTCACTTTCAAAGGGCGAAAAAGTTATCTAAATGACGCAGGCACTGTTTCATTCGAATTAATTATTTCTTTCATTGTCATTGGCCCCTTCTTAGCTCTTTCTTTCTATATTCTTATCGCGATTCTTCGTTAGATGATTTTAATTTATTCCCATGATAATTGATTGATGTCAATTCAATTTTATATCTTCAATCAGTTTGCAGCTCTTGTAATTAACACAGAGCTCCTTGTAATTGCGAAGTCTCATGTCAATTCATTGAATATTCTTTCCTACTTTGTGCTTCTTGGGAGTGCTGTAATTTATAACTATATATTGATAATTGGGCAATACGATTCCAACATGAATTCGGATCTCATTAAGTCAACTTCGAAAATACCTTATAAAAACCTGTCGGATATTTCCAAATTTCACCATAATAATAATTTTGATGTTATAATTACTTTTTATGTAATATTTGCAATTGCCCGAAAAGTGGGTAAAACATAGGGCACACGTCGGGTTTTGGAAGTGTGGAGCTTTAACAAGCAAGTCAATTATGTAAGAAACAAATACCATTACGATTTACGAATATACCAAGTTCAATTGTTTAAGAAAGAAAGATAAGCAGATGAGCTACTTTAACAAGACAGCGATTTTGGCAAGTACTGACCGTTGGATTTCCCAACTGATTATGATGTCATGTAAGATTAGTGGAACAGCGGTCGGTATATAGGATTAGGACGAATGAAACTGAACCACGTGTTAGGCACGGATTGAAAAACCGTGTCAAATTAAACGAAACCAAGAAATGCTCTCATCGATTGCCCAAGAATTAATTTCGTGAATTTTACTTTATTTGGTATGGAAATTCTGTCTGATTAAGTACGGTTATCCTGATAAAACAAGTAATTGGATTTAATAAAATGTTAGTTCACTTAAAATCATTAGAATTAATTAGATGTTTCTAATTTTACAGTCTATGGCGTAGTCTTTGGACCCTGTAGTCTTCTCTTCTTAGTTCTTCTAGATCGTCTTAGATTTTAGTCCACGTGCTGTATCAAAAACTAAATTGAGTTAAATAGAAAATGGGCTTTATTTTTATTGACTGGGACGATGCTAAAATTGCAATACGTGGCTGATCTCGGGCCCAATAGTTGACGTGCGAGCTTAGACTTTGTGGCCTGTTGTGAACTCCAGAATAAAGTTGGCAAATCGGGTTCACTAGTAGTCTAGTAATAGTAAAGTGCTTATTTTCTCTCCTTACTGTAGAAAAAGGGTTTGAGTCTCCAATGCGACAGCATTTTTTATTAATTTTAAAAAACCATCAATTGTAAAGAAAAGAAATATATATTCATGC
Source organism: Melia azedarach (assembly GCA_028052125.1). NCBI lineage: Eukaryota > Viridiplantae > Streptophyta > Magnoliopsida > Sapindales > Meliaceae > Melia > Melia azedarach. The sequence continues at coordinate 5,164,925 of CM051401.1, read as the reverse complement.
CTCGATGCATACTTCAGAAGGCGCATTCACGCCGTGAAATGAAACGATGTTCATCTGAAATAACCAGAAACTGGACCGGTCCTAGTAATAAATGAGATGACCCACATTGCTTTTGATGTGGACCAAAGGGCTATAAAAAGACATCTCAGCTAGATTAACCGAACCTAAGCTCCGAAACATAAAAAGTGAAGTCTCGTGTTTCTTAACTTAACCATGGGCTGACTAGTTGGCACATTAAGTTTCACACCAAAATCGGTAGATATATTTTAAAGATCGATGATGTTAAATTATTTTATGGGAAATTTTAACACATTTCTCTTCTAAAATTTAAAATTTTAATATTTAAATAAAAAAATTAAAAAAACATATTTATTTCTCTTAAATTATTAATTAATTATTAATTTTTACTTAAATAATTATAATATTCTTATTTACTTTAAAATAAAATTTAAAAAATTTAATTTTAATCTATTTAATATTTTAATTTATTAAAATAATTAAAATTTTAATTAATAACAATTTTAATTTATATTTATTAAAAATTTAAATTTAATTAATTATAATTAATTTGATAATTTAGTTTATATTTATTTAATATTATTAAAAATTAAGAATTTAAGTTGATAATTTTAATTTATATTTATTTAGTATTTATTCAAATTAAGAATTTAATTAATAATAATTTAATTAATTTTTTATATCATATTTATCTAAATTTCAAACTCTAATATGCAAAGTGACTGTTTTTTTTATTATTTTTTTTGAAAATTTTTTGGTATTAATTATATTTTTTTTAATTTTTTACTAAATAACTCCATAATTTATCAACTTGACTATTCTTACAAAAACTCGTTAATATAGATTTATGTCATACATATTCATATTAAATTTACATTTTAACATCAATTCTATAACTTGTAAAATAAATACGGACTTTAGAATTTATACAAAAATTTTAATAAAACTAATCAACAATAAAAATTTGAAAAAAAATATTAATATGAGTAAATTACTAATTTTAAATAAATATAAATAAAAATTATCGTTAATTAAGGTTTTAATAATTTTTTAAATATTAAATAAATTAAAATTTTATTTTAAAAAATAAAAAATATTATAATTATTTAAATAAAAAATAAATAAATATTTTTTTAATATTTTATCTGAATATTAAAATTTTAAACTTGTCATTAAAATCATATTATTTTATTTATTGGAAGTTGCAACACTCGTCAGTTTCATGCATTATGTTATATATCTTACACAAATCTGTCAACTGAATTGAATGACTGTATCTAGGCGTGCAGCAAACAGCACACATGGTAACTACCTGTTGCAGCGTTATAGCCACGTGTCCCATTTGACGGCCTGGCTAAGCGTTTAATCACCACGTTCACACAAAAATGGTCAATATTGAAATATTGAGAGAAGAAATTAAGTCAATGTAGAAGATATATTTTTTAAAAAAAAAATTAGAAAGTTTTATGGGGGCAATGAGGCTTTAATTTATCTTTCTCTAGTCTCTAGGTAACTACCAGGCTGCCTTTTTTTATACATTTGAAAGGCTAAACTCTATGAACATATTTAGAGTCCCACTTCTGAAAGTTAATTGCACTAGTCTTGTAATCATCACAATTTAAACCTCTTTAATATCGACAAAAATGATTATGACACTACATGTCAAAGGACCCATAAATAATCATGCTTTTAAATTAAAGCTTAATTAACCCAGCTAGTTTTATATACAACGTTGGTCTCGAGCTCTTCTCTCTTTGACGAAAGTACAATAACTTTAAGCAGCTCTAGAACAATACCGTAATTCATTATTTCATTGATTACTTTGTCTTAAAAACTAGCATAGAAACTTGCTCTATATTTACCCAACTTTATAGGTGGTTATTGCTCTTACTTGCGAAAAAAAATTATGATGATGTTTAATCAGTACACTATTCATACATTTTTATTTACCTAAAATTTATCACTAATTAATTATATAATTATAAAATAGATAATATGATTGCATAGAACGGCGTCGCTTTTCCTTGTTGCATGGCATCGAATATGTACGGAGATGTTAAATACATATTTAATCTCGTGTTAATCAGCATCACGGCTAACAGAACTTCACTCCTTCATTCAGGTTGACTTTCGCCTTACAAACAGGATCTCTTATTCGCTAATCACATTCTCTTATATATATATATATATATATATATATATATATATATTTTATAATCTCAAAGTCAAATAATGCATCTAATAAGATTACAAGTAGTCGTGTTTATTCGTTCAACGCTGCCAGCTCGCTTCTTAGATAGAGTGATCGATCGACATATACTATAACAGTACTTTCACGACTTCTTCTTATTCCTAATCGATTAATTAATTAATTATCCAGTCAGGATTGTAACTCTGATGATTTGTAGTTGTACTGCACATGTAAGGAAGTGTGTCATTCTTCTTCGTTCTAGAAAGTAGAATCCACATTCCTATAACATTGCCACTGCACTTTTATAGTTCATTTCAATATTACATTTAAATTACATTGAATGTGTGTTTGGAGATTAAGAAATAGTAGCATAAAATTCAGTAAATATGAATTGTCTTTGAAACTGTTAAAATCAATAATAGCATGATTAAAGTTCAAGTGAAAAATTAATGACGAATGTGTAGACGTCAATCACAACACACGCCTTATTATAATATAATGCCATGCTCCACTTAAATTAAATCATAGCCCATCGTAATCTTCTTCTCTCACGTGCGGTCAATGTACAATGTCACCCTCATACTTTCAAATGTAGCGAATAATGATTTTTTTTTTTTTAAAAAAAAAAAGACAATTACCAGTTACTTGCAAGAAGATGTGTCGCTTTTATTAATGTGAGACCATCGGTTTACTTGGTGGAATTGTTACGCTATGTTGTGTTACCAAATCAAAGCACATCACGTGGGTCCATGTTTTGTTCTAAGCAAACAAACCCTTTTCACCCGAATTAAAGACAAAGCTCAGCGTTTTTGCTTCTTTTCATAATAAAGTGCTCGTTTTCATTTTCTTAAAGAAAGATTATGCTAACGACACACCACCCCGTAATCAATTGCTCGTATCAAAGCTGCAGATCTGGAATTCAGTCAGACCCACTCAACTCACGCTCACTATCACTAACGGTGTTAATTTTAAATTAAATTAGTACACATTATTAAATTAATAAATTAATATTAATTTATGCAACCGTGGTTTGTTATTTATATTCTATTAATGGTTAATCACAAGATGAAATCTGATTTACGTATTACAATTATATTTTTCCTTTTGGACAGTGTTAATTATTGAAAGTTGAATTGAACCATTTAATTAATTTATACACCTTGGGTTTTTTTACTGGACCGCTAGTTTCTATGAAGCATTTATTTTGGGGCTAAATCTTAATAGGTCATTTTTTTTTCTATTTTTTTGGGTCAATTTTTATGAGACGGGATAAATCGTATATGGTAGCAATTTGAAGTGGAGCCAAAGAATGAAAAATATCTAAGACAAAAAGCAATAATCCCACTTGCATTTTGATCTATGCCGTTCAGTTTGTAGAAGTTGCAATACAAACGATAACCCTCACTTGAATAAAATCATTAATAATAAATACATTGAATGCAATTGCAATTGTGTTAAATCTTTTTGTTGATGTTTTGCTGTCAAAATGAAAACACCAAACCATTGTTAGGACAAGCATCTAAGTTAACAATACGAATGATCAACCTTTGAGTTTTGAGAAACGACAAGAAGTTGGCCTTCAGAAATTTCTGTCAAGAGAAATTAATGTATATGTAAATTAGGTGAGCGATTTTGTGTGGATAATACTAAAAAAAAAAAGGATGATAAGGTACTACTAATATGAATGCTTTCCATACAATGATACAAGTACAGTTTTTCTTAATTAATCAATTAATTGATCTACTTAATTTTATTTATTGAGCTCAAGCCTTACAATAAAACTTTCCGTTTTGGTATATTTCCCGTTTACCCTCGCATTAATTAAATTTTTTTCTAAACGGTGTCAGCCGGCTTTGGGTTAGTTACTCCGCTGCCTTAAAAGCCGGAGAAAGTCTTCCTCTCTATCCTTCCCTTTTTTTTTTTTTTTTTTTTAAATTATTTTTTTTATAAATCCCAAAAATTTAGAAATTATCTTCCTTTCCAATTTCCATCAGTAAAATATATATTTTTTTTTTTAGAAAAAATGTAGTTAAAATTAAAAAATTATATTAAGTGAGCTTCACTCTCTCCTCTCACTCACACTCCAAAAACCTCTACAGTCTCCAGCATTTCAGAATCTCATACTTATCGCTGATCACGGAAAGCCCTAACCAGTAGATTCTCACTCTTCGGCTCTTTGCAATTCCGAATTCACATTATTTACATTCATACCACTCGTTCCTTTTTCTATCCTTGCCTTTGTAGAAGGAACATAGCCGAGATAGGCCGTGTTTCCATGGCATTTTGTGTAAATATATGATGAAACCGAGGGTGAAATTGGCTACTAATGGGCGTGGCGAAGGCGTGGAGGTTTAGCTTGGTATCGGCGAACCTGGCTTTGCTACAGCAACAAAACGGTTGCAGCAGCAGCAACTGCAACGGCAATACCAAACAGTTTGTACTGTGGCGGTGGCGACCCTATGTTTTGCAGCGTAGGAAGATCTCGTGGTCGTTAATTTGTGGTTTGATGCTTTTTGCTTTGGGCTTGATTTCGCTCTTCACTGGTCATGTAGCATCTGATCTTGAATGGTACTCTCAGCGATTGGGCAAGCCTAACTTCTACTCCAAATTGGTAATTTATATTTTCTTTTTCTAAGTAAAACTTTCAATTTTTTTGGGTTTGAATAATTAAACTACATTGATCGAAGTGTTACATTATTATTGTTGATGCTGATACAGAAAGATGGAATAGTAAGACGAAATGCTCCAATTGATATTTGGAAATCGAAATATTCAAAGTATTACTATGGATGCAGCGAAAGAAGTAAAAAATTTCGTCGTAAGTACAGTGTTTGTTAATTACTTTGTGCCGTTTTGATCAACTTCAAGTCGTCTGCTTTTATTAGTTAGTCATTAGCATTCTATTGCGTAGAACTATAAAAATTCCTTTAAGTGCTTTGGTTGTTTATTACCTTGCTCAAATGGTTTTGCATCTTGTTTACAGCAGAATTCTATGGGTATATCCTGCCTTCATTCTTCAACAATTTTTGAATTGAAATCATTAAGTAGGATATTTTATATGATTGAAGAATATAAGCTTGCTGATAGTTTCGTAACAATTAGTTTAATTTTCATGGCAAAGGCAATCTTTTGCAGAGAGAAGTTACTTTTGTGAAATTGTAGTTGCAAATTTGGTGGCCTTTCAGCATACTATATTAGTTCAATTGTAAAAGTATTGTTTATCATTCAGCAGTAGAAAACTTGTGTTCCTTAATCCATTGTAGTACAGCAGTAAGTACCACTAGAGTTTTTATCAGTTTTTTCCCGGGAGAAATGGTTTTACTATTTTCATTTCTTGAAGTTGTAATGCAGTTGTTGCATCTAAGATTTATGCTGAAGTTGCTTAGTTATTGTATTTAGACCTCGTTTGTCATACTATATTAATTTAGATCAATTAGTTGGCAACTTTTGCTTATTATTATCATTATAAAATTTCGCAGTTGTCTTGATAATTTAGCTCCTTTGTGACCATTATGTTGCTTAAATGCACTAAGACGTTATTCTTGCATAGCTTTTCCTATGGCAGTCAAGAAAAGGGGCGGCTATGGTTTTGAAAGATTAAAAAAAGGTGTCAGTGATTAATTTACGTCTGTAAATTGGAATATGATGCATACATAATTTGTGATTATTTTATTTGACTCACATAACGTGTTGGTTTTGCTTTGTAAAATATATGTTGTACGTGCCTGATTTATTTTATCTGTCCAAGAAGACTGACATTTTGATAGATTATTTAACTTAAGAGTTGTAAGAGTTTGTATATGGGTTCTTTTTATACGAACTGGTATTTTATTCTTATTTTTCTCTCTCTCGCACTCTTATTCTTGATATCTAGATGCCAAAAGTGAACGGTCATCAAATGGTTATTTGCTGATAGCAGCAAGTGGAGGATTGAACCAACAAAGAACAGGAGTAAGTGGATATCTCTTTATGTTCTGTTGCATTTCTAGCCAAAGATCTAGTACAAGATTTTATCATATGTATTGCATGAAATAAGACAACCTATATATATATTCTATATTTGTTTGGACCAGCAGCTCTGAACTAGTTGATTTTGGTTATGTAAGGTTGAGTAGGATCCTGAGTAGTCTTTCTGATAAAATTCATATTAGCAGTTCTAGTCTGCTGGAGCAGGATCCTGAGAGGATCTTTTGGATGTTATTATTATTATTATTATTTTACTTTACATAAATGTAAACCAAACCCTTCACTCACTCGATGTGAGCATTTTGAATGTACCATTCCAAGAAGTCTTACCAATTGAAGCGAGCAGTACCGACATTTTTGGATGTTCTCCTACTCTTTACCATTTTGCATAAATTGGTGGCATTCAACATTTGAAGGCTCTTTTGTCTAATCAGTGTCAAGACTTCTACTAGAACATGAATCTGTCCTTTGTTTGGAAGTGACAATTGATTTCTTGCATTCAGATAACAGATGCTGTAGTTGTTGCACGGATTCTTAATGCTACACTAGTTGTACCTGAGTTGGACCATCATTCCTATTGGAAGGATGATAGGTTAGTTGAGTTGCTATCAACTATGTTTGTGGCATTTAAGTTTTATTAATTACTTGGCTGTGTTGTTTATAATCAACTTTGCTCTTCTTGTCTGTGGCATACAGCGACTTTGCCAACATTTTCGATGTTGATTATTTCACATCTTCACTTGCAAAAGATGTGACTATTGTCAAAAGGGTTCCTGATAAAGTCATGCGATCAATGGAAAAACCACCATACACTATGCGTGTTCCACGGAAATCCACCCCTGAATATTATCTAGATCAAGTTCTACCAATACTCTTGAGAAGACGTGTAAGGCCACTGTGCTCACTCTGTAGTTATTTTTAAAACCTTTGCTTTATAAATAATTTTCATAATTAAAGTTAAGAAAATTTTCATTTTCTTCTTGTTTTTGATAAATTCCTTGAGTCATATTTCTCAAATTGTAAATTCAAAATATCTCATGAAATCAGAAGGTTTCTGATTCTATGAAATTGTCAAGCCAGATATAAGTAACAAAGTTCACTGGAAAATCCTTGATGTTTATTGGTTTATATTAAGGCACTTTTCTAGAAAGGGCTATTGTTTGGTTACACTGGGGCAATTTACCCTTTGGATTTTTGCAGGTAGTGCAATTGACAAAGTTTGATTATAGACTTGCTAATGACCTTGACGAAGAGCTACAGAAGATGCGATGCCGAGTTAATTATCAAGCTTTAAGATTTACAAAACCTATACGAGAGCTTGGTCAGAAAGTCGTAATGAGAATGCGAAAGATGGAAAAACGTTTTATTGCAGTTCATTTGAGGTTCGTTGCAAGTATTAAAAGATAAAGAAATTTTAGTGGGCATGTAATGCATTATCTATGGGTCAAACAGGGGATGATATTTATGCTGGATGCAATTGACCTCCTGTGCTTAATATGTGAGGATATGTTTAAATCATCTAGTCATTCAATATTTTCGTGACCGTTTCCTGCTAAATTGTTGTAAGGATTTCACCCTATAGGTCCAAATTTTAGTACTAACGTTCTGTAACAAACATAACCTTCTTATAAACAGACTAACTATGCACAAGTATTTTCATATATGGTGAATATCTCCTCACATGTTTGAATTTCCTTAATGTGGCCCAAACCTTTTGAATTACAGGTTTGAACCTGATATGCTAGCTTTTTCTGGGTGTTACTATGGTGGGGGTGATAAAGAGAGATATGAGCTTGGTGAAATAAGGAAACGATGGACAACATTACCTGTGAGATTGCTATTCTCTATTACTTATTTCAATTTTTTGTTGTTCATCTCAGCTGGCAGAATGTTTAAATCCATTTGTTGTTACAACTCAAAAAACCCAAGCTTCCTGACAGCATACAAGAGTTATTAGAGAGTTAATTTTTTTGGAAATCCATACACTTGATTTCTTTGCGCTAAACTAAACTGTACAATGCTTATAAAAGATGACCTCTAGCATTTCTTTCATCCATATCATGTAACTTGAGGTAAAAATTGTACTCGCCCCTTTGAAAATGCAGGACTTAAGTCCCGATGGAGAGAGAAAACGAGGCAAGTGTCCACTTACTCCTCATGAGGTGGGGTTGATGTTGCGAGCACTTGGTTTTGCGAATGACACATACCTCTATGTTGCATCTGGAGAAATATACGGTGGAGAAGATACTCTGAGGCCTCTAAGAGAATTATTCCCAAACTTCTATACAAAGGAAATGCTTGCCAGTGAAGAGCTGAAACCTTTTCTTCCATTTTCATCCCGACTTGCTGCCATTGACTACATTGTTTGTGATGAGAGTGATGTTTTTGTCACTAATAACAATGGAAATATGGCCAAAATTCTTGCAGGTCGAAGGTGAGAATCAATACCATTTATTTTGTATGATGCTCGTGCTTTTAAATTTAAGCTTTATTCATTATGGAGGGATGGACAGATGTTTAGAGTGGGTTCAGTGCACAGTAAGCATTTGTACTCGTAAATTTAGATTAAACGTTTACCATATGCTGACAGCCCTTGGTTGAACAACTTTGCATGCTCTATTCTAGTATCTGGATATTGGTTCCAGATGGCTAACTCAGTGGCAAAATAACTATTGTCCAGCTGAATGAGGACTGGCTTGATAAGCTTCTTCAGGAGTTCTTGCCTTATCATTAGTATCCATCTAAATTCTTGCTAGTAACGCATGGACAGCTCCTGTCCAATTCAGACAAATGGGGTTGATATGTAGTGATTATGGTTTAAAAGTTGCAGTGTAGAAATTGGACTGGGCATAAAGGTGCTTGTGAAGATGTGTGCATTCTTTGATTTGGCATTGGTTGACAATTTCTTCCATGCTTTTTGCCAAAACTGCCAAATAGTTGGGCTGTTTGTACAGTCAGACAACAAATTGGACAAAAATTATACCATTTGCTAGATAACTAATAGTTAATGCTAAAGCTCTGCCAAATATTGCATATTTACTGGAGCTACATTCAAACTTGTGCAATAAATTGGACCTTAGATTTGGTTATTAAATTTCTACAGTGCTAGATTTTATCGTTTCCTTGGTGAGATAATTCATGGTATCCTGATCCTCTTTTCTCTAATTTTCTAATAGATTCTTGATCTCATTTGACTACAGTAGTATTGAGGATATGGAGATTCCTAGTTTTTGCAAGAAAAAGTCTTGCCATGAAACCTATGTTAAATGAATAGCATTGCCGGAATCTTTTAAGCATTTGATTGAATGGTGCTGCATCTTCACGGTTTCCATCATTATTCCTGCTCTTGTATTCCTATCTTTTGGACATTGATCACTGACTATTTTATCTTGATCATGTGTCACGGATCAAAGGAGGTACATGGGACATAAAAGGTCCATCAGACCAAATGCAAAAAGGCTCAGCGCTTTGTTCATGGCAAGGGACCAAATGGATTGGGAAACTTTTGCTAGAAAGGTAAAGTCATGCCAAAGAGGATTCATGGGAGAGCCGGATGAGATGAAACCGGGTCGGGGTGAGTTTCATGAATACCCTTACTCTTGTATCTGCGAGAGACCGATGGCTGATGACATAAACAATGATAGAGATCGTCACATAGACAAAGCTTCCAAAAACTTGATAGCGAAAGTCCAATCCAAAGATGGAGGGAATCAAGGTGAGAACAGATCTAAGAAGAAAAGTGTGGTAGAAAAACCAATAACATCAGTAGACAATGAAGGTGATGAACTTTTTCCAGACTAGGGGGACGAAAGGGAGCCACGTAATGGTGTGATGAACAATATTTGTTCTTAAATCGATCTAATGTTGGATTTGAAGCACTAACTCCTGGAATATTATCCCAGTTCCAACTTTGATCTTTGCTGACACTAAAAAAACTCTAGTGCGGCTCCAAGCCAGCTCAAATTTGCATATTTATTTAGTGTTACGGGACTGAATGGATTTATGTACAGAACAAAGGAAACTTTGATGGCTGCAATTGTTCATAAATTGTTTTGCGAGGTACATAGATTTGTAGGTATGCTGAAGCTGAAATCATGTTGCTGTAGCTCTTTTTGTTGAATTAACAAAATTTTATTTTTATTGCCTTTTTGAAATTTGTCCATATGATTTGATGATTTGACTATGTTGATGCATTCCAATTTGCCAATGTGTTCGCTTGTTAAGCAAAACGCATATTCCCAACTCCCCTTCTCTATCCCATGTTTGTCAATTACATCCTTAGACAACCTTCAGCACGGCAACAGAAACGGACGTCAGCTAGGCACGTACATTCGTATTTTATAAATGCCTTGTATCTGTCACGTTCCCATACAGTTTTGCAAACATTTAAACCATAGGCTATGACATTTTCAACGTTTGAAAGTTTATTAGTTAAAAGTATCTGGATGATGAGGGTATTCAGGATCATAGTCGCTACCGCACTGATATTAAACCGAATGCTGAGGGTAAATGAAAGTAACCCTAACCTGTATATATTTCAAAAATATTTTAATGGATCAATGGAAGAGACAAAGACATTCAATTTTTTTAATACTCAAAAAAAAAAAAAAAAAAATTTTAGCGCGGTCAGTTGGGGGCACATGTCCCTACTGGTCCCTGTATAGCTCCGTTGATGTCAGAAAAGCTTCTATATAATTTCAAGCCAAACTAAATGGAAATATTTTCCATATACATCCTACTAGGGTAAGACCTACGGTGATCAAATCATAATGTCAACTAAAATCAATATTAACATCTACCGGCTAGATCTCATAACTAAACCCAAGGAAGCAAGAATTTCCATTCCTAGCTTTCTCCTCTACCATAAATATACACAAAACCTATGCTGGTTGGCCCGTGAATGCTGGACTCCGGATAGAGCATTGCTGCAGCATGAGCTCATCGTCTCAACCATTGTTATTCCCTGTTACAATCAACCAGTCAAATTCATTCATGTCTGTCAAAATACCACAAAAGCATCAAGGCAATATCACTTTAAAATCCAGTCGTATCTGAAAACTCACATCTCACCTCTAGACATACTCCTGTTCTGACCTTTTTGACTCTTATCATGTGAAACGGAAGGAATTTTTGAAATGATCAACGAACTCTGCAGACCTTCCAATAGCTGCAGGCAACAAGATTAATTAGGAGAAGAAAGTAGTGTATATTAGGCAGAAATCAGGCTACTTTTCATGCGTAGAGAAGCATAATTTCATAAGACACAATTACTATTTCATATGCACATAAAATCCAGATTTTAAGTAAAATGTTCCATGAACTCACTCTTGATGTAGGCTGAATTCTTCGGTTCGATCTTCGGGGCTCAACTACTTCAGACATTTTTGTGGAATTATTATTAAAGACTTTGTCCTCAGCAATCCTAGTCATCTTTCCGCTAGCAGGTGCAAGTTTCCCTTTAGTCACCCGTTCAGTTCTGGGATTTGATGTGGAAACTTTCTTAGTCGGAACATCTGATGAGAGAGGCATTGAGGAAAACAAGATAGGAGTCTCTGTTGCTCCCTCAGAGGCAGACAAGGACCGTGACTCCATGGCATCGTTCTTTCCTGATGTATTCTCAACATGCCTTGCAAAATCCTTGATCTTTTCTGTGTGATCTATATCAGTACCATCATCAGGAGTAGACACTGCAGAACTTGCAGAATTGTCCTTCTGCAGAATTGTTCTCCCTGGAACACTTGGTGGCTTTCCAGACTTGAGAACCTTGGGTTTAGATACAGCTGCACGCTTTTCCTTTGGTTCACTTCTTGATGCATTTTTCCATCCACGGGATCCTGATCCTTGACTTTGAGGCATCAAGTATTTTGCAAATTTAACCGAATTATTTGCTTCACTGACCTTGCTAACCTGATCTACAACGTAATGTTTGCTTACATCCATAAATTTCCGCTTCTTACCAGGCTTAGGAACACCAAAAACCACTCGTGATCCTTCCTTCTGCAAACCAGTCCGTATCATTCTGAGTGTATCAGGTTTGTTCTCATCTCTGCTGCTCTTACCAATATTAAACAATTTTTCATTTGCAGCCAAATCTAGCAATGTTGGCTCATCAGATTTCCCAGATTCCACAATGTCAACACCCTTTGATAGTTTATCCTTTCCTTTTGCCTCAACTGTGCCCAATCTTAAACGCTTTTCCTGCGGAGTATCACCCTGAACACCAGAATAATGATTTAGTTTAAGCAACCAGTAGAGAGGTTTCCAAGTTATTATCAGAGTAATATCAAGCAAAAGCACCTCATGGGAAGTAGAGTTCTTTACTGCTGAACTGGACCATTCAACCCACTCCCCATCCTTCCATACGAGAGAAGGTCGGAGATGCCAAGCTCTAACAGCTGAAGTTTCTCCTTGTGCTGTAGGCAGTACCACAAATGATCATCAAAATATATTCTACCACAACAAGCATATAAAAGCCAAAAATCATCAATGAAATTATCACAGACCTGGAAAATGAACAGTATGTAATGTTTCGTCTTTCTTGTTCTTTTCAGTGACAACTCCTTCCCACCAGCTGAAGAATAAAATAAAGCAAATATTAGCCAACTAGTCAAGTAGGAGCCACAGAGAGCTGAAGATGGATTGCACATAACAGTACCAATTGTTCCATGTTAAGTCAAGCTGGTAAAAATCAATAATCTGAGGAATTCTTGGGATGATTGGAGAAATCTTCAAGATCAATCACTAGATACTGATAATCTAGCTATTTCTAAAAATCTTAAATTATCTTTTCTAAACCAGTTTTAGGACTCTGGAAACAATAGAGCTGTAGCTCAGAACATTTGAAGTCCTGATGCTCGCACAAGCTTAAACAAGTCCTCTGGAATTCTTATTGTCTATCTTGGCTGCCATATTCAAGACTGTTTCATCACATTCATCCACTAGCTGTAATTATCACTATAGGAGAAAAAGTGCTTCTACCTCGTTATTGGCCTGACCTAGTCCCAATCCTAAAAGCAGTAAACTGTAGGCTTATCTGAGCTAAGGTATTGATTTGGTAGCTTTGCTACAGTGAATATCTACTACAGAGATTTTAAAATAATTTAATCCTCCTTACTTTGACCTTTTGTCTTTCTTTTACAAGCCTTCAATCTCTTTTTATTCGAAAAAATAGTTCAAGAGACATATAATTCGATCATCTTGTAGGTGTAGGGCATTAAGTTCTCTGCAATGACAAGCTGTCCGGATATTACAGCCACTAAACCATCAATGTAGTCCTATTTCAATACAGTATGTTGACATTGGAAGAGTTTTCTGTCCAATTAAGCAATGATGAGGTTATGTCCAGATTACAGGAAAAATTACATTATAGGAGGTCATTATTACCAACTCTGAAACTAGTTTGATACCGAATGTCATTGTGATTACTTGCCTTCATTCCTATCCTAATCTTGTTATCTCAGTCTTCACAAGGAATATATAACAACAATACACATAAGACGATGTATGAACATACCTATCTTGCATCCAGGCATCAACTCTATCCCCAACAGACCATGCATAATCCCCCATAGCCGCTCTGCGTCTCTTCCTTGTTCCTTCAAATGGCATGGCAGTGACAGGACGAGCCATGCGTATACTGGGTGGCCTGTCTCCTTCACCCTTAAGGGCTACCCATTCCTTCAGCTTCTCTGAACCTATAGGTTAAAAACCAAACATATCAATATAAAAACAACCGATAAACACATGACCGACAAACATTAATTTTCCATTCTTTTTAGAAGAAGTCTATCCGTAGAGAACATGGGAAACTGGTTTACATGCCATACTACTGAAATTTTAAAAAACAACTAAATTAACTACTAATCCATAGATCAGTCTCTTAAGCACAGGAATAACTTGTATAAGAGTCATATACTCAAACTAGCTTGTTCAGAATGAAAGTATTATATATCTCTTCTCCATATGCCCCAACCACCTGCCCTGAGGACTATGGTTTCATATAAAGGTTTGTGCACTAACAGAACATGCCAACATATTGGCACAGTTGTATCATAACTCCCCATATATAGATTAATAAGAATCAAACTTTTGAATATCCAATCACTTTGAATTTACACAAATCCACATTAAATTGATTTACTTATGCGAATGGTGGGATTAAAAATAGCAGCTGACCTTCATCTGATATAAGTTCGTTGTAACAAACATAAGCTTTCCCCTCCTTCAAATTCAATACATTGGCTGTGAACCACCCTGCTTTAAATCGCACCCCCTCTTTGAAAACCTAAAAGATATTAAATGGCCAAGTTATTCAAGTAGAAGAGAAGCATAAAGCATACATCTAATACCAATAGCAAGATAATTAAGACGTGCAGAATTTTCAAATAATATATGGCAAAATCTACATCAGTGCCTAGGAATTCTAAATTAATCTAAGCTGACAAACCTCTACACAGGAACCCTCCTTGATGCTGTTCTCACTCGAAGGTTCCACAACCCTTTCTTGCTCAATCTGAATGGTGATTGAGGGAGACCTTGATCCAATCTCAGATTCAGGAACCACCCCAATTGTTTTGGCTAAATCTGAAGCTTTGCTGCCCTTGGGTCCTTTAGTATTTTTTCCATTGGCTGCAACAGAACCTGAAAATCTATCTGCCAATCGACCATGGTTGTCAAATAACTCTCCAGACATATTTCTCAAAGTTGGTGGCCTCCCTTGGTTACTGGTCTCCATTTCCCTATTATCTAAGGGAACCTCTTTTGAGTGTTTGGCAGAGGTACCTGGACCTTCTCCAACAGTATCCATTTTCAAATTTTCATTATTCTTCTCATTAGATTTTGCAACCAGTTGAGTAGATGCCTGGGGTACTTTCCAATAGCCCTCCGGGCCAGCTTCTATCAGCTCATTCAAAGGCATAGGGTCACCCATAGCAACAATTATTCCAGCTTGTGACACAGCTTCTGCTGCCAGCTCAGCAGCTTTTACAATTGCATCCATATTTTCAGCTCTTTTAGAAGCAGCTGAAGCAGCTTCAACTTTCCTTCTAGCAGCTTCCCTAGCAGCAAAAATAATTGAACTGGAACCACTCACAGTACTGTCACCTTTCAAGATGGATGCAGGAGTAGCCTTTCCCATATCTTTCACACTGTCAGAGTGAGAAGTTCCACTAATTTGACTAGAATTGCCATAACCACCTGGATCCAATGCTTCATCAGCCATCAGTTTTGCCTGCAATGCAGCACTTGATGCAACATTAGCAGCTGCAGCTGCTGCCTTTGCAACAGCAGCAGCAGCAGCTATTGTGACTGCTGCAGAGGCTAGCGTACCCTCAACATCTGCTGCCAAATGGGAATTTTTCTGCTTATCCAACTGATTCCATATTTCTTGGCCGTGACCAACAGCAGCAGCAGCAAAAGCAGCAGCATCCTCAGCTTGTGTCTTAGCTTCCTTGAGTTTAGTAAGGGTCTCCTCTGACAAAGAAGCTCTCTGCTGTGCCTCCCTCTTCCCTCTGGGGAGATCAGCAGACATTGCAGGAGACATTGGCATAATGACCTTCTCTGTGGAGGCTTTAGACAAAAGGCTACTGGGAGTTGTGATGGTAACAGATGTAGACATAAGACTATTAACAATAGGAGCTGAAACTGGTTCTGTTTGAGATTGAGAGTGCAACTTAATCTGGCCAATATTCTCTGAAACTGGAACCTTCTTTCGTTTTCTAGGCTTTGGATCAGTAGAATGGTGAATAGGTGATACTGTGACCTTTCTTGGATCAAGCATAGAAGAAGTCCCAGGAAAAACAGTAGCGGGACTTATGCCCTGAATCATAGGTCCAGATGATATATGCTTTACAGCAGAGGAATGGGGCACAGACGGCTCTTTTGCAGGAGTGAGTTGAACTGTTTCAGTGTTAGGCACCACAGGAAAACGGACACTGCCATCAAATCCAGAAGTCTGAGGAGAAGCAACCCAGGTACCACGAAATGGGGCCTGGGATATCCAAGAAGCATTATGGCCAACAAAACTCCTGATGGGAGGAGTTTGTTGCGGATGAAGCGGAGAAAGTGCCTGCTGATAATCCATAACTGCACTTCGAGGCATGCCACTAGACTGTAGGGTGTCAGCTGAAGGGGTAGGAATGCTCCAAAGTGGTGATGAAAGGGGTATCATGGGGTTAACTATTGGTGAAGGAGTACCCATGCTAATGGCTCGACCAAGAGGTGAGGAAGCAACTTTACCTGGACCATGTTTAGTTGCTTGATCAGGTCTTGCACCTATAGATGCCATTCTGACAAAGATTACAAACTTAACCAACTTCGAAATTAGATTAAACTGCTGAAAGTCAAATGAAGTACCTGAACGTGACTGCAACGGTGTTTCTGCATTATTGGGGACAGATTTTTGGCCATGCAGCCTTTCCGTACATGCACGCCAGGAAGTCTCCCAAATACTTCTTCCCCCATCTGTACACAAACGGTGAGAAGTAACTTTTGTTTAACAGTCAAGATGAAAAGAATATATAGGTAAAAGAAAACTAACCAGGTCCACCAAACGCCGATATCATATATGCCTCATCAGGTGCTGTTCCTTGACTGCAGAAAGTTTTTTCAGACAATTGAGCAAGTATGTCAAATAATCATAACCATCTTTTTATGATAACCTAAGATTATAGACAATAAACTGATGAATTTGAAAAAAAGGGGGAAAAAAAAAAAAAAGGAAAGAGAGAATCCCTTAACAGTCATATCTCAGAGATAAGCCAAATCTATAAAACTGATTGTGGTCAAATCATCCCAAGATGTGACAGTAATACTGCAAATATGTACAAAAGAAATTCACTCACATCAAAGCTCCATATACAAATATCTGCGCACGCAATTGCACTTGCTGCAAATCTGTGAAAGGCTGCTGAAACATTGAAGATGAAGTATTCAAATCTGGCAGAGTAGATGCCGAAGTAGAAAGAAGAAACGGTTTCATAGTACTGCCGTCAACATGCCCATAATGCTGCATCTCATTGGATTGCACAAGCTGGCAGATCCCAGCTGGGCTCAGGGACACATTGCTTGTCCTGTCCCCTTTCTCTGATGGCCTCCCTGAAGTAGTGTCCTTTGTTGAATTTCCCTTTTTTGCAGATTCTTTTCCTGCTGCCTTACTAGGTGCTCGCCTTGGCTTCCGCTCAGAAGTACTCTTGGAACCACTACGTACAATCTCTCGATCAGATACTTGTGGATTTCCACGAGATGCATCTTGGGAAGACTTGGAATTTAATTGGCCAACACTGGAAGTTGCAGGAGATCCCTCTACAGTCTTCAAAAGTAATTCCAGATAAGGATATGATAATATTAGACATGATCAATTACAGTATTAATCAATCAAACTAAAAGTTAAAAAGAAGTATTTATAAGAATATTGCAGCAAAATATGGAAAATTCCTTGACTCAGCATCAAAGAGACAAGGTAAACAAATTATTTAACAATAAAATTTACCAGTGATGTTGTAGTAGCTTTCATGGCAGAAAAGGGTTTCCAATTCTTGCCACCTTCCCTTTCAGATGAATCTTTTATTGGACTGACCTCAAATGTGAAAGTCTTCTCATCTTTGGAGACATCATTTCCTTTTGAATCTGGAGAAACAGACTGAACTGGATTATTATTCTGACCTCTGGATTCGTTTACTCCTTTCTTTTCATTTTCACTCTGTGAAAGTTCAGTGTCCCTAATGACTGTAGGTGATCCACAGGTAGATTTATCAAGATTAGTACAACTGCTTCCACATTCCACAGGACGAAACTCAGATTCAGACAAAGGGGTAGAACTAATAGAACCTTCACGAATCTTTAAGGTGTCACCTGCATCATTGGATTGAATGTTACAATAGAAAAACAAACACTTCACCATTGATTCCCAGCAAGAAATAGCATGTATGCCTTCCAAAATCTCAATACTCAGCTAATTCACATTAGATATCAGAGTTTCTCTACAGAATGAAAAAATACATATTGCAAATGGTAAGTAATCAGGTTATCAACAATCCAAAAACGCAGAATTTTAGAGGTAACCACAAGTACAACCTATTAGTAAAAGACTCTACCCAATAGGAAAACCCTTATATCCTTCACATCCCAACTCTGCATCATCAGAGAAGGAAGAACTCAGCATCTTATTTTTCTCTTTGCTGTACAAATGCACATTTAAGAAAGCGAGAGAGGGAAGGGAGGTGGAGGCTGGAGAAGGGGAAGGGATGGTTGGCTATTGGGGGTCGTGGTGGGGGGAAGGGAAGTTCTGGGTGGCAGAGAGGACGAAAACATAGTTTTTCTAAATCAATAAAGATAATTGACAAGAATGGCTCACCATCAATGTGTGGCACAGCAACCTGCCCAGAGATCTTATCTCCAGATATTAACATTTCATCTTCCTGAACCTTTTGGTCAGCATCACATTGAACTTCCTGCGAGGGTACAGACAGAGGTAGTGCTGACATCTTGCCATCCTTTGGAAGTGAATCAGCATCTGGGAAAAGAATATTTGATGTCATCAGTATCATGTAGCCACAATAACAAAAGCATAAGATATTTTCTAAAAGAGAAAGTAAAAAATAATGTTAATTATCCTAACTTGGTAAAATTAATTAAAACACATATGAAGAGGCCAAAAAGAAAAAATTTCATAGCACTGACAAAAAGCATTAGAAATTTTACGTGTAACTTGCAGAGAATTTTTCCCATTTCGGTATCTAAAAGCGAGTTAAGGTATAAATCCCTAGAAAGTCACTGAGGAATCAGACAAGCAAACATATACAAGAGTGTATGTTCATTAATGTGGGAAGATCTTGTGCAGGGTTGAATCAAAATGATTTGTCAGCAGAAAAAGAAATTTCATATACTTTAGAAATTAAAAGTAATCACCGGAATCTTTTGATGCTGTCTTTTCATGGTTCTCTTTCATGGTCATTTCTTCATGCTTTTCAGAAAGAAATCTTGCTTCAGCACCATGGATCAACTTTTTTGAATCAGAGACAACAGTACAGGGATCCATCTCATTTAGGGACTCCTGGCTGACTAAATTTCGCACTACTCCTTGTGCTTCACCATGGCTTTCTTCATTATAAGCATTCATCATTTTAACCTCTTGATGAGTGATAGCAGCATTTGCAGCAGCAACAGGCTCAGAAGGTAAAATAACACCCTCTGTTGCGTCATGGGATACCAAGCTAGCAATTTTCATAGCTGCAAAAGAGAGCAAGATTCAGCAAGTAAAATTTAACAAAAGGTTGATGTTTGAAAATGCATGAACTCATAAAATACCTGATTCATTGCCAGTAATAGCATCAGAGTGCGATTTTGAAACTATCAACTCATTTTTAGAGCTACCTTCACCCAAAGACAAGCAGCTAACACCCTTATCCATGATAAGACCTCCACCAACCACATGATCCATGCTACTACAATCAGAAGGCAGCCTGGTGCTCTCCGTTACATCAGCAGATATACTATTACCATCATTCTGTTTGGAGACAACATTTTCGTCTGAAGAATCCCCCAAAATGAAAGATGAAACATTGACTTCAGCATTTGAATCCTCTCTGCAAACCCCAGAATCATCATTAACACCTTCCGAAGTCAAAGTCATTGGTGTTTTACTCAGCGGTTCAGCCACAGAAGATTCTACATTGGAAGTAGAAACACTTCCTCCATGACTAGCACTGCTTGTGACAGCCTCACCTTTAGAAACTTTATTCTCATCCAGGGGCAACAAAGATGCTTCAGAATCATTGGCATTGCTGACCTCAACTCCAAGCCTCTCAAAACTTTTGTCACGTTCAAATGACACTGGTGATGTCTCGTGTACATTCACTTCAGATGTATCAGCAATCTCAAAATCTTTTGATGGGACTTGATTTACACATTTGGCATCCTGTACATTCTCATTGCATTCTTCAATTATATGCAAGACTGTATCTTCCTTCAACATATTAGAAGAGTCTCCTGCTGTAGCAGTACTAGCTTCAACTTTGTTTTCTTCCTCCAAAGATTCCATCTTTGAGGCCAAACAAAGAGGGTTCTCCAATTGAGTAGCCCTGCTGTCAACAGCATTACCCTCTGAATTCTGATAATTTGTTTCAGCCTCCAGGACCAAATGGCGTTCTTCCCCTTGCTCACCAATTTCTGTTGTTAAAACTTCTAAGTTTTCACTAATACCATTTTTCTTATGTGGGGCATCCTGCATATTCAACTCACCACTGCTAGAACTAATATTTAAGGCAGAGGTAGCCACACTATCAAACTGTGTCCCTGAAGCAGTAGAATTTTCTTCTGCTTTGCTATTGGGGGATTCCAGCGAAGTATCCACTTTCCTCTGGTCAACATCATTACTTTCCTTGGACAGAGGTAAATTGCCTTTTCCACTGACAGCATCTGAAATTGGATCACTCAAACCACAATCAAGAGAGGACTCGCATTCATTTTTTTGGAAAGTTACATCAACCAAAGGCTGGGTCCCTCCTACATCCTCCTTTAAACCAGAAAAGTTTCCCAATATCTCATCTGGTAAGATAGGCTGTACGTCACCTCCCTTAATAAAATTTTTATCATCGTGTTTTGTAACCGGCTCCATTTGCTTTATTATGCAACCCAGTTCATCACAGGCATCTGACTCCCTCATAATAGTTTTTCCAGGAATATTTTCTTCCTGCCCTACCGATTTTAATAGCATTTCAACAGATTCTGAGGAAGTGGCCTCTGACCAAACATTGTTGTGCCTTGAAATAGAGCAAGATTCAGCAGCACTTGTTCTAAACTGTATTCCACTACTTCCCCGGGAGTACTCCTCGATCCACTGGTTATCTTCGTTACTCTCAATGCCAAGAAAAACCTCAGTCTCAACCAAACTGTCAAATCTTAAATGTCCATGAAGGCTGTCATCAAAATCAAACTTGGGAAGAGCATATGGCCTTAAAACAGGTGAAAATTTGGCGTTCCCTTCACCAGCTAACTGAAGATTCTGGCTTTGAAGTTCATTGTCATTATAATCCATGGGTGTATGCCTACAACATTCAAATGGTGAGCCAGAAAGAAGACGAGTAAGAATGAGAGAGAGAGAGAGAGAGAGAGAGAGAGAGAGAGAGAGAGAGAGAGAGAGAGAGAGCACAACTAATACAAATATCAAATCTCCAAATTCTATGACTACCCATACAGGTGAGTCAGGTACAAACCACACAAATTGATTTTGAGTTTCTACAGCATTACAAGTTTCCCACGTTCACAAACATTTATCGATAAGCTTGGCCATATAAAACGCCAACCACCCAATACTGTAAACAATTAAGCTTATACATTTCCAGAAATAAGCCGGGTATGTGGCTCCTAACAATTACAGTGAATCTGAATCTTAGAATGCACCTCACCTACTGCATGTACCCAAGACTAGCTATCTTGATCTCACAATTCTATTCAAGAATGAACAGACTATCTCCAGAAACCATAGTGTATGAAACCAACGATTTCACTGGCAATTGCATGCAGAGAGCACTAATATAAGGCCACACCTAGTTTCACACGGCACAATATTGTTATTTCAGCACTGAACTAAATAAACTAGTAACTTTTCTGGGAACCTAAAGTTCAACTCTGATTAACAACCATCACAACTCCATAAACGAAAACTTTTACTTCGACAATGCAAAAGTCAACTCCACTTAACTATAACAAAAGCTAACTTGCCACAAAAACTTCGCATAGGCTAGTTAAATAGCAATTCCACTCAAATATCAGCAAATTACCTTACTAAAATACTAGCTCAACTAACCATCAATACCCATAAATTTAAACCCAAAAACGCAGGTAGAGTTATCTGAAATCAAATAAATGTTCCAAAAAAACATATTTTCCCATAATAAAGCGTAAAAGACAGCATTTTTCACCTCAAGTCATCAACTCACCACTTTCAAACAACATTTTTTCAATTTCTAATAACAGATAACACCCTAATAGCTTAATTGATAATTAAAGTAGGAAATGGATAGTACCAGAACAAGTAAGTCTAGAGACGCTACCTCCCTCCATCCGGTGAAGAAATCCTGACCGTTTGATCCTCAACTGCTCCCCAATCGTAGTCTCATCTACTGCAACAAAAACCCTAATTTACAACCCTCGTATAACAGAAGTTTACACTTATCACTGACCAACCAAAATACCACAAAAATTAAACTAACCGGTATCTAAAATTTCTGACGGATCGAGTTAGGGTTTCGTTTAATTGAAAAACGTGGAGAGTTTTTTTTTTTTCAGTGTTTGTGGGTACGTGAAGAGTGAGGGAAGAAAGAGAGAGAGAGAGAGAGGGGTATTGTTGGGCTGTGTCGTTTTCTTCGCTAAAGAAATTAGAGAGACTTGTATTTTCAGAAGGGGGAGAGAGAGAAAATATATAAAATGTGTGATGGTGATCGAATTTTGAAAAAAAATGTGGGGTAGACGAATAAATAGTAAGGATCGGACGGCTGTACACGGCGTCGGACGGACACGTGGCATATTTGCATGCTTTTGATTAAAGTTGCAGAGTTACGTCAAAGTCACTGCCTGTGACAGAAATAACTATCACAGACGAACCGCACAATGCGAAGTGGAAGAATCAAGACCCTTAGAAGGCAATGGACGGTTATGATGGGGTTGTGAGAGAGGGATTGGTGTGGTAGATTGTGGCTAACATTGAAGCGTAGGAAGAAGGAAAATGACCATGAACACCAGAGTTAAATGTAATGGAAGGGCACGTGGCAGAGCATTGTTATGTTGGGGTCAGAGAGCAGTAGATGGCTCTTATCTAGGCGCAGAAAGATAATGCGTACGATAATTATCGTTTTGGACCGTCTGATTATAATTTGTTTTTTCAAAATAAATATCTGATTAATAATGGTTTTACTTACCATTTTTCTAACAATAAAATATTTTTGTAAGATGTAATGAATTGACAATTTGGTATGGAAGTTGGTCCCATTCTGTTTCCTAAATTCCAAAACCCCAAATTAAAATAACCAAAATGAATAAATTATAAATATCACTATAATAAAATTAAATATGAAATAATATATATTTAGTGAAAAAGGGGTCATACGCAACAGCCAATAACTTTTTTAAGTGATTAACTGATTATAACAGGAATAATAGGCACATAATTAAAAAGGCTTCATCTTCACGTGATGGAAAAGATGACTTTTATTTTTTCGTCCTCGAAGTTTGCAACCAAACCAGGGCTTGAAGAAGAATTGACAATTCTGTTCTCAAGATAAGTACAGAACAAGGACGATCCACCTTTAAGTTTGTTTTGAGTCAAAAGTGAAATTACCATCACGCCATTTTCGTTGGCTCTAGCTTCTGCCTCTATGCACCTTGGGCTTGCCCACAATGTCCCCAGATCCTTCACTTTCAGCTCGGCCTAACGTAACCTTACAAAATTAAGATATAAATTTCATGTAATAAATATTATGGCATATGATATAAATTAAGGGAAGTTGAAATTTGACAAGTGCTTTTAGGTGCAGTAGAAGCAATTTTCAGAAGGCATTCTAATCTTGGCTTCAGAAAGGATGTACGTTTTTTTTTATACTAAATAGAACATCCATTAAAAACAAAACCATTACAAAAGACAAGACAACTCCTGAGGAGCTTCTTCCAACCAGACAGTAGAATCTGGGTAAACAAAAGCCAGCCTTGCCAGATTATGAGCTACTAAATTAGAAAGGATGTATGTTTAATCAGAAGAAAGATGTAGTGAGCTTGTAGAAAATAGTCAATCACCATAGCTAATAAAATTCATTGTGTCTGATTTAAATTACAATGCTACAACAAAATGTTATCGACTTCCTTCAGATCATAGGGATACTAGGTGACATCTGAAACAAGCTAAGACTAGGATTTACAGTGGAATGTATCAGAAGGGTTCTTGAAGTTATCATTCTTGACATCCTGGCTTGCTAATCCTGGCTTGCTAATTCTAGCAATGCTTGATGGCTTGTGCTAATGACATTGAGAACCCTCCTGAACTTAAGCATGTTGACAGAAATTCACATCCACACCATGGCTTCTCCATTAAATCCTTAGAGAATACATAACGGAACCTTGAACTATATGGCAACCAATTGATGATCTGAGATGCCTTTCTGTTGGATTTACGATCAATGCATTTCTGTATCGAATCTTGGAGTTTTTTATCAACATTTGCAGAAACCCATTTGAGAAGATCATCTGAGCTGATAGAGGCTTCCTTTGCAAACCTTTCCAGCAACTTGGGTAAAAACACTTTCCGTGACTTCTTCACAACTACATTTTCTTGAAGAAACTCTCTTTTCGCGACTTCTAGTTCTTCTTTCACATTTGATGCCGTGTATACCTTTAGCTGCAAAAGTTTAACAACCAAGATTTTAATCAACTATGTTTTAATATGTTTATGCTAATATCTTGAGAGTCTGCTTCCCATCAAACAACAAGGACTCAACAGTCAAACAGACTTTTAGCTGGAAGTGACTGAGAAAAACTCAGTTGTGTATAAACACTAAAAGTGCATTTTAATGTAGAAGAATAGTGGCAATAAGAAGTTACCACAGGATCAGAAAATGCTCCAGTGCAGAGGGCAAAGCAGGCAAGTGGTTCAGAGTTTGGAAGCCCGAATTTTGAACTGACAAGTTGCCTTTCTTCACTGGATTTTTTTCTCAAGGCAGTTGAAAGGATGGACTCGAGCCACTGCAAACAAAGACAGAAAAGAAGCAAGTTTAGGACATGGTAATCTTTTCATGCATAAAATGTTTTAAAATTTTTCTTTAACATGAATATGACCAAGCATATTACGAATTCAAGTAGTTAGTCAACTCCATCTCATTGATCAACTATACATAATAAAATTTGCAGATCAGTTATGGTTTCTGGTTTCACTAAAAGAAGTTCCATTCTGTTGCACAGAGAGAAGATATAGACATATATTCCTTGCACCAGTAACAAGCATCACATTTATTCTGTTCCTCAAAAGCAAAAGAAAACATGTGTTTCCAGTAGCATTGTCAGAAAGAACTGTGTAAGAGGATAATCCTGTATACAGATAGACTAGTCTACCAAAAACAACTCAAACCTGGCCAACACCAATTCACAACTTATGAGGGAATAAAATTATATCGAGGATCATATGAATGTGAGTGCGTGTTGTTTAGGATGAGAAGGGTAAATACCCGCCCAATTCGAGGTGTATGGAAACAAAATATTGACTGCTCGATTGCATTGGCACTTATGATATGGCCACCAATATTGTAAGCAGCCTGCACTATACAGAAGAACTATCAATTTCATTGTATTATCTATAAATCAGGAACAAAGAAATGAAAGATTATCATAGGTGGAAAAAGAAGGAAGCTCTGGCAACTACTGAAGGTCCATAGAACTAACTGCAGCACAAGTTTCCAATTTTTTTAACTTCAGAAATATAGGTTCTATTTAGATTACAGCATATGTTTTGATAATTCTGTTTTTATACCTATCCAAACTTGAATCAATAATGAAAATAAATAACAACATTAATTTACAATTATACTTTTGAAGAAATTATATAGAATTTTTTCAGCAAATCCCAGACACTGAAATCTCTAGGAACAAGACTCTCTGGATGGAATAAATTAAGCTTTGTAAAGACTTAAGTAGTCAAATCTCTCTAATGGAATGGTGTTTGCTCTAAGTACTCTGTCATCTACATGAATTTTCGTTTCACAAATGGCCACCAGAAATTAGACAAAGAAGTGCACTACCTTGTGAAACAAGGCTAATCTTCTCAGAGAGCTCTGCGGGATTCCATATGCTAAATATGCCTGCACCAACCAAAGGTGATGGTTATATATTGTAAGAAATCACGAGGGCAGAAGTGATGATGAGGTATGTGAATTTTACATGCATAACAAGGGCATTGTACACATTGATCCAAAATGCAGTTTGAATATTGTTTTCCATCTGACTCACTGTCACCCTTTCAAGTTGTTCTACTAGAACTCTGACATTTAAAAGATGAAAATAGAAGTCAGCACTTCTGCAAGATGATATAGAAAAAGAAAATTCAGTGTAGATCAATTATATGCACTCAGTTACACAGATATTACTAGTAATTGCACTGCATATAAAGGTCAAAAACCTGTAATTGTTGATGGCATATGATGCACGTGAAAACTGGCTCTTATCAGTTGATATCCAAGATATTTCAACCATGGATTTGCAAGACCAGTCGCAATCCTCTCCAATACCACGTCGAGGGAGTATAACATTAGTTGATGACCTTGACAATAAAGGTGATCGGTCTTTTCCAGAATTGGTGGATGCTGCACCACAGAGCCAGCAATATACTGCAGCCATACACCTCACCATCTCCTCGGACAACTTGCTTGGACACTGGTAAAGATGATCTTTCAGAGTTCGTAGCACAGAAGCTTTCTCCATTGCTGGAACCTTTTCGTGTTCCTGACAAATGATTCATATGAGAAAATGTAGAAAATGCTTTGCATTATATTGCAGAACAGTGAAAAATTATATTTTATCCTAGGGGTTGGAAACATGCAAAACATAAGTAGAGAAAAGCATATAATGTTTATTTTCATGAAGCTAACATTGTAATTAACTGAAAACACATATGAACAACATAGGAGTTGGAGACATGCAGGTTGCAGAAACAAAATGAATAAATATTAAATATCATACCTTTACGGGATCCGAACAAGTCTTTTCAAACTGAATATCACTTTTTCTACAGAATTGTGGAGCATCACTAGCTTTAGAAGATCTTTTCCCATAGTCATTTATAGAAACTAGAGCTTGCAAAGGTCTCAAAGGGAACTTTTTTGATGAACAAAAAGCACTTGAAATAATACTTGGATGTTTTTTTGTTGCATGCTTTGTATGAGCAGGAGAAGCCACACTTGAACTTTGCTCAGAAGGTGGCCGACTGGCACAATGTTCAAATATACTTCTATAGAGTGACAGCACATGCTGCTCACGGTTTGCAACCTCCTCTTCTAGTAATTCAATTTCAGCAATCAATTCTTTTGTCTGAAAAACACAGATGGAAATTCACATTATTTTCTTCTACACTCCTTATTCGGCAGCTGGAAAATAAAATTCGAAAAGCCATGAGTGTGTTGAATATAGTGCAATACAAACAATAGATATAAAGAGCTTAGTAAATGCCAATGGTGTTCTGTTCTGGCACCTAAAGATCAAGCTCAACGGTCTGAAAGATTAGGTCAAGAGGAATACGCTTTTAGAAGGAAATACGAAAGCAAAGGTGGCTCATTATCTTAAAGCACCAGGAGTCAAAGTGATTTTATGGAAATTTGAACATAGGAAAATCTTAACACCTCAAAATCAAAGTAGTCTTTCCTGTCACATAATCTGTTGTTACTTGGGTTCATCATGATTCACTTATGCAATGGTTAGGATTTAAGACTGCTTGATGAAACAGATTTTAGGTTTAGTTGACTAAGCAGGAATCGGACTAGCTGTTGATATCGAGTAAAAGGAAAAGTGCAAGTGCAATGCTGATTCCCCCAATCACCAGTAACGTTACCTTTGAAGCAAAATGCCTGTGTCCAGGTGATAAGGTGCTTGAAACTCTGCCCATCGCTCTCTCAAGCATCAGGCGCATATTTTTCTCTTGCTGCAATCGTGATTGAAGCTGCTCAATCTGCAATTTCATGTAATTTGTAGAAAGACACCATAGTTAATGCTGTAGCTAAAAGTTAGAAAGGAAATAAAACAGATTTCAATTCAAGAATGACTTCCAGTGTGAATGCTTACATCTTTTTCCAAGGAGGATCGGTGGTCAGATGAAGTGTTCTTGTTAGCATAAAGCTGGTCATAAAGAGGACTTTGTGCCCTATAGGCCCTTGCCGGAAGAGGCGATGCCTGTTAAGTTCATATGAAAAACAAAAAGATGGTACATAAACTATAACTGAAGAAGTAATTTCTCTCTTTCATAATTCACATCATAATCAAAATGCATGGCTCATGCTGTAGTTTTCTATTTATTCAAGCATTGTATTGGCTTTCATGCAAGAAGGTAAAACGTGATGATCTCAAAATATAGACATTTCTGTTCTTACATGTACTCCATTCAGGTCCTTCTTAACAGAACGATTAATTCCCCGTCGTGAAGTATCTAGATTTCTGTCAGTAGCACTGAAAGGATAAACAAATTGTGAGAAAAGATGAAAACTTTGATCTGATGACTGCAATGTGCTATCAGAGAACAAATGAGCAATATTTTGCACTACAAATGGTCTAATCAACCTGACAAAGCCTGATCAGACTACAAATCTATTTTTCATCAAATTAAAATACATTTGGACAGACAAATTGTTAAAGAAATATCTAAAAGTCATTAGGCTATATTAGATCAATCTTTTAGATAAGTTTTTCTTTGTGTAAACAACTGACCCTGCTTCCTAATGATTAATGCCTGCACATTACTCAACTCCCAGGCTCAAACAAAATAACGCAAAGATGGAATAGGTAAATTAAATCTAATTTGAGAATGCAATGTGAGCCATCTTTCAAACTATGCAACCAATAGATAATCTTATCACAATCAGTTTAACTTCATATACATGAAGATCTCATCTCCTTGCTGCTTCTAAATCATTGCCCTCAAATCCCCCACAATATACAAATTAGCAGCTTGATTAACTCCATTTAATAAGCTTCAAACTTCACTATGAAGTTCATAAGGATAGTTACATGAATACTATTACTATACTATCCAGATCTCAAAATTTCTTCTCTCTCAATTAACATTCAGCTTCAAGTTATCAATGCTATATCAACCAATCAACCATTGTCAATGCAAGAAATTCATATCACATGCCACTTAATGAAAATCTATCGTGAGAAATCCTAATTCCATAGAAAAAAAAATAACTTGAAACCCTTGAAACTCCAGTAAGGTGCTACAATTTTGCTGATTAAGAATTACATATTTTCACCAACACAGTGATAACAACAAATTAAAAATAACTACACCTCTTTGATCGCCTGTGTTTGGCATGAACATGTGGACGTGACCCAGAAGCTGCCTTCTCCTTTTTCCCAGCCGCCTCTTCATCCTCTTCTACATGGAAACCATCCATTTTAATGTTACCTCTTAAAACACAACACAGTGCAAACAAGCACTCACATCACATTCTCTATCTCTAAATTAAAATACTATTCTTCGCAGACCGCCAAATCCAAGGATTGCGTGATATACTTATATAGCACCCGACAGAGATTATAAGAATAGTTAGTGAGATGGGCAAGAAAAGGAGAGAAAGTATTCTTTAATGGGCAAGTTATAATTGCAAATAAGCTTTTGGATGTTAATTTGAATATAGAAGATTGTAAAGAAAAAGAATGTGAAGTAAATAATTTCACTTACTTCAAAGAATGGGACCATGTCGTGGGTGATGGGAGAATTGAATTTGATCACTTTTGGGTAGTTGAGTGCATTCAATAAGATGATTTATTTCATCTGATCAATCTCTCTCTGTGTCTGGAGTAGTCGTTACTGTAGAGACCAGACGCAGACATTTTTCAAATGAAATTGCAGTGCAAGCAGTTGTGAGGTTGCTCACCGTTCAATGGAATTAGAATTACCCGCCACAAAATTAAAACAGTCTGCAGATAACAAGCCATAATTATGTATGTGCACTGGGTTTGGCTACACTGAACACTGAAGTAGACACTGAGCTCACTATTAAAATTAGTGTGGCATAGAGGTATAATTGCTTTTGTTGTGCTTTAATTATTTTTGAAAATATATATATCAAATCAAACTAATGTCTACAAGAAAATTTAAAAAATCTGTACGTGAATTCATATTTTGCTCTATTACTTCTTCAAAAACTTATACACCTACTTCTTTTGAGGATGCTGAATGACAAAGAAGGGGAGTAAATGCAAGTCATATCATGTGGGGCTTTCCTCAGCAACTTTCATTTTCAAATCTAAAATCGTGAACAATGCTAGCTTGTAGATAATCTTACTTGATTCGTTAAAAGCTATAGTAACCAAACTAACCCAATTGATGAAAATTAGAAGACAATTAATTAATTACATTACACAGTAAAATTAATTTAATTTAATTCCAAGCTTTTAAAATCGGCTTCTGGATCATTAAATGAAAAGAAATATATATGAATGACTTTGATAATATGTGTCGGTTGATCACCAGGGCTGGGCGTAGGGGTCTCTATTACAATGGCTGGAGATTCGGACAGAGTATATATGGTCCTAGAAATGCCCGAGAGTCATTAAGAGTGAAGACGCTTTTGTTTCTAGTTTTGTCTTACTTTAACGTTATGTTTTATGTTGATCCTCAATCAATGATAAATCGATTGCCGAAGTTGGTAGCATGATTTAATATGCGAGTGAAATTTTATGAAAAAGTCTAAAATATCTATTGTAATTCAATTATTCATTGATATTTTTTTATAGGTTGATGGATCCATTTATAGTACAACAACTATACTATTGCAATCAATCATTTTTTGTTTTGTTTTGTATTTTCATCAAGTTTCTTATGCTTTTTAATTAGTTCATCTTATATTTATTATAGCTTTGTGAAATTGACCGTGATGTAGATCAAGATTTCTCGTTTCTATTACATTTTGAAAGTAAAATGATTTCAATTTGATAGCAGTTATACTTTAAAATTTACAATATTTTTATACCAAAAATAAGATTCATACTAGAATGCTTAAATATAAAGTAAACGTTTAATAACATTAAAGATAATATCAAATTTTCAATTTATAATGAGGAGGTCAAGGATGTTATATCTCAAGTTTACTATTTCGCTACCAAAATTTAAAAAATAATTTATTATTTATGCCGTTGTAAGATTATACAGATAAATTTATAACATTTGTCTAACAAATTTACACCCAAATTTTTTTCCATTTAATCACATTTTAAACCTAATTTTTACGATTAAATATCTTTAATTTTTTTAATTTTGTCAAATAAACATTAATTAGATGATATTGCCTACATGGTCATATTTTATTATCAAAATACTAGTTTCAAGTGCAAAGAATTTGTAAAATAAACATTTATTTTAAATTTGTACTCTAAATAAATTATAATTTCTAGTACATATAATGTACTTCAAATAAACATTTGTTTTTTGATTAATTATAATTTTTTTTACAAAAGTGGCTATATATAAAAATTACCTATAAATATAGGTTATAAACAGAAATTTCCCTTTACACCCGGTCAGCAACATCAACTTCACCAGAAAAGTATGTGTTTTATAAACATCATGTCACAAAATGAATAGGAATTTTCTAATTACTACTTTTATTTGAAGGTTGAAATTTCATACACATTAAAGTGCCTTGTCGTCTTGTCCAAGCTTAATGGATTGGATTGGCCCCGAGGAATTAGGTTGACTTGCCTCCATGTTGGCTTAGTCTTCTTTTTATTTTATCTTGTCCTTAATTTAATGAAGATCACTTTGTTTTTTAATAATATCACTACAAGACTTGGCCAACCATCACTCAAAACAGCATAGGGAGGCTAATAGAGCTAACTCACCCACCACAATAAGAGCAACTTCTAGAGTTTACCGAACGATTTAGCCAGGACCTGTGCAACTCTTTAAACCTTCATTGCCTAACTTATTTGGGTAAACGAGGTCAAAGCCACAAAAATAACAAACAACAACACTAACAGCAGAAGCAAAATAATAGAGCAAAGGACAGCTACATCCCATGAATGTGCCTAAGAATGTTATAATTATCAAGTTATTAACACGGCTACCTGCCTTCCCATCCCAGACACTAGCCTCTAGGAAGGGTAGTTAGGCTTACCATATTTACATAACATAAACGGGAAAAGCTGTTTTGAGCAGCCGCAATTCAACCAAGTTAATTGCGAGTCAAAATAATATTCTTGCTCTAATTTGCTGCCCATATTCTCCCCAACGGGAGCGTTTATAAATGAGGTAATTAATTAACCTTGTTGTTAAGAAGATAATAATAACAAAGCTCTCCAAACATGAAAAACGACACAACACAACTATCTAATCTAACCTACCCTGTTGGATGTGGAATACAATTAGGTAACCCTTTACTATTAATTAAGTTATTTACTCACTTTTGATGTTCAAAATTTCAATGTAATTAACACAAGTTGATTGCTCCCCAGAATTGATGGAAGTCTTAACCACTTCCATTTAATTTGTTCACCGTCCATTTCCTTATTTTTTAATTAAAAGAATAATAATTTGGTTATTTTAATAGGTAGGGATTTATTTTATATAAATGAATAAAGTATGTAAAAATATAAAAACTAAAAAATCGAAATGTCATTATCCCATTCCACAATGGCAAAGCAAAGCATTTCCACCGTATCAACCCAACAATTACAATTAAAAAAATGTATGCGATCCCTTTTGGAGAACTTTGAACCCCAACCACATTTTATTTTAATGTTAGCGGCAAAACCTACATTAATAAAATGATCCACACAACAACTTTATCGTTCATGGATAATTGCATAACCTTTCATAACATAACACAAGAAAAATAGACACCTGTTCCTGAGTGACAAATCTTTTTCATAGTGGATATGTGGGCTGCTCCATAATAAAATTAACTCTATTAACCTTTTTTAAGTGCACTTTTCTTAGGTTAAATTAATAATAAGATCTAAGATGACGATAAAATTATTAATTTTTGATTGTCGTTAAAAATGGGTATCTATATATAATGAGGATAGCAACCTAATGCGGTAGTGATGTGAGACAATTATACTCTCTTTCAGCGAATGATGGATCAGATGCGTGAGAGGCAAAGAAACAAGGACCATGTTAAAAATGGGTTTGGGTAGAACTCAACTCAAAAATTAGTTCAAGAAATAAGGAAGATAACAACGTGATACTGCGATAACGATATGGGATAATTAATAACTGCAATCATTGAATCCTTTTCTATTAGCTAAAGAATTTGTCTTAATTGTAACAACTCACCACTTCCATATTCATTATGTATTTTCAAGATGCCTCTGAACCAGAAGTCAGCAAATGTCTTACACTTTGGAAGGGATCGCCAGCTCTAGCTACAAATAAGCATATCCCTCTGTTGTATATATATATATATGTATGTATGTATATTTCTTTGAACTAATAATTTGATCAAATTAGTTTAAGCTGCTTCACCAGACCGAGTTTGTGAATGAAATTTTCTAGACCTGTTCTTCTTACATGAGCATATATTTCATAAACCAACTATTAAATCATTCAATATTATTGTTTTTTTATCGTCTTTATCATTATTGCAACCGCCATTTTGATTAATTTAGTAAAGAAATGACATAAGAACTCATCATATTACACCGGAGTTTACTTTGATAATATTCCAACAGGACGTCCTTATCTTCATTCATAGACTACTTAAAAATAAGCAGCGGAGCAGGCTTATCTCTTCATTAATAACTAGTTAATTTTGGTTGTCTTATGCTCATAATTCCTCTAATTTATCAAATACAAGGCGGTTTGGTCGGCGTCCAATTATTACAATTCTATGCACTCATTTGGGTCCCATAGTCGGTGCCGGCTACTGCTTTTTCTTGCTTGCTTACTCTAATTTTCGGTATATAAAAACCTTGCCCATCAAAGGCAAGCTGCAACACATTCAAGAAGTTCATAGCAGGGAAAACCCAGTTTTCTGAAATTAATTTTCAGGGTCTTTTTGAATTTGTAGTGAGCAGAAAAAATGGTGAAGATAGCTTTTGGCAGCGTTGGTGACTCTTTCAGCGTTGGGTCCCTTAAGGCTTATCTATCTGAGTTCATTGCCACCCTTCTTTTTGTGTTCGCTGGTGTTGGATCAGCCATCGCTTTTAGTAAGCAAAACAAAACGGACAATATTAATTCTTAACATTAATTGTAACGCAACGATATATAATTAATATGTTTTCATGGTGGATTTACAGGTAAGCTCACGGCGGATGCTGCATTAGACCCAGCAGGACTTGTAGCAGTGGCAGTTGCCCATGCATTTGCGCTGTTTGTCGGTGTCTCCATAGCTGCCAACATTTCTGGTGGTCATTTGAACCCAGCTGTCACCTTCGGGTTGGCCATCGGAGGCAACATCACCATCCTAACTGGCATTTTCTATTGGATTGCCCAATGCGTTGGTTCCATCGTCGCTTGCCTCCTCCTACAATTTGTTACTAATGGCCTGGTATGGATGCGTGTGTTATAGCATTTTGCTGGTCATTTGTTTTCGAACAAATTTTCACAAGTAGAAAATCTCTTTTAACTTTGATATGTTGTCATTGGCAGAGCATCCCCACTCACGGTGTTGCTTCAGGAATGAACGCCCTGGAAGGCGTAGTTATGGAGATCGTCATTACTTTTGCCCTGGTCTACACTGTTTACGCCACGGCCGCAGACCCCAAGAAGGGTTCACTAGGAACAATCGCACCCATTGCTATTGGATTCATCGTTGGTGCAAACATTCTTGCCGCTGGCCCATTCAGTGGTGGCTCAATGAACCCGGCTCGATCATTCGGACCAGCTGTCGTCAGCGGTGATCTTTCCCAGATCTGGATCTACTGGGTTGGCCCTCTCATTGGAGGAGGCTTGGCTGGACTCATATACGGCGACATTTTTATAGGCTCTTATGCCCCGGCCTCAACCGAAGACTATGCTTAAGAGTTGATTATCTGTTTGGGGTTGTGGGTTGTTTGAGTGGTTTTCTTTGTTTTGCAGTCGGGCCTCTTCTTGTTTTAATGTTCTTCAGAAAAGAGGTTGTACTTTTGTGTTAATAAAAGAAGTGTAAATAATAAATCCATTTGGGTTTGTGAGTTTTTTTTTCTTTTATTAAACATTTATTTAAAAAGAAAAACCTGGACATAACTCCACCTTTCCTCCACAAGGGTATAAAAAATAACAAATTACAAAATAATTTATGATTTAAAAAATATTGAAAAAGCATTATTTATTAATTAATGTTTAAAAATTGGCTTATTGGTGTCCCTTCCCTCAATTTGATGGGAATGAATTCCAGTCCTCTCAAATTGAATAGTTGGCATCCCACTCTTTCAAAGTGTCTCAGTCTCACTTTTTTAATTTTGAAATCTTTGGGAGAAATTAAAATTAAATAATTTTTGGCCTTCCTACCGTGGAAGTGAAGAGAGCTTAATTAGAAGCAGCATAGCCTCGACCAGGATTGAGAGTTTTTCTTCATCATCAGCTACTTAAGGTGTTTAAATAATTTTAATTATTTGGTAATCTAACAGATTTTAATAGCAAGTTATAGAAGTAGGTAGGGTAGGTGTTATTTTTAAAGAAAGTTATAAAATAATTAATATATATATATATTTATATATAAATATATAATGATTCTTTTACATTTTCTACCATAGTCACATTATTTTAATTAAAAATAGCTATATTATATATCCTGGCCTATAGACTTTGTCATACAAATTTATATCACATTAAAATTATTTACATAATTATATTTGTATAAACATCAAATCTTTTGTTATAAAATGATATATTCTAATATTAATTCACACATTAAAATTCTCAATTATTTTCTTTTACAATAAGAAAATCCGACGATTGGATTTAATTTTAAAGTATCTCCAAGCTTAATTTTTTTTGTCATTTAATTTTTTAACTTAAATTAAAATTAAAAAAAAAATACTCGGTAAGAAATGCTTTGAGATCGGCCAAAAGTTGGACGCCAAAGGTATACTTGGGGCAAATTCTGTTGAATTGGGGTGGACATCTGCACGGCTCAGTTTGGGGCAACTCATGCCAAACCTCAAGGTGAACCCCCATCAACATTAGATGGTCAAGAGGTATCTTCTAATTATATCTCCTTTTTAAGATCCATTCATTACCCAATATATTATTAAAAGTACTTGTTTATGAAATATTAATTAATTAATTCCTCATAATCACCGTACTCTATCACACTAATCTAATTATAAAATTTACAGAACAAAATTCACAAAATTCTCTGGACAACACAATTGGTCAAATAACGAACAATTTTTTTTATTTTACAAGTAATTCTCGTTTAAAGTAGAATACTAAAAATAAATTATTTTATATTCGTCCAAAAAGTGAATTATTAGGCAGGTGCGCATTAATTGTATTTAAAAATTGCAACATGAAAAGAAGGGTGGCATAATTTTTGCATGTATCACAAGCTTGACAACTGAAATACTGTAGATCAGTCCTCAGCGTATCTCTTTCACATACATATCATGTCACGTGCGAGCTTCCTTCCAGTTGTGGTGTACGTACAACTCGATTTGGCTGTTGAAGGAATCTCCCATTAATTTTAGTCTTATAACAATTCTCTTAGCGCAATCAAGCAGTAGCTTGCTTAATTAATTAGTTCAAGATTTCACAACATCATGCAGAGCTTCAAAGTCCTGACGCGACGATGTAATTTTACCAGGCCTCAGCAATTTACCACAGGCACTTACAGAAGAAGCCTGTCTTCACTCAGCAATGATCCGGACAACCTGGTGAGTTTGCCAAGCATCCCGTATATAGATTACAAGTTTGACTGGTTAATATTTTGAGGATCACAGAACTAGCTTTGGAGGAAGAATTAACATTATTATTTCATCTTCTAACAGTGTCTTAAATAAGTTAACTACGAAAATTTTGTTTGATCAGGGTGCTCGGATGAATAAACTGTATGAATGCTGGGAGAAGGATTCCCGGGTTGGTTTTGTTGTGATTAAGGTAAGTCAGAATGTTTTTTACTGAATCTCTTGATTTTTTATTTCGTTTTGGTAAGAATTTATCTTGGTGAATACTAAAACAGGGAAACGGCAGGTCGTTTTTTGCTGGGGAAGATGTTGTTAATCTGTATCAAGGTAGGGAATAGATTTTCCATTCCAAACAATTTTACATTAGAAATTGTTTATCATTTTTTATATTTTTGACGTTTTAAGTATTAAATTATTTATTTCTCTCTATGTTTCAATTTTAATAAGAAAAACTAATTCTGTAAATAATAAATACATGTCACTATTTGCATCCACCTATTAAGTGGATTCTGTCATTCAATTTTTGAACTAAAACTATAGGCTTCTTTTCTTATTGTCTCCTACCTATAAATTCATCTAATTATAATTCTCCATGCATAAAATAATTTTCAATGATTTCTCATCCAAAAATTTATTTAAGCACGTTCATTAAAAAAGTTATGAATAAAAATATAAAATTTCAAGCACTAAATAATTACGTAAGATTAGTTTAAATTTTTTTAATAAAATTTATAAATTTTAACATTATAACAGTAATATTTTTAATATATTTGTTTGCAGCATAACGTGTAGTGAATTTTCTATTACAATACCAAAGTCATTAATGTATCTACCTAAACTTGTACAACACACATTAATAATATAATTTACCAAATTTTGCCATATGTTTTAATGCCTATGAAATCCTTATTATTAGGCTTGGATACCCGAATTTGCGAAATTGCACTTTGTTTCGCTATTTATTTTAGGGTAATTTTTTGGGCTAATATCATCTTGCTCCGTATATTTAATGTATTGAATACTTTTGAAAGTTATCTATTTATCTTTATAGATTTAAAAATATCACTTTAATCAATATATTTGATGTGTGAAGTAAAAACATCAGTAATATTCTTAAAATACTATCATTTTCATCCAAAGATATTAGTAAATATTTATTCAAAGATAGGTTACCTATTATTTAACCCCATATTATTTATGATATGGGTAAGTTTGGTTTTAGAACTGCTTTTTCTATCAAAGAACATGAAGAAATTTTGTCTTTACAAAACGAGTTTGAAGAAATTAGGTTACAAAATTCAACTGCACTCAATAAGTATAAAGAACAAGGTTTTAATTATATCCATTTTTGTCTTATTCAAATAGCAATTAAGCCTTTAGCTAGAAAAGGACTAGATTCTCCAATTTTAGTCCTCCTACGAGATAAGACATTACTCAAATTTCAAGATTCTCTTTTAGGAGTTGTCAAATCTAATCTTTGTGATGGAGCTATTTATTTCAATTGTGCACCAAATTTTCAATTTAGTTTACATGACCCAACTATCCTAGATACATTAGTTCTTAATATTCATGTTCTAGAAATTAAATTTCAACCACATAGGCAAGGGTATATGCTACTCTATCGAATTTATTTCAAACAAATTACCTCTCAGTTTTATCCTAGATGTCTACTAGAAGATAATCGAGGAAAAACTTCTATACTCAATATTCAAACAGAAAATCAAGATACTCCAGTAGATTTTTTTACTCCAAAATTACTAAAATGTGATGAAATTAGTATTCCAGAAAATTGGAAAATAGATCAACCTTAAGTTCCTAGAAATTTAGCTCAAAAAGAAATTCCTCAAGTAATAGAAACCAATGACGGAAAAATTCTCCTTAGATTTAATTCTTTCCGACAACCTAGACCATCAAGTAGTTTTTCAGATTTCCAAGCTGCTAGATCATCATTTTCTATTCCTGATACTTTTAGAGTCCAATCTACTAAGATAGAAGAATTAGATACTCAAAGTTCTGTTCAATATACTACTCCAGTAGCTGAATCAGTAAATAGACCTGAATCTCCAACCTTTTCTGATTTCCAAACTATTAATACAATAGTTAATGAAGATTGAAAAATTGATAAAAACTTTCTTAGACAAGATTTTGGTTCAATAGTCAACAAAGAAAAGAAAACATGGTTTTTAGCCAATTTTGACTTAGAGCAACAAGCTACTATTAGGACAGCCTGGTATGATCAAATGACTAGATTAAAAATAAATATTCCATTTTTTACATAGTTTGAAATGTATTCATTCAATAATAAAATAAATTATCCTTTTAGACAAACCAACTTAGATGTCCACACTAGTTATCTTAGAAAATGGGAAACCAAAAATCATGGCACCATCCAATCAATTCATCTACCTTTAGAATCAATTAATTTAAATATTTCAGGTAATCATATCCTAGCGTCACCATTCAAATTAGCTGACAATAGATCTAATAATGACTCTTCTAATTTAGGAGATATTAAAAAAATTTATGAACAAAATAATTATCAAAGTCAAATATTGCACACCATTTCTAAACAAATTATCATATTGAAGATAAAATAGATCAAGTTGCGCCTAGCCCTACCTTTCCTTCTAGCGTAACCCCACCTTTATTCAAGCCACAACCTTTACCTCAAAAAGACAAAGAAATTACTTAATTCCCAAAAATTGAGCTTTTAAACCAAATTAATAAGAAATTATCATTTTTACCTAACTCTTTTAATGTCAACACCATACATGAAGACATAGAAAGCCAAACAAATAGTCAAGACGATAATAGTGAACCCTTCGCCATTAATAGGCTACAAAGAAAAATTAGGCAACCCAATAATTGAAAAAATATTTCAACTAGAAATTATTATCCGAGACCTACTCCACCAGATATACAATATGAAGAACGTTCTAAGTACATCACTACTCAATACACTGGAGAAGCAATTTATGAATGGAATATAGATGGTAGATCAGAATATGAAATTATGAATGTACTCCAAGAAATAGGAATGGCCGCCATAACTTACAAAGCCGTTAAGAATACCGACCATCAAGCTGCTAGATTAATAGTTGCAGGATTTACAGGATCCCTTAGATATTGGTGGGACATTAAGCTTAGGTTCCTCTACTCAACAAAGCATACTCAATCATATAGAACAATTGATAATAGAAGATGATCAAGGATTTCAAGAAGTTAAAGAAAATCAAAATGCCGTAGAAGTCCTCATCCACACAATAGCCATGCATTTCATAGGAAACCCTCAAGAAGAACTTTAAAGCTCAAAATTAGTTTTAATCAATCTTAGATGCCCAACTTTAGGAGATTTTAGGTGGTACAAAGATGTTTTCACTACTCATATATTCCAACGTCAGGATTGCAATGCGTCTTTTTGGAAAGAAAGATTCATTACAGGGTTACCCAAATTCTTTTCCAACAGAGTACTCAAGAAATTAGTAGAAATTACTGGAGGAAATTCAATTCCTTGGGATACCATTACTTATGGACAATTATTTGCATTTGTCAAAAAAGAAGGCTTAGCTCTATGTCAAGAACAAAAAGACAAGAGAAATAGTGAAAAATATTCCTTTAAACAAACCGTAGCCAATTTTTGTACTCAATATGGGTATGATAATCTTACAACCCCATCTCGTAGAAAGCTCTATAGGTCTAAATTTATTACTTATCCACCTAGGCATAAAAAGAAAAAAGCCCAATTCAATGAGTCTTATTACAAAAGGGATAAAAAGCGTAGCAAGCCCAATAGAAAATCTGTAGTTTGTTGGACCTGTAAGAAACCAGGCCATACTTCAACAAATTGTAAGGCAAAAAATAAAATCAATGAAATTTTCAAAGATGATGAAGATCTTAGACAAAAATTTAATCAACTCTTTCTTAGTGAAGATCCTAGTAGCCACTCAGATTTCTCTACCAATATTGTTCACGAAATAGAAAACTCTAGTAGCACAAGTAGTATTCAAGATTGTAGTTGTAGCGAAGACATATGCAATTGTCAGTTTATTAATATGATATCAAGTAGAAAACAAGATAAACAATTTCTTCTAGATATTATAGATCGTATAGAAGATCCTGAAATAAAAAAAGAATATTTACTCAAATTAAAAGATATCCTTACTCAAGAACAAAAGCTTAATACGTTAGAATCGTTTAGCCTTAATAAAATTTTCGATAAATATCTTATTCAGAGTCTATTCAAACAAGTAACTACAAGAGAATTACAGCAAGAAGTGAAAATACTCAAAAAACAACTTAAAGAATTAGAACAAAATGTCCAAGAACAACAATTACAACAATTACAAACTAATGTCAGAATAGAATTACTAGAAAACTCCTTAAGACAGCAAAATGATATAGTTCATCCAGATAGTTCTGTATAATTAGTTTCCATCAATGACCCTGATAATATATTTATTCAACTTGTTAGTAAAATTAATTTCCAAAAATGGTATATCCATACATCTCTTCACATAGGAAACAATTTTCATTTAGAAACTACTGCATTAGTTGACTCAGGAGTTAATCAAAATTGTATTAGAGAAGGAATTATTCCAACCTAGTTTTATGAAAAAACCAGTGAAAGATTACATGACGCAAATGGTTCTAATCTCAATGTTAGGTACAAATTGCCCAGTGCAAAAATCTGTAACGACAATTATTGTTATAGAAATAGCTTTACTTTAGTCAAAAATCTTAGTCAAAATATTATTTTAGGCACACCTTTCTTGACACAAATATATCCTTTTACAGTAAATGACAAGGGAATCCATACTCAAGTCTTAGGGAAACAAATCACTTTTCAGTTTTTGTCTCCCATTAGTAAAAAGGACATCAATCTTCTTCAAGAAAATTCCATTACCCGACAACTTAATATCATATCCAACAAAAGGAATCATATCCAAGCCCTACAAAGAGAAATCCAATATGACAAAATAGAGAAACAGTTGGAGAATCTTATTGTTAAATCACGGGTGCAAAAATTCCAAAAACGTTTAGAAAATGAAATATGCTCAGACCTACCTCATGCGTTTTGGGAAAGGAAAAAGCATATAATCCAACTTCCATATAAAAAACATTTCAACGAAAGATAAATCCCTACTAAGGCCTGTCCTATCCAAATGAATCACCTCTAGAACATTGTAAAAAAGAAATAAATGATTTACTCAAAAGAGGATTAATTAGAAAGTCCAAATCTCCTTGGAGTTGTCCAGCCTTTTATGTTAACAAAATTCTGAAATAGAAAGAGGAATTCTAAGATTAGTTATTAATTACAAACCCTTAAACAAAGTTCTTCAATGGATTAGGTATCCAATCCCTAATAAAAAAGACTTACTCAAAAGACTATACAATAGTATATTATTCTTAAAATTCGATATGAAAAATGGGTTTTGGCAAGTATAAATAGATGAAAAAGATAGATATAAGACGGCTTTTACCGTACCTTTTGGACATTACGAATGGAACCTAATGCTATTTGGTCTTAAAAATGCACCTTCAGAATTTCAAAACATTATGAATGATATATTCAACCCTTGTACTCAATTTTCTATTGTATATGTAGATGATGTTCTTATCTTTTCAAATTCTA
Source organism: Melia azedarach (assembly GCA_028052125.1). Lineage (NCBI taxonomy): Eukaryota > Viridiplantae > Streptophyta > Magnoliopsida > Sapindales > Meliaceae > Melia > Melia azedarach. The sequence goes on along the minus strand of CM051401.1, from coordinate 5,122,545 downwards.
TATAACAACATTTTAAACATTTAAATATTTTCCTCCATATAGTAAAAAAGAATGGGCTAGTAGTGTCGGCCACCAAAATAAAATTATTCGAATCTAGAATCAGATTTCTAGGCCATGAAATCCATAGAGGTACTATTCAACCAATTAATAGATTAATAGAATTTGCTTCAAAATTTCCGGATGAAATTAAGGATAAAACTCAATTACAAAGATTTTTAAGTTCATTAAATTATGTAGCAGATTTCTTTCCAAACCTTAGACAATTATGCGAGCCGTTATACCAGAGATTAAGGAAAAACCCCCTAGTTGGAATGAAGAACATACTGAAGTAATCAAACTTCTTAAGCAAAAGATTAAGGTTTTACCTTGTTTATCTATTCCAGATCCTAATGCAAAATTAATAGTTGAAACAGATGCTTCGGATTTAGGTTACGGTGGAATACTCAAACAAAAGGTTAGTGAATTAGACAAAAACGTATAGTTAGATTCCATTCATGTATTTGGATTGGCCCTCAAAAGAATTATTCAACAATCAAAAAAGAAATTTTATCAATTGTTTTATGTATCATGAAATTTCAAGATGACTTATTCAACAAAAGTTTTTTATTACGAATTGATTGTAAATCTGCAAAAGAAGTTTTGGAAAAAGATGTCAAAAATCTTGTTTCAAAGCAAATTTTTGCAAGATGGCAGGCAATCTTGTCAAATTTTGATTTTCAAATTTCTTATATAAAGGGCGAGCACAATTCCCTAACTGATTACCTTACAAGAGAGTTTTATAAGGAAGATTAGAAAATTTTCAAACACCGAGAGAAGAATCCCAAAAATGTCCTAGCAAAAACATGAAACCCTTAGATTATGCAATGACTACTCAAATCCCAATTTCTGGTTATGGAAATATTCCAGTTGCTTCAAACACAAGTATAATTTCTTCAACCCAAGAATATCTTCTTCTCACTTTTACTGAAGCAATTAAATCCGAATCGCTTATCCAACCTGGGTCTTCTACCAAGAAAAATACTGTGTCTTCAACACAGTTTCCTACTCACAAATCTCAATATAAAACGAAATCCCAAGCACAACATATCCAAGTTACCCCCTATGATAAGCCTATCCAATTAAAAGACCTTTACAACCTTACCAACAGATTATTCCATCATGACTTTCAATTCATGACAGACACTCCACTCAAAAATAGACGATTTTATGAATTAATCTTGGTAGATACAAAATCTGTCGAGATTAATCATCATCATAATCCAAAAGATTTTAACCAAATAGCCTATTCTACGTGTAAAATCAAAAAGATCCTATCACCCAGACAATTTCCTTCAACCTCCATATACTCTATCGTATCTTTTTCGGTACCTTTTAAACCGGAAGGATGCAATTATATTGATTATCAAAAAGTATGGTTCAATATGTTTTTCCTTAGATCATACGATCATTCCTGGTTTATTCAATTTGACAACACTTGTCCAAATATTGTACCTTCATGGTTTCAAGAGTGGTGGTTCTTCTTAGGTCCTGAGCCATCAATTTACCCACAACAGATTCTTCAAGAATCTTTTCCCTGGTATAAGAAAAATATTCCAAAACCTAATCAACCATTTTTTGCTAAAATTAGTTTCCACATAAAATTCTCCATACCATGGATTCTTTCGTGAAATTTTACGGTAGACAAATTTTACCTAGACTGCAATCTATCCTTGTTACGAGAATTCAAAATTAAATAGTGGGATAAATATGATTTAAACAAAATTACTCCATCAGCAATTATCCAATGGCTAAAGTCAGAAAAGAAGATTGTTAAGATAGTAAAAAAAGTTTCATCTTTGCCTCCGACCCCTCCTGCTGACAAGGCTAGCTCCAGTATCCCTAAAAAGAATAAAAGACAGCATTATGCAAAAATGTTCGATGAATTAATCAAGAAAATAGAAGAAGAAGACAATAGCACACGAGAATCTTCAACAGACTCTACTCAACCACCGACAGATGACCCTTTTGGTGGACCATTTTCTCAAGACCCTTATGATCTGTAAAGATCAATTATTCAAGCCAAAATTATTGAAGTTACTGTCAGTGCATGGGACCAACGGCTATTATTAAGATTCTTTAACAATATTTTCATGTGGCAGATATCAAGCATCTTCAAGGACAATTATTCAAGGCATCTTTCAGTGGCTTTAGTCAAATTTGTACTCGATTATTATTGTAATAACTGTACTCAATTATGGTAATAGTTGCTCTTATGTATCTATAAATTATCCAATTGTCTTTTCATAGGGGGGAGGCGAAATCAGAGGGAGAGCTTCTTAGAAAGAAAACCCACTTTGTAAACATTATTATTGTCATCAATAAAAATCTATTTTCAAAAGAATTGTTTCAATTTTAATTTTCTTTCAATTGTAATTTTCAATTTGTCTTCCGTGCCAATATTTCATCCACTAATTCAATTATTTCAAATTTAATTCTACAATTTTATCAACCAAGTTTTCCTTTTATCAATTCTTCACTAATATTTTCTGTCAATTCTTCATTAATATTTTCTGTCTAGACTACCCTGGGCTACAGTTTTGGTATCAGAGCCAAAAGTTTTTCTTATTGAAGAAGCCATAATAAAAACTATTGTAAATAAATAATTCAAAACACATAGATTCTAAAAATAAATAGCGTTAGGGGAACACCTTCGGGTCAAATGCTGGACTTACAACCTCACCTTCACGTAGGATCTTACTGCCACTCGCAACCTGACTTGCCAAACCTACAAACAGCTTTACACTGCTCCCTCTCTATTTCTGGAATGTTTTGTATTCTAAATTATGTATCGAACAATGGTTTTATCAGGACTTCAACAGTTTTGAAAACCTTTTGGCTCTGATACCAAAACCGTAGCCTAGGGTCGTCTAGACAGAAAATAATAGTGAAGAATTAAAAACCGTAGAATTAAATTTGAAATAATTGAATTAGTGGGTAAAATATTGGCACGGAAGACAAATTGAAAATTAAAATTGAAAGAAAATTAAAATTGAAACAATTTTTTTGAAAATAGATTTTTATTGATAATAATAATAATGTTTACAAAGTGGGTTTTCTTTCTAGGAAGCTCTCCCTCTGATTTCGCCTCCCTTCTATGAGAAGACAATTGGATAATTTATAGATGCATAAGAGCAACTATTACCATAATTGAGTACAGGTGTTACAATAATAATTGAGTACAAATTTGACTAAAGCCACTGAAAGATGCCTTGAATAATTGTCCTTGAAGATGCTTGATATCTGCCACATGAAAATATTGTTAAAGGATCTTAATAATAGCTGTTGGTCCCATGCACTGACAGTAACTTCAATAATTTTGGCTTGAATAATTGATCTTTACAGATCATAAGTGTCTTGAGAAAAGGGTCCACCAAAAGGGTCATCTATGGGTGGTTGAGTAGAGCATGTTGAAAATTCTCGTGTGCTATTGTCTTCTTCTTCTATTTTCTTGATTAATTCATCGAACATTTTTGCATAATGCTGTCTTTTATTCTTTTTAGGGATACTGGAGCTAGCCTTGTCAACAGGAGGGGTCAGAGGAAAAGATAAAGCTTTTTTTATTATCTTAACAATATTCTTTTTTGACTTTAGCCATTGGGTAATTGCTGATGGAGTAATTTTGTTTAAATCATATTTATCCCACTATTTAATTTTGAATTCTCGTAACAGGGATAGACTGCAGTTTGGGTAAAATTTGTCTACCGTAAAATTCCACGAAAGAATCCATGGTATGGAGAATTTTATGTGGAAACTAATTTTAGCAAAAAATGATTGATTAGGTTTTGGAATATTTTTCTTATACCAGGGGAAAGATTCTTGAAGAATCTATTGTGGGTAAATTGATGGCTCAAGACCTAAGAAGAACCATCACTCTTGAAACCATGAAGGTACAATATTTGGACAAGTGTTGTCAAATTGAATAAACCAGAAATGATTGTATGATCTACGGAAAAACATATTGAACCATGCTTTTTGATAATCAATATAATTGTCTCCTTCCGATTTAAAAGGTACCGAAAAAGATACGATGGAGTATGTGGAGGTTGAAGGAAATTGTCTGGGTGATAGGATCTTTTTGATTTTACACATGGAATAGGCTATTTGGTTAAAATCTTTTGGATTATGATGGTGATTAATCTCGACAGATTTTGTATCTACCAAGATTAATTCATAAAATCGTCTATTTTTGAGTGGAGTGTCTGTCATGAATTGAAAGTCATAATGGAATAATCTGTTGGTAAGGTTGTAAAGGTCTTTTAATTGGATAGGCTTGTCATAGGGGGTAACTTGGATATGCTGTGCTTAGAATTTCGTTTTATATTGAGATTTGTGAGTAGGAAACTGTGTTAAAGACACAGTATTTTTCTTGGTAAAAGACCCAGGTTGGATAAGTGATTCGGATTTAATTGCTTGAGTAAAAGTGAGAAGAGGATATTCTTGGGTTGAAGAAATTATACCTGTGTTTGAAGCAACTGGAATATTTCCATAACCAGAAATTGGGATTTGAGTAGTCATTGCATAATCTAAGGGTTTCATGTTTTTGCTGGACATTTTTGGGATTCTTCTCTCGGTGTTTGAAATTTTTCTAATCTTCCTTGTAAAACTCTCTTGTAAGGTAATCAGGTAGGGAATTGTGCTTGCCCTTTATATAAGAAATTTGAAAATTAAAGTTTGACAAGATTGCCTGCCATCTTGCAAAAATTTGCTTTGAAACAAGATTTTTGACATCTTTTTCCAAAACTTTTTTTGCAGATTTGCAATCAATTCGTAATAAAAAACTTTTGTTGAATAAGTCATCTTGAAATTTCATGATACATAAAATAATTGATAAAATTTCTTTTTTGATTGTTGAATAATTCTTTTGAGGGCCAATCCAAATACCTGAATGGAATCTAACTATACGTTCTTTGTCTAATTCACTAACCTTTTGTTTGAGTATTCCACCGTAACCTAAATCCGAAGCATCTGTTTCAACTATTAATTTTGCATTAGGATCTGGAATAGATAAACAAGGTAAAAACTTAATCTTTTGCTTAAGAAGTTTGATTACTTCAGTATGTTCTTCATTCCAACTAGGGGTTTTTTCCTTAATCTCTGGTATAACGGCTCGCATAATTGTCTAAGGTTTGGAAAGAAATCTGCTACATAATTTAATGAACCTAAAAATCTTTGTAATTGAGTTTTATCCTTAATTTCATCCGAAAATATCTATTTCATCTATTTGTACTTGCCAAAACCCATTTTTCATATCGAATTTTGAGAATATTATACTATTGTATAGTCTTTTGAGTAAGTCTTTTTTATTAAGGATTGGATACCTAATCCATTGAAGAACTTTGTTTAAGGGTTTGTAATTAATAACTAATCTTGGAATTCCTCTTTTTATTTCAGAATTTTTGTTAACATAAAAGGCTGGACAACTCCAAGGAGATTTGGACTTTCTAATTAATCCTCTTTTGAGTAAATCATTTATTTCTTTTTTACAGTGTTCTAGAGGTGATTCATTTGGATAGGACGAGCCTTAGTACGGATTTGTCTTTCGTTGAAATATTTTTCATATGGAAGTTGGACTATATGCTTTTTCCTTTCCCAAAAAGCATGAGGTAGGTCTGAGCATATTTCATTTTCTAAAAGTTTTTGGAATTTTTGCACCCGTGATTTAACAATAAGATTCTCCAACTGTTTCTATATTTTGTCATATTGAATTTTTCTTTGTAGGGCTTGGATATAATTCTTTTTGTTGGATATGATATTAAGTTGTCGGGTAATGGAATTTTCTTGGAGAAGATTGATGTCTTTTTGACTAATGGGAGACAAAAACTGAAAAGTGATTTGTTTCCCTAAGACTTGAGTATGGATTCCCTTGTCATTTACTGTAAAATGATATATTTGTGTCAAGAAAGGTGTGCCTAAAATAATATTTTGACTAAGATTTTTTACTAAAGTAAAGCTATTTCTATAGCAATAATTGTCGTTACAGATTTTTGCACTGGGCAATTTGTACCTAACATTGATATTAGAACCATTTGCGCCATGTAATCTTTCACTGGTTTTTTCATAAAACTGGGTTGGAATAATTCCTTCTCTAATACAATTTTGATTAACTCCTGAGTCAACTAATGCAGTAGTTTCTAAATGAAAATTGTTTCCTATGTGAAGAGATGTATGGATATACCATTTTTGGAAATTAATTTTACTAACACGTTGAATAAATATATTATCAGGGTCATTGATGGAATCTAATTATACAGAACTATCTGGATGAACTATATCATTTTGCTGTCTTAAGGAGTTTTCTAGTAATTCTATTCTGACATTAGTTTGTAATTGTTGTAATTGTTGTTCTTGGACATTTTGTTCTAATTCTTTAAGCTGTTTTTTGAGTATTTTCACTTCTTGCTGTAATTCTCCTGTAGTTACTTGTTTGAATAGACTCTGAATAAGATATTTATCGAAAATTTTATTAAGGCTAAACGATTCTAATGTATTAAGTTTTTGTTCTTGAGTAAGGATATCTTTTAATTTGAGTAAATATTCTTTTTTTATTTCAGGATCTTCTATACGATCTATAATATCTAGAAGAAATTGTTTATCCTGTTTTCTACTTGATATCATATTAATAGACTGACAATTGCACATGTCTTCGCTACAACTACAATCTTGAATACTACTTGTGCTGCTAGAGTTTTCTATTTCGTGAACAATATTGGTAGAGAAATCTGAGTGGCTACTAGGATCTTCACTAAGAAATAGTTGATTAAATTGTTGTCTAAAATCTTCATCATCTTTTAAAATTTCATTGATTTTATTTTTTGCCTTACAATTTGTTGAAGTATGGCCTGGTTTCTTACAGGTTCAACAAACTACAGATTTTTTATTGGGCTTGCTACGCTTTTTATCCCTTTTGTAATAAGGCTCATTGAATTGGACTTTTTTCTTTTTATGCCTAGGTGGATAAGTAATAAATTTAGACCTATAGGGCTTTCTACGAGATGGGGCTGTGAGATTATCATACGCATATTGAGTACAAAAATTGGCTACGGTTTGTTTAAAGGAATATTTTTCACTATTTCTCTTGTCTTTTTGTTCTTGACATAGAGTTAAGCCTTCTTTTTTGACAAATGCAAATAATTGTCCATAAGTAATGGTATCCCAAGGAATTGAATTTCCTCTAGTAATTTCTACTAATTTCTTGAGTACTCTGTTGGAAAAGAATTTGGATAACCCTATAATGAATCTTTCTTTCCAAAAAGACGCATTGCAATCCTGACGTTGGAATATATGAGTAGTGAAAACATCTTTGTACCACCTAAAATCTCCTAAAATTGGGCATCTAAGATTGATTAAAACTAATTTTGAGCTTTAAAGTTCTGCTTGAGGGTTTCCTATGAAATGCATGGCTATTGTGTGGATGAGGACTTCTACGGCATTTTGAGTTTCTTTAACTTCTTGAAATCCTTGATCATCTTCTATTATCAATTGTTCTATATGATTGAGTATGCTTTGTTGAGTAGAGGAACCTAAGCTAATGTCCCACCAATATCTAAGGGATCCTGTAAATCCTGCAACTATTAATCTAGCAGCTTGATGGTCGGTATTCTTAACGGTTTTGTAAGTTATGACGGCCATTCCTATTTCTTGGAGTACATTCATAATTTCATATTCTGATCTACCATCTATATTCCATTCATAAATTGCTTCTCCAGTGTATTGAGTAGTGATGTACTTAGAACGTTCTTCATATTGTATATCTGTGGAGTAGGTCTAGGATAATAATTTCTAGTTGAAATATTTTTCCAATTATTGGGTTGCCTATTTTTTCTTTGTAGCCTATTAATGGCGAAGGGTTCACTATTATCGTCTTGACTATTTGTTTGGCTTTCTATGTCTTCATGTATGGTGTTGACATTAGAAGAGTTAGGTAAAAATGATAATTTCTTATTAATTTGGTCTAAAAGCTCAATTTTTGGGAATGAAGTAATTTCTTTGTCTTTTTGAGGTAAAGGTTGTGGCTTGAATAAAGGTGGGGTTATGCTAGAAGGAAAAGTAGGGCTAGGCGCAACTTGGTTTATTTTATGTTCAATATGACTAATTTGTTTAGAAATGGTGTGCAATATTTGACTTTGATAATTATTTTGTTCATAAATTTTTTTAATATCTCGTAAATTAGAAGAGTTATTATTAGGTCTATTGTCAGCTAATTTGAATGGTAACGCTCGGATATGATTACCTGAAATATTTAAATTAATTGATTCTAAAGGGAGATGAATTGATTGGATGGTGCCATGATTTTTGGTTTCTCATTTTCTAAGATGACTAGTGTGGACATCTAAGTTGGTTTATCTAAAAGGATAATTTATTTTATTGTTGAATGAATACATTTCAAACCATGTAAAAAATGGAATATTTATTTTTAATCTAGTCATTTGATCATACCAGGCTGTCCTAATAGTAGCTTATTGCTCTAAGTCAAAATTGGCTAAAAACCATGTTTTCTTTTCTTTGTTGATTATTGAACCAAAATCTTGTCTAAGAAAGTCTTTATCAAATTTTCAATCTTCATTAACTATTGTATTAATAGTTTGGAAATCATAAAAGGTTGGAGATTCAGGTCTATTTACTAATTCAGCTACTGGAGTAGTATATTGAACAGAACTTTGAGTATCTAATTCTTTTATCTTAGTAGATTGGACTCTAGAAGTACTAGGAATAAAAAATGATGATCTAGCAGCTTGGAAATCTGAAAAACTACTTGATGGTCTAGGTTGTCGGAAAGAATTAAATCGAAGGAGAATTTTCCCGTCATTGGTTTCTATTACTTGAGGTTTTTCTTTTTGAGCTAAATTTCTAGGAACTTGAGGTTGATCTATTTTCCAATTTTCTGGAATACTAATTTCATCCCATTTTAGTAATTTTGGAGTAAAAGAATCTACTAGAGTATCTTGATCTTCTGTTTAAATATTGAGTATTTTTGGATGATTTCTCATCTAAAAATTTATTTAAGCACGTTCATTAAAAAAGTTATGAATAAAAATATAAAATTTCAAGCACTAAATAATTACGTAAGATTAGTTTAAATTTTTTTAATAAAATTTATAAATTTTAACATTAAAACAGTAATATTTTTAATATATTTGTTTGCAGCATAACGTGTAGTGAATTTTCTATTACAATACCAAAGTCATTAATGTATCTACCAAACTTGTACAACACACATTAATAATATAATTTACCAAATTTTGCCATATGTTTTAATGCCTATGAAATCCTTATTATTAGGCTTGGATACCCGAATTTGCGAAATTGCACTTTGTTTCGCTATTTATTTTAGGGTAATTTTTTGGGCTAATATCATCTTGCTCCGTATATTTAATGTATTGAATACTTTTGAAAGTTATCTATTTATCTTTATAGATTTAAAAATATCACTTTAATCAATATATTTGATGTGTGAAGTAAAACACCAGTAGTATTCTTAAAATACTATCATTTTCATCTAAAATATTTAATTAATGTCGCCTTAGTCTGACAAAATATATGTTAAACTTAATCGAACTATTAATATGTGTGAAGAAAAGATAAAAATATTTTTATATAACTTATTTCCAGTGGCAAAGTCAGAATTAAAAATTTTTTTGGAGGGAGGGGGCGAATAATATAAGCAATAAAATTTTGTTGGGGTACAAGACAAAAAAAAAAATTTTAAAGATAAAATTGATAATTTTACCTAAAATTTTTGAAGTTTTTCTAACAGTTGCTCTTGTAGGCCTTAACGTGACTCTACCACTACTTATTTACTCTTAATTTTTCATATAGAGTAACAGTGACAAATATTTGATTAATGAATCAAAATAATATTAATTGATGAATAAATTGATGATTTTCAGAAACATTAGAAATATTTTTACCTAATATATTAAATATATAAAACATTAGGGATGATTTCTCAAAAGTCTAAGATAAAAAAGTGATGATTTAAATTTTTTTGAGCTGTTTTATTTAATACATCAAATATGTTGTGACCAAAATAATATTTTTCAAAATGTTGACCACCAAAATAAAATGATCCATGAGTTAAATTGACCTTCTTGATCTTTCTAAACATCATCTATTAAGGTGATTACATGTGCAGTAAGAGTGGAAGAATGTAAAGAATGCTTCACAACATTTTCTCGGTTCGTGTACCTTCTAGGCACGTATTTGAAGCCTTACGTAAGTGGTCTTTTTCACAATTCTATCCTAACATAATTATCAGAAAATTACGTTCAATAAATTCATTTATAATATACAATTAAAGTTGTTGGAGTTTTAATAAAATCAATTGTTAGATAGATAATTTAGAATATAGAAAATCTTAGATATGGTTTGTAGGTTTGGTAAGCCATATCATGAGTGGTAGTAATATCTTACGTGAAGGTGAGGTTGTAAGTCTAGCATTCGATCCGAAAGTGCTCCTCTAGCTCTCTTTATATTTAGAATTTATGTGTTTTGAATTATTTATTTTCAATAGTTTTAATTATGATTTTTTTGGTTAGAAAAATATTTGACTCTAAATCCAAAGAACCTACTAGGTCTATTAGTTCTAGAGAAATTATGAATAAAATTAGTGATGTTAGTCAATATTTATCCAAGGATCAATTACCCATTATTCCATCTAATGTTATTTATGATATATGATGATTTGATTTTAGGACTGTTTTTTCTATCAAAGAACATGAAGCAATTTTATCTTTACAAAATGAATTTGAAGAAATTAGGTTACTTAACTTTATTGCACTTAATGAATATAAGGAACAAGGTTTTAATTATACTCATTTTGGACTTATTCAAATAGCAATTAAACCTTTAGCCAGAAAAGGTTTAGATTCTCTAATCTTAGTTCTTCTTAGGGATAAAATATTACTTAAATTTCAAGATTCTCTTTTAGGCATAGGTAAATCAAATCTTTGTAATGGAGCTGTTTATTTCAATTGTACGCCAAATTTTCAAATTAGTCTACATGATCTAACTATATTAGATACTCTTGTACTTAATATTTATATTCTAGAAATTAAATTTCAATAACATAAACAAGAATACATGTTACTTTATCGAATTTATTTTAAATAGATTATTTCTCAGTTCAACCCTAGCTGTTTGTTAAAAGACAATCAGGGAGAAACATCCATTTTTAATATTCAAATAGAAGATCAAGATACCCCAATAAATTCTTTACTCTAAAACTACTCAAATCAGATTAAATTAGTATTCAGAAAATTGGAAAATAGATCAACCCCAAATCCTTAGAAACTTAGCCCAAAATGAAATTCCTCAAGTAGTGGAAACTAATGATAGGAAAATTCTTCTTAGGTTCAATTCTTTCCGACAACCTAGACCATTATCTAGCTATTCAAATTTCCAAGCTGCTAGATCATTCTTTTCTATTCCCAGTACTTCTAAAATTCAAACTACTAAGATAGAAGATTTAGATATTTAAAGTTCTGTCCAATACACCACTCCAATAGTTGAACTAGTAAATATGCCAAAATCTCCAACTTTTTTTTATTTTTAAACTATTAATACAATATTTGATGAAAATTAATGAGGAAATAAATAAAAATTTCCTTAGACAAGATTTTGGTTCATTAGTAAACAAGGAAAAGAAAACATGGTTTTTAGCTAATTTTGACTTAGATCAACAAGTCATTATTAGGACAACTTGGTATGATGAGGTGAATAGGTTAAAAATAAATATTCCATTTTTCACATGATTTGAGATGTATTCATTTAATAATCATATAAAATATCCTTTTAGAAAATTCAGCTTAGACGTTCATGCTAGTCATTTTAGAAAATGGAAAACCAAAAGTCATAGCATTATTCAATTGGTACATCCACCTCTAGAATCCATCAATCTTAATAATTCAGGAAATCATATTTCAGTATCGCCATTCAAATTAGCTGATAATAGACCAAATACTGAGCTTTCTAGTTTAAGAGATGTTAAGAATCTTTATGAACAAAATAATTATCAAAGTCAAATATTGCACACTATTTCTAAACAATTAAGTTATATCGAAGATAATTTAGACCAGGTTAACCATAGTTCTAGCTTTCCTTCTAGTGTGACCCCACATTTATTCAAACCTTAATCTTTACCTTAAAAAGATAAAGAAATTACTTCTTTCTCCAAACTTGAACTTTTAGATCAAATTAATAAAAAATTATCGTCTTTACCAAGTCCTTCTAATGTTAATACTATAGACCAAATTATAGAAAGTCAAACCCATAATCAAAATGAAGATAGCGAGCCCTTAGAAATTAATAAGTTACAAAAGAAAATTAGACAACTCAATAGTTGAAAAAATAGCTCAATTAAAAATTATTATCCTAGACCTACTCCACTAGATATTCAATATGAAGAACGTTCTAAGTATATTAATACTCCATATATCGGAGAAGATATCTATGAGTGGAATATAGATGGTAGATCTGGATATGAGATTATGAATGTACTTCAAGAAATAGGAATGGTCGTTATAGCCTATAAAGCCATAAAAAATATAGATCATCAGGCCTTTAGACTTATAGTAGTAAGATTTATAGGAACCCTTAGATATTGGTGGGATAATAGTCTTAGTACATCTACTCAACAGAGTAGTACTTAATCATGTAGAACAACTCATAATAAAAGATGATTAAGGATTTAAAGAAGTTAAAGAAACAAAAAACACAGTAGAAGTTCTTATTCATACTATAGCTATACATTTTATAGGCAGTCCTCTAGAAGAAGTTCTTATTCATACTATAGCTATGCATTTTATAGGCAGTCCTCTAGAAGAATTTCAAAGTTCAAAATTAGTACTAACTAATCTTAGATGTTCAACTTTAGGTGGTATAAAGATGCTTTTATTATTCATATATTCTAGCGCCGAGATTGCAATGCATCTTTTTGGAAAGTAAGGTTTATTGCAGGATTACCCAAATTATTTTCTAATAGAATACTAAAAAAATTAGAAGAAATTATCGGAGGAAGTTCAATTCTCTGGGATACTATTACTTATGGTCAACTCTTTGCATTTGTCAAGAAAGAAGGCTTAGCCTTATATTAAGAACAAAAAGACAAAAAAATAGTGAAAAATATTCCTTTAAATAAAATATAGGCAATTTCTGTGCCAAATATGGATATGACAATTTCACAACTCTATCATGTAGAAAAACCCATAAGTCCAAAACTATTACTTATCCTACAAAGCATAGGAAGAAAAATGCCTAGTTTTATAAATCCTCACTATAAAAGGGTAAAAGACTCAGTAAGTCTAAACATAGTAAAAACCCCCTAATTTGTGGGACTTGTAAAAAAGCAGGCCATATTTCTATAAATTATAGAACAAAAAATAAGATTAACGAAATATTCAAGGATGATGAAATCTTTAGACTGAAATTTAGTTAACTTTTCCTTAGTGAAAAATCTAGTAGTTAATCGAATTTTTCTTCTGAAGCTATTCAATAAATAGATAATTCTAATAACACAAATAACATTCAAGATTGTAGCTATAGTAAAGGAATATGCAATTGCTAATATATTAAAATGATAGCAAATAGGAAACACGATAAACCATTTCTTTTAGACATTATAGATCGAATAGAAGATCCTAAGGTTAAAACGAGAATATTTACTTAAACTTAAAGACATCTTTACTGAAGAACAACACCTTAATACTCTAGAATCGTTTAGTCTCAATAAATTTTTTTATAAATATCCTACTCAAAGTCTCTTTAAACAAGTAACTATAAGAGAATTATAACAAGAAGTTAAAATACTTAAAAAACAATTCAAAGAATTAGAGCAAAAATTTCAAGAACAACAATTATAGCAATTACAAACTAATGTTAGGATAGATTTATTAAAAAATTCCTCTAGAAAGCAATACGAAATAATTCAACCAAATAATTCCATAGAATAAGATTTCACTAATGACCCTGACAATACATTTATTCAACTTATCAGTAAAATTAATTTTAAAAAATGTATATCCATATATCACTCCACATAGAAATTAGTATTCATTTAGAAACCGTTGCATTAGTTGATTCAGGCGCAAATCAAAATTGCATTAGAGAAGGGATAATTCCAACTCAATTTTATGAAAAAACTAGCGAACAGTTACATGGAGCAAATGGCTCTAATCTCAATGTTAGGTATAAATTATCAAATGCAAAAATTTATAATGATAATTATTGTTTAGAAATAGTTTTACTCTAGTAAAAAATCTTAGCCAAAATATTATTTTAAGTACCCAATTTTTTAAACAATATATCTTTTTACTGTTGATAATAAGGGAATTTATACTCAAGTGTTAGGTAAGCAAATTACTTTTAATTTTTTGTCTCCCATTAGTCAAAAGAAAATTAACCTACTCTAAGAAAATTCAATTACTCGACAACTAAACATCATATCCAATAAAAGGAATCATATCCAAGTTTAAAAAAAAGAAATTTAGTATGACAAAGTAGAAAAATAGTTAGAGAATCTTATTGTTAGATCACGAGTAGAAAAATTTCAATTACTTTTAGAAAAAGAAATATGCTCGGACCTATCCAATGCTTTTGGGAAAGGAAAAAGCATGTAGTCTAATTACTATATGAAAAACATTTCAAAGAAAAAGAAATTCCTACAAAAGTCCGTTCTATCCAAATAAATAATGAACAAAGAAATTCCTACGAGTTCTAAGATTGATTATTAATTACAAACCCTTGAACAAAGTCCTTCAATGGATTAGGTATCTGATTTCTAATAAAAAAATTACTCAAAAGATTATATAATAGTGCAATATTTTAAAATTTTGATATGAAAAGTGGATTTTGGCAAGTCCAAATAGATGAAAAAGATAGATATAAAACAACTTTTACAGTATCATTTGGTCACTACGAATGGAACGTAATGCCATTTGGTCTTAAAAATGCTCCTTTAGAATTCTAAAATATTATGAATGACATTTTAATCCTTATACTTATTTTTCTATTGTATAGATAGATGATGTTCGTATTTTCTCAAATTCTATAGAACAACATTTTAAACATTTAAACATATTCCTCTCTGTAGTAAAAAAGAATGAATTAGTGGTGTTGGCTACTAAAATGAAACTATTTCAAACTAAAATTATATTTTTAGGCTATGAGATTCATAAGAGTACTATTCAACCAATAATAGGTCAATATTGTGACACCCTAGGCAAATCCCACATTAGCAAAGCAAGGAAGAGATGCTGAGTATATAAGATAGTAAGTTCCAACCCCCAAGAGACGCATTTTAGGTTGAAAAGCTCGAAAATAAAACCGTAACTAGCTATGTGCACAAAGCGGACAATATCTATTATGGGCTGGGCTGTTACAATTGGTATTAGAGCCACTTCGCGTGTCCTCTTGAGTGATGGTGGGGCAAACCTCAGCGAGGACGCTGAGTCCCTTAAGGGGGTGTATGTGACATCCTAGGCAAATTCCACATCGATAAAGCACGGAAGAGATGCTAGGTATATAAGATAATAAGTTCCAACCCCCAAGAGATGTGTTTTGGGTTGAAAAGTCCGAAAACAAAACCGTGACGAGCTATGTACCCAAAGCGGATAATATCTGTTGTGGGCTGGGCTGTTACAAATATAATATGAATCTCATGGCCTAAATATATATATATATATATATATATATATTAATAGTATAAAAATATCTTATAAAATAAATAATATTAAGTCAAACTACTAAGAGATAACAATTATTCTTTCTCAATATATCAGGCATGTTTGAGATTAATATGTTATAATTTTAAAGTCACAAAAAATCATATGATATATATTAAGTATTAATGAAAAAGAGCAAGTGAACTCATTAAAAATTAATAATTTAAAAAAAATTCAACTTTATTTTTAAGATAAAAAATAATTAAAATAATACCAAAAATAGTCTACTTTAGTAAGCATAATCTTCGTTGCATAAAATTAATAAAAGATATAAGCCAATGGCTTTTGGAAGCAATGACCCATTTCTAAATTATAGTCTTTAAATTTAAAATAAAAATCATATTTCTAACTTTGATATATTCAAGTTTATATTGAAGATAATGTTGTGAATGTTAATCGGTTTAACAGATAAAATTTCTTAAAGTAATACAAGAGATATAAGATCTAAACCTTACTTAAACAGGATTAAGAAGAATTTGGGTTATTTTAAAATAAACAAATATATATATATATATATATATATATATATATATATATATATTTATATTGTACTTATGACAGACTTGGTGTTCGAATCTTCAACTTCTGCGGTTTAAAATTCTCCAAGATGCTCTATTCAATTTGATGCAAAATAAATTGGTATTTAATTAAAAATAATAATTGTCATAAAATTCTAATTGAAAGCTATAGTTACGAAAACAATCACCCCATTTTTGACATTGAAATTGTACTTCTTATTCTAAGCTTTGAGTTTTTATATTTTATACAAAAAAAATTTATCTTTAATATGCATCATTTATACATCAACTAATTGATGCATTATTTTTTTATTTTCCTTTGTTAAAATATAATTTTTAATTTAAAGTGTTTAAGTTTTTTGATATTTTGTCTAATATCATCATCACTCGTGATTATAATGATATAATTTATTTGATTTAAATATTCAAGAAAAAATCATCGTTATTTTTTATATCAATTAATGAAATCTAGAATCTATGTTATTGAAAAATGTCACAATATTATACTTATTATAAATTATTATAATATATTGTAATAAATAATTTATCAAATCACATGTTATATTTTTAAAATTCATAACGTTTTCACTAATATTAATTTCCCAAACACTCAACTACTATTTTTTCTATAATTAATTATTATTTAACATATCATAAATGAATTATTAAATAAATCTCCTCAATTAATATAATAAACTAGTCAAATTGATGAAACGCCTGACATGATATATCATATATATTATATAAACATTAAATCACTGAAAGCTATTCAAACTAATTTCGATGAATTAATTAATTCTATTGAATCACATGGAATTAAACGAAAATAAAAATTCAATCATGATTTGCACGAATACAAATGATTTATCAATCTGCTGCCTTGTATATACTTCTGAACTATCATCACATTGAAATCAACTCCAAAAGATCTCATAATTAATTAGAATCAACAGGATGCAAAGCTTCAAGACCCTTCGCCGTTCCTTAAACAGCCTTCGATCTTCTTCAATAATAAGTACGAGAGGCTTCTCCTCATCACTCAGCAATAGCAAGAATCACTACAGTGATCCTCACAGTTCGGTTAGTTATATTTTCCTGGAATTCAAATACCTTGTTAATTGGCTAGCTGTATACATGAAGTAGATATATAATTATTACAGAAGCACATTTTAATTTCTTTTTGTTTTAGATACTGGTTGAAGAAGGAGATAATTCAATAACAGTGATACTCAACAGACCCCATGTCCTTTTATGCTTTCAATACTTCAATGGTTTGTTCATCTTTAAAGATCTTCTGGTACTCTATTTCTCCATTAGTTTATATTTTTTCAAAAATATTACATCGATAATTGCTATGGTAAAAAAAACTCCATAACCAATGTATTTGAATTCACAGTTAATTTTTATTTTTAACAATGAACATTTTACGTACAGAGAAATTACACACACAAAAATAATGCCAAAAATAATTTCCAAACACTTATCTGTAATTTATCACTTTGTATGATATTCAGTATTATGATATTTTTATAGTTTTCTAGGTGTGAAGTTCGATTTTTCTCTTCGGTACATTGTTTGAGGAATTGATACACATTATGGAAGACTAAATTTGAGATTGTTTATTGTGGTCAGGGTGTTTGGCTTACTGGACAGTACCAATCCTGGAGAAAGATATATTTCGTACTGTTATCTTTTATTTAATTTTAAAAATAAAATTAAAAAAAAAGTTTCATAACACTAACTTTTTGTGGAACTCGTAATTTTCTTTATTTATATTTATTATTTAAAATTTTCGTCTCAAAGTAAACTGTGACTTTAAAATTACAATATTCTGATCTTAAAGGTATCCTAATTATGGGATTCCATGGGTTGACTATTATTAATTTACATACAATATTTATTGGATTTTTGAAAGGGAAACCGCAGGTCATTTTGTGCTGGTGGAGATGTGGTGTGTTCATCGGTTTCTGAAAGAAGGTATAATGATCTGGAAACATAGTTGGCTTTGCTTTGATTTTAGTCTTTATTTAATTACCCATTAATTACTATTTACTTTAAAATTGGATTTATATTGCTAATTCTTTTTTTTTTTTGTTCTCTCATAGAGTTGTATATATAATATATATCTCATTAGTTTCTTTGTCTAATATACTATTATATATCAACTATTTTGTGTAGGGGGAGTGAAAGAATAATATAAAGAATTTTTCAGAACATTGTATTATAACTTCATCTATCTTATAGGCACATATTCGAAGCCACATGTCAGTTTTCTTTCTCTTTCTTTCTTTCTCGTAGTTGTAGGCAACATATATTGATATATAGTTGGAGTATATCCCGCCTGTATGTTTAGGAGAGTATATATATATATATATATATATATATATATATATATATATATATCTGCTTTCTTCTCTTCCTCTCTGTACCATTCAGATGCATATGCATGTGGTATAACTGTGTCGTTCTTGTGGGAATAGGTGGCTATTTTGAATGGCATCACGATGGGTGGTGGCGCAGGAATACTAGTCCATCGTTCATATATATCGTGTTGCAACTGATCATGAGAAAACTGTATGTTCACGACTTCTTTTACCGTTAACTGTTATCGTTTAATTCAGTTCTATCTTTTTATCTGACTGACAGTCATACAAATCACAGGTTTTCGCTATGCCTGAAATTCATATTGGTTTCCATCCTGATGTTGGGTCTTCATACTATCTTTCACGCTTGCCCGGTTACTTGGGTTTGCCTTCCATCTAGTACTACATATATTGTTTTTTTTTCCCACGTAAAACTTTTGTAACACTAATCAGCTTTGCTTTCTGGTTTAAACGTACGAGTGAATACCTGGCTCTAACTGGAGCCACACTTAGCGGAGAAGAAATGCTAGCTTGTGGACTCGCTACTCATTACTCAAACAGTGCAGTTTGTTACCTAATTTCAGCTTTTAATAGATGGCTCTGACCTGTTGAACTGTTATCTTAGCTGGCTCATTACTTAATTAATACTATTTGTTCTTGTCAACTGAGGCTTCCATTGATTGAAGAGAAACTTGGTGCTTTAGTTACCGATGACTTTTCTGCCATGGAATCTTTTCTGGCAGTATATGCTGACCATGCGTTTTTTGATGAAAGAGGTATTGTTCACAGGTATGCCTGTACATACTATACACGCAAAAACAAATTTCCTATTTTGTTTAACTTTTGTTTTTGGTTATCAAAAACTTTTGTACTGATTGTAATCATGTTCTACACTGACTCTTGAGCTTCCAGGTTTGAGATTCTGAATAAATGTACGTTTTGGCCATAGCACAGTTGAGGAAATTGTTATCGCTTTGGTAAGCGTACTTACTTTTCTGATAAGATGCAAAATTGACATTAATTGGAAACCATATACTATATTTGGAAGGAAAACCATACGGTTGTTTCAGGATTTCAAATGGATTTTATAAAAAAAAAAATTCATGGAGGTTTCCTCTAAATTACAAATCAGGAGGAGGAGGTCAATGAAATTTACATATCTATATGACAAAATTCCAATAACTAATAATGAAATTTACTCGAAAGTACGTTTTCGAATCTAAATGTCTAGGACAGGTACTGCCAATGATTTCTAACAGGTAAACTATACATAATTTCTCAGGAAAGTGAAGCAGCTAAAACAAAAGATGAGTGGTGCATTTCAACGCTCAAGAAACTAAGAGAAGCTCCACCTTTGAGCCTGAAGGTTGCTCTTAAATCTGTAAGTTGTGTCTGACATACTTTTCATTACACTTCAAACCATGCAATATCAATCATTCATGGCCTAAGGATTGGTTAAATAAACAGTGAAAACAGATACGGGAAGGCAGATTCCAGACTCTTGAAGAATGACTGATTCTCGAGTACCGTATGACCGTTCAAGCAGTTTCCGGGAAGATATCTGACAACTTCTGTAAGGTATAAATATGATTACTCTTTTTGTATATATAGGACCATTTTCATATATAGAACTTAATTAATTATAATAAACTCATATATTTTTCTGCGTTGTAATTAATTAATATATATTAGGGAGTACGTGCACGATTGGTGGAAATATCCTTTGCACCGAAGGTATATATATGTGTGTGTATTCCTCGTTTACTTTTTATCTTTAATGATCGATTGTTTATAATAATTAAACTAACAGATAGGATAATTAGCTAGTTAATTTCTAACTTGAATTATCTGAAATATTTATTAAATGCAGGGGAATCCGCCATGCTTGGAACAAGTTACAAAAGATATGGTAAATGCATATTTTGAGCGGCTTAGTTTGGGCGAACCTGACTTAAAGAGTTACCCAACAACAAGCTTCGTGAACTCTCCTATGCCCCTGCTATACAAACATGTATCTCAATGGCGTTCACGTAACCAAACAATTCGTTGTTTAGTTACGTGTATACGTGTATAAATCTACATATATATATATATATGTATGTATGAGAGTGTGAGAATTTTTTTTTTTTAGAATTACAACCCATAGTTTTCTTCTCTTTGCTTTACTCGATTGTTTCTGAGAATTATTCTCTCCGAAAGCCGAAAACGTTTTATCATTGCTTGTTTTGACAAATATATACATATATATATATAAAACGTGGAGTTGTTTTTAAATTTCAAATATGCAATCGACGGGCCTCCCTCCTCTATGTCATGTCGTTCGTTTCTAAAACATAACCATGACATGTCGTTCTTATATCCATTATGTAAGCCACAAGATAACAAAATCAACAACATATGAGGGATAATTTTCAATAATTGTCACTCTGCCCCCAAATTTATTATAAATTATTATCCCTCCCCCAAGCCGATAAGTGCCGCCGTTATATTTAACCTTTAGCCCCATTGGACAGCTAAAAAAACCATATTATCCTTTAAAATATGTATTACACATGAATAACATATTTATCGCCAAAAAATTATCTGAAAGTAATAATAATATAAAACAAAATAACAAGTTTAAAAAGAAAAAGATTAAAAAATAGTTTGAAATAATAATATAAAATAATAATTTTAAAAAATAACTTTTGAATCTTCAATTAATTTTTTCCTTTTAAAATTACTATTTTGAATCTTTAATTAATTTTTTCTTTTTAAAATTATTATTTTATATTATTATTATTTCAACCATTTTTAGTCTCTTTTTTTTTAAAATTTATTATTTTGTTTTATATTATTATTATTTGAAAATTTAAATTAATGATTACTTTCAAATAATTTTTAAGGGATAAATATGTCATTTTATGTATAATATATATTTTCAAGAGTGATAGTCTTTTAAACTATTAAATGAAGTCAAAGGTTAAATCTAACAGCTGCATATGGAGGAGGTGATAACTTACAATAAACATGAGAGTAGAACGATGATTGTCAATAAATAAATAAAGAGAGTAAATTGAAGATTTTCCGTATATAAACCTCGAAGCTTGCGATAGGCAGAAAAGTGTTACGACAAATTATCAACTTTTAAAAGACGCAAACAAAACCATTATCAACTTTTGAAAGACGCAAACAAAACTAGGAAGTGTTTCATGCATTATGCATATTGTTTCCAAGATTATTTTTTATTTATTTTAAGGACTCTTAAGAAGAGTTGGGTTATCTCAATTGTCTGATTCCTTAAATAATCATAATATTGTTTTGGGTTTGTTTTCTCTTACACTGTAACGCATTTACCGTACTACTTCTGTATACATCCTCTCTGTTCATGCAACTGCTAGCATTTTTACACGGGCCTTTTGTCCAAACTAAGGTGCTGTAAGTTGTGATAGCAAGAGTTAAACGAAGTGGTCATTTCACAGGTCCAAGCTAAGGTGCTACCAGTATCGACCATCCACTTGACACGTTGATGTGACAGAGTTACATGGCCTGCTTTATAAGATCCAAGCCCATGCGCATTAGTGGAAGACAACGTTAGCTTTTTCCCCAGCTTTTCTCTCCTTTCTAGCTGCCTGTTTCTTGTGATAAGGGTATATGATTCCCTATACAATGTGTGAATGATTTTGATATCTACTTAATTTACAGTGTACGTGCTTGGAAACCACGAGCGAGCAAAATAGTTTTCTTTTGTCAGTGTATATTTTTTTAAAGCCAAAAAGATATTGGAATAAATGACAAGCACATACAGTTACTATATATCTTGTTCTTTTATTCAAGCTTTGATGTACAACACAGCGTTAGCAGGCTTTCAGAAATTGCAGATTAAATTAATATTTCCTTTCTTAGCTTTGGAGATATGTAAAATTCATATTGAAGATATGCATACTTCTATCTTTTACCACTATTGGCCATTTGCTTAAGCTGTACTGTTGTCACAAAATCATTGGCATCAATAATGGCATAGAAAAGTATCTGATCTGATAGATATTGGGCCTACCAGAAACCATCGCAGAGCCTCAATCAACCATTTAAAAAATTGTTACGTTACAACATTCTGCATACTCATCTATAACAAGTATGCGAGCTAAAATAGAATATTTATATTTTATTTAATGTGGGTCTGAAGCATTTTTGTGATTATGATCTGACTTTGATTTCAGAAGTCATGACCTCTCCCATTAGTTAGCATAAAACTTTGTACAGACTGGCAAGGTCAAATCACATTATCAAGATTGAATGTCTCAGTCATATAAATCATGAAAAATTTGGGACCCTTTTCAGCTTTTCTTCGGTTCAAGCTAAAAGATAAGGATCCATAATTAGATCAAAACGTTTTTAACACAGATATACGCGATGATATCAACACCATCTCCCCTCCTCCCATCTGAAATTTTAACCCAGAAGCTTGATCAGCAGCCAGTGCAATTTGGTTATTTTGGCATGGGAAGAATTCTAATAATGATAGACTGCAACGACACAATGCTTCACAAATATGTATTGTTCCTAATGGGACAATTTTTCTACAAATCAAAATGCGGCGTAACTATGAACACTAGGCAGCCTGGCAGGTTGGGTCGGTGTTTAACGCGTACATGGTCTTACTGGGACGGCAAAGAGGTGAAGTTTGGTATTAGTACTGTACTTATCCCATAAATGCAGCAGCCTAATTTGACTAAACTGTGTGTCTTGTCGTTTCCTCATTGATTTGAGGTTACGATCAGAAACAGCATGTAAGTGACATTACACTAGCTGGATAGCTAGCAGCCAGCACTGGGGACTTGCCATGAAGTTAACAGTTTAACACCAAAATCAACCTACATTCTGTTTTTCTTCAAAAAATAATGATGATAAAATCATCGAAGTCATGATGGTGATTAAATGGAAGCGCAAAACTGAAGCCAAATTATTGCTACCTAGACAATGTTTTTGGCTGGGACCATGAGGGCAGTGGAGCAGGTTTGGCAGGAAGGAACCGACTAGCCAAATTGAATCACGTTGAAAAACCAATTATAATTTATAAAAATGTGCTGACCCTGTTCAGCATAAGTGGCTGGTGAGTTTGCTATATATTACCGTAATTGACCTCATGACGAGTACCCCATCTAGAAAATGCTTCTGGCAGATCAATTTCTGCTTCGCTTTCCAATATTGAGCAACAACGGATCTCCAAAAATGAAACAGAACATCCAATTTTACAGCATGCTCAAGGAAGGTGTTTGTTAAATTTAGGATGATAAATTTGAGTATGGAAGATGATAGATAGTGAGTCATAGAAGCAGGATCATACTAGAAAGTAATCCGACTGTGACTCGTATCTAAAATCATTAACTGGAAATTATCAGCAGAAAAATAATTCAATATTTGTCAAATTAGTCATTCATAAGCATAGAAATGTGCTTCAAACATCCAGTACACTATGAACTACAGTGATCTATCACTAAGACGGTACTTGAATGAATCGCTGTCGACAACTCTTGGCTTTATGTTTGTATTATTGCATGTAAATCACAAACTTTAAATGTAAGCCTCGCATTTGCCAAGGTGTATCTTAGTAAAAGAAAGTAAAGCAATCTTAACCGTCTGATTGAAAAGCTGCGCAATATGGCATCCATCCAAGGCACGACCAAGGAACAAAACAAAAATAAATAGAGAATCCGTAACCGTCCCTACCGCCCAACACGGTTCATGCATAGCCATTGGCTGATCACGCGCACACTTTTCGAACTTCCAACAACCGAAAGCCATAGGGGCGCTAAACCCACCAAGACGAAATAAAAAAGAGAAGTCTCCATTCGTCTCCTTGTATTATAATACGAATAATCAAATGCATTTTTTTATACGTACATGTGCTTACATGCATGAGTGTTAAGGAACCATCCCACTTATCCAGGATAATGTTTCATTATGGTTCTTAAATTCCTTGTCTTATTTCTTCGAGTTTTGTGAATTCTGTTTTGTCAGCGAGTTTTAATGACCTGAATTTATGGGGTTCAAAGCACTAGACGTTGATATTTGTTAATGTAATCTATTTTGTCTCACTGTTGTTCTGGGTTTGTAATGTCTCTGTATAAGAAGCTTGTTCATGGGTCAATGCTTCATAGAGAGAACTTTTAGGTTTGCATGGTTGGTTTGGTCAAGCTAGTCTATTGACACTAGGGTATTTTTTATTTTTTCCTAGTGCGATAGAGAAAATAACTTTTTGAGTGCTTTTGCGTTTGAGATTATAAGCAATCTTTACAAAATTCTTTTGGTTTTTCTCCTTTTTTTATTACCTTTCCGCACCACTAGTTGGGTCATTTCATCTGAAATATACTTATTTAAAAGCCAAAGCAAAGAACTTGTGCTTCAGCAAAAAATTGAAGAACCAAAAGCAGGTACTTTCAAATAGCTGGTCTAACAGTAACTTTCTTATCAGCTAAGAGGCTAAATATCGTCAGTGTTATCTTGATCATCAATTTGAGCATCTGATTTCTTCACTTTTGTTTCCTGTTATGTGCTAACCTTTACCTTCAATTCATATCGCAGGCTAAACATTCAAATTTTTCTAGCACAAGCAACAGGAGATTAATTAAAGGGAAAAAGGTTTTTCAGTTGAATACAACATTCAAAATTCAAACAGTTTCAGATTCAAGGACAACAAAGTTAGAATGGAAAATGGGATTTATTCAGATTGGAAAAATGGTTCTTCGTATGGCTTTGAGCATTTAGAAGAGGATGGGGAGCTGAAAGCAGCAGCATCTTTGCCATCAATCCCTCAGCCTCAAACACCAAAGGAGCCCATGGAGTTTTTGTCCAGATCCTGGAGTCTTTCTGCTTCAGAAATTTCAAAAGCTCTTGCTCAGAAACAAAAGCAATTGTTAGTTAACCAGAGTTTCAATGCAATGCCAGAAACCCTGCATACTCCACAAATCGTAAGTCACGCTTCCATTTACAACTAGCTGGCATTCTCTTACACAGTGACGACGATAGAACTGAGAAATGACTGAAATAATGTCCATCTCAAATATAAATGTTTCTCAGCTGTCGACTGTAAATGCAAGTTATTTTTCTTGGTTAATTATTCTTTTTTATTTCTCTTTTCATTTTTACAGTCAGGCAATGTAGTGAACTCAATAATTGCTCGGAGAGCAGGATCAATTGGAAAATGGTTTCATCACCACAAGGAGCTCAACAGTAGCAAGGTGAAGAAGAAAGATAGGATTCGAGTAGAAAACGCACGCATGCACTCTGCTCTCTCTGTTGCTGGGTTAGCTGCAGCATTGGCTGCTGTGGCTGCTGTAGGGAACACCGATGGCTCAGGCTCCAAAATGAACATGGCTTTAGCCTCAGCCACTGAGCTTTTGGCGTCACACTGCATTGAAATAGCTGAATCAGCCGGAGCAGACCATGATCGTGTGGCTTCTGTTGTAAGATCAGCGGTAGACATTCAAACTCCCGGCGATCTGATGACTCTTACAGCTGCAGCTGCAACAGGTATTTGCTATATATTTTAACTCTGCCTTTGAATAAGTTCCGAACTCATGCTAATTGTCAAATGAACATAAATCTGTATACATTCTTGAAATTAGCAGGACTTCTGAACATTTGACAATCATCCATATGAATTCAGTCACCAGCAAGTCCTTTTGAACAATGCACAACCAGTTTTTCACATAGTTGATCATTAATTAACAGAAACTGTTTTGCTTCTCTGAATTAGCTTTGAGAGGAGAAGCAGCTCTGAAAGCAAGATTGCCAAAGGAAGCAAGGAAAAATGCATCTATAAGTCCCTATGAGAAAGGAGTAGCAGAAACACATTGGCCTACTGCTTTTCGCACTCAACTGGAGGAACAGAGTCCCCCTTGCGAAGGTGAACTGTTGCAACTCACAAGAAAAGGTAATTTCTTTATGAAGTTTAAGCTCATCTCTACATAGATTGGCAGTAGCATAAATCTCATGCATGCTTCTACTGATTGCTTTCCTTTGTCATGAGGTCTTAAATTTTTAGTACATATTCTGAAATTTCAATAATGGTCAATGGGCATTTCATCCTGAAATACTGAAAGTCTGTGAATAGGTTGTAAAAACTTTCTAAGCATCAAACTTTGAAGCAAGATTGTTATACTTCCAGTTTTCCCCTGAATGTCATATCTACTTACAGTCAGATCATACAGAGTACCTTGCCTGGAAAATTTTTGTGTAAATGAATCTAAAATTTCTTGTTATTGGAATTTCCAGGAGTGCTCAGATGGAAGTTTGTCTCTGTCTACTTCAACAAGAAATCACAGGTAAAAAAGGCAACCCAAGTAAAAAAAAAAAAGTAGTGTCGCCAAATTCAGATGTGAATAATTTACTCAAACTGCTTTATTCTCAGGTCATAGTTAAGCTCAAAAGCAAACATGTAGGAGGAGCCTTCTCCAAGAAAAATAAATGTAAGCGCATATGCACTTTCTAAAGCATTAAAATTGTGATTTTTTGTTTCTTCTGTGATCATAGCAGTTTGTATTTTTCTCCAACAATGAACTTCCTTTATTCTTTCTTCTGTTGATTAACATCTGAATGCACTCCACTGACACCAGGCATTGTCTATGGAGTGTGTGATGAAAGCGGTGCTTGGCCATATAAAAAAGAAAGGGAAATTTCGGAGGAAAACTACTTCGGCCTCAAAACTGCACAGGGTCTTCTAGAGTTCAAATGCAAGAGCAAGATTCATAAGCAGAAGTGGGTTGATGGGATTCAAAGTCTTCTCCGTCAAGTTAGCAGCGTTGAAGCAACAGAACTTTCTCTGGAATCTTTGTGTATCAATAATAGCATATAGTGTGACTTGCGTTTATGGATACATAGTCCAAGAACAGAAAAATCTTTGTTGAGAGTTGTAACACGGCTTGAAATTTAAATACTGGATATATTCTTTTTTCTTTCGTAGTAATATAATAGATACAGAGGCAATGCAATGTGCTGCTGTTCAAATGTGAAGTCCTGAAGAGAACTGGCAAAAAGAGGGTTAGTTAAAGTTTTAAATGAATTATGGTTGAATACTTGTTCCATTATTGTCATGCTTGCAATACAATACTGCTGCACAATGGTTCAAAAGCTCTGATAGCAACCTTCTCTCTGCCTCTCTTCATTTTATTCTCTCTTTTATTTTCTTTTTCAATTTTGGAAAAGTTTCTAAGAATGTAAATGAGCCTCAATCTGAATATTAGTAATTTTTTACAAACATAATAATCAACGCATGTAAGTTGCATTGTATCGTAATTGTTAATCGAAAAAGAAAGCAGACAAGACACCATCGTATGATTAATGCTAATAAAAACTTTTAGTACAAGGTGCACAAGCAAGACACGTGCCCTGGAAATGCAATGTCTATATGCGATGTTATCTGCTTCCAACTTACCTAATGCCAACCTAAATGGACAAACTAACCAACTAGATAAAGCTCTCTGTACACAGATGGAACAGGGCTCTACCAGCTAATTTTATTTTACAAAATTTCTGCAACACACCAAGAAGGAACAGAAGCAAGGTCTAAGCATTGGACGCATTCAGCAAAAAATGAAAAAAGAAAAAAAAAATTGCACTAGCAATTTCAAAATTACACTAATACATGATCATCTCGGCAAGTTGCTGGAAAAAAGAGAAGATAACATTTTTCTGCTCAATCTCAAGTATCTGTATATGCAATTAAAATATACAAATGCTGGCGGTTTGTTTCATTAAATAGTTTACGACAATAATTGAATGTGCATGCAGAAAGCATCCTCTTCCAGCTTCTTTGTCATTTTCTTCTATCTTTTTCCTTTTAAAATACAACAGTCTTGTTTGTCTCGTAAGGTAACACTCGCAGCTCACAGTATGATTTTATAGCCTTTGCAAGACATCGTTTCTCAAGGTCCTCTGATTTTTGCACAAAACTTTGCAAATTATCTCTGTGGGAAACTCTCTCAACCTGCAAAATTTTATGCACTTATCAGGATTCTACATTAAAGGACAGTTAGATATGTAATATAGATAGTATACATAGAAAGAACTGACAAAGACCCAATACCAAAAAAAGTACTTTGGGCAGCGGCAGATAAAGTGCTAAACTGAGAATAAGCATGTCTATTAATGAAAAACTACAATCCAAATGTATGTGAAGGATGTAAAATATCCCTTTTGTTTATCAACACAGTTACACATCTTCAAAAACTACAAATCTATTAAAAAAACAGAGCTGTCTTGAATACTCATTATGGCTTGGGGTAAGTTAATCTTAACAAATGGCCCGTGAAGAAATTTTCTGAAAAATAATTACAGTTTCAAAACACACTATTAAGATATTTTAGTCAAGAGAAATGAGTTTCACATTCTGACTGGCACAGTACACAGGATCACCATAACAAATGGCAGTTAGCAAATTTCAAAGATTAAGAAGTTAGGCAAAGCTAATTTCAAGTTCCTGAGGATTAATAATGCTCATATTCCACCTAGCTCACACAAGCAGCTTCCCAATCACAAAAAAAACAGCATCTAGTGCCTTAAAAAAGAAAGGGGGTGGGGTTTGGTTTGTGGGGGGTGGGGTGGGTGGGGGGAGGAAGGGGGAACAGCATCTAGCAACTCCAGAAAGGAGTTCTTTCTTTTCATGCAAGTAAGTAATACTATTTAAGTGGTAAAGCCCCTGGCATTTGGTAGATCTGAGCATAGAAAATTTCACCGAAGTTATAAAGTTAACATCAATAAACCATTAAACATTGTGAGTATTATATATTAAAGTTGATAGAATCAGGAAATAAAAACCAAGTCAAACAGGAGCAACTGTATCAATTTTGGACTTCATAAAAATTACTGAGACTTCTAAAGCCTCTAAAATATGCAGTACATGAAGTGTGGTGACCATTACCACTGCCAATCTGATAAACTTTTGGACTAACAAGGTCAAGGACTTCGATGAAGGTTTGGTAAGTGCCCAATTTATGTAAAATATTGAATGCCTAGATAATACCAAAATACCCATCGCAGAACCTTGGTTCAGCAGGATCGGCACTGGGTAATGACCTATTGTAGACAATATGGGCTTCTACAGATGGCCCATGACTTCTTCATGCCTTTGTCCTGAACCTGAAAATCTTATCCCAGGTATAGTTGGTAGTATGTTCATCTAAGACTAGTTAAAATAATTTAAACCGCCGTAAATAAGTGAATTGTGAGGATTTAGTGCAATCAACGTAAACTATCAGAACCAATAAAAAGTTTAACAAGGCAACAGTATAGTAAATCACTAGCATATTGAAAAGTAGGAAAAAAGATACCATCTGTTCAATAATAGGCCCCTCATCAAGTTCTTCAGTTACAAAGTGACTTGTTGCACCAATCAATTTAACACCCGCATCAAAGGCCTGACAACATAATCTAGCAATTAAACGTGTGTGAAAAGTCAGGGGAGGAGAAATTGAAATGATTAGAACACTGAGAAGATGCACACCCATTACAGAAGGTAAAACAACCAACCTGTTTAGATGGATTCCCCCCTTTAAATGATGGCAAAAGACCATGGTGAATGTTAATTATATCCTTTGCGTAACTCCTTAAAAATTTACCAGACAATACCTGGGTAAAAAATATTGACAATGCAATAGTTGATTGAGTTACATCAACAGATATGCATAACATAAACATCCCTAACAGACCTATTTTGAGAGTGGAAATGGCTGCAAACGTAAACATAAGTGAGTGCAGTGGTGGATCCTATGAATGTAACCAGCCATAACAGCTCTGCACATGCGCTTCCAAATAGAATTTTTTCACATTAACAGGGTGAATACCATCAATGGTAGACACTGGAAGATCCTTTTTAATTTTCAATAATGATATCTAAATTGCAGCATTAATTGAGGATAAGGATTGGTTTATTCCTCTTATTTTAAACTTGAATTTTGACTGTTCACTGAATTATATTGCTCAGTATAAAACAAGCAGCAAAAGAGGTGGGCAATTGAGAACCTTATGCTGATTTACCTGCATGTACCTAGCTAGTACTAGAAAATCAGTATTCTGAACAAAGTCCAAAATCTCTTCTTCTCTTTTGTTCTCTTTGGTAGTTTGCAAATAATGATAAGGAATACCATGCCTTTCAAGGAATCGAATTATGTGGGTGTTCAGACCTCTATCATGATTACTGTAATAAATGTTAATGAGTTTAATCAGCATTCTTAAAAAAAATATATAAATAAATAATTCAGCTTGAAAAAATAGGGTTTCAGAAACTTCACCTTATCACACAATTTATTTCAACAGGAAGTCTACCTTCCTGCAATCGATGTAACAAATCAACAAGGCAATGTTCCTGCAATAACAACAAAAGGCTAGCTTTAATATCCAGCCATGCAACAAAGTTATCAGTGAAATACCAAAGCATACCTGCTTTGAAGCAAGAACTGCAATCTTATATTTGGGGTCTCTAGCTGGCACTCTGACAACAGATCTCATAGCATTGAACATTTTTGACAGCTTGAAAAAGTCCTCATCCATTTGTTCCCGTGGCCATTTAAGAGAGTCAAAAATAAACTCACTGCCATTTACACTTGGATTTTTAGCATCATTTGAGATATATATGTGTATGTGTGTGTATATGGATCAGATAACACTGCACTGAACTTATAGCTACAAACTATATCCAGCACTTGACTGACTACTGCTTAGTATCACCTTTATGAAAATTGCACAGAAAATGATATCAATCGGACCATTTGTGGGTTCACAGATAGGTACATGAGTGAAACTCGGTTCAAGTATAAATGAACTCACATGCATACACATTTCATTGCCCAAAGCCCCTTCTATTAAGAATTTGCACTGGGATATTCTTAAACATTGCTATGACACCAATTGCACAGAATAGATACTGTAATTATGAATACACACGGCATCAATAAGAAGAAATATTTTACAGATTTTCATTTTAAATCCTGACTAAAATAGAGAGCTAATGATTACATGATTGACTGCTCTGAAAAACTAATAAAATTCGAATTTTATTAGTTCGATTTTAAGTTTAGAATTTTATTGATAAAACTTATAATGAGCTATAGGCTTCCAATTGCTGATTCTAAGTAATAATAATCATCTTAACACTTAGAACAAAATTAATTGACATAAAATCAATCTTCACCCGCAGCAAACAAATCAACATATACGTGCAAGATTAAACTCCACTCAGAATGAAATTCAGAATAAAAAGACCAATAGGGTAGTTTACTGAAACACATTCTTTAGGTAAAATAAATAAACCAATGCAATATAGCACCTCCTTGAATAGAAGACGTTCTTTTTTTCAGGCACGAAAACATCAGCTACAAGTATGTTTCCGCCTCTTGAAGCAATACATTCTGACAGCTTTGCTACAATACCAACTCCATCCTAAATTCAAAAAGAGACCAAATTGTCAGCTCCAAAAGCTAAGCAGAGTAGTCCACCAATCCTAATATCAATCAATGAATGCAAAGAACATTAAAAAAAAGAAAACCACCCCCCAAACACAGAGACACATTCATGGGATCTCTTTAAATTGTTCAGTTTCACTAAGACAAAATTAGTTCTGGAAACAAAATAAAATGGCAATGGCAATGGCAATGGCGAAACAAGAAATTTTCTTTTCAGTTACTGAAATCAAGCAGAAACCAGTGGATATATGGAAGGTCAGAAACAGCAAGACTTACTGGGCAATGGAAGACGTGAATGCCATGGGTGAGAGTGGGAGAGAGGGTTGAATCGAGGGAATCTCCAGGGGATTTCAAGGATTTGAAGGACCTGTTCGCAAATTTAACAACTTGGGGAAGGCTTGAAGACAGCCTTTGTATCAGAGTCATTGCTTTTCCTCTGTCTCCGAAGTCCGAACTGCAACGAACACGGTGCAACAAACTGGGTTGGATTTTTCCTCAACTAGTTGAAACCACATAATAGTATGCCACTTGTTTTGCATTTTGTTTTTCCAACTAAACGCAGTGTCGTTTTGTTGGGTTAGGAAATGGGTAGATAACATTTCTGTTATAAGAAAAAGATTTGAAAATTTTTTATTTCAACACGTGGATGATTATGACTGGGATAAATGTTGGTCGGATTTGCGGGTGTGGCGAATCTCTCTACACTCATTATTATTATTATTATTATTTTTTAAAATTATAAGAGAAAATGGAGCGAGTAAATTTCAAAATATATAATTTTTATTCTTTATATATTTCTGATTCAAATTTAAAAATCTTTTTATATTTATATTTAATTGACAAGAAAGAACCAGATCCGTTTAATATTTTATTGGAAAAAAATTTATAGTTTATAAGATTTGTACTATTAAATTAATTAATTTTAATAATTTTAATAATATTAAAAATATTTATTATATTCTTATTTAATCGTTCAATTATTATTATATTATAATTTAAATATATAAATAATTAAAATATATATAGTATAATAAATATAATATAATATATAAAGAAGTATATTATTAATGTGTTAGAAAATAATAGGATTATTAAAACAATCAAATTAATCTGATAATTTTCAAATTTTTTGACGTTGAATGTATGGCTCATCTCTTTAGGATATTTCTGAAATTTTTAAAAGGGTTTAATTATTAATTACTAATTAAGGACTTATTTAATAGAAATGGATAAATTATGTATTTATTTGTGAAAGGAAAAAGTTACAGGATTTGCATATTATTATCCTTAAGATAACACTCATTTCATTCAATACTTTTAAATAGTCTTCGGTAATGGGAAAGTACATATCGTGATATAATACACTAAAGCGGGAATATTTTTACTTATCGTAATTAAATGACAATTATCACAAATCTTATATTCAATAAATAAGGGTAGGGTTTACAATATTTATAAAAAATAATTAATATATAAATGCCACCAAATGAAAAAAAAAAATTAACAAAATCTCGATAATATTATAAACTATTAACTCAAATTATAAATAAAACAAATATAAATATACAATTAATATTTAAGTATAACTCACAACTTAATTGTTCCGATCTCTTTTAATAAAATTAATCCGTCAAATTTAATTACTAAATTTAATTCCTCTATTCAATTGAAGAATTCTTAATTCAATTCAAGAATAATTCTTTAATACATGAGTACACAAGTATATATAGTATAAGTCAAAATATAAATTCTAATAGCACCTAATATGTAATTAATATATGAAAAATTTAAGTAAACTTCTTTAATGAAAATAGGGTTAAATCCATTTCATTTATAACACTTTCCTTTAGATTATATCATTTTTATTGGAATAAATTTTGTATTTGAGAAAATATCATCACTAGATATTGAATATTTATATTGTTACCTCATTAAAAACCTTACAAGTAAATTCCGATAGAATAACTTGGTCGAAGGAAAAAAGAGTATAATACATCATTTGTCAATATATTTTTCATAACCCTTCAAAAGTTATACTTCTGAAAAAAAAATCTCCCTCTCAAGATGACATATATTAATTAGTAATTTATAAAGTCGATGTATGCCAATTGTCTATATCAACTTCTCAAAAGTTGATATAAACAATGACTTTGTGAAAAAATTAACAAAATCTTCATTGGAATGTATTTGTTTAACATCAATCTGGTTGCTTTGTTGAAGTTCGTGAGTGTAGAAGAATTTTGGTGAAATATACTTTGTTCTTTCACTTTTAATGTATCCTTCTCCGAGTTGAGCGATACAAACAGTATTATTTCGTATATTATAGTTGGAACATTTATTGTAGCAAATAACTTGCATGTACTCTGAATATGATGGATAATATAATGCAACCATACACATGAACGAGTTACTTTATACATACTAGAACCTCAAAGTAATTAGAAAAGGTAACAACAAGAGTTTGTTTCATAAACTACCATGAAATAGTTGTATTATTATAAGTGAAAACATATTCGATTTGTGAATGAGTTTTATGAGGGAGGATCAAAGAAATAACCAACATTTGTAAAACCAACAAATCCTGAATTTCGAGTTGGTCCATTAGAATAAAATAATCTCAAATCTACCTTTCCATAAAGATACCAAAAATATGTTTAATGCCAATGCAATGCCACCGAGTAAGTTCAGAACTAAATCTGGCTAATAAGTTCACAGAAAATGTTATGTCTGGTCTAATACATTGTGCTAAATATAATCAAGTACCAATGACATTGAGATATGGTTCTTTTAGACTAAGTATCTTTTTCTTTTCTTTTTTAGGTTGAAAATGGATCTTTTTTAAGATCAAAAGACTGAATAACCATAAAAGTACTTAACGGCTAAGCTTTATCCATACTAAATTTTTTCAACATACGTAGATTCATGGATAAATATTTCATTAGACTTATACTTGACATATATGCTAAGTCTATATTTGGTTTTCCCCATATCTTTCATTTCAAATTCCTTTTTCAATTATTCAACAGTTTTTAATAGCTCTTCAAGAGTTCCAATTAAATTCATATTATCAACAAATACTGCTACTATAGCAAGTTCATATTCTAATTTCTTTATGAATACACATGGGCATATAGGATTATTAGCATACCTTTTTTTTTATCAAATAGTCACTCAAACGATTATATTATACCACATGTGCCTAGATTGCTTTAATCCATACAATGAACTCTTTAACTTGATTGAATACAAATTATAATTTATTGATTTATATGCTTCAGCTATTTCAAATCCTTCAGGGATTTTCATATAAATATCAATATCAAATGACCTATATAAATAAACCGTCACTACATCCATAAGACGCATATCAAGTCTCTTTGAGACTGCCAAACTTATAAAAAATTGAAACGTAATAGTATCCTCACAAGAAAACATGTTTCATTAAAATTAATTTTAAGTCTCTAAGAAAAAATTTAAGTGATGAGATATGCATTATATCTAATGATCTCATTATACTCATTACATTTTCTTATAAATATCCATTTATATCTAAGGGGTTTAACATTTTCAGGTGTCTGGAGTACAGGTTTAAAAATACTCTACATTTGGCAAGAAAACTAAATTCTGTTTGAATTGCTTATTTCTATTGAGATCAATCATATCTTTGTCTACATTTATTCATATTTTATAGATCGCAATCATCTCTTATAATTTTAGTAACTGTTGTAGATGAAAATATATTGTCGACATCTATTTTATTATGATTTGACACCATATGTGTATATGTATAATTTGTAGACTTTTCTTTATTTCAAAATTTTTGTGTCATTTTAAGGGCTAATACTTTTTTAGAAGCTTGTCACTTTAGGGACTTGTGTCTTTTCAAGGGCTAATACTTCTTTAGAAGCTTATGTCACTTCAAAGACATGTGTCACTTTACGACTATTAACTCTTTTGAAGCTAGTGATTCAGAAAATATAGGTATACTTATTGTTCGAGTATTATTTTCAACAAGATCCTGAATTCTGAATCATTTTTTCGCGAAATAATGTTTTTTAACCAATTGGTCTACCACACATGTGACGTGTAACAAATGATTCAATAACTGCCTTTTGATCATATTGTTCTTCAAGAATAATTACCCAGAGTAATGCATTGGCAGCTGATATTTATGAGTTGGTTACTCTTACAATATTAGTAAATGCATATGGTAACTAATTTATAATTTGTTAAAGTTGCACTATCCTTCGCATTTTATTTTTTTCACATTGATTAGTGCGATGATCAAGATAATATAACAGATATTTTCAAGAAAGTAGATGTCTTACTTAATGAAGCATTTTATTTTTTCTAATGGTAGAAAAACTGTCATTAAAATGACAATCACAAACCATACAATAATAGATCACTTGTAAAAAGTTCAATATATTTGATAATAAATGATGAGTTAAAACTAACATAAATCTCATAAGATATTGAGGTCTCATCTTAGTGCATTGTGAATGTACTATAGAAACATATACAGCACAACTAAAGTGCGTAGATAAGATATATCAGTTAGATGAGCAAATACGAGTTACAGTGAAGAATATTGATAATAATTCGTAGATCTAAGGCAAATTATTACTGTAGCATGTAATATAACATGCCCTCATATAGATATTAGTAATTAAATATGCAATAATAGAGTTCTAGTAAGTACCTGAAGTCTCTTAATGAGTTATTCGGTTAATCTATTTCGAGTATGAACAAATGAAACTAGATGTTCTACATCCATCCTCACTAATGTGCAATAGTAATCAAACACTTTAAAAGTAAATTCACCAGCATTATCCAAATATATAGTCTTAATTGAGTGATCAAGAAAAATATGCCTTTAACTTTGTAACCTATGTAAGTAATCTAGTAAACATGTAGATAATAAGCACACATGTGATCATTGGGCAAATACATCAATTTTGACCATAAAATAATATAATGGTCCACTAAGTAGATGAATTGGCTCACAAATGTGTCCTTGAATTCTTTGTAAAAATAATGAAGACTTAAATCTACTTTTAGAAGTGGATAGTCAAGTCACTAGTTTACTTTGAGACCAAATGGCACAAGTATTTTTACTAGACAATAGAATCTTCTGATTTTTTAATGAATATCTATAAGAATTCTTAATAATTTTACGCATAATTGTAGATTCTTAGTAACCAAGGCAATCATGCCATAATATTTAAAGATGATTGAACTTCTTGTTCATTACTGCATAGTTTTCAATTGCATATATGATTGTATAATACAATCTATATAAGAAAGTTGAATGCTTTTACAATATACATTTGTTGCTTGAAACATTAAAAGTAATGCAAAGATACTTTACATTATTCTAATTTAAAGTCTCAATATGATATCCAATTTCAATCAATATCTTTAAATCTAAGTAGATATATGTTGGATCTGCTATAATACAAGGCATTATGTATACATAGTTTAGTTCCACTTGCTAATAAGATCAAGTCTGTAGAACCTGGTATGATATTCACCTTAGCTTAATTATTTTCAATTCTGAGAAATAATTCTTATCTCAAAGAATATTGTGTAGTTGCATTATCAACTAGACATATATTCCAACACTCTGTTACTGGTGCTTTCTAGGCTCAAGGTATGAAAATGCATTTCAACATAATCCATGAAAAATATTGAAAGTATATATTTAGAACTTCAGGTTCTAATATTATAATTTATATTAAAAACTTTAGGTTTTGATTAAGAATTTTATATTTAGAATTTTAGGTTCTGATTAAGAATTTTATATTTAGAACTTCAGGTTCTTACCTTAATTACTAGAACTTTAGGTCCATTAATTGATATATAAAATTCCAGGCTCATACAAATAATATATGGAATTTTAAATCCATATAAATGATATTTTGTAGATTTAGAACTTCATGTCCTAATCTTGATAATTCAATTTAGAATTTAGAATTTTGATTAATAATTTCATTTTTGAATTTCGGGTTCTGATTAATAAGATTACCTCTAGAATTTCAGGTTTTAATTGCCTCTTTATCTGCAAGCTTCAAATTGTAATATAATATGTTATTCTTATTTTCTGTTGTGGAAGATCCAATTTAATGACAACCACAAAGCATACTCACAAGGATATTTATACAATAACAATTATAATAAGAATAATATAACATGAAAATATTTAATTAACAAAATAATATAAGAAAAATTAAATACTTCACAAACTTGAATCAACGAATTGTACTGGTAACGTGTTGTAAATTATTAGCTTAAATTATAAATAAAATAAAAATAAAGATGCAAATAATATTTAACTATAATTCATAATTTAATTGCTCCGATCTTTTTTAATGAAATTAATTCATCGAATTCAATTCTTCTATTTAATCGAAGAATTCTTAATTCAATTCAAGAATAACTCTTTGATACAAGAGTACACGGATATATATATAGTACAAGTGAGTGGTGTAAATTTTAATAGTACCTAATATATAATTAATACATCTAATAAATAACAAGTTTAAATAAATTTCTTTAATAAAAATGGGATTAAATCCAGTTCATTTATAACAAATAATAAAATAAAAAAGTTTTTTAACTTGATTGTTGATATGGGATTGGGCCTCGGGATATAGATCAGGGATTGGTCTATTGGCGAACTAGCCCATATAAGAACAGAATAAATATAAATGACATTTCCAGATGGCAAACAATCGAGTTATAACCGAAGCTTACCGTACCAACTTCACCGAAGGGAAGCCCAGATCCACGCAGTGACTAACTAAACCCAGAAATCCCTTTGTCCGGTAGCCAAATCTTCATTACAGGGCAAATTTCTCTGCTCTCGCTTTTGAGTACGATTACATTTAAGATTCACTTAAAGGCCAAAGCAAATTTTTTTCTTTTTGAAAAAAGGAAAGAAAGGAAAATGCCGGTAAGTTATATTCTCGCTCAATTTCTTCTGAAATTAAGGATCCAGATCTCATGTGATTCTGATGAATTTGAGGTGATAATAAGGTTATGATTATGTGTGGTGCAGTTCAGGAGAATAGTAGAGGTGGAGCCACCGAGTCCGTTGAGATATCTAATAGGAGCGGCGATCATGATGATCGGAGTTGTATTACCCGTCGGTTACATGATGTTCCGTAACAAGCGAGTCCCTTCTACTTCTTCTTACTCCAAACAGACGTAGGTGTGCCTTTGCTTTTGCTTTTGGTTTTCATTTTT
Source organism: Melia azedarach (assembly GCA_028052125.1). NCBI lineage: Eukaryota > Viridiplantae > Streptophyta > Magnoliopsida > Sapindales > Meliaceae > Melia > Melia azedarach. Next base: position 5,083,222 of record CM051401.1, on the reverse strand, counting down.
CTGATTTGACGTTGTTTTTCCTTCTCTCATTCAATTTCTCTGTTTTCCCCGTATTGCGTAATTTTATGAACTAAGATGATTGGAACCGACTCATGGATTTGAACTATTTAATTGTGTTGACACTGTTGAATTTGCTGTTGAACGAAAGTGTATGACTTCTGGATTACCAATGAACTAGATCTGTTCTGTTCTAGTTCATTGGTAATCCAATGAACTAGAACAGAACAGTGGTTTGAAAATTTTAAATGTAACGTCTTGCTATATTTTGATCCTTTTGTTATGTTTAATTGCTGAGAAGATAAAATTTATAATTGTCACTCCTTATTAAATAAAGGAAAATAGTAATGCCAATTGAATGGAGCCTTAGTTTATTATTTGATTAGTATTGATGTGCTCTTATGTCTCTGAAAACCATTTTCGACATTCTATTGTTTAATCAATTCTTCTAGCAGCTATAGTTGGATGTATTTTCCACATTATTGTTATTTGTGTTATCTTGTTTGTTCTGACATTATTCTTTTGTAAATTGAGACAATCTAATATGAGATTCTTGGTTGTTTCTCAGGAACAAAGTTTTGATATAGAGAAATAGCAAAAGAGGGATTTTTGAATGTTGATCAATGGATTATGAAGTCTGAAGAAGATGAAAAAGGATGCCTCAATAGATCTGCAAATATAAATGTACATGTATTGAAACTTCAATTCTGTCATATTGGTTGGTTGGAATGCTAATTCTAGTTTCTAAATGACACAAATGTGGTTTGATTCCATTTTTCTCATTTGGTTTTTCAGGCAGCCTTATGAATGTCTATTTTATACTTGCTTTTCTTTGTTGGAATAATTTTTTTGGTTATTCTTTCCATCATGCTTGTGACAACAAAATGGTGATCATTGTACTTGTGTCTTTACTCTTTCGTTGTGTTATTGTTGCTGTTTTTTTTCCTTCTGTTTTTTTATCCTTTCTTTTGTCACATGGATTTGGTTTTATTTTTTATTGTAGGGGAACTAGAATTTGCTTTTGTTCTTCTAAGGCTGTTTGAAGCTTCTGAATCAGAAGTAAAAGGTATTTAAAAGATATCTGCAAACAGTGTAATGATGTAAACTTACCATGCTTCTTGTGGCCTATTGTTTCCTTTTCCAAGCTGCTATATAATACTGTTGTATGAAGTTAGTATTATTTTATTAGTGAAGTATGTGCTTAGTTTGTTCATCTGATGAATTGAATCAGCTTAGTACAGTGGCTTTATTGAAAGATCTAATTCTGGAATTGTCTAAAAGGGTACTGGAATTAGAACACTTATTCAGAGTTAATCAGCTCCCGTCGTGTTGGTATTGATTTGAATGCTTATATGATGATTATTGAAGGTGCATTCCGAATAATTAGAATGGCCTTTCTATTGTCAATTTGGAATATGGTTTGAGAACATAACAATGGGGTGTATTTCTCTCTTATTCTTAGGCAATTCACGTCTTCACTATTTTGTGTGGCTCTTCATCTGTTGTACGGTTGCACAGGCAAACAAGGGTGATGTAAATTCATAAAATCTGCAATGCAGTCTGCCGGTTGGCTTTCATTTGTATGTTATTTTTCCAACTTTTGGGTTTGGGGTTATGGTTACATGTTTCACATTCGAGCTAGAGATGGGTCAAGTATTGGTATCAGATTATATATTCAGAAAAGTTTAAAAGTGCAATGTATACTCTATTAGTACTTGCCGAATGCCAGTATCCTTCATGTTAGGTAGAATACACTTAATTTTGTTTGGTAAGATTTCAGTCCCACGTATTGTACATGCAAAGACATTATCGTTTTAAAGTTTCTCTTGTTTAATAGGCGAATACAGCCCTTCATCCAGATCTTTTGCTAAATCATGAATATCAACAGCAAAGCCTCACCGAGTTTCAGATGAAGTAGAGAGAGATCTCTGTTTACCTGGCATGCAGCGAATAGGCTCCTCAGTGAATAAAATAAAATGGCAAGACTAGTAAGCACTCTCGTCAGATTGCCAATCACATGCTAAAACCCCATGGCAAAAGAATCAAAATCGTTTGTTAAAATTAGTAGGAATAGTAACCAAGGTACATTTCAGGTGATGAACCAACTAAACCACCTAGACCACCACAAATAAGCTTTGGTTAATTCAACAGTGAGTCAGACCAAGAGCCCTATGAATCCCATCCATGATTTGTTATGGTATTAGTAGATAAATATCAGAAATACATTCCCACAAGCATCATTTTGATGGCAATGCACCTATGATGAGACACTATCATTGCAAGAACCTTGCCACTTACCCAATGCTTCCCCAACACGAATCTTATCTCCACGCTTGACACAAAACCTGAAATCAGAAGAAATATCCCCACTTTTAAGTGATTTTAAAGTTGGGGCCTGGAATACAAGTACAACGGTTGATCCCATGTTGAAGGCTGCCATCTGCAAGGGTCAAAGCACAGAGGAAACAATGAAATCAAAATAAATTGCTCAGGCACTACATGCCAAAAGAAAGACGGCTGGAGTAATTATCAACATGTATTCTATAAAAATGCCACATCATATTTCTTCATAGTGAACATCGAATTTAGTGAAAATCGAATCTATCACAATGAAAAGGTTCAAGAATATGTCAAACTTTATTGATGCTTGACATATTTTATATTTTGGAATTCAGTAATGGAACTAACACAGAAAGAAATTTTACAAAATTTTAAAAAATTGTTTTTTTAAGTAGGGAAAAGGAACTAGATGATTCAAACAGATTGTTCAATTGTGGCAGTACTAGTAAATAAAATTGCATTTCTTTGCTTTTATAATTATCAAGCACCAAATTCCTAAAAGTCTATTAGCATCTCTAACCTCGTCTCCTTTCTTAAGCATCACACCAACTCCTTCAGGTTCATATACCCGTTCTTCTGGAGGCTCTGAGTGTAACAACTTCTTCCTTGGCCTGTTTGTCCGAAGTTCCGGTTCAATGAAAAGCTGCCACAATTAAATTTGAACTAAAAGTCAGCAGTAGAAGCTTAAATACGAGAACCATTAATAACACTACTGGCCTCTTGTTGGTGTACACTGAACTTGAACCTTGAGACTATTTTGAGACTAAATCCCCAGTGATTTGGTAATGGTAATTGTTCATTCTACAATTATGAGCTAAGAACTTTGGCAATTGTTGTGTGTGAGTGTGTGTGCACATGCATATGGCAAAGCAAGCTATCTTTCCATTTCCGAACCCCTATGGTTCACTGGGTCTGCATTAGAGGTCATTGCTGGTTGAAGTATATGCACTTGAGAAAAGCTAGTTAACCTCAATTGAACCAATATTGGTTGCTCCAATTGCAGCAATTGCCATAAAACCTTCTTGCCACATACCTTCAAGCACAACCTAATGACATGAAAAAACATAAAGCTAATGGTTAAAAACCATATATATCAGAAAAGATAAGAAATGTAATTAACGCAAAGCATATCCACAAGTTGAACACTAAATTGATTGGCAATGAAGAAGAAAATTGAACTTAAACACATTCAAAATATCCAAGAGAGAAAGAGATGCCTAGTAGCAGGAGCTAACAAATTTTAAAAAATTGAAATGCATCTACACAATAAGCCCTCCAGTTAAAGAACAGAAAACTAGCAGCTACGACAATAAACATATGTAAAATGAAGAAAAGGCACAAATAACAGCAGCTATTACAAGTCAGAAACATTTCACAACAAAAAGTTGTAAAATATAACAGCTAACACTTCACCTATCCTTTAATTTTCAAATAAACAAAAACCAGTGAAGAACTGAAGATCGCTAGGCTGCTACAAAACAGTGTCTGATTAACAAGAAACAAATAAAAACTGTCAAAAACTAAAAGTTACCCTTTCATTCTCAACATAAAGATTTCTGATTGTTCTTGTAGCACGTTCATTCAAAGGAAATAGGCGACCTGCAAAATAATATTCAGTTAAAAAACAAATAAAATACTAGCAAAAGTAAGAAAGGAATTGATTGTCGGAATATCAAGTGGAAACCAACAATTGGACAATGGATTATAACATCTGCATATGAAGGTTGTGGACATTATCTTTTTTCAGACGGAGCAAAAGTTGATAAAGGATAGATAAAGACGTTGTGAAATGGATAGAGTAGACATTATTACAAATAATTTATTTGATTCTCTCATCCAATGTTTAAAAGTATCATTTTGCTTTTATTCGATAAATAAGGAGCTCCACAATGAACAAACAAAATGCTTGCTGCCCCACCTTTTAGTTCAACCCATATCCTCCATCCCTCCCTTTTACTATTCCCCTTTTACCTGAAACTATAATAGTCTCTCTCTTCATCATTCTTATTTTCATGATATTTTTCAAGAAACACAATGAAGGCATCTCAAATGGAAACCAAGAAACTGGAAAATGTTGATAAAGAAAGTTCAATCAACAGAGAGGAGGCATTTCAAATTCAAACTCAGAACCATCATATCCAACAAACAGTACTCATTGTAACCAACATAAAAAGCAGTTACCCGAAAAATGCCGACGAACAAGAACATTCCAATCAACTGGTGAGTGCACGCGATGGTAATCTCCAGGTTTCAGGTATATCACACAGTAATAAAGGCCTTTCATTGGCCTGTAATAACATTTTTAACAGAAAGTAAATTTACTTATATTTCCACTTCATGCCGTAATGAAGCAGGTACTATAGAGGACAAATTTGATTGCGTAGGAAACAAGTAAAATATGTATTAAACTCTGAGAAAACCAAAGCTTATTTAAGTAAATTTTATATTGCAAAAAGACCCTAGACAGCAGTACAAATCCACAGCATTCATGAAATGAATTCAACTAACCATGAAATATCATCTCATTCAAAAAGGCCAGACAAAATCTTAATTACAAGAATTTCTAACATTCTTCAGTTTCAACAAACTATCAGATTCCAAGAGTGGACAAAATTGAAATGATAGTTGGAGGTCAGAAAGCATTTGGAAAATTCTCAATTCTGTTAAAAGCTAAGCACATCATGCCTTGAGCCCAACAAAGAGAGTACTCTAACTTCCTTCATAGAGCCTTAATTTTCAATAAAGAGGCCAAGTGTAAAATGTATTTCAAACCAACAAAAAGCGGCTATAAAGCTATCAACCTGTCCCCATTTTTCAACTAGTGTGTTCAACTGTCCTAATGACACAATATAAATCTACATAAAGTTCAAAAATAGTATCCAAAACATAATCAAACATACAAATATAAGATTACCGAGCTGACATGGCATCACGGACTTTAGGAGAAGCCAATGAAATTCTCCACCATGATTTCTTACGCTTCTCTGTAAGAGTACATTCCTCTTCACCACTTTCTTCTCGCATATCACCTTCAGCAATCATTGGAAGAAAGGGGCTGGAACCGAGAAGAGAAGAAACTGAGTAAGAAAACCCTTTAACTTGCTCAATCATAGCCCCTACTCCTTTCAACTCTCCAAATCTTAGAATGATGCCATCAACAGGACTAACCTAGCAATACACGAAACACAATCATACAAGTTCTTTAACAGTTAGCAACACTTCACTGGAAAAATAAGATGTACAAGGTGCTAGTTACCAGTTACCAGACAATGCAGATCAGGATCAATAGGCCTGGAACCTTCTTTCAATGTACGAACAAAGAACTCCCGTAAAGAAGCATATTCATCCAGAGGCAGAGCTGCTTCTTCCAAGTCTGTAATGCAAACAAGAAAATGGTTAGCTATGTATCATTTATAGAAAATGATTGATATCACACCAATTTCATCAAATAATAAACATCTAACTATGGCGGCAAGACAGCTATATTAATAAAAAAAAGACAAGATAAGATACAAGAGTTAAGCAATCATACTTGAATGGAATGCCCCAGCCCATGCTTTATAAACATAAGGACGCATCCAGACAGGAAATTCCTAAAAACATGTTAGCAATTAAACTCATGAAAGAATAAAGAAACAAGATCACACAACTAAAAATTTGGAGCAAGAAGCACAAATTAATTGAGAAAAAAAGTGATTGGATGCAATTGTGTCGAAAAAAGTACACTCATATTGAAAAGAAAACCTGAAGTCAACATGAATTAAACAATATAAGAGAAATTGAAAACTCATTTTTCACCCAACCTCTAGAAGCAAAGGTAATAAATACTAGTGGATCCAAAACCTGCTCATGGTGACAAGAAACACTGTTCTGCCTATACCATCTTGCAGTATTATATCCACAAACAATTAGAACACCTACACCAGCATTCCACTACTATGGCGCTGAAATAGGCTTATCACAAACAAACTACTAAAACTGGCATCATCAAACAGACAATCTGACTTTTGGGAGTGCCAAAATACAGCGTAAATCTCAAAACAAAAAGATAAAAACATAGATTATAAGACATGGCATCCTCAAAATATTAGAACTTTACATGAAGTGAATTCCTCTATGAATAAATTTTATTGGTTACACAAACCGGTGCTGGATAGGGAAAAAAAATTTCCACTTCATTAAGAACATAATTTTTTTGAAACTATCTCAAAGATTAGTTCAGCTTTCATAATTCCTTTCATTTCATATCTAATTGAGCTAAGTCCAGAAAAGCAATATTCCAACTTACAAAACCTATCACAAGGGAACATTTGCTTTGAGTACTATGACAAAGCAAGTACAGACTCACTACGAAGTAGTTTCTTCATGTAACACTCACTATTGACTGTATCTGGAGTGGATAGTTATATCCAGGACAAATCAGAAAATAGGAACCGGAAAAAATTTTAACTGTCACATAGTTGAGGAAAATCAACAACCCATAGACAAAACATAAACAGATCGCATAAGGGAGTTAGAAACTTTTGCCTACATATTATGATGATAACTTACCACACTTGTCAAGAAACCCCAAAACCTGGAAATGGAACGTAAAGGTAGCATTCTGAGAAATGAAGCCTGAAAGTCAGCAAGGTTAAAGTCAAAAGTTAGAAATGAAGTTCCAGCATGTGAAGCTCAAAACACATTTGAGATGTTGGTATAGACATATTACTTTTACATCAGGTTTGAACTCAATTTCAATCCCTTTCTCCCGTGCCTCTTCAACCTATCACCAATAAGAGATGGAATACACAAAACAAGAGATATAACCACTAAAACACCTAAATGTTGCATATTGAAGAAAATATTGAGCTATTCAACATACAGTTAGAATTGTAAATTTTGGAAAAATATAAAACAAAATATGTACCTTCTTATCGTCATAGAGCCGGCGAGCATGAAGAGCACCAAGCATAAGTAAAGTAGCCAATGTGGCACCGGGTACCAGAAAAGTATTACCTGCACACTTTGAATTCTTAGATTTTAACTCAATTCACTCACTTCTTCGCTAACAACTTATTTTGCATTCAATACTACAAAAAGCACTTTCATAATAACATTAACTAATCAAATGCTTAAAAACAAACAGTAGAGAATACAAATTCTTAAAATTCATTTTTCGTTACTAAAACAAGTAAAGTAAGCTAAACATTGAGTAAAGTAGAATGAACGACCTTGGGAATTATTACTGCCGCCATTGAAAGATGCACGAGCTTGAGGTGTTGTTCGGAACTTTTTCAAAAATGAAGTGGAAAATTGACGCCATTGATGCTGATGGTTCGGCCGTAAATAGTGAGGAGAAATGAAGACTCTATTGGAATGACGAAATTTCATTGTTGGTTCCGTTTGTTTTAGAAACAGAGATGTTTGCTTCGTTAGGGTTTTTGTGGAGTTTGTTCTTTTTGAGTTTCAGTAATAAACAGAGATGTGCATATGTAATGATTGCAGAAAACGGAGACTGTAACAGCCGTTTTGCGTGTCTGCTATACGTTTTAGCCTCGCTACCACGACACGAAATTGAGAAATAACCGAAAATGCCTTATTTTTTTTATTTAAAAATATCCCTCAATATAAGTTATTGAGATAATTTCAGTAAACTATTTAACTTTAGGTTATATTTCGTTATGATATAATAACTATACTGAAGCTACAATTCAATCTATAAAAGTAAACAAAATCTTACAAAACTACAAATTCTTAACTTTCATCTACAAAAATTAAACGGAGTGAGGGCGAAATCGATATTTTATTGAAATTGATTAAAAATAATAATAATAAAATCAAAATTGTCTAATTGAAGACAAAAAATCGAAGTTAAAAAATTCTGCTTGGACCACACACTTACAGTGAAAAAGAAAAAACTCGTTCATGCAAAACCCACCATTTTTTAACACAACAAACCTTTGAATTGACTCAAAAATCCATTGTAGTCAATTATCGATTGTCGTCGTTGCAATGTTGTAAGTTGAAGAGGTTAGTCGTCGTAGCAAATCATCGATTTCGTAACCCGTTGGTGCTAAAAGAGGTGCAAATGTTAGAATGTTGAAGATAGTGCAATTAGTGAGACTAGTGGTAATGATGAGTTATTATCAAATGTTGAAGACAAGCAAAACTTAGCTTTTAGTTATGATAAAGAAGATCAAACTGGTACAACAAGTCTAATGAGGTATCTAGATAGACATAGTTATGAAACATCTACTGATGGACAACACAAGTTAGAGGTTGGAGCTGTGCTTGATCTCATTTTCGATGAGTTTTGAAAGATGTAATGATCAGGGGAGGATTTGATATTGAGAGAATTTACAATGACAAAAAAAGGTTTAGAGTAAAGTACTAGGCCGAAGGTTGTGAATGGATGGTAGCTTGTGGGCAACTTGTTGATAGTGGAGGATTTATTATAAGGGAGTTAAAAGGAGCACACAGCTGTATGAGATTTGGCAGGACAAGAGCTGTTTCTATAGTGTAGATTGCCGATCAGATACGGGGTTTGGTGGAATCCAATCTTGAGGTGAAGATATCTATTGTCAGAAATTATCTAAAGTTAGATCACAGAGTCAAAGTCTACAGAATGATGTTATACAGAGCTAAGAAGTTAGCACTACAACAAATTGGTGGTGATCATGGAAAGGGGCACGAGAAGTTGTTTCAGTATCATGCCATGATACTAAAACACAACGAAGGATCAATGTGTAAAGTCATGTGTGACAGTTTAAGCCAGCCTAGTAAGACAATATTTCAGAGATTCTTTGTGTCATTTAGTGCATAGAGAAATGCTTTTCTCAATGGTTGTAGGCCTTATATAGGCATTGATGGTTGTCAGTTAAGAGGTGAATATAGAGGAATTTTGCTTGCTGCAATAGGGGTTGATGCAAACAATGAGATTCTCCCTCTAACAATCGCAATATGTGAGGTTAAGAATACAGATACATGGGCTTGGTTTCTGTCCTTTTTGCATGACTTTTTAGATGATGGGAGGCAAATTACATTTATGAGTGATCGGCAAAAGGGTTTGGTTAGTGCATTTGAACAGGCATGGCCTAATGTATACAACAGACATTGTGGGAGGCATATTTATGCCAATTTTTGAACTTTATACCCAAGGTTTGCTTTGAAAAGGCTATTCTGGAGAGCGTGTAAGAGCACCAATAAGAATGACTTCTTAGATGCCTTAGATAGGATGAAAGATATTAATGAAAATGCTAGAAAATGGTTTGATAACTTAGAGGACTACTCATGGGCTTTGTGGGCATTTGACAAGAATTGCAAAGTTATTGATCTAACCAACAATATCACTGAATGTTTCAATGAATGGATAAGTAAGTATAGGAACAAGCCTTGTTTGACATTATTTGAGGAGGTTAGATGCAAGTTGATGAAGAGATTCACAAAGAGAAGAAAAAAGACAGAAAAGTGGTCTTCTGTAATTGCACCCAGGTTGAAGAAAAAGCTTGATGAAATATGTGAGGAAAATAGAAAGCTCAGTGTGAAGTTATATGGCGACACTGTTTTCCAGGTGAAGGATATGTTCTATACACCAATGCGATAGTTTATTATGAATGTTGAAGGTAAAACATGTGATTGTGGCTTTTAGGAGTTGGCTAGATTCCTATGTAGGCATGCAATAGCCTGCATTAACTACCTCGGACACAAACCTGAAGACTATATTCCATACTTTATGACAAAATAAGCTTATCTCAGTACGTATGCAGTAATGATTAATCCTATCTCTGATCATGTCACATGGGGTGAAGGGGAAAGACCTAAGATTACTCCTCTTCTAAAAAGAAGATAACCTGGAAGGCCAAAAAAACTAAAGAGAAGAGAGGCAAGTGAGCCTATGGGGTCTGGCAGGTCATTTTTAGTTAAATGTAGCTTTTGCTATGGCTACAATCATAATGTTAGAACCTGTCCACTAGCTTCATCCAATGCGAAGAGGGCAAGATTACATCGAGGAGAAAGTTTGAGTCAAGTATGGTTTTTTGGATCAAACTAGTTGAATATCATTTAACATTATAAATATCTATTTGCTAATTTTTTTTCATTGCGATAGCCAACTGATGGTAAGTCTTCCCAATCATTTCATCAACCATCATCGCAACAATCATCCATAAATCCAAGAGAAGCAGGCACAACTAGAAAGATGAGTAGAATGGCCACAACACTTAGAGGAAGAGAAAAAGGAAGAAATACAAGGCAGAGAGGTATATATATAACAATATATTTGGGATTTTTAATCTGTTTTTATATATCCACAACTTGCTCACATTGGTTCCTTACATGTGGCATTGCGACAAATACAACAGGTTGAAGGAAGTCCAGTGGTTTACAACTTTTTGAAGTTAAATGTTTATCATTTAACATTTTGAATTTGAAGAATTATCACACATGGGTATTTCTGACAGACTATGGCATTTGGTTAGCCTTTTTTTTTGCGGTTGTGTTTGAAATTTCAGATATGATGATTTCTTCAAACTGTGTTCATTGTCATTACATGCAACCTTTATTTCATTGGCTGTTAGGTATATTCAAACATTATCTATTACTGATACTTTATTATTATGTTATATTGTACTGTTATTAATATAAGGTTAACAGGTTCCAAAAATATTTTTTAGCTGCTATTTTCTTTTTATTATACTTGCATTTTATTACATTTTTATTGCTACAATAATAGAAATTACAAATAACCATAACATTATCAACATTAACTTCCTTTCGACCTTTAGCAGCCTGAAGCATACATGTTTAATATCTTCACCAGTTAGTATTCCAGGGTCAAATTCATAACCATCCTCGCCATGCATATTGTCAATCTCAATGTCATTAGAGCACCACCATTCCCAATATGGGCATTTCCTCATTCTGCATGTCCAGAACAACCTGTTAGGGTTCTTTGCTGTTGTTGAAACCATCCCTACAGCTTACATTCGACACGTGCAGTATTTAGGCTTGCATTTCACATATCCAACACTTTCAACATCTTTACCATAATTACCACTTTTATGTGAGCTTGAAGACATCGTTGTAATGTTGTTGAAGCTGCTAAAGATGTAGTAAGCTGCTAAAGACAACATATTTGCAAGGATTTTGATTGTTTTTGAAAGGGAGAGAATGAAATGTTTGTAGAAGTGAAATGCAGGGATAAACATTGAAATAGAGTTCTTGAAATCGAAAGGTAAATGGCAAGGTTTGGCAAGCTTTTAAAACCAAATTTTTAGACTTTTAACCGTTGCAAATTGCAACGGTCAATTTTGTTTAGAGACTAAACGACAAAATACAATTAGGGTATTTTTGTAATTAATGCTACCTAAAAAATTAAGGGCAAAATCGTTATTCAACACACTCCGTTTAATTTATGTGGATGTAAGTTAAGAATTTGTAGCTCTGTGAGATTTTATTTATTATTATAGACTGAATTGTAGCGTCAGAATACTTGTTGTATCACAACGAAATACAACTTAAAGTTAAATAGCCAGCCAAAATTATCCCTAAGTTATTTAATAAAAAATTTATTTTATTTATTTTAAATAAAATTACTCTCATATTTACTTTAAACTAAAATTCTATTTTTTCACATGATATCACTTAAAAATAAATTTTAACTAAAATAAAATTTTGATTTTATTCGAAACTTATTTTTGAATGAAGTAAAATTTTTACCTTATTCAAAATAAGTTTCAAGTGAGTAAAAATATAACTTAATTTGAAATTTATTTTTCGAGTAAAGTAAAATTTAATTTCACTCCAAATTTATTTTTGAATAAAATAAAAATTTTACTTTACTTAAAAAGTAGATTTTAAATAAGGTCAAATTTTCAACTTACTAGAAAGTTATTTTCTCAAATAATAATAAAGTAAAAAAATATATTTTTAATTTAAAATAGATATGAAAATATTTTTATTTAAAAGAAGTAAAATAAGATATTTTTAAATAACTTTTATTGAGAGAACATTTTTTAATTTTAGGTTATAAAGTAGGATATTTTTAGTTATTTCCTCACAAAATTAGTAATATTATTATAATAATATGATATAAATAATAATAATAATTAAATATAATTATTAAACGAATTAAATTAAAATTTTAATTTTTAACATGATTATTAAATACATTAAATTAATTTAAAATATGTTATATTTTTATTTAATAAAATAAATAACACGAATTACTGTCCATGTCTTGTACGCTTGTTGTATTCCTACTCTCTGCCCTTGCGTTTTAAGATTTTTTTTTTATAACTACGTTTTAAGTTAACGCGGTAAAAAAAAATTTTACCATACTACCGTTTTAAAATTAGTGATACGTCTTTTGCGATTGCTTACTAAGTAAAATTGGTAATTAACCAACTATACATGACGATATGATAATATCACGCACTACAATATTCACGGAGGACATGTCGTTTACTGTGGACAGCATAGGTTCGATGCTTTCTAATTTACATATTGTTGAAGAATGATGATATTTTCCCCTGTAAAAACATTTACCCGGCCCGCCGCATCGTAAAAGTCACGCGGATACAATCCTCGTTTCATATTACGCTAGCTGACGAGCTACTGAGCGCCACAAAATTTATCAGTAACTAGAAAAGACACTAACGGAAAACTGTTGACTTTTGAGAGGGAGAAAGAAAGAAACGAAGCTCGCAATAAGAAATCATGGCTGATAAAGATACGGTTAAGTATGGGATCATAGGTGTAGGAATGATGGGAAGAGAACACCTCATCAATTTGCACCATCTTCGCAGCGAAGGCGTTGCCGTTGTCTGCATTGCTGACCCTCATCCTCCCTCTCAACAACTCGCCCTCGAATTAGCACACTCCTTTAACTGGCCTCTCAAGGTTCGTATACAACTTTCATTACCAATAAGAAAGTTTATTTCTGAGTAGGCTTTTAATGGATTAATTTATGCACAAAGCAAGGTTTAGATTCTAACTATACTGTAATTTGACAATTCCCAAAGTAGGTCTTTCTTGAAGCTTATCGCTAAATGATTATTAGTAGAATAGTTTAACTGATAAGTTGATCTGACAATTTCAAATGATAATTATTAACTCTAAGTCCATTACTACTTTGTAGTAATTTTAGTACAAGAAACTGTATCTCAATGGACAGTTTTATAAAGGTTTTCTCAGGGCATAAAGAGCTATTGGACAGTGGGCTTTGTGACGTAGTGGTTGTGTCCACTCCAAACATGACTCATTATCAGATTCTGATGGATATTATCAACCATCCAAAACCTCATCATGTACTAGTGGAGAAGCCATTGTGCACAACCGTTGCAGACTGCAAAAAGGTGGCTATTTATTGTTATGCTTTCTGCTTTGCTTGTGTTTGATGGTAAGAATTTTGAATTTTGACTTTAATAGAACAGGAGATGTCAATATCTAAAGTTTTGAAAGAAAGGAGTTCTAATCACCCTTAATACATGATCCAGGAAGAAGCTTTCTTTTTGGTGATCCTCTAAATTAACATGTTACTGCAATTGAAGATTCTTGCATTATCATAAACTTGTTTACTTATGCTTTTGAAATTAATCGAAATATAATGCAAGTAGGGGGCAAGGGCTTGGACCATGGTTTATCATAAAACAGCCAAAGCCGTGGAAACAAGTGTGTGAAGGAAGAAACGTGTCTTATCATCTTGAAATCGTTTATATTTTTGTGTGTAAATTCTGCACTCTAAACCCCAATATCCCATGATGTTGATAAAAATGTGATAAGTTATCATAAATGTTAATAATACTGCTTGAAATGGCATTTTAGACATACCATGAATCAAAGAAGGTAGAAAAGTAGGAAAGGGATATTATTGTTGTTACTCTGATAATGATGCATGCTGATCGTTACTATTTTCTCCCTGAAATATGTGGTCTATTAATTTTATTGTGTATTGGAATTAGGTTGTAGATGCTGCTAGGAAGAGGCCAGATATACTGGTCCAAGTTGGACTAGAGTACAGATACATGCCGCCCGTTGCTAAACTGATACAAATAGTTAAGGGCGGAACGCTTGGACAAGTGAAGATGGTGGCAATCCGAGAACATCGATTTCCTTTCTTGGTTAAGGTAAATTATACAACCCAAGTTTATGCTCTTATTGTACCTTTTATCTTATTGACTTGTACACGTTCTAGGTCAACAATTGGAATCGGTTCAATGCTAACACTGGGGGTACTCTGGTGGAAAAGTGCTGCCACTTCTTTGATCTGATGAGGCTCTTTGCTAGTTCAAATCCCCTACGTGTGATGGCTTCTGGAGCTATGGATGTCAATCACAAAGATGAGGTTTATGATGGAAAGGTAACCTTCTGTTGGCTTATGGTTGATTTATCTGATAGAAAGACAATAAAGCTTTTTGTCTTGAAGTTGGGGTACTAGTTTAGTCTTGAGGCAATAATCATGGAGAAAGAAGGAGAAACAACAAAGTTAATAATGAGGGAATTGGAAAGCAGACTTCCATTGATTGCAGATGAAATATTTGGAGTCTGCTTTTGCAATTAGTACAAATTTGATTAGCTCAAGTGTCGAAATTAGCTTGTGTCTTTAGGATGCTGGATGAAAAAACTATCTTGCCACAAATATTTTAGTGATATGTGATATGTTTATGTTAATTATATTGAACTGGCTTCTACGTCCAAAATTTGTATAGTAACAAATGAGGGGGGGTTTTATCTGTTCATTGACTTATAACCCTTGAGCATTCAACCCGGTTTTTCTGTTGTATGCTCACATCACATTTGAAATATTTACATATATTAGAATCTTAATTGCTTAACATCTTGTATTCAACTTTTCTTTTTCATTTCAATATAATCTAGAAAGTTTTTAGCATGATAATTTTTAAAGTTTTGGCTATTGTTTATCCTTCTTTTCTGGAGTTTGATACATTTCAAAATTTAAAATCTTATTTTCAGCTATGTTACTCAAAGTTGCTTTCAACAATTTTACTTATGGTTCAGGTACCAGACATCATTGACAATGCTTATGTTATTGTTGATTTTGAGAATGGTTCTCGAGGGATGCTTGACCTTTGCATGTTTGCTGAAGGGAGTAAGAATGAGCAAGGGATATCTGTTGTTGGTGACATTGGAAAGGTAAGATTTCTCCCTTTCATCTCTCTCACGCCACCCACTCTCTTTCACCTCATTTCCATTTGACCATCAGTTTCATCTTCCGTATTTTTCCATATGTTGAACTATGTAGGTTGGAGTATATGTTTTCTAACTCTAATATAACTCATGTTATGAGTTTGTTACAGGGTGAGGCCTTTGTTCCTGAGAGTATTGTGCGGATTGGTACTCGAGAGGCTGGAAGAGCTGGTGTCCAGACCTTAAAAGCTGCAGATGATCGTATAAAGTGTGTAGCTTTTGCTTAATTTTAATTGTTTCATATCATGCTCTTGGATGTTGTTTAATCAAAACAGAAATTGATTTATTTTTCAGATATGACGGGCTTCACCATGGTTCTAGCTATTTGGAGCATCTTAACTTTTTGTTTGCAATCAGAGGTAAAGGAACACAAGCTCCAGAAGTTGATTTGCAAGATGGCTTGATTTCAGTTGCAATTGGAGTTGCAGCGCAGGTTTCCATTGAGACGGGCCGATTTGTTACAATAGAGGAAGTCCTGGATGAACTTAATTGCAAATAGTTTAAAGAAAATGAAAGCCGCAGTGGCACTAGGGTGGCTGTATTTTTATTTTAGTTGTTGTGCTCCTTCCTTTTTTATTCAACTTAAAAGGTCAAAAACCTTGTATAATTATTTCTGGCCTAATAAATAAAGCTTGTGAAATAGTAGTTTAAACATTTCCAAATATTTACCCATCATTCTACAATACGCAGCTCTTGTTTTCCTGCGTACGCAGCAGTAATACACCTTCACCTTCATTGCATAAATATAAATGACATTGTGACCCCATAGATTTGATGAAGCAATCAAATAATCTGCTGAAGTGGCACTACTGGTTGAGATCCAGGTGATAGACTTTGAGCATGTAATGATAATTGTAATAGAGAAGAGGCACTATTTTGGCCCAAATGTTAATCACCACCTCCACTGTAAAGTTAAGGGTTTAATTTTCACACCTCTTTTCTCTTCAAATGTATGTTTAATTTCTTCAAATATCTTGAATCGTCTATTTAATATGATTTTGATACGGTCTCCACAATACCTAGTATATAATGAAACGAAATTTCAAAACACAATTAAAGAATTTTTCAAATTTTCATTTACAATTTATTTCAAATTTATAATAATGAGTCAATAATGTTGTAAATTTTAAGAATATGTAATATGGATCTATTTAATTTTTAATTCTTGGTTATTTAAAATATAAGAATATATTAATATTTAAAATTAGCTTTTAACACCTAATTTTTATTTTTATTCTTTTAAAATTCTAAATTCCTGCCAAGACCGTTGGTCCAACTTCCCGCTAACGTTTACCCCATTCAATATGTGGTGCGCATTTTAAGCAAACTACGCACTTCGTTCAGTTTAGCAGTAGCACTAGATTTACTTCTATAAGTAGGCCACAAATTGCCGCGCATTTGCTCGACTCGACCTTTTGATCTCCACTTTATCGGCAAAGTGAAATGGAAGATGACGGAGGAGAGCGATCGAGCTTCGTAACTGGTCTCATTGAGAACCGAGCTAAAGAGGTACTCTCTGTTTGGCTCTCGAGGAAAAGCACAAGAAGAAAAGTAATTGACAAATACATACATTTTTTCTAATTCTAATTTCAAATTTACAAATAAAATGAGTTTCGTTATTCTGTTATGATTCTTGTTGCTTTTATTTTAATAATTTCCATTTTATTTTCTTCTGTAAGAGATTTTGTCAAGATGATTGCATGTGTTTTTGTTTTAATCTCGTCTCCAATGTCTATTCTCATTTTCCTTTTCAAATTATAGGTCTTAGATAAGCATCTATAGTTGTAATCATTTGTTTAACCATTACAAAGCGAAAAACTACTGATGTAATATATTGTTTGTAACTGCAATGAGAAAGGCTGTATTTTATATTTTTGAATCAGGGATTGAAGCCAGAAACATAGGTGTATCATCTTTATTTTTGTTTATTCCTTAATGTAACATTAGCAAAGATCTTGAGGTGATGGAGCTGTTTCTTTGTATATGATTTTTTCTTACTAGTGTATTTGACGTTTTATTTTTTCACGAATTGTTGTTTTGGCAAGAAGTGATCCAATGTTTATTCAGCATTCAATTATGTATAAGCCGAAGAAAACAAACTTCAAACTCGAGAATTTAACAATTTAAACAAGAAGAATAATGCTAAACAATTCGAATTGCTAAAATATTCTTGGTTGCGACTTCATATTAATAAGCTAAATTGAGAGTCCAGTCTTCTTCAATTCGTGTCATAGTTTCAAACTGAAACGGTAGGATATGGAGTTTACGGTGAAAGTAATCTTATTTTCCTAAGTAAAATACTACTCCAAACTATTATATATAGAACTTTGACTATTATGCCAAGTACCAGAGGGCATATGGCAAGCTCAAATCTATTCCTTAATATAGAATATCTATATTACACGTGGCAGTGATTCAGCTTCAAATTCAAAGAACCAATTAATACTTGTTTCTGTTGTTTGAGTTGGACCTTAATCATCTGCAAAAGGTTGGAATGTGCTATTTGAAACTGAATCTAGGAATAGTTATGTTTATTTCATTTTTTGTATTATTACTGAAGTATCTTTACCTAGTATTTATTGAGCCTTCAAATGGAACTCCTAGATAAATTAGATTTTCACTGAAGTATATAATGCTTGAGTAAAACCGATTGTCTCAACAGGTCGGGGTAGCTGCTTTTGACTTGAGGTCTGCTACACTGCATCTTTCTCAATATATTGAAACCAGCAGCTCATATCAAAATACAAAAACCTTGCTGCATTTTTATGATCCCATGGTGATCATTGTTTCTCCAAACAAACTGGTGCCTGATGGTATGGTTGGAGTGTCTGAATTGGTAGATCGATTTTATGCTTCAGTCAAGAAGGTGATGTCCTTTAAGAATTCAAAATTTGTTGCTCTTCTTTTTCTCTCTTTCTCTGAATGTATATGCAATTGCATGCATGCGTTTTCTTGTATATGTGATGTACAACAATAATATGAGTACATAATTTGCATGGCTAATGAATAATATAATATGCTGATTCATGCAGGTTGTTATGGCTCGTGGTTGCTTCGATGACACCAAGGTTCTATTGAATACTTCTCATGCTTGAGAGGTGCTTTAGACTATGGGTGCTGACAGTTTTCTGTTTGCTGAAATGTCATTTGTGGTTAATCTTCCAGGGTGCTGTGATGATTAAAAATTTAGCAGCCAAGGATCCGTCCGCCCTTGGTCTGGATACGTATTACAAGCAGTATTATCTCTGCCTGGCTGCTGCTGCAGCTACTATAAAGTGGTATTAGAATCGATTACTCCCTAGTGCATGTGTATGAGGGTATCTGTGCATCTTTGTGTGGATAAGGAACAGTACAACTCCATAATGTCCAAATCTGCTCTTCAAAACTCTTTTCCAAATGCAGTGTGCATAGATGGAATCCTTGCCTTGAGTAACTATGGTTTGTGTCCAAGGATTATAAAGAACATGATGTCTTTGGATTCTGTGTAGTTTTTTTTCCCAAATTATCTCGCAATATTGTAGTTTTAGCAACTAAGTAAAACCTTTTTCAAGTCTATCTATTACGAGTAATTACCTACTTGCTGTCCTTGTCAGTTTTCTGGTTCTGAAAATTCAGTTTCACCTTCATGCACAGGATAGAAGCAGAGAAAGGGGTTATTGTTACAAACCACTCCTTATTGGTATGTCCTCTATAGTGCATGCTCCTTTGCCAATGGTTAGAATAATAAATATGATTATCAGTGGTTTTGTTCCACAGAACAATTCTCTTTCTTAACACTTCATATTTAATTGTTGGAGCTTGTGGCTGCCTCTAGGCAGTTTAAAACCTATTATCCTACCTTCTGTTTCTCACATTCTCAAACCTGTTCTAGCTAACCCTTTTTTTTTCTTTTTTCCAAATTATACTACCTGCTACTACTTTTTATTTATTAGCACCCTGTTTATGTAGTTGACATCTTATTGAATTTGTTGGAGGACATTATTTTGACTGTGATACGGAGTTTGTCATTGCCTATGAGAAAAATTTTTTTAGAGTTTTTGGTAACTTTTCCTGCATGGAAATATCTCTGCCAGTATTTAACCGTAATCTATATTTGTGGGAGACTATAATCTGACACACAAACTTTTGCTGGATATCTGGCTTCAGTTATTATGAGTCTCTCAAAGGAAGAGCCTTTATCATTCAAACTTCTTTTGTAACACTTGAATATTCTGTGTCTCTAACTTATGTTAATGAATGGTCCAAATACAACATAGTACTTAAAAGGATTTTCTTGTCATTGTTTTGTGATGTGTGGCATGGAAGGTTTTGTTAAGACATGCAAGTTCTCTAGCTGCTTCTTGAGAGATTTTACACAAAATGTAATAGTAGCTATGCAGATTTTGTACTTATAATGAATAGCTCAGATGTACCACTTCAGTTTAACTTCCATGAAACACCTTTTAACCTTTTATGTTTACAGTCAACTTCACTCTGTTTATTTGGATGATTCTAACCTTCTCCATCATTGCGTTCTCACTTTCTCAGGTAACTTTTAATGGATCATTTGACCATTTGAATGTTGATGCTACTAGGTATTGTTGGTTCCTTCTAGAGGTCTAATAGTGTTTTATATATCACACAAATCAGAATTTTGATAATATTATTTTCTATAGAAAAACTGATACTTCCCTAGGATAGATTCCACTAGAAATTTAAAGTTTTGATATTCTTTCTACTTATTTGGTAATTAACAGTTGAGTTTAATTGCAGTGTCCAGAATTTAGAAATTATTGAGCCACTGCATTCTGCCCTTTGGGGCACAAGCAACAAGAAAAGAAGTCTGTTCCATATGCTGAAGACAACAAAAACTATTGGAGGGTATGTAACAATTGACAAGTTGACTGATGCAGCATGTCATATTAACAGCTGTTTCTGATTTTTTTTTCTTTTCCTGTCTTCATTTCATATATTGTTTTCTTTATTTCTAACAGTACGCAGCATAATACATATTTACAAAAACACACAGACACGCATACAGAAACATTTTTCTTCCCTTTTGCTTTTGGAAAATTTTGCTGATAAAATTTAATAATATAGTGCTCTTTGGTCTTTCTTTTTGCAGGACTAGACTGCTGCGTGCCAATCTGTTACAGCCCTTGAAAGATATTGAAACTATCAACACTCGTCTGGACTGCCTGGTTAATTTTGCATTTGGAATTTTCAGATTAATCTAGTTTGAAGCATTATTCCTAAGTCATTCTCAACTGTCCTTAGATTTATTTGTTTCCTGCAAAGATGCTGATCTTCCATGTTTATCATGCACAGTGATTCTCAATTGTCCTTAGATTTATTTGTTTCCTGCAAAGATGCTGATCTTCCATGTTTATCATGCACCATCAACTTTGGCAAGAAGTATATCTGTTTGAATCATATGTTGTGTTTATTATGTGCCAACATGACTGAATAGTCACATTGCTCTTTAAATTAGTTATGATTTAATTCAATATGGTCAATTTCCTTTCTTCTTTTAGAATTTTTTCTGTTGCACTATGGAGGCAGATGGGTTTGTGGAAACCATGCTGCTAGCGAGATTCATATAGTATAGACTCATTAGTAACGTCAACTGCCATGTTTTACTTCCCATATCATTTTCAATGTGTGACATTCATACCAAGCTCCAAAAATCATAGGCATTCTGGTGCTAATAGCTTAGATTGAAATTTCTTTATTTGGCTGTATAATTTCAAGGCCCAGCAATTAAGTAGCAACTATCTGCTGAAACTTATACAATCTTGCAGATGAAGTGATCATTTTATTTCTGCAAAATGTCTAGTTATTGCACAACTGCCCGTTTAAATTTAGATTTCTCTGTAACTCTTGATGTTATGATAGGACAGCTCAAATGACGGTTTTAAAGCCATAACCTGTCTTTTCAACATTTTATTCCAGGATGAGCTGATGAGCAACGAGCAACTGTTCTTTGGACTCTCTCAGGTTCTGCGTAAGTTTCCAAAAGAGACTGGTAAGCAGAAATGAAAGGAAGAAATAACTAAAGAAATGCTAGGTTCTATGTTCATTTCTTTAAAAAAAAGAAATAACTAAAGAAATGCTAGGTTCTATGTTCATTTCTTCTCCATTTGCATCTTTCATGTGAATGTGAACTTACGTACCCTCTCAGATAGGGTACTTTGCCACTTCTGCTTCAAGCCAAAGAAAGTTACGAGTAAGGTCTTGGATGTTGATAATGCTAGAAAGAGCCAAACACTGATATCAAGCATTATTCTCCTTAAAACAGCTTTGGATGCATTGCCTTTACTTGCAAAGGTCAGATTGTTTTAGTTTCCTGTATATATAATGATTTTAATCCAACTCAAACACATTTTCAGGTCCATGTTTTTGTAACATTTTAGGTGCTTAAGGATGCACAAAGTTTTCTTCTTGCAAACATATACAAGTCTGTATGTGAAAATGAGAAATACACTTCCATTAGAAAGAGGTATGTTACAAAATATGTTCCAACTGATGGATCATTTGCCTCTCTGTCTGCATATGTTGATAACATATAAAATTGAAGATATGTTAGACACATGTATTTTTGTTTGGAATTCTTACATTCTATTGGCAAAAAATACCAGGCTAAAATATTTTATGCCTAATTAGGAGGTAATTTAATAATACTGGCAATTATTTTTTCCTTGAAGTTTTTATTCACCACATCTTTTACATTTATTTCAGCATAGAGTGCTTTTCTAATGCCCTCATGGATCTTCTATTCACAAGGCCTCTTCCATGGCCAAAGAGTAACTGCCTGCTTTAGCAGTTATAAGATATTTCCAGTGCCTTTCCAACATTCCTTTTTAACATTATTCTCATTTTTAAGTCTTTATTAGTTTTTTTTTAGTGAACAGGTAGATTATGTGTCCATAGTCTACTTAATATTAATGAAGCCCAAACGTTGCTTTGACTGTGCAATTGTGAAGCCCTTTTCTGGTGCATCATTGTTCTCAAGTGACCAGGACGTTTATTTTAAAATTGTCCAGAGTCTAGACCCATGCTTAAATTAAAGATTACTGATATGCCCCTCTTGACTGCATCAATTAAGCTTCTATTAAATTTTGAGAAGGTACAAAGCTAGACAGAAGGAAATAAGGGAAGATGATGCGTCCTCAACAATAAGCAGTTCAACCGAATTTATATGACGATGACAGTGCTAATTGTGACAATCATTATGAACTATCTGATAATATGAAGTTTTTTATTGAAGAGAGATTAGGAGTATATGATAGTTGAATACCATGTTGTGTGGTTTTACTGACTTCTTTCCCATGTAGTTTTACAAGTGTTTAATAAGACACCGTCATTTATGTGTGTCATCCAGTAACAAATATTTGTTTTCAAGACTTGGCTAACCATAAGCAGCTTAGCTTGTCCTCTGATAAGGCTCCCTTTTCTTCTTATATATTTATTCAGAATTGGAGAGGTCATTGATGAAGATGTGCTGCATGCAAGGGTTCCCTTTGCTGCTCGCACACAGCAGTGTTTTGCTGTTAAGGCTAGAATTGATGGTCTTTTGGATATTGCAAGAAGATCATTTTGTGATACCAGTGAAGGTTTTTTTCTTTCCTTTAAATTTATCTTTGTTGTCTAGTTCCCTTTTTAGATGTGGTATTGTACCAATCTGAAAGCATTCCAATTAAAACTGACAGCTATACATAATCTTGCAAACAAGTATCGTGAAGAGCTCAAGCTGCCAAATCTGAAGCTTCCTTTTAACAATAGGCAAGGCTTTTACTTGAGCATTCCACAAAAAGACATCCAGGGAAAGCTTCCCAGCAAGTTCATTCAGGTTATGAAAAATGAATCATAGCTTTTCATAGCAACTCTGAATATATGGATGTCTCTTCTCATTAATTATTTCTGATTTTTATATAATTTTGAGATTAATCAGGTCGTGAAACATGGAAATAATTTACATTGCTCAACATTGGAACTTGCTTCTGTAAGTATTATAACTATTTGAACTATTACATATCTATGCATTTTGTATGGGCCCATGATCTTAAATGAAATTGCATACTTAAAATCATTGTAATTGAGTGATGGATGATTGTACCGTATCTTCATCAAATTACATCAGTATTTGCTGATTAAGGTAGAGTTACATAGAAAGTGTTTTATATTTTAGGGAATGATCTTTGATTATGATGTAGGGTTTGATTGGCTTAGCAATGAGTTAGATATGCCAAAATGGCTTTATGCTGATTAAATTTTGTTTTGGTAGGGTTGCCTATTAATTTTTCCTTAAAAGGAAAAATCCTGATAGTTTATGATAATTGCCAAGTTTCTAAGAACCTCAATTGTCACTCTAAGTGCTGCGAATAAATTATATCAGGTTGTTATCTTGACATTGTTTGGGAAGAACATATTTCGGAAAAAATGATGATCCTAACACACCAACTAAAATGATGAGATCCACATTTGCCCCCATTAAAATGACATATGTTGTTAACTCCTTGCTGTGATTTTGATAGTATATACTATAATTATCACCATAGGTGATTGCTGTCCTTTATGAAGTTTTTGATGTATTGATTCATTTAGCTTTTTATTTACTAAACGTCAAGGTTGACAATGATGAGAATTAATAGCAAGATCTGGCATTTCTACATGTGATTGAGAACTCATTTATATTTCTGTGTCAATATCAATATGTTACCTCATATATAAATTGGTTGTGCACTAAATCATTCTTTCCAGGTCTTAAAACATCTCCATGTTTTACTCCATTCCATGAATTTATTTGCAGCTGAATGTCAGAAATAAGTCTGCAGCTGGCGAGTGCTATATAAGAACAGAAATCTGTCTGGAAGGTTGTGATAGACTTGTTAACTATATTACATGTTTGGAATCATGAGTTCATTCATAACTAATGGCAATATCACTCTTGATTTAGTGAAGTCTTAATTTCTAGAAAGCTATTCGCCTTCTGATGCGTGGGGCTTGTTTTATTAAGTAACAACCAGATTTTTACTTCCCAGATCGATCTGCTAAGTGATATACTTAAGAAAATTATCACCATTCACCATTTTGATTTCAGTTGCTGGATGATATACTCAGTTAGCATTAAGGAGAATGGCCAGTTACAGCTTGCTGTGCTGTTCATCTTCTTCATATGCTTTTTACTTGGGTTTGTGAGGGGATAAATGGGTCAGTGCAGTAATGGTCCGTGAGAGAAGATGACGAGATGTCTGCACTCATGTTTTCTGACATCTATATGAACGTTGAAGAATAGGAGATTGATAATTTTTCAATGCCTAATCTTTGTTATCAGGCTATAAAATTTGAAAATCTAATTAAACAAATTCTTTACAGACCTTAGCTGCTCTTTAGTAAATGGATTATATTCTTATGTGAACTTATAATTATTTTTAGAATGCTACGATAATTCCATTATTACCTACTGTAAATTTTTATCTACATGTAGCATTGGTAGATGCCATAAGGGAGGATGTCTCTGTGCTTACACTGCTTGCAGAGGTCCTGTGCCTTTTAGATATGATTGTCAATTCATTCGCTCATACAATATCAACTAAGCCGGTTGACCAATATACTAGACCACATTTTACAGGTCAGTACTTAATTTTGCATTTAGTTTTCTGCCCTTCAAAGGGTGAGTGTTTGATCGTGTCATACTTCTTGCAGAAAATGGCCCACTTGCTATTGATGCTGGAAGACACCCTATCCTAGAAAGCATACATAATGACTTTGTTGTATGTTATTTAACCTTTATTTTATTTGATTGCTTATTGAGATTCTTTCTTGCAGATGAAAGTTATACAACTGAAATTTTGGAGAGCTCTTAATAGCCTAATTGATTGTTTCCTTTGCAGCCCAATAATATCTTTATTTCAGAAGCATCAAATATGGTGATTGTCATGGGTCCCAACATGTATGAAACGCATTTTCGGCATGGAGTTTATGTCATTTAATGTCATGTTATTTTTTTCTTGATATTGAATTCTGGAATGTCACTCTGCTTTTTCGAAATATAAACGTAGGATTTTTTTTCTCCCTCAAAAAAAATCCATATGGATCAATTTCATGCGTAAAACCATGAGATTGGCCATCGCTGACCAACATGTACCCTCACTGAAGTTAGTTACCTATCTTTGATGTGAAGAATGCTAATTTTAAGTTGCAGAACTAAAATTACCTAGGAATGCTGGATATCGTGCCTTTTGTTTTTGGAACCACCTTGCAGTCTACATGTAGAGAACTTGACTTAAGATAAACCTTGAGAATGTCTAATCTATGATATTTTTTATCAAATGATTGCTCAGAAACTGCAATACAGTGGCTTCGTTGATTAATTTTAAAGGGTAATTTGAACAAAAAAAAATGAAGCTCTTTTTGAAATAAACAGATTGTAGTAAACTACCACAGAGTTGGTTTATGTCTAGGTGTACTGTAGAAGCTGAGGCCTCATAGGTTCAGGCTAAGGGGTAAACCTCACTTTCTTAATTTTAAAGCCTTCCAATTTCCGTCTAGGTTATGTATTGTTCATAATTTTTTTATTCGGAATCCATGTCTGACCAAAAGTATTCTCATTTACATCTGACTTTCCTCGGGTTTGATACTATCTATTATTTGCTTCAGGAGTGGAAAGAGCACTTATCTTCAGCAAGTCTGTCTCATAATTATTCTTGCACAGATTGGTTGTTATGTTCCTGCTCATTTCTCAACTATAAGGGTTGTTGATCGTATATTTACAAGGATGGGTACAGTGGATAATCTTGAATCCAATTCTAGTACAGTATGACTTCTGAACTCCACTGTTGCAAATTTGCAGTTCTCATTCTCTGATATATCGCCTCTGCTTCCCTACCAAAATTAAAGAGAGAAGGGGAAATCTCTGGTTTTTTAGTCCAGAGATTCTTCTTTTTATTTTCCTCAAAATGTTTAACTGCTTGTTTGAATTTTGGTGGTGCTAATTTCTTTATTAATCTTTACCAAGTCATATATAAGCATGCAAAAACTACTTTCAGTCTTACTGTCAGCACACAATCAATTTATTTGATAAATTTTTACAAAAAGGATTAGCTTCTTTTAAGTTGTGTTTTACAGTTCATGACAGAGATGAAAGAGACGGCTTTTGTTATGCAGAATGTCACCAGAAGGTAAGGGATGACCTTATTTCCTTGCAAAGTACCTGATTTCCATGTAAAATGCAGTATTTTCTGTAAACATGTATCATTTACTAGGAGTCTAATTGTTATGGATGAGCTTGGGAGGGCCACTTCTTCCTCTGATGGATATTCAATTGCATGGAGCTGCTGTGAGCATCTCTTATCACTCAAAGCGTAATGACTTTTATGACTTATCCACATACCTTCAATTTGTATTAGCATATAAATTATTCTGTGTCATTAGAGGCTTTGCTTCCTGTTATTCCCTATGCTTGAATTTAGAATATACCGTATCTTTGTTAGATTTTGTGAAATGATTGGTTATTTTATATGCATGTCTGCTCACTACACCAGCAGCCTTTACTTTAATATGATGTAGAATATGATTTCAAAGAGTTCATTACTTAAGGCAGCCAATACTAGTAAAGTATTACATCTGTCGAACCTCTGAATGATACATATACATTGTGATTTGACATAGATCATGTTTTTATCTATAGACGGTTTCAATTGTAAATAAAGCAAATATCCAACTAATAGTAACTATTCAGGTAAAGTATCCTTTTCTTGTACCACAGACGAGAGGTCTCAAACCAAACCTACAAGCATTTTTTTTTTTTTGCAAACAAAACCTACAAGCATTTTATTGATCTACAACCTAATCTTTGACTTGTAGCTTGGTGTTATATAGAGCACCTATCACTGTCAAATTTATATTTCTCCTATTTTATTCATTAGATTACTTTGAATTCATATATGTTTTTCAATTCACTTGAGTACTGTGGATGAAAAACTGACATATTTCACTCATGATATACATTCCAGCTTTAGTTATGCTATGGTGAAAGTCCCACAAATTTACTTTTCAAAGATTATTATACACCTGCTGTGAATCTTCAGGTATACTATATTTGCCACTCACATGGAGAACCTGTCAGAGTTAGCAAGTATCTACCCAAATGTGAAAATTCTTCACTTCTATGTAGATATAAGAAACAACCGTTTGGATTTCAAGGTGGCATTTCCTTGATTTATTCACTCAAATTTTGAATTTTGGCTGCTTCCACTTACAGACACTGATTTACTTATCCAGTTTCAACTGAAGGAGGGGCCAAGACATGTTCCACACTATGGCCTTCTATTAGCAGAAGTGGCGGGATTGCCAAGCTCAGTGATTGAAACAGCCAGAGGCATCACGTCAAGGATCACCCAGAAGGTAATTTCTGTTGAGCTGAAATCTAAGGTTTAAATTTTTCATGTTCACTGTAAGTTAGCATTTCTTCGTTCTCGATTTTATGATGACCAACACTACGATTTCTTGAAAACAATAAAAATGCAACGATATGCTTACACGGGAAAAATAAATCAGCTCTGACTCAGAGCGGGTATGAGTTTGAAAACAGACCAATATTCTATTTTGAATTCACACCTCATAACTTTCAACATTTGTTCGAATTTTAGAAACGGTAGTGTTCAAACCCTAGTCGTCATTACTGAAGTTATTCGTTTGCTAATCTAACGTTATCATTGCTGTAAGTTATTGGTTTGATAATCTTACGTTGTCAATGCTCAGGAAGTAAAGCGAATGGAAGTAAACTGCTTGCAATATAACCAAATCCAAATGTTTTACCATGTTGCTCAGCGGCTAATTTGCTTAAAATACTCCAGCCAAGATGAGGAATCAATCCGTCAAGCATTGCAGAATCTGAAAGAGAAATACATGGAAGGAAGGCTCTGAAGTTCCTCATTTAAACTAGACAATTCCTACATCACTTAGCAGTAACCCCTGCGGGCAACTGCAACAACTACTATGGATGTAGCAAGCCGTGAAACACTTTTAAAGTTGTCCTTGGAAGTTAGCACAGAACAAAATTTCTATTCTATATATTATTTTGGTGAAACAAAACAGCTATTAGTCAACTTTAGTTAACTAGAGACGTGACATTGAAATGTTACAAAAGGTTGTAATGCGATGCGAGGCTCTGGTTGCAAAAGTTATAAACGAAAAATTTGAAAATCTAATAATTACTGTTAAAAGCCAAAATTCAAGACCAAAAATTACTCCTCAATACAAGTGTCAAACTTTAGGCACAAACTAAAAAAAACATAAAACTGTGGAATACAGCATTTAAAAGCAAATAATTTCACCGCAAACTCAAGAAACTCAAATATCTCAATTTAAAATGTAAGTTTTCCACATGAAATATATTCCAAAGTATTTAATCTCTAAAAGAACTCAAAATGGCAACTACCATGTCCTCCAGACAAGATCCTGACAGTGATGATAAAATACCATAACAATGATTAACGGTAGCGACGAAGGGAGAGAGTATTGTTTCTCTTCCATGTGGCTCTGCGAGAAGGACGAGCTTTGTGGTGCAAGTGTCCTTTTCCACGAAGACCTCTGTATTTCTTTCCAGCAGAGGTAAGGCCACGGAGCTCCCTGTGCTTATGGACAGGATTGCAGATCCATTTAATTCTTGGGTCATTACGGATGGCATTATGAGCAGGATCAACCAAGATCACCTCAAAATACTTGTAAGTAGAATCCTGTACAAAATAAACGCATTAATTAGAAAATAATAACAATGTACAGGTGCCAATAGGTAAACAAGCCAATACAGGAAAAGTTTGAAGGACAAGGGCATATAAAGATTAGCATGCAAACCTCATTGGTCCAGTATGAATTGAGAACCCTGAGACCTCCCAACTTTCTTCCAGCACGCTCCTCTGCAACAGACCTCTTGCTACGCTGAAACTTCAATTGAGTGACACCCTGGTTTGTTGGCTTACCATACACAATTCCCTTGGGGACTGGCCTCTTACGACCACCACGCCTTACCCGAACACGGTAAACAACATAACCCTGAATAACGATTTAACCAAACTCATCAATTGTAGACAACAAAACCACTCGGGATCCATACAAATTAACAAGACACATGGGATTAAGGATAACCAGGAATACGTGAATACCCAACCAGATACTCCTTAGATCATAAACTATTATGACAAGAAACAAAAACCACAGACTCAAATAGAGAGCACAAGAGATAGAAGTGAACCAGGAGTTTGTTTGTAGGACTATAAACATTTCAACATTAACAAAATTGGTGACCCTTTGGAAATCTAAAATTAAAAAAGAACAATAATATCAGAAACGTGACAACATGATACAAAAAACTTAACACCAACACAGATGAGGATCACGGAACTTCTAGACAATAACACATGTAGATGGAACATGGACAAAAAATTAGACAAATTTACCAAAAAAATCAAGAATAAACAAGTGAATTTATATAAATGGAACAACAGAATAGAGAAGAAAATTGGAAAAATATTATCAAATGTATCGGATCGAGACAAACGTGAAATCCAAAACAATAGAATCCACTTGGTCAGATGATCGATTATTAATTTAATATAGCTGGTCTCAGGAAGCACCCAATCATCATACGCAAACACTCCATGAAGAGATGATTACGCATCAAGGCACCGCTTAACCAGCAGGACCAAAACAAATCCCCAAATAGTTCACAAGTTGAACCAATCGTCCACCTCAAGGCCAAAAATTAAAATGGAGCTCAATCTGCAGCACCCATCACATCAAATATCATCTTACACCTTTTTCAATTTCCTTCAATATAGACCGATAAACCCACTTCTCTGAGCTCTAGTTAAGTGCTACAGCTTTCTCAGACGTTAAAGTACCAATGATGATCCCAGCTGGTATAAAGGTGTAAGAATCCAGATCCACTTATGATTCCAAATAATCCAAATATGAACAGAGCAGCCTAACCTATACAATTGCTTCATAAAACTTGGTGCATGCAAAATAATACAAGCACATTTAACGACAATATTTTCAGGAGTTAAACAATAGGGAAAACTACACAAATAAATATAGCTAATATGAAGATTAAGAACACCTGCTTGGCCTTGTAACCCAAGCGGCGAGCCTTATCAGGTCGAGTGGGATGAGTGACCCGAACGATGGAAGGATGTTGGCGGTACTCCCAACATCTCACCCTCTGCAAAAACCTCATCACATCGGATTGTTTCTTCCTCCATAGCTCCGACACGTACGTGTAAGCCCCTGTGTTCATCCATTAATCCCACAAATAAATGAATATTCGCAAGATAGATATCCAGATTTCTCCCATCATGCTTTAACTACTACTAACACTCAAGTCTTCCCACATTTTATGTCTAATGTTGCAAAACATCAACACTTTTGATATAAAACCAATAAAGCAAAATTCCTCTGTTGCAAAATGAGTATCATACAACATTTAGTTAATGGTTTCGTTCACTTATTATAGAAATTAAAAATATGTAACAGAGAACAACGATCAATCGATTAACATATAAAACAAAATTAAAACATAAATGAATGTAATGTTTTCTTACGGAACAGAAAGTGTAAGTTACATAGAGAAAGAAGAGTGTGTACCCATTGGCTCCGAGCTGATAAGCGCAGTCTTGGTGACTAATAGGGTTTTCGCTTACAGAGCGAGAGCTAGGGTTTGGGAAGAGACTATAGCCTTATAAAGGTGGAGTAACTACATACTTGAAATCTGGGCCGTCCATTTTATTTGTATGCCCTATCTCAACGCTCTACGGGCACGGCGTCGTTTCTTTCACGGACCCAAAAACATGGACTTTGGCGTTAGAATGTTTGGGTTTGGGCCGCCATCATGTTCGGTAATCGATTTTATATCCACACCTCCTATCAAATGGATGCAAGTTTGTACACAATCTGAATTTTTCTATTTTCTTTGCTTCCAGTTCTTCGTCGTCTTTTATATTTTTTAAATTTATGAATATAAATCAGTATATAATATATGTAAATAATGAGAAAATAAAGTAGAATGGATAACCATTTCCGAACGTATTTTTCATCACCATTCTATCAAATTTATTAGAAATTGAATAAAAAATATTAATTAAAATTAAAAATAAGGTGGTGAACAATAAACATTTGGATGTTGAAATAATTTTGTAACTTAATTTAATACGAAATATATTAATAACATATATCATACTTATATGTCTTTGGAGATAACTCAATTAGTCAAGTGATTTGAAGAATATTTTTACGTTTATAAATTATTTTAAATTTCAATAACAATAAAAAATAAAAATTTAATATTTCGATGAGTTTCATTTCTAATAACTCTTTTTATTGTAAACAATAAAATATTATATTAACCTTAACACGGCACGTATGATAATGTACGTGTATTTTTAAACATTTTTGAATTTATTTTTAAATTTGTAATCCAGTATGGTAGTGTGTTCTTAAAATTACAATACAAAGTGAAGAGAACAGAATATATTGAATATGATGTCTTAAAGAGAATGGTGAGAGAAATAAAAAATTGAAATAGGCAGGGGTCACTTCGGTATTTTCTTTTATTAGCGATTTCATAAAATAAAAATCAAAGGGTATTTTTCACATGATATTTTCAAAATTAAGAACGAGTTTTGATAATATTTTTTAAAAGTTGCATTCTAAAAGAAAGAATGGTAAAATATGTATGATAGCAAAATTTTTAAACAAGAAATTTTAATTATTTGATTTATTAAATATTATACAATACTTAATATTAGAGTACATAATGTCTTAATTTTAATCATGTCAAAAAAAATTAAACATAAAATTTTAATTATTCAGTTTATTAAATATTATATAATAGTTAACATTTGAGTACATAATGTCTTAATTTTGATCATGTCAAAAATACTAAATAAAAAATTATAATATATTAATTTCGTCATCATTTTAAAACTAACTTGTATGTTTTATGAATCATTTTATTAATAATAATTAAACTTATAGTAGTAATAAATCTTAAATTTTATTAACAAAATAAAGTAATACAAAAAAAAACAAAAAGATATTGAACGTGCGCGAGCACACGCACACATATATATGAATTATTTTTTGCCATGTTTTATATTTATTGATATATCAGATATAGACTAATTTTTATGAAAATCATCACTCCACTCCCAACTAATAATAAAATGAGTTTTATCCTCAATAAAGTATATCTTAATTTATTATTTTATTAAAATTTAAGAACTAAAATATTATTATTATTTTTTATTTTTAATTAAAATAAGAGTAAAATAGTCATTTTATTGTTATTTAGAGGTGAAATGATGACTATTACAAAAGTTAATTATATATGCTATGGCCGAAAATAATCATATATATATATAGGGATCGGATCAATAGTCTTTTTTTTTTACACAAAATCTTACATCAAAATATAGACCATTGAATTTAGATACATCCAACAATTGATATTGCATTTGACAGTGCATTAATTATTGATACATTAAATACATGGTCAAATGCAATCTTCTTTTTTTTTACACAAAATTTTACATCAAATACAAAGCCGTTAGATTTAAGTACATTTAACAGCTAAGATTGCATCTGACCATGTATTTAATACATTCATAATTAATGCACTATCATATGTAATTTCAGCCGTTAGATATTTCTAAATCCAACGGTTTATATTTTGATTTAAGATTTTGTGAAAAAAAAAAAAACTATTGATCCTAACACACACAGATACACACACACACACACACACATATATATATATATATATGGGGTAAAATTAACAGCCCTTTTATTTTACACAAAATTTTACATTAATTATTAACTTTCAGATTAAGAGTCCATTAAGGGTGAGGATTACATTTAATAACTATTAAAAAATTATTACAAACTTATTTAATAGGGTATTTTATATCTTTTTATTTCTCTTTCTTATCTCTCATTTATTAATCTCTCTCTTACTTTTCTATTATTTATTATATTTTTTCTCTCTTCATAATTTCTTTTTATTTTAATTATCATTTATAAATTGAAAAACTCAAAATTTTAAATAACTATTTTAATTTTTAGTTTAATTATCACTTAAAAACTCATAAATTACTATTTGTAATTATCATTTGTAACTTAAAATTCATAAATTAAATAATCATTTTTGAATATTTTGTATATTATGATAGTTTTTAAAATTTTTAGATAAATTAATTAATATAATTTTAATTTTTAAAATTTTTAATTTATAAGTCAGAATTAAAATAAAAATTAATTTAATTTTTATTCAAATTCTTGAATTTTTAATTTTTAAATAATAACCAAAAAGAATAACCAAAAAGAAATTATGAAGAGAGAAAAAATATAATAAATAATAGAAAAATAGGAAAAAGATTAATAAATAAAAAATAAGAAAGAAAAAATAAAAAGATATAAAAGAACCTATTAAATGAGTTTGTAAGAATTTTTTAATATTTATTAGATACAATTGAACTGTTAATTTGAAAACTAATAATTGATGTAAGATTTTGTGTAAATAAAAAGGTTGTTAATTCTGTCCTTATACAGAGGTTTGATCAATAACTTTTTTTTTACACAAAATCTTACATTAAATATAGGTCGTTAGATTTAAGGACGTCTAACGGTTGAGATTGTATCTAATTATATAATTAATATATAATTATAAATATAATCTCAACTATTATATGTATTTAGATCTAACAGTTTATATTTAATATAAAATTTTGTGTAAAAAATAAAGATTATTATGAATATATATATATATATATATATATATATATATATATACTCGCTGGAAGGGCACATGTGACTTACGAATACACCAAACCCTTGTCACTCGACGCCCTCTCTTCAGCTTCGTTTGTCTATCAAAAATGGCGGCTTCTTCAATCTCTTTCTCTCCAAATTCTACTTTCACTACTTCACGCAATCCCAAAATCAAACCCTTGTTCAGTCATTTCCCAAACTCCCTCAATTTTTCCACCGCCGCTTCTACTCCACGCGCCACCATCATTTTCTCACGCGCCGCTTCCGTAGTTCCCCGGGCTACCCCCGTAGATTCACCGGCCACCAATGAATCATCGACGACATTCCACGGCCTCTGCTACGTGGTCGGCGACAACATCGACACTGATCAAATTATCCCCGCCGAGTACCTGACTTTAGTCCCTTCCAAACCCGACGAATATGAAAAACTCGGTTCCTACGCTTTGATCGGCCTCCCGTCGACTTACACCACGCGCTTCATTGACCAGAACGAAATGAAGACAAAATACAAGATTGTCATCGGGGGCGATAATTTCGGCTGCGGGTCCTCGCGTGAGCACGCGCCGGTGGCGTTAGGAGCCGCCGGATGCACGGCGGTGATTGCGGAGAGTTACGCCAGGATTTTTTTCAGGAATTCGGTGTCGACTGGGGAAATTTATCCGATAGAATCAGAGGGAAGGCTTTGCGAGGAGTGTAGTACCGGTGATGTGGTGACGATTGAGTTGGCTGAGAGCCGTTTGATTAATCACACTACTGGAAAGGAGTATAAGTTGAAGCCCATTGGTGATGCGGGGCCCGTGATCGAGGCTGGAGGTATTTTCGCTTATGCGCGAAAGACAGGAATGATTCCCAGCCAAAACTGAGGTAGCTTAGTTAAACCTCTGCTTCTTGTTCATATATTTTTTGTTTAAGATATAGTTCTGCTGCGCTAATATATATAAAAAAAAATCATTTCTTTGTAAGAGAATTAATTGAAATTGAAGTTAGCTTTGAAAATACTGTTCAGCCATGTGTGTACTGATATCTAAATGCCAATATTGGTGGTTGGTTTACTGGTACAGATCAAATTATGGAATTATAATGTTTAGCTTCCATGGTTCTAGAAATAACAGCTTGTTTGATAAATTTTTCAAAATATTTATGTGTAAAAGTCATTAGAAATTGATTAGTTTATGGTTCAATAGGTTTCTGGAAATGAGATTATCAATGAATGCTCTATCAAATGATTTAATTACATAATTGCTTTTTACTTGGATCCTGAAGATGACTGTAAAAATCGCAGTTTCTGATTACTTCATTGTTATGAACACATTTGGAACAGTGTTTTGCTCAAATTTGAGGTCAATGGATTGACATTTTACAATTGATATGACCATTATTTTACATAGATTTATGTCTGATATGCCTTGGTGTAGCTAGCTAGTTTTTGTATTTTGCCTTTCATGCTACAGTTGATTAGTTTAGTTGATTATGCTGGGCAGTATAATTTATGCAATACCAGTTGGATAATTTCATGTTCAGTATAATGACTTGTATATTTGTTTTATTTGTTTAGTTTTTGCAGGGAATATCTACTTGCAGCATCATATGCAGGCTTCATAGAATATTGATCCAGTAGATTGGAACTCTGCTTTCCATATGCTTGGCCCTCTATCCTATTTCTGTTGATCTTTTATCATAATATGTATAATTTCCTTATTGCTGTATTTTCATGGCTTCTCTAGGTGATTTCAGAATAAACAGTGTTGATCTCTTAGTTGAAATGCATCTACTTGGACTTGGTATTTAATCGGTTCTCGAACTTTAATCCATGGTTATGGTATTCTCCTGGAGTTTTATCATTGGCATTCTTTTGCTTGCTTATGCTACCCCAGGGGGGAGTTTAGAATACATTGGAAGAAGTACAACACCCATTCAAAGATATCATATCATGAGGCTTACTTGTAATTAGTAATATGATTGATGGTTTCCAAAGGTGTTCTTCTCTGCTGTTTCTAGTCTTGAAATTGAAAAATAATTTTTGAAAACATAATCAAACAGCAACAACCATTTTCTTAGTGCAAATCATTCATTGGAAAGAAGCGTCCTTTGGTAATGTAATAATGCACAAAGTCAAATTAGCTTTCTTGTGTAGTGCACAAACCGAAATTTGCTTCCCCTTCGATTTAAGTACACTTATTTTCCTTTGGAATGTGTTTTTTTTTACCATAAATTTAGGTAATAATTGAATCATATATTTATATTTGCTTTTTACTGGAACATTTATCAAACATCTGATGAATAGTATTTGACATAAATGTTAATACAAATTTTTGTTTTTACTAGCTTAAAACAAGTATAAATAAACCTTAGAATATTGAAAACTATTTTTCATAACTAATCAAATTCAAACTATCGTCCCGAATTTGAGTAACAACAAAGTTCATTGTTTTGTATGTAAGTTTTTTTTTTCATTTAAAAAAAAATAAAAAGGATGAACACGCTATTTTTTAATAAAAATTTTATTACAAAATATATGCTTTTTAATTTATGAAGAAAGAAATCAATGTTTATGAATATCAAAATCTGACAAAAAATTGATTTAATATTTTTATAATATTAATTTAAAAAAATATGTTAAACGCTATGAACACCCGGAGATAAAATAAAACGTAAATTATATCTAAATTATTTTTATACTTTTATTTTTTACTACAAACTTTTCACGAATAAATAAGCAACATGTAGATGAAATTGATAAGATGAGTGGCAACGAGATGTAAGTTTTACAATCGTTATTATTATTTTTTTCTATTATACACCATTTTTGAAGTTTTCAAAGAGATTTACCTAATCAATAAAAAATTATTATTTTGAAAGCCTAAAAGCACAAACTTATTATGCAATCGTTGTTGTTCATCAATAAAAAAAATTATAATGAATGATTAGATCTATTCTTCATGGACAAACGTCGAATTTATGATCCCAAATAAGATCGTTTCAGGGTCGTGGGATCCTTTTCTTTCAAATAGGAAGAGTTGTACTCGTAAATAAGTGGCCCAAAACTCATATTATTATGTGGTGTGTTTGGTAAAATGTATTGCGCTGTATCGTATTGTAATACAATAGATTGTATTGGATTATAATCAATTACACTAAATAAAATTTAATATTATATTATATTTGGTGTATGAATATATGAAATTTATTTTTATTATTTAATTATATATTATTATTTTTAAATAATTTAAGTGTTAATAAAAAAAAGAAGTAAAAAATTATTTTAAAACAATTAAACAAAGAGTGCAGACCAGACAATTATTTATAAAATTTTAGATTTTTTTTACACGGATGCATAGAATAAGAAGGCGTTTAGAATATGTTATAGATTACAAAATATAGCCACCCTCAAAGAAATTCTGTCCAAAATTAGCTAAAGCGGAAGTCCCTTGTGACCAAACAAACATAAATACCTATAAACGTACAATTATATTCTTTATTATTATTAATTAAAATTAAATTATAATTGTATTAGTTATATAGATAAATGAGGAAGGTTATTTTTTATTTTTAATTAAAATTAGATTGTATTAGTTAGTAAGAATATAAAATATATTTAATTATTAATTCTATTGACAAATGACACTAAATATTTTAAAAATATAAATAAAAGTTTAAAAATAAATTTTGATTATTTTTATTTATAATATATAAATATATTATA
Source organism: Melia azedarach (assembly GCA_028052125.1). Taxonomy (NCBI): domain Eukaryota; kingdom Viridiplantae; phylum Streptophyta; class Magnoliopsida; order Sapindales; family Meliaceae; genus Melia; species Melia azedarach. The sequence continues at coordinate 5,045,190 of CM051401.1, read as the reverse complement.
ACATGTATTTATTATTTATATTTTTTATTTAGATTTTCGTATATTTTAAAATATATATAATGAATTAATTTTTTTTTAGATAAATATGTTGCATGTAAAAATAAAATATTAAAAAATATTTTAATTAAATTTTTTTAATAATTAAATATTATATTATTATTATAAAATAAAAAAAAAGTTAAAAATATTTTAGTATATGAGTGTAATTTAACTCATTTAAATTTTTTTAATAATTGTATATTTTAATTTTATTATTAAAATAATAAATTAAAAAGTTTATTTAATTTTGAGTATATTGTAAAAAAATTAAATAAAGACAAAATTATTAAAATTAAAAAAAATTATTACAAAAAATATTAAAATATAAACTAAATTATTATATTTAAATAAAATATATATTATATTATTATTTTATAAAATTTAAGAATACAAATAAAAATTAGTTAACTAATTAACCAACACCAAGACGCATTTGTCACTTATTTATAAAATTAAAGAGTATTTATCCCTTTTTCATACTTCAGTGGTATATCTGTCAATTTTCTTATTACTTATTTATTTATTACATTATTATAATGTATGAGTAGTAGTTTACTAAGCATATGTTATTGAGAAAAAATTATACACGGTTCGGCGCTTTCTAATATTCGCATAAGAGTCAAAATAAGAATAGTCATAGACAATAGCCGGTATGAAAAAGAAAAAATGAAACAATAATGAAATTAGAGAACAAAATAAGTAGTAAATATAGAAAAAGAGAGAAAATTTCTAATTTTTATAAGATTAAAAAGACAATTATTATTATTACTATTATTATTATAAGTGGGGTACAATCAACAATAATCCTGGGCAACATTATCTATCATCTATGCTTGCGTCGCTCCCGGTGGTGCCTAGATGGCTCATCCTCCCATTCGGCAGATGCGGGTGGGGGTGGAGATGGCTCGTACCTCGATGGCTTTCTCTTGAAATGTCTGTCATCATCACTCGACTCGTAGTCCACACCCCCACCCCCATCCCCACTACTTTTCACTGCCTTTGCAGATGTTGATGATGACTTGTAATCGTCATAATACCCATTTGACATAGATGCCTTATTATGATGCGCAGCACCAGCACCAGCACCAGCACCGGCAGCAGCAGAAGCACCACCACCACCTACTGCTTCTGAAGAAGAAGACGACAGCTTACGTTTCTTGCTAGCGTTGGCGGCAGCGGCTGCGGCAGCAGCGGCTTCTTCTTCAGGGAAGCTGATTCGAGAAAACACACTCCCCTTATGCTTTTTGTCTGCCGCGGCTAGACTTGCCGACGTTGTGGAAGTGGGCTTGGCGGGCATGGTGGGTGGTTCAGAGGAAGGCTTTGACGACGACTCTGAACGGTGATGATGATGATGATGATGGCGTTCACGTTCACGTTCCCGTTCCCTTTCGCGCTCACGGTCATAATCGTAGTCATAATCACGGTCACGGTGGTCGGACTTTCTTTTGGATGGGCGTGGCGGTGGAGGGAGTGGTTCCGGGGAGGCTCTCACAGAGCGGTGACGATAGCTGTGGTCTGTGCTTGAAGCTTGGGGAATGGATTTCTGCAACCAAAGGAAATAAAATAAAAAAGGCCAGTCAACTAACATAACCCATTTTGACCTTCTGTCTTTTCGATGGGCTTCAAAAGGGCCTTTTAAGTCCCTGACCTCGCAAAGGAATCCCCTTCCTTCACAGAGGCCCAAAGCCCAGAGGGGTCATCCCACTCGCTTCACTACACTACTAAATTCACAAAAAAAATTACTTGGGTGTGACATTGCAGAAAGGAATATCCCTCCTTTATTTTTTGTTTCCAATTTTTTATTATTTGGAATATAAAAAATACAAATAATTTAAGATATTAAGCATGTTAGGTTATTCAGTATATTGCCCCGGAATCAGTAGCAAATACTAAACTAACATGACATTGTATAAAAGTCCAGAACTCATAAAATTATTTGTGGAATCAGTGGTAGCAAATACTATGAACATTGGATCAAAAGCTCAGAGTTTATAAAATCGCTGGAGCCCATGATGTAGGCGAAGGGGGCCCATGCCAACTTCGGCTATCTTCGGACAACTTCCAAAATTAGCCAATCCCAGGGTCCCCAAATATCAGCACCCAGGAGTGAGGGAAAACCCAGGAAGGAAGGATTTTAAAAACATTACTACCCAAGAAGACTATTTGCTTTTACTTTCTGGCACTATGCTTGGTACCCAGTTTTAGAGCAAGAAAAAGAGAGTTCAGGACTGGGATAGACTGTCTAGGACTTTAAGTTGGCATAAAACTTGACACACATGAAAGGACTAAGACCATGCAATTCTATAAAATGACTAATTATATTAAAAAGTTAAAAAAAAAAAACTCCGAATGATCCAAACCATCCGGTTAATATATATTCCATATTATTATATCCTAACTTCAGCAACCGAATTAAATTTCTTTCCCATTTCTCACAAAGAAAAGAAAATGTTATCTCGACAAATAAGTGTTCTCTTGCCATAGCAGTGCTTTCTAGCCAACTAGTTGCTCCTGCAATACACATAAAGAAAAGAAGGGCAATTTGGAAAATGGGAAGACATACAGATTTTGATTTCATTGAAGAAACGTCGCCACCACCGCTGCTTACTTCTCTAGCATAGTCTCGATCTCTAGAGAACTCCCTACAGAAAAATTAACGTATTAAGCTACTTGATCATATAACAATTGGATTGAATAATAACAGTCACACAGTAGCTAAAACAAACATGCATAACAATGACACAGTAGCTTAAAAACTCATTAATGCCATATAATAAGTCTCTTGCAATTAATGACTTCAGTAGCAGTATATAGCAATCAAATGCTGTAAATTATAGGTTCAGCCAAACACCAAACACCAAACACAGGCACAAAGAAACTATGGATGCATTGACCTAGTGGGAGTCTAACCTGACCTACAACGCAATACAAACTGATATACTATGCAAAAGCAACTAAAAATAAAAGAACACAGGCATGAGGAAGATCAGATAGAGATGCAAAAGCGGGAGAACATTTCTGTAGTCAACCACACATTATCCCATATGTTGGTTAAATGCATAAAATAAAGAACCACTGATTTATTTATTATTGTAAATTACTACCTTTCACCCCGCCTCTCATTTTCACGCTTCCTCCTGACATCAGCTTTCCGAGCCTCAAATTCCTCTCTGCTCATGATGTGAGGTGGAACCATTCCCATACCAAAATTCACCATGTCCCTGCAAAATGTAGGAACAAGATTTGCTTAGTAGGCTTGTACGATGATAAATTTATTCAACAAAACAGCCCATCTACTGCATGTACACATAAGCTCATCAGCATTCAGCGCAATATTGCAATCAAAATGGACAGAGATGCCATGCACAATAAGAGGGCATCACTTGCTTGCACGCACGCACACACACACACACAGAGCATCAATTTATCAGATAAGTAGCATACCTCTGAGGTGGCACAACAGGCATCATATAACCTTGGGCGGCAAAGGGATCCTGAGGCATGACACCTCCAAATGGCATGTCTAAGGGGCCCATTCCGTAACCCATGTAAGGCATGGCACCGGCTAAAGGAGCCATGTACTCCATCCCAGGCTGCATGCCAGTCCAGTAAGGATTATAGGCTGAGGGGCCAAGAGGCATCATATAGCTCTCAGCTGCAAGATCTTGGGGGGTTTTCCACTGTAAATCTGCAGGGCATCCAAAATTCTCAGCTAATAAAGCAATAAAAAAATGAGGCAAGCAGCTAACATTTAAGACTTTCAAACCTATTTATTACTAAGAGATTAAGAAAGAAACAAAATATCAAAGAATTCAGAACAAATATGAAAAACTTGAAAAAAGAGAACACACATACCATTTGCAGGCATGCGAACTTTCTTCTTTTTCTTTTTCTTTCCTGACATAGCAAACCATCAAGACATGTTAAAAAATTTACTCTGAGCCATAATATATAATGTAAGAACATGAGCTAAAAATTAATATGGGCCACCCAAAACAATATATAACCAACAAATTCAAGGAATATCAACCATTACCTGTCTCCCCAGAAGCCATCCTCTGCTGCACTTCTTCCTCCACTAATGGGGCACTACCTTGTGAAGCTGGCTCCTTCACACTCATAGACTCGAGTGTAGCCTCAGACACATCAGGTGCCTTTGCCACAGGCTGCACTTTTTCCAGAAACTGTTGTGTGGGAACCACAGCCTTTCCCTCATCTGTGATCTCCTTTACAATTGGCGTTTCTTCATCCGCAGGAGATGGTTTCTGCTCTCCCTTTGATGCAGCAGATGTAGTAGGAGATGGAACCTTTGGCTGCGGAGGACACCTAGCAGATTCCATATCTGTGTATGAAGAAAACAATGACGTTAGCCATTCATGTTAATTCAGAAACCGATAGTCAAAAGAAAAGCTATGTCATCATAATACAGACCTTGAACTTGAAAAGTGCTTCCACCATTTTCAGCACTACTGTTACCAGACTCCAAAATGCGATTTATTGTATCCCTAAGTGTCTTATTAGGCAGAAGATCATCTGCAAGAATATTTGTTGCCCCACATACACACACTGCTTTTGAGATAATGTAATCCCTTATGCCTGCATTAATTTTTACAGAAGTGAGAATCAGTTTACCCATTTAATTACAAAGATATATATTAGCTCATCAAGCACAAGTGCTAAAAACATACAAGCAAGGGACTTCATGACAAGAAACTTACATTTGTCACAGAAACTCTTAAAACAACATTTGCTTGTTAATACTGCATCTTTCATTACTTCCTTGCACAATGGGCAGTGGAGTTCTGGTGGAAGATCACCAATGGAACGTGTTGAAGGTAAGCCCTCAATTTCTTTCTCAAAAGCAGCTCTATATACAATTGAAAAAATTCCAATGATTCCTCAAGTGTGTACTCAAGAGGCACAGATAAACAATAAAAGCATAAACTAGACATAAGCTTACTCATTTGGCCTCAAAACAGCCGCCGCACCACTTGGCAGAGCATACGAGCCATCTGGAGTTGCAATGAGCATTGACTTTGGAATTCCAGTTGGATGTTTAAATCTTTTGACATCGTACTTTGGATCACCATTTGTAGGGCAGTGCTGAATAAAATGTCCTGAATCAGAAAAAAGGAAAAGGTTGAGAAAATTTTCTACAACTTATGCCTATGTTTTAAAAGGCGAATGGCGAGAAATTTAAGTTGCTGTTATTTGGCTATATAGAGGTGTATTCTTAAATTGATCCAATGAGGTGCAAAGGCTCTGAATACAAGCCAAAATCATATGCACCACCTTAAAGACATAGGGCTCCTTAGGCAACCACCAGCAAAATAAAAAGCATTGGATTGTCAGGACTCTTGTTGTTCAGTCATGCATTTGCCTTTTAGAACATAACTTTACACCCACAACAATCAGGACTTTAACACAAAAGCCAAAAAGATAAAGTAAAATAAAATAAAATAAAAGCAAGAAAAAAACAACATTTAACAGTGAACATACCTGGAACTTTACACCTGTGACAAACATAGCCCTGTGGAGGTGTTTTACGCTCCAAACCTAATCGACCTCAAAAAGTGAGCATAATTTCAGTTACACATGACAAAATTAGCCATAAAATTATAATAGCAGACTAGCAAACAAAAAAATAATAAACTCAAAGATGCAACAGCTAACTTAACAGGACACCCAGAGAGAGAGACAGTCCATATTTGGTGGGGACTAAATCTTCCAATATACATAGCACATGAACTAAAAGCAGATGAAGTTTGAGAAAATCACCAAATCCACGTCCACCCATCCTTCCACCCATCCCCCTCCCAAAGCCTCTACCAGGGCCAAAACTATCAGAACCTTGCCTGAAAATCAAATCCAGAATTTTAATATAACATGTTCAAGTCATCAAATATGATGATACATAAACCAATTATCACAGTTCCAAATGCAGCAGACAAAGTCAAAAGACATCTCACCGCTGCCAGTCCAAGGCTGGAGTATCAATTAAAGCCTTAATCTTGCTGTCCTCATCAGCTTTATTTGTTGGTACAACATCTGGAATTGGATTGCTTGACTGAACAGGTGGTGCCTCAGGAATTGCATACAAATCATTTCCAAACTCATCCCATTCAGAATCCTCGGCCTGTGAAGATTCATTTTAGACCATATAATCACACACTTTGGAGCTGATAATGTTGTCTGGCAACAAAACAAAAGTCCCAAGGAAAATTTATCGACAAAAGCTTACATATTTCATGGCAGAAGAATCCGCACCCTGGAAGCCACTCTTTTCTGCCTGTGTGTCTTCCAACACAAGATCCACCTTAGGCCTGCAAAATATAACAAAGCAACTTCAATCCAGCCCTCACAGCTTCCCTCAGAAGTAAATGACCATGCAAATGGCAAAAACCACCATAATGCATTTATATTTTACAAAAAATCATAAAACAACATTTGCCCAAATGACAAGGACCCAGGCTCATAGCTTGTGGAAACCCAATGCTACCACCAAGAAGTTAATATTATGGATCTTTTTAACCACTTGACCAAATTCAATTAAAAAGATTAACAGTTTGAAGGTTTGAGAAAGTACTCTTGCTGTGTTACAATGGGCATGCGAGGCCGTCCAGGAACCCGACGAATTAACACAGAGGTGTTTTTTGGGATTAACGTTGCCTCATCAGGATATTCTGAAATTGCAAAACAGAGAATAACAAGTCTATAAAACACTGCAAACAAATCATTAATCCACAAATTAAACAAATAATTAATCAAAGTTCAGATCCTTTAAAAACCGCTGACAACATATCAAATAGAAAACAGTGATTTTCCTTATATTAAATTGAGTCAGATAACTCCTAATTGCTCTTATGTGAAATTCCTTCTTTTAATTTAGTCAGAAAAATGCCAGTTATCAAATATGTGTTGTTTCATTGTAAGCAACAAATATCTCTTGATTGATTAAGACAAACTAGATGCGCCAGAGAATAATGAGTACTAAATGCAGAAAGGCATGACTTCAAATTTGAGACAAATTGCCCAAAAGCCATCTAACCATTCACTGAAGCAAAGTCATAAAACAAGAATGCCATGTTAATGGCTATTGATCATGGAAGGAAAAATCCTAAGACCAGGGCATATCCCAAAACCCCACAAGACTAACAGACTTGCAATACAATTTGAAACCAAAATTTGTTTAGAAAATCAGGGTTAGTAACTATTATTAAAGTCTAGGCAAAACCCCAAACCCAGGAAGCTAAAAAATTGCCTTCCTCCTTGAATCTAAAATTAGTCAGGAAAGTCAAGATTAATAACCAATTACCAAAATCTATTACTAAAGAACAAAAACCAACCTTCGTTAGTTTGGGCATTAGTGACCAGGAGGTCGAAGTCGGTACCCCTGCCTAAATGCTTTGATTCAAAAATTTTTTCTTTCAAAGTACCAACTGATAAAAATGGACCGTCCATTGGGATTGAATCATAGTCTCTTGCACTCTTAAACTTGTAATACACAGCCATTCCTTTTTTTTTCTGATTGATGAATAAAAAGTATAGTATAATAGAATAATCGGATAGAAAACACAAAATTATAGAACGATGGCCGTAAAAAAATTGGGCCTGATATTCAACTCAACTCAAAGAAACAAAAATATATGACATAGTACAAATGCAAAACTCTCTCTTTTGTTTTTGTTTTTTCAAATGCTCTTCAATGTTACTCAAGAAAGATCGAACCAATCAATCCACGCAACGGAATATTGATGAATCTTCTTCATGAATCGCCAGGTGCTAAAAAAGAAAATTTTCTTCGATGAGACGCCGAAACCTTCAGGATCCCAAATTATCGTAAGAAATCTTCTTTTAAAAGACTGCAAACGAGAAATTCGCAACCGATTCTTTCAATTCCGATGAAAAAATACCAATCCGACCGAAATACGATGAACCCCCAAATCCTTTGTCGCAATTAAAGAATCGCCAATCGATCAAAATCTTCAATAGCCGATTACAATTATCCAACGCCCAAGCGATATTCACGATCAATCCAAACGATCTTCAGAGCGTAATCGCTAATCTCTGGTACAGCCAAAAGTAGTAACAGATAATTGAATGTCTTCAGATGGAAGCCCACCGAATCAAGTACCGACAGGAAGTCATTGTTTTGAAGGGATAGAGATAGAGATAGAGCTAGGGTTAGGGTTTCGAAGAATCGAACAGAGTGACGGAAAGAGGACTCTGATTTCTTGATTTTTCAAGAATTATTTTGCGTTAAATTCGTTTTTCTGCTTGGAGTAATATTTATAGGTGGTAATAGAGATATTCTTGCGCGGCACGGGTAAGGTGTTTGTGTTTGTGTGCGCGTTTGCACACGCATTCACGAGCGCGTTTATGCCTCTTCTGCTGTTAATTGACGCTTTGTTTCAGGAATCAGGATGACGTTTAACTGGGCCTCGATTTACCTTTTATATGGGTTATTTTGGGCCAAATCTAACGCACGCCGGTCTAGCTTGGCCCAGACTTTCAAATTCTGGGCCGGCTTAGAATATTTATTGAGATTTTTTTGAGAGGGAGATCATTCCTTGCCATTAGATTTGGACAAAAATGCTTAAGCCGAATTGAACTATTCAATTTAGTTTCGGTTATAAAAATAACTTTAATTTTAATTGATTTTTGAAAAATTCTATGATACTGGGAGACTTTATTCCAATATCAATAACTTATTTTTATTAATCTTTATATTTTAAAATTGAATCTAAACCATTCATTTTATATTAATAATAATTAACCTACTTAACAAGTAACATATAAAATTAATCTATTATTTAGATGAAAGATTATTTTCTTCACTTTTTTATTTTTTAATATATTTAATTTATTTTATTATAATTTATTTTTAGAAATATATTTAAAATACAAAATTATATATTATAGTAAAAAAATTAATGGTAAATAATGTGTTATGCATATTAGAAATAATGTATTTAAAAAATATGAATTTAGATTTATAAAAATTTATACTTTCTTTATTTTTTTTAAATTATTATTAATAACATAAATTATTATAACTCAGAAATCAATATTAGAAAATAAGACATATCTTATATATTAATCATAATGATTATATTTACATAAATTAATAAAAAATATATGTTATTTTAAATATGTAAACGATATTATAATATTTGAGAATGGATAAGTATAATAAAATAACCTTATAACTAACATTGCATTATTTAAAAAAAAATAGAATATCTTAAAATTGATAAATTGTAAGTGGAAAAAGTATACATTTAATGTACAAATATATATAAACAAGAAATTTTGAAATGGATAATTAAGAAAAATAAAATGATATTGCTAGAAATTTTAATCACATATAATGCAAATTTAGTTTGGCATAATATGAGTGTTATTATTAAATTACTGATATTTACTATTTATAAAATGATATTTTATTTAATATCATGCAATCATAAAGAAAAAGAGAAGAATGCGAAAAAATCAATTAGTACACATGTAAAATAAAATTATTTAAATAATTGAAATAAATAAAAGCATCAATAATCATTTTTTGTAAAGCATACTCATACGTTTAGAAAAAATATATATTAAAACACATGTTTATGTTTTACAAATATTCTGTTTATATTATTATTATTATTATTATTATTATATCAAACTATGTAAAATTTGTAAATAATTTTATAATTTTACATGTATTGTACTTTTTTTCACAAAATTTAATTTTATATAATAGGATTACAAGTAGAATATTGATTTACAATTCTTATGTTATATTTTTATTTATTTTGTTATATTTAAATTTTCATGTTAATTTATATTTATCTCAGTTTATTTATATTTTTAATGTTGAATTTATGAAGTTAATGTTCAACTTTACTATTTCGTGTTGATTTATATTTTTTAATTTTTAATTAACGTTTACAAGTATTATATCTTTCATATAACTTTTACGTTATAATTTAAATTTCTATGTCAAGATTACAAGTTTTATATATATTTATATATTTTATGTCACAATTAAAATTTTTTTTATTTTTTTACAACTATATTATTGTCATTTTACAATTTCACGTTAATTTACATTTATCTCAATTTATTTACATTTTTTATATTCAATTTATAAGTTGATGTTCATTTTTACTATTTTATGTTAGTTTATATTTTTTATAAGTATTATGTCTCATATACAAGTTTTACGTTGTAATTTAATTTTTTATATTAATATTACAAATTTTATGTGCATTTATACGTTTTATGTCACAATTAAAATTCCTTTGATTTTTTTATAACTATTTTATTGTCATTTTATAATTTCACGTTAATCTATATTTATCTCAGTTTATTAGCATTTTTTATGTTAAATTTATAAGTTGATGTTCATTTTTACTATTTTAGTTGCCTTATTTTTTTATTTTTAATTTTAACGTTTACAAGTATTATGTTTTAAATATAAGTTTTACGTTGTAATTTAATTTTCTATATCAAGATTACAAGTTTTATGTGCATTTATATGTTTTATGTCACAATTAAAATTATTTTGATTTTTTTACAACTATGTTGTTGTCATTTTATAATTTCACGTTAATTTACATTTATCTCAGCTTATTAACATTTTTTATGTTGAATTTTTAAGTTGATGTTTATTTTTACTATTTTATGTTGGCTTATATTTTTTTATTTTAATTTTAACGTTTATAAGTATTATATTTTACATACAAGTTTTACGTTGTAATTTAATTTTTTATATCAAGATTATAAGTTTTACAAGCATTTATACATGTGACAATTAAAATTCTTTTAACTTTTTTACAACTATGTTGTTGTTATTTTACAATTTCACGTTAATTTATATTTATTTAAGTTTATTTATATTTTTTATGTTAAATTTATAAAACTGATATTCAATTTTACTATTTTATATTGACTTATATATTTACAAGTATTATGTCTTACATACAAATTTTACATTGTAATTTAATTTTTTATGTCAAGATTACAATATTTATGTGCATTTATATGGTTTATGTCACAATTAATTTTTTAATTTTTTAACAACTCATTTTATAATTTCACGTTAATTTATATTTTTTTTAGTTCATTTATATTTTTAATGTTGAATTTATGAAATTAATGTTCAATTTTACTATTTATATCGGGTTATATTTTAATAATTTAACTCAATATTTAATCCAATAAGTTACTTAATTACAGACAGATAAAACTCTATAACCAAACAAATGAATAGGTTACTAAATTATTTTTTTAATCCAACAGGTTTCTCGTAATTTTCAACTACAAAGAGACAAAATTTCCCAAAAAAAAAATTCACATCATCTTTTTAAACTATAATATTTGATTTTAATAAATAAAAAATAAATCTCACTTTAATTGACTATATTCCGAAATCTTCAACAAAAATCAAGAGTATACGATTTAATTATAGTAATTGTGATAGAGAAGTTGTGAATCACTGAAATTAGGTTAGAGAGAGAAGTTTGACATTGACTAAAAGTAAAAAAGAAATTGAAAAATACGGTAAAACTTGTTGAGATTGATTAAAAGTCAAAAGAAACTTGTACAACCGGTAACTTAAAAAAATTAATTTTAAAAATTAAATTAATATTTTTTTAAAAAGAAAAATTATGAACCATTGATCTCATCTAATGGTTCACACTTATTATGTTATCAATACTGGAAATTTTTCTCCGATACTGTAGAAGGACCCTTGATTTCTAAGCAATCAATTTGGTTCATGTTCGATTTTTAACCGATTGTAAAATTTTAGTAACTCTTTAATATTTTTATAAATTATAGATAAATAATAATTTTATAATTTTTGATAAAAATTTATAAAAAAAAGGACAACAGATTATAATTTTTAAAAAAATAATAATGTGTTTTATCCCTTTCACTTTTGAAAAAAAATAAAATACCTCCCTAAATTTTTTGACAATATTAATTATACATAATTTTTTAGATTTACTATTTTAATAAAATGATCAATTTTAAAAATATGTATAATTAATATTATTAAAAAAATAATAACAAATTTAAAAAAAATTAAAAAATAAAATATTATTATAACTTTTAAATTTAAATATTATAATAATTATATTGGTTATTATAAAATAAAAATAATAGTAATTTAATTATTTTATATATTTTTTAATAGTTGAGAGGTAAAATAGTTAATTTAAGTTTAAATAGTATATAAAATAATTTTTTATAGGGGTATATCAGTATTTTTTTAAAAGTGAAGGGGTATCTAAGACTGACAAAAAATCTAAGAAGATATTTTCTTTTTTTCTAAAAGTGAGATGGGTAAAACATATTATCCCTTTAAAAAATTATTTATGTTATAATTATTATATAGTACATGAACTTATATAAATTTTTTTAATAATAAATAAAACTCAAAATCAAAGTGAAACCAAAGTCCAACCAAGATTCCAACTTGGACTTAAACCAAATCAAATCAAATTAATTCGGTTTGATTCAATTCAATTTCATAATTCTTCTACTTCAATTTCGATTCAATTTTTAAAAAAATTGAATCGAACTTGATTTTGCGCACTCTTACTTTCTACAACTTTTGCATTTATAAAATTTTAAAGAAATTTGAGAAAAATACTTCAAAGTTAATTTTGATAGTTGTTTGTTTTTTAATTGAAGTTTATTATTTAGATATTTGAGAAGTTTTTATTTTTTAACTTATATAAATATAATTATGTTAAAATTTTTAAATTAAATATGAATGAATTAAATATTTTATTTCTTAATAATATTCTTAATTTATTATTTTGTTTTCAAACACTTAAATTTCAAACTCTATATAATACCTTTTTATTTACCATATTTTTTCTACTTTTTACATACTTGAAATAATATTTCAACATAATTTATATTTTTTATTTAATTTATTTAATATTTCAACGTAAAAAAATTAAAACCCTAATGTTATTGATTTAGGTTGTTAATATGATTTCGATCAATTCGAGTTAGGGTGTGGACTCACACTGTATCAAATATAAAAAAATACAACTGTTTTAGGTAAAGATAAGTTTAATTATTTAATAATTGTATCAAAAATTTAAGTTATTAACTCAATATATTTCTTAAACGTGTTGATTTTAATCATGTCACTAGCTTAATATATATTAGTACTTAATGTTTATAAAATAGATCTGTTTAGTGCTTGTTTAATATTATTTTTTTATTGGGCTTGAAAGATTTTTTTAATATTAAAATATCTTTTCAAATATTTATATGTTCTTTTCTTGATATTGGAAAATAATTTTTAAAAATTAAAAAATCGTTTTTATTATATTAAAATTAGTAAAAAATTTGAATTTTCAACAGTAAAATTTATTGTACTTATTTCAAATATAAAATTATCTAAAATACCTTTATTTTGTTTTAAAAATTTTATATTATTTTTTTTAAAGAAAACATTAATTTTTTTTTTATTAAAATAACTACTCAATTTATTTTTACCAAAAAAAATTATACTAAAGAGATTGTTAAATCTTGAATTTTACTAGACCAAAATTTGGGTGTCAATAACCATTTCATCTTTAACTCAATGGAAACCTTTTAACTTCATTTCATATTCATGTTAGATTAACCAATTTTGTTACACATTGCTAATTTAATTATTATACTAATTTAACAAAGTCATTTGTTTAAAATTATTAGTTCTATCTTATATACTCATTTAAATTATAATACTAATATAACAGATTAAATTCTTCAATTAAAATCTCTTTTTTTTATCTTACACGTAATTTTGCATAGGAAAAAAATACAGTTCCGTTGCCGGGAATCGAACCCGGGTCTTTCGGGTGAGAGCCGAATATCCTAACCAACTAGACTACAACGGATTTGTTGTTAGATGTTGTAAGCAAAACATTTTCATGACATATGTGCGACACCCGACAGCCAGCCCCTCCACAGAGGTTTTGCTAAAAAATCTAAGGGCAAGGAGAGTTTGCCCGACTCCATAGAATGACAATAGACGATGATTATAATCCCAGTAAATCAATTTGAAAACATTTGTTTCTATTTAACTGAATATATTAAGGTTAATTTGAAATGCTGCATAACCACGACAAGGAGAAAATATACCATGGGTCTCTTAAAAGAGAGACAAAAATTAAGGATCATACATCGGTCAAGATTAATGATGATACAATCACAACATATGCCAGAAAAAAGAAAATAGCAATCTGAACGAAGAATTTTGGATTTTCTCTCATGTTTGGAGATGTAACTGCCCTGCAAACGTAAAAATCATTCACTTTTGTTACAACTCAGAATGTGTGAAATGATTTTGGGCATAGAAAAGTAAGTAAAATTCTAATGCAACTGAGTATGTTCTTCTCAGGCTGCAAGAAGAAATTACCTAGCAATGCGCTGAGAAAGTCGGTGAAAAGGCAAACTCTGAATAAAGACAATGCCTGGTCCTGTTAGAACAGCCGTCACCAAATTCTCACCCTACAATTTCACCACAGTTACAGTATTAATAGAAGGTTTGGATAAACAAGAAGACATATATAATAGCTTGAAAGCAGGACCCAGAAATTAAAGGTGGATCTATTTAACAGGCTACTTTGGATTTTTCTTATAAAGCTAAAATAGAGTGCACAACTCAAGGCCGTCATTTGTGGTATTAGCATGACTCAAGGCCGTCATTTGTGGTCATCGTATCTTCAAAGACCTAATAATCCCATATGCTATGTTGCTCAATAACCTAGCTCATTTGTCATATTTAAATTATATATCTAGACACTGTTCAGCCAACCATCTCATTAGGATGAATGGTTTCAATCCACACGAACCTGAGGATCTTTAACAAGATGATAAAAAAGAAAGGAGACTCAAAACATAATAATAGGAGCAACTTACACCAAAGACAGCCCTTCGCATGGGTCCATTGTATTTGATTTGGACATGGACTGACGCAGTGATGGCAACAATGCAAGACACATCAACAGTAAGCACCTCACCCACCTCAAGATTTTTCTGCACAACTAGCAAATTGGAAATAACAATGTTCCTATGATTAGTCTAGATGTTAATAAATACAAAAACTTTAGCATACTATCATAGTAGTAGTAGTAGTAGTAACCTATGGACAAAGTGTAATGTGATAGTCAATATAGGATAAAGCATAAGGAGGTGAAATACAGAACAGGGGCAACAGGAGAGCTCTCTAGTTCAGCCAAAAATTAGCCCAGAGCAATGAATTTAGTAGAAAAATATTTGAATTGAAAATCAACTGAGGCAGTAATGGCAACAATGAAAGACTAGGTATTTCTGCACAGCTAGCAAATTGGAAATAATAACGTTTCTATGATTAGTCTATAGTGGTAATAAATACGGAAACTTTAGCTTATTGTCATAGCAGTAGTAGTAGGGTTATGTGATAGTCAACAAATCAACTATGGTACGATAAAACAGTCAGGAGGAGAAAGAGCAGAAACAGGAAAGCTTTCTAATTTGACCAAAACTAGCCTCGAGAGATCAATTTTAGAAGTGGAAAAACATTAAGTGATCACTACTCCGAGCCAGGTACACAAGGATTACCCCAGCACATATTGGCCAATAGTTACTATAGTCCAGAACACACCTAGAAGCTATTTGCAATCAGTTCTAATTAAATATTGGCAGAATTAAGAGCAGACCAAAAATTGAAAAAACTTATCTACAAGGGTATAAGTAAAGGAAAATATGTATACCAGATCCACCGGCGAGAATGAATGCAAGCCCCTGGCCAGATAGCTTCTGTCTTAGAAATCCCTGTGATGGCATTAAAGTTCCAATCAACAATGTTAACGATTATTTGAAAGACTTGAAAGAAAATAGAAAGGGAGAAAACTAAAATCAGAAAAACATAGGCCGCTTAAAGGGACAGCCAATAACACACACAAAGCTCACACATATCCTTGCCTTACCTCTATACTGCCGATCATATTGCGAGCTCTCTGGTCAGCAGAATTATTGACTTTCACGTCATTGACAGAGCACAAAAATGCATCTGGCTACAGACAAATTAATAAAGTCAGATAAAAGCCTGGCTAACTGACATAAAAAAAAAAAGCGCAATTCTACCTTAAAAATGAATTTAGAAAAAAGGGGGCTGCATGAGATAACTACAAGCTATCCAAACTTAGTAAGACTAACATGACTGAAATGTAATATTTTCTGATCAGAACAGTGAAACAACTAAAGTGAACAATCAGCTCTACCTGGCACAAAAGCTCTCCTCCAAACATTGCTAGATCAATCTGTAAATTAAACGGGAATAACACAAGCCGTAGGCAATAGTTACTCAACAATAGTTTGGGACCATTGATCAAACTTTGAATATGCAGGGAGTGCAAGAATTATGGAAACTCAGCATAATTAAAAGTACAAACCGGGAGAATCCTTGCAGGAGAAGGTGCAGTAATTCCAACAAATCCATCACTAGGGCCAGGATTGTGAAGAACTACACTAGTGATGCTCTTGCCAAACAGCCACTGCCACATACCTACTTCATTTTCAGGGACGTAAACGTTTTCCATTTCGATGGATCCAGACATGAAACACATGGAACCTAAAATTTATTCGCTTATTAGTTGAATAGGTCATGATAGTACAACCAAGTAAGACAAGTCTGTGACACAAAATTCAGAAATTTAAACCATGTATATCACGAAGATCCACCAGCGCAACATTATCAATTTTATGAAAGGCAAATACATGTAAAAAAGATGATGAATAAGTTTGTTGAGTTTCAACAGGCAACCTTCAGGGAATCCTCATGCCTTACTTCAACACTGTCAAGATCCTTATTTCAAGCAGCAACTAGGTGCATTGCATGGCAAGAAGCCTGTATTGCAAGGCTCCAATCAAGAAGCTAGATTGAAGAAACAAACAAAAGGCTTGGCAGACTACTTTAAGGTTGAGTGATATCTACTAGAAGTGTGATGTAAATTTCCCTTAGATAGTAGAAAAGTAAATTACACTGCACAATATTTCCCAAACTGAAGCTAAGACGACATGTTGCACGCCCAACAAGCAAAAGGCATGAAAGTAAGACAACACGGAGTTACCACATGTCTTAGTTCATAGAAGGACATAGCATTGGTCAAGCCCGAAGAAGATCATTACGTCAAAGGAAATTTAAGTGCATTTCATAAAAAATGCCAAAAATGCAAATATCTGAAGACGAGTGCCTGACTATTGATTATGATAACATCACAAAGGAATAAATTATATAACTACTTAATTACCCAACAAAAGTAAACTCATATAATGATTATCCTTATTAAACCAAAATCTAATATAGAATAGCATAATGGCAAATCTAAGAAACCCAGTGCCATCCAACTTACCAGGTTTTGCAATAACCTTTTCTTGCTGCTTCAACATTATCTGACAATGCAAGAACCAATAGAAGGAAAAAGCTTTTAAGTTACAGATACAAGAGCAAGGAGGGAGGAAGGGAGAGAGAGAGAGAGAGAGAGAGAGAGAGAGAGAGAGAGAGAGAGAGAGAGAGAGAGAGAGAGAGAGAACAATTAAAGTACTCAGGGAGATTGCATAAGTACCTGAACAACCTGAGCTTCACCACCCAAAATCTGGAATGGTATTACTGCATCTTGCGGACTCTGCAGTAAAATGTAACTTATAAATTATGTTGCATTTAACTATCGGCATAATTGACAAGTATTCAAGTATTCCTTCAACCAGCAGAATATTAATGTAAAAGCTCCATGGATCAAACTCTAATCATACAGGAACAACAATAAGCTTAAGCTACCAACAACCATGATCCATTACAACATACAAGATGCCAACCTACAAGTTATTGATTAAAATCGTGATATATTTCTTTATTAATTCTGTAGTTATTCTACAAGAAACAGGGAAATAGCTCAAGAAAATTCTCCAAATAAAGAGGCTTCACTTGAGGCTCGATTAAGGCAATTTACTATACTAAACACTCCAATTCATCCTCCATTCAAGTTAATGATATACAGCCACCTTAATATCCTTCAAGCTTGCTTCCAAGTACTAATTTTTGTTCTTGCTTCAGAAAGTCCACACAGAAGATAAGCATTTTACACACAGAAAGCTAGAAAGGCTGTTATATCACTTGTATTTTCCAATTAGCTATAAAGGCTCGTTCATAAGTGTAATCTAACAACCATAAAAAATTTGCCAGAATGCAAATTCACAAGGTACAAAGCAAAACCTAGGCGGCAGCTTCAAATAAGTCTAAAAGAATGTAGGCCTCAACATTCTAAAACATATGTGGCAATGCTCGTAATAATACATCAAATTAGAAATTTTAACCACACATAACCTTCAGAAGAATCTATGACGTTGACTGCATGAGGTTATCATAGTTATAACTTTACAAATTCTTCGCACTTATTACATTCAGTTTAAATTGTTACATGATATCATACTAAACACTCCAATAACTGTCAGACAAAAAGAAAAAAATCCATATAATATGTATATAGTGTTATTAGTGTAAACGAGCAAACTGGATAATAAAGTTATCTCCATCAAATTAAACCCATACTAACAAACTTTAAGGACGTGATCTCCAATTTTAAACGTAAAAGCAAAAAGGATCAAACGCCAAAAATGAGCTGAAGCCATCAATTCTAACAAAATCTCAATCAGAGCCTCGTAAAATAATGAATGCTCCTCCAATCACGAATATAAAAGAAATAAAACTCAAATTTTCTCAGCAACCAAACAGAATTTGAAGAGAGAGTACCTGGTAAACGTAAGGTTGAAAAGGCGTAGAGAAAAACGGTGCAGCCATGACGACAGAGGCAGAGGATTGTAGCTTTTGAAGGAGCGGAGATCGATAAGTCGTTTGGCTGTTGGGAATTTTCAGTTCGCCTTCGGGATCTTAGACTCTCGCTTTGATGTGTCGATGTACTTATCAGATCAAAACGACAGGTCTTCCTACAGTTTCAAACAACACAAAGAAATGAACAAACTTTTTTTTCCTTACTCCGTGGTTTACGGATTGAGAAATTAAATGAAAAAAGAATAAAGTGACTGAAATGGCCCTCAATAAACGATGATTTCTCTCAGCGTTTCGGTTGAATTGTATGGCTTGGGTATGACTCTTTTAGTCATTTTGGGTTGAATTCTGGGTTCTGTTCTTATCGTGTACATGGTGCTTGCAAAGCGATATATTCGCGAATATTACACGTGAATCTTTCATGACGTGGCATTATTTTATTGGTTACAGTGACACCTATGGACGTGTTCGACTCGATGAGTCACTTTTGTATCACTTCGCTGTAGTAGTATCTTGAACAGCACTACGGCACGCGCTAAACGACAACGTTTGAACGTGCTGACATGTATTTCGCTTCCGAGTTCCATACATTTTTTTCTTTCCTCAAAAATTAAAAATTTCGTTTCGGCGGAGAAAGAAATCACTAGGTCTACCCTCTGATAATTAAATTTAGTTGTACAGGTTGTTAGCATTTTAAACTACCTATCAGTTGCTCTAATTTTTAACTGACTACTCTGAATTAGTCTATATTTTATTGTAATATAAAAAATATTTTAAAGTTACATTATAATATAAAAAGATTGAAAATATATTAATGTTAGAAATTTTTAGCTTTCGTTTATTAAAATTTAACAGTATGTACAATAACTTATATAGCCCTATATCTTATAAAAATCTAAAATGATAATTATAACCTTAACATTTTAAAAAATGACAGCATACTAAAAATTACTCTAACCCTAACCAACAACGCCTCTCTCTCCCTCCCCCTCAAATCTGTTGTCGAATTCGTTGCCGTCCTTCTCCCTCTCTCTTTTTCTCCCTATGTAAATCCCTAATTCAAAAATTCCTAATCCTCTATTATATAATAAAACAAGGACGTAATGAAGTCTCCGGTGAGTATATGCACCGGCGTGACATACGATTGGTCTAGCATTCGGCACTGGTTCGAATTCGGCCACGAGACATATCCTGCCACGATGCAAATCCTCACCATCAAGAAATTCATTCCCAACCTTACTTTACACTGTCTCATCAATCTTTGGTCCTACCAATCTCGATGGTGCCGAAGTAGGAGGTTAGGGTTTTAATTGATAAGATTAAAAGTCAGGGTGAGAATGAAAGCAAGAAAGGTGTTGATTGTTTGGAAAAAATTGCGGAGTTTGCGAGTAGTTGTAAGGAGAATAAGATTTTTTTGACGCGTTATAGCAGTTTTTTTTTTTAAAAGATTGTGTGTGTTTAAATCGAAAACGCATGAAAATTGTCGTTTTAGAGTCGGTTGTTAAGGTTTTGAACTTGATTTTGAAGGAAAATGGATGAGATGGACATCTTGTGAAGCTTGCAAAGTTATTGTTGCTGCAGTTATTTTTACCTATTTGACATTTTTCTGTGAAGTGGGTCTAATAACTTCATTTTGATTGATATCTGAGGGTGGTCATTCTTGGTTTAATGAAACAATAAGATCACCATTACTTGGAGGCTTCAATTAGTATTTCTCTGGGCTGTATTTCGTGGTATCAGCTCCAATGCTTTTCATGGATTAGGTTACAAAATGTTTGCAAAAAGTACTTGTGGGCTCTCATTGTTTGTGCTCAAGAATACAGATCAGTTCAGTTGGTGAGAGAGAAATTAAACTAATTGATTCTGAATAGCAGTAATTGCTTTTCTTTATTGTTCGAAATTCTCCCAAAAAAATGTTTTATGTTCAAAGATCCAATCATTTAATATTTTGGATCTTAATAGAATCAAAACGCCGAGTTTAGAAACAAACAACTGCACATTAAGTTGATTTAAGATTATTTTGAATTAGAATTTAGGTTAAATGATAATTTTGCCCTTGATCTGTCAAATTTTTATAGACGTTAAAAATTTATAACTTATTGATATATTTTTAATTTTTTTTTATTTTGATATAACATTAAAATATTTTTTGTATCATAATAAAATATAAATTAATTTAGAGTAGTTTGTTGAAAATAATTTAATTTTTATATGAAAAAATAAAATTAGTAGTTAATAAATAGTAATGTTAATGTTCATTTTTTGATAGCTTAGAATCACAAGCGGTAAGATCAAGAATTAGTCAATCTACAAAATTTCTAATATTGAGGAAGCACGGAGAATCTCAAGTACACAACAACCTCACAACCTCGAAATGATTGTTGATTTCGGATTCCAACAAGCATAGAGGAGCTTAGCAATGAAAACAATAACTAGAATGGAGTTAGGTTTTAGTGATGGAGATGATTTGCTTGTACATAAAAGAAGTGATGGAGATGTGTAGTACTTTCATTTTCCAAATACAGGGTATGAGGTCAACTTCTTCTAAATGCAATCTAAAAACCATTTCCTTAAAAAAAGTGGAGAAAAATTTCGCCTATTGGTAAAAACCTAATGGATATTCTATAGATTAAATTAATATATATTTTCTAATATTGTAAACATAATTTATTAATAAAAAATGATTAATTATTTAATTATTTAATATTTTAAAATTTTAATAATTATATTCCTATTATAAATTTTAAAAATTAAAAAAGTGTAACATTAAAAGTTTTAACTTTTATCCTTTGTGTAAAATAATATAATATTTATCAATCAGTTAATAAATGTTATACATAAATAACATTAATTTTACGTTATACATATATAAGTATATTGAACAATAAAAAGAATTTGTCTTAAATTTTTCTTCATATTATAAAAAAATAGTTAAAATATTTTAATTTTTTTTTTTACAAAAATTGAATAGTCAATTAAATATTTGAACGAGTCAATGGGTTATGCTTGACTTTCTTTAAATGCTAGGTATGAGTATGTAAACTTGAGGAGAGGTATGTTTTAAACTTTCAATTCTTCTTTTAACAAAACACAAACTTACTTGTTGGGCCTACGGGGATTGTAGGTATCGAACATTCAAACTTTGTTGAACTTGTCCATGAATGATTGTGATCGGGCTTGTCAACTTGTCAACTCAATAGAATTTAACGAAATCTTGGTAAAAGTCGTACAACTGCTGCATCTCACCTCATGTCACCGCTGCCAATTAATCGCTTCTCCACCACCACTACCTCTACTAGCAACCAACAACTCCACTTTGTCTCTTTTGAACTCCACTCTCACAAACAAATCATGTAACCATCGCCGCCAATCTTCCTCTACAACTTTCTTGCAAATAGCATTAGCCGTTGCCTAGAACCTCTTAATTAACAATTTAAGTACTGTTTATCTTTTTTGTATAACTTTTTAAGTATAATTTTTTAAGTAAATCTTTTAATTATAAAATTTTTATAAATAGAATTTTTTAATAAAAGTTTATTAGTTATTTGATTGGTATAAATAACGTTTTGAAAATTTTGAGTAATTATTTTAATAAACAATTTTCTAATATTTTATTTTTAAAAAATAATGTAAAACTTCAAAATAAAATAATGACATTTTAGATAAATCTATCTTTTAAAAAAACTGAAAAAGTTATATTATTAAAATTTTAAATTTTAGATTTTTTTCGATATAAGAAAAATAATTTTTTTAATTATTAAAAGCTCTTTTTTTATGCTAACCAAAAAACATCAAAAAATTTGAAAAAAAATTTTATCATTAAAAAAATCATTTTAACTAACGAAAAAGTTAAATTAAACGAATACTTATTAACAATATTAAGCTTGTAGAAAATTAATATACAAATATTTTAAATGTATTACCCATAATATGTATTATGCATATATAAATGTTTTATTTTTTCATCTGAACATTGCAAATTTATAAGGTATAAATAGCAAATGTTGATTTATATGCTTCACTAGATTGATAAAATGATAGAATTGGCTTTTTTGTGGTTTGGCTACAAGAACTAGAATTAATTCTCCAAGGGCTGGTCTAGATGATTAAGGGTGTTACTTAGTTTATCTTGTGTTCAAGCTTCGAAATAATACTCTGAGAAGGTAAGAGAATTTAACAAATAAATAATTTGGGTCTGACCTACCCCATTACTTTTTAAAAAAAAAAATCAATTAGAAACTTTTACCTTTACTAATTTTGTCCAAATCATAAACTACAAAAAGTAGATACTCTATACAAATTAGTAACCTCGTGTCAAAACCCTAAAGACTATTATCTTAAATCCAAAATTAAACTCAAACCAACTTTTTTTTTTTCCTTAAAGTCCACATGCTTTTCAATTTTCATTCTTAGATTAGATTGCCTTTGTTCTTCTTTTTTTTATTTATTATTTTAGAAAAATTTTGAGTCATTAAGAATTTTATTATCACCACTCTTTTAAACTGGTTAATAAAATTTTTCGTCCACACAATGCTGCAAGGTGTTGGTTTATAAAATAATGCAAATAATTTTTTTAAATCAACATTACTCCTTCAATAGTTTCTTCACACAAGCACTATTTATTTGTTCCCTACCTCATCATTTGTCTTGTTTAATTGTTTTTATCTTAAAGTTTTCATATTTATTTATATAAAAAATTTAAATATATATTAGTTAAGTAAAAAATGTGATTATAATATACCAATATGCCCTTATCTTTTACAAAAATTATTATGTATGTCAGGACTTGACCCGACCTTTTTTGAAATTCGAGATAAATTCTGTATAAATATTTATAACATTTTTTTTTTCATAATCCACACGTCACAAAATTTCATAATAACATAATCGGTCTCAGGCCTTCATCATCAACACTCATTAAGGTGCCATGCCTCATCAAATATATATATATATATATATATATATATATATATATATATATATATATATATAATATTTATATGCACATACATTTATATATGACGTGTTTAAAATATTTTCATACAACTGTGTAGAGTGTTCTCAACCTTAATTATAAAAATTTTTATCTTGTACAAAACTCTGTAGATCTGGAGAAAATAGGAAAAATAAGGAGAGGGGTGAGTTTGCAGCTTCGTGAGTGAATATAAGTTTTAAATAAAATACGTTTTCACCCATTTTCATAAATATTTCCTCCAACCTTACATAATCAAATCATATCACAAACATGATCAACATAAAATATTTACACTTACATCCAAAACTCCAAGATCATTATCATAGTAATGTATATTAATCATCATCCGTCATCCATATTAGCATGCATACATAGCTCCTAAAACAAGATTACTCATAACAAATAAATCATCCTTGTATTAGTAAACGAAACATTATTCTCATAATACTTATCATCATCAATTGTTCACACTTGCATGTATACATAATTTATATATTGGAGACACTCATCGCAAATTAATCATCCCTGTACCCAACTAGTATCCGGAAAAAATCATGCTTGGTGGAAAAAATTATTGCTTAAAAGGAAGAAATACTATATTCAACCCGTCGGTCTCGTATTCTCGTACAAAGAGCTCATATCATATTATATTATGTACGTACATTATTATCGGTCCCGAGGACTTATTATCATTACTAGGGGATAAGTATATGTATGGTGCCTCAAACAACCATAAATCATAACTCCACATATAATAACCATTTTTACATAAATATTGAATTCTCAAGCATAATACAAATTTTCAATTCCTATACCACAGTTCAATATAACTATATCAATTCAACCATAAAATAAATAATACCCAATTTCATATAATTTTATAATAACACAGTATGAATAAAATATCACATTAAATTAACGTAATTTCACACATCAAAGTATAATTCATTCATGATCTAATTTATTCTTTATATAACGTAATTAAATTCTTCCACAAATACATTTTACAATAAATTAATTTAACTCAATCATAATAAAATTAATATTTAGTTTTGTAAAAAATGTAATAATTTAAAAATATAATATTCACTCACTGTTAATAATTTAATTTTTACAGATTTTAGGATGCCTTGAATTTCTTATAGCTGCATTACCTCATAAAACATAATATTAACTAATTACTATTAAAATTATTCAAAATCTAACATATATTTTCAGCAATTAATTACATAATTAAATATACTATTCACATAAATTAGTGTTCTAATAATATAAAATTCTAAAACATGAATTATATAGTATAATTTCTAAAATTAAAGCTTACACCTACCATATTAGGTGTCACAATATATCCCAAAAATTTTCAGACACTTGGGCACTCCTGAACTTTCTACGAGATAAAAATATACTCATAAGATTTTAGATTCCCCTAGCTTTTGACGAAATAAAAACACATCCCCTTAAAAAGGAAAATGTAAATTTTATACTAATTTTTATGGTGAAAATGAGGTAACCTTCACAAAAAAAATAAAAATAAAAAATGAGACAATTCAGAATACATTGAAGCGAAGCTATTATTATTATTTTTTTCCTTTTTAGGCTTATGCATGAGAATCATTTCAATAATTAGTGGAGTTAATATTAATTTCGTTTTTCATTTTACCTTTCATTATTTAAAGGCTTCAAGGTATAACTATTCTTGTTTTGTCAGAATAAGTTAGGAGTATGTTATTGTACAATGTACTGTATTGTGGTATGAATTTCTAACTTTATAATTAAAAGAAATTAAAATTGTCTTTCTATAATATTTTTTAGAAGAATCTTTCTATTTTATCAAAAAATTAGGAGGTTGTTTAATAATACTAAATTTAAGAAATATTTCTAATTTTATTAAAATAAGAATTATAAAAATTTAAAGAAGATCGTGTCCCTCCTAATTTAAATCAGGAGTCTATTTTAAACCAAATAAAAAAATAATTCAAGTATAAAGATAAGGTTTACCCGATTTTAAAAACGGATAAATGACATAAATTATAAATTCGATTCGTTTATCTGATTTAAAAATCAAAATCAAATTAATTTTTATTTTTAATTTTTTAAAAACTTAATTTTATTTAATTATAAAAAACAATTATTCTTTTTTTTTTTTAAAAAATCTGAACTTTATGACTAAAAAATTATTATCATTATTATTATCGTGCAAATAAAAATTTACCTTATGTTATTGTGAAGATTTAAACTATTATATATCTATTAAATGAAAATTTATCTCATGATATTGTGAGGATTTGAATTTTTTTTTAGAAGGAAGGTAAAATATTTATTGTTAAGCTACTTATTAGAAATGAACAAAACAGAGAATAAATAAGAGGATTTAACAAATTTATATTAAAAGAACTATGACCACTGTTGGTTTCAATCACTAAGGACATGTGACTAAGTTAACATTTATACGCAATCAATCACATGGTGACAGCTCAATATGACTTGTATAGCAATGGTGGATTCACGAACCCACTGTTGAAGGATAAAGTATAATTATTATTTTTTATATTCTTTATTATAACAACTCTTTTTTTAGCACTATAATACAAACTACTTTGAGGCGTGTAATAATTACAAGATACAATCATTCTGCTCCAAATATGAATAACATGAGTGATAAAAATTAACTTAAATTAAAAATATTGTTGAGTGCAAAATATATTTTTAAATTATTTTATTAATTATGCTGATATTAGTTTATTTAATTAGTATCTAAATTTGGAGGAGAAGTTAATTGTATGACATTGATATTTGTGCATGGGGTAAAATAGGATTTTGTGAAGTTGAGTATAAAAGTAAAAATAAAAAATAGGATAAAAAAATTTAGAATTTAAATTTGTTCAAATTTTATTGGAATAAAAATAATAAGAATTGGAGGGACCGTTGGATTAAAAAAAAGAAGAAGAGAGAAACACGACGAGGGCGGGTCAGAAAAGTCAAAAACTAGAGTGTTGCACTAAAATACCAGAACCGTTACCTATCGCGTCTTTCGAGTGCCCTTCATTTCCCTCCACCTTTTTCAGCTCATTTTCTCTCTCCGATTTCAACTTCTTCAGCTCTTTTCTTCCCTAAGTTCAGATCTATAATTTGTTGCAGTATCCTCCCTCAATAGTTTTTTCTTTAAATGAATTTTGTAATTTTATTCCTACAATTCCTTCAATCCTGGCTCCTTCTCAATCAAGGTACAGCTCATTCGTCCGTGTATATTTAGCTTTTCGTTATCTATATTTGCTTATTTTGTAGCGCTCTTTTGATTACTCGCTTGTTGTGTATACATTCCAATCAAGTTGTTTATTAGATTCTTCAATTTTGGAACTAAACTAATTAATTGATTGAAGAAAATTCAATGCAGACAAGAAAGTGAAATAAAAATGATTTAGGGAATTTTATTGCATCAAGCTTGTTACGTCATCCAAATGAATATTCCTGGAGTTCCACGTGTTTTTATTTATTTCTTTGTTTGTTTCACATTGCAACTGTCTTTAATTTCCGTATTTGATCTCAGAAATTACGTTTCTGCTATGTTTTATGAGGTCCTTAATTTTGATGGTGGCGCAGAATTAGCATTTAGAGTTTATTTCAGCCTTTTTTTTATTGAAGTTAATGATTGGAAGTTCATTACTTAATGCCGGTGCCACTGAAATAGGTGGCGTCTTATATCTTCATATTTGTGTGCTTAGGACTTTTAATTACTACCCTCCAAGATGTGATAATGATAGTGTGTACTAACGCTTGATTAATGGCATCCAATGGTTGCACCCCAAATATGCTGCTAACAGAACTCCACACTTGGGGTATGTTTGTTGCTGCCGTGCCACTCACTTTTTCTTGACTGTTAATGTTTATTGACTACCTACCCATTTATACTTCGCTGTAAATTAAAAATCATAACACTTTAATCCTAGAATTTATCAAGTGATTCCTTGCACGATCTAGAAAAGAATTTGTTGAGTGGCTGCATCAGAAAGCTGGTTCCTTTGTTGGCTAAACGTCAACTTTCATTTGTTCTGTTACCTATGTATTGAAGATGCAGAGCTGATTAGTTCCTTGACTGTGATACATAGCTCATTACTTGGTTTTCTATGTGGTTATGTTGTTCCCCTTCGTTTTTGAAGACCTCCTCTCCAATAGAACAATCAAATGTCTTGCATAAGTGCCTAATCATATTGCAGGAGTCATGATTGACGAAACAGACTTATGGCAAAACAAACTTATAATAAGAAGCTGTCTACTTATTTTTCGTTTATATTTGTCAGGATGTCTACCCAAATGGTGAAAAAGAAAATAGTACAAGAAACTTTTTGGTCGAATGTTGGTGGTAATAATTGAAACAAACTTGATCTTTAGCATCTCCCTTGTGCAGTGCCTTCTCTTTCTTCGTGTTTTGGGTTGACCAAACCAGATTGCTTGATGTGAAGTTTTCTAACATCCAGATTCTTTCTACTGCATGAATTAGTTGATATGCAGAAGAGTCCATGTCTAGGAATTCACTATGTAAGACAGAATTATTAGCTTCTAAAGTTGCATTGCCAAGCACTCTCTACAAATACAAATCCGGAGCTTATGGTTTTGTATCGTCAAATTGCATTCATTAGCATTGATAAAGCTAGTAGGTCATGTTTCTCGCTTTTGAAATTTTTTACCTTCTCGTTTCCTCCTGTGATGGATTGTGGGCTGCCCATGCTCGTGTTGTGAATTAAACTTCTTTTTGTTCATGTCAGGCTATTATATTCTCTTGTTTTGTCAAAGACCACTGGATTATTCGTTGTTTCTCATGAACATGTTGTCTTCGATTTTGGCATAAACTTGAAAAAAGATTATATAAGTTTTTCAATAATATTTCCTGTGCAGTGTTGATTTTTTTATTTGTTCATTTAAGTTTCATGAATTATTGACCATGTATTGATTTTTGGCTTCAAGCCTCCGATATCTTAGTAAAACTGTCTATTAGGGGTTGTGGAACTGAAGGTTTCATTTAGTTAGAAATCAAGTTTCAGTTTTCTCAAGCACCAAAAGTTGTGGTTTCGGCTTCGGTTTCTTCAGAATTTATTTTTGGATCCCTATTACTTCAATGGGATGATATGGTTATTACTACTTCTCTTTGCATCCTAATATCACTATTTGGTTGATTGGTAAGGTTGAAATCTTCAACTCCATGGAGATGATAATATTATTACGGCGCGCAGCTTTTTTCCTGATGAAAGAACTATTCCTGTGTTGTGCGCGGCACAGAACAATTTGTAGAAAATTGATTTTTGGTGGAGCCATAACCACAGTTGCTGGTGCTTTTCTTCACATGTGGTTCCTCGCCTGGCATGTAAC
The DNA here is from genome assembly GCA_028052125.1 of Melia azedarach. NCBI lineage: Eukaryota > Viridiplantae > Streptophyta > Magnoliopsida > Sapindales > Meliaceae > Melia > Melia azedarach. Next base: position 5,015,983 of record CM051401.1, on the reverse strand, counting down.
AGTTTCTTCGGACAATTCCTTGAATGGTTCTATGCAGCTGAGTGAGACCCTTAATGAGGCAGGGATTGACAAGTTTCAAATCTTTCCAGCTAGTTCTGTCATTTCATTGAATTCTTCAATTGAAGTGATCCCCTCAGTTCGAATAAAGGGAAAGAGAGCCGGAGTTGTTAATATTGACAGAAGAAAAATAGACAATGAATTAAAGTCAATAGCCAGTCCTCCTCCTCATAGAATACCAACCTCTCCTCTAGATGTAAGTTTCAAAAATTCCAATTTCCTTTTGTTTTCCAGTTAAGGATAACTACAGAATTATTACCTGTATTCTCAATGCTTGTCACCTGCAATTCAGAGATACATTCGGACGTTGTCCCCCATTGAGGCACTTGTGTTTGCTAAAAAGGAGATTGAGCATGCTCCAATCATCACTGAACATCCTGAACTGTATGCTCCTCTATTTCAGAATGTTTCTGTTTTCAAAAGGTATAATTACAAATAATCTTTCTTATTTTATTCTTCATCATGCTTGTTGATTGTTTGCAGTGGTTTCTGCTCTATGGAATGCTATGCCTTATGATTATTCATGACTGGACCAGAAATAAAGATATGTTCTATGGTATGGGATTTCATTAGCAATCAGTATAGTTCTGAATATGTGTGTTATGCTCTATAATGCTAAGGTGCTTGAATACGGGATTGATAATTATGAAAAGATATTCCCACTAGCTGTTGACGTACCTTCGTCAAAGATGCATGACATAGGAACTATTACAAGGAAGTCAAGCTCTTTTATGTGTTATAAAATAGCAAATTTAGGCATTCTCATTGGCATCTGGGCTTAAATTTCCGAATGGATTTATTTAACCATTCACAACACCTGTCGCGACTTGAGCCAGGTATTTTTATGAGAAACTTAATCCTAAATGAAAAACAAAAATCTTTAGGACTTTTTTCTCTCTCTTATGATTGAAGATCATATAAGTTTAGTGATGATGACCTGATTACCAATATATGAAGACTGCATATATTCAACATTTTGGTGCCAGTCTAAACCAGTAATACCATGAATATCGTGATACATGAAGATTTCTTTCACACAAAAATCAATCAATTGGACTCCATAAATTCTTTTGATGTATAACATGATATCATGTGCATCAAGGGGAGAAAATGAAAAGAGATTTTGGGAACCTGTATAAAGATTTTATATCATCCTTCATGTTCATTTTGTGAATATTTCATTTGAGCTATTGCTTCATGTTGATGATTGTTATTCACTGAAAAGGTAGTATGCCAAAATGTTTTGCATTTATAAGATTATGGAGGGCCACTATAAGACAACAAAATTGGGAAATTCATTCTCATTTGTTGAGCGTGTGTAAAGATGTATAGATGCAATGATTCATAGTTGGGATCACATTGATGAGAAAGGCTCCTAAGTACACGAGGCATAGAGAGATAAATCTTGACTGTTAAGGATTGGATAAAGTTGAAACAAAAAAAAAAAGAAAAAAATCTTGATCACTACTATTTTATTTGCTACAGAGACTTAATGGTGGTTAGTTCCTCTCTTGTAAGTTTTCTTGGCCACATTTCAACATATTTCTTAATCCAGTTTACCAGGCATTCATTCCATATGGTTATCTTATTAGATTAATTTTGTCCCACAGTTTTCAATACTGTAAATAAAGATTGTATATCTGAAATCATACCTTGCCTTGATATGCAGAAGCTACGAGTTGATGGAGATGACATTTAAAATTTACATTTACCGTGATGGAAAGAGGCCTGTTTTTCATTACCCTCAGCTTAAAGGGATTTATGCTTCTGAAGGATGGTTTATGCAATTAATGGAAGCAAACAAGCAGTTTGTCACAAAAGACCCAGAACGGGCTCACTTATTTTATCTACCATACAGTGTACGCCGATTAGAAATGGCACTTTATAAGCCTAACTCACATAATTTGAGACCCTTATCAAATTTTTTAAGGGACTATGTGAACATGATTGCTGCAAAGTATCCCTTTTGGAATCGGACACATGGGTCAGATCATTTTTTTGTTGCTTGCCATGATTGGGTAAGGTAGTTCGTTCTCCTTTCTACATAAATATTTGAATGTGCTACATTAATGTCATAAATTTTGAGTCACAAGAAAACTTTTCACTTTTGTCAATAGATAGACTTCCATGGTTGAAAAACTTGCCAATCTATTGAAACAATTCTGTATCTCTGGTTGTCCTAGGACAATTGAAGCCTTTAAAATTTTCATCTCATTACAAATGATATGAATATATCATCCTCAATATAACCCGGAAAAAATATATTTGGTCACTGCCAAATTGATTTAGGACAAATTAGACCAGCGAATTATTATTGTTTTCCCTTATTTTAGTTGGGTTATGTTTTTAACTTGTTTGGGCCATATTTTGTTACTTCTTTGGATGTGATTTACTTTTGCTAGAGTATTTTTCTTATTTTGGATTGGATTTATATTAGTTGTTAGGAGAATTTTATTTTTGCTATTTTGATTCAGCTATAAATAAGGCTTATTTTCAGCTTTGATTAAGACTTAGATAAAGACTTTTGATGATTATTGGAATAAAGATTTCAATTTTCCCTCAATGCCCACTAAACTTTCTCTTTCTTTTTTGATGCCGAAATCTCTTTTCATTTTCTTTTTCTTTTTGCCTGTTTAGCTGTAACCAGAGTGGAGTTTACCAAGAAATAACACTCTTTTACCAATACTTGAAGAAGCTCAAATATTGGGCTTTGGAAAGATACAATATTCTAGCTATAAGATGATCCCCCAGTCTTTCAAGGCATTCCACATTTTTTAAGTTTCATATTAATAGTTGGGTTTCAATTTGAAGAATTTTTGGATTTTGATCCAAATTTATGCTGGCAACTTCACTACTGAGCTCCCTCTCCACACATGCAGTCACAGAAGCCTATGTATTATTTTTGTAGAGGTCATAGCATTTGTTTTCTAGAACATAATGGCATTAATAAAACCGCTTAGATTGTTTCTTATTTTTTATTTTTTACATCAAATATTGATTAGACATGCTAGCTATAGCTATATAGTTGATGAAGTTGGACATGGTACAAGGTTTTTCACTGTGGCTTCAAGTGAGTATATATCAGTAGTTGTATTTTGGAGCTTCAGAAGGATATATGTTTATTCAGGTCAGTTAGTGGGTATATATCATTAGTTGTATTGTGGAGCTTCAGAGCATACAAGTCTATTCAGGTCAGTTTGACCATATTTCTCCCTAGATTTCATCTGGTCTAATTCAACTTTTGCAGGGCCCTTACACGACAACTGCACACCAAGAACTAAAGGAAAATACCATAAAAGTTCTATGCAACGCTGACATATCTGAAGGCATTTTTAAGGCTGGAAAGGATGTTTCTCTGCCAGAAACCACGATAAGGACTCCCAGGAGACCTCATAGGTATATAGGCGGTGGAAATAGGGTATCTCAGCGTCCGATCCTTGCCTTCTTTGCTGGATATATGCATGGCAGGGTCCGGCCTATACTTCTCAAGTATTGGAAGAAGGATGAGGACATGAAAATATATCGTCGTCTGCCTGTTCATGTCTCTCAAAAGATGTCGTATGTTCAACACATGAAATCAAGTAAATATTGTATATGTCCAATGGGATATGAAGTGAACAGTCCTAGGATTGTTGAGGCTATATATTATGAATGTGTTCCAGTGATTATTGCTGATAATTTTGTTCTCCCTCTCAGTGAAGTACTAGATTGGAGTGCTTTCTCTGTGGTGATTGCCGAAAAGGATGTTCCCAAACTAAAGGAGATATTATTGGCAATCCCACTGAGAAAGTATACGAAGCTGCAACTCAATGTAAAGATGGTTCAGAAGCATTTTCTTTGGCACCCAATACCAATCAAATATGATTTGTTTCACATGATCCTGCACTCAATATGGTTTAATAGGTTGAAGAGAATTCAGGATCCCCACTCCTAGTTAGATCTTTTTGGTGTTCCTTACTTGGCAAAGCGGAGACAGTTATTGTTGACGAGCCTGACTCAAGAGGGAGAGCTAATCACAAGGCTAACATCTAGTTCAAGAATTGACATGCCTAGCAGTTGAGATCATGTAGGAAAAAAATAGAATCTGTGGCCTTGGAGATGGTTTGATGTCTAGCTATCAATGTGCTTTGGACTGACAGGAGGGATGGGGGGACCTGCAATGATGCCGGAATATGCATTCAAGACCAAGGTACAATATGACAAACAGACGGACTTAAATGTGAAATCATGCAAGGACTAATATTCTGCACCATATCATATAATTTTCTAATACATATAATTATAATGAGACATGAGTTCAGTAAATTTCCCCTTTTTTTTTCAGTGCGTGGAGGACAGCAGAGCAGCATTTGTGGTCCCAGATAACAAATGTGTGATAGGCAAGGCAGGTGATTCATTTATCAGTTTTTATCCCTATTTTTACAGCTGATGATGTGTATAGACAAGAAAAAGATGACTTGGATTTTTATCGTTTGTTGTATTGTTTGTTCGTTTCCCACGCGCTCTGAACCAGAACTTCATCGTCTGATAGTAAACTGGAGTCTCCGGAATTCGTATATCAATTAGAGTGATTATGGATTGTGGGCTGATCATATTATCTCAGTTTATATGAAATGTTTCTAAACCTATGTTAGAAATATCCAGTAAATGATTAGTTCAATTAAATAGTATTACTCTTGTAAGTAATGTTACTCTTATATTTATAATAGAAATTGAGTTTAGAAGACAAGCTAGCCTCCTCGTAGGGATGACAAAATCTCCCACAAGTTTGGAGCTTTATGGGAATCCACTCTAAATGAGATAAATTGAGATGCTATAATGGAGAATGAGATGAAAAATGGGTGGAGATTAATCCATATATTATTAATAAGGTAAAGGACGATTTAGTATTTTTAATATTTAATTAAAAAAATTTAAAATTCATAATTTTTTTATCTTATCAAATAGTGAAATTTATATTTTTAATATAATTATACATATAAAAAATATTATAATATATTAATGATATTTTTAGTTAATATTTAATATAAATAAATATAAAAATAAGAAAAATAAATACAATAGAAAATTTATTTTTTATTTAGAGATTTTTAATTTCCAACCCCATAAAATTTTATTTGGTAATGGAGATTAAAATTAAAACATGATGGAGAATAGGAAAGGCTTCCCCGCTTCCAACGAGTTCCATTACCATTTGTAGCCTCATGAAAATCTTTTGGGAAAGTAACGCTTAATTTCGTACTTAATTTTAAACCATTTTCAAGCAGAGTTTATTGTTTAACCTCCTCAAATTTAATATTTTCAAATTGTGATCTTTCAAAATGTCAATTTCTAGTTTCACCCTTGGGTCACATGCTTGTATTAAATACTAATTAATAGGTAGGGTCTCACAAATTTTAAATCTATCATTATGGAACATATATAGTACTGATATTTTATTTTTTCACCGTGTCTTAAAATTGACATTGATTTGACCATCCTTTAACATTTCTTCATATAAACTAATGTTCACTTATATTTTTATTATATTAATAATTATATAGAATTAATATATAACATGTTGAATTTTGTACAAATAATATTATTGATATTTTAATGTATAAATATTTGAATGATTTTCCTTAAAACTAGATTTTTTTTCCCTTTGGGCCACGTGATGAAAAACAAAGACGATTCGTATTACATTACTGCTTCCGCTCGAGCTTGCTGTAGCATTTGTTTGTTTTTATGTGCAACTTTTTGACAAGACAACATTACCAAGCTGCAATTTTTTCTCCCTTTTTCTGCAATAAAATATTCAGTTTGATACTGGCTCTGTATATTCTTCAGCCTTTGTAGGTCCATTTCCAAAATCCATTACATAAAAATATTATTTGTTGTGTAACACGTGATATTCAATTCTCATATCCAAGATCACAAGAATCCGAATCTTGGAAATGTTGCTCCATTATGAGCTCACTTTTAACTGAACAGTGGAACTTGATCGGCAATCAACAAGCAATATACGAAGCTGAGAGAATCTGAAAATCATACAAAATTTCGAGTAAAAATTGTACGTAGAACCCTTTTTATAACTCTTTATTATTATTATTTTCAAGAAGAGAATTAGACTTTACTATAATGCAGATGGAATTGCTCAGCTCTTTTCTTCTTCAGTGAGCCAAGAATTGTCGTCCAGTTGAAGAAATTTATCTGCCCAATCCAAATTCAAACCGTACGACTCTTCAGTTGAGAAGTCGAAATTAAGTTCCGAGTTTTCAAAATCTTTGACAACCTGTTCCTTCATGTGGGTAACATCCGAGGTCTTTTCAGGAATAGTTTCCTGTGCAATTACAGGTTGAGGTATTTTCTCCTTTTGATTTCTTTTCTTGCCCAAATGAGAATTCCAGTAGTTCTTTATTTCATTGTCCGTTCGTCCTGGAAGTCTTCCGGCGATCAAAGACCACCTGCAACCAAAAAAAAATAAAAATTCAGGTATATATCAAGTACTGCTGCTTACAGAAAATGAATGATCCGTCTGTTTTGATTATAACGACAAACCTGTTGCCCAGCAATTTATGAAGCCTAAGAATTAAGTCCTCTTCTTCATCCGAAATGTTTCCTCTCTTGATGTTAGGTCTCAAATAGTTCAACCATCTCAATCTGCAGCTCTTCCCACATCGATTCAGACCTGCAGAAACAATGAAACCCGTGTATTGGTCATACGTTACTTCATTTTGTTTTCCAACCTCCAAGAAATAATAATCCTGGAAATGTAATGCACCTGATTTGATAGCAATAGTGTTCCATCTCTTAGCACCATGAACTTCAATACACTCAGCCAATCTTCTGTCTTCCTCAGGAGTCCAAGCTCCTCTATTGATAGCTTTCGTAGCAGAGGCATATTGGTTAATATCCTTGGAAGCCATTATCAGATCAGGGTAGACAAACACAGAGACAGACAGACAGACAGACAAAGCTAGCAAAAATAACTTACACAGTTAGCAAAGAGTAAGTGAGACTGTGACCAGAACATCTGACATAGATGGTTAATAATTTAATTTATACAGTACACGAAGGAAAGAAGGGAAGGGCGTATGTGGTTTAGGTCATTGAAACGTCAGAAAAAAAAAAGATCAGTCCATGTCCATCTACCCTTCTTTATAGCAAGAGAAAGAAAATAAGAAGCTTCATCTCCCAACTACCACTAACATCTACAGTAGTCTCCGGTGGGAATGTAAAGCAAAGGCTCCAAGCTATATAACAGAACAAATGCTCGTACTAATAATACCCATTTGAAAATTTACTTCTCAAGTTGCAGAATTTTTAATTAATTATTCATGTCAGGCAGATAAATACGAACTTGTCTTGTCTCCTTCATCACTTTGCAATTTTATATTTATTTTACTTTTGTTGGTATTTACTTGTAGCATTCTGTTTCGGTGTTTCCTCGGACAAGGAAGTTTTTCAGTTCAATCGTTTTCCAAAGGTTTTATCTTTGTATAATTCGGAACCTTTCCGTCGATTTTTATGAGAAATGAATATAAAATTCAACAAAAACAATACACGTGACATTCACATGATTATAGTACGGAACTTCCAGACCAATTAGATTTTTTTTTGTTTCGTTATAATAATAAGAATATTGCATGATTTACAATTACATTATTGATTATCCTACAAATGTTTACTTAGCGGCCTACATATTTATAATTGATACCTTTACTTTATTAATAATTAAATTAAATTAAATTAATCAAGCTTTAAAACAAGTCCTCAAAGTTTGGGCTCAATTTACTTCTATTAAAGAACTATATCCAAATCTAACTGTAGAGGCTACTGCAGCTCTTTTCCTTAAATAAACAACTCGTACCTAATCTACTAATAGTTAGACTTAGAGCCTATTTATTTATTTTTAACTAAAATCTTAATATAAATATTTAAATTTATAAATATTCATTTGATTTAATTTTTTTATTAACTAAAAAAAATTTTAATGATAATTTTTTTTAAAAAAATTTAGAGTCGTTTAATTGTCACCAAAAAAATTTTTGAAAATTAAAAAAAATATTTTTCTTTTATGGAGCAAAAAATTTAAACTTTTGATAGCAAAATTTTTTCAAATTTTTAAAAAGTAAAATTATTTAAAATATCTTTACTTTATTTTAAAAAATTTGTGTTATTTCTTTAAAATATAAAATTAAATATTTGTCTATTAAAGAATTAATAAATTTTTGTTAAAAATTTTATTTGTAAAAATTCTACTGATAAAATGTCTACGTCAAAAAGTTATTTTTGAAAAGTTATATCAATCGAACCTTAAAAGTAATTTATTTTTTAATTTATGTCTGAATATTTGTTAAAAATATCTAAATATAATTAAGTTAAAAATTTAGATTTAAATTTGAATGAATAAATATATGAATAATTTAAATATATTTCATTTATTAATAATATTCTTAATTTATTACTGAATATTTATATATATCAATTTTAAATTTTTATTTTTATAAAAATGAACAATTTAATATTTATATTCAAATATTTAAGATAAAAAAATATATTATTCATATTTAAATTTAAATCAAATTTAAATTTCAAGTAGGGAAAATGCCCGGTATCCCCTTCTTATTTGACCTACCCCTTTCTCTCCCCTACCGTTTCGAAAATACCCCAATAATCCTCGGACGATACTTCCGTTAATGAATTCAAACTCTATTTTAAACAAGCCTTATATATTTCTTGTAACGCATTTTTATGTCTTCAACTTCTTTTTTTAATGGTTGTCTCTCTCCTATTTCATTTTCATCAAAAAGTCTAACAAAAAAAAAAAAATTCTTGTACAAATTCACGTCCCTTTTCAATAAATTATTTATATTTTTCTGTAAAATATAAATATCATCAAAATAATTTTCTTATGTTTCATTCTTTTTAATATTATGTATTATATATACACACTATTGTAACAACAATCCAAAAATCTATTCACAAATAATTTAACTTATTTGAAAAGAAATACCCATAAATAGTGAAAGAAAAATATAAATATCATCAAAATAATTTTTTTTTATGCTTCATTTTTTTTAATATTATGTATTATATATACACACTATTATAACAACAATCCAAAAATCTATTCATACAAATAATTTGACTTGTTCAAAAAGAAATCTTACCCATAAATAATGAAAGAGTATCATATTTTTATATAAAACTCAAATTCATGCGCTTACTCACGTGTCTTTACCATCCTACCATGAGTTAAATGACCTGTCTTTATTGATGTTGATATAACTTTTAAAATATCTCTTAATGTATAGTTTTCTTCTTAAATTTTTGTTATTTGTTTTAGATTTTCTTTGTTATCTAATTGAATATATGCATCACATTTAAAATATTTTAAAATAGTGATAATAATACTTTAAAAGTCATAAATGTTTTTTTTTTTATTTTTTTCTTGAAGATTATACAATACACAGTAAACGAATCGAGGTAACATAAGATGATGGGTATGTAAAATATGAAACATATAATTTAATGAAAAAATAAATGCTATGAGACTGAGAGAGAAAGAGAAGCAGTCAATAAATGATTGAAAGAAGAGAGAAGTGACTGCGTACAAATGAGGAATGTGAACTGCCAACCACCACATCATCATCCTCCACTGTCCACTCTTTCCTTTCCATTCCTTTTTCCTACTGTGAATACGAATGAGTTGTTACTTCGACAAACAGATCACACACGGATTTATAATCAGTTTTCCCTACGTCTTTTATTACAATAATAAATATTACACATATAATGTCATCTAAATTCCAAAGCCCATAATTTGACAGATCCAGTTGGGTCCCTTGTCTGTGACCTGCTAAAGTTGCTAGTGATATTAAAGTTGTCGCATAAATTTGTTTACATTTATGTGTAAACCATTTACATCAATCCAACACTTTTAACAATCTAAAACACACACATCGGTGAAAAATGACTATAAAGCTGCATATATCACCCTTACTTACAAGGCAACTACAAAACCTATTTACTACTGTTGTCTATGCTCTTTGAAACTGTCCAAATGTTTTTTTCAGTAAAATGAATACTGACAAAAGAAACAAAACCATAATAATCTTCTTTGAAGCAAACATCCTAAGATTCACTCTTACCCCATGTTTCCTCATCAAGTTCACCATCGCTGTGCCCAACACACGGAGCCAGATACCAATTGCATACAACACTGCCTTCATGGTCTCAACCGGTCCATACACATTCCCTGCATCATCACCGGAGACCTCCACATAGGACCATTTTGACCTTACAACGCTACTCTCTTTCGGCTGATTTAGACCAAGAGTCTCATTCAGCCATACAGATAACCAAATGAGTAGTTTTGCAAGCCAAGCAATTTCATCGTCAGAGATGGGTCGTTTCATCCAATCACCCTTGTATTTGATATCAGCCAATGCATGGTGTCCAACTCTTTTGGGCTTGAATATTTCATCACGGGATGGCGGCTGTTGTTCTGGTTCTAGTGAAAATGCAATTGGCTTTATTGCATGCCCGCCAAAAAAGCAGCTCACTTGTGCTTTCAGTGAATCTATACACTGAAGGTTCTGAGCAAGATTATCACCTGAAATGGCTTGCAACTCCGCTTCTGCACGCAATATGAACAACTGCAATCACAAAATTGAGAACACTGGATGAGATCCTATATTCTAAATCCATGTAGAAAAGAAGACAACAAACATATTCATAAATGATGATAACAATAAGAAACCATAAACACCTGAAGCAGCTGTTGTCCACCATCTTCACTGTCATCAAAGAGTTTTAAGTCTTTGTTCCAGTTTTCATGCAAGAAAGATCCATCAGCATCACTCTCACATAAGCCATCTTCCCAGTCCTTGAGTTACCAACAAAAAGTTTAAAAGAAGTCAGTAAATTGATATTTGATGCTTAAACAATCAGACACTTGTGCTGATTGACACAACTTGGACACATAATAGCCTAGTCCCTCAAGAATCAATAAAGCAATATCTGATGCTTAAAACTATGAATCATCTTGCAGACATGAAATATACATATCCCCAACGAAAACACATCATCAGAATCTCAATGTCCAAGCGTTACACATATAAGCGTCTGTACATAGAAGAATAGTGCCCATACTATATTTGGTTCCTTATTAAGTCAACTGCAATAAAAAAGTATGAAGTTAAAGAATGGATAGATGAATATACCTGCAACTGCTCACGGATATACGGAACAAACCTATATAAGCTATTAAGCTTTGATTTGCTAAATCCAGCTTGTTTGGAATGGAAAACAGTATTTACATTCTTTATAAGATCGATAAGCTCTTTAGATGACGTCAATACAATCATAACCTGTAAATTTAAAGTAGCGAATGAACAAAATTGTAGAAGAAACAATGAAACATACAAAGATTTCGAACAAAGACAGCCAAGCATTAACATGGTTAAATAATTACACAGCACATGATTGCTAATAAATATATCTATCAAGTTTCAATGCACAAATCAATTCTTAAGATATCTTCAGATATTATTTGCAAAATTTTTTATATACAGAGTTTATGGCAACAAGTATCTTGGTTTCCCAAATCACTGAACACACATATGATTAGTATGGAATGCAAAGAACTTGAGCTAACATAGTTATAAAATTTGTGACCTATAAAACAAGTCATTATAAACTTGTGACTAATTAAAAAAGTCATTATGCATCAACAGGGCTCAAATACTTTGCATTTTTGTCATCAATAAAATTTTCATTACAGATGTAATAAGGGAAGCACACAACACTTACCCCACAAATTAAGTTATAAACAATAAGTAAAAAAATACTGTCCAAGAAGCTGAGTACTACCAAATTTTCTCAATACAAGAGGCACTGAACCATTAATAATGCCTAAACCAAATGCCATTATTTTGGTGCAAACACACATTCATCACAGAGCTAAATAAAAGTATAAGTTAAGATTTAACGTCCAAGATTCTACAATACATAAAAACATAAATTTATAATGCAAGCAAAAATTGTAGTTTAGATAAGACCATAAAGGAACAGACATTAAGATTTGGTTGGAAACATACCTTCAATACCATCTGGACAATTAATTCAGGATCGGTGTGAAGAAACTTATGTGCAAACCCAATAAAATGCATAACCAAGGAACTGTAGTATAGATAGTTTGACAGCACATAAGCTTGCCACTGAGACAAATACGAATCTCGAGATTGAGAATCCTCCATCTTCGCATTCTTAGTAGACCCATTTACAACCGCATCAAACTCAGCAAAATCATCCATGCTAATCCTCCATGGCTCCATATAACAAACCCAAACTGAAAACACCTCAGATGCATTCTTGATTGAAGTTCCCACCGGACAAAACAAAAATGTCCTCAATATAAACCGATATAATGGCCTTTGTATACATGCGTTCCATGACCCAACAGAAGACACACAAGGCACCACAGATGCCAAATCCCTACTCTTCACACTGTTATCAAACAAAACCGAAGATGAATCTGAAACCATCCATTTTGGGCTCCCACTATAGTCAGCATTACTCTCACACTGGCTTGCAACGACTATTGAACTCAAATTCAAATACTTAACAAACAACTTAACTAGCTCTCCTAACCCACTTGTAGGAGGAATCTCCCTCGAAACGGCAGACAAGCGATGTGGCACACCAAACCATTTGCACACATTAATACTCAACGGTGAAAAATCATTATCAATAAGCCAATAGTTCACAAATGCATCGACTAAAAACTCCGCACGCAGTATAATTGAGCCATCATGACCACTGGAGTAATTCAGAAGCGAGCTACGGTAAGGTTGTTGGTGCACATTTAGATCATTTATGGGCACAAATTCACGCAAGTATGCATACAATAAGCGCAAGTAAAGGTTGCACTCAATTTTCTGCTCTGTTCCCCGCTTAACATTGGTTGAGAAACCTGGAATGGAGTATGTCCAATTTTCTAACTTGAATTTCTCCTTTTTGGTCCTTTTAGTAAATAGATTATCAACATTATTTTCGTTATTCGCTCTACATATTGGGTAATAGGAGAACCAAAACATGTAATACTCGAAAACATTTAACTGAATCTGGTATGCTGAACCTGTACTTTTAATTGAATCTTCGTTCACTTTACCTCTAAAAAGAGGGCACACATTTGCGAGAATTTTTGCGTCTTTCTCGGACGAGAGCATAAACCGAGACCATTCCGGTAATCGTTCGGTTGGGAAGACGAATTTGACCAATGATTTACGGTCAACGGAGAAAATGGAGTTCAAAACGATGCCGCCTGGGGACAGGAGCTGAAAAACCCTGGAGGCTAAATCCGGATCATTGGATGAGGAAACGACGTCGATCCAGCTGGAACATTGAGGAGGCGAGGAGGCACAAGAGTCGTTAGTGAACCCGAAGAGCTTGAGGATGAGAGTGGGGAAGGTGACGGAGAAGAAGTGGCGGGACTGGTCGGATGAGTGCGAGTGCAGAAAGGTTTCAATGGAGACGCAGGCGGAGAGGATTTGCTGCGGAGTGGATGATGAGAAGATCTTGGAGGCGAGGTCTTGTGATTGGGATAGAGAATCGACGGTGTAGGAGTGAGGGATCATAGTATTAACGGTGTGAAAGCTAATGCTGCTTAGGGTTTTGTTGCAGAAGAGAAAAGAAGAGAGAACGGAAAGGAGGTTTAAACGAGAGGAAGGGGGCAAATGTGGCGCGTTTTAATGGGGGAGAAGAAGGGGCACGTGGCAGCAAATATTGGCTTCTGTTAGATGATGGTGATTGCTGATGGGGCCTACGCTTAAATTAAAATGTTCCGGTTAATCACGGCAGGGAACCAAGGAAACGGTTTGATTAAAGTGCGCGGGAATAATCTGGATTTGTCGCGAGATGTAGGGTCTAGATCTTGCCACGTTAGAAAGAACACAAAAAATGAGTCCACCAATGAATTACCTTGTAGAGTGATTAATCGGCGTTCTACAAAAATATTGTTATATTTCAAATCCTTCGTTGTTATTTGTAACTTAACTTATAAGATGCTGCAAAGAAAAAGATATTTTGAAAAATGATGATAAATAAAATATATAATTTTTTTTATTATTTTTAATATATACCTTTTATGACATATTTTTTAAATATTATTTTTATTTATTTTATTGAAGTAATATCCACTTACTAGATAATAATTTTTTAATAATACTCAATAATTATTTTATTATTTAATTATTAAATATCACATCACCCAGTATAAGAGTTTAGATTGTATTATTATGATTCACCCAAATATTTTTATATGAGACGCGAAATCAAACTCTATATTTGAAGGAAAAAGTCTCACATATTAGTAAGAGGAGTTTTGCAATTCATACAATATTTTACTGAAAAAATAGTGACGAATCAAAAACGCAAAAATAAATGAAATTAAAGTTTTAAAAGTTTCTAAATGAAATTTTTTGAATGAAAATATGACTAAACAATACTCTAGGCTAAAGATAAGCAGAAAGACCGAACTAGACCGAATCGCATTAGACCGAATCGGACCAGATCGCACTAGACCGAACCCGAAATCGACGAGTGCAGTCCGAGTTCGATTCTTTAATATAAAAACTCTAAAATTTCGATCCAGTTTCAGTTTTAGTCTTAAAAGTATGGATCGGACCAGAATTTTGTTTTTTTATTTTATATGTCTAAACGATATCTTTTTGGGTCTTTGAAAAAAAAAAAAAAAAACCATAACTTCCTTTTTCAGTTTTCTCAATCTTCCCATTCAATCTCAATCTTCTCGTTTTATTTTCTTCGACTTTGAAAAAGAAAGACATCTACCATTCTACATTTTTTTGATATTCGAACATCGAATTGAAGTCCGTCAATCTGACTGTTGCCAGCCGTCTTCAATTGCACTAGTGGCAACCCTCCACTAGTCGCCATTTCCATTTACGATTTCTTATAAGATTTGTTAAATTTATTGTTAATGATGAGAGTTTGTGAAGTAGTTATTTTGTGCGGTGCTGTGAAACTTGATGGTTTGTTTTGGTTTTAACAAATGTCTAATGATCTATACGTGCAATTTTGTTAGAGGTCTACTTTAATTAAGATTTTGTTTAGCAGTAGGCTATTAGGTTAAAGTCTTTTTTGATAAATATGAAATCATGTTTTGTCTAGTATTCCTCTATTTGTGTGTTGATTTGTAGCATTAACAATCATTGGCTTGTGATCAACATGCGTAGAGATATAGGTTGGTTTAAGAAGTGTAAATTTGTTGCAAACAACCAATATATTTGCAAATATTTAATAATAATAATATCCATAATCGATTAAACATTGACTGTTTAGTTTGGGAAGAAACTGCATCTTTTTTAGTTGTTTTGGGCATGAAAATGGCCCAAAAACAAGAATTATTTCAACTGTTCTGGGCATGAAAGTGTCTCAAAAATAGTAGTTGTTCTGGGCAGTTTTATTACCCAAAAACAGCAACTGTTTTAGTGCCCAAAGCAACAGCTATTCTGGGTATTTTATTGCCCAAAAATAACAACTATTTTGGGGCTATTTTAGTATTGTTATGGGCTGTTTTAGTGCCCTAGAACAACAGTTGTTATGGGCGTTTTATTGCCCAAAAACTACTGTTTATGGACATTTTAATGCCCAGAAACAGTTGTTGTTTTTGGGTTGTTTTCACTACCAGAACAGCAGCTGTTCTAGGTAGATTTGTTGCTCAGAAGCAGCAGTTGTTCTAGGGCATCTATTTTCGGTAATTTTCTTACAAAAAATGGCATATTTGTTTATATTGTGACTATATTTTCTTTGTATTTACTGATTTTAGTTTTTCTTTTATTTTCTTAAGATGGACTTGACTTATAAAAGGCATAATACTAATAAGGACAATGTACCAAATCAGGAGGAAGTTGCAAGATTTGAAAAGAAATTGAGATCCGACGTTTGGAAGTTCTTCACCAAATTGCCAAAGGAAAAAAGAGTTGAGTGTCATTATTGTCATAAAGATTTTGTTTGTGACAGTAACACAATTAGAACTTTTGGTTTGCATAAGCATTTGAATAGGTGCATTGCATATAAAATTAGTGTAGTAGATGAGAAGCAAACAATATTATCTTTTACAAAAAGTAAGATTGATGGTGATGGTGGTGAGAGTACTACTACTACTTTGATGTCTATGGGTTTTAACAAAGAAGTATTTAGAAAAGCATTAGTCAAGATGATTATTGTTAATGAATTTCCTTTTAGCTTTGTGGAAGGAGAGGGATTTAGAGAGTTCTATAGAACTACTTGTCCAAAGTTTGATATTCCATCACAAAGAACAATTGCGAGGGATGTGCTTCAGTTATATGTAAATGAGAAAGTTGTATTGAAGAACATATTTTCTGCAAATTGGTAAAGGGTTAGTATCACCACTGACATATGGACTTCAATTCAAAAAATCAGCTATAAGGTAATCATAATGCATTTCATTGACAATGATTGGAATTTGCAAAAGAGAATATTAAGTTTTGGTGTAGTTCCAAATCACAAAAGGGAGATCATTAACAAATTGATTGGGGCATGTTTACAAGATTGGGGTATAGAGAGATTATTTATTATTACTGTTGATAATGCAAGTTCAAATGATGTGACAATAAATTATATTAAAAGAAAGTTAAAAAATTGGGGTGGTGATGCGTTAATGCTAAATAGTGAATACTTACATTTGAGATGTTCTGCTTACATTTTTAATTTAGTTGTTGGTGAAGGATTGAAAAAAGTGGATGAAACAATAGTGAGAATTAAGAATGCTGTGAAATACATTCGATCTTATGCAGGAAGACTAGCCAAATTCAAAATATGTGCAGAAAAAGAGAAAATTTCATTCAAAGGATTTGTGGTGATAGATGTTCTAACAAGATGAAATTCAACGTACTTGATGTTGGAAAGTGCATTGAAATTTCAAAAAGCTTTTGATAAAATGCAAGATTATGATTATCTTTATTTGTCTTATTTTGAAGAAACTGAATATGGAAATGTAAGAATAGGGCCACCAACTTCTCAGTGTTGTAAAAAAACAATAAAGTTTATGAAATTTTTGAAGACATTTTATAAGGTAACTTTGAAGTTTAGTGTTTCTACTAGTGTGACATCAAATTTGTATTTTAATGAGATGTGAAAGATTTAGACACACTAAACACTTTGTACAAGTAAAAATGATTTGTTATGCAATATGGCGACTAATATGAAGAGGAAGTTTGATAAATATTGGGGTGCTTTAGAGAATATAAGTAAATTGTTATTTGTTGTAGTTGTGCTAGATCTTTTGTAGTATATTGTTTCAGTTCTTTGTACGATTCCAACACTATTGAAGCCATAAGAAAACACATTAAATGGTTGTTATATAATTTATATAATACCTATGTTATGCGGAATACAGACATTGATAATGATATAGCTTATAGATCTAGTGGTAGTAGTCATCATTTTTGTGATGAACTTTTGCCAAGTATGTTGGCAGATGATGATGATGATCTTACTTTTGATAAACTTTGTGATCCTTTTTAACAATTTTCAATGCAAAAAGAAACCCAACGTAATACTGAAAGGAAACATGAGATTGAGAGTTATTTGTTGGAATGTGTTGAGTCTCAAAATAATGAGAATTTTGATATTTTGTGTTGGTGGAAATTAAATTGTATGAAATATCGAGTTTTATCTAGGATATTAAAATATATTTTTGCTATTCTAGTCTCCATTGTTGCATCTGAGTCAGCATTTAGTATTGAAGGGCGTATTCTTGATCTATTTAGAAGTTCTTTGACTCCTAAATCTGTTGAGGCATTGATTTGTACACAAAATTAGTTGCATTCTTCACTTCTTGATGATCGGTCATAAAAAAGTATGTGTACAGGAGGCTAAATTTTATGAAGTTATTGAATCAGGTGATACAAAGAAATAAATTATTTAGTATACTAGTTTACTTACAAATTGATAAATTTTTAAGTTTCTTTTATTGTGATACAGAATTTGTGAAGCCAACGCAAGGACTAGAAGAACACATAACTATTGTTTGATAATGCACTTTGAGGTTAGCTGCAATAAATTATAGTTTATTTTTATGCATGAAGTAATTATGTGCAATGTAAAGTGATAATTTGATTGTGATTTTATTGCAAATATATACTTGGTTTGGCTTAGATAATTAAATTTCTAAACAATCATTCTCATTTTGTAGAAGTAGATTGCTTGGATATTGCTTTGTACACAGGCTTCTACAATCACACATTAAAAGTTTATTATTGTCTACCAATTTACTAAAAGTTAGATTTGTTCTTTTTACAAGTTGAGTTTTGTTACTTTTGTACAAGCACTACTATCAGGTGTTAGTTGCTAACTTCTATTGTTATTACTTGTTTTGTTTCTTATTACTTATTAGTTTGTTGTTGATTTGATATTCTTTATACACAGGCTTCTACAATCACACATTAAAAGTTTATTATTGTCTACCAATTTACTAAAAGTTAGATTTGTTCTTTTTACAAGTTGAGTTTTGTTACTTTTGTACAAGCACTACTATCAGGTGTTAGTTGCTAACTTCTATTGTTATTACTTGTTTTGTTTCTTATTACTTATTAGTTTGTTGTTGACTTGATATTCTTTATTTCGAGAATGTTGAATTAGTTGTTGATACTTGCTTTATTTTTTTATTCTGAAAATTAAGTATATTTAACTAGTTAATTTCTTAGTTAATTGTTATTGTTTGCTGTTTATGTTTTAGTATTTTAATGAAAAAATTAATTAATCCTCAAATTAATTGATTCACTAATTTAATTAATTAACTTCACTAATTAATTAATTATATTATTATATGTCAAAATTATTTTTTTTATAAGTAATGAATTTGAATAAATTAACTATAATATTATTATTATGTCAAAATTTTTTTTATAACTAATAAATTCAAATTCATTAACTATATCGTTATATGTCAAAATTATATCTTTTACAAATAATGAATTTGAATAATGTAAAGAAATTAAAATTTTTATACGAGAAAATATAATACATTTCATTAAACATCTTATTACTTATATTTAGATTGCATTTATCAAAGAATAGGTATAAGTATTATTAAAATTTTTTAAAAAAATCCCTAAAACGTGAAAATCGAACCAACTCAGATCAGATTGGTTCTGATTTGGGTTTACTTAGCTATTTGGTCCGATCCGATTCTTAATATTAAAATCACGAAAAATTTGGTTTGTAAAAATCTAAACCGAACCATGCCCACTCATACTTTAGGTTCTTTATTTATAATAGAGAAAATCTAAATTAATTCAAATACGGAAAAATAAACTTCTACCAAAAATAAGAAAACTAAGAATTAAAAATAAATATATTAAATGAAAATAAAAATACTCAAGTTGTCCCACATCAGCTCTCCGTCACTTAGAAGTGAATTTGTCCTTAAGTTCTCTAGGTATAACATTTTATCTTCATAATACTCATACAAGTCTACTACATTAAAAGTATTTGAAACATGTAAGAATTATTATAAATCTTCCTTACAACTTGAAATCGACCATACTTTTTGTTCTGCAATTTGTTACAAATCCCATAAATTGGATTTTTGCGCAAATAAGTCATTACATGATCACCTTCCTGGAACATCTTTTATTGCTAATATTGATATGCAATTTTTTGTATTTCTTATTGGCAGCTTCCAAGCTAGCACAGACCTTCTCTTGTGTTTTTTGTACCTTTTCTGCCATATTTTCTGCAGCCTTGCTAATCTCTAACAAAGTTGGTAAAGATACTAGATCTAATGCATAACGAAATGGCTGCAAGTAAACCACCTCAAATGGAGTTTTGCTAGTTGAACTATTCATTATACTATTATATGTAAATTCTACTTGAGGCAATATTGCATCTCATTGCTTAGGCTTCTCCCCATGAATACAATGTAGCATATTTCCGAATGTTTGATTAATTATCTTTGTTTGCTCACTATTTTAAAGATAAAAAGCACTACTATATTGCAATTTTGTATCAACTTTTTCTCATAATATACGCCAAAAATGACTAAAAATTTGACATCCCTATATAAAGTAATGGACTTAGGAATACCATAGGAGATGAACCACTTCCTTAAAGGATAATCCCGCTATATGAGCTGCATCACCAGCTTTCTTACAAACAATAAAATATACCATCTTTGAAAAATAATTTACAATAACAAGGGTAGAATCAGTACCTCGTTGCATATGCGGTAATCCTAGCATAAACTCCATCGATATATCCTTCCAAATATTTTCAAGCTCAGGCAACAATCTATACAATCTAGTGTTCTGAACTTGTCCTTCAGTAACTTGACACACTTAGCACTTCTGCACAATTCTTCCTACATCTCTTTTAATTTATGGCCAATAATACATTTCTTCCACCAAAGCAATTATCTTGCCTTCTCAATAGCACATTGCATGCATCTATATCCATAACATTACACAATACATCACTTTTATAAACTTTCCAATAAAAAAAAAGCTTACACACTTCAGTTACACGTATTTCGATTCTCTTTTTTATTCAGCCAATTTTGTAGGGTGACAGATGTTTTTTTGTGGGTAAATCCAATCATTCACTAATGCTTTAGACACTATATTATCGTTATTGTCGCTGTTAATTATCACCTTACACACTTTATTTTTAATTATTCCCTTCGTACGAAAAAATTCTTATTTCGTTGCATCTTTTTTTTCCTTTTAGATGCTAATAACAGCTTCTGCACGATACAAAAAACGACTTTTCCTTCATCAGCATCAACCTTTTGCCCTTTATCATCTTTGCCTCCTTCATTTCCTCTCGCAACTCTCACATAATGCATCACACCTTTATTTTTTTCTCATTCTAGGCATTCATTGGATCTATGTCTAAGCTGTTGACACCTTGTAAACTTGTTTGGCATTGGCTTCGCATAAGGTTTACTAGTTTGTTGCTAAGTAGTTTACGAGTTAATAAAGTTACCCTTCTGCTTGGTTTCTCCTCTACCCATATTTGGTGCTACACCTCTATTTTGTGGTTCCTGGTTTAGTGAAGTAAAAATTAACGTGCTACAGTTTGCAATTTAATAACAAACCTTTTTAATTGCCTCTCTAAAGTCCTTACCTTATTCATAGCTTCAGAAAAATTCCAAACCATATACATATCAAGTTGGTCTTGTATGTCAGTTCGCAACCCTTCATTAAATCTAGCAACCAATTATGATTTCAACTCTTTCAAATTATCCCTATAACATAACTTATAAAATTCTTCAACATATTTGTCGATTGGAGTGTTTTTCTGTCAACAATTATTTAATCATCATAGTTCTCACTTTCATGTGTCCTAACAGAACCTCGGTCAATTATATCATATCTGAATTCTCATCTCTCTGAGTTTTATCGTTACTAATACCAAGTGGTTGCAGCACTGGCATTGGACTACAAGACGGGATCTCGTCTGTGTCTCTACGCTCATGTTCAATCATCTTGTTGCCGCCTAATTCTAATCTCTCCAACTTTTGGTCAAAATCTACTAATTCTTGACAAATAGTTTGAGTGAATTCCTTAGCGGTTGCCCTTCTGGCTTTATAACTATCGCACAAATAGCCTCTATCGTTAGTATCTGCACCCTCTGAACATCATTAGTAGAATGATTGTTTCTCATATCGTTGTTGTGCACCATTATAACTTCTGCTCTAATACTAATTAACGACACGGAAACACGAAAATAAATAAAACCAAAGTTTTAAAAGTTTCTAAATGAAATTTTATTGAATGAAAAAATGACTAAATAATACTGTAAACTCCCTATTTATAATAAATAAAATCTAAGTCAACTCCAATAAAGAAAAAATAACTTCTATCAAAAATAGAAAAACTAAGAATTAAAAATAAATATATTGAATTAAAATAAAAAGATTCAAGTTATCCTACATCAAAGAGTTCTGCATGTTAGTGAGATGAATTTTGCAATTAACATAGCTCAAACACACGCTCGTGCGTCCTAACCACTCATATTAGGCCTAAATGGCTTGGCTCTAATATGTTTGATGTATTTTTATATTACTTTTTTTACAATTTAGAATTCGAGTTGTTTTATGCGAAAATTAAAATATTTCATATAAAATAACTCAAATTTTAAAAGAAGTTAACACATTCAACATACAAACTAAAACATATAATCTTCATATGGTCTCGGCTACGCTTAACATTTCTAAGTCATTTCAAATTCAAGTAATAATAAGGGATGAAAGTTTAATGTTTTGTAAATAAATTTTTTTCATTATCATCTAAAATTGTTTTAAAAAAAATGATAACGTAGATACAAATTCTCCTCATTGCAAATAAAAATAAAAGGCAAAAGAAATAAATGCCAAGAAATTTTATGGAAAAAAAATCAAATTGGATTCCGAGCTTATGGGGAGAAGAAAACCAACAAGATATATATTTTTGAAATAAAACTAATTTAGATTTGAACTTAGAAAATTAACAAAATAAAACATATATATATTCTTTCCGATCCAGGTTCATTCCATAATTACAAACAGCCATTCTAGCGAATGATGATTGAATTGAGAGAGCCGGAGACAAAACAAATTAGAATTCATCGTTCTGTTACATCATCTAATCTAAGGTTTGTCAGTTTATGACAAATTTTATAATCCGAAATTATTAAGACAGACAAATTACTAATATTTTTTAATATAAAAAATCATTAAATTAATCAATGTATCAATAGAAGAAGTCTAAATAAAGCCCAGCTAAAGGCCCAACAGGTACTGGGCCCAGACGACAGTGAAGGCCCAGAAAGTCGAGCCTGTTTACTCTATTGACGAAGTTTAACGACATCGTATGGATCAGTAACTTGAAGTCATGCGCAGCCAATGAGATTACAGCGGATTGTGGGATATCTTACAAAACGAATATCAATTCACGCCTAATAAAATCTTTTGTTTTTGTTTCCTTTAATTAAGGGGAATGGGATGACAACGCGTGCTGAAATAATCTATTGCATATAATAGGGTGGTCCTAGTGGTGGTAAATAAGACTTGATCATAACCAAAACGTGGTCCTATTTCTCGCATCACCGTCGTCGGCCTTGTACTAGATTTCGACGTAGAGAGGCGACAGGACGACTGATTTGATGTGATTCTCCATTTCTTTTTTCTTCGTTAAATAAATAAAAAATGGTCACTACCATAGCCCACGCTGTTCGTAAGCTCTCTCACAGGGGTCTTTGTTTGTTGCAAGACGAAATTACAGCGGCAGAAGTTTAGAAACAGATAATAACATTCAGGTCCTTCACCCTTTTTTTTTTTTTTGCAAATAAGGGTATAGTAAGTTTCTTAATTCCGTTGAAATAGCAACAAAACTACCCTTTTAATGTTATACTAGTATTGGTAGGTTCCTTAACTTTAAAAGATATTTTAGTCATATCAATAAGATTATGGATCTATTTCTCGTAAATTAAAAACTATGAGTTTATTTGAAAAGTATAAAATATTAAGGACTTAAATGTTATTATTTCAAAATCAAAATTATGTTTTATAAAAATAAAAAAAGGCCCATAAATTTTTCTCACATATACAATTGTTAATCAATTTTTGTCAATAATAGTAATGACGAGAAATAAAATTTAAAATATGTGTAATAATTTTATTTGATAATCTTATTAAAATTTGATACCATACAATTTAAAATTTTATCTCAAAAATAGCTCCAAAACTCTTATAAATTATTATTACTAAGATTTGTTTAGTCTTAAAATTAGGTGATTTTAAAAAGTCAATAAGCGACAACTATTATGATATTTTAAAAAAAATATATTAGACAAAAGTAAGAAATTTTATTTTTTAAAAAAATTAAAAATATTGTATTTTAACATGCTCTTCATACTCATGTATATATTTTTAAAACATAATTGAAATTCAATTATAATAGATGAAAAATTGAAAAAGTTAACTTCATGTACAGTAATGATACAGTATTCCATCTTGTATTGCAAGTCTACTTCCTCTTATATTTCTTGCACTTTACACCCTTTATATCCTTTTATATATAAATTTTTTTCCATGCATTTAATAATAATTGCTTTTAGCTTTATAACGGCGTTGAATTCTTTTTTGTTCGTTAGTTAACAAATCACTAGATTTGTAGTTTATATTCTTTTTATTGCATTAGTTAAATTTATTAAAATTTTGTATGAATCAATCATATTATAACTCAATTTCGATACTTATGAAATTTATCCTTAAATTAAATCTATGTCTTCTATACAAAATTTTAATCAATAATTTAAAAATTATTAATCCAATAATATAAAATTACGTAAAGAATTAGTTAACGTCGTCTTATTTTATGAAATGTCGGTTTATGTTAACTAATATTTGTTTATTATAATGGCCAACTCAACAAAAAATGAAAGAAGTTAAATGTAGGGTAAATTAATGGTATCATAAAATAATTATAGCAAGAGCTAAATTAGCTACCAATTATTTACATAGAATGCATTATCACGTGTTAATTATTATTATTTTCTAAAAATATATCATTATTAGCTGCCCTACATATGGGCAGACATAAAGTCCATTTGGTTACACAATTTGTGTGTTCGCAATTAACGGGGTTAGACTGTCAAAATAAAGTGCATGGTTCTGGGTTCATGATTAATTGTAATTATATTTAGTCAGTGAAAATCACGTGGAGATCTTTTGCACTGTAAAACGGGGACAAATGTAGTTCTCTTTGTCTCAAGAAGGCAAAGCTTCTCAAATCTTCTTACACAACTTCTCTTCTTAATAAATAATAATTATCTTCTTACACAACATATAACATGTAATGAAGAGTGAATTGACTCAAACCTACCCTTCACTTTAGAACTTTACTTGTTTATATATATGTTGGTCAATATGCCGGGGTTGGGTTATATATATGTATAAAGAAAAAGGGTTAATGAACATGGGTACTGTAGTAAAAAGGATAATGTAAGTGTCTTTTCTTTTTCTTTCTCTACTACAAAAATAAAAAACAACAAAGAGAGATGGAATATCAAAGAATTAGAGAGATATCTCTAGCTAGCTAGGTTAAACCGTATGAATAAAAAAGCATGCAAGTATGTTAATCATTTGAGTAAATGAAAAGATATCTTGGATTGCCACTTCTCTTCTATTTATTTGGTAACTCGGTTTGTTTTCTAGCTTTAAGCGGGCCATTATGTTTACTCTTTGACATTAATATCAATCTTATTACTCAAAATTCTCTGTTGAAAATCCCACTTTTTCTAACCTTCCATTTTGGTCCCCATCACATCATATATAATTAATTACCGTTGGAATATATCTTTCCTTCACCGAATCTAGAAAACAATGCTATGTAGCTTTCTACTTGAGAGATAAAATTGATTAATATTGATGTAACTTAATAAGACTTAGTTTCAATGGTTAAGCAACTTTGGATGCTCTATTGCAATCACACTCAGCGAGACGAAGTCATTTTCTGATTTCATGTTTTTAACTTTACCGTTTATATATCATGTGCTATAATAACTCATGGCTTTGTCTTATATGCACTCAATAATTTTTGTCCCTACAAATTCCTTATATAATTTCCCTCAGAGCACGTACGACACCGGATTACCATCGTTCTAAACCAGGCTAATATCACTGTCTGAAGTTAACTAAAGAATATTGGTTATACAGAATCTGCATTCAGTGATTCCTTTTCTTCTGCGTTGTGTTGTACTCAATAATATCTTCGCTTAGTCAGTATCAGTATTAACAGTATCAGTATTAATTCAAGTTTAACTGTTAACATTTTGTATGGAGTAGTCAACGGCACGAGGCCCATGACAATGAAATTTAGCAATCGCACTTAATTGCTAAACCTCAATCCTTCGCTTTCACTCAACAAAATGAATTTCATTTGATTTTAAAATCAAAATTTATGATTGATGATAATATTAACATATACATAAGAGTAAGCAGTACTAACTTTTTCATGGTATAGCTTTATTTGCTGCTGCTATATTGACTACTCAGATGCTTCTTGCATGAAACATTACTTTAAATTTATATATTCTTATTCAAATCCGATTATTATTATTATTATAACATAATAGAATATAAAAGAGATCGTTGTCATTCTAATATCATTCATCACCAACTGATGATACAAATCACTGCTAAATTCAGCGATCTGATGAGTATCAAATAAATTCATGACCAATATTTAAACAACTTATTTAAAATTTTCTGTCTTTTTATGTACGGTGCCTTGTTGAAGGAGCAACAGGTAAGAGTGAATAATGAAGCAGGCCTGAGGCGGGGAAGTTAAGAATTTTTTTTTTTTTTTTTTACTGGGGTTACTTAATTACTGCTATTTAAACTAACGTTACTATTTCCATAAGCAGAACTCCTAATTTTACTATTATTCCTTCTGGGTCACGTGTTAAGAGCCGATTCGCTTTCCTTAATTTGTGTTCCCAAGGTGTGTAAATATCAAGTAGGGGCGCGGTCAAGTGGTCCCCAATGTAAACTATTTATTTCTGGTAACTTTGTAGTTCACGGCTATTCACTTTTTTGGGTTTTTTAAGTTGTGCCCGTCCCCATCTCCTAGGCGTCCTGTTTGGTTCAAATATAGGTAAAAAAATAAAATAAATTATTTGAGATTCTGCCTCACTTTTTTATCTTTTTTAAAAAAAAAATTATCCCGTCCAAAATATCTATTTTGAAGACACTATATTATTTTATAGATATTATCAATTTCTTTCTTTAAAATATTTCATATTATTAGATATAAATCTAAAATTAAAAAAATAGATAAACATTTTTTTTTCAACATTTGACATCATTAATTGATTTAATAAAAATAACGATATTTTAGTTATTTAATAAAAAAATAAAAGGCAAATAAATAAATACTCACTAAAATATTGATTTTTTTATTATGTCAATAACTCAACCTGACAGAAACCTGTCCTATCCATTTCATTCTCATTCCTATTAACACTGTTTCATCTCTCTCTTTCTCATCTTATCGTTCTCCTCTTAACCGCACTCAAGGCCAAGGCAAGCCTCCTCTCATATTGTTACACCATTACAACTCTCCATCTCTCTACCTCCTCTCATCACTTTTTGAACTTTGAAAGTCGATGATCTATCTTTCACGACTTCACCCCTCAAGCACTTGCACGTTGTTGTCAACACAAACTTTCCTCTATCGTTAGGATCGTTGTCGACGTTATCACCTTGGGCCCTCACTATCATCATCTCTCTTAGCTTTTACCACCACCCAACTAATGCATGCTAAAGCCAAGACAAATATCCCTCATTGTCACTATGGGTTTGGTTTGTTTTCTTCTTTTTTAAATAATTTTTTGTAGAGAATTTTGTGAATTGAATTTGAGAAAATGGAGAAATTGGAAATGTTGGCGTAAAATTAATTTTAGTTCATTTGAAACGCGTGAATTGATAAATTACTCGGAATTGGATTATGTTAAGAAGTCAATTCCGAAATGTATTATGTTTGGGAAGATGAAATCGGATTATATTAAGAAGTTGTCTTATTATTCTAAAGTTCTTGCACATTAGTGTCGCTGAGTTTTCAATTGCAAAAATTTTATGTAATTTCATACTATTGAAGAGCTGCAGACTTAATAATTGATTTTCCAGTTATTTTTGAAATTTTAATTAATTTCTGTCTTAGGAGCAAAGGAGATAGTGAGAGCTTATTTCTTTTTCTAATTTGAATAAATGAAATTACGATAATTCTTTTTCTTTAAAATTGTTTTGACATGGTTGTAATGGTTGGAAATGAATTTTCGGCTTGCTATCACAATTTTCTTGCTGTAATTTGCTGTTGTTCTTCTATTGCAGTTGCTGTTTTCTTGCTGCAATTTGCTTCGTTCTTTTTTTTGTTGAAGTTTGTTGTTTCCTGCTGTAGCTTATTGTTTAATTGTTTTTAGCTGCCTATCTTCTCTGATTGACCCTTGCTATCGCTTGTACTTGAAGAATATTCTAGTAATTTAACGTATTTTTGTTAACTCTATTAATAGGAGGCCATTAAAGAGGGGAGAATTTTGCCTATTTTTTTAATCTCAAGCATATGCATGATAATATAGAATACGAGAAAACTGATAATATCACTATTATCTTATTGAAGGAACAGGATATCAAAATTTTTTGATATTTTTTTAACTTTTTTTTGGCGTTGGTTTGGTTACTTCATACTTGACACCCCTCCTACAAACATTTTGACACTATCTCAACTAGAATTCCTCCTCGTAAAAAAAATGTCAACTAACATTTTGTAAATTTATGTATTATCACGTGTCTAATTTATTTTTATTTTATAATAAAATAAATATATAAAAAATATAACTCAAATCCCTGATGAAAATAGCCACTTTGTCTGACCTTAATTTTTTTGTACTCGTCATAATTAGCATTGGAATATCTTTTCTCCACCGAATCTAGAAAACAATACCATATAGATTTCAATTTGCGAGATAAAATTGATTAATATTGGATATAATATTGATGGAACTTAACAAAACTTAGTTTCACAAGCGAAGCAACATTTAAATCATTTATGGGCACAAATTCAGGCAAGTATGCGTACAGTAAGGGCAAGTAAAGATTGCACTCAATTTTCTGCTCTGTTCCGCGCTAAACATTGGCTGAGAAACCTGGAATGGAGTATGTCCAATTTTCTAACCTGAATTTTTCCTTTTTGGTCCTTTTGGTAAATAGATTATCAACATTATTTTCGTTATTAAAAGTCGTTAGCGAACCCGAAGAGCTTGAGGATGTGAGTGGGGAAGGTGACGGAGAAGAAGTAGCGGACTGATCGGATGAGAGCGAGTGCAGAAAGGTTTCGATGCAGGCGCAGGCGGAGAGGATTTGCTGCGGAGTGGATGATGAGATGATCTTGGAGGCGAGGTCTTGTGATCGGAATAGAGAATCGACGGTGTACGAGTGAGAGATCAAAGTATTAACGGTGTGGAAGCTAACGTTGCTTAGGTTTTTGTTGGAGAAGAGAAAAGATCAAAGGAAGAGGGAACGGAAAGGAGGTTTAAACGAGAGGAAGGGGGCAAATGTGGCGCGTTTTAATGGGGGAGAAGAAGGGGCACGTGGCATCAAATATGGGCTCTTGTTGGATGATGGTGATTGGTGGTGGGGCCTACGCTTAAATCAAAATGATCCGGTGATCACGCAGGGATTCAAGGAAACGGTTTGATTCAAGTGCGCGGGAATAATGAGGTAGGGTAGAGATCTTGCCACGTTGGAACGAATACAAAAAATGAGTGACCAACGAATTACGCTAATGTGCTGTTCAGGGAGTTAATCAGCGGATTACAAAAATGTTATATTTGAAGACCTTCGTTGAATACCTGTAACCTGTAAGATGCGGCCAAGAAAAAGGTATTTTAAAAAATGATGATAAATAAAATATAAATTTCTGATTATTTTTAATATATACTTTTTACGACATATTTTCTAAGTATTATATTAATTTTTTCTTAATTTCTTCGTTGAGGTGTTATTCACATTTCATCGACTGGATAATAATTTTTTAATAATACTTAATAAAACTAATTTAGATTTGAACTTTAGAAAATTAACAAAATAAAACATAATTCTTTCCATGTTATTGTTACGTTCCATAATTACAAACAACCGTTCTACGAATGAATGATGATTGAATTGGGAGACGGAGACAAAACAAATTATAATTCATCATTCATCTAATATCTAATGTTTGTTATTGTTAGTTTATGACGAATTACTAGTATTTTATAATTTAATTAAATCAACGTAATGTATGAATGGAAGAAGTTGCATTAAAGTCCAGCCAAAGGCCCAACAAGTTCAGGGCCCAGATGATTGTAAGGGCGAGAGCAGCACGAGTCCGAACGACATCGAATCCAAGACGTGTGTAACGTTGTGTTGTCATGCGCAGCCAAGGCAAGGAGGTTGCGTACAAAATGAATATCAATTCACGCGTACTAAACATCTTTGTTTTTGTCTTTTCCTCTTGATTAAAGAAAGGGAACGATATCACAACGCAAGCTAAATTAGTCTCGTCCACATACAGCCAGTAGTAGAATTGGGAATTTATCGTAATAAGCCAGACGTGGTCCCTCTTATTTTGCTCACATCACCAATGTTGGCCTTGTCGACAAGACGACTGATTTGATTTGATTCTCGCCTTTTTCTTCATTACATTAAATAAAACATGTGACCGCAATAGCCCACGCTTTTTTAAGCTGTCCCACGGTGTATTTATTTCTTGCAAGATGAAATTAAAGCCCAGAATTTTAATGACGGATAATAACATTGCGGTCCCTAAATGTTTATTTTGTTTCCAAATAAGGGATTAATTGTCAACGTGTAATAACTAATAAATTCTTAATTCGGATGAAATAGCAACGAAATTACCCTTTTAATGTTGAATTTTGATGGCCACCATGTTATTTATAGTATTAAGAAGTTACTTAGCTTTAAAAAGGATATTTTAGTCATGTCAATAAGATTAAGGATCTATTTATTATAAATTAAAAAAAGTATACATTTATTTATAAAATATAAAACATCAAGAAATTAAATATTATTCTCCCAAAATTGAATTTATGTTTTAAAAAATATAAGAAACCAAACTAATAAACTTTTATCACATTTATAATTTTTTAAAATTAATCACTCTTATCAATAATAATAACGATGAGAGATAAAATTAAAAATACATATTATAGTTTTATTTAATAATCTTATTAAAATTTGATACTTGAAAATTACCGCGAAATTCCTATACATCATTCACACAAAGATTTCATTCGGTTTTGAAGTAGGGAGGTATTAAAAGAGTTAATAAATTACAATTGTTACGAGATACAAAAAAAAATCATATTTTGACATGCTGTACTTTGAAATTCCATTTATATTTTTGTAGTATATGAAAAGTTATAATGGTAAGTAATGATACAATATTCTGTCTTGTGTTGCAAGTCTATAGGGTTGTGGGGGCATTTGCATCCTCTACTTTCTCTTTGATTTCTTGCACTTTACACCCTTTATATCTTTTTATATATAAATATATTTTTCCTTTCCTTTTTTTAAAAAAATATTAAAATATAACAAAATACATGTGCATGTTAATTAATATAATATAATGATCGTAAAATTCGAAGATTTCAAACATTTAAAAATTATTTTTAAGTTTATTACAGTATTGAATATTTTTTTGTTCGTTATTTAATAAATCATTGTATGTTTTTATAAATAATATAATAATTATGTAAAAATTAGTCAACTTCACCTTATTTTATGAAGTGTCACGTTATATCGATAAATGTTTGTTTATTATAATGACCAAGTCTAACTCACCTAAAAATGAAGAAAATTAAAGATAGAGTTTATCACTATCTCTTTAAAATAATAGTAACATAAATAGTTAATTATAGCAAAAAAATAAAATGAGCGACTAATTATTTACAAACAAAGAATGCATCGATCACATGTTAATTATTTGAAATTAAAAATATCCATTATTAGCAACCCCTACATATAAAATTGCAATTAGTTACACAATGTTTGCAATGGTTATAGTAAACTGTCGAAGTAAAGTGCATTAATGTTCTAGCTGCTAGCTTCATGAATTGTAGTCAATGAAGAACCCAAATCACGTGGAGATCTTTTGCAATCAATAATACTCCTATGTATGTCTAAATCAAGCTCAAATCTGGTTAAGCAACTTCATAGAAGGCGAGTAGATTTGGCTCAATTCTCTTTTTATATGTATCTAGAGAGGCCCAAAACTTGTCCATTTCATTCCGAAGTGGCTAGAAGTTTAAAGTCTTAAATCTTAATGATAACATGTAATGAAGATTGAATTGACTCGAACCCTTCACTTCAAATCTTTACTTGTTGATATGTTGGACAATATGTTGGATTTAGGTTTTATATGCATATAAAGCTTGATGAACATGGGTACTCTGGTAAAAGGATAATCAATGCAAGTGTCTCTTCTTTTTCTTTTTCTAATAAAATAATAAAAAAAAAAAGTGGAATAATCTAGCTAGGTTACACTGTATGCATAAAAAGCATACAAGTATGTTAATCATATGAGTAAAAAGCATTTTCCAACTCAAAAGAAAAAAAAAGAAAGAAAGAAGAAAAGATATCTTGGGTCGCCACTTTTCTTCTATTTATTTGGCAACTCTCAATTCAGTTTTCTAGCTTCATATGCGAGCCAATTATGTTTTCTCATTGACATTAACAACATCAATCATTTATATATATATAATTCCGAAAAATATCACGCCCAAATTCTCTGTTGAAAATAGCCTCTTTGTAACTTAGTATATAAGAGACTTAATTAGTTTCAATGGTTAAGCAACATTGGATGCTCTATATATTGCAATCACGCTCAGTGAGGCAATGTCATTTTCTGAAAGCTATTTGATATCTTCAGCTTTGTTAATTACCAATATTATTCCATAAACTCATAGCTTTGTCCTATATGCACTCAATAATTTTTGTCCATGCAAATTCCTTTTATAATTCTCCCTCCACATACACACGACACCCGTTAACCATTGTCTAAAACAGACCAAGCTCATTCTCTAAGGAAAACTAATTAAAGAATATCTTTCTCTCAAATATCGATCTGCAATCAGTGATTCTTTTTCAGCACGAGGCCCATGACATTGAACCTCTGTACTCCTCCTTTTCTTTTCACTCAACAAAATGAATTTCATTTCAAAATCAAAATTTCTTGAATAGATGATTGATTGGCGAACATGTGAGTGAACATATACATGTACATGTAGAACAAGATAAAGGTAATATTTGAGGCAGAGACATTCTAATTGGATATGCTTCTTTACATGAAACATTACTTTTAGTATTTTATTCATTCAAATCTGAATATTTTTATTATTGTACTATAATAACAACATAATAAAATATACAAAAGAGAGTTGTCATGCTATCATCATTCTACAGCTAATTGAAATTGATGATACATCCAAATCACTGCTAAATTCAACGAACTGACGAGTACTTATCAAATCAAATACATTAATTCAAGACAAATATTTCAGGCAACTTTTAAAAAAATTTCTGTCTTCTTCTTATATACACTGATTTGTTGAAGGAGCAACAGTTAAAAAGTGATTCATGAAGTAGGCCTGAGGCAGGGTTACTTACTTAACTACTGCCATCTGATTTTACTATTTCCATAAGCAAAGCTCCTGATCATACCAGAATTCTGTATCAACAGGATCTGTTTCAGGCAGCTTCCATGAATACGAGTCCCAGAACTCATCGACTTGATGGCTTCCGTCGAGTAATAGATCTGGCAAGTCAAAAAATGCGTCATCATAGTTGTTTAATGGTGAACTTGCTGACTCCTGAGTGTCGTGAGAAGCCACAGTACTGGCCGGAGAGTGAGGAATTATCATCTCAGCTTCAAGCTCCTGGCTTTTGGGGAAGCTTGAGGCGGCTGCTTTGGCAGCAGCAGCCTGAATATCCTTTGGAGATGCCGAAGCCGGACGGGGAAGCTCATGAGCTAACTCAGGGAAATTGAGATAAGCAGAGTGGCCTTTGATTGTAAGAGCAGCAACATCATGAGCTCGAGCAGCCATTTCAGCAGTAGCAAAAGTGCCTAACCAAATTCTTGATTTCTTTCTGGGTTCTCTAATTTCCGAAACCCATTTACCCCATTGACGCATTCTTACTCCTCTATAAGTTGGATGCTTCCCATCGCTAGCCCTTCTGATCTTGCTTTCCCCAACAGTTTTCTCCCGATCTTGAATTCTCTTGCAGCTCTTTTTGGTAGATTCATTAGCTGAAGTAGAGAACAACGAAGAAGAAGAAGATCCCGAGGAACGAGAAGTGCTAGTGGCTTGAGCTTCATTTTCAGGATTGTGCGATATTTTCATCGTGTATAGTAATAGCAGAGCAGAGTAAATGAAGGAGGCGCAGCTGAGAATGTTAGTAGAGGGCTCTTTATATATTTTCTTTGATTGAAGCGTCGTTCAATATTATTCCAGGAAATGGGGCCTAGCACCACCAGTTTAATTAGAAATAATTGTCCTAATACTTATTATTCATGTTGATTTTTTAAATCAATAATGTTTACGATTAATACATTTGTTAAGCTTCTTGGACTCTTCCAAATTGTGATTAAGAAGGCAATTTCAATTTTCAATTGGTCATGTGCACAATTAATGTATTTAAAAATTGTGGGCCAAAAATAAAGCACATTGGTAGCTCCAAAATTAAAAGGCCAATATGTGTTGTAATCCAATTTAATTTAATGCACGAATGAATTGCGTGATATAATATGAAAGTTGGCTTTGGGTCAGTTATGAATTGACTGCTACGAATTGATCTTTCATGGTAGCTTCTGTCTTGTTACTACCTGTCATTAGTCTTAATTAATTTTGATTAGTTAATTACCATTATTATTAGCTCTCATTTTCTACGTGAAGTTAGTATTTCAACGTCGATCACATGTTTTTATTTCTTAAAATTAAAAACATTATTTTTATAATTTTTGAAAATACTATTACAAAAACATTTCCAAACATACTCTAATTTTTATTTTTTTAATATTAATTACAACATCTGACAACAAATTAATACTAAAAGTTGAAGAATTATTATTATTATCTGCAATCATTGACTGAGAAAACTGAAATTTTCTTTTAATAATTGATTATGATCAAATGATTAAAACATATTCATAACTTATGGTAATGAATTTGTTTAATGAACAAGTATGTGTAGGGAAAGACAAGAAGTCTTATAATGTCCTTCTTTCCATTTTTAATTACAAAATAAAAGGTTCTAAATTCATAGCCTCCAAAGATTGACTAAGATTTCTCCAAATTAGAATGATGAAACTTCTTACTTTCTTAACCTAAATCATAGTATTTCTAACTTTTTTATAATTATTTTAACTATATTTTAAAATATAAACTAGATTTTTCCTTCATTTTTGCCCAACTAAGTTTCAAATTCCAAAATTTATTCTACCACATTAAAATTTCTACTTATGTTATAATTAAAGCTATTAATTAATTGTCTATGAATAGATCTACTATCATTAAACATTATTAATTATATATAAATTATTTTTTCTGTAAGGTTAAAAGGAAAATGTAATTGGGTCAATATGTTCCAAGCCATGTGGTCTATTTTATATATATATATATATATATATATATATATATATATATATATATATATTGCTTTCCCTTCCCCACATGGACTTTATTCAAAAGTAAGTACTGTGTTCTGAATTTTATGACATAAATAAAATAAAACAATTTACTAATTTAAGCTCTAACAAACAATGTGCGATGTGGATTCTAATAATTCACATTGTAAGTAACAGACACATCAACTACCAAAAGGATATCCATAACCAAATTAAATTAATTAATAAATAATAACATTTTTTTAATAATTTTTTTTTAAAATAGAGATGTAATTGCTGGAAAACATTAAAGTTTTTATAATACCTACTGACCTAATGATTACATTTTATATATTAAAAAATATATATGTAACAACCCTAAATCTAAGTGCAATAAAACTCTTTTTTTTTAGTCATAGTCATCAACCACAATATAACCTTTTCTTTTTCTCCCATTTTTTCAATAAAAAATAATATGAATGATGTATGATTATATAATTAAAAACATATCTTACAAAGAAAAGCTCATGCAGAATATAGTTTCTCTTTATTCATTGAATGGAAAATTAAATTAAATTTATTAATGTATTGAATATATAATTGAGTCAAAAGAATTATATCCTTTACACACTCGACAATTATTGCACATGATTTGCATCATGTGTGATCAATGAAGAATTACAGAATTTGTCAAAATCAATTGTTATTTAGAGACTAACCATATATGGCGTGATTCATGTGGTTAATTTCTTCGCTCGTACGTACAGTTATGAGAATCTTGGTGACTCGATGCTGTCAGTGACCAATGCTGTACTTAATAGTAATAAATTAATAATTGAGACGAGAGAATACGGAAGACAACTACCGCGAGAGATCGATCTTCCGGATTTTGTTGTTTACACTTACAAACAAGACTTGCGTAATAATTTATAAATTCTTAACTAAAAGTAATCATAGTTTTAATTAGGTAATAATTAATTAAGGATTAATCTACAGCGTTAATTAATTAATTACAGAAAGATTAATGGTAAGGGTGGGCCCCCAGACCCAGATGAGGTAGTGAGGTTAATTTAATCGAAAAGAAGGCACTTCGTCCTATTGACCCGAATTACGAGAGTACTTGTTGTACGGAATGCTCCTCTCCTCGGAAGCTTCTTCTTCAAAAAGAGATCCAAGGAAACATATATATATATATATGAATTTGTTTCAGAACTATTAATTTATGTTAATCCTCTAAATTTTTATTAAGTTACAATTAATTCTGAATCTTAATCATCTACCAACAGAAACATGCATGGAAATTAATTAAATTAAGCAGGAAAGAAATTCAAAGTTGAAGCACTTAATTAAAACCCCACCGTCTTTGAATGTAGGGAAAAAAGTAAATTTGAAAATAGTATTTATCATTAATTTCTTCTACCAAGCTGATCTGTCTATATATAATTATGCCTGTACGTGTAGGTAAATTAAAGAAAGAGGAATATTGAATTTCATCATGTTCATAAGCAGCAACAGCAGCAAGCAACATAAGTGGTGTTTAAGAGGCCACAAATACCAAATGCTATATCGATTTGGTCAAAGCAAAGGACTTCCCCAACGAAGCCATTGAATTATTTACATAAACTGGTATTTATTATGTTATATGTTGTACGTAGATTGTCATTTCAACTCTCTTCCAGAACAAGGTTTGTGATATGAAAGTCAAATTAAACTTAGCTCACCTAATGCTTTAACAACTTGCACAACACTTTATTGCCTCCCACTTTAAGAAATGACGAGTCATATATATTCAGATTTTCAATCATGCATGAAGAAATCGCTTCTATTTTGGCACGTGCATCTAATTTTGTCAAAACGTGTTTTAATTTCCCGACCTCATCAACTACCTAGCTAGAAGCAGTGGATCAGTTGAGTGCTAAGTATTATGGATTTCCTAATTTATATTTACATATATGATAATTAATTATAAGAAATTAACAAAGTAAATGCTTCGTTTTTAATTCAGTGGTTACTAGACTGATGGTATAGATAGAGTGAGAGATTAATGAGCTGATCAATATCAGATGGGTGTTTAATTTTATTAGCATTGTATAACCCACAGTTAATTAATTAAATCTAAAGATATTCATCTAGATCTAGTAAATTACTATTCAAAGATATAGATATATATTTATTTAACATTGTCGTTGTTACTATATGGGCCGATCCATCCCTACCGCTTTGACTACAGATTAATTAAAGTGAATTAACGGATCCTCTTTCCCCGGTTACCATGGCGATTCACGTAAATACGAGCCCACAAATGTTTACGATTAACCAGAAACTTAGCTTTGGATTGACCATTTAGAACCTTAGCTATCACAGTTGGTGTTGTAAAAACTATACATCCGAACAGCGGATCTTCTCCTGGACGAGGGTGTTCAATGAATACATCTTGCACCACTTCACCCCACGTCCTGCAATCATGTAATCAATTCATGCATTAAGAGAAATTAATTAAGAATAACTTAGTAAGTAGCTAGTTTTGCTTACGATGTAAAGAAGTGAATAATTTCTTGGCGGGTAAGAGGGTATCCTTTCGAAAATGTTAAGAACATTGTCCTGGCATCTTCTGGATAGAATTCGGAAGCATCGGGGTTTAATAAGTTTGATTCTATTGCTGCTTCACTGCCTCCAGCAGGTTCAGTAGAATTAATCTCTGAGGCGACGGCAACACCGCTTGAACTAGAACGTCCCTGACCAAATAATTGTCCAGCAGGTCCAACCACAGGTCTCATGCCTGACTCGTCGACTTCTATGGCGGCGGCTTCACCAAATATTTTGCTACAAACAGTTTCCATAATGTGAATGTATCGCTTATACATGAACTCGCGGTTGTAGTAAAAGAACCTGGAACTCATTGGATCGTCGAGTAGGCCTTGAAAGACAGCAGGAGTAGCATCATCCAATAAAGTTGGTTCAGCAGCGTTGGGTTTAATGCATTCCAGGCACTTCAATGCCTCATTGAAAAAGGCTTCAATGGTTTTGTTATCGTGGGAATAAATGATTCTTATCAAGTCATGGTAGCCAATCTCTTCCAGCATAAGCCAGAGAGCTATGCTTTTCTTGACTTGTTGGGAACTTTTGCCCATTACACAAACCATTCTGTTGAAGAGTTCTCTCTCAGCTCTGTAAAATAACAAGAGGTCCACAAGGTTTCCAATTGTAGCCATGTTTGCACTACACGTACAGAGAGAACAAAACAAACAGCTACTACACGAAATTAACGGGGCTTAATTAGGAAGGGTGGTATTTGTGGGATATGATTTTCTGATTTAGGAGATGAAGAGGCAAAGGCCTAGGGCTCCAAAGTCCAAAGAGACGCTTTGAGCTTGGTTTAATTTTAGGACTTCTTGGAAAAGAAAATACGTGTCATATTGAATTCTGATCCTTTTCCTATACACCTAATTATTAATAATGAAAAATATCGAAGAATGATAAATTGATGTCATTACATTTAATAGTCTCTATATAATTTCCTTTTAATCAGATTTTGTTTGTGTGTACCGAGTTTTTTTTTTTAATTTTTTTAATAATTGATTAAAAATTACATGAAATTAAGATGGTTTAATTAACAATCAAAATACAATATCAAGATCTTTCCTATTTGCTAAACCATTGTGATCATCCGTTTACGACCCTATACTAAAATGAGGACGAGGAAATTAAGAGAATATTAAAGATCTTTTTTTTAATAACTTAGTGACGTAATAATTCAAATTCAACAAAAACAAAATGATTCATATAATATCAAATCTACACGCTTTGCAGGATCGCTCCTTGGAAGCTGACGATCAACAAATTACTGAGCTGATTAATATAAAAAATATTCTAATGAAATAATTATAGAATACTTCTCATTGATTTGGAGAAAAAATATATTTGATATCTATCAAGAGTCTATCTGTATCTACTTATCTTTTTTAAGAGAAAAGTTGGCATTCATTTGTAATTGAGAAGAATTGAACCCGTTAACCTTTTATTTGAAAGATAAGAATACCAATCACATTACTAAAAAATAATAGCATAAGATAAAATATTTAATTTTTAGATAAATTAGAAATATTACATACCTTAGCATCTTTGAAATTCTTGAAAACTTCATGATTATGACTGGAGGTAAGCTTTTGGGTTTTTGCTAATTTAATCATGATTTATTATTAATTTGCCTATTTTCGGTGTTAGAGCATTCTTTCTCTATTCTAGCTTTTAGTTTTGTGATTGCTAAAAGCATGACAACATTATATTGTTTATGTTTTCATTAAATAAATAAAAAATTCATATTAAATTGTAATTATTTTTACGGATAAATATTGAATTCTGTCATGAATGTTTTTTATTCGAACGTATATAAAGAAGAAATATTCAAAATCATGCCTGCCTGAATATACATATGTTGCTTTTAGTTAACTGGTTGTTTTTTTGTTTGAATGATATTAAATTACTTTTAATTGGCTTACGGCCATTATTGTTTGAAATTTGAATTATATTCGATTATGTTTTAATTGGCTTAATTACATTATAACTTGATTACGATTACACGTGTCCTTAATTTGATTTCCATATCATTTAATTTTAATGAACGAATAAGTTTTGGTGATTTCCAAATACCCTATAACATACAATTAATCTATTAGTTGAAATAATAAATGAGATCATTATTGTTTCATTAAATATGATAATTTTGTTATTATTTCAATTTCACTGAAATATCTATAAAATATTAGCATTACATCGCATTAAATAACTGAATTTGGAGAATTTATGGTAAATGGTTATCAAATATTTAATAAACATTTACTATTGTTGTGGACTATTGTGCATATATGGCTTGATATTTTTAAAATATAATGTCATATTAATGTTAATTGAGAAATACTCACAACATTCAAAATTGTGAACATTGAGACGAGAGAATAATAATTTAAACCTACATTATTTAACATGTTTAACCTATAGTTTCCAATAATCAACGACTTGTAATACTAATAAGTTTTTTAGAAGAGTTTTAACTTTTAAACAATAATATAAATTACTAACTTTTATCCATCTACAATTACAAATAAATAAATCTTTCATACACACACATGACCAGAACTAGTCACTCGCGTGATACAACATGGATAGATACCAACAGGCCCAAATTTCTCCTTTTGGGCGGGTCACTATGTCTAGGTATTTTATTGGGCATTATTTAATACTTTATATGAATAATATAAAAGAGAGTATAGGACCTGATTGAATCACGTACGTCCTTCCTTGTATTCTTTAGAGCTTTGCAGTTCGAAGTTGTTGTTTCAGAAGAGGTCTAATGTATTCATGGTAGCCATCAGGAACAACTGAGTCATTTAGAGGATCCTTCCAAGCTTCCTCGTCAAGGTGAGGATACACGTTTCCATCATACCGTCCAAGGACAGAGCCAAGGTAGTGGTCAGTGTAATTAAATGCATCCACAAGTGCAATAGCATCAGGACGGACCTAAAATACATTGCATTTGAAAATTGTGATGATGATCGGATAATAGAATTAGGAAAGAGAGCAACAGAGAATGAATTGTTTCAAGCAAACACATATATACCTGGGAATATAAAGATCTTAGCTGTTCATTAGCCAGTGAGGCTTGTTTCGAAGTAATGCAGCCAGTGGAGACAAAATCACCCAGATGTTTGTGAAGAAGATGCAAAGCATAGATGTTGCATAGGTTCCGTAACACCTGTTTCACCCCCCTTCCTGGTATGTCTTGCTGCAATTTCTCAATAAACCTGAAACAGAACAATGCCCCTTAAACAAATTTAACAAATTAGGAGGAGATAGAGATGTCTCAAGGGAGCATTTTTTATGGACATCATCATCAACATATGGCATTATCTTCAGATATTGTCAAATGTCATTTCACTTGAACAGCAAGGAATTGACATAAAGTTGATGTTGGAGGTTTGATTCATTCAGTTTACATTCAACAACAAATAACTTTTGCAGCAGAGCACAGTCACGTCCAGAAAGAAGCCCCACCAGGTTTTGAGTTTGAGACTTTCAATTGGATGAGGAGAGAACTTACTTGGAAACAACAATTAATTGGCAATGTGCAAGCGAAGCCTCAACTAAATCAGCTGCAAGTTCCGCAAAACCTGAAGAGAAAGGAAACATAACACACCCAGTTAATTAGCTCTTCAACTTAAAAGGTCGTAAAGAAGCTATAATCCTAAATCAAGAGACAAAAAGCATTACCCTCTTCTGGATTTGTAAACTTGCTCAAATTTTTAGCACAGGCAACAGACATCCTAGTAGCCCTTGCTTCAAAGGCCTCCAGTATAGCAGCAGGATTCAACCAATCCTCAGCTGCAAGCCATAAGAAGAAGAAGAAATGAGCAAACAGTTATGCAAGTATACATTTAGCACATGCAGGTGTCAGGTATGGGTATGTGTCTGAGTTTCAGGACCCCAAAATCACAAATTGTATGGGTACAGGGGAAAGGCTAAAAAATATCCAGAAATTTGTATGGTTGAGGCTAAAAGCTATCCAGAAATCCGTATAATTGATCCTAAATAACTTCATATATTACTAAGTTAATCTAAATCTAAAAGCTAACATACTCCAAAGTTTTTTTTTTACTCAACAAAATTGGATAGTTTATATCCAGAAATTGAATAACTTACCATCTTCTCTTCTTGATTTGACTCATGAAAGAATGAATAACCATTTCTCAAGGAATAGTGATTTCAATGCAGTTTTTCCTATATATACAGAATTTTGTCTTGATGACAGTTTTATTTCTCCTTGACTGCTCCGTTTGGATAATGAAATATTGAGGGTATTTAGGCATTTTTTTTATTGTTAAATCTCATTTAATTGGCTGGAATAGGCCCAATTCCTTATGTAAAGGCTTGGAAGGTCATCTGCATCCTTAACCTAGTTATTGTTAGGACAAGGATTGGAGTGCCTGACAAGGTTGAGGACAGGGATGGGGATGGCAAAAATTATTCCACCAGACCCATTGTCATCCCTGTTTTCCTCATTTCTCTTTCACCAGAGGGATCAACTGCCAGGTCAATGTAACATGAACCTAAAAACTTGAAAAAGCAAAGAAAGTGCTTCCAAAGGGGAGAGAGAGAAGTATTACCTCTTTGGACATCACAACGACATTGCAGCAGATGTTCTGCTCGCCCCATGTAAGCTGTTGTCCCAACAGGCATCCTTCCAGACCCTAGCTGGGATACAGTCTTCATAAGAAACCTCGCAACCTAAAATGAGAATTTTATGGGCTATTAGTCACAGTCTAATAACAATACCTAGGTAGTTTAGGTCAAAATGTGGGTCAAGCCAAGGATCAACTCTGGGTGCTAACAATATATCTTAATCTCCTATAGCGTTTTTGATGTCATTTTTGCTTGAAATCTTCACCATAAGTGCAGCCACACAAGAGGATGGAAGCATCAATCAACAGTATGTAATCTCATAATTTTTGCATATAAATGAAATTCATAAAAAATATTGGCAAAGGAAAGATATTGTTTTATATTTCAGACACCTGTAAGAGCAGCACAATATTGTCTCCTTCATAGGTACAGGCGGGTACATAAACGGCAAATAACTCTGGCAGGCCACTACTACACAAGTAACCATGTCCACCACATAATTTCCGACATTCTTCAATCCCATCCTGCAACCAAAGTAGGTTTAACAAATTGAAAACATTCAACAGAAAATTCACTACCTTAAAACAAGCATTGCTAGACAGATACTCCCAAAATATGAAATGTTACGTATAAAATGAACCAAAAATACCAATAATAGTCATCTAGCCAACAACTCATTAAATTATGATTACACAAAGTAATACTACATTCAGCAGTGCAGCTTGGATAAAACGAGCCTGTCTTGAATCCTGTGGGGTAATGAATGTAACTGAACTCATAAACTACAGTTCCTAGAACAAGCCACAACAGGAACATTCCAACTTTTTTAGAGCTGTTACAAATCAGTCTTGATTTTTTCAGAACCACATAACTTAGTTGAAACTGTTAGTCCAGGTCCATTAACACATACTTGGCGATTAACAGAAGTGTATGGCGTCCTTCAGACTGCTATTGCTAACAACTCTGGTAAATTTGAGGACATCAGACCCTATTCTATAGATGAACTAGATCACTAGAAAAGAGACTCAAACGTGTTTTATTTAACATACACGTTAAGTATAAGTTCAACATAAGCTGAATAAGAACTATCAAACTTGGCTCATCAATCCTCATTGGCTAGGTTATTGAAAGAGAATACATAAAGCATGTGAGAAAGAACCAATTCACAGAAAATAAGTTAAACATTAGTTAACAGGTTAAGATATAAATGAGGGTCAGACAGTTTCAGTAACATACGGCCGTGGCAGTGGTTGTTAGAGACTTCAAACCCGCTGTACAAGCATGAGCCTCCGGCAAAGTTGAGAAATCATTGGCTTGCAATCTTTGGGTCACATCCGTATACAGCCATTTCAACCACTCTCCAACAAATCTGAAAGCATAAGCAGAAGCCAGCAAGGGGAAGAGTCTATTTTG
Organism: Melia azedarach; assembly: GCA_028052125.1. Taxonomy (NCBI): domain Eukaryota; kingdom Viridiplantae; phylum Streptophyta; class Magnoliopsida; order Sapindales; family Meliaceae; genus Melia; species Melia azedarach. The sequence continues at coordinate 4,972,103 of CM051401.1, read as the reverse complement.
CTGAGTTTTGTAATCAATGACCTAAAATGAAGCAGCAGAAACATTAGTACTTTGTAAAAAATTGGAAAGAAAATTTCTAAAAAGTCACCAACAGAAAGATGACAGCTATAAAATGCAATTTTCTCTATGCTGTATGTTGTAAAGAAGAGTAAGTCCATTCGTGTGTGTCTAACAACATTATCGGTGGTCATCAAAATTTTAGCATGTTACTGCAAGATGTCATATATAGGAGAAAAGTAAAGAACTGTATCAGATGCTATCCTACGATTGTTTATTAATTGAAATTTTGTCCAATTAGCATCATCTAATCTAATACTGTGACCAAGCAGAATTGTTAGGATCTTCTGGCACCGAATACCTAAAGTGTTGAGAAATAAAATATGAACCAAATCATACATGTCCAATCACCAGAAACTTTTGTTTACTAAAACAAAACAAAGATAAGTGCCCAAGCATTGAGAAATTCAAAATAATTTAACAAAGGAACGGGTTCTCTAGTATACCTGGGTTTCAGGACCATCATTCTGTGAACCAAATTGTCTACGGACAGCACTATATCTTGTAGCAATACAAACTGCCCGTGACAATGCAGAGGAAGCATCAGATACAATTGTTTGTCGAACATACACCATTGTGCCATAAACTAACTGCCTCGGAACATTGGATTGCACAACTTTCCCTTCCCGCGTAACTTGTGAAACCCTGAGGAATTTAAAGTAAACTCCAATTTACAATTTATAAGAAGTAACTGTGATGATGATCAGTACCAACTTGCTAAACCATGGAAAAAATTGTATTATAAATTTTACTTATGGATTTTTGTACTTTTATTTGTGTGTATGAGTTGAAGCAGGGTACCACTACAACTTTTATACCCTGGGAAGTCAATCAATTAATGATGAAGATGATGATGATGATTATTTGAGTAATTAGAAACAAATAGGCTTCTCAATTGGACAAATAATCCCACATAATGACTAATTTTCAAAGGCATTTATCTCATTAGACAACTTTTACAGATTAATAGCTTCAAAATATAGAGGGAGAGAAGGAAAGAGAAAGGACAAACCGCATCAACATTTGATTCCTAGGAATGCGCACATGATCAAATCTCAAAACACCATTGTCCATGGTATTATAAGCTCCATTTCCAAACTTCATTCCAATATCACCTACGGTTATACCAGGAAGAGGCGAGTGATCCTCCAGGCTCCGAAGCTGTACAATGAAACCTGAAAATGGTAACCCATCAAACAGTTATACAAAAGAGGCCATTTTCTATGCAACTCCAAAAAATGAATGATGAACTTACCATGCACTCCATGGTATTGACCATTAGTTATAAGGCGTGCATAAACAATAGCATGTGTGGAAGCTTTACCCAATCCACCAGGCCACCACTAATAACAACACAAAATAAAGCAAGAATGTTAAGAACCTTATCTGAGAATGTTCAATCAATACAAGACAAAACCGGAGAACATAAAACTCGATGCAGTTGATAAGAAGTCAAAATACCCTTTTTTAACAATTGACGCGTAGCACTATGTACAAGGAGAAAATGGTCTTTACTGGGTTCCATTCAAAAGCTACTGAAGTAAAAGTTTGCAAATAGATAATACTGTTGGTATCAAACATTAGGTCAAAGCTATACATTTTACTCACCTTGCTCGAAGTAAGGGTAGGACTATGAATGATAAACTCATCTGTCTGGGGATCAAATGTTGCAGTGGTTTCAAGCCCCTGAACATTTGAGCCATGACCAAGCTCAGTTTGTGCATAGCAACCAATTATTTGCATCTTATATGCCAATGGTAACCACTTCTGCTGCTGCTCATCAGTGCCTTGTCCTTTAATAGCTGGTACAAACATTCCCTATCAAGAAAATGGAAATGTTAAGAGATAGATGGATATATACCAATGGACTTAGCATATTAAGCATTTGAAGATCAATAGGAAACAAAATAGACTATCTACCATTATCAATTTAAAGGAGTTCAAATGAAATCAAAAGAAACTTAAGAATTCATCATCTCATAAACATGACAGTGTCACTCAAAGAATTCATCATCCCATAAACATGTCAATGTCACTCAGCCCAAGTACAAGACATATCTGAAATTATAATGCAAGCACAAGGAGGACTGAAATATACCCAATGAAGATCTGTAAAAGCAGGTTCATCCACATAAGACCTTAACCTAGATGCCTCTTCTTCTGCAGTAAAAAAGGCTGAACAGTTAATTCATATACTATGAAATGTATAATCATTGTTTCATCTTAAAATTACATTAACAAAATTTAAAGGAGTGGCACTTATGTGGGAATTTCAATGGGAAAAAAAAACTACCAGTCAAGCGAAGCTCAATGATACATTTCCATGCATAAGCCGCCTTTCTCAGAGTGTTTTTGAACAACTCCTTCCTACTTAGCATAGCACGGTTGTCTTTTCGAAAGGCCTACCACAAGGACAACAACAAACATCAGAAACCCCAGAAAAGACTATACGAGCAAAACAGAACTAGAAAGACAATATTAGAATCCAAAATGAGTCCTAAATGGATATTTTCTAAAGCAGCAGAAAAAGCATAAAATTTGAAAGTTCTTAACAACATGAGCAGCCTCTCGCTACTAATTGATTCAATTTGATATTAACCGATAATCTACCCTTAAGGAAAGTAAAATATTCTGAAATAAATGTCTCACAGAGTGATTCAAGAAAATTCATCTAAGCTCAGCAACCAAACTAAATCCATAATTAGCAGCAATGCGCACAGAGGCAAAACTATGATCAAGAGTCAGAACACAACAAATCATAACAACAAACAACCACCGGCCTTGTACACATGCACAGATATTATCTACTTAGAGATATAAATCAGAAATATTTTCTATCTACATTATCCTCAACAACAAACAGAGACTACAAAAGACCAAAAGAACGAATTTCATCATCAAACCGAACAGAATAATCAAACTTATATATCGGAACCAAAGAGAATAGAAATGAAAGGGTTAGAGGAGTTAAGACCGGATCGCTGGCGACGAGGCGAGCCATCCGGTCAGAGACTTCAAAGGCGTGGCGGGAGCCGGCCCAGACGATCTTCATATCGTGGACATCAAACTGTGCCTTCTTCCTCTCATCAGCTAGATAATCAACGCCAACGCCGTCCATGATCAGAAGTTTCAATCGTAAAACCAGAGGAGTGTTCGTTTGTCAGAAACCAACAATTCAAAGAAAGAAATAAAGGTTGGGTGGTTGTTCGAAATAACAAAAAATGCCCTCATTTTATATTAAAAATTCAAAAATACCCTTCCCGAAAAAGTTCATTCAAAAATACCCTATTTTAAGTCTTTTGGACCAAAATATCCCTAATACCCTAAATTATTAAATTTAACTTATTGTAACACTCTTGAGTTATTGTAGTTGCTCGAAACTAGCACTTTCGAGTAAGTAACATAAAAATAATACTTTTAAATTATTATACTTACTCGAAACTAATACTTTCGAGTAAATATTGTGAAATTAATACTTTCGAATTACTATAATTACTTGAAACTAACACTTTCGAGTTATTGTACTTATTCGAAGTTAACACTTTCGAGTAAGTATTGTGAAATTAACACTTTTCGAATTATTGTAATTACTCGAAACTAACACTTTTAAGTTTTTATAATTACTCAAAACTAACACTTTCAAGTACTATAACAACTTGAAAGTGTTTTGTAAATTTTGAACATGAGAAATATTTTAATCCAAACATCTATAAAAATGATATTTTTAAATAAAATTATATAAAGTAAATATTTTTTAATTTTAACTATAAAATGAGGATATTTTTGGTTATTTCCCTTCTCCTTCCCCTTCTCGTCTAGGGGAAAACGATAATATACTAATTTATATAATAAATAAATATATTGCATTCGGTGTATAAGGAGGAGAAGGGCTGTTCTCATTTTTTCTCTTCTGTTTACTTCTTCGAATAGTCATTCGCACGTTTTACATGTTTTACTTTTTCACTTTTGTTTGAATTAAAAGGAGTGACCGACAATTCAAGATAATTATTTATCTTATTATTGCCCGCTTTAATTATGTAATTATCGACAAATTAAAAAGGATAAGAATGAAGGATCATTACACTGTAAATATATTAATTATTGTGTGAAATTTTATTGAATAAATATATAATATAGTAAGTCTCCTATCATATTTATAGTGTCAATAAATGTTCTCAAATTAAAGTATCGACACTAAAAGATAGACTCTACATAATAGGTGCCTAGCAATTTGAGAGCATATTTACTGTAATATCAGTAAATATACAAAATATTAGAAAAGAAAAACGGCCAATTTGGGTATTAATAGAGCATAACAATTAGCAACTATGTACTAACAAATAGGGTAGGCTTTGAACGGTGTGTGTAGGGACGATGCGATAAAAGACGCCTATGTTGACTGGCTTTTGAATTATACCTCCCCTGAGGTTTGTAAATATTCTAATTTACTAGAAAGTTTGTGAAAATAAACACAAACCTCCCTTATAAATAATAAACTTACCAAACTACTATAAATCTATTTTTTAAAAATTATAAAATAAAATTATTAATCTTTAGTAAAAAAAAGTAATACTTTAACCATTATTGAGACACCTAATTGATTAGGTGTCGAAAAGAAAAAAAATAAAAAAAAAAATAATTAAATAATATATAATAATAGTTTAAGCGGTGAGGCGGTTTATATATATATATATATATATATATATATACACGTTTCTTCGTTTCGAAAGTGATTTGGAAATTAAAGAAATCAAACAGAAGCAGTTTCAATTCGAGAGAAAGAGAGGAAAGGAAAGGAAAAGAAAAAAAAAAGGAAGAAAAAGAAAAAGGAACAGAAATCGTTCGTAGGAAAAGAAATTGTGCAGGAAAAGGTATTGGGAAGTTGATTTGATGTCCAGGAACTTTGTGGACAATGTATTTATGGAATTAAAGTAGTTTTATTATTGTATTTGTGATAGTATCAGGTTTTGGATTAGTTTTACCGGTAAATTATTGAATTATGTATTTTTAGGGAGCAGTGCGGTGGTAAGAAACTCAGGAGACCCCGAAATTTCCAGGGATTGAGCGATTAAGCTGTGAGTGGATGTATTTTTAAAATATTATGAATTTATATTATGTTTAAATATTTAATATAACATGATTGATCTGTTTATTAATGCGTTGGATTGCGTTGCGTGTTATGTAGTATTTAAATTATGCGTGATATCCAGTGATCGCATAAAAGCGATTGTTTTATGTTAAAATATTAGTTGTGTTTGTTTGAAGCACCCCACAAGTACCCATTCCCCAATATTATGTAGTAAGGTCTTTGGGACCTATGGAATTATATGTATATGAATGTGAGCTCCCCAAGCGATGATACGAGGCCGCTGGGTTGAGTATGATTTTTCCTCGCTTGGGCGTTGGGATCCCGCCAAGCATGATATCCCCGGGATACTAGTTGGGTGTTGTATGAATTATTTGCAATGATATGCATTCTTCATGTGTAAGTGATGCTTAATTTATGTACGATTTTAGAATGTAGTACAATGGTTGTATGAAAATGTATTTTCTTTAAAAACTATGTCCACTCACTGAACCGCAAACTCATTCCTTTCCCTATTTTTCCCATTTCTCCTCAGGTCACGCAGAATTTCAGTGCAGGGTGCAGTTTTGTAAATGAGGTTGAGACCACTCTACGCATGCTGCATGAAACATTTTGAAACATATCATATGTGTATGTGAATATGTATATATGTGTGATGAGACATGGAGTCTCAATGTATATTAATGATGAAGGCCTGAGGCCATTTTCTTTATCTATGAATGTTATTATGAGATGTCTATTAGAATGACAGGTACCTACTGTAAAATATTCAGCAGGATTTGTCCCGGACTCTTGAGAGAGGTCGGGGCGGGCTTTTGTCAATTATATCAAACACATTTTAAATATATATTTTTCAATTTTTAATAAATAACTCTCAATTTTTAATAAATAATTCTTTTGAAAAATACATATTTAATCAATTTTATAATAATTAAAATTATTTTGTTATTATAAAATTTATAATTAAAAAAAATCTATATAATAACTTGAGTTTAAAATTATTATCAAATAATAATAAAATTATTCTTAAATATTTATTAAAGAAAATAAATTTAAATAGTTATAAAATAAAAATATTCTAAAATTAATAATTTAAAAAATATTTTATTTAAAAAATCTAAATAATGATAATTGTTTTAAAAATTTATAATTTAATGATAATAATAAATTTAAATTCAGGTTACAATATAAAATTTTAATAATTCTAAAATTATTTTTGAATTATAAATTTTTTAAAGTAGCAAAATAATTGTAATTATTATAGATTTTATTATATATATTTTTAAAAGAGTTATATATTATAAATTAAAAAATATATTATTAAAATTTATTTTAGTATAGTAGTTAAGGTATTTCTTTTTAACCTCAATTAATAATTTATGTGATCATTTTAATTTTTCAAAAAATAAAAATTTTCAACTATTTTTTATTATTCTTTTTAACCTCTATTAATAATTTTTGTGATAATTGTTGATTTATCTTTTCAATTGTAGTAATGTTATAAATACTTTTTTATATAAATTAAGGTCAACACAATTCAAGTAATATTTGTCATATAACTGATATAATTTTTTTATTTTAGTGAAAATATAGGATACGCGATAACAGTGAATAATTTTAATTTTCAAAATATAGGTCTATTAATGGCCAATATATATTATTCATAGTAATGGTCGATAAATTTAGTGCTGAAATATACAATAAATAATAGTCAATATTTAATTAATTTATGCCCGAAATAAAAAATTTATATTTTAATTTATCTAATTTATATTAAATAATATATAATATGTCCCACGTGACCCTAATTAAATGATCACGTGACTAACTTTGTAGGAATCGCAGGACAGGACGACCACCAGACCCCACCACTTCGTTGACGAAGATGCTCGGGATTTGGATTTGTGATAACTTCTAAGTTCTAACGACAAGACAACTACAACAACCAATAATGTTCTTTAAATAAATAAATAAACAACTATAATTTTTCAAAAATAAATAAATAAATAGATAATTGGGAGGAGGGTGATGAAGTGGGTTTTTAGGGAAGATTTCAATTTTTAAAAATTAGTCTAAGCTTCAAATTTGTCTGTGTTTGTAACAAATATATTGTTGAGAGTAATTAAATAAGAGAAAATTGATATTATAATGTAAATTATTTATTATTATTATTATTAGAATATAAATTATTTTTTATTATTATTAGTTATTAATGCGGTTGGTCCACTACATTAATTTATATTATAATTATAAATTTAATGCTAGCGATATAGATAAATTAGTTAGTTACGTAGAAATTTTTTTTTGTTTTCAAGAAATCTAATAAATATAATATTTTTATCTAACCAAAAGTGTCTAAAAAGTTAAAAATAAATAAATAAAATTAGCTAAATTTCAACTGCATTAAATAATCAATTGTTAAAAAAAGGAAGAAAAAAAAACCCAAAGTGTCTGTTATGATTTGAGTAATTGTTTTGACATTAGTTAATTTGAAATAAGTATTAATTTATTTAGTAATGTGAACGTATATGATCAGCGGTAGTTAGCACGAGGTTGAAGAACATACCTACCTCTTAGATACGTGGACCAAATTACTCCTCTCGAATTGAATTAAATTAATTGATCATCATCTACATGTAATAATAGCATATAATGCCTTAAAGAAACCCATTTTGGACTTTTCTTTATAGAAAAGAATACCAAAGATAAGGACGTTTTTCCGATTGTATTATTACGATAAATAAAACCTGTTTTTATTTAGAATAATTCATGTTCATAATAACAATAATAATGTTTGATTACGAACACAAGCTGCTCGTTAAAAATAAGTTCGTGGAGTTTGGGTTTTACAAGTTGTGAACAATTTTTATACGGATGTTTAGATGGATTCGGGCCTCCGGCCCATTACCAGCAGAATTTGCTAGCCCTTCCTCTGCTCGTAGTATTTTCCTGGTTTCCTGCATAATAAGATTAATAAGATTACTCCATCTATATTTTTTTGGGTTTTCCTTCCATTTCTGTGCCAAGAAAGAGAGACAAAAAAAGTGTATGCAACAATGGAAGTCAATCCCTTTAATTTGAGAGTGATAATGGTGGAACAACTACACTATTTTCACGTTCATACTGCAAATATCAATCAAGTAAGACCAAATGTTTTTTTTTTTTAAAAACAGAAAAGACACTCGCGTTGATATCATGAAAATGGAAGTTGGGTTATAACTAAATCTTATGAAACTTTAAAGAGAGAAAACAAAACAGAAAACCCATTATCAGCAGTCATGCTTAAGAAAATGCTCAACCACTGAAACTTTTGCAGATCATCAAAAATCAATAAAAGAATTTGATGTATATTGTCGCATTTTAGAACTTCGAAAAAGTGTTTTGCAACACAATTGATTAATAACATTTTAATCAGAATAGATTCGGAGAAATATTTTACACAGAAAGAGAGTTATGTGCCAAAAGGTCGAGGCTATGTCTGAAATATAGCAGATTACCACCCCACTTCAGAAGCCCGTTCTTTTAGGCAAAGGCCCTAGAAGTCGCAAATCAGTTGAGATATATCCGATTTTAGAAAATCCTTCAGAACTAATACTATGTCAGCCAGTTCATGGAGAAAGCATTATGATGAAATCATACTTCTTTCGAACATACATCAAACTTTCTCATCAGCTCTATACTCTCAGCAATAGTTGACCCAGCAGTCCCAACAAAACCAAGTGAAGCACAGCTGCAAACAGTTTCCTCTATGTACAAAAGTACATCAGAAAATCTCTGAGAGCAGATTTTCTTCCGCCTTGTTACTCCATCAACAGTTCTTGGAATAGATCCATACCTCAAGCCCTGTCCTGCATTCACAAGTTTCTGAGCTGTTTGTGTAACCAACTCATTTTCTTCTCTCAGAAAATACAACTTATAATAATCTGTATCCTTTGCTAAATCTCCCAGGTAATTTCCAGTCCAATTACCTTCCGGAAGATCAGTCATCACAAATATATGAACGGGTTGAGAACCCATATGCCTCAGAGAGTCTAATTTTTGCTTTAAGCCCAAAAAAGTAGTTTTCCAGTGGTTCTTAAACTGCCCATCTAACAATCTGAGCTGAGCACACAGGAAAGGAGCCTTTATGGTCTCAACGGCATACCTCTTTCCTACACTTAATATTTCAGGGACAAATGAAATAAATTCAATGCTTTTAATTAAAGACTGAATCCTTTGATCTTTAGGAACCACAGTGATGTCAATATAGAGCTCAGAGCCTCTGTATGGGGCAGTGAAAAGGCTTCCAAATGCCAGAACAGTGGCCAATTCAGCTTTAGAACCAGGTCCCAAGGCCTTGTATACATCTTGACGTCTCCTAACAAATGAAATTTTCTTTTTCTTCTTCAATTGTTCATCAGGTTGGAACGAATCTAACTTGCCATCCCCATCACCATTTTGGTATGTCCAAACTGTGGTTCTGCAATCTTCATCAACAGCATATAAACACTCATCCCCCCTACCATTGAGCACAGATATTGTAGATCCACATTGCTTTAGGCTATCAAACAAGGCACGCTGTGTATTCAAATCATTTGAGCAAGCCAAATCAATGTCCACTCCGCACCATAAAGATACAAAATCTCTAAAATCTATGACTTGAATCAATGAAGCAGACACCACAGACGAAATATCAACAATGTCAGCTATAGAGACATACCTGCACAGGAGCAAAATATATGGCTAAATATCTAGACCGAGGGTTAAACATCAAGTCATCAACAATCCATTTAAGAGAATATAGGAAAGCCAAATAAAACCAAAATTCTCATTCTTCAAATATTAAGCATTTGCCCACAAATTGGACCAGAGAAGCACTTTGGCAGCAAAGAGATCAATTACCATAGGCTAATCTTCTCTCTCAACACCAGTAGAAATCCGCGAAGTAATGATATGAGAACATAAATAACCTGAGCTATATGGTACGTTGTTGGAAAACCAAAAAAATATAAATAAATAAATAAAATCCAGTGAAGCGCTGATGAATCATGATAATATAATCGTAAGCTTAACAAATAACACATAGCTCGCTTAAATTAGGAAAGGCAGTGCCATCAACATTTGTAATCCATTGCACACATAATATGAATGGAAAAACGAAAACTCCACGATCGAATCTTTCACATTCTTCATTGCTTCACTGAAAACACATAGATATGCAAAAAATAAAAAAAAGGTGACAGAAACGCAGTTACCTTCCACTTTGAAGAAGGTCGATCAGGTGATCCCAGACCGCGATTCGAATCTCATTAGGACTCAGAACCCTAAATTTAGGGCAACTACCAAGAGCAATGGCATGGTGATCGAGAACCGGAGGGACAATCAAGGTCCTATTCAAAATACCCGCCATTAAGATTGCATTCTTAAATTCTTGAAGTTGGTTGCTGAACCCACTGTGTGGGGCATAAAAGAGGAATTTCTGATCTGTGGTTAGGACTTTGGCGTTTTGGCATGGTGGGAATCTGGAATTTAGGGTTTTGGAAGAGAATGAGAGGAGGGATTTGGGGATGTGACTGTAAACAATGAAGCAGAGGAGGAGCAATGTGAAGAGGGTGATTGAGAGGAAGATGAAATGAGATCTGATGAGTTGAGGCTTTCGTCTGGAGTTCCATGGTTTAGAGGGTTTGGGGGGAGGGAAAATGTTTTTCATGTTTCTGCGTCTGTTATTGTCGTTGTCTCTAGTATCTGATTCATTTGCTTGTGTTGATGAACTGGGCTTCTGTTACTACACCCCCTCCTCTTTTTTTGTTTTTAAATAATGAATATAATTTTAATCTCAATTATTTTATAAATTACTTGTTTGCAATAGAAAATCTTAAATAAAGTTGGTAAAAAATAATAAATAATAATGTCCTATGCAATTAAATCCAATGCCCTTTACACTCCCACATATATCATGTCCATAATTTGTTATTCCCTTCAATTTTTAATCCTCACCAACCACGAGGTAAAATATAAATTGAACTAGTTTTATTTGAAAACTTATTATTGTCAGAGTAGAAATTAACTGAAGTAATCATGATACGTTATTAGTCAAAACCTACCTAATATAATTAAACTTTATGTATGGTTCAAGTTCGGGAGGCTACTTATAATAAACCTTGAAAGATGATGTGAAAATGAGACCTTTATCTGAAAGGGAAAATGTCAATCAATGCATGTAAAAGCTAAGTTGATCAAAAATAGAGATCATTTTCTTGTTGGAGTAGTCTCAATAATATGTTCAATATTGATATTTGAGTTTAATGAAGAATGGGGTGAAGTGCTAGGATTATTATTCTTGTAATTAAAAAAGAAAGATGTCGTATGAAAATAATATAATTTTAAAATATTTTAATGGAGTGATTGACAAAAATGGGTTTTAGAGAGGATTTTAGAAGGATGTTATAGCTGCTGCAACAACTCATTTGGTTCCATGGTTTACTGCAGATGATTAAGACTCTTCAATGCTTTACTGGAAATGCTAAGTCAACAATTAACAATACGTGGTGGAATAAAATTGGAAAGGTAAGGAAGGATGAACCAATCAAGGATTGCACAAACAAGAGCATAAAACTATCTGCATCCAATTGTGTCACAATCCGTAACAAAAATGTTTTGGTTGTACCCGTAGAGAGCATTGAGATTGATCACTAACCGATTGCTGGAGTATTGCCCGATTAGGAAGAAAATTGAAGAGAGAACTAATAATTCAAGACAAAAACCCGAATTGTTAAAAGATTCAAATAATTTCTAGCAAGATGCTACAACCTAGACTTAGGCGCTAAGACTGAATTAAGTTAATGATACTAACAAACAACCACCTTATTATGGAAAGTATTCCATAGAGAAAATATATGACTCAACCCAAATCCAACATCACATTAACAGTCTTTGTATTAACAGTAAAATGTTGAGCCCTTCATCAGCATGGAGCCACCCAACACCTTCAATCACAGCAAAAGCCACCCTTCCTTAGACTGCATGGATAGGACTGCTGCCCGAATTCAAACCAGAACTGCCAGATGCTGGATTTGCATGAAAAGCTGACTGCCTGGATGACCCTTCAAGTAGTTTCAATGAGAGAGAAGATGGACCTGTCTGACCTATAGATTCTCCCAAACTCAATTTCGACATACCAACCAGTTCATCTACATTAATCGGGCTTTTTGAATGTACTGCTGTAGGCTTGAGCACTTCATGAGTTTCCTTTCGTGTCGTTGGCTCTGTATGGTACCCTGACCAAAATGGATAAGAAAATGGAAAGAATGGTGAGACATAAGCTGGATATATCATTGGGACACAGGATTCCGTGCTTTCTGGCTTTGCCGGGGCTGGCTCTCCATCATTGGAGTTAGTAGAATCCATTGATTCACATTCTTCATCCAAAGCAGGAGGAGCAGGTGGTGGGTTATTGCTTTGTGTATCAGCCTGAAGCTGGTTAGGAGAGAATAATTCCTGTGATGCTACTGAAGCGTCAACTGGCTGCAAATAGGTGAAAGCCACTGACAATATTTAACAACCAGACAGTAGGGGGAATAATTTAAAAGCATTAATCATAGGGTTCAGATGGACATGGATAAAGAGCCAGAGGGGAAACTATCTCCCGTTTTGACAAGTCCAACAGATAACAAATAAACATGCATTTGAATACATTTAGCAGCAAATCTCCCACGCCAACAGTACCCCAAAAGTTATCAGGACTGATGATTCATGTAAAGAGGATTTAGAATTCAAATTATCCAGAGGTAATGGAGCCTTCATCATCAAATTCAACAACAAAAAAGCATGCTGAACCATATTACATGCCCAGTTATGGTTATGCGTTAACAGTTGCAGTGGATCGAAATTAGAATAACCCTCCTTTCAGAGAGCAAAGATCTGTGTAACAACATTCCCATAACCAGGTATAGGCATTATGCAGTAATTCTTTACATAGGTGCATGTAAGAAAACATGCATGCATGTATACAATCTCAATCAATGCATACAAAAGACAGAAAGAAAGGGGGATATAATACTAACTTCATCTGCAACGATATCAAAGAGGCTGGAACGTCTTTTTCTCCTAGACACATTGCTTTGCCTGATGAAATATTTCTGGGCATGACTGGCAACTTGTGTAGGCGTTCTAGATACCACATAATTGCGTGCAATTCCACGCCAATCACCTTTCCCAAGCTTCTGTAGGCCAAGTAGAAACATCCTATGTTCCTCTTCAGTCCATGGAACACCTGCCCAAAAGAATTATAAGCCATGCACAAGATATATAGTCATTTGCAGTGCAAGAACAAGACATCAGAATATAGGATCCTAATGTCTTCATAACTTAGTCGGCATTTATAACATCATTCTAAGAACGGGAAGATTTTTTATGCTAAACAGTCAATTCTGTAATTTCATTCCTTCCTCTTTAAAACCAAATCAGAGAAAAACCCTGCTCTAAATCAACCCTATGGATGGATGATGATTCTTAAGTTGGTTTAACAACATGTGGACATTCATCCATCATTCATTTTGATTTCCCCACTATCTTTCATAGCACAGAATTGGAGATCTAGATTTGGAATTGATTGAAATCAAAGATGCTAGTCCATAGCCTTCCCAAAAAAACCTCTAATTGCACTTCTCTCCCAAATTCCATGCCCTTAATTTATTTTAGAAAATAAAAAGCCGAGATACAAAAGTATCATAATACAAGTTGCTAGCTAACCAAATCCAATTTAGCAAACAAATCTTCGAACTACTTGAAACCCTGTGAATAGCGAACTAATGATTTATTATACTTTAGAAAATTTCCCTTCTTGGATAAATCAACGTTCCTTTCGTCCTTACATATTGCTCAACTCAAAACAGATTTTGTTAAACTACCAACTATGAATATTTTTAACGCAACTACTTAACAGAAAAAAAAAAATCGATCTTAAATCCAGGCAATAAACCCATAGTTACAGTAAAATAACCAAAAATCAAACCATACCCAAATATAAAAATAAAATTCAAACCTTTTTTCCGTTCGCGACTTGACGAAGACCCGGGAACAAAGTCCTCTGAAGCGTAGCCGTCAGCATGATCCGGCGCCTCACCGGGTGAACCCGGATTGTTAGACACGTTATTGTTATTATGACCGGAAGTGGAGCCAGCATAGTGGCTGAGATTGCCCATACTAGCACTCTTCCGGATCGAACCGTCGGTCAATCGGACCCCGAAGATCTTTACCCCGCGGTTTGGGCAAGTCCGGGAATTGTGGCCATTGTGGCTGCAATGCGAGCACCGCCGCGTCATTTCGGTTCGGGTACAGATAATCGGATCGGATAAAGTTGGATTTGGGCTGTGAAATTTACTCTAATACGGAATCGGGTCTGGAGGGTCCGAATTATTACATTATCCGAGTAAGATTAGGTTTTGTTTTTCTTATTTTCCGCAGATGGGAAAGAGAGGAGTTAGAAAGAGGAAACGATATCTCTCTCTCTCTCTCTCTATCTATATATATATATATATATATATATATAAGAATTGTAGAGTTAGGTTAGGATTATTACGGATAAGGGGCAATTATTGAGTGTTTCGCAGGCTGAGTTCTTAGCTGATTTGGTTGCCTGTTGGTCGTTCACTTTCCTTTTGGTCAAATGATCTTTGACTTACGATAGTGATGGTCCCAACTTGTGTTTCTCAATTTACTACGAATTAGCATCGGGCCCACGATATGCGTAATGAACAAGATAACGTCTTTTTTTTTTCTTTTTAATCTTAAATTTTTTTAATGTAATTTAGATAAAAGTATGGATAAAAGGGAATAATCATCACCAATAACTGAAATTATGGATTCTTATATATTTATAATAAAGTGATTCGTTCATATAAATTTTTAGATTTATGTGTACACTCGCTATAGAAAAAAACATGTTGTAATATATTTAGTGGAGGCACGGTTGAGCATTTTCTAGTAACGATATATTGTTACCGAAGTCTTGAGTCGAAATTTGTTTTAATTTGTTCTCCCCTTATTAGTCTTCCTGGAATTTTAATATAATTAATTTATCAATTATATCAAATATTTTGTATTATAAAAACTCCAAATAAATTTGGTATACTATGATATCTGCTAGTTGATTTGAGGCCGTTCATAGATAGATTAGGGGGTCCACACTGCTTGAGAATTTGAGAATATTGAAAATTAAAGGCGTGGACTGAGGGAAATAAATAATTTATAAACGTTTGAGGGATAGGCATAGGAAGATTCAGTAGGACACGTGGACGGTAAGAGGGGCGTCGTTCGGGGGCATGCATAAAGGCAAAGCTTGGTCTAAATCTAAACGGTAGTGGAGGTGGGACCGCTTTTTTAGACGAGTAGGGTACGGCATATTCTAGCGTATAATGGCATCTATGATATCTTATCGTACGACCCTGGATTATAATATAAACTTATCCATCTTATCCTAAATCACACATTTTTTTTTCCTCTTGTCTGTTCGTTTTTAAACTAGTAGGACCCACATTGAAGAGTCAAAGTATATCCCCTATCACGCGTTCCCGTTGATTTGGAGTATTAATCACGTCCAAATCCCATCTGATTTAGGGTACGTGCAATAGAGCACCGTGGGTTGATAAGAAGGATCTAGAAGACGTGTCATATTTATGTTATCTTAATTTATTTTATTTTGATCATAATAAGAGATTGATTGATGTAATATTCATTCATGTTAAGCGAAAATTACTTTTATGATTTCTTTTAAAAAGAATTGAAGGAAAATTTTAATTTTTTTTCACTTAATTTTTTTATTTATATTATTATCATCATCATTATTTTAAAAAAATTCACATAATCTTCCAATAATTAACACAGGTGATAGTCATTCTTAATTAAAAGTTTTAGAAATACCATTTTAATCATACAAGACATAGAATATATTTGAAATTATAGTGTTTATATACAATTTTAGATACTTAATTTTTAATAAGAATAATTGACTTACATATACTATTTTACATGTTTAGCATCTGATAATTAAATTTTATCATAATTCGAACTTAAAAATCACGAAATTTAACACAAGAAAACATTAAAAAAATAATTGATAATTAATATTTTAATGATTGTGCATATTTAAAATGTATTATAATTAATTAAAAATGTGATACTGCCCTTGAAAATATAAACAATTTTATTTTAGGAAATAAAAAGTGGGAAACGTGTCTTGTATAAATATGGATGGCACGTGTAAAAAGGAGAAAAAGACGATCACATAGCATGTGCAGACTTCTCTTTTTTAAGAAAGAAAAATCGAAGGGAGGTGACCACGTGATAAATAAATCTAAAACAGGTGTGCGGTGGAGATTCAATAAAAAATGGGAAAAGCCAACAAGGAGTTGTTAACGTTATATTGGGAGTACTAAAAGACAGGCCTTGGTTGACGTGTTTTCTTCAAACGTTTCAGTCGTCCACGTCAGGGATACCCTTTGCAAAAGACAGAAAGAAAAAGTGTTTTTCTCCGCCTAGTATTTGCGCCACGTGTCCGTGTTCGCGATGCACACATCCTTTGACTTGGGAAAACTGTCACATAAAAACAAGAGTACGTTAGGATTTGGTCACGCTTCTATGAATGGTGTACTCATCTAACACTTATTATGTGACTATTCAGTGGTCGGCTGATGCGTGTTCTTTCTTAACACTGGATTTTGATTTCTACACCATTTGCATTCAGCATCTGGCTTTTCAATTTTCATACTGACTCACTCAATCTTCAAAAGGTTCCGAACATGTTCCCGTAACACTACGCTCAAATTTTAAGGTATATAATATAACAAAAAGAAATTTAAAAATAATAAAATAAAAAAAAATTCATACATAACCCTAAAAGTTTGGGAAATTGACGTATGCCCTTAAAATTTGAAGAATAAATAAATTCCTCCTGATTTATAGTGTTAGATTATTATCATTTTGGATTATTTCAACTCTATCCCGAACTCCAAGGGGTAGTACCCATTTTCCAAACGTATTTCCCAAGTGCATACGTCAATTTCCCAAGTATAAATTGATAGATCATATAAACACAAGTATATTATAATATAAATGGACCCATGTATTTTTCCTATACTGTCTTTAATTAGATATAAATTTATATCACAATTTTACTACATGTAATATTTTTCATATACTATTAATTTTTTATATTGTCTACAATTTTATAACAATTGTAGTATAAGCAATTTTTATTTTTTTAAAATGATTTAAATGGGAAAAGAAAAACCTTAACCGCCAAACATCAAACCTTTATCATTAGTGTTACTAGTACAAACAGTTACACTACAATATGTTCCAACATATAAATACCCTCAACCAAAAAAAGATGATCATGGAACGTTTATCATTATCACTTAAAATATACTTTGCATGTGTAACAGGCATGGTATTTAATATTTATAGTAGAGTGTATAATCTTAAAGGCTTCAACATGTGCATACAATCACTTTGTAGCCGATTCTACGAGCCATTGATGACATCATTTAGTAGTGGTACTCACCCTATGAGCCATACGTGAGCCTGAACCGCTCTTTAAGGTAGTCTCCACTGCGGATTGGGGCAAATCTGTACCAACAAAGCCATAAACGTTCTCTTTAATAATCTTTGATAGTTAATTCTTGCTGTAATCCTTATTTATCAAGTATTCTGTAAAAACCCCTATGGCAGAAATCTTAAGAAGATACCACACCACTAGCACTTTTTGTAGCAAACTGGAGTAGATAGAGTCAGTCATATATACCTTGGAGGACATGATTCACTGCAGCAACTTTTCAAGCATTCCACTACACACTCACTGTTGGGATCGAGAAAGAATGCCGCCTGTAATTCAAAAAACTGCCGATCAACTTCCTTGATAAGAGAGAGCTGAATCACATTGGGAGGACAATTTTGGACATTGATTGAAAATGAAAATGCATCAATGTGGTTATTATAGGCATGCAACAGCACTCAGCAAACTTTTTGTAGCTTTTGGAACAATATCATTTGTTGCAAGTTAACACATTTTTACCATTCTTCATCGAATGGCATTCCAGCAGCCATCTCATTCAACAGGATGAATTTCATAATGAGAGAAAGCTATCATTTTCTATTTTGTATAAATTACAACTTATTTGAAATATCCAGTAACATAAGATCCTAGAGTCTGTATGAAACCTTTAAAACTGACATGTTCATCTAACCATCAAATAACTTGCATTGACAACATATTCTTCAATGAGTATTGCTAAATTCGGTGCTCTCCCCAATGAATTTAAGAAAAGAGGAACAGATCTCATACAAAGGTTTGAACCCTGACATATCAAATGCATGAAACTTAGGATCCTTCATAATCTGAGTCCTAACTACCAAAAACTTAATGGGGTAGGAAATGAGAGGAGGAAGGAAATTAGGAAGGCAAGTAAATGATTACAGAGTAGCGTTCTTGTCCTGCTGGCATCACTCTGTGAAGGGTTGACCTACAAATAGAGGATACAAGTCAGGATAAAAGACCCAACATGAGAAAAGAAGCAGTTCAGGATTAGCATTAGTTAAATAAAAACATTATAACATTTGATCCTAAAGCAAGATTAATATTTACAATGAATGATAAATTACCGGAATAAACAATTAGTCCACCGCTCCATCATGTCCCCAATATTTACAATGAATGCCCTGCAAATCCAGAAAATTAGTCCTCAAGTTGAAATAGCAATATACCATCAAATAATGACCATAATAACATAATATAATCCCTATCAGTGACAAATCTGAGGACAAATATGTATTAGTATCATAGTATAGAAACATCAAAATATACAGATACTTCAAATGTAAGAGCAGTATCAACAATCAAAATTATTTTAGCATACCCTAAACTCCATTAATGATATTAACTTGATTGTCTTCACTTAACTGTCTATTTTAAACAAGGGTTCAAATGGTGGAATCATTTATCAGACATTTATTCTAAATAGCTAATGGGACTTGATCTCTTTATATCAGATAAATTTCCATCTATATTAACAATTCATCATGGACTCACCCCTTGATATTTGGTACGTCTTCCCATAACCGTGGTTGCTTAAATTTCTCCCTGCAAACCTGTTAGAACTGAAAACTTATATGGTAAAAACCATTGACAATAA
This sequence comes from Melia azedarach, assembly GCA_028052125.1. NCBI lineage: Eukaryota > Viridiplantae > Streptophyta > Magnoliopsida > Sapindales > Meliaceae > Melia > Melia azedarach. The sequence goes on along the minus strand of CM051401.1, from coordinate 4,952,792 downwards.
AAGCTATGATACTAACAATTTATTATAACAAGCATGCCTGGAGTCCTGGAACACCATCAGTTGCTAGAAGAGTGATCATTCCATAATCTGAATGAGCAGAAGCACCATATACTTCTTCATCAGAAGAAGCTAATTCACCTGGAATCAGAAATAAAGGATTCATTATCAACAGCTATTGGGATCTCCATGGATAACAGTGTGAAAGTCACTGTAAATGCTATCAATTAGATCCACTTGAGTCTGGATTCTTTTGGCCTGGAAATCAGGAGAATATATCTGGTCCATATTAGAATCAGAGAAACATGAGCTCCTTATCGGGTGACTGTACTAAACAAAAATCTGACCAGACATTGGTTCTCAGTTTGATGCAGGTTAAAATACAGTCATATCCTAGCTCATTTGTTACAGCAGGAGCTCAATAGAATTCAACAATGCCTTCATACACCACTCAATGCTACATTCAATGTGAAATACGCTTAAAATGGTACTAGGAGAAAAATTCTTGTGTCATTCAGATCCTTTTATTTTGAGAATCTGTGCGACAAAGAAAAGAAAATGCTCTAATTTGAGGATCAAGACTCTAATATTAAGTATTCTTCTATCTGTGCCAAATCAGAAAGATGCAGATGAATGAAACTTTCTGTAAGGATACAAGTTTTAGCATGATTAATTTGACTAAACAAATATGAAGGCATTATGTTTTGAAGAGCTCGGAACATCTCATGGAGGTTGAACCACAAAATGAAGGAATTATGTTTTGAAAATTTTGGAATATCTCATTGAGGTTGAACCGCAACATTGGCTGTATTGGGCACTCTAAAGGCCTTCTCCATATGCTATTACTAAGTAGAATTTTAGCCTTTAGGCGATTGATGATTGAACTAAGGGAATTTCTTGTGGGGAAGAGACGTAGAAACAGATTACAGGAGCATTATTTTTTCCTTAGTCCCTTTTACAATTAGATATTAATAATAGTGCTAAACTTGGCTCTTTAAGATGGCCCCCTTGATATCTTTTATGGGATTCTCCAAAATCACTTCCACCTTTTTAGTGGAATTCACTTTTAGCAGACAATATCATGTGACGCATATTCTGGAAGAAACAAACTATGAGAATAAAATGATATTAAATCATACTTTGCTATGTGAAACTAGAAGCCATATTTTTGTGATGCCTAAGCACCAGAAGAACACAATATTTGTCTGTTTTGTGTTTGCAAGGAAAATGTGTGAAACAACACCAAATAGCTACAGATGAATAACTACAAATGATACACGAGTTGCAAAAAATGTAAGAAGCCAGATTGCACCTCCACACCTGGATAATGTAACAGGCGGAGAAATGCCATGGGTTCATCTAAGGCTCCCACTTTCTCAAAGAAATCTTCATCCAAGTTCAAAGCCAGAGCAATTAAATGGAGTAATCTTCTACCAGCAGATCTGAGGCAACAGATATAAGACCATGTAAAAGTACATAAAACTTGTACCAACTTGCCATTCTCCAGGACATTTAAACAATCAAACAGAAAGAGCACATGGACAGTATGCAACAGAATCAATTATCAATCAGTGGAAAGTTGTCTGCTGAGGACACCCTTGTCCTAGAGGTTCCATCCTTGGTTAGTTTACACCTAGGACCAAGGCACTAGTAAACAATTTTGAATTTCCTCCACATAGGACATATTCAGTCAACAGGAATATATTCCTAGGAAAATAATTGTAAGAGCACTTGATCAACTGTAAAATACCAAAGTATGACTATAAATTAGTAGACATCTAAAATTATAAGTGCCAACCAAAAAGAAAAATATATAAATAATTTAAATCACCATTCGTCAGATTTTCAATGAACAATATAAATGCTAGGTAACAAGCAATTCAATGCCAAGTTTTCATCAAACTCACATGATTTTTTCATAGTAATACTCCATTGTGGATCTCCAAGATGGCAGAATTTCTGGAATTTCCTAACCAAAACAACATCCAACCACTGCTCAATCATTTCAGAATTAAGTTTTTTGTCTCGAAGAATCATGTAATGCAAAACCATAAAGTGGAAGTTAAAGGATGAATTAAGAAAATTTGAGAAATAGATATCAAGATGATGTAAATGCTCCCATTTAGATTCACATATCATTATGTTATAATACAAAAAAAGAAATCGTAATAGCCATTTAAGCATTAAATATTCGTACATATAGGAAATATACCTACCGAGGGCCATTGATTCAGGTTCCCAAGAGTTCCCCCTAAAGGACCAATGTAGAAACTCTCTTTTGAGTCACCTGTTCCCAGTCAACAAAAAATAATAAATTCTGACATCATTTTCATTGTCATATTACTCAACCGTATATAATGAAAATGTATGCAAAGGAAATTTTTGTACATGCCATCAAAATCAACCATCTAATTCATAGGTAAGAAATGAGAACTATGCTAAACAAATAAATTAAAGAAGAATAAAATACATTTTCAGCAGCAAACTACCACATTTTTGGCTCATTTTCTGGCAAATTAGTACATGAAGTGGAAAATCCCCACTAATATCACACGAAAAACTAGTCAGCAGTACTCATCTAGGGCCTCAAAATAGGCAAAGGAGGGATTCAATCATCGAATCCCATTCTAACTACAAAAGGGAAGTTTAAGACATGGGACGGTGGAATCTTTACATGTGCATAACATAGACTAGATAAGCCTCCAGTGGAATCATAAGCAGGAAAAGAAAATAAAAAACACAAAATACAGACAACAAACAGGCTGTATGAAAAAACATGACAGCGACAGGGCATGATAAACAACCTTCAGAACTTGAAGTGGGGTCAAGGTTCTCAGCATACATTGCGGTATAACCTCTATGATCCTTGCGTGCCAATTTCATCTTGTCTTCCACTGGAAGGGAGAAAAATTTCCTACTCTCACTAAGCATTTGTGAAAGTAACTCCTCCTCCACCCCATGATTCACTAGGTAGAAGAAACCATAATCTATACATGCCTGAGATAGATACAAGTCGTGATCAAGCCTTTGCTACCATAAACCAACGAATTAACTGTTCTCGCTGGAATTACAACATGAAAGGCAAACTTAATCATCATATGATGAAGAAAGAGAGTCAGAAACTAGTGAAACGACTACGAAGAGGATGGAGAGAGTTGAGTTCAGAAAGAAAAGAACCTGGCGGATTGATTTGGCAGTGGAAGGGCGGTCCGGAGAGGACAGGTCTATGATTGGGAGTTTTAGAGCTTCCGTCATTATTTTTTTCATTTTTTTCCCCTTCCTTCTCAGCTGTACGGACCACTATTAAACTCTGTTACCACGAATCGATAAACCGTTCTTTTCATTTTTGTTGTTGGGTTTGATGGGCTCAGGTCTGGTTCAACATGGACAACGTTAAACCTTGGATCATATCATTCGTAGGCCCACGTGAAACCATGTTTCAGGCATTGCATGTACGTGGCTTACTGAAGAACAAATTTTTCTGGCATGTAAACCTCGTAGCATAACTGTTCCTGGGTATGATGGAAGAAAAGAATATTCAACAAGAAATAATGAACAAATAAAATCACTCGAATCGATCGCGCGAATTGACCGGCTTTTACAAAGGGTTGGACTCGTGTTTTTAACCGGCGTTGGTGGGAAGAGGATACCACAGAGTATCATACTTCTGATGGTTCAAGTTCAAGCTTCATCAATGGAGGAGGAAACATTGGGTAAAACGCACGTTAAACAATCATTAAGCAATCATCATATAAAATTACAGTTTTTATACATTTACATAATGAATAAAATCTTCTTTCGTAACCAGAACTTGTCACTTATGTCGTATAGCATACTACACACGGCAAAGTATTCCCTTTTTGGGCGGTCATTCATTATCTTATCTCGGTATTTTATTCCCAATGCCATCTTTTCCTACTACTATATTGTACAGAAAAAGTGGGAGTACTTTTATCAGACCAAAAAAATTAAATAATAGAAAGTTTCAAGTTCTTCCAATTTGTTTCTCGGGAACCAAAAAGAATAGAAACTACAAGAAATTAAAACCTTCAGATCACTAGCGACAAGGCCATCCATCCGATCAGAGAGTTCAAAAGCGTAGCGAGAGACTGCCCACGCATTCGAACTGTGCTTTCATCCTCTCATCAGCTAGATAATCAACACCGTCCATAATCAATTTGATTTGATAAGAAGCATCGGATATCCACCGATGGTAGAAAGTGCTAGTATTAAGTGTTTGGCGTTTAGATTATTAAGCCTTTATTCGGTTTACTTTCTCCTACCTTTTATAAGTAACACCATTTTTCATTTTCGATTTCAATTTCTACATTTCGCTGAAAACCAACCATATACTAGCTTTAGGCTAATAAAGATAACTGCCTTAAGCTTTAACTTCCTTTAAACTGAAAGAAGATACAAAGATTTGGCCAATTCCCTCCAAACTAAAAAATAAAATAAGGACCATTTTTGAACGCCCATTGGCCAGAAGCGAGCCCAATGGTAGAGGGGCAGCCAGTCAAACCTGGAATTTCTTCACTGGATCTTAACCGCATGCAAACTATAAACCAGCATAAAGGTATACTTGTAAACTTGCTTTCCTTGGAACTGTATAAATTTAGGGTGCAACTCTTGCCCCCCACCCCCAATAAAGAAGCCAACTGGTTTTCGGGACTTCAGGCTCCTACAGTTCTTCACACTTTTCTGAAGAGTGAATTAGAAGATCAAAGGTTATTTAATGTTTCAGACGGTCAAATGCAATCTTCATCTCCTAGCAAATCTGCTTCTTCTAATTCCTCTCTTGGGAGTTGTATAAGAAGCTACTCCCGTGGCACTCTCTGGACTCTGCTCCTCTTCCTCATCACTAGTTTCATCCGTCCTCCATCTTGGCCCACCATTTACATTTGCATGCTTGTCTGCCACAGCAGAAGCCTTCTTTTCATAACTGAAAATGAAAATGGTAGTGCACAAACGAAAATTTTCATTCTGCATGCATACAGAATAAGATCAAGAGAAAAGTGAAGAGATGAAGCAGTAAAATTCTTACCTCCAAGAGACATCCATTGGGTCCTCTGAAGAAACTGAATTCCATAATCCATCATCCCTATCAGAATGAACCCTTTTACTAGACAAGTTAGAGCGTGCGTCTCCTGCAAGGTCTTTGAGCAAGCCACGGTTGCTGCCAGGAGTAGCAATGGAATTAGTTGTTTTTCTATGGGAATATCGAGAAATTGAGTTTTGAGATTGGCTTATAAACCCATTTTCTTCAGGCTCTGGTGAAATTTTATCAGAAACTTTGTCTCGCTGGTTGCTATTTGGAAGAGTTATTGATGAATTATTTCTGTCTTTCAGTGGTGTTGTATTCATGAAACTGTGTCGATGGATTCCAGAAGCTGATATGTCATCAAATTTAAAGTCTCTGCTGACACCAAATTCATGCATTGGTCCTTCTGCATTTGCAAATAACCTTTTATGAAGAATTGATGAACCATAGTTGCCCACTTTTAAGTCAGGACTGCTGACAATCCCACCTAGTCTTGAAGGAGTTTCAAGAACTGATGATTTTGCTGGAGTCCAACTATTTGTCTGCAGAAAAAGCGATGAATCAGCAGATGTAGGGGCCAACAAACTGGAAGATTTTGATTCTTGCAACTGCCGAAGATCAGATTTTGGTGGCATTCCAGCTTCTTCATCAGAAGTTACAGCAATCACAGGCAATCTTCCAGACTTTACTAGCTGCTGCTCGACTTCTGGCAGAAGCTCTATGGATGTCTCCTGTTTAAAAGCATGAACTGAGTTCAGTAAATTTAAAACCAAAAATTTTAGATTTCACAAGTGTTTACTTAAATTTCTTCCCCGTACAACATAAGTAACCAAATCATATAAACAAATTTACCATGCACCTAAACATAGTCTAACATGCATCAAGCCAAAAGCTTTTTCAATAATGACTTCTTTCCTTGAATGATGAATGATCAATCTTCCTACCTCAAAACAGGCACAGCCAGGAATTGATATTAGGCTGGGCTAAATTAAAATAGTTTTTAAGCAAACTTTAGTAAAACACTGAAGTATATTTTTATAATAACACCATAGAATTCCAATAGTTAATGAAAGATATGCAACTTGTATGCAAGGTCAGCACAATGTTGGCCTCCCTCTTAAAATGTGTATCTTTTAAAAAAATATGATCCTTTTAAGGACCCAAAGAAAAAAATGCAATAAACACTATTAAAGTTGTGCCTATGATGCTTCAGAAAGTAGAGAATATCTATTATCTAATCCCAATTGACACCAAGTGTAATTTCCCATAATTTTCATATCTCGATGCGTTTTTAACAAAGGAAAGCTTAAATTTAAGAAATCATTTTCATATATTAAACTAAATTGTAAGATCAAATTTTAGATATTAAAAACATTCAAAGAGAAACTTAACCTGCATAAATCAATTGTAACTTCCAATGAGAATTTAAAAAATCAAGACACATCAAAGCCAATATGAACATAAGATTGTAAAATGCACAGTACCTATAGAGATAAGAGTTACTTGAAATTAAGACAATTTGAATATTTATAATGTGTAACCATGTTAATCAAATAGTGGTTTAGGATGTTTTCTTCTGGTGGGGGTGGAGGTGGAGGTGGGGAAGAAATAGTAACAAGAGCGGCAGATCAGATGGAGTGAAGAGGCATTAAGAGGAAGAACGAAGTAAGAACAAAAGGAAGTATTTGATATATTTTATATAACTATATTTTAAGGCTAGCCCGAGCCTACAGCTCAGCAAAGCCCTCTGCACGCTCCACCCTTGCCTCAAACTACTTTGCTTCGGGAATTTCACCTAGGTCCTCACCTAGGGCTACATGCAGTATGTTGTTAGGAAATGGTTTATCAAATTACGCCTTAGATAGGCCATTTTTGACTTCTGCTCCAGAATTATATTGCAAGACTTTTAGTGTAAGAATAAGAATAAAGCAAATCAGAATTAATAGATAAACCAACTTCCATTCAGTTTCATTTAAATCAATTGTTTCACTGAGTTCCCTTTTTAAGGGGATTACGGAGCCCAGTTCAGCATAAAGAGTTTAAACCACTTACGACAAATTTTGATCTCCAGTGACTTTGTGATTGCATTTTGGATAAAATATCTTCACTGACCGGATTCTTTGAAATGAAGTCCTGCTCCATGCTCTGAAGTTTAAAATTAACCTGGTAGGCTTCAGCATATCGGTAACGCTGAAACAAAAAAGAAGTAAAATGTTCACAAACTCTCAGCTAATTACAAACATTTCTTTCAACCAAAAGTACACACCCATAAAATGTCATTCAAACATACTCTGATATGTTGTTCAAAGACCCACAGCACAATCTGAATTCAGACTAACTGAATGACCCATTGGTGTGTGAACATAAGATAGATAACAAAAACAAGATAAAAGGGAGTTGAAATGGACAGAAAGACAGATAGACACACATACACACAGAAAGGCTATATATTTAGCAGTTAAGAGCTGCTACCACTTTCCTAGATTCAAATAAGCCCATAATTGATAACAGCTCTAACCCATCTATCATAAGTCGAAGCTACAGAATGCTAATATAGTTTCCTACAACTGGACTGGTAAAATGCATAGTTGTGATCAGCAGCAGCAGCAGCAGCATCTCCTTACAAAGATTTAATTAGATTGAATCAAAGAATGAGTCAAACAGACTCCATACAGCACCCTGTAGCTCCAATGTCCATTGAGATGATAAGTGCACATCTACAGACGCATCAAAATGGGGGACAACCTCTGTATACCAGACAATTGAGGGACTAACCACACCCAAAAGCTATAATTCAGTCTATATTGGTTTATAATCGAAATGGAATTTTACCTGAATATAGAAAACGACAAGAAGACTACCAATAGTTGAAGAAGGGTCATCAGTAGCAGAATCCAATAGGCATTTATGGAGATATTTCTCCTCGTCAGAATTCCAAGGCAGCTCTACCATTCGATCTACCAAGTTCCTCCGAATGCAAAGACAACAAATCTCAGTAACCAATACTTCCACCCATTGCTCCCAAGTCTTGAACTCGCCTTTTAGATCGTCGGCAGGGTCCCCAAGTGGTCCATACTTCAACTTCTTCTCCCTGACTTTAGTGCAGACCATCCTCTGGTATGTAAAAGCTTCAGTCAAAAGTGCACACTCCACCCTTACCCTAACGGCAGTCACAGCTTCACTTAGTGAAACCAACAGTGATCCACCATCACGACCAGACCAACGTAAAACCATAAGAGCTGTCTCAGGATTTTCCCTTTCTAACAGAACTCGTGCAATCTTAGGATGAGTTGCTGGGCCTGAAATCTCTGGAAGAAGGTGACAAGCTTCCTAAGCAACATAATTGGTTCAAAGATGATTAGAATGTACTGAAAACATTCCTCACTGTCATCTCAAAATATTACAAACATGCACTAACATTCTCCACAAAAATTTGAACTACTCAAGCATAATAAATGTTGTCAGATAGCCTGGACGCTGGATGATTTTAAGACAAGGAAGAGCTTCTATCACTTTGATCCCCACATCCTTCCTTTATATTAACAGAAGAGCACAATATGGACCATTTAACAGACCAAACCCAACATGAATAATATTGAGCTTACAAGCAGTACAAACCATAAACAGAACCTGAACATATGAGGTTGCAAGACATCTCCAAGTGTTGTAATATTTCACAATTCCACAAAATTATGCAGGAAATTTTAACACTAGAAAATACAAAAACAAAATTATTCCGTTGTGGAATCATTGGACTGACCAATTATTAACACATAAAGTGGTAAATATATTCATGAAAACTTGTAAATTACATATACAGCCTTGACAGAAAGTGAAAATCAGATGAATTCATTATATGCACAAGTTACCTGCAAAGCTTCTTCAGTGTGATCATCCAGAAGATAGAAAATAAGAGATTCCAGTAGTGAATGTCTGGTTATACCAAAGGTGGCTGCAAAATCATCCACAATGTGCCTCCAATTTTCATCAGGCATTGTCCAATGGCGATCAAACAAGTAATACAGGAACTGTGCTTCATTAAGTAAACAAATGAAATATGAAAAGATTTTTCCCCAAAGGAGAATATTCACAATCAATAATATTATCCATTACGCAAAATCAATGCCAAACAGAGAAAGGATACAACTGCCTGCTTCGCAAGTACCAAATCGGAGCTACTGTGTAAAAACAGTATGTCAACAGCAGCTCGAAGATTTTCAAAAGGGTAGCATCCTGACACTCCTTCTATATTGGATCTGAAATAAGACAATCCACCATCCTTATGCAAAGATGCAATCTCTGAGTCCTCTCCCCTTCCTTGAGTATATTCCTGCTCTATCTCAAGATTAGCAAGTGCATCTTCAACAAATAGGGAACCATCCTCCCTGGTGGACTCGGTAGAGTAGTTTACTGGATCAAACCATGCACGTTTAGTTGCAGCTGATTTCCTTTGTCGGACTATAGAACGCCATGATGTGAAATTAGCATAACGAGACCTCACATTCTCCAAAAATTGGTGCTTTGCACACCACATCATAATCTCTAAATGCTGGAATAAGATTTAGAGAAAATATTCTTCATTATATGATTGCCAAATGTTCACACGATTTGATGAATCAAAACAACGATATTGGACTATATACCTAAAGCAATAAAACATAGATATATAAACCACAGACACAAAATTTATAAGCAACCTGTTTTGTCTTCAATATGCTCTCTTGAAGGTGCTGCAAATCATGAATTTGTGCCGAAAGATCATCCTTAAATGATGAGGCTAGAACCTCAATCACACTAGATATGCCAGCCAGCTGCACTTGAAACTTTAGAAGTAAACTTAACCTAGTTTTCATTTCTTCTACTCCTATATTATCTAATGAAAAAGTTAAGGCGCAAAGAAAATGAAAAAAATGAAAGACAGCATAAAATACAAACAAGCACAAAACAGAAATCGATAAGCATTGGTTCAGAATATTAACAAGATCAGTAAGGATACATATCCGCTTAAGTTCTGCTATGATGTTCTTGAATGCCCGCTTGCACCAATCCTTGACAACAACTTCATCCAACAGGAAAGCAACAACAGGATCACTGGACACAGCAGCTTCATCCATACAAACATCTCTAACATCTATTGTTTCTATTAAGGAAATATGCATTGTCTAATGCTGTGACATATTGTATAAAAATCAAACTGTCTAAGTTCAAGTTATCCCTGAATATTATTATTTCAGAGTCACGGAATGCTTTTTCTATAAATTACTGCTGAAAAATAGTCAGTGCTTTTAAGAACTTTTTATCTACAAAATTCCAAGGTGGAGGTATCTATGACAAGTTACAAAAATATAAAACCAAATTTTGTTGCCAAATTAAAACATGCATGCACACAAAGAGAGACAGATGCAACAAAGGATACAATGGCAAACCAGAGAAATCAAGTTATTCTCCATGGCAATGTCAAACAAGGAATAAAGGCGTTCAACATCAGCAGTTATCTGATTCTCCCCATCTTCTACATCTTGGAATCTCTTATCACATTTTTTGCTGATGAGACCAGCCTCTTTGCACTCATCATAAAGGCGAAGGCGGAGACTATTTCTGTTCTTTAGTATTGGAATTCTACAAATTGGGCAAAAATCACACCGCTGACTACACTCGGCACATAAGGAGGCATGTCCACATGAGTTTAACACATACTCTACATAACGCCCACAGCTTCTCAAGTCTCTAGTTGCCCGACAGTGCTCAACTTTGGCTTCATAGCGCAACTCACTAAGATCAATAGATGCCAAGTTTTCCAAAGCTTCCTGAAATTAAAATTAAAAGGAAAAATATAATTCATGTAAAGTAAGTCACATAGCCAGCAGAAGCTCTACCGTAGAACATTGCATAGTAATTACTGAATCAATGCTTATACGATTGGGCCAGGTTAGATGTTGCAGCCAGGTTCTGAGTCTACATAAGATTAGAGATTTGACAATTGCTCTCAATGGTTGTCAGTGTAACTTTGGTACAAACATTTGGGTAAATCCAGAGTTTTATCCTGGTACAAACATTTAGTAAATGACTAAATGCTATATAATTGTGTAGCACCTCTGTTCAAGAATGACAACTTGACAAAAAATCTCTCTCCGTGTCTCCAATCCAGTTTCAAGAAGCTTGCTTAGTGGAGAACAAAAGAAAATGGTTTATTTTCATAGATAATGCAACTGGTAGTGAGTTACCCAAACATCTTATACAAGTCTAGTGCTCTTCATAGTTTAACAAATTCTGAAAACCCCGAGTAAGTAATTACAAGAATGCAAAATATTTTACATCATCTTTCTCATTTCCTGCATTCTCATTCCAATCCCAATGTTCCCACACTCCATCGTTAGTAACAAATAAAGTAATATAAATTAAATAAAAAAATTTCTTAATACTAAAGATAGCTCTACATAACTCCTTTGCAATTCTATGATATTCGCATTACTAAAACAAGACCCTAGAAAAATCCCATGATCTTTATTGCTGGGGTTTCACAAAATATAATTAATAATATGAATAGAAATGAAAAAGTAGTTTCACAACACAAAGAAACTTTAAAAACCAGAGTAACAAGTAGCTTCTGCAGTTCTACTACTCGTCATGATTAATTTGAACCTAAAACCCTAAAGTAAAAGCTAGGGTTTAACGTATACATAAACACATTATAGATATTTAATGTATGAGTACAGAAAATGTTTGCTAGGTACCTGAACGGCGCGGCTATTGTAGTTGGGCTGCAGAGGCAATCCACCGGTGGCGCCAGAATCGGCGGACAGTGAAGGGGAATTAGGACCGTTGATTTCACTTCCATCCATTTGTGGATTTCTATGAAGAGTGGATTCTAGAGATATAAATGAAGTTGCGGAGAGTAACCGAGTGAAGTGTTGAAAACTTGAAATTAGGGCTTGCAGCAAACGAATTTTAAGAGGGCGACAGAAAATTCAAATTAGAATTTTCTGATTAATAATTGGGTCCGGAAATTGTTGGATCCGATTGGGTGGGTAGCTTATCCCGACTTAATTATAGAAAACATTCCGGTCAGGGTGTCCAGACCCGGCCCATGTCAATGTGGATCAAAATTTCGAGATCGTATTGTACGGTAACATTTATATTCAAAAAGATTAATCATTAGTTAAATAAATAATCCATACATCGGTCACGTAGCAGCCGATTAATGCATTCATGTTATAAAGTTATGATATATATTTTTATTTTTAAATTAATTATAATTAAGACAATAAAAAGTTAAAACATATTGTATCATTTAATTAATTGGTTTACTCGAAACTTTCTTCTTATTGTACGGTATTAGTGACGTTGGTGAATATTGTATGAATCGAGGTGATGGTTGGTTTGATGAATTCAATCAAAATTATTCCCAAAAAAAACAAAGAAATTGAAAAAATCTTACTCACATTTGTTTAGACACATCAAAATAAAGTAGAATATTGTTGTAGCAAATTCATTATTTTAAATTTTGGTATTCATATATGCATCTATTCAATTAAAATTCTGGTATTAGTATTTGACTTTGTCTATGGGAATGTAAGAAACTGTCACTTTCTTCTAGTAATATAGTTTTGAACCTCATTATTTTACTAGTCAAATATTGACTAAAATTTGTGTATTTATACACATAATTTTGATATCAATATTCAATGTGTTTATGAAAAACATAACAAAAAATTATATTTTTTCTCGTTGTTCTAATAGTCAAAAAATATTTATGACTCAAATTTTAATATCTCTACGTATATCCGAAATTTTGAGATCTTAATTTAATCATAATTTAATTAATTTTAAAAATTAAATTAAAATTCCTTTATGTAGGAGACCTATTCTTTAGTATTTCTCAAGTAATCAAAACGCCCGAAGTTTGGTATCATTATCGCTCTTTAAATAATAAAAAATCAGCGTCCAAGATAACTCTCCTCTCGGTTAGTCTCTTGGTTTTCTTGCAAGAATCATTAACTTAGTAAAAAATTGAAATTAAGAAATAAGAGAAACAACAATAATAATAAAATAATAATGATCCCGAATTTGAAGTCAAGAGATTAGTTTCCTCTATAATTTTTTTTTCCTTAAAGAAAATATTTAAAATCCATTTGATTGAGGTATTATGAAATAAGTATACTAAACGAAGATTCTGTTCTATGGAGGGACCATTAGATGCGACTGAACATTTCTTATTGGTCCGGAAACTTTATTAAATGACATAATAAAAATGACAACAATAATTACTTATCTTATCACAGGTATGTGATTCAATAAAAAATTGATTATAAAACCCTTATTCATACTTTACATTAGACACGTGTCAAAATAAAGTGTTTCTTTTTTGCTTTTTTATGTTAATCAATGTGCTTGCTATACACTAGTGGATTATATATATATATATATATTGCCTCATATTTGATTCAGTTTAATTTTTATAAGTAATTTATTTTCTTTTATTATGGATTATAAAAATTGATGGATCTGGTTCGCTATTAAAGACATAAAAATTTAGTTAGATTTAAAATTAAACTAAGGCGACTTTTTAAAAAAATTGATTTTATTCAATTTAAAAAATTGTGGATTCGTTGAATATTTAATTGGGAGAACAATATTTTCGTTCATATATTTTTACAAAATAACAAATCAGGTATAATTTTCTCAATTTTAATAATTTGGTCCATGGCCTAGTGCGTTAGCCCTGTCTTTTTTTTCTTTACTGCTCCTACAAACGCGTCACTCAGTTGTCACTTGTCGCTGTGTCTGTAAGGGATTAAAATGTTAAAATTATCAAATATGAATTTTTTGTTATTTTGATAAAGTTTAAGATGAAAATATTATTATTTCATTTTTTAATTTGTTTTTTTTTAATATTAGACCGCAACCAAAATGATGAGTACAACGCACTCTTTGACGTATCAAAAAGTAAATAAATAAAGGAAATATGACCATTGCCCCTTATATTTTTAGTTAATTAATCAAATTATTTTTTAATTTTAAAAAATAATTCGTTACATCTTATTATTTGATTGATTAACGTAAAATTATTGAATTTATTAAAATATTTTGAATTTTTAATTTTATAAATAAAGTGGGTCATAATTTATAAAATATAGGTCTCACTAGTAACCATTTGAAAATAAAATATAAATTTGAAATAAAATAATATTTTAATAATATTAAATTATATTTATTATAAATTGACATAAATAACTCTCATAAAATTAAAAAATCAAGTCCTCAAATATTTTTATTTAAATTAATTAAATTATTTATTTGTTTTCAAAATATTAATTTTGTCTTCAGTCAATCAAATATTAAGACGTAACAAATATTTTTTTAAAATTAAGAAGTGATTTGATTAATTGATAAAAAATATAGGGGATAATAATCAAATTTCCATAAATAAATAAGTTATTGGAGAGAGAGAGAGAACGAAAAAACATGAGGGAAGGTTAAAACTGGAAAAGTGGCTAATACTTTTGGTTAGGTGCGTAGGTGTGGGCCTCAATTGCCATATTTGTGCCACGTCTCCAATGCAGTTCCGACCCATGATCAAGTCCCATACATGGAAGTAACGCATATCAAAGAAAATCTCGTACGTCAGTCCCATGAACATGATCCTTTCCATCGACCGTCCAAATTTCATTGATGTACGTACCCCACTGTAATAGGGAAAAATCATCTTACCCCCTTACTGTTTCTTTAATATCGGATAACCTATAAAGTTTTGCGTATAGTCAACGCCACCCGTATGGTACAGTTAAATTCAAGTTGTATAATAGACATTCTGTTTTTAAAAACAGCTCCAAACATCTACACTCATATTTATGAGACTGTTGCTACCACACATATGTACTACGGAGGACTATCCATGTAAAGATGAAAAAAATCTTATCAATTAGCTGAATTAAAAAAACTCAAATTTGTACCTTCGCACTAAAAAATTTACAATATTTAAAAAATAATTTAAAATTAATTATTTATTTTATATCTTTAAAAATTTTAAAAATAACTCTAATTAAATTTCGTATAATTATAACTTTCAAATTATTCTTTTTATTATAATTTTCAAACACAATAAGGGACAAGATTTTTGTTTAAAATAATTATTTACAAAGTCAACGACTAAAAACTTATCTTGCTTTTAAAAATTAAAAAAGACAAAAAAATATTTAAATAAATTAAACAAATTATAATTTGAGTTGTTATTATATCTTATCACTCCAACTATTCATTTTTCTAAAACCTATTTTAAAAATCACATATACGAATAATTTAGATATCTTTCATATCTTAAAAGTATATTTGACATCATAATAAAATAATATGATCTCATACAAACTACTTTAAATTAGGAAGTATAATGTAAAAAATAAAACTATTTAAATCGATGCCTCTATTGTAATTTTGTCAAAAGATATTATAATGAAAATTTTTTTATTATAATAAAAGTTTTTGTCTCTAAAATTAATATTATATATATTCTTGTCATTTTTCCCTAATTTACATAAATTTAAGCACAATGAGTCTTTCTGTCACATGTTATAAATTTCAAATTTAATGATAACCAATGGTTTACAACTATAATAGTGAATATGTCAAATCTGAAGTTTACAACACGCAAACATTTAAGCCAAATATTATTAGAGATCCAAGGTTGTGTTGATTATTTTCATAATACTAGAGTGTTGTTTGATATTAGAATAAGAAATGGGGGGTTGAATGATTTTTCATCCCTTGCAGAATTATTACAATATTACCCCCGTCCCTGTCAGCCCACAGAAAATACAATTACAACCGGAAGCGCTTTGGGTTCAATACTCCATAAGCATTGTTACATTCATTTTTGTCATAATACAAACTTTGGAACTTTTATAATTTTAACTTAAAACTTTATTTTTTGAAATTTGAAATATTTAATACAAAATTTAAAACATGTGATATAAAAACATCTCTTAAAAAATATTTTAACTTAATACGTTATTATTATATCATCGCACATATTAATACTAACTTTGATAAATTAAAATATATTTTAAAGTTCATACTAATATTTATTATTGGTATGTTACGGATATAATAAATATGGATAAGTAACATAAATTTTTTAGACAAGTAAGTATTTGATTCTTTTTTTTATTGGACTTATTGAATTTAATAGAATAAAATTAGTGTTATTGTCGGTCTATATTACGATCATTATATCGTAATCTTATCTTTATTTTAGTTTTAATATACGAGTTATCATAGTAATATCAAGTAAACTTTTATGTCATTATTTAAGATGTTAATATTGGAATATAAGTTTAGAATTATATTGTTATTGATATTGAAAAATACATTTGAATTAAAGTAGTTAAATAATTTTATACATATATTTGTTATTTAATTTAACTTAAAAAATATAAGTATTCTTTAAAAACATATGGTTATATTAGAAATGATATTTTTTAATAAATCATCCTTCCTCTATATATTTGTAAACGTTTTCTTTCATAGAAACTTCCAAGGGAGAAAACCATTCTTTGGACGGAATCCTAAAATTAGAATAGGACACAAATGTAAATAAGGAAACGCTCAGGGGCATAAAAGAAAAACGAAGCAAAGGCGTAAGCGACGTAGCAGTAGAAAAGCAGGCTTCCCCGCTTTTTGTACTTACATTACACTAACGCACATAACCTACCTCTCTCTCTCTCTCTCTCTCTCTCTCTCTCTCTGTCTGAAACAGCTCTCATTCTACGCCAGGCCTGGAACTGGCTCCGAAACTCATCTCCTTCTCGTCTCTCACTCCCTCTTTAGGGTTTCTCCCTTCTTCGTAGCTACAAATAACGTACTGATAGTGATACGTATAGCTATAGTTAATTTCTTTTCTTTATTATTATTATTTTTTTCGAGTGGAATGGCAACAGCGCCGATGAAGTCGCAGCCGCTGCACAACTTCTCTTTGCCGTTTCTTAAATGGGGAACTCATCACCAGAACCGCAACCGAAATCCACCCTCCACCGACACTTCTGAACCGGACGACAACAACAACAACGACTCGACACGTCATCACCGGGTCGTCGGATCCCGTTCTTCTCGAGTACAACGCCTTTCCTTTACCTCCTCTACTATAAAACCACATAACGACGCCGTCGAGAGAGTGCAGAAGCAAAAGAGCGTTTCGGAGAAGGATTCGATCGAGAAGGTGCTGAAAGAACCAGCAGTTGTTGAAAAGAACGAGACTGAAGAGGAAGAAGAGGAGGAAGGAGAAGTAGTGGGGAAGCCGTGGAATTTGAGGCCGAGAAAGGTGCAAGAAACTTTGTTTAATGCGGAGGTTTTAGAAAATCATAATAATAACAGTAGTGTAAATATGAAGGCGCCGAAGTCGACGAGATTGAGAGAGATGGAATCGAGAGGTAACAATGGTGAGAAGAAAGAAAAGAGCAAGTTCTGGCTAACTTTGTCGAGAGACGAGGTTGAAGAAGATATCTTCATCATGACAGGTTCCAGACCGGCCCGTCGGCCCAGGAAGCGGCCCAAAAATATCCAGAAACAGGTCGATGTAAGATATCTTTGCTGGGTTTTTCTCTCTTTTTTTACTTCTTTTCTCTGGTGATTGATTTTTTCGTTTTAATTTTGCGTTTGCTGTAGAACGTTTTTCCTGGGTTGTGGTTGGTGGGGTTGACCGCTGATTCTTATAGAGTAGCTGATGCTCCAGTGAAGGTTTGTTCTTACTGTTTTCCGGCTATACCTTTAAATATATATTTGTGCTTTATCATATGAGGAAATTATGTAGTGATGATGATATTAGGTCCGTATACCGTTATTAACGCCTATTGAATAGAGAAGTATATCTGGATAATTTTTTTTTCTCTATTTTTTTTGGTGACTACAATTAAAATTGGAATCTTGCTTCTTTTCTTCTTGCAGAAATAGATTTGCTCGTAGATACTTGTTCAGTTCTTCTTAAGGAGGTCTACTCTCTATCTCTACTCATAATTAGTTTTCCTGCTCTCTAAAAGCTATTTCTTGCTTTTGGGAAATTTTTTTCATTCATTGATGAGAGAACCTGAAAGTTTGATGACGGTTGTTGCAGAGGGTCATGTTGTTACAACAAATTTGGGAGTTCTCAATGCTTATCTGGAAAGTCGAGAAGATTGCACCTACACTACCTCATTTTGAGGTATATTGAAATGAAATTTGTAAAAAAGAAGGTAGTTTCTAAGAGAGGAAAAGGTTAAAGAAATGGAGAAAGCCGTCTAATATCTTCGCTTCTTCTTTTTGTATTGTGCTTCAGAGTAGGATGCAGGGGCAGGATTTAGTTTGTTTAATTGCCAATTAGAAGCTTTAAGATGTAATATTGGACATAAATATATGGATGAGTAGTGAGAATTTCAGAGTTTTTCCTTTTTTAATCTTTTCTATTTTGAGGCATTCTGAATTGTGTTCTGCATTTGGAAAGCTTACTATTTGTTCTAATTTGTTCACTACTTACAATATTTGACAGGCTTCCCTACAAAGTTGGGGGGCAGAGTAGCAAGCATGTACTTTGTTTGCAAACCCTGTCAGATGCAGGAATTGTTATTGGAGGCACTGCTTGCTTCCCTTTTGCTGGAAGAGCTTTACTATGTTGAACTCAGTTTCATCAAGAGCAACCCTGATGAGGTTTAAAGTTTATGTTGGCTGCACTTTTACTCCTTTTCAGTTGTTCCCAATTACTGTTGAATTATTGATAATCACAGTCACTGATTACCACAAGCCAATTTGTAATCTTAAAAGAAAATTAATTTGCATTTCTAAGATGAATATGTAGAATGTCGTTGAAAATAAACACGTGCAGTCTAAAATTGTTCTGAAAGTTCTAATGTTCTGAGGAGACTCTGATGTTCTCCTTTGCATTTCTGGTAAGAATGTATTAAGTTATGGTAGTCATCTGATGACAGGTGTGGCAAATCATGGTAGTACTTGCATAATGCTCATCTTTGTGCATAGTTTGAATAGTCTGAAACATTTTGACATGAAGCATGATTTGTGCCTTTTGGGTACCCAAGATGGTTGTCTTCTTTGACAGTTTCACAGGTTAATGCTTTTCAGTTTATTAAATTTCAGACTTCTTCTAGACATGGTTTATGCTGTTTTATTCCTTAATCTCCAAAGGTTGTGAACAAGACAAATCTTGTTGCGGTTGAAGTATATACAGTCCTGCTACTAAATGTTGATGGTAATTCTATCCAGGACTTGATTTGAAGTCTCAAATGTGAGTTTGACACCATTTTTTGCAAACTCTTTCAGTTTACCTCAAGAAGAAGGGACAGGAAAATGATTTAGAATGCTGATCTTTAATTTCTTGGCCCTCGTTTAAGTAGGCCAGTATAGTCCTGGGTAAACATGAGGTTCTGTAATCCATTTGGCCAAGGTTTATACTTTTCTTTTCTCTCCTTGAGTCTATAATACGTGAAACTACATATCTGGTGCATGCCATGCAAGTGTCAATTATATTGATGATCAGTTGTGGATTACATTTTGTAGTTGGCTTGATGATCAGTCGTGGATTACATTTTGTAGTTGGCTTGATGATCAGTCGTGGATTACATTTTGTAGTTGGCTTGATGATCAGTCGTGGATTACATTTGTAGTTAGCTCAAACAGATGGAGTTTTATGTAAGTAACAATAGGCAGTAGACAGATGATGAATGTACTGGAATGGTAAGATCTTATGGGACATGACTTAGTATCTGAATGTCCATACTTTTGGTACAGAAATAGTCTTGCTAGCTGCTGTCTCTCCCTAGGGTAGGTTTTTTGTATCCGAATGTTGGGATGATGATCTGTTTAGAATGAAGTCCTCCAGTTATTTTTTTCTTTCAACTAGTTTTTCTCAAACTTGAAATTTTATCTGAATTTGGAAGTGGCAAGTAACATCAGGTCATGTAGCGCGAGCACCTTGGATCCAACTGAGGCGACAGACCTTCTGAAGATTGATGTACCGTCCTGTTTCAATTTGTGAGATATATGGTTTAATAATCTTATTCTGTTCTCCCATTGCACATGGACATCATAAATCATAACTTACTGTAGAAAGAAGTTGTAGCCTTCTTTCTCTATTACTCTTTTATGTGTGAAGCAGATCTGAGGTTTCTGTGGAACCTACTAAGTCAAGGAAAATGCTCTTACCTGCCTGATATGAGATCTACTACTTATAACCCAGTAATTATGTGTTTTTAATTCAGAGGACATCATATCCCATTTCTGGAAAGGAGGTAGCTTTTGTCATGAAAAGCATTATCTTTCATTTTTTTTGGCTTAGTAATCAAAGAGTGGTAGAATTTATTGTGGTAGAATTCATTTGTTTCTTTGCGAGACTTGAGTTTTTTCTCTATTGATCTCCATTATTTTGAAATTGATGGAAATGATCCAAATGCATCTTGCAGTATTATTTGACCGCCAGTGGGAGAACTACCAACTTGTGTATGTGTATATGCCCACTCCCTGCAGTTTTGTAGATTTATTTCTGTTGGTTGGCTGGAATTAACCCAGAATTGTCAGTGAATCCGAAATGTGAGCCTAATATTCGTGTCCTGCTTGCAGATTGGTGGCTGCTGGCGATACCAAAAACCAAAGGTAATATCAATACTCAAAAGTAGAGTAACTTTATTTTTTGTGGACCTTGTGGTCATGTTACCACTTTGGTGGCGAGGTTTTAACATCTCTATTTTCAAGATGTAATCTCCTAACAATCTTTTAGTTCACCCAAATATGTTGTTGGTATATTGTACTTGCAGCTAAGTTTGATGATTATTAATGAATATCAGAAACATGGAAATTTTGTTATGAATTTGGTTATTTAATATTCATAAATCATCAGGCAGCCTTTTCTGTCCAATAGAATGCATAGCTATGAATAATTGTGAACACTCTACCTGGTAAAACCACAGAATGAATAGCTATGAACAGAGAGCTCTCATAGGAAAATGCACTTTGCCTTAATTATTACATATTCCTTTGCTTTCTTCTCTTCATATCCTGGACATTGTTAATTAGCAAGTGGGGCAAGAGTTCTTTTCTAATGAAAATGTTCATGAAACTTGCTGTTCATTTTACACTAAATAAGTAATGACTAGTAAATCAAGCTTTAACTTTGTAGAAATGTCTTCTAATTCTTCTGTGATCTACTAATGTTAATGTCATCCTCACTGATTTTTCCTTGAATACTCATAGCCAGTAGGCTAGACAAAAATGCCTAGGCCTGGTCTGACCCGGGTAAAGTTCGGGTTTAACTCGATCTTTTGGGCTGGGTTTGAGGTTTTATTTTAAAACTCGAGTATATATCGAACTGGGATCAGGTTGAGGCCGGGCCTGAATAATCCAAAAATTTGATTCAAAACTTATACATTTTGATGAATTTGGGTCGAATTTTTAAAACTCGATTCGAATATGAAATTTTTAATTACTTAAATTTGGGTCGGGTCAAGGCTCAGTCTGGATAGGAGCTAGTCCGAGTCAAGTTTAAATAAAATTCTCTGCATTCGAATTAGATTTTTAAAAATTTGACGGGACAATTATCCATCTTAGTCATAAGATTTCTACCTATAGAATTGAGATATCATAACTTTTGGTAAGGATGAAATTGTTCAATGTCAACTATAAGTGTAAGAGTGAATGGTAAATGTTAATCATCAAATAAAAGTAAAGTATTTACTTTAGTTAATATGGTTATAGATTAACTAGAAGTATAACAATATCATATAGGCTTAATTAATTGATTGATTTGGTTTGGGAGAATGATTCTACTTTTGCTGTCAATAATAATACAAATTTTTTTTTCTATCTGGGCTGTGGTGATGTCACCGATGGCTGACTATGGTGGTTGCCTCTTGCAATTTTTCAATGAGGGCCATCCTGAATTAATTGTCAAGCCTACCTTCTTTTGTTTCAGCTAAATATTCTTTAAAACTTTTTCTAAAGTATTATTGTAATTTGATTCCAATCCCTTTTGATAAGTCAGCGCAAAATTCTCGCAATTTTGTGAAAATTGAAATTTAGGCTTTGGCCTTTTGACTAAATTTACAATAATAATTATATAATTATGTATCAGAATAGTATAGACCGACTTTGTTTTGACCATCCCAATGAAATTATAATTATGCATGGGCATTATTCGTTGAAAAAAGATTGTGATGGAATAATAAGTGGGCTTTGGTCCAATCTATCGTGGAGTTAGGGGCCCAGCCCAAAAAAACACGTTTTGCCAAAGTCCGGGCCTAGCTTTTAAGCTTTTCGAAGACATGATGTACTTTAATTTCTATCGCATGTAATGTAAGTTTATCTGTGATCGATTTTTAGGATGAATATCTTTGTAAAGATATTAAGATGTTTGAGATGCTGTGAAATGAAAATTTTAAATGTTAAATAACAATATACATTAGTCTTACAAAAATTTAATATTATTAATATATTTTTTAATTTTGTTTTAAAAAATAAACAAAAATTGATAATACTAAATATGTCCTAAATACACCCAATTTTATTAGTCCAACCACAGTACAGTAAGGGCATATTCCGTAGGCAAATTTGGACGGTACTATTTCACTGTTTGGAATAAAAAAAGATTGTCTAATGTTTGGTACATAGATTAAACTGTGTAAAAACTAAAAATAATATAATCGAGACTCCTCAAATTTGACTCGCCTCTCTTCTTAGGTCAAGTTCGTATTGTACTATTTTTATTTTTTTTTTAAATAATAATTTAAAAATTCAAAATAATAATTTATAATTAAATAATAAAAATAAATTTTGTATAATTAATATACTATAGTATAATTATGCACAAAATATAGTATTGTATTAAATTTTATTTAGTGTAATTCATTATAATCCAATTAATATAGTCCAATGCGTCCTGCCAATGGCACTCTAAGTTCACTTTATTTTCTGAATGTTAAAGCCCATAACAAATTAGTCCTAAATTTCCATTCTCATCCCTGACTTTGACTCTGACTTGTTAGAAGAAATATGAATAATTTTAAACAAAATTTCTGGTCTGAACAAGTCGGACTCTGGTGAGCCCCATTTTTTGCAAGGATTTTGCCCATTCTTCATAGGCTCAAAATAGTCCAATCAAAAACTGACGAGTGATGACTTATTTTACGATTTTAAAACCAGAATTTTTATAAAATTAAATTATTAAATATAAATATATGTGTAAAAATGAGTAATTCTTAATAAACATTTCAAAATGTTTTACTTTCAAAGTTTGCCAGATAGTAAATAATACTCTTTGAGCACCTTCTATTAGCATTTAATAGTTTTGTTTGTGGGCCTATATCCATTTTAAGAGTTGGGCAGATTGCACCCAACCCAACCCAACCCACCCAGCATGCTTGCTTTGCATTTGGGTTCTACTGAAAATCTTCCCACAAAAGGAACTCTTTAGCCCAATTTTATTTAACAACTTTTCTGTCTAATTATTCAACAGCGTTTGCTTTTTCAGGTGATTCGTGGTAGCCCATGTTTTATTCATTTTAATAAAGTATGATAAATATATAAGTAACAAAATAAAGAAAAAAAGAAGAAATGAATTCTTCTTTTTTTCTCATTTCCTTCTGTATTTTTTTTAAAAATTAAAAATAATCAAGATTGTTTGTCTTTCTTTAGGCACAAGCGTAGCACGTGCATGCGGCAGTGCTCGGTATATTTGAACTCCTTTTTATGAAAATGTCTGTCCATGCACGTGTACATACATATGCACATGCCAAGTCCCTTTATTATTGATGTTTTATTTTATTTTATTTACTCTTCAAAATAACGTCTCTATTATCTTTGTCGTTATAGTACTATACTATTATACTATATAACGTTTACAACCCTCGCCTTTTTATTTTTTGTTTATTCGTCACTACTTTTTTTAATTTTAAAATTTTTCAAACTCATTTCTTTCTAATTAATTGCTTAATATAATATTATAAATAGTATATGAAAGGACCTGCCCTGATCTATCTTAGGAGTCTAAGACGAATCTTGCTAAATGCCTATATAAACTCCACATTGTAAGAGATTCTGTGTAACCTAGAGAGAAATAAAAATAAAAAAATAGGGAAAAGTATGAGCTTTGGTTCAATGAGTGAACATAATTTTAAAAGAAAATACACTTATATACAATTACTGTACGACATCTTAAATTCATACATATATTGAATATCACTTGCACAATAGCATATATCTGACAAACAATTCATATAACACCCAACTTGAGACACCTAAGCATTAGGTGCCAAAAAGAAAAAAAAAATTAAATAATAATAATAAAATATTATAATAATAATTTAAGCGGTGAGGCAGTGCATATATATATACATGTTTTTTTCATTTCAGAGGCAAAATTGAAAAGGAAATCAAACAGAGTAGAACATAAGCAAATTGAATTCGAGAGGAAGAGAGAAAAATAAAAGAAAAAAAAAGAGGAAAAGGAAAAAATAAACGGAAATCATTTATAGGAAAAATCGTACATAAATTAAGCATCACTTACACATTAAGAATGTATATCATTGCAAACAGTTCATACAATGCCCAACTAGTACTCGGGGATATCATGCTTGGCAGGATCCCAACGCCCAAGCGGGGAAAAGCCATACTCAATTCGGCGGCTTTGTATCATCGCCCGAGGAGCTCACATTCGTATACATATATTTCCATGGGTCCCAAGGACCTTACTACATAATATTGGGGAATGGGTACTTCTGGGGTGCTTCAAACAAACACAACCAATATTCAAACAGAAAACAATCACTTTCATGTAATCACTAAACATCACGCATAATTTAAATATTACGTAACATACAACGTAATCTAACTCATTAATAAATAGCTCGATCTGTTATATTAAATATTTAAACATAATATAAATTAATAATATTTTAAAAATATATCCACTCACCGCTAAATCGCTAAAAATTTTGGGGTCTCTTGGGTTTCTTACTACTGTACTGCTCTCTAAAAATACATAATTTAATAATTTACCATTAAAACTAATCCAAAACCTGATACGTATCACAAATACAACAATAAAACTACTTTAATTCCATAAATATACTGTCCACAAAGTTTCTGGACATCAGTTCAACTTTCCAATACCTTTTCCTGCATAATTCTTTTTCCTACGAATGATTTCTGTTCCTTTTCTTTTTCTCTCTTCCTCTCGAATTCAATTTGCTTCTGTTATGCTCTGTTTGATTTCTTTTTTCAATTGATTTCTAAAAACGTAAGCAAATCATATATATGTATATATGACAGAACCCGCCCCGACCTCTCTCAAGAGTCCGGGACAAATCCTGCTAAATATTTTATAGTACGTACCTGTCATTCTCATAGACATCTCATAATAACATTCATAGATAAAGAAAATGGCCTCAGGCCTCCATCATTAATATACATTGAGACTCCATGTCTCATCACACATATATACATATTCACATACACATATGATATGTTTCAAAATGTTTCATGCAGCATGCGTAGAGTGGTCTCAACCTCATTTACAAAACTGCACCCTGCACGAAATCCTGCGTGACCTAGGGAGAAATGGGAAAAATAGGGAAAGGAATGAGCTTGCGGCTCAGTGAGTGGACATAGTTTTTAAAGAAAATATATTTTCATACAACCATTGTACGGCATTCTAAAATCGTACATAAATTAAGCATCACTTACACATGAAGAATGCATATCATTGCAAACAGTTCATACAACACCCAACTAGTACCCGGGGATATCATGCTTGGCGGGATCCCAACGCCAAAGCGGGGAAAAACCATACTCAACCCAGCGGCCTCGTATCATCGCCTGGGGAGCTCACATTCATATACATATAATTCCATAGGTCCCAAAGACCTTACTACATAATATTGGGGAATGGGTACTTGTGGGGTGCTTCAAACAACCACAACCAATATTTTAACATAAAACAATCGCTTTTATGCAATCACTAGATATCACGCATAATTTAAATATTACGTAACACGCAACGCAATCCAACGCATTAATAAACAGATCAATCATACTATATTAAATATTCAAACATAATATAAATTCATAATATTTTAAAAATATATCCACTCAAAGCTTAATCGCTCAATCCCTGAAAATTTCAGGGTCTCTTGGGTTTCTTACCACCGCACTGCTTCCTAAAAACATATAATTCAATAATTTACCATTAAAACCAATTCAAAACCTGATACGTATCACAAATACAACAATAAAACTACTTTAATTCCATAAATACACTGTCCACAAAGTTCCTGGATATCAATTCAACTTCCCAATACCTTTTCCTGCACAATTCTTTTCCTACGATTGATTTCCGTTTATCTTTTCCTTTTTCCTCTTTTTTTTTTCTTTCTTTCTTTTCCTCTCCTTTCCTTTCTTTCTCTCGAATTGAATTTGCTTTTGTTTTGATTTCCTTTTCAATTTTCACTTATGAAAACGAAGCAAAATATATATATATATATATATATATATAAACCGCCTCACCGCTTAATTATATTATATATTATTTAGTTATTATTTTATTATCATTTTTTTTCTTTTTCGACACCTAATCAATTAGGTGTCTCAATATATATATACACCGCCTCACCGCTTTAATTATTATTATATATTATTTAATTATTATTATTTTTATTATTTTTTTTTTCTTTTTGACACCTAACGTTTAGGTGTATATGTTTGAAATAAATGTGGATATCGAACTCGCATCTAATCCTCACGCTCCCATGTAGCCTCCTCAACATTGTGATTCCTCCACAAAACCTTGACTAACGGGATTGTCTTGTTACGTAATTGTTGCTCCTTGGAATCTAGTATTTGAACAGCTTCTTCTTCATAAGTCAAATTTTCTTCCAATTGTGCTGGCTGCGAATCTAAAATATGAGAAACATTAGGAACATATTTTCTTAACATAGAGACATAGAAAACATTATGGATGCGTGATAATTCTGGTGGTAGAGCTAATCTGTAAGCCACTTGACCAATCTTTTCAATAATCTCAAATGGACCCATATATCGAGGGCTTAGCTTTCCATGCTTCCCAAATCGAAGTATACCCTTCCAAGGAGAAACTCGCAAGAAAACATAATCACCCACAGCAAACTCCAATTGTCTTCTGCGTTTATCTGCATAGCTTTTCTGTTTATCTTGGGTTGTTTTTAATCTGTCCCTAATAACTGAAATCTTCTCATTAGTATCTTGGACAATTTTTGGACCTAACAATCTTCTCTCTCCAACCTCATCCCAACAAATAGGTGTTCTGTATTTCCTGCCATACAAGGCTTCATATGGTGCCATCTGAATACCAGACTGATAACTATTGTTATAAGCAAATTCCATCAGTGATAAGTGTGCATTCCAATTACCTTTAAACTGTATCACACATGCTCGAAGCATATCTTCTAAAATCTGAATGGTTCTTTCTGATTGCCCATTAGTTTGAGGGTGAAAAACTGTACTGAAGTTAAGTTTAGTTCCTTTAGCACTCTGTAAACTAGGCCAAATTTGGAAGTAAATCTAGGATCCCTATCAGATACAATGGATACTGGTGCCTCGTGTAATCTTACTATCTCATCTACATATAAACTAACCATTTTCTCCATTCAATAGGTATTCTTGAAAGATAGGAAATGAGCAGACTTTGTAAGTCGATCAATAATTACCCAAACACTATCATGACCACGTTGAGTACGTGGAAGTCCCATAACAAAATCCATCGTAATGTGTTCCCATTTCCACCTAAGAATTGGAAGTGGCTGAGAAAGTCCAGCAGGTTTCTGATGTTCGGCTTTAATCTGTTGACAAGTTAAACAACGAGATACAAACTCTGCAATCTCCCTTTTCATACCTTGCCACCAGTAATGCTCTTTTAGAGTACGATACATCTTTGTACTTCCAGGATGCATGGCGTAAGCTGAATTGTGTGCTGCTTCTAAAATCTGCTTCTTCAATTCTGAATCATTCGGTACACATAGTCTGTTGCCCATAACTAAGGTCTCATCATCTCTTAATGAAAAATTAGTCTGTAAATCATTCTTCACTTCTTCCTTTAACTTAACTATATTTGGGTCCTCATTCTGCATCTCTCGAATCTGATCAATCAGTATTGGTCTGACTTGAAAATGAGCTAAGAGTGTCTCCTGCTGGCCCACTGCTAAATCAACTCCGAATGATCTTAAATCAATCAATAAGAGATGCAAACACTACAGCGACAAGTTCTAAATCATGGGTAGGATAGTTCAACTCATGTTTCTTGAGCTGTCGGGAAGCATAAGCAATTACTTTACCATGTTGCATTAATACACAACCCAATCCCTGTCTAAATGCATCACTGTAAACTACAAATCCCTCAATACCATATGGAAGTGTAAGAACAGGAGCAGAAGTCAATCTCTTCTTAAGTTCTTGAAAACTCTGTTCACAATCATCAATCCATTCAAATTTCACATTCTTCCTAGTCAGCTTCGTTAATAACCCAGCAATTCTAGAGAAACCTTCAACAAACCGTCGATAATATCCAGCTAACCCAAGAAAACTTCTGACCTCTGTCACATTAATAGGTCGTTCCTAATTAACTACTGCCTTCACCTTCTGAGGGTCTACATAAATACTATCAGCTGAAATCACATGGTCAAGGAATGCAACTCTATCAAGCCAAAATTGACATTTATTGAATTTTGCATAAAGTTGTTTATCCTTCAATGTCTGTAGAATAACTTTAAGATGTTATGCATGTTCTTCTCTACTTTATGAATAGACTAGAATATCATCAATAAACACAATGACAAACCGATCTAAATAAGAATGAAATACCCGGTTCATAAGATCCATAAAAGCTGCTGGGGCATTTGTCAACCCAAATGGCATCACAAGAAATTCATAGTGTCCATAACGGACTCTGAAGGCAGTTTTAGGCACATCTGAATCTCTAATCTTCAATTGGTGATAACCCGATCGCAAATTTATCTTTGAAAAAAAACCTCTAGCACCTTGTAACTGGTCAAATAAGTCATCAATACGCGAAAGTGGATACTTATTACGTATGGTGACTCTATTCAACTGTCTGTAGTCTATACACAATCTCATAGTTCAATCTTTCTTCTTCACAAACAACACTGGTGCTCCCCAAGGAGAAATACTCGGTCTGATGAAACCTTTATCTACTAGTTCTTGTAACTAGACTTTCAACTCTTTCAGTTCTAATGGAGCCATTCTATAAGGTGCCATGGAAATAAGTGTTATTCCCGGAATCAAATTAATAGTGAACTCCATTCCTGTATTAGGATTTGCTTGAGGTTGATACATAAGTATAGGTGGTACAAAATCAGCTCATTTTTTCCTGATACTTCCTTTTCTTCCTCCTCAACTAGAGGTAAATTAAGATCAACGACAGGTCTCGTGCTGGATTGACCACTCCTACGCATACTAACATTAGTTTCAATTAAATTATTCAATGATGCATGCAACATGCATATGCCACACAATAGTCTACAGAATCAAAACCACGCTCTGATACCAAATTGACAAAACCCGCCCCGACCCCTCTAGAGAGTCCGAGACAAATCCTGCTAAATATTTATAGTAGGCACATGTTATTCTCATAAACATCTCATAATAACACTCATAGATAAATAAAAAAATGGCCTCAGACCTCCATCATTATCATACATTGAGACTCCATGCCTCGTCACACACACACACACACACACACATATATATTCACATACATACATGATATATTTAAAATGTTTCATGCAGCATGCGTATAGTGGTCTCAACCTCATTTACAAAACTACACCCTGCACGAAATTTTACGTGACCTGGGGAGAAATGGAAAAAATAGGAAAAGGAATGAGCTTGCGGCTCAGTGAGTAGACATAGTTTTTAAAAAAAATATATTTTCATACAACCATTGTACGACATCTTAAAATCGTACATAATTTAAGCATCACTTACACATTAATAATGCATATCGTTGCAAACAGTTCATACAACACCCAACTAGTACCCGGGGATATCATGGTTGGCGGGATCCTAACACCCAAGCGGAAAAAAACCATACTCAACTCGACGGCCTCGTATCATTGTCCGGAGAGCTCACATTCATATACATATATTTTCATGGGTCCCAATGACCTTACTACATAATATTGGGGAAATGATACTTTTAGGGTGCTTCAAACAAACACAACAAATATTCAAATAGAAAACAATTATTTTCATGCAATCATTGGATATCACGCATAATTTAAATACTATGTAACATACAACGCAATCTAACTCATTAATAAACAGCTCGATCACACTATATTAAATATTCAAACATAATATTTTAAAAATATATCAACTCACAGCTCAATCGCTCAATCCCTGAAAATTTCGGGGTCTACTGGGTTTCTTTCTACCGCACTGCTCCTTAAAAACACATAATTCAATAATTTACTGTTTATTTTTCTTTACTTTTCCTTTCTTCCCTTCGAATTCAATTTGCTTCTGTTTGATTTCCATTTCAATTTGGCTTCTGAAAGTGAAAACAAAACGTGTATATATATATGCATCACCTCACCATTTACATATATATACTATTTAATTATTATTATTTTATTTTTTTTTCTTTTTGACACCTAATGACAAGACCCGCCCTGATCTCTCTCAAGAGTTCGGGACAAATCCTGCTAAATATTTTATAGTAGGTACCTGTCATTCTCATATACATCTCATAATAACATTCATAGATAAAGAAAATTGACAGAACCCACCCCGACCTCTCTCAAGAGTCCGGGACAAATTCTGCTAAATATTTTATAGTAGGTACCTGTCATTCTCATAGACATCTCATAATAACATTCATAGATAAAGAAAATGGCCTCAGGCCTCCATCATTAACATACATTGAGACTCCATGTCTCATCACACATATATACATATTCATATACACATATGATATGTTTCAAAATGTTTCATGCAGCATGCGTAGAGTGGATCTCAACCTCATTTACAAAACTGCACCCTGCACGAAATCCTGCGTGACCTGGGGAGAAATGAAAAAAATATGGAAAGGAATGAGCTTGCGGCTCAGTGAGTGGACATAGTTTTTAAAGAAAATACATTTCCATACAACCATTGTACGACATTCTAAAATCGTACATAAATTAAGCATCACTTACACATGAAGAATGCATATCATTGCAAACAATTCATACAACACCCAACTAGTACCCGGGGATATCATGCTTGGCGGGATCCCAACGCCCAAGCGGGGAAAAACCATACTCAACCCAGCGGCCTCGTATCATCGCCTGGGGAGCTCACATTCATATACATATAATTCCATAGGTCCCAAAGACCTTACTACATAATATTGGGGAATCGGGTACTTGTGGGGTGCTTCAAACAAACACAACCAATATTTTAACATAAAACAATCGCTTTTATGCAATCATTGGATATCACGCATAATTTAAATACTACGTAACACGCAACGCAATCCAACGCATTAATAAACAAATCAATCATGCTATATTAAATATTTAAACATAATATAAATTCATAATATTTTAAAAATATATCCACTCACAGCTTAATCGCTCAATCCCTGGAAATTTCGAGGTCTCCTGGGTTTATTACCACCGCACTGCTCCCTAAAAACACATAATTCAATAATTTACCGTTAAAACTAATCCAAAACCTGATACGTATCACAAATGCAACAATAAAACTACTTTAATTTCATAAATTCACTGTCCACAAAGTTCCTGAACATCAATTCAACTTCCCAATACCTTTTCCTGCACAATTTCTTTTCCTACGATTGATTTCCGTTTACCTTTTCCTTTTTACTCTTTTTTTTTTCTTTTCCTTTCCTTTCCTCTCTTTCTCTCGAATTGAAACTGCTTCTGTTTTGATTTCCTTTTCAATTTCAAATCACTTCCGAAACGAAGAAACGTGTATATATATATATATATATATATATATATATATATATATATATATATATATATATATATATAAACCGCCTCACCGCTTAAACTATTATTATATATTATTTAATTATTATTTTTTTTTATTTTTTTTTTCTTTTTCGACACCTAATCAATTAGGTGTCTCACGAAGTATACACGCGGGCGCGCGTGCGCACACACACACATATATATATATATATATATATATATATATATATATATATATATATATATGTTTGTATGTATATCTAATTGATCAACTTATTCAATATCACCTTAGTTAATTATTCTAGATCATTATAGATAATAATTTTTTAATTAATTAATTAATGGAATCAATAAAGATTTTGAATGTCTTAAAACTATACTTTATTAGTTGTGTTGAACTGGGTATGACTTTGAACAAAAAGTTCCATACCATAAAAAATATTACAAGTAGACCATGTTGTTGTCCTAAATAAAAATTTCTTTCATTCCAAGACCATAGGGAACATATTTATTAGATACCTATCATAAATATTCTTTTTTTTTAAAAAAAACTTCATGTTTACAACCAAGCAATATCATCAATTATTATTTCATGTGGGTCTTCTCCCCCTTCCCCTCCCTCATAGATTTCCCATCTTATTATATAATTAAATTAATCAAGTGGGCTTCTAATGTCTTCATTAAAATATGTGATCATCGTATCATACAATCATGGGAACGAAACAACTTTAATTATTTTCTTCTTATTAAGAAAACCTACACATGATTGTTAGGTAAGTGTTGTGTTACTGTTACTACTTATTAATTAATTATTCAAATATTCATTTGTAAATAAGATCATCATTTTATATGATTAAATTATCATATTCTCTTTTGTTACATTTTTTTTTATTTGTTTATTTATTATTATTATTATTAATAATAGGTCCACCAACCAAAACATGCTTCCCTAATCAAATCCTCAAAATCATACATTTTGTCTTTCTTTCCAATACTACCCTTCTTTAAAATATTTTTGCGGTTAATAAAGCATGGGTATATATGTCATTCTAATTTTTTTAAAAATAAAGAAATCAAATTCATATCTAAAGCGTACATGCAATGCAACACACGTGCAACCCAACTCGAGTTCTAACATCGATTAACTGAAAATACCGATTTCATCAACGATTAGTTTAACCGTTAATCACACTGATCACATGGTTACCAGCTCAGCCGGTCACATGCAATCATACAGTCATTAGTCAGAAAAAGCTGGCCATACACTCACTAATAATATTATACACCACTTTCTTGGTAATGCTCGCACATGCACGTGTGATAAAATTCTCGTCATCAACGGCTGATATTATTTTTACTCAACATCGGACGTGTGGTCACCGATTGTTCCGGTTTACAAGGTGAGAGGGAAGGCGAGAGGGTACAGTTGGGATATTAGAGAATGTACAGGTTATGATGATGAAGCAAATGATAAGACAGAGGATGGAAGGGGGGGTTGACCGTTGGCCAGATCCATTGAAGCTGAAGACAAGGTAACTTTGACCGAAAGTGCACGTGCGGTTATCAAGGATACACGTGTGCTTTGCTGTCTCATGCTCGTATAGAAATCTGTGCGCCACGTAGGATCCACATGAAGGGTAATAATGAGGTGCAACTTGTAGTATAGAAACCCGAGGTGAAAGTACTGTTCAACCTATTTTAAGCAATTATATAATTACCCTTCTGCAATTATTATCCCGTGAAACGGTGCGTATTTTGATTAAATTGTGGTTGGAGGGTAAGATAAGAAAGGGCAGAAGATTCTTGACGATGATTAGGAAGTGACAAAGCCAAGCGAGAAGTCTAATCAGGAAGAGTTGTAAGAGAAGGGACCCACGAAATAGAAGGCCTTGAAGTTCCAGCCACTTAACATATAACACGCATAATTGATCAATTAATGTGCTCACTTTCACGACAACAGAAGAAATAGAATTATCTCCATCTTAACTTGATGGGTACTAAAATAGGCCCGAGTTCACGTGATAATCACATGTCGAGGAGTCCCGTACGGGCACGAGCAAATGGTGGTGGTGGGTCCTTGATGGGATTGTCGGAATATCAAAATTATTTCACATTCATTATGGGTGGGATGGGATGGGATGGAATGGAATTATAGGCTTTTATTTTCATTATATACAACTCGGATAAATGAGCAATTTAGATTTTTTTTTAAAAAAAATAAAAAAAGAAGCAATTTCAATGTGATCAATTAATTAATTGTTAAAAAAATTCAAAATTGTATATGTTGTGAGAAGATTTTTATTTAAATTTGAGAAATTAGGGTAAATGTAAGAAATATTTATTTAATAATAATAATAATAATAATAATAAAAATAAAAATAAAATTGTGTTGATTTTGTATGAATACTTGAGAAAATAAAAGACAACGGAAGAATGCATGAATCACGATAACGAGGGTGGCAGCATGGTACAGGCCAAAACAGAAGAAGTTAACGTGGGGCCAAGTTCACGTGCAAATCACATGTAGAATGAGTCTTTGTACGGTTATAACGAAAGAAGGGTACCCCCATGGCCTCGGCCTTAAATATAATTTATTATTCAAAAAATAATAATAATAATAATAATAATAAAGTAAAGAAGAGAGATGGTGTAATTGATAATTGAAGAAGGTGTGAGTGTGGTGGGAGATAGGAAGAGGGAACACGTGGGACAGCTATCACGCACCTGTGGGGACATCTCAATCATCATCCGACATCTTGTCTCTCCCTTTCAATCCCTCGGACCCACCCATCTTTTTATCTCTTAATCTATTCCATCCATGCAATCATCATCCACCCACACACTCAAAATCCATGAACCGTGATGGCGCGTGTGATCCACGTTCCCATCCATCATGAATTTGATTGGGTGTGATATGATGGACTGGCGCGTGAGAGTGAATGTGATAGCGTAATTCCAGAAAAGGATATTTTTGGTCACGTTGACTGTCTGAATGAGCCAACTAAAGCACTATGAGTTTCCTCGAAACAGTAATCATTTTCATCGGCACGCATGTATATGCATAGTAATATTAGTCGCCCTAATAATTTTCAGTATTTTGAGGGATTTTGTTGGTGATAATGATAATGACTATGACTACTATAACTATAGGTTCATTAAATTTGATTTAACGTTGATTAAGTAGAGAGACATATGAACAGAGTCACATCTTGTTTTCAAGATTGAAGTGACTGGAAGAAACACAATTATAGAGAAGTTTTCAGAATTTTGTGCTGCTAATCACGATGTTCCTCAATTATGTTAAAACAAGAGACAAACTTCGGCATGTGACCACCCCCATTTCTTGTAAATGTGGTTGGAATAGAGAAAGAAGAATGCCTGCTTTTCATTAGTATTCGTAATTTTGTACACGAGATCAATGATTAATTAGGAAATTTGTTAAGTGAGAAAAGAGAATTATTGAGAGGAAAAATCATTACTTTAAATTGTCACAACTAATAATTTTATGAAATCTTTTGACTTAAAATATTGATATTTAAATTATATTAAAACTTATACGAAAAAAATCATAGTCATGTAGCTGGCATATGAAATATCTAAACAAGTAATCATTTTTTCTTTTTCTTTTTTATCAAAAAAAAGTTTATGACCATAACACGCTTGATATGATTAATCAACAACACGAGAGGCCAATCAATCATAATTATTTTTGACTAGATATTTGATGCTTGATACAGATAGATAACAAACTTCTTCATGTATGTTGGCGGAAAATAATAATAATAATAATTAGATGGAAAAAAATTCTTAGTAATAATTGTCCGCTTCACCAATCATTAAACCGTGCTGCTTTTTTTTAATTAGAGACTAATCATTATCTCATTCCCATCCCTCGCTGCAGGACTCCTTCGTCATTTCATTTACTCAGCAAGGTTATATTTGGAAATTGGCAAAATAGCAACTTGCGTAGAAACCTGAAAATAAAACATAGACCTAAGATAATTAGTATTGATACAGAAAGGCCAACAACTGTAAACATGTGAATACGCGCAGTTAGAGAAAGTGCGCCTCACAGCCAATAGTACGCAAGAACAGAGAATTCAGAGAGAGCGTGTATTGCACGTGACGTTGAAGAAAATGAGTATTGAGGATAGGGTAATGTAATGTTATGGGGAAGAGGAGGGATTCACTTCAAATGATTGTGTAGAAGACGGTGTCGGGGGATGGAGCGACAAGATGACACGCACGATCGTGTGGGGAGGTGGGGTCCAGGACGGAGGGAGCACGTGTCTCCAGGCAAGACATGTTGGGCCACGTGAGTTACTAAAGGAAGGAGAGGAAAAGAAAAGGAAGGCAGGTTTTTTCTTCCACGCTTTTTCCTTATTTCTATTATCCACCCTCCCCACGTGAACTCCACTCTCCTTTGTCTCCTTCTCTCTCTGTCTCTCTCTTTGATCTTTCCCCACAAAGGGTTTACCTTTTTTTCTGGTTCGGTTTAGCTGTAGTTCATCAAATCTCGTGCCCCGCTCAGAATAGGCTTGGCTCGGCTGTATTTATATATAATCAGCCTAATTCCATGTGCTATACCATCATGCATGACAATCATTATATATATATATATATATATATATATTTTAAAATGAGATTTGTTAATTAAATTAATTAATATTTACTATAAGGGAGGGAGGAGAAGAGAGAGAAAGAAAGGAAAGGAGAGAAACGAGGGGAGGAAAGAGAGAGGGGGGAGGGGGAAGAAAGAGGGGGGGAAAGAAACACAGGGGAAAGAGAGAGGGGGGAAAGGGGAAGAAAGAAGGCGGGGAAAAAGAGAGAGGGGGGAAGGGGAGAAGAAAGAAAAGGAGGCGGGGAGAGAAAAGGAGAAGGAAAAAAGGAGAGAGAGGAACGGAAACGGAAAAGAGGAGAAAAGAAGAAGAAAAGGAGGAAACAAGAAAGGGAAAGAAGGAGAAAAGAAAAGGAGGAAAAGAAGAAGAAAAAATGATTTTTTATGTAATTATTAAATAAAATAATTATTATTAAAAAATCTAAATAATGATAATTATTTTGAAAATTTATAATTTAATGATAATAATAAATTTAAATTTAAGTTATAATATAAAATTTTAATGATTGTAAAATTATTTTTGGATTATAAATTTTTTATAGTAGAAAAATAATTATAATTATTATAAATTTTATTAATATATTTTCAAAAAAATAATATATTATAAATTAAAAAATATTATTAAAATTTATTTTAATATAATAGTTAGGATATTGGGTTTAATGGTCAGTATAATAGGTAAATAAAATAATTTTATTTTATAGTTGTAAAATAAATTTAAAATATTTAATAAATTTATTATTTACAGAATAATTTTGTATTTTTTTTATAAATTTTTTATCAAATTAAAATTTTCACAAATTTTAGAAGAGATATTTGAACTTTTTCTTTAAAATATATACCATTATTAACAAATACATGAGAATAATTATTATATTTATTTATTTTTTATCTGATGTTGTAATTTTTAAAAAAAGTTAATAATTTGTACATTATCTGAATATATTACATGTTGCATTATTTCTTTTTGTTTGATGGGCATTCAATATAAGTTTGACTAGAAGTCAAATAACTATTTTCAAAAACTACTCTCAAAAACTACGATGAGTTTCTTTTTTTTTTTCAGTTATCAAATTAATAATAGCTCAATCATGTGCTCGTC
Source organism: Melia azedarach (assembly GCA_028052125.1). Taxonomy (NCBI): domain Eukaryota; kingdom Viridiplantae; phylum Streptophyta; class Magnoliopsida; order Sapindales; family Meliaceae; genus Melia; species Melia azedarach. The sequence goes on along the minus strand of CM051401.1, from coordinate 4,915,041 downwards.
GGTATTTTTTTTTTTAATTTATTGGAAAAATTAGACATGGGGATGAAATTAATTTTGTCGCAAGCACATAAATGTCCTTTGTATTGGGCTTGCTAGCTAAAAGTATTTAGCCTGTGAGTTGCGTCCCCATGCCAAATAAAAAAGACCACGTTAACGAGATAAGGATGACACTGTTACAAGGTGTGAGATGATAGCCATCCGATGTACTCGGCTCTGTAAGCCATCTATCTATCTATCTGAGAGAAGTTAAGTCAGGCAATTATTACCAGTGAGTACGCTCTCCCCAGTATCGTCAACAATACGCACCATTGCGTCATCGCAGAAATCGACACCGCGTGAAGAACACGCTCGTACATGCGAGTGACAGAACGTTACGAGAGGGCGTTGTTTTTACAATTACAATATGAAAAGGTCAAGAAAGCGACGCTTTTGTCTTCTAAACCCGGTGACGGTAAAAGGATTATATTTCAAACGAGATTAAAAACAGTGGGGCCCGGTGATAGAGCCAGAAAATCAAAAGTTGATCTGTCTGGTTCCACTCAATAACTATCCACTCATGATTTGATGGTTGTCTAGCTTAACTGGCTTTGGTCCTAATTATATAGCACAAGATAACAGGGGCCCACGTGGTAGAAAATGATCGCAGCCGTTAGTGAGATGAATGGCCGTCGATGAGAAGGCAAGGAATGTGATAGGTGTGAGGTGTTTTCAGGTGTGCAAGTGGCCCACGGTTTCGATTTTGAATGCGAAAGATTCATGGTGATATGCATACTTGTTCTCTAGTTGGGATTCGGGACAGATTATTGGAGTAAACTACTACTTGCTTTCATTTGAGGTTGGTGGGTTGGCAAATTTGTGCTGCAATTATTTGCCCATCCTGTGTATCTCACTAGATTTATACATTTTAAAAGATAAAAAATTAATAAAACTGCATACATGGGCATTTAAAGCAATATTGCAATAATAAAAAATAATAAATCGACATTTTTAGTGAAAAAATACATATAAATTTTTTTTAGTAAAATAATTATGGGTCAATAGGGTGTTCATGGTTCCAATTAAAAGTACATTAGTGTTCATTATCTTGTTCTTGCTATATAATATTTTGCATGATGATGAATTGCTATCAATCTTATATTTCTTGTAACGAATTTAATAGATCTTAAAATTTTATCACGCTAATCTAGCGTCATAAAGGAATTCAATTTGTAATTGTATAGAATTATTGGTATTCAAGTGAAACGCATCATTTTAGCATCGTATCTAAATACCATTAATGTTCACCTAAAAAGAAACAAAGTACAATTAATAAATTGTTTAGGTTGTTGAATGATAATTGATGTTGCATTAATGTCAAAAACATTTTTAGCTTGTCACTAGCACATTCTAAATGCCATTACATGAAGTTAATTTGATTTTATGTTATTTTGTTTTACGAATGAATGCTACCTAATTAACTTTTTTTCATACATCAATGTCAACCATACTTGATGTTCAATAATTGTCGAACAAGTGATTCACGCCTTCGTATGGAATGTTAAATGCTACTCCATGAAAATGACTCCATTTTCAAATTATTAATTAAGTCGTGAAATTCTTTATTTTTTAATTATTATTCTTTTTAAATCTCAAAATTTAATTCTTTGACTATAATTGGGTGTGTAAGTAACCGCGGTTAAGGTAACAAGTACAGTGAAAGAGTGAGGACAAAAATTCGGAGTTAGGTATTTATTTTGGGGGCAAAAGCCATGATTGACATAATTGGCCTCCTGACACAAAGTCATCATTGAACTTAACAGACCGCAACTCCCCGTTCTCGTCTTTCTATATAATCCCCCAACTCATTCATTCATTCATGCCCATCCATCATTTTTTCAACTCTTCTTTCTCTTTCTCTTTCTCTTTCTGGTTCTCTCAAGAAAGCAGTTGAAGCAAGGGTTTCTCTGATTACACAATTAAGAACTACAACCACTTTAAAGAGATTAAGCTAGCTTTAGAAGTGTTTCAGGGGCTTTGTTTTGGGGAAAAGATAACGGGAACGTGAGTATGGCTGAGAAAGATGATCTGGGTTTGAGTCTTAGCTTGAGTTTTCCTCAAAATCACCATTCTTTACAGCTAAATCTCATGCCTTCACTTGTTCCTTCTCCTGCTTCTCCTTCTTCTCCTTCTGGGTTTTGTCTCGGAAAACCCTCATGGAACGAGCCTTTCCCTTCTTCAGGTATATATATGGCTTTCGTCATGATTTAATTTCCTACTGGCTAGTGTTTTGATTTCTACACATCTGCATGGCTTCAGAGTTTCAGATCTGGTTCAATAAAAATGAGTTTTTTTTTGGTTAAATATTTTCTTTCTTTCTTTTTTTTTTTTGGCCTTTTCTTTTCACTGAGGTTGGATTAAAAAACTGGTACTTTCTTGCTTTTCATGAATTACATGGCTTTTCGTCGATCGTTTTCTACCAAACCTTTTCTGTATTCACACCCAAAAGCTCCTGAAATTTCTTTCTTTTTCTGAATCCATGAACCCTATTCTTCAGATCCAACTTAAAAAAATTGTTTCATACCATAATATCTTTTAAATCGAATTAATCCCGTTAAACTAAATGTTTATCTAATTATTGATCCGACATGCAGATCCGAATTCTGAGACTTGCCGCGCGGAAGCCCGATCCTTCCTCCGAGGAATCGACGTAAACCGGTTGCCATCACAAACAGATAACGAAGAAGAAGCGGGCGTCTCATCCCCTAACAGCACGATATCGAGTGTAAGTGGCAAGAGAAGCGAGAGGGAAGCTAATGGAGAAGATAACGAGATTGAGAGAGCTTGTTCTCGTGGTATCAGCGACGAAGAAGACGGTGATACTTCCAGAAAGAAGCTCAGGCTATCTAAAGACCAGTCAGCCATTCTTGAAGAGAGCTTCAAAGAACACAACACTCTCAACCCGGTAAGTACTTTGCTTTTCACTAAGAATATGAAGAAAAAAAATCTGCTTTTCCTTCAGTTTCTTAGCGACCAAACAAGCTATATTGTCTGTTTCGATTGCTTGGTATTTATGTAAATAAAATAATACCTGACAAATGTGTGGTTTCTATCATCTTCAGAAACAGAAGTTGGCGCTGGCTAAGCAGCTTGGTCTCAGACCTAGACAAGTGGAAGTATGGTTCCAGAACAGAAGGGCAAGGTGAGATATATGACCCAGATTTGAAGGGTATTTTTGGTACTATAATTTGTATTTGCAAAAGGACTCATTAAGAAATGAATTTATTGGTTGCAGGACCAAGCTGAAGCAAACAGAGGTTGACTGCGAGTTCTTGAAACGATGCTGTGAGAATCTGACGGAGGAAAACAGGCGATTGCAGAAGGAAGTTCAGGAGCTGAGAGCACTGAAACTTTCCCCCCAGTTCTACATGCAAATGACCCCACCTACAACGCTCACCATGTGTCCATCGTGTGAGCGTGTTGCAGTCCCTCCATCATCATCAGCTGCCGTTGATCCAAGGGCGCATCAGATGGCTCCCAGGCCCATCCCCATCAACCCATGGGCCCCAGCTGCTGCTCCCATCCATCGTCATGGACCCTTTGATGCACTCCGACCTCGATCGTAATTACAAATACTAAATCCAAGGGCAGTATGGTCATTTAATGTATGGAACTTACCTAATCATATCTTACAAAGGGAAAGGCTGTTGGGAAGTGTACGGAATGAGGGGAGGGGGCAAAGGAAAGGCAAATGAAGGAAACAGTTGTAATAGTTTACTGAGTTGAATTATGTTCAAAGTCTTAGGTCGAAGATATGGTTGGTAGAATTATGATTTGGTGGGTCTTTCATGTTTTGTATTATTGACCCATCATCTAATATGATTTTGAACCCTTGACGAAACATATTATTAGTTTAGTTTTAATTTTAGGTGCTAATTGTTTTACTAATTCTGCTTCTTCCTCTTTTCTTCCCCTTCAATTCAAAGGAAGAATAACTTTTGGGTGTAAAGTTAAGCAATATTTGTCTTACAAATTCTACCAATTGATTTGAATTTGAGGATATATGTGAGAAAAAAAGCTCTATTACTCACCCTTTTAGTTATACATACCATCTAATAATCCGAATTTTATTTCTACCCGAAAACTATGGATTCAAAATTATGGCAATTTAATCACATAATTTCTCAAGCTAATTACTCTTGTAACACATTGTTTAACAAATGTATATGCCTGTAATAAAGCAATGCTTCTTTTCATGTTTGTTTAATGGTCAGATTTTTGTGGCATGATTGCCGGATTTGTGAATAATATATATTCAAAGAATTGGTAGTTGAAAAAATTAATTGGTAGAGAGATTATAAGTAGATGGGACCCATATGTGTGTCTAAAGTGTTATTTAGATTGTAAACATGTTTCATGATTTTCAGGGGTGCTTGATTGAGTATTCTAACTTTGTGCTTTTGACGAAAACTATATCTTTATCTTATCATATCATATGATCATATGATCACTGTTTCTTCCATATAATTAACATGCATGCCAATCAATAGAAAGAATTGGCCTTTTCCCCTTAGGCACATGATCTTAAGACATGAAATAATTTTCTATATAGTTTTTTTTCCATCTATATATTATTCCAAGTTGAATATAAAATTAAAGTAATTAAAATTGTCATTGGCTTAACCAGCGCTCATGTAGGTCAATTGTATGTAGAGTGTTTTTATATTTTCAACACCAGCAATAATTGGAAATCCTGTTAAAGCTTAGATATATCTTGATGATCTTCTTATCTCTACGAAACCTGTTAAAAATTGACAAGCACCATAGGATATAGTAGTTCTATCTAATTCCCCTAAAAGTGCCAGCAAGCAAAAAGCAGAAGCTAACTTAACCCACCATAGCTTCTGATGGAAGTTATGAAAAGCACTTTTTTTTTTTTCAATTAGTTGATCATTTATAACTATAGTTAATGAACAGAGAAATCTGTCGGCAACATAGGGCATTGTACTCTTCAAACACAGAGATGAATTATGTGTAAACTTCTGATTTTGTTTCCTTATGGCCCCTCCGGCTTAGCTAGATTGCCAACTTTCCTTTGATATTAATGGCTTTTGATAGTTGGGATCTGATCATTTTCCATTTTATTACTGTTTATTTGGAAAGACGTATCAAAATATCTTCAAGGTACTATCTGCATAGTTGTTATGTACTTCTCTGTAAATCACCAGAGAAAAATTTGTGGAAGATAAACAACAGCGTAAACATCATCCTGTCTTGTCTCTCTTCTTCTTCTTCTCTTTCAGACAGGATCAATTTATCTCTTTAATTACTTGCTAACAAATTGCTGACTCTATTGTTCTGTAACTTATACTATAACTATACCCTGGAATCCCTACGATTCGGAAAGCCCAACCCAACTGTTCATGTTCATTCCTTTTGTCCTAATTGCTTCAAATGTCAAGGCCCAGGTCTACAATTCAGAAATTTCTATTCAAAAGCCCACTTAAGTTTGGGACTGAATAGGGCCACTGTGGAATTTGTCCGTATCTCTTTCATTTGATTTAGTAATTTTCATAACCATTAAGGGCGTGCCGTACTTGTCTCTGTTGTAATTCAATAGAATGGACTGAATAATATTGTATTGTATTGTATTGCACTGAATAAATTTTAATCCAATACTATATTTAGTATGTAATTTGAGAGGAATTTAGGTTCAATTTGAGGAGTTTAGATTGTATTATTCTTAATTGTTACACTGTCCAATCCTTCAACTTTTTACACCAAACGCTCTAACTAAAGAATTTTTGTCATGTACAATAAAATGATCCAGTCCAATGTGTAAAACATGCCCTAACATGTCAAAGGTAGTTATAACAAAATAACAATTTTTGAATTGATTTTATTTATTTATTCTGAAAAATAAGGTTACCATTTTTAATACACTTATTAAGAGATTATCTTTTTGGGTTAACATCAACAAACCAATTGGAATATAAATAAAATTTGCCTATATTGAAAATGGGAATGGTGTTAATGGAATTGGATTCTCATTTCTTTATTCTCATTCTCATTCTCATTCGAAAAACATTACATGGCCATATTGACCAACTAAAAATAAGTACATGTATTTGTATACTCAACGTCGGATAGAATTATGTATGTATCAGATGTCTCCGAAGAGACATAGAATTATGTATGTATGATGATTATATTTGATGAACTAGTAGTATAAATAATATATTAGCATAAACATATGAGTGTAAGTCAAGGCAAGTAGTATGGGGTTTTAAGTTTTAACCCAAAAAGTAAACTTTGATTCAAGATATGTTTGGAATTAAGGTGAACTTAAAGTAGAGATTACCATTTACCAATCACTTATAGGTGCTTCTTGTGATCGGAAATTTTTACTGGTAAACCTTCTAAGGAATCCTTTGTCAATATACAAAAGACTACAATCTCTATGTATATATGTACATTCATTTTATTAGTACTCTTGTTCACCAAACTACTTTCACATCAACTTTATGATGTAAATTAGAGACGGATATAATTTGCTTCTGCAGAAAACTAATAAGTGTGCATCTGTGTATAAGATAGGGGTGGGTAAAAATGCCCAACCGAACCAAACCGAACCGAATCGAACAGTTCGATTCGATTCGGTTTGGTTTTAAAATTAAATTCGGTTATAATCGGTTTTTAAATAATCGATTCGGTTCGATTTTAGTTTAAAATTAAAATCGAATCGAAACCGATTATAAAATATCATTTGATCCCCCTAATTATTTTATAAATTATAAATAATATATATTTGGATAATAATTTTCATAAATATATATAATAATAAGGGTTAAAATTAATAATTTTTAAATATATTTATTTATTATAATTATAATATAGAATAGAGATACAAATATAATTTTATAATACAAAGGTTTCAAAATCGAACTCAAATGAAAGTAGCGGTGTGAAACCGAAGTTAGACTCGAACCGAACTTCTTCGATTTGGTTCGATTCGATTTTTATTATAAAATACTTCATGTTTGGTTCGATTTTTTTAGAAACTTGAGCCGAACCTGATTTGGCCCCCCCCCTAGTATAAGATTTATTTGAAGATATTAGTTACGATCATCAATATTACAAAGAAAAACTAGTTGATGCAAAGGCTAATACCATAACAAATAAGTAATAGTCATAGAACAATGGACAGATTTCTGTGGTATAATTGCTGGTTACATAGAATTAAACCAACCACCGTCCCTGTATTGTATACCATTTCACATTAAATTTGAAGAGGAAAAAAAAGAAAGAAAAAACTTTGATAGTAGAGGAATAAGCAAGGGTTGTATCATCACCTTGAAGACTTTCGTCTAATTTGTGCACTCGATCTCTTGATAGATTCAATCCTCTGAAGCCTTATTTGCTCTCTGAATTTGGCTATGAATTCGTCTGCCTTCTTATCGACATCAGGCGGTCCTCCATCACTCCCACTGCTTGAAGCATCTTCTTCTTCTTCGTTGTTTGAGCTGCTTATTAGTTTGGAGACATATGGAGTTTCCTCAAAATAATCTTCTTCTTCAGTCTCCGAGTCATCTTCAGTTTCCACGACAACCTTATCAACATATGCTTCCTTATCTTGCTGCGGAAATTGTTTGAATGTTGGGTTTTGCATGAAGTTGACGCTTTCACGATTCAGCTGCTCAGTCTTGAATGATGTTTGATCAAATGTTACAGTCTTTCTCCCCCCTCTTTCCATTGAATTTGCGCCAATTCTTTCGGCTAAGGCATTTGTACCATCATCCATTTTGTCGTCAGTTGATCTAAATGTCTTAACAGTCTTCCTGATTGAGGAGCTACCGAGATCGCCTCTTGCTCTCACTTCCAACCCTTGATTCATTCTGCCCATGCTCGAGTCCATGCGTTCACTGGTGAGGCTTCGAGGCAAGTGTTTCTGAAATGAAACCTCATCGTCATTCAAACTAGAACGCAGTTTCATTGACGAATATTTATGTATCATCTGTGGTGGGGGTGGGGGTGGCGGTGGTGGCGGTGGAGGAGGGCGATAATAGCTCTTCTTCTTCATCCAGTCCTCCGAATTCTTTGCTGGAGACTCTGAAGATAAAGAAGGTGAAGGAGATAACTTCTTTGGTGATGATAAGGATGGTGAAGGAGACAGTTTTGGTGAAGATGTTGTAGAATTGGGTCGAGATGATGAACGAGGCATTTGAGGCCTTAAAGACCGTGATTCAAGCCTAGTGAATTCAGATTCTTCCATTGAAGGAGGCACAGAATTGAGTGCAGGATTTGGGCTATCGACTTCTTCTTTCATTTCCATTCTACCAGATCTTGAACGCCATGGGATCGGCGATGGAAGCACAACATTTTCGTTCAACTTCTCCTCCAAATTTACATGATCAAAACCTCCCAATTCTCCATTTTTCCTCTTGTTTGAATTGCTAGAAAATCTTCTTGAGTCAGAGTTCAAACTAGACCTACTAAGAGATTTGGATTCTTTGCAGGGATCAACAGTATCTGAATCTGAAACACGAGATTTCAAGCTCCTAACAGGCAAAAGAAGTGGTTTTTCTCCTATTGTTGAACTAGTAACTCTCTGTTCTTTATGAAGAACAGAGTGCTCTTTAGCCACTACAACCACAGGTTCATTTCTGTAGTACTGATTGCTCCATGTTTGGACCTTGTTTTCATCAGAACTCGATAAATTTTCATTCTCATCATCAAAAACCGATGACACTTGAAGAAATCTAGATACATAGGTTTGAGCATTATCGAATTTTGAGTGATTGTTAATTTCCTTCTCAGTCTCATCATGTCGGTGGCTAAAGAGCCCATAGGAGACAGCAATACCAACAAAGACAAGGTGTAGAAGCTCCCAGCTTCTGGTGAGCAGAGTTTGGTTGATGAATTCAGGAGCTTGCGAAGGTAAAAGTGGGAAAATGACTACGAAAATTGAAACTATGAGAGCTTTGTACATGAAATGTGTATAGAACTTACTTGGATTTGATCTATTTTCCTCTGTTTTTAGCAGCTTGTGCTTCGCGTAGGGATCTGTTTCTGCCATTGAGGAATATGAAGAAAAAGAAAGGGGAAGACACAGATTTCTTCCTGAGAGGTGTTTTATGTTAGAGGCAATGAGAAGAGAAAGTAGAAGAAGAAGAAGAAGAACAAGGAGAAGAGAAGACTTTGGGGTTAAGGAAAAGTGAAGATAGAGAGTAGTGGAGAGGAAAGTCTTAGGGAGGTGTGAGCAAATTTTAAGCTATGCTTTAGTTGCTTTTAACGGTTTTCTTCAAGTGACACTAATGGCTTGCGTCTGGCCTCTCTCTTTTTGTTTGTTGATTGTTGTTTCTTTTTCTCTCACTTGAACAGCCTTTTCTTCAATCAATTTGCTTATGCTGCTCTTATTCTTCATTTTTCTTTTTCTCTTTTTCCTGTGGAGGACAGTGGAGAGTTACCTAATAGGGTTCTGCTGGTGTGAAAATCATATTTTACAAATAAAAAATTTCACTAAAAGTCTGAGACAATTTTGCCTTGTAAAATTGCCTGAAAATACAGATAATATTGTTCAAAATCAGGGATTCCCAATTTTCAGTTTATGTTGTAAAGTTTATAAAAATCACTTGAAATTGCTTTTAGTGCACGTAATAGGTTTTATCCTCAAAAGGGTTCAAGCCTTGTATAAGATAAGTTTCAGAATGTTAAAGATTGGTGACTAAACACTACCTTTAAAATGTTCAAGATTAAGCTTGAAATAAATTGCTTTTTCTGTACACATTGTTCTTAATGTATCTGCTGCTATTTTACTTTTGTATCAACACAAGGTAACGAGCAAATCGAGCTGGAAATAGGCCAACAACAACAGGTGGTCCTGTAAGAGGTACCCAACCTAGATCACACGCATCAATATGCCTTCATCAAACTTGTTATTACTTTTATATTAATGGATTAAGAATGACATATTTTTAAGTTTCACACATAAAATAGAAATGGGTTGGAATTTATACTGTAATTACTGGTGCTTAGCCATCTAATTTGGAGAATCTGAGTGGAGATATATACGATATGGGAGAGGAGGAATATGTATAAGTATAAATATTAGGCAAGGGGCAAATTGGTTGCGTGGGTGTGGTCAGGATTCTTCTTTTGGACTGTGTACGCTAGCTTTCTGTGGAGCTCATCAAATAAAAAAGAATTTATGTCTGCTACTTTATCAGGGATTGCTTTTCTTTTTTATCTTCCTTCTCTCAATTCCTATAACTTTTAGATTCCCTTAAAGGCCACGCAGCTGTGACTTGCATATACTTAATTTATTATTTAATCAACTGGTCTTCACTACTGATATATCAAACATCAGCAATGCAGTCCAAAAGTTAATTTATTGACCAGGAAAATTCTAGTTAGGTCTGTTGTATATGTGCTTGCTTATCCGGTTGAATTCGGGAGAATATATATTTTGTTTTCTAGCAGATACCATATGTTAATTTACTTGACAATCCCTAGTTAATATAATCTTTTTGCTCAGAAGACAAACCCAGAAACTGGTCGAATGTCTTTTCTTTCTTCCTTGTTATTCATCAAATTGATATGTTTCTTTCAAAACTCCAGTACTGCCGGTATATGGGCAAGTGTCACTTCTCTGGCAAAAGATGCAAGAAGGGGATCGAGTAGTGGTAATTAATTAGTGGAACTGTATTACAAGAAGGGGTTTTAAGGGAATGTTGATTGCAGCAAAGTGGGCTATGCTTCACAGAATATTCTAATTTCTGTAAAGTGATCATAAATATGATATGATATGATATTGTTTGTTCTTCGGCTTGTCTTGTTATATATGGTAATAGGTACTGCTTGAAATTCTACTTTCCTACTCACTCACTAAGGATTTGAAAGGAAAATCAAAGCAAAATTTGCTGTCTCTCAAATCCTTACGGTAGATGTCAGCTCTTTCTCTTTCCATGCGTTTGCTGAGTCACACAGCAAAAAATATATCTTTAAGCATACCAAAACAGTCATATATTTTGTGTCTACAGCCATGTGAAGTGTCTTCATATGGAACTGATGTTCTTGCATGTTACTGGACAGCTTATAAAAAGAGAGAAGAGGGATCGAGAAGAGTATTAATTAAGTAAAAATTAAGAGGATAATATGTATATATTAGTAATAAAGACACGTGGTTAGATGAAGTAGGTTGATTAGGTATCCTTCTTTTCTCAAACTTGTGGCCGAAAGTTAGGTATATTGGATAGATTAGTAGACAATGGATCTAATTCTTCACCCCTATGCTTTTTGCATATTTCAAAGTTTCAAAAAATAAATTTGCCGAGGGAAAAAGTGCATTGATCTCGTACTGTAATCAAATGTGATGGGCTTCTTAAGAAATTGATAAAAAAAGAAAAGAGGAAAAGAATAAATGGGTGTTATTCTTAAGCTAGCTTGTATGACTGGGATCCCACAAATCTTCTCAAACTTTCAGTATCCACCAACTAGGGCAAATGGTATAGTCAAACTAAAACTTATATATATATATATATAAAATAAATGAAGACATTTGGGTTTTATAATGTATATTTTTATGGAGTATATTGTTTGAAAGGAATGGAATACATTCCTCCATTTATTTCTTTATTTTATTGCCTAAAGTAAACACGGTCGTTATTTTCCTTCCAGACTCTCACACAAAAAAAGAGAGAATATGTATATAGTATGCAAACTGCAAATTGCCAACTTTCTTTTATCTCTTATCATTCATAAATCAACTTCACCAATTGTTCATTCTAAATGAATCATAATGTCAGAATGAGCTTCTTCATAACCATGAAATTAAAATGATTTTCACATTTTTTCCCAACAACACGATGATCTAAGTCTAACAATGAGCAGCCGAAATTTTTCTTTCTACATACTTTTCGGGGTAGAAATTATGTTAGTGGGTATGAAAAGGAGATAAAATATGCAACAAAAGCAAATTAACTGAGAATTACTTTGGTAATTAACTGCAAAAGCATATTGTACTTTATCCCCTAGATTTTGAGGAGAAAAATAATTTACTTCCCTAAGTTTTTTTGTAAGTTAAGATACCCATCTCTTGATTTTTAAGGAAATATTAATATACTCTTGTTTTTACTTTAAATTAATTATTTTATTTCTTAATTATATAAAAAAGTATATAAAATAATTATATTATCTTTATTTTAATTTTATAATAACCAATATAATTTTATTATAATATTTAAATTATATTTTGAACCTTAATTTTTTTTTCAAATATACTCTCAAATTTTTAACAATATTAATTATATATAATTTTAAAATAGATGAGTTATTTAAAATAGTCTTATTTTTGAAATAATGTATAATTAAATATTTTCATAAATAGTTAGACAATACTAAAAATTATGATAATAATAATATTCTTATTTTATTTTAAAATATTAATTATTCTTATTTTAATATTATAAAACTATTTTAAATAAATGATCTAAGAAATTATATATAATTAATATATTTAAACTTTGATACTAAATTTAGTAAAATAAATAATTAAAGACCAAAATATTTTTAATACTTTTAAATTTAAATATTAGAATAAAATTCGATTGGTTACAACAAAATAAAAATAAAGATAATATGGTTATTGTATATATTTTTAATAACTGTAGGGTAAACTAGTCAATTTAAAGTAAGCCTATTAATGCCAGAGGTATCTTAATATTTTTATAAAAGTGGATAAACTAGTCAATTTAAAGTAAACCTATTAATGTCAGAGGTATTTTAACATTTTTATAAAAATGAGAGCAAGAGATATCTTAACTCTTAATATGACTAAAATATGAATTTGAATAATATGTTTGTTTTCTTATTTTAAAATATTTGAAAATAAGTATTAAATTATTTGTTTTGGCAAAATAAAAAGTTTATAAATTATTATTTTGACATATATATCTTTTAAATAATATACTTATATTTATAATAATTTTGATTATATTAATATAATAATAGTTAAAAAATTATATTAATATGTACATTATTTTATTGTTTGATATATGATTTTTTCAGAAAAATAATTTCTAATTAATAATATAGAAGATCATAAAAAAAAAAGTCATATTAAAATATAATTATAATTATATAAATATATAAATTTATTATAATAATTAAAATATAAAATAAGTAAAATTGAAAAGACAAATAAAAAAATTTACAATGAGATAAAAAATGTAAAAAATATTAATTTTAATTTTATTTATTATATAAAATTAAAATATTGTTAAAATAAAATATTAAATTATTTAAATATTATTTTTTTAATTTAAATTAAAATTTAAATTTAATTATATTTAAATATAAATTAAAAAATAAATTACTCTTACATATTTAAATAATTATAAAATTAAAATATTTTTAAAAATAAAATATAAATTATTTAATATTATTTTTTAATTTAAATTTAAAATTTAAATTTAATTATATTAAATATAAATTAAAAAAAAATTACTCTTAACATTTAAATATTATACTCTAAATTATGTGAGAAGCAGAAACAACTCCGCCTCAGGAGTCTGCGGCTTTATGGCTTCGACCCGACTATCCTCACACTCCGTGGGTTTCAATTCTGTCTCATTTAAACATTATAGGTAACTTTTTAATTATTTTCGGGAAGTTAGGGTTTTTCACTCACAAAACTCGGGCTGAAACCCATGCAACAAATTTCAGTTTCTCGCTTTTTATCACTCTCAATTCGCATAAAAAACTTCCAAGTCACTTCATCGCTGCTTCTTCAGCCGAGAAATTCTTTACTCTCCTGCAAAAGAACCCGAACGATGTAGAGAGAAGCTAGTCACGGTCAAGCCCAAATTGTAATCTACTTGTTTGAATGAAGTGTTACGTAGGTGTTTCGCCAGTCAATCTCAAATGGTATTCGTTTCTTTATATGGACTGGTCTCCAATCTAGCTATAGGCACAGTTCATTTATGTATAACAAGGCTTGTGAAATGTTTAAAATTAAGCAAAACCCAAGAATTGTTATTGATGTGGTTGAGGTTTATGGAGAAGAAGAGTGTGTTGTCAGTGTTAAAACAATGAAAAATGATTTTAAATTTGTGTGAAAAATCTAAGCTTGTGGATGAGGCATTGTGGGTATTGAGGAAAATGCCTGAATTCAATTTAAGACCAGAAATGATTATAGATAATGTTGTTATTGGGTTGTTTTATGTGAAATGGCTATGGCTGATAAATTGATGAAAGAGATGGGTTTGATTGGTCTTTACCCTGATATCGTCAAGAATGTGTGGATGATGAAAGGGTTTTGCAGTGCAGGTAGATTACAGAATGCTTACGGATTAGTTAAGGCTATGAGAAGACATGGTTGTGCAACCAATTCAGTTGTGTATTCTGCTCTTCTTGATGGGATACGTAGGCAGGGAGTATGGAGTGGGCATTGGAATTGTTAGGGGATATGGAGAAAGAAGATGGGTATTGTAGTCCTAATGTTGTCACATGTACATTGGTCATTCGGAGTTTCTGTGAGAAGGGTATGATAGTGGAAGCATTGGGGATTTTGGATAGAATGGATGCTTGTGGCCGTTCTCCAAATTGCATAACAGTTACTACTTTGATTAAGGGTCTTTGTGTTGAAGGGAATGTAAATGAGGCTTTTAAGTTGATTGATAACGTTGTTGCCGGAGATAGTGTATCATCTGGTGATTGCTATAGTTATCTAGTTGTTGAATTGGTTAGGACTAAATGACTAAGGATGCAGAAACGCTCTTTAGTAAGATGCTAGTTAGTGGAGTGAAACCTGGTAGTTTGGCATGTATTATAATGATTAAAGAGCTTATTTTGCTGGGATAGATGCTAGGGGATTTTTGCTTATATGGGGAGATTGGATTCTTATCTTCCATTGACTCCAATATCTATTCTATTCTCTTACTTGGGATTTGTCAAGAAAGCCATTAAGTGGAAGCCGTGAAGCTTGCTAGGTTTATGCTGAAAAAGAATTTGGTTGCAAGCTCCTTATGTTGGAAAAATAGTCGAACACTTGAAGAAATCTGGAGACAGGGAGTTAATTTCTCATTGAGGGTGATGTCGTGCAAAAATAAAAATTCCATAGCGTTGGAGGCCCCCTTTTGTTGTTTAAGAACTTTATTTTTGCAGGGGGAACTTTTGCATTGAGAAGAAAGGATATAGAATAAGAGGGTGTAGGGTTGACTCTTATATTTGCTGAGCATAGACCACCTAGACCTGTCCCAGTTCTCTTAAAAAATGTGTAATTTGGAGAAGAAGTGAATGGTCGTGCTTTTCCAACCAGACTATGAATGAGCCTAATTCTCATTGATCCAAATTTAATTGAGATACCTACTAGGGCAGGGTGTGTTTCTGGCTTGGAACATGTTCTGAGGTAATAATTTTTCTTGACTTTCTAATTCTTTGACTGCCCAAGCAGTATCCAATTATGCTTCTTTATTTTGAAATTATTCTTTGAAACTACCTTGCTTGCTTATTTTTTGATGTCTTGGCCTTAATACCATTTTCAGTCACAATTTTTATATTTCAATCTGTTCTCCACTGTTTATTCTGCAAAGGAATTATGATATTGTATTAGTGCTTTCTTTTAATCCAACTGACATGAAATATTCTAAAATAACTTATTGATATGGATAGTTTTGCTCAACTTTGATTATACTTTTGGGGAGCATATTAGACCTGTAAAGGCTGTGTGTTTAAGTGAATGAGAGAATGATGGATTCTTCTGCAGATTTATGCATCTAGCTTGATATGTTTTGCAACCAACAAGTATTTCATTGTTGAAACTTGAGGAGTTAATTTCCTTTTGGATCTCCTATATTACAATATTTCAAACAAGATTACTTTTTCCTAAAATTTTATGATATGTAACTCTTTGCTTGGAAACAATGCTGAATGTCTGTCTCTGATCTAATATGTTGAATAATGAATTGTTAAATTGCATTTTTTTTCTGCACCCCATTTGTTTATTAATTTATAAAAATTCTTAAAACTTCTTCTAGTTATGCTACTTGCAATTAAGCCATTTGAATGGGTAATTTCATGTGAAGTTCGTTTCTTCATTTCTAGAGAGTTTCGATTGCATTTCATGTTATAACTTTGCTGGAGACGTGGTGAAAATATATCATTGCAACTTGAGCCCATTTCTTTTTCGTTCATGGGTTGGAAGAAGAACATATTTTTTTTTCGAAAATAAGCCTCTACTAACTGGTAGTGGTGGCTCTTGCATGAAGGAGATCAAGGTACTTCTTTGAATCATATAAAGATTCATGTGAATGATCAATTAAGAAGTTGCAAAATTGCATTGGTTTTTGCTACTATTTTTTGGGTTTTAGATGGTGAAAGGCTATTCAACTCTGTGCTTCCTTGTTTCTTAGCCAAGAAAAAGCAAAGTTTAACTGTGTCACTGACCATAGTTAATGCTTTAGAAATTCTATTGTTTTAAGTAATATCATTGTAATCAAACTCTTGCTAGCAGGCTTCACACACGTACTTCTTGTTAATGCTAACAGCAAGCTGACGTTCCCAGATTGATTTATTCATTTGGAATATGCATTGCATC
Source organism: Melia azedarach (assembly GCA_028052125.1). NCBI lineage: Eukaryota > Viridiplantae > Streptophyta > Magnoliopsida > Sapindales > Meliaceae > Melia > Melia azedarach. The sequence continues at coordinate 4,898,471 of CM051401.1, read as the reverse complement.
AAGACTTGGTGTTTTGGTTCCTTATAATTGGATACTTTAGGAATCCTTCATTAAAGAAAATGAGGGGAACCTCAAGCACCCACCTCTCATTGTCTTTTTGTTATATTTGATGATTTGTTGTTATTGTCTTTACACCTAGAACGTGGATATTCCAAATTTCAGTCACAATACATATTTGCTATGACATGCTATATTCTTCCAAAGCTTCTAGTCTCACTTGAATTTATATTTCTTGGCACTGAATTCATTAGGTCAACTTCTGCAAATGTTTCCTGATAGTTTGATTAGATTCTTTAGGGATGTGTCAAATGCATGTCGTTTTTGATAAATTACTTAACATTTTTGGTTTCCACCTTGCATTCTGTTGACGGCAAACACTTGATAAAATCAGATGCATAATTAGGTTATTGATGCATTCATCAAATCTATTGACGTAGCTTGAAAAAAATTCAAAACCATAGGTGAAGAGAGAATTCATAAATGACTTGCAATGACTGTATCTTATATATATTGTTACTTGAATTCGATATGAAACCTTCATTTCAAGATGTAGATAGGTCTTTAATATCTCATCTAATTTCTCTCAATCTTAGTCTGGTTCTGCCAGTGTATTGCTACAATTCAAAAACTGTAACATGCTATGTTATTTTTACTCGTTATTAAGGAACAAAAGAAAATGTGTACTCTTGAAATTGTTATGGCCATAATTGATAGAATTGTGGAATATGGTCAGTCAAAGATGCATAAAATATCAACTTTACCCATTTTTTTCATTCTTTTTTTCTGTTTTTGATTTTTTCTTCTAATTGTTGGTAGTCTAAATTTTGTGTTCATATATGCTATTCCTAGAGTAATAAATAAAACTAAGAAATGTATTGTGTTACTTTTTAAATTATTTTGGAAGATGTCATGCTTATGTAGGCATACATCAGCAATGCATTAGCCATCTCAGTAATTTCACACTTTATCAACATATTGGGTTTGGAGTCCGAAGAATTATGAAGCATAGTGTACAATGATGCTTTTTGCCTACCCAACGTTCTCTCATCACAGGCCATCATTTCCTGGTTGTGAAGGAATGGACGGCTGTGATGTTGACTTCAATTTATTTAAGATTCCATGGAATTGATTTACTTGGAAAGTTAGCTAATATATTCTCATGCCTTATAGAGGAAGGTTTGTCATGTAATGCCCATTTCTTTCCTTCATTTTTATCAATATTTTGGCACTTATTTTTAAAGTAGCTTTTGCTTTTCTCATTGAAATATCATTCAAAATACCCTTATCTTTATCATATTTGTCATCATCTTTTATAAATATGTTTAGTTCTTATCACATGGTTGATCAATATATATTAATGTAACAATTTTCACATTTACCCACTTTATTTGCTAATTAAACTATTGCTATCTTTGTCAACAAGGATATAGATTGCTTGTTTTAATTCTTTTTAAAATATCATTTTAAAAAATAAACACATAACTTGTGTAAAATAAGAAATTTTCTTTCAATATTGATTTCGATTGATTGCTCTCTTTTTTCTTTTTAGTTGGGTATTGAATCATTCATTGCTCACCTAACAATTAAGAACTACTAACCATCAAATTGATTATCAATAGAAAATATTATTTGTTTTTCTCAATTATTGATGTAATGTAGAATAATATTCCATAATGCTGTGCCTATTCAAGATTTAATAATATTCATTTAATTAGTGAATGGATTTCATTAGTTAAATGTATAGTTGAATGTTATTTATTAATCAATGTATGTCACATTGTTTCTATATCACTTATAATATAAATTTAATTTTATGAATTGTAATATGATTGGATAATATTTTCTCACCTAACTAAAAGATTATGCCACTTACCTTAAAAATTCTCTCTTTAAGTCTTTCAAGAATTATACAAGATTTAACCCTCCATTACCTAATTTCACGCGTACAATAATCTGTGGCCCAATTCCAATTCACAATCTCGGGTCAAAGCCCAAACCGGAAAGCCTTAGTAACCAGATCCAACGGTCGTACTAATTTGTCGGCAATACCCAATTATTACCTTAAATAGTTGAGGGACCCGCCTTCCATTTTTAGACGGACACGTGTCATCTGGTGAACTCCATCTGATTTCTGACAAAACCCTCCCTCACAGCTTGTCAGCCTATCTACTCTCAGACTCGACGTCTCTCTTTTTCTTTTTCTTTCATTTCAAAGTTTGTTAGAGGAAAAAAAGGTGGAAGTGTAGAACCGAGGCAATTCTCTCTCTCAAATCTCAAGATAAATCCCAAGGCACCAACTTTAGGATTAGGGTTTCCAAGTTAGGATTCTAGATTGCCAAAATCGATCAATTCTTCGTCTTTTATTCTATCTACTACCATCGTACTTGAAAGTCTCTGCTTCGTTTTCAGCGTCCGATCACTCCAATTTCTCCGCAATATGGTCCTGATTTCTCGTGGGGGCCAGAATTTGTTCATTTCGCTATTAATCCCTCTTCTTAATTCCTTTTCCTGTACAAAGTTCAACGCTTTGTCTATTAATTCTGTAAAAATTAGGGTTAAAAAGATTTTATCTTGACGTGTTAGTGAATTACTGAATCGTGTATATCCTTAATTGTGTGATTAGTGTTTTCTAGTTGTGGTATTGCTGTAATTTTATTTGTAATTGTGTAGAATTTGCGTTTGTATATTATGTATATTGAGGAACTGAAGGGAGCAGTGGAGGTGGCGGAGGAGAGCGGAGAAGTGGAAAGTTCAAAGTCTTTTGGTCAAAAGAACAGCGGTTTAGACATCAGCGAAATTACAAACGTTGTCGTTTCTGATGCGAAGAGGGTGTTGATTGGTGCAGGAGCTCGTGCACTCTTTTACCCTACTCTGCTGTATAATGTTGTTAGGAACAGGTTTCAGGTGGAGTTCCGGTGGTGGGATCGCGTTGATGAGGTATATATTGCTTAATTATTCCGGTTATTGATGTCTAATATGTTGTGCGTGCTAATTTTTTGTGTTATTCTCGAGTTTCCACAGTTTTAGCCTGCTTGTGATGATATAATGTAAGCATTCTGTCTATATCTACCATACTGTAGTATTATTTTTATGGTGAAATTTTTGTTTCTGGGCTGTTATTTGGTTGTTTTTAGTTGTGTTAAAGTCATTTTTTCCATAACTGTTTGGTGTTATTTAGATGATATATTTATGGTTTTGTTTTGTCTGTGATGTTGAGGTGGAACTGATGTAGCATAATTTTAATGTGCTTTTTAATTGTTTTGATTGCAAATGTTATGCAGTTTAGTTTTTAGTATTTGTGTAGTAGGTTTGATTTTGGATGATATATGAATTTTTTAAAAATTCTTTTGAATTGCCCTTTAGGTATATTTTGTACACGTGTTTTGATTATCTGTTTAGTGGGTTCTTGTTTTGTTTTGTAAGTGTGTTCCTGTTTTGTGTTGTAATTTTTTCTCTGATTTTATTTTTCAAGCTGATTACTTAGTCTATAATCAACTGGTCTTGTATTCTTATTTGTGCTAGCCTTGGGTGAGATGTCTTTTTTCTTTTTTTACCATTTATATCTTTGGATCCGAGGATTCTGGGAGGTATCTGAAGTATTTGGGTTAGTTTTGAGTTTGTAATTTATGATCCATATGTGAAAGTGGTGGTTGTATGATGGCAGCCAATGGCTACATCTGACACATATATTTTCAGTTTTTATTGTTAGGTGCTGTTCCATTTCCTACTGATGTTCCACGTCTAAAGGAGCTTGGTGTTGGTGGAGTAGTCACACTAAATGAGCCGTATGAGACTTTAGTCCCGACATGTCTATATCACGTGAGAGCTTTTATCTGCTTTTCCATATTTAGTACTTTTGTTCTATATACTAATTCTATATTTTTCTTCTGAGCCTGATGAAACTTTGGACCTGACTTCTATTTTCAATTGGTAGAATAATTTTCTTCTGTAATGTTAATAAGTTCTGTGGGCTACTTATATGGAAATTTAGTGTAATAATATGCACTGATGTTCTTGGCTTTGCTGAACTGGAGCTATTAAGCCCATGAAAGGAATGCTTAAGATTACATTCTTAATATTAGTTTTATTATGTACAATCTCACTGAACTCGTCTTTGATATGGTTAGTGTTTCCAAGTGAAAGTCTTAATTTTTTGTGTAATCACCCATTAATATTTGATTGTTTACTAAATTTTGGACAGGCTCATAGCATTGATCATTTGGTGATTCCTACAAGAGATTACTGTTTTGCACCATCTCTTGCTGACTTATGCCAAGCCGTAGACTTTATTTATGGTAAGCATTCTATGCAATTGGCTGCATTCCTGAGTCCAGTTGCTTGATCCTCCATCATGTTCCCTTGGGTGTCATAATGGGTATATATAGTATGTACAAAATTCTAGGTGAGCCCTTGCTCCACTATCAACCACCGGAATGGTTATTTTTTCTACCCTCACTTTCCTCTCCCACGGGAAGATCTCATTCACCAAGCTCGTTTTACAACACTTCTCTGGCAGTAATATTTGATAAATTTTAAATTGCAAGCAACAAGCAAAAATTTGATATCTGAAAGTTCCATGCATTATGATGCTTCTATTTTGCTTTGCAATCTGGTTCATAGAGAAATAGGCTTTTTTGAAATTAAGAAATAAATAGTTCTGGAAGAATTTATATTTATTTTATAACTGAACAAACAAATTTTCCTATTGAAGTAATTATTTATCTGAAATTTCTTATGTTGTCGTCTTGAAGAAAATGCATTGAGTGGCAAAACAACATATGTTCACTGTAAAGCTGGCCGTGGACGCAGTACAACCGTTGTTATTTGTTACCTGGTTAGTGTTACATCCAAACAGAGCAATAACGTAGTTTGTTGAAGACTTCCTGTCTCTGAACCTTTGGTACATTGTAGGTGCATCACAAGCAGATGACTCCTGATGCCGCATATGATTTTGTGAGGTCTATTCGGCCGAGGGTTCTTTTAGCCTCTGCCCAGTGGCAGGTAAACTAGTAGTTTAGTTGGAAATTCTGTGCACTTTCTTATTGGGGTCTCTTATTTAGCCAAGAGTACAATGTAGTATAATTACTCACCTTTTGTTAAATTGGCTTTTGCAACTGACTTGCTGTAATTGAATTCCATATCTATTGGTATTATGAACATTTTGTATTTAGTTTTGGCTTCTTGTGTTGGTTGTCATTGCAGGCTGTTCAGGAGTACTACCATCTAAGGGTGAACAAGGGTTGTGTGTATGGTCACTTGGCTGATCAAGTCTTGAGAGCTCCGCGTTCAATGAACTCACGAGATCCTGTGGCATTTGATGATAGCTCTGTAGTCATTGTAACAGAATCTGATCTTGATGGATATGACCCAAGTCTTGTTTCCAGTGGTGGCGGAGGTGAGATATGGGCAGATTTGAGTGTGGTATACCGAGTTCGAGTTGCCGGTCAGGCAGCTATGGCTAGAATCTCATGCCTGTGGCTTCGCTGCGGTACCCAGCAGAAGATTCCAGGAAACAAATTGAGCAGGGTGAGCAGTTGCTCAATAAGTACTGATCATCTGGGAGGTATTAGCGTAGACATTCATGTCTACTGAGAGTCGAACGAAGTTGCATGTAAAGTTTTATGTCTTTATTTTCTGTCTGGTCGCTAAAAGTGCAAATAATGTTTGTTTAGGCAGAACTTCAACTGTGTTTTTCTCATTGTAAATTGAGTTTAATGGAAAGTACCAGCCCTCATGCGCCAAACTTTTCTCTCCCGGCTAATGTTTTTATGAATTTCGTTCGAGATGTTAAAGAATATTGTAATTGTAAATTGGAGAAAATGTTGGAAATTCTGTCATGAATTCAAATGGGGTTAGGCTTCGGCCAAATTTGCAGAGCGATCAGCACCACCACTCTGCATGGAGGGACAACGAACATTTTTGATAGAAGTCTATTCTTTCACAATTTCCGAACAAAGCAAAGGGTATCGTTTTTCTCCAGAATAAAAAATAAAAAAATAAAAAAATAACCACGATTGTGTTATGCCGATATATTTAAGAGAGGGAGGCTGGTAGCTAACTTCATCTTCTATATGTACAGAAGTGTAAACCATGGATGAACTTTTCTCAATCTCGTACATTTCATGTTACCGGATGCAGAATATTCTCTGATTATATCAAAGTCTTAGTTAATTCCCAAATTAAGGAATGCGTAGAATTTTTATAATAAATACAAACCCAAGATTCCATTAATAGATGTCGTACACAAGTTTTTACGAAGCTAGAGAATGACATGTATTATCTGGGGCATCTTGGAGCATTAAATGGATTGCCGTACGTGAAGATTAAAGATGACCCCAATCAATCCATCCATCTGTAACAGTAAATAATTCGTGTGTACTGTATGTATTGTCTTTTAATCTGAATTAATGGCGAGACTGTGAGTTAGCCTCAGATTCTGGGACATCTAGGATTTCTGCAATGAAGCTCTTGACTGAAGATGGCCATTTATAGGACAACGATCCATCAAATATTAGTTCAGAAGTTGCTTTGTCTAACTTTTTCATTCCCTTTGTCTTCTTGTTGCTTTGTGTCACTCTGTAAATAAGGCTATCAGCCCTACCATTATTACCCCTTTCCATATTATCTTTCACCAGTTTCCTATCCCTCAAATAAGGAACAACATACTTCTTCATATCGGCATTGGAGATTTTAAGATGACCTCCAGCCACCTTGATGTAGCGAACCCTTCCAGCTTCATCCAAGCTTTTAAGTCCAATCCAGTCTTCAGTATAAAGTTTTGTCTGCACATAATATATAGTTTGCAATGATAACTAAGATCCCCTTTAAACTTCACAACTGAAAAACAAGTTTATGAAGCACATATTGTTTCTCATCTCAAAGAAGGCAAGAAAGCATTGTACTCACCTGTTGTGGAGGCAGAACTGGATTGAAGGCTCCGTCTGGATAATATCCAAACCAGGAGGTTTCCTTAGGTATCAAAACATTGTCATCCTCAAACTGTTCAAAGTAGAAAGATGATAAGCAGAAAAGATAAGCATGCATTAAATCATTATGCAAGATAAAAATTATCCACAGAAAGGAGAAAAGGCTATTCTGAATCACCATTATGAGCACCAAGTTCTGCAAGCTGCTGAAGCGTTCCTTGTAAGTGTTGTTCCTCTGACCAGGGAGTTCATTGTTTAGCTTCGGAAGGAACTTACACTTTTCCAAATATTTGGGTATATCCTGGAAAGTAAGAGTGGATTCTGAAATTTAGATTATAAACTATCCTAGGCAAATGTAGATGCCGAGGCAGGTTTGTATTTGTGAATGCAATTGCAATTTATATCTACATGGCAAAATTATCCAACTCAATTTAGAAAATATCAAGATAAAAAATCATAAACAAAATAATTCATCCATACAAGAGATATATACAAAGTAGATTTAAGCAAACAACTAGTATAGAGCTAAGTTTACACTCCTGTCTGATTTCATGACTATACAGGACAAATTGAGTAAAAGATATCATGCAGATTGGAGTAGCAAAGCCTCATTACAGCATTTTCTCTAGTCTATCAGGCTATACTACTTACATTTGGAAATTTAAGATACCCGCTGGGAGCCAAATGATCCTGCGACACATATCAAAGGTAAAATTGTCAAGTCTTCATAGAGACATCAGAATAAGGATAAAGATTGCTGGGAATTCATGACAAGGATGTGGTGATTCTGCAAAGATTAAAACTTCAAATGTTCTAAACAGCAGATACACAGATCATATGGGTTTCAACAAGCAGAATCAAGATGCATACTTGGATATAGTCACTGTAGATCTCTGACTTGATTAGGTTGTCTGCAATTATGCATAAAATACCAGACTGCAGGAGCACAACCAATAATACTAATTAGAGATTAATATAAGGCAAAAGAAATTTTTGAAAGAGAATGGAACTATTCCTAACCATTTTAACACAAGCTAACCGTGCAGCAACTTTATGATGGATATCATTGAATGAAATTAAGGCACATTCACATTGCAAGATAAACTTGGTCAGAACATCACTGAATTGTGCATATTAGTCCAGGTCTTTCCCTAAACTCATGAAAATTTGAGATACTGCTGGTTAGTTCAATAGAATTAAACCATCATTGGATTTCGGGTGTTTTCAGCTCCAACTTAAGTGACAGGTAATTGTAAAGTTACTCAAAGTCAACTTTTAGTTTTGTTTCTCAGAGGGAGAATATTGTTTTGAGTGGTGGATAGTTGATCCCCCTACTCCCTCCCTGAACAAAGCTAATCGTAGTAATATCATTGCAGTAATTTCTTTCAAACAAAAACATGCAGAATTTTGGCCTTCCCAGTATCTCACAAGTTGCCTCTAGCACACAACAATTTATATTTGATTTATATACTAAATCTAAATCACTTTCACTGAATTGATGAAAAAGTCACAATAATACTTACACCACAAAGGGGCACAGAAGCAGTACCAGCATGAGGCCCTCCTAAGGAGATAAAATTCTTAACCTGTTGAGTAAATGGGAAAACTCATAATTATATTCAACCTGAATGAGTAAAGAATCGAAAATAACCAGAACATTATGGATTGAATACACAGTAAAATAACTAAAATTGATATGCAAAAGTATTTTGATGCTCATGCACCACTGTACAATGCAGTCATGAGTGGCAGCCTTAATTAGAAAAATCAAAGAAGGAACTTTGAAGAGAGTAGTGTAGCTCAAAAGTGAAAAGCTCAAATAAATTAATAATTAGTAGAACAGAGGCAACAAGTATGCTAAAAAGAATTTATCTATGCAAACCAAAAAATATTGATTTAAAAAGAATAGAAGTCATAGGAAATCCAAGAGCACAATCGAAGAGTGCCTAGATATTAATGAATTGTATAGAAACACATGAAATTTATTTTAAACTGGTTCTTACAGGGGGTCCACCATCGCAGAACTCTACAACACCTCGACCAATTAAGTTACCCTGTTGAAACCAAAAAGTTAAGAATGAAACTAGTAAACAAAAGCTGCTGAAGTATTTAGATTAAAAGAATAAACTAAAAATGTCATTTCCATGTCAAGGATAGAGACAATGAAAAAGCAATTGAACCTAATAATGCATCTCAGGAGCATTCTTCTCATTATCGTCCATATACCTATTTATGTACTAATTCATTATTGGACAAGATTGAAGGATCATTACTCCTTACAAACTAAAAATATATAATAACGGCACCAGATAATCTCAATGTTATTGTAAGAGTGTCACCAGTTGATCAGGCCATGTGTGATAAGGATCATTGGGGGCATCATTTAATTAAACTAAAAAAAGTTGATGATTACATGTAACATGTGTTAGAAGTAAATTGAAATGCAGCAATCGTGATAAATTACCTGGGAGAGACCAACTATGTTGTAGCCTTCACTCAGTGCTTTCATTTTCTTCACCTAGAGGTATAATACTTGTCAAAGGCAGATAGAACCACTAAAGCAGGTCAGAGATATAACCACAAGTACCGTGAGAGCTCCATTACCTTGTCACAAACAATTTCCGTCTGTACAAATAGAATACAGATTAGAATCCAATCAGACAACTGCAAATGGTACATCCCAAAATGAAAGGCTTAGCAGCATTTATTATGATTTTACCTGCTCCTGAAGAGGCTTAAACCAGGAATCCCATGTTCCATCCCCAATTTCTCTGCAGGATTTAAATGATATGAAGCAATATCATCACACATGAGGAGCAACAAAGTGAAAACATGTATTCTTGCTCTCCTACTGGTCAATTGAAAGATAAACAGTGATGATAAACATTTGAATACATATTTGACTAAAATTATTTGTAGAATCATAATACTAATACAAGCACACATGGAACAAAATAATTGATTTGATATGCTTCCATGCAAAATTAGTAGACCTCCATTTTAGTATGTAGCAATCTTGTTAAGACTATTTTAAGAAAACAAATATAAGTGGCGATGGAAACATACACACAATATCCTTTAGAACCAGAAAAATCGCCGAGACTCTCAGTGAACTGTTTCATTCCTCGATTGGAGCACTGATCTCCAATACCTGCCATGGTAAAAAATTAGTTCTTTTCATGAAATAAATTAAATGATCATTTTTTTTTTACCTTAAAAAAATTGATAGAAAAATAATAGACATTTAATTTCCATCAAACACACAGATGCAGTAATTATAAAATTTTCAAGATTCACCCCTGCAACGTTTTCTCTCTTTCCAAGACGAATTTAAGGCACCACTTAAATAGCTGCAACATTTATAAATATAGGAAAAAACCTGCCCAATCATATATCAGCTTTACAAATAGAACAGACCTTAAATCCTTATTAAAACATCAGCATACAATTTTCAAATTTGTTTACTTGTTAGGTCCAATTAATCCACAACAAAAGAAACAGCTTTAGCAGGAATTACAAAGATTTCATTGAAGCTGTTGTAAAATGAATGCTCTAAACCAAAAATAAAATCTTTAGCATGAATAAAAAGCAACACATAGTGTGTCTCTAGCAAGCGAAATCCAGAGCAACTAAATTCATAATGTTTAGAGAAGTTATTCGACTAATTCAGCCAAGAAGGTAAAAACAAAGAATCATCCAACCAAAATCAAGCTTTCTATGAACATAAATAAGATATAAATAAAAAGAAAAAAGATGGATTTTCTTTACCATGGAGTACTATGAAGGGAATCGCACAAGTAATTGGAATGAAAAATAAGATCAAAACAGAGAAAAAGGAAATGGGTAGGGAGTGAAAAGCCATGAAAATGCTGATAGTATGAAGCTATTATTAATATATTTTTTTCTTTTTCTGGCTCTGTGAGATAAATGATAGTAACAATAATTCCAAGAACTTTTGAAGTAGAAGGAAAGTGTGAATACAAGAAAAAGAAATGGAGGTTGGTGATTGGTGAAGAAGAAGCTAAAAACACGCAGGGAAGAATTAGAATGGGAAATCGCCCTTTTGTATTTATTGTCTGTCTGCTTGCCGATTGCTTCCCGAAGTCACCAATTAGAGATCACTGTCGCTGCTACTGTTTGGGGTTTTCTTCCTCTGTGTTCATTTCTATGTTTCTTTACTTTAGGATTGCCACGTCAGCCTATCTTATAGTGGTAAATTACTCTTTTATTCCCCTTTCCTTTGTTAAAAGAAGCTAGGTAGAGATGATTGCTTTGTTTGTCACTCACTCATAATCCTAATAATAAATACTTATCACTCTTCTCTTACACGTGATAGTTTATAAATAATATAGAAAAAAAAATGTAATTTGAGTTGGGATTCCGCGAGTCTTTGACCCCGTTTGATTATTAAATTAACAAAAAATAATAAATCATTAAATTATAAATTTAAAAAATTTAAATCAGTAAATTTAAAAAATAAATAAAAAATAAATCATTAAATTAACAATAAATAATAAGTTATTAAATCATAAATTTAATAAGTAAATAAATAACTTAACATTTATTTTTAAATATTTAAGATAAAAAATAAATATATTAATTATATTAAAATTTTAGACGGAAAAAATAAATATTGTTTTATTCTTAAAATATCACAATCACTCACTCCGATAATTATTCGTTAGAAGAGTAAAATTATACATACATTGAAAGTAGTAGAAGAATAATAAAAACAAAATAGGTTTAAGCAGATATTATTCCCAAATTGCAATAAATACAAAATCTGCATGCAATATTGCTGGTAATTTTGAGATCTTATAGCAATCCAGTGCCCGCATTTTTCATCACATATTCCAAAACATCATCTGATACGGATGTTTCATAATCACGAGAATCTATTATACGCTCTCGTTTATTCCTAAGATTCTTAAGTTTTTCTCTCTGTTTATCGATCTTTTGAGAAAGCTGACTAATCTTTTGTTCTACCTTCTTCAACTCCTTAAGGGTCCTGTACACAGCGCTCTTCCGATTGATTTCAATGCTAGTTTCATAATTACGAGCATGCACTATTTTCTGCAAATGACTAAAGACAAAATCAATTTGAAACCCTCCAAGCTGCGCCATTTTAAGGTAAAGCCACCATTTGCAAATTAAGTTGTCGTTGACGTCCAGAATTATAGTTTTGCACATGCTCCGCACAACCGTACAGATCAAGGAAAGGAGAAAAGTTTTAATTGCCCTTTCAGTAAAAGCGCAATTGTTAGTGATATCACCATATTTGGCAAGCAACTTTTTGAGAACTGGGGCCAACTTCTGTGAGATCATATAATCCCCAACACAGACAACCTTATGCTCCCTGTTTAAGATATCGTTCATATCATCAGAATCTGTCACTGGTGTACTCCCAAGCCATGCTATAAAAGGTCCGAAGGCTTCATCTGAGTGAGGGACAATTTCTAAAATGGCAACATTATCTTCAGTGCAACCCTCCTTCATTTTCAACAAAAACTCCCGAAATTCCCTCAAGAGATCTTGAAGTTCATCTCTCTTTTTTTCTGCCAAAATCTCAAATAACTTACTCCAGGTTAAGCCTTTTCTGACCACCTTATCCCTATTCTCTCTGTATTTGATAGTTCTCAATGAGACATCTCCACGCCATCCCTTCAGACAATTGATTACCTATCAAGCAAAACCAAATTAGTAAGAAAGATTATAAATTCAAACGGTTTTGAGATTATTAATATACGTGTAATCGCTAAATTAACTATTTAATAAATCAAACTTATTGATTTTAGTAGCGAGTGCTGCAATAATCTTGTTCGAAAACTGACCACAATGAGACTTAATACATACGATCTCATAAGTTGTTTTATGTTTCAAAGTTTTAGTAAGCGTACCTCAAAAGTTGCGCAGTTGAATTCTGATATAAAGTTGCATTCTGCACAATAATAAACACATTCTCGAGCATCTCTATGTTCTTCACAAACATCACAAATTTGGCTATCGTAGTTATCATCGACAAAACTATCCATTAGGCAGAGATGATGATCCTGGTGGCTCTTATGTCTAATAGTTTCTGGTAAAGGTGAACACCAGAGATGGATGTTGAAGTTGCAAATCACACAACGTAAATAGGAGACATCCGAAGAGGTAAAACTGCAAGCTATGCATTTTGGTATGCCATATAGCTTCTCAAAGAAAGTAAGAATGTGCCCATGACCTATATATTCGATTGAAGGTTGTAGTGAAGCGCAGTCAAGATCCAAGTCAAAGTCACAATCATTGCAACGGTAAGTGAAGCCAAAGCAATGTTTGTAGCAAGCACTGCATTCGCGTTCTTTTCTAGAATAAGGTTCTGGGAGAACGAGAGAATGTTTGTGGAAGGGATGTTCGATCTCTCTTGGCAGTTTACCGCATGATTCGTGGAGATAAAGTTCGCAGGGCTCACAACCATATACTGCTCCCTCGATAAGTTTCTCACATGCATAGCAAAGAACATCATCATTCTTGATCTTGTCTTTCAGGGGAAACAAGAAATGTTGATGGCTGAAATGTCTCAATTTCTCTCTCTCAATTAATTGTACCTCAGTGACCACACAACTTGCGTGAGCAGAATAGTCACATAAAGTACAACAATAAAAGGGATGCTCTGGATTTCTTTCTTTGCTGCAGGCGTCACAAACCTGTGGATCACAACCAGAATCATCATCCACGAGTACCGTTTTAGTACTGAGGGAGAGAGGATGTTTGTGATGTTTATCCATAACCGTTGGTGGTAATGACACTGGGCCACACTGGACGTGAAAATTAATGTTACATCCCACACAACGGACATAGAAAGTACCCTGAATTTCCACACCACACGCTTCACATTCACCTTGGTTGGACATATTCTCTACTAGAATAAGAAGATGCTCATGACCTTCGTACTTTATGTTTGGCTTCAGAGATGCACATTCAAGATGCAAGTCAAAATTACAGTTATTGCATGTATAGCACATGGAGCTCTTAATTTTTTGGCCACAGGCATCACGCCATTTTGTCAAGGAAGAGGTTTGGAGTGTCAAGCAATGGAGTTGATGAAATGAGTGTTGGATTTCTTGGGGCAAATCAAAACACGAGTTGTGCATATAAAACTCACATGGGACACAACCATAGCATGGACCGTGGATCTTTTTGTTGCATATCCTACAATCCACAATGCCCAACTCCAGGAGGGCTAAGTTATGTCGGTGACTAAAATGTTTGACTTGTTCTCTACCTTCGTGGTATTTGATGAGCTTTGCAGCACATTCGAAATGAATTTGGAAATTGCACTTGTTACAGCAGAATTTACAGCGTTCGGAGAATCCACCTTTTTTATCACAAAAATGACACAATTCCAAGTCGTATGATAATTCTTCAAATCCTTCTGTAAGGTGGAGAGAGTTATGTGGGTGATAGGAGATTTGAATCTCCTGGGGCAATTCGACACATGATTTGTGGAAGAGAGGAGATTTGGGCCAACATAATTTGCAAATATAGAAACTATCTGAGGGGGTTTCATTGCAAGCAATGCATCGGTCGGGATAAAACCCACAGTTGCTACAAGTGTAGGATTCACCAGAGAAAGGGCTTCCACATCCATGACAGACAATTTCACCATCACTAATCTCACATAGTGTTAATAGATGCTCGTGAAGGAAATAGTTTTCCATCCTTTCTCCTTCCACTGCTTGTCTCCCTGAAATATGTATTTGACATTTTTGTTAAAAAAAAAATTAGTAACATTTTCATATGTACTTTTGCTGACTGCAGTCATATATACTTCATATATTAGATGGTTCTACTACTACAAATGTCATACCCTGTATTATTTCTTGAATAAATTAAAACAGAATTCACAGATTTGCAGAGTAAGGGTACTTTTATGTAATGCTAAATATTATTACCTTCATCACCAGCCTCGGAAAATGTCCTTGTCGTAAGAGAAAGTAGTACCTATCAAGCAACAAGAACTCGTGTAAGATTAAGCATTTATGACGTCGAGATGGACCATTCATTAAACGAAATCAAGATGACGCTTTATATATAGTATCGTAGCGTAATCAAGATTAAATGTTTGAAAACCAAACTCAGTAAGACAGTCACATATTTGAAATACATTTTCTGAAGTTTTTAAGGATTACTTGCTTTATAGATCTTCCCAAAATCAAATATAAAGGACATACCTCAGAAATCACGCATTGGAAATCTAATACAAAGCCACATTCTGCACAGCAATAAACACATCCTCGAGTATCTATTTTTGTGCGGCAAACATCGCAACGGTATTCATTGTGTTCATGTTCAACAAAACCATCAAAACCATCCTTGAGGCGGAGGGTATGTGCGTGACTTCCATGTGTAATAGCTTTGGGTATTATAGACTCGATTTCAAGGTCAAAGTTGCATCTCACGCAGCGGAAACAGGAGGGTCCCCGAGAGGAAATTTCGGTGTTGGCTGTGCTTTTCTGGATGTCGTATAACTTGTTGATGAAGGTAAGAAGATGCTTATGACCTCCAAATTTTATTGAAGGCCGTAGTGCAGCGCAATCTAAATCCAAATAAAAGTTGCAATACTGTTGACATTCGTAGGTGAAGCCATCTCAATTCTTACGACAAGCATGGCATGAAATTCCATTTCCTTTCGGAGTATTCTGAAGAATGAGAGAATGTTGGTGGAAGGGATGATGCATCTCTTTAGGTAACTCAGAGCATGATTTGTGAAGATAAAATTGGCAGGGATCGCAACCATATACTGTGCTGTTGATATGATCTTTCTGCAGGCATGCCTGGCAAAAGGTTTCACCATTTTCCTCCTTGTGATCACGGAGATACAATGTATGCTTGTGGCTAAAATGTCTCAGCTTCTCTCTCCTTTCGAGTTGTATCTCAGTGATAACACAACTCACATGAGCAGAGTAATCACAATCAGCACAAGAGTAGAAGGGAAGTTCGTGGTTTATTTCTTTTTCGCAGGCGCCACAATGAAGTGGATGTCCAGAATCAGCTTCAGAATCATCTTTGACAAGCTTTGTTTCATTGTTAAGGATGAGAGGATGCGGGTGATGTTTAGGCTCATTCGTGGTCGGTGGTAACGGGAAAGGGCCACATTTGATGTGAAAATTGAGGCGACAGGGGACACATCGGACAAAGAAAGTACCCTCAATTTTGAAACCGCATTCTTGGCAATCACTTTTGTCATATATATTCTCTACTAGAATGAGAGGATAATCATGACCTTCATACTTCACTTTTGGCTTCATAGATGCGCATTTAAGATGCAAGTCAAAGTCACACTCACTGCATCTATAGAGGAGACTTCCGTTGATGCGGAAGCGGCAGGCATCACAATCCGGAAGAATTAGGAACGCCGAAAAAGTCAGCGTATAGAGGTTGTCGGAGTGTCAAAGAATGGCGATGAAAAGGGTGTTGGATTTCTCTCAATAAATCACCAGATAAGTCGTAGATATTAAACTCGTCCCCTGTGTCTGTGTTTTCAGCTGATTGATCTTCAGGGTAATTAATCTCCATCTCTCTCTCGGTTTTCCTTGATCACTCTCTCTTTGTGTTTCTTTTGTTCTAATTACCTCTTCGGTCTCTGTCCCTCCTGCATGTGTAGATATACTTGCACTGGGATCGAATCAGAAGCATCCAATATTTCCTCAGAAAATTAATATATAATATGGATATATCCATATATATTGTCTAATGTTACAGTCATCTTTTCACGAAAATTAATATGTTCTACCGCCAATATTGACACTAGTGTTTTTGAATAATCAAAAGACGACTTTGCTTACTTGCCCAAACAAACTCCACCTACTCAACCTTTGGATCGATGTTTTTTGTCACGACATTTTCATTAATTAATATTTTCTTTTATAAAATCTGAGAAAATCTTTCTCAAATAACTGTCCTGTGATGATGAGTACGTAATTTATCTAGTGAATGATATTAACTCATTATTATTAAATTATAGAGTTGACATGATGCTGTAAATCGATATATATATAAAAAAAGGCAAATTTAGATCCTTTGTTTTATAAGGTATGAAGTGCTTACCAAAACATAGAAGTTTAGCCCTTTTATTATTTTCAAAGACTTGAGGAATTATAAAATAGGATTCTTTTTCTAAATTTGATTATCATATTTAATTAGGGTCGGTCGGATTAAAGACAGTAATTTGAGTTGCGATATTTTATTAGGTGGAAGGTCTTGGCCAGTAATGGAAGTATTAATTAGCAAATTAATATTAATTTTAAAAGACAAGTGGTGTTAAAATATGTATAATTAATAAATAACCATATGCATGTCTAAAGTAGGAGGAAGAAGGAAAAGTTATAAGATGGATAGTGAACAAACCTATACAATCGCAAAAGAACGGTAGATCTGAAGTTGACAGGTGCCAATTATAATTTAATAAATTGAAGAATTAGTAACACCATAATTGATTAATAAATTTATTATTATTACTGACTACGAATTATATATGATATTGTCCTACTATATTGAGCTTGAAGACATTTTCCACAAGATAATGTTCCTTAATTGGTTGTTGCAACTTCGTTTCCAGAGTGCTTATATGATTTTATATTCACATTCACATTCATATACAGTAAATGTTAGGTAGTGATTGATTTTACTGCCCAATGAAGACATTGACAATTATTAGAATACTTTATCATAAAATATATCTGTTGATAAAACCAATTGTTGCTCATAACTTCTTCTCGCTTCCTTCTTCTCATTCATTCATAACCCGAGCTTGGAGAAGTAAGAGATAAGAGGATCCTATGGAAAATGTGGTAAAAAATCTGTAATAGAATCTGAGCACAATGACTGAATTGATTATCTTCATGCATAAGGATACTAGATTATCTAGTATAAAAGATTGAAAAATCATCACAAACCTCTTTTTTTTCTTTTCTATTTCAATTTCTTGATTATTATAGATGATTTTTTAACTTTACATGGAAAAACTTATCCCTCAATGTGAGTGAGAGTAAAAAATTACAGTTGAAAATAATTTTTACTATTATCAAATAAGAAGTATAAGAGTCTTCCTGTAACACCCCAAATTTTGTCTCGATAGGACAAAAATTAGAATACAATCCATCCTCAAATTACATCAACTTTAATATTACAAATAAAATAAAAAACCTCCAAATACATTGTAAAACCTCAAAGTTTAACAAATATTTATTAGAACTTAAGCCAAGATATAACCTCAATGCAAAATGTTCTTTATTACAAATATCAAATATTAAATCTTCAAAACTGTCTATGACACAGACGGGATAGCGGGGTGGGATAAAAGCACCTTGTCGAATGCTGAATCTCGTTCGGTTCTTTGACGCAGTGGGTTAGATAAATGTTCTAACGGACATGATTAGATGTCGTTCTAACCTTAATGGCTCGAAACACGAGTGTCAAGATAATAATCCCATAAAGGATAAAATCAAAGGGGAATATTTTATTCAATGAAAGATTGCTTCAAATAATAACATAAAGTCTCTATATATAATAAAGAAAACTTAGTATTACAAGTTAACTCAAATAAAAAAATATAACTCCTACATAAATAAGAAAACTAAGAATTAAATAATAAATTAAATTGGTAACAATAAAAGACTCCCTAAACTAATTAAATTCTTAAAATTGTCCTATATCAGATTCCCCATCTCTTAAAGAAAACTCGTCCTCGAGTTTTATCTGATGGATGAAACTTGTAGTGTAATAGTAATTCATCTTGTGACTTAAAAGAATAACTCTTCTCAGCAAACTTTCTTGAAACTCGGAAGAACCTAAATTTTTTTCTTTTCTTATACTTGTTAGTAACTCTTCTGAAATATACATATATGTAATAACAAACCACTTTCATACTTCTCATAACTCTTCCCATATCTTGTTCGATGTACTCACTAACTAAATTTGTCTTCGTAGCCAAATCTTTCTCAAGGATAACCGTTTCATCTTCAATAGAACCATGTCAATAATAGGCGGGTCTTCGACTTGAATTTCTTGTATATGCTTAATCACATTATTAAATTTTAAATTAAGATCACATGAAACCTCTTCTTGTACAATTTTTGGCACGTCATCAATTTTCTTTTCAGGCACATCTTCAGTCATTATCTCATAGTCAATTTTAGTCATATTATCAGATATCTTGTTAGCTACATTGTCAACAACATTTCGAATAATTCTGTCAAAGTCAAACTTTAGTTGTTCTTCGATTCTTTTGGCTAAAAGGATGGCATATGATAGTGTATGAATAATATATGACGACATTCGATCTCTTATATCGGCTTGGAGTCCTTCTAAAAATTTCTCAACTAAACACTTTTCACTTTCATAAAAAAAAGAATGTTCATAAAAATTCTCAAACTCTATAGCATAGGAATGAATAAATCTCATACCTTGATGTATCAAACAATAATCAAGAAGAATGAATCGTGATCTCATCAGTTGCTTCATCTGATTCCATGATCGAACTTTGTCTTCTTGGCTTGCAAGTCTTGACAAAATTGTCCTACATCAGTCTAGCTCAAAATGTCTATCAATTCTTTATACTCACCTTAATCTGCAAAATATTAATGACGAGGGATGAGCCGCCTACTCGGTAAGTAAATTTATACACAAAATTGTAAATAAATAGCCCAGAAAATATTTATTTGTTCATGAACATTAATTAAAGAATAAAAGATATTATAATAAATCAAACACTTGTTTTAGCATAAACATTTAACATGTAAGCATGAATATCACATTTAGTAAACCAAAACACCATAGAATTTATAACATTTAACAAAATATGCAATAACACATTTAATAATAGATTTAGCTTATGTTTAATAACTTCACCAGTACCTTAGTATCTCATTTATAACAATACAATACATTCGTACCTCAGAAATCCGGTCATTAACAGTCAATAAGTGCACATACAGTTAACCAGCTAACCAGTCGGTAATAATAACAATAACAATTTCTATAGACAATGAGCTAAATATTAATTATTAAATATGATTTTTCATGTACAATAGGTTCAATAATGTTTATTTCTTATATTCAATTTGTGCAATACATTTAATGCTTTATATGAAATAGTACAACTAAATTTTATTTGTTTTTTTTTAAAACTAGTACTTGAATAAAATAAATTTTTATAGCTACTTAAGACAGAAAGTTTTGATAGGAAAATAACGCACATTATAGTTTAATAAATAAACAACTTAAGTAAAAATAATTTTTTACAATGTACGCTATAATATATATTTAGAAAAATAAACATTAGTATCATTTAAGAAGCAATAATTGAGGAGAAAGGATAAAATTTTTACTTGTAAACTTATTAACATAAACCAAGTTTATTTTGCTTTAAACAAAGAAAATAATATAAATTAAGAAAATTTAGATTTTATTTTTATAAAGACAACCAAACTTAACAAAAATAATGCTTAAAACAATTCCATTTCTTATAATCAAATTCATGCTTACAATTGTCATCAATAATTTTAAGCACTTGATTACAATAAATCATGTATAAATCTACTTACCTTAAATCAATGGTAAGCCAATAAAATCTCTCTATGCTCAATAATAAATCACCCCTTCCTATAACCTCATCATAATAACAAGTAAACCTATATTAATATTTTTCCTAGAACATATATATTATTTCTTAAAAGTCTTGACTTTTTAATAAATACTACTAGCACAATCTATAAAACAATACATAGAAAAACATACCCGAATTAGTTAAACTTCTAGGAATCTTCTTCTACCAAAGCTTGAAAATATAGAAATTTTAGAGGGGAAACTTTTTAAAGAGTGTCTCGTGAATTTGTAAAGTGAACTTATGGTATGAAGTGAGATATTACCACCTATTTATAGCCAAAATTTGGCTTTCAAATTCAAAAATTGATAAACTTAAATCCAACTTTCAAAATAAAATGAAACCAATCTATCATAATCATAAATCTAATCCAAATTTTAAATTCAAAATTAAAATTATTATCCATCTTATTCACTTTAACCAAAATCCTATTTTCAAATTTTGAAAAGTAAACTAATCTTTCATTTCTTTTTACTATATAAGGACATGGTATTACACTTCCACAAGATTACAATATTATAAACAAATAAAGACTCAACCACAAAGTGAGAGCTAAGGAAAAACCTTATCAAATACACTAATAGATACAACACAAAAATAAAAGAGCCAAAATAAGATTGCAAAAAATTCTAAAAACTAGAGCTGCTATAAACGTCAATTATAGATGTGCTAGAGAGCTCTAAAGGACAATCACACAAATTGAATAAAAAACTATGCGTGTAGAATCGCCACGTAAAATGTGAGCCAAAATAGAGTTGAAATCGCCACCTGATTGTTAGCTTGATGAAAACTGCACAGGACTAAAATTTTTTGAAAAAAAAAACTTTCTTTCCTCTCACAGCTATCATACCTTCTCCATAATGTGTGTGAACATAGTAGTCACATTTAGTATAACAGTAAAAAGGATGCTCTGGATTTGTTTCTTTGTTGTAAAGGTCACAGAAATCATTATTGACAAGTGTTTTGGTAGTAAGGGTGAGAGAATATTCGTGATGTTCATTTTAGTGTATCGAAAATGAATATGGAAATTGCACTTGTCGCAACAGAACTTATAGAATACATGTTCTTTGTTATTATCACAAAAATGACAACGGTTCTACCTATTACTCTCACCTACGAATACTTCTTCAAGGTAGAGAGAGTGATGTGGATGAAAGGATATTTGAATCTCTTGCTTTTGAGAAAATTCAACACATGATTTATGGAAGAAAGAAGATTTGAGCCAACAACATTTGCAGATATAGAAACTACTCGAGGGTATTTGTTGCAAGCATCATATGGTTTGAGATCAACTTGACAATTACTGCAGCTATAGCGTTTACCCAAGAAAGGGCTCTTACAACCAAGGCAAAGGCTTTTAGAGAGTGTTAATAGATGCTCGTGCAGGAAATAATTATTAATCATTATTTCTCTCATTTTTCTTTCTCTTCTTACTGAGAGTACTGTCCCTAAAATTCGTATGTATTTGCAATTCCATTAAAAGTTGTATATCAATGTGATATATGAAAAATGTTTATAGTCGTAGTAATATAAGTCACACATGTACTGTGACCCTTAATTATATTATTTTGTGTTGAGCTGGCAAGGGAGGTGAGCTATATTGCAGCTCCCTCAATCAGTTGTAGGATGTGAAGTTTGTTAATGAAAATTGATTCCTTTTCTATCTAGTTTCTCTCTTCCCCTCTAAATTCTTCTTTCTTCTTCTCCAACTTTCTCAGGTATCATTTGGTATTAGAGCAATTCGAATCCTCATTCTTCCTTTTAGCTCCCGTCAAATCTAAATGTCATTCACCATGTCTGTTGCGAATAATACACATTCTCAAAAAATGAAAAAGCTTGAGGAGAGCATCAGAAATATAGTGAAGGGAATGTTGCTTGAAAACAACAAGCAACAAGAGCAAACCATCGCAAAAATGATGAACAAGCAGTAAAACTTCATGTTGAGTAAGCTATAAAAATTTTTAACCTTAGTACAACTAACCTAAGGCCAATCCTCTTCTTTACCTGGAAGTTCAAACAACCATAATATCCTTACTAATCTACCCTATAGCCTAGAGAATCAAACTAACCCACCACCTTCATTTGTTGATTTAAGCCAAGATAACTAAAGAACCCAAAATAGTAGCTATCAGCTCGCCATTTGATTCACTAAGATCGAGTTTCCCAAATTTGACGGTATAGATCTTGAGGAATGGTTGTTAAAATGCGATTGATTTTTCTAAATTGATTTTACTTTTGCTAATGCTAAGATTAAGCTTGTTGCCATTCATATGCAGGGCAGGGCTCTTTACTAGCACTGGTCATTTCTCAAAAATAGGAACAAGATCGACGAACCACCTTGAGAAGAGTTCATGGAGGCTTTTAAGGGTAGATTTAGTGAAAGAATCTATGAAAATCCTATGGCGGATTTAAAGGGATTAACACAAACTGGGTCTCTGTAAGAGTATTTGGAGGAATTTGATGTCTTGTCCCATAAGGTTACATTGTTAGAGGAATATGCTTTCGGTTGTTTCTTTAGTGGCCTCAGAGATGAGGTACGCATTCCATTAAGAATGTTTGGACCAAAAACACTGCAACAAGCCTATGTTCTCACTCGAATACAGGAATCTTATCTCATGGCAACCATAACGAGTAAGTTTTACTACAATAAACCATCAACTCCTACCTTCTCAACCCAAGGAGCAACCCAAAACAAATCTCCGTTACCACCATTGTTATCGACCCCGCTACTTTCACTAATCCAAATAACTCATTACCTAATCATCCAACCGCCAAATCACAACTAAACAACAATGCTAAACAACTCTATATGATAAATTCAAGAGTTCCCAGACTCCAACTGCCAAATCATAACCTTATAGATGCAGAAATAAATGAAAAGAGAGCTAAGAATTTGTGTTTTTAGTATAATGAAAGGTTTACACTTGGTCACCAATATAAGAAGAAATAACTTTATATGACAAATTCAAGAGTTCCCAGATTGTAAGAATGATGAGGAATTTTCATGGGACTACGAAGAACCACCAGACACACCTATAATATCATTCAATGCCATGAGAAGACCCACAGAGAGTGCCCATCAAACTATGAGAATTATGAGTAACTTAAAGAGAAAGCCCATACATATTCTCATAGACTCAGGAAGTACTCTGAATTTCCTTGATATGGCTTTAGGAAAAGGGTTAGGTTGTTCCCTAAAACTCATTGACCCAGTGTACATCACGGTGGCTAAAAGACAGAAAGTCACATACACACATTTGTATGAGCAATTCAGATGGGAGATATAAGGGTAATGTTTCATTGCTGACTTCTTGGTAATGCCGTTGGGGGGTTGTGAAATGGTACTGGGAATACAATGGTTATCTACTTTGGGAGATATAACTTGAAATTTCAAATCATTAACAATGTCCTTTCGAATTGGGGACAGTGTCTATCAGTTGCAGGGCATCATTACCACTTTTGTTAAGTTGATTTCTCAAAGCAACTTGCTCAAGTTAATATAGCATAGTCCAACAACTGTTTATATAGCACAAATTCAGGCAGCTCTAACTGTTCCTCATTCTATGTCACGACAACCTATACAGGAAGACACTAATATTATGGGAAATAACCTTAAACTTATCGAGCTATTGATTGAATTTTAATTCTTGTTTGAAAACCCTCACCAACTACCACCATATAAGGTTCTTGACTATATAATACCTTTATTGAAGGTGTTAATCCTATGAATGTTAGACCTTATAAGCATTCTCCATTATAGAAAGATGTGATAAAGAAAATGGTTCAAGGGTTATTAGACAATGGTCCTATACAGCACAGTGTTAGTCCTTACTCTTCCCCTGTGTTTTTAGTAAAGAAAAAGGATAATAACTGAAGGATGTATATTAATTATAGAGCACTCAATAGTAAAACCATCAAAGATAAATTCCCAATGCCCATTATAGAGGAGTTACTGGATGAGTTGTATGGAGCTGTCATTTACTCTAAAATTGACCTTACCTCTAGATATCATCAAATTAGGATGTATGCTCCTGACATCCATAAAACAACATTTAGAACACATAAAGGGCACTATGAGTTCACTATCATGCACTTTGGGTTAATCAATGCATCCTCTACTTTTCAAAGTTTGATGAATGACATTTTCAAGCCTTACCTTTGAAAGTTTGTACTTGTTTTCTTTGATGATATATTGGTGTACAACAGAGATTTGCAGCATTTAAGAGCTATGTTCCTTAAACTCCAAGAGCTGTGTTCCTTAAACTCCAAGAGCATCCTATTCGCTAAGAGGAGTAAATATATCTTTGGTAGCCCTTCTATGGAATATTTAGGCCACATTATCAGCAGTGGTGAAGTTTCTATTGATCCAAAAAAATAAAAGTTGTATCTAACTAGCTAGTACCAGCTAATGTCAAACAACTAACATCAACATGGATTTCATTGAGGGATTACCGAAGTTAAATGGTAAGAAAGTGATGATGGTGGTTGTGGATAAGCTCAGTAAATATGCTTATTTTTTGGCCTTAAGTCATCCTTATATTGCTTCTACTGTTGTACAACTTTTCTTAGTTAACATTTTGCACGAGTTGCTGTCATTTATTGTTAGTGATAGAGATCTAATTTTTATCAGCTTTTTCTGGAATAAATTGTTCAGGCTACAAGGAGTAGAGTTACTCAGGGCAACCGCATACCATCCACAGATAGATGGGAAAACTGAAGTTGTCAACAGGTGCCTACTACCATTTTGCCACTCACACTACTCCATTTGAAATTGTGTATGGCATCCCACCTCCTCTACATATTCCTTACTTCTCTAGTTACTTCCTAATTGTAGCAGTAGATCAATGCCTTAAAGATAGGGAACTTGCCTTACAGATTATGAAATTTCACTTGAATAGAGCCCAAAATTGCATGAAACAACAAGCTGACTCCCATCTCACCAAGAGGACCTTTAACATTAATGATTGGGTTTATGTTAAGTTACAACCATATAGACAATAGAGTGTAGCCAACATAACCAATCACAAACTCTCTCCTCTTTACTTTGGTCCATTTTACATTGAAGAAAAAATAGGTACAGTGGCTTACAAACTTAGATTACCAGCTGATTCTAGCATACATCTTGTATTCCATGTCTCTTAGCTAAAAAAGACGACTCCTTATAACGTTACTCCATCACTCAACTTGCCAATTTCTCCTGCTTTTTTGCCAGTATCATGTGCTATTCTTGATCGAAAAATGGTTAAAAGAGGAAATCAAGCTGCCACTAAAGTTTTAATTTAGTGGTCAGATCGAACTCCAAATGAGACTACTTAGGAATTTCTCTTCGACATTGAGCAACGCTTCCCTCAAGTTAACCTTGTAGACAAGGTTCTTTAAGGAGGTAGGATTGATATATGAAAAATGTTTACTGCCATAGTAATATAAGTCACATATGTACTGTGACCCTTAATTCTGTTATTTTGTGTTGAGCCGGCAGAGAGAGGTTAGCTATATTACAGCTCTTTCAACCCGTTATAAGACGTGAAGTTTGTTAATGAAAATTGATTCCTTCTTTGTCTAATTTCCTTCTTCCCCTCTAGATTCTTCTTTCTTCTTCTCTAACTTTCTCAGGTATCACAATGATATAGGAAAAGTTATATGTGATGATAACCTAATTTTCTAGAGAAATTGAATTGGAAGAAATTCGTCAATTTCTTTCTGCTCTCTAGTATGTCTTTCTTCTGTTAATTGCCTTGTTTCATTCATTATTAATATAATTGTAGCGGAAATGAGACCTTTAATTTTCTGAAATGCTAACATTATCTTCATAACCAGCAGCAGCGTCACATAATACAGTCTTTCCCTTTAGAGAATCCATAACGTACCTGTCAAGCAACAAGGTCGGATAGTAACTTTAAGCATTAATGCTAATTATGATAAGAAACAGAATATTGTTAGCCTTAATTAAGAAGATTCAATTAATAAATATTCTGAAAGTCTGGTAATTGATAATTGATAGTTATACATATGTTATAATTTCCGAAGATATCTGGAGGTAATATATATACCTCCGAGATCACGCCCCCCCAATATGTTATGAAGTGACATTCTGCACAATAATAGACAATAGTTTCCTCAGTGTCCAACTTTGTCTTGCAAACATCGCAATGATACTCCCAACCTTGCAGGTTAAGTTCACCAATACCAGCCTTCAGAGTGAGGCAATGTTGATGACATGTATGTTTAATAGTGTCTAATAATGCGTAACAAAAGAGGTGGATATTGAAGTTGCATCTCACACAGCGTAGAAAAGGGTAATTAGGAGAGGGAATGGGACAGTTGCTTTCTTCGCATCCCAATTTGTCGTATGATTTCTTGAAATAAGTAAGCATGTGCTCATGATCTTTACAGTTTATTGAAGGTCGTAGTGAAGCACAATCAAGATCCAGATTGAAGTCACAAATATCGCAACGGTAGACGAAGCCATAACAAAGGTTGTGACAAGCACTGCATTCGCGTTCTTTCTCGGAGTAAGGTTTCGAAAGTCTGAGAGTATGTTCGTGGAAGGTGTTATGAGAATGAAAATGTAAGAAATGTGTTTGCATTTTTTGTCTCAATTTGTACAATTTACATGTATTTATAGTTTACAATATGTCAATAAATAAAATAGACATTCCATTACCCATACCCGACACACCTAACTCATTCCATATTTACCCATAATTCTATCCACCAAAATACACAATAATGTAAAGGAAAATAATAAACAATGTAAAATAGACAAATAATGTAAAGGAAAACAATAAACAATGTAAAGGACACAATATTCTAACAGAAGGGATGTTGCCTCTCTCTTGGCAACTCCGCACATGATTTGTGGAGATAAAGTGAGCAGGGTTTGCAACCGTATGCCGAGCCTTGGATACCTTTCTCGCATGCATAGCAGACAACATCATCGTCGTTCTTGTCCTTTTCATAGAGAATCAACTGATCCTGGTGACTGAAATGTTTTAAGTTCTCCCTCCTTTCCTCATTGGCCACATGTACCTCATTGATCACACAACGTACATGGGCGGAGTAGTCACATTCAGAACAATAGTAGGCGAAATGCTCTGGGATTATATCTTTATT
This sequence comes from Melia azedarach, assembly GCA_028052125.1. NCBI lineage: Eukaryota > Viridiplantae > Streptophyta > Magnoliopsida > Sapindales > Meliaceae > Melia > Melia azedarach. The sequence goes on along the minus strand of CM051401.1, from coordinate 4,870,790 downwards.
GCAGGCGGCACAGTTCAGACTCAACCTTTTTTAGTGTTCTAGCAGTGATCAGGTTGAGAGGATGTACGGGATGCATATCCACAATAGTTGGTGGCAGCTGGTGAGGGCAATGGCCACACCGGACATGGAAATTGATTTTACACTTTACACAACGAAGAAAGAAAGTACCATTAATTTCACCAACACATGCTTTACAGTCACTTTTATGGGACTTATTCTCAGCCAAGCTAAGAAGATGCTCAAAACCTTCATACTTATTCATCATAGACACGCATTCGGGATGCAAGTCAAAGTCACACTGTTTACATCGATAGCTGAATCCTTCAATTATCATGCTACAGGCATTGAAGCGATGTTTTTTCCACCATTTATTTCTTGGTATCTGGAATATAAAACATGGTCGGGATGAAAAGGATGTTGAATTCCTGGATGCAATTCAGCACATGATTTATGGAGATAAAACTTACATGGGGCACAGGCATATCTTGGACCACGAATTTTCTTGCTGCATATACGGCAACTCTCATCACTCACCTCCAGGAGTGTGATACCCGAAGATTTATTAGTATATCTATGTATTTATAAATCAGAAAGTAAATATATTTATTAGAAATAAATTATCTAATTATGGGTAAATAAGTTTTTAATTTCAAAAGAATTGAATTTTAGAGTAATATAAATTTTGTTGTGGGTAAAAAATATAATAAAAATAATTGAAGGGTTAAATTGTTATTAAGAAATTAAATTTATTATATTTGTGGCGGTGGAAAGATTAAATTGAAATATAATAATAATAATATAATGCAATTGAGAGGCGGTGGTTATGTATATATATAAAGAATCATGCTTTCATTAATTTGAAAGCTTCGGCAGAAAGCAGAAAGAAAGGAAGAAAGAAAGAAAGGAAAAAAATAAAATAAAATAAAAGGTTCGTTTTAAATTTATATTTTAGATGATTCGCCTTCTGTTTTAAGAATTATAAATGATTTCAGATGATTTAATTGTAGAAATATAATTGTTAGTATATATATATATGCAGATGTTTACGTACATACATTTTTAGATAACTAAGTTTGAATTATTAAATAATTACGTGTTATTATTGTTAAATTGATACTAGGGAGTGATTCAGAGGGGAACAAACAGTCAGCAGAAGTGTAGAAATAATCGTTTAATATTCAGGTAGGTATTTATATGTATTTGGGAGATTTTAGTTTTAAAACTGAAAAGTAGGGTATTTTATTACGTTAAATGTTTTGATAAATGTTTATGAAATTCCTAAATTATTACGTGTTGATCCAATTGATTGTTTTTCGAATCAGATTTGAAGAATAATTTTTATATGAATGTCATATTTATAAATACAGTGAGAAAATTGTGTCAGCACGTGTTGTGATTTTATAAATGAATTATTTGTATGGATATATTGTGAAATAAATGGAAAAATGAAAACGTGATGGCCATGGTTGTTGTTATGATATGGCACCGATGTTTGGGGCGACGGTCCCTCGGAATAATGCCCGTAAAGTACGTTGGGGCGACGGTCCCTCGGAATAATGCCCGTAAAGTACGTTGGCCAGTTTTTGGGGCGGCGGTCCTTCGGAATAATGCCCGTAAAGTACGCAAGAGTAAAAATTAGTGGAAATTATTTTAAATGATGGAATGAATGTGTTTTTTTTTTGTAATTTTTGTGAATACTGTGATTGAAATGTTGTTTTGGTTTTCGTTAAGCTTACTGTTTGAAATCGAATGGTGTTTTATATATGTATAAATTTGTTTATTGTAAAGTTCTTAAAAACTACCTTTATGTATAAATATCTACTGGGCATTAGCTCACCCCTACTTTTCAGGTTCCTAGGCAATGCTGGAGATGTTGTATATAGAAGACAAGGATACTCCAGAACAAGAGTTTTACCACTTTGAAAACTATATGTAATGATAGATGCTGGAGCTTATAGTGTCTGGCTTTGATGCACTTTTGTATGTGTGTATTTGAATTTTAGAAATCTTAAAATTAGTTATGTTTTTTTTAGATAATGAAATGAAGCAGTTGGTGTTGAATACTATTGGGAGTGTTTAGAATAAAATCTTAAAGTTACAGGTTTATATATTTTGGCATACAATTATTATAGAGGAAATTCTGCCAAAATCTCTTGATAGAATTAAAGATGCTTCAAACTGAATTAAGAATAATAACCTCCCTAGAAGAATGATTGTGTTTTGAAAGTTTAAAATTTTTCGTAGTACCCTAGTTCGGCGCCACTTTCGTAATGCCGAAATCGGGGTGTTACAAAGTTGGTATCAGAGCTTTAGGTTAAGATTCTGTAGACACCTCTTATGATTGTGAGACAGTCTTAAAGATATTTTAGTTTATTGTTACCTATACTCAACTAGTCTATATGAATTTATAATTTTATTGTTATTTGGTTTTGTAGTATGAGGAGAACCAAATACGACAGGTGGACTTGTGTGAATAGAAATGAGCAATGCATATTAGGTGGTGTTCTTGTGAAGGATGTGCGAAGGATGTATACTAATAGGATGAATGAAAGGCTAGCAGGGACAATTTTACGTTATTCAGATACTGATCCAGGTCCACGCACTTCTGAAGACGTTAAGAATGAGGCATTAATGGGTTTAAAGGTCTACGGGAAGGGAGTGAATCAGAATAAACTCGTGACACGACGTTTATTCTATACTAGAAGATTTCTAAATACTTATAGGACTGAGAAACAGTGGGTGAAAAAGTTAAAAGGAAGTTTAGCAAGTGAAGTAAGCCCGAGAGGTGGGGAAAGCACGATGGGTGAGACGAGTGAACAGAAATCAGTAATACTAGATCCTTTTCCTGTTAGAATGGAGGAACCTTTTGAGCCTGTTGTTATCGAAGATACTTATGCAAAGTGGTGGTGAGGTGGCGTAGGAAAGATAAATTAGTTAATGACTAACTTGTATGTATATAGTGGTTTTGTGTGTAGTGATATCGAGTAACTCGAGTTTTTGTTATCTTCTGAGTACTCGTGTTGGTTTTGTTGTAAAGAATAAGAAGCTTATATGTATATAAAGTACTTTTGTTTTGTTTGTGTTATAAGATTTATTCAATTCACATTGCTTTGCTTTGATTGTTATGACATGAAATATACTTTTTCAGTATGTCTGATAATAGAGAAACAGAGATGTCCTCTTTACAAAGTGGGGAAGAATTTGGTGAATTCCGCCAAACAATGAGAGAATTTGCTACTGTTCTTCGTGGGATTACCAGTAGTTCACAAAACAGTAATGGAGGTCAGAATATGTCAGCATTGAGTGAATTTAAGAGACTCAATCCTCCAACTTTCAACGGAAGGTGTAGTCCATTAATTGCTGAGGAATGGGTGGAGCAAACTAACCGAATTTTAGATGCTATGCAAGCACCTATAGAGATTTGGGTTAAACTTGCAACATTTCAATTGGTTGAACAAGCAAATCATTGGTGGAATACTGTTAAGATTACAAAACAGGAGGAAGAATGGACATGGGACGCTTTCAAAGAAGCCTTCATGGGTAAATATTTTCCTGAGGTATTTCGAGATGCTATGTTAGATGAATTTATTCATCTAACTCAGGGAAATATGTCAGTGGCACAATATGAGGCTAAGTTTGAGTCATTGAGTCGGTTTGCTACTTCAATGATTTCAAAAGAGAAGGAAAAGACTAAGCGGTTTGTGAAAGGATTAAAGCCGTCACTTCGACATGAACTTATAGTGTTGAACCTTCAAAGCTATTCAGAAGTGGTTGAACGAGCTTTAATGATAGAACAAGATGAGGAAGAGATTAAGCAAACAGTGGAATCAAAGAAGAGAAGATCTGAACAGAACCTTCCTAGGTGGGGAGAAAAGAGACAGATGAAAACTCAGTTTCCTATCCGTGATAGCCAAAGTTTCCGCAAGGTACTAGGTGTATGTTTTGAGTGTGGGCAACAAGGTCATCATCGAAATATGTGCCCTCGTCTAAGGCAAACACAGAGCCAAACAACCAGATCTGTCCAGGGAAGCACCCAAGATGACCAGAGGTTCCGTGTACCTTCAGGTGTGTGTTTTGAATGCGGAGAACATGGCCATTATCGAAATCAGTGTCCACGTCTGATGCAGGTATCGAATCAAATGACTAGTTCTCATCAGCAGAATGCTCAGTCAGTAGCACAACAGCCTCAGCAGAGTAGACAGTCACAACAAAGGAACACTGAGCAATCATCTCAAGGACCTCAAGTATCACAAGGGCGAGGAAGACCTAAAGTTCAGGGTAGAGCCTATGCTATCACCCAGGATGTGGATCAACCAGATCATACTGTGGTAGAAGGTATTTTTCTTCTATTCAATACTTGGGCTAGAATATTATTTGATTCTGGTGCTACACATTCTTTTATTTCAACAAAACTTGTATCTTCCTTGGGTTTGGAAACTGAACCTTTAGAATATGAGTTATCTGTTGAGACGCCTGTTGGAAGTGGGATAAATCTAGATAGGATGTGTCACAACTGTGAAATTGATGTAGGTGATTGTAAAGTCGCATTTGGGTTAGTTGTGATGAAAATGGTGTATTATGATGTAATACTAGGTATGGATTGGTTGTCATCTTTTCATGCTGTTATAGATTGTCAAAGAAAAAGGGTAACTATTAATCTCTCTAGTGGTGAAAGATTTCATATTTTTGGGAGTAGAGGGAATAAACATCATTGTACCTACATTGGGTATAATGAACATAAAGACTACTTAGGATGGGTAGCGAGTGTGATGAGTTATGATACTACTAATTTAGTTACCCCAACTGTCTCAGTAATTGATGAGTTTCAAGATATATTTCCTGATGATTTACCCGGATTGCCCCCTAAGAGAGAAGTAGATTTTACTATTGAGACGTATCCTGGTACGACTCCTATTTCAATAACCCCTCATAGGATGGCACCAGCTGAACTACAGGAGTTAAAGACTCAATTGCAGGAGTTACAAAATAAAGGATTTATCCGACCCAGTACTTCTCCCTGGGGAGCACCAGTTCTATTTGCTAAGAAGAAGGACGGGAGTTTAAGATTGTGTGTGGATTACAGACAATTAAACCGGGTAACAGTGAAGAACAAGTATCCTTTGCCCAGAATTGATGATTTATTTGATCAACTACGGGGTTCTAGATACTTCTCGAAGATTGATTTGAGGTCTGGCTACCACCAGTTGAGGGTTAAAGACAAAGACATCCCAAAGACAGCTTTTCGTACTAGATATGGACATTTTGAGTTTGTAGTGATGCTATTTGGTTTGACAAATGCTCCTGCAGCATTTATGGATTTGATGCATAGAATTTTTCACCCTTACCTTGATAAGTTTGTAGTGGTGTTTGTTGACGATATTTTAATATATTCTAAGTCAGAGGAGGAGCATGAACAACATTTGCGTGCTGCTTTGCAAGTGTTGAGGGAACATCATTTATATGCGAAATGGAGTAAATGTGAATTCTGGATGACTGAAGTTAAATTTCTTGGACATGTGGTCTCTAAAGAAGGCATTTCTGTGGATCCAACTAAAGTAGAGGCAGTGCTTAACTGGAATAGACCTAAAAATGTGTCAGAGATTAGAAGTTTCCTGGGTTTAGCAGGATATTATCGTAGATTTGTAAAAGATTTCTCTCGAAAAGCAGTACCTTTAACTCAGCTGACTAGAAAAGGGGTGAAGTTTGAGTGGAACGATGAACGTGAGCAAGCCTTTATAGAGTTGAAAAATCATTTGACCTCATCCCCAGTTTTAATTATTCCTGAACGTGGTGTAGGATATACAGTTTATTGCGATGTTTCACGTGTGGGTCTTGGCTGTGTTTTAATGCAATTAGGGAGAGTGGTGGCGTATGGTTCACGCCAACTAAAGGCCCATGAACATAATTACCCTACACATGATTTAGAACTGGCTGCCATTGTATTTGCATTAAAGATATGGAGACATTATCTGTATGGTGAAAAATTTGAAGTATTTTCAGATCATAAAAGTCTTCGATACCTTTTTACTCAGAAGGATCTGAATTTGAGGCAGATAAGATGGATGGAGTACCTAGAAGATTATGATTTCACTCTGCAGTATCATCCAGGTAAGGCTAATGTGGTAGCAGATGCTTTGAGTAGGAAATCTCAGGGAATGTTGGCAAGATTTTCATGTTGTAGATGGAAGATGTGTAATGATTTGGAAGATTTTGATCTGAGGACCAATGAATCAGAAAGTCAACCTTTCTTATTTAACCTTGTAGCACAACCTACCATCCTTCAAAAGGTGATTACTGCTCAACAAAGTGATCCTGAAGTTAAATCAGTACGAGCCAAGTTAGAGAGTGGCGAAGTGATGGAGGGGTGGTCTATAGATTCATGTGGCGGTTTAAGGTTTGCTGGAAGACTTTTTGTACCATCATATGAGTCTCTTAGAAAAGATGTGCTTAGTGAGGCTCATAAATCCAAATTTTCCATACATCCTGGTGGTACGAAAATGTATCAAAATTTGCGTAGATGTTTTTGGTGGAATGGGATGAAGAGAGATGTGGGAGAATTTGTAGCTAAGTGTTTGACATGCCAGCAAGTAAAAGCAGAACATCAGAAACCAGCAGGATTACTCCAGCCTCTTTCAGTGGCTGAGTGGAAATGGGAGCACATAACCATGGATTTTGTGAGAGGGTTGCCCAAAACCCGAAAGAATCATGAAAGTGTATGGGTAATTGTGGACAGATTAACAAAATCTGCTCACTTTTTATCTGTCAAATCTACTGATTCTCTGGAAACTCTGAGTAAACTATATGTGCAAGAGATAGTGAGATTGCATGGGGTACCTCTATCAATTGTATCTGATAGAGATACGAGGTTTACATCGCAATTTTGGAGGAGTTTACAGAAAGCTATGGGCACACAGTTGAATTTTAGTACAGCGTATCATCCTCAAACAGATGGTCAATCTGAGAGAATTATCCAAATACTAGAAGATATGCTAAGATTTTGTGCTTTAGATTTCCAAGGTTCTTGGGCTGAACATTTACCTTTAGTTGAATTTTCTTACAATAATAGCTACCAATCAAGTTTGGGGATGGCTCCTTTTGAGGCATTGTATGGTAGACCGTGTCGATCTCCTATATGTTGGGCAGAGATTGGTGAAACTTTACTGGTAGGTCCTGAATTGGTAAAAGAAACTACTGAGAAAGTAAAGATAATTAGACAACGACTTCTTGCTGCTCAAAGTCGCCAAAAGAGTTACGCAGATCATAGAAGGAGACCATTAGAATTTGCAGTGGGTGATCATGTTTTCTTAAAGGTCAAGCCTCATACCAGAATAGCCAGGTTTGGAAAAACTGGGAAACTCGCTCCAAGGTTTATTGGTCCTTTTGAGATTTTGGAACGTGTTGGCCAAGTATCTTATAGGTTAGCTTTACCTCCTCAGTTAGCACAAATTCACGATGTTTTTCATGTTTCAATGCTCAAGAAGTACACACCAGATCCTTCACATGTCTTGGAATGGAAAGACTTGACAATAAATAAGAATGTTTCTTATGAAGAGAGACCTATTCGAATCCTAGATCGTAAAGAACAAGTTCTCCGCAAGAAAATTATTCGACTGGTGAAGGTTTTATGGCAACATCATGGAGTTGAGGAAGCTACGTGGGAGCTTGACGACCGAATGCGATCCCAACATCCAGAGTTATTTCAATCTGGTATGTAAATTTCGAGGACGAAATTTTTTTTAAGGTGGGGAGGATTGTGATACCCGAAGATTTATTAGTATATCTATGTATTTATAAATCAGAAAGTAAATATATTTATTAGAAATAAATTATCTAATTATGGGTAAATAAGTTTTTAATTTCAAAAGAATTGAATTTTAGAGTAATATAAATTTTGTTGTGGGTAAAAAGTATAATAAAAATAATTGAAGGGTTAAATTGTTATTAAGAAATTAAATTTATTATATTTGTGGCGGTGGAAAGATTAAATTGAAATATAATAATAATAATATAATGCAATTGAGAGGCGGTGGTTATGTATATATATAAAGAATCATGCTTTCATTAATTTGAAAGCTTCCGCAGAAAGCAGAAAGAAAGGAAGAAAGAAAGAAAGGAAAAAAATAAAATAAAAGGTTCGTTTTAAATTTATATTTTGGATGATTCGCCTTCTGTTTTAAGAATTATAAATGATTTCAGATGATTTAATTGTAGAAATATAATTGTTAGTATATATATATATGCAGATGTTTACGTACATACATTTTTAGATAACTAAGTTTGAATTATTAAATAATTACGTGTTATTATTGTTAAATTGATACTAGGGAGTGATTCAGAGGGGAACAAACAGTCAGCAGAAGTGTAGAAATAATCGTTTAATATTCAGGTAGGTATTTATATGTATTTGGGAGATTTTAGTTTTAAAACTGAAAAGTAGGGTATTTTATTACGTTAAATGTTTTGATAAATGTTTATGAAATTCCTAAATTATTACGTGTTGATCCAATTGATTGTTTTTCGAATCAGATTTGAAGAATAATTTTTATATGAATGTCATATTTATAAATACAGTGAGAAAATTGTGTCAGCACGTGTTGTGATTTTATAAATGAATTATTTGTATGGATATATTGTGAAATAAATGGAAAAATGAAAACGTGATGGCCATGGTTGTTGTTATGATATGGCACCGATGTTTGGGGCGACGGTCCCTCGGAATAATGCCCGTAAAGTACGTTGGGGCGACGGTCCCTCGGAATAATGCCCGTAAAGTACGTTGGCCAGTTTTTGGGGCGGCGGTCCTTCGGAATAATGCCCGTAAAGTACGCAAGAGTAAAAATTAGTGGAAATTATTTTAAATGATGGAATGAATGTGTTTTTTTTTTTGTAATTTTTGTGAATACTGTGATTGAAATGTTGTTTTGGTTTTCGTTAAGCTTACTGTTTGAAATCGAATGGTGTTTTATATATGTATAAATCTGTTTATTGTAAAGTTCTTAAAAACTACCTTTATGTATAAATATCTACTGGGCATTAGCTCACCCCTACTTTTCAGGTTCCTAGGCAATGCTGGAGATGTTGTATATAGAAGACAAGGATACTCCAGAACAAGAGTTTTACCACTTTGAAAACTATATGTAATGATAGATGCTGGAGCTTATAGTGTCTGGCTTTGATGCACTTTTGTATGTGTGTATTTGAATTTTAGAAATCTTAAAATTAGTTATGTTTTTTTTAGATAATGAAATGAAGCAGTTGGTGTTGAATACTATTGGGAGTGTTTAGAATAAAATCTTAAAATTACAGGTTTATATATTTTGGCATACAATTATTATAGAGGAAATTCTGCCAAAATCTCTTGATAGAATTAAAGATGCTTCAAACTGGATTAAGAATAATAACCTCCCTAGAAGAATGATTGTGTTTTGAAAGTTTAAAATTTTTCGTAGTACCCTAGTTCGGCGCCACTTTCGTAATGCCGAAATCGGGGTGTTACAAGGAGTGTCAAGGGATGCTCCTTATCATGACCGAAATGTTGGATTTGTTCTTCATCTTTCTGATAATTGCTCTCCATCTCTATCTGTTGCTGTTTCTCTTAATCTTCCTCGTTTGTGTTCACTGAAATTTACATGTAGATGTACGGTTTTAAAATAAAATTTCAAATATTAATTTTACGAGGAATTGACATGGAACCGTACGATTGATTGATATATATAGTAATCCATTAACAGCCTTTTTCTTTAGCTGATTATTCCCGCAAGTGCAAACTTGCCCCTACAGATAAAGAAGCAAAGTTGACTTTGGTTGTTTATTAATTATATTGCATATTTGTGGTTATATAGAATCATATACTTACAAAGCTGCAAGTTGGCTCCATATATTTAATTAAACTCAGCCAGACACAAGTTTCAAATTAATATTGCTTTTCAAGGACTTTGTCTTAAAAGGGTTACAGCAGTTTAATTATATTATTAAACCTATTTGTGATTAGACTTCTCAAAACAAAAGCAATATTACATAAATTATGAGGTAATTTCTTTTTAATTTCAAATGACTGACGTTGATAATATTATATATAGTCACCAATAATGGATTGGTTTTAGATTTTTACAATTTTGATTTCAAGTACTACTCATTATCTTTGATATTGAGACATTACCCACTTTCATTTAATTAAGTTGAGTCAATGTCACTACCAAATTAATAGTTGAGTCATTAATTACAAAATTTCCAAGAAAAAATTAGATTAATTATTATGTGATTATGGAGAATATATATATCAGTTCTTCATTTGACCATCATGTACAGTAATTTTCTAGTCCAATCATTCACAGAAAAAAATAGTTAGTTATTAATATTTTATATTTCATTTAAATATAATTGTCATGTATTATATATATATGGATAGGATTAAAGGTTTTTTTTTTACCCAAAATTTTATATCAAATATAAGTTGTTGAATCTAAGCACATCCAATAACTTTTTTTTTTTACACAAAATTCACATCAAATATAGACTGTTAAATATAAGCATATTTAACGGTTGAGATTGTATTTGATATGTGCATTAATTATGGATATATTAATTATATGGTTAGATATAATCTTAACCGTTGGATATGTCTAAATCTAACAGTTTATATTTGATGTAAGATTTTGTGTAAAAAAAGGAGGGCCATTGATCCTACTTCATATATATATATATATATATATATATATATATATATATATATATATATATATATATATATATATAATACATGACAATTACATCTGAATGAAATATACAATATTAATAACTAACTATTCTTTTTCGTGAATGATTGGACTAGAAAATTACTGTACATGGTGGTCAAATGAAGAATTGATATATATATATATATATATATATATATTCTCCATAATCACATAATAATTAATCTAAATTTTTCTTGAAAATTTTGTAATTAATGACTCAACCATTAATTTGGTAGTGACATTGACTCAACTTAATTTTTTATATATATTGCCTATATCAATTAGGACGAAAGTTCCAACACAGAACTACACAAGTAATAACAAATGGTATAGTTTTCGAATACTGGACTTTTAGGATTTAATTTCATTCCTAAATACATTATGTAAAGTAGGAGGATGACTTCTGGTTGTAGCAATATCATAAACCGTACAATAATAGGAATCATAAGTGTGAACTTGATGGATTCTTGTTATGAATGAATGTTACATAATTAGTAAATGATTTTTCTTTGTAATTTGTTATCTTAGTTGAAATCATTTTTGCCTCTTCTAATGGCAATTTCATGCCGCCTCAAACTTTAAAACATTTAGAACAAGTAATAGCTTGTCCTTGCAATCAATACAAGTGATAGTTTGAAAAATTTATAATCATAAATAAAAATCAGATACCTATGTGCCGATACACAAGAAAACAAATAACAATACAAAGAACATTGAATTGTTCTTCCAATCAATACAATTCAATGGATTCTCTCCAACCGGTAAAAAATTACAGAAAATCAAATGGGAAAAGGTAAAACAAATAACAACAAAATTAATTTCGAGATGTCACAGCAATCCGGTGGCTGCATTCTTTCTCCTAAATTCCAGAGCTTCAGACAAGTGCTTTGCCTCTAATCGTGATCTCTCGGAACGATTACTAGATATTATGTCCGCTGTTTGCTTCCTAAGTTCATCCATTTTTTCCCTTCGTTTATTTATCTCTGCACCTAGTTCATCAATCTCTTTAGAAAGCTGAGCCATCTGTTCATGGAGCTTGTAAACAGGGCTGCTCTTATAATTCTCAATGTCGGTGCCATAACGAGCATGCACTATTCTCTTCAAATGATCGAAGACAAAGTCAATTTCAAACCCTACTTTCCTAACAAATTCCAAGGAGCACCACCATGTTAACATTAATTCATTAGTGATGTCCATAACCTTGGTGCTGCTCATGCTCTCCACAGTCGAACAGAAAACAGAGAGGGGATACGTCTTTAGATTTTGAGTTAAAGTGCAATAACCACTAATATCCCCATATTTGTCAAGCAAATTTTTGAGAATTGGGACCAAATTCGGAACAATGATATAATCCCCAACATTTACAACCTCAGCCTCAACATCCTTCGGTTCCGTTAATTGCGTTTTCCGTTGCTTGTCATAGAGAGTTGCCATAAACCATAAGATGTCGTCATCAGAATAGGGAAAGCTTCTTGAAATACTTACTTCACCTTCACGGGGCAAAGGTAGACTAATGCTTCCCAGTTTGCGTCTAATCTTCCATATAAAGCCATTCATTTTGTTGTTTTCCTCCATGCTATAGGATTTCACTATATCGTTATAGGTTAAGCCTAAGCCTTTCCCGATCACCTTATCAGTGAGCTCTTTATTGACATTTCCAATCACCTTATCAGTAAGCTCTTTATTGACTTTTCTTAACAGGACATCTCCTCTGTTTCTCTCCAGCAAAAGCATTACCTATCGAGCAACAAGAAATCATGTAAACATAACGGTTAAAACAAATATAGATGATTTTCTAAAGGATATATAATTACGTACCTCAGAAAAAACACAATTAAATTCAGCTATAAAATTGCATTCTGCACAGAAATAAACGCATTCTTGAGGATCTCTTTCCTCCTCGCAAACATCACAAACTTGCTTATCGTAGTAATCAACAACAAGACTATCCATGAGGTTGAGTGAACATTCGTGACTTCTATGTTTAATAGTTTGGGGTAATGGAGAACATAAAAGGTGGACATTGAAGTTACATTTCAAACAACGCAAATAGGAGGCATCGGGAGGGGTAAGCTTACAGCGTATGCACTCCGGGGCATTATGTAACTTCTCGAAGAAAGTAAGACTATGCTTGTGACCTTTAATTTTTATTGAAGGTTTTAGGGAAGCACAATCAAGATCTAGATGGAAGCGACAATCATCACAGGAATACGTGAAGCGGTGGCAATATTTGTGACAAGCATTGCATTTACGACTTCCTTTAGAATAAGTTTCATGGAGAGTAAGAGGATGTGGGTGGAAGGGATGTTGCTTTTCTCTGGGCAGCTCAGCACAAGATTTGTGGAGATAAAATTTGCAGAGATCGCAACCATATGCTGGGTCAGCCGAGAAACCTTTCTCGCATGCATAGCAATATATATTATCATTCCGCTTGTTTCCTTGGAGAAACAAGAAATGATGGTGACTGAAATGTCTCAATTTCTCCCTTTCTTTATGTTGTACCTCAGTGACTACACAACGAACGTGAGCATGGTACTCACAATTAACACAAGAATAAAAGGGATGCTCTGGGTCTCTTTTTTCGTTACAGACATCACAGTGAAGTATATCTTCGAAAATTGTTTCAGTTTCGAGGGACAGAGGATGATTGTGATGTTTATGCAAAACAGTGGCTGGTAGTTGGAGAGGGCTACAGTCGACATGAAAATTGAGGCGACACTCCACACAACGAGCAAAGAAAGCACCCATAATTTCAAGACCGCATGCTTGGCATGCGCTTTTGTAGCACATGTTCTCTATTAGAGTAAGGATATGCTCGTGAGCTTTGCACTTTATGTTAGGCGTCAGGGACACACAACTAGCATGGAAGGTAATGTTACACTTATCACACCGGTAGTGCAGGCCTTGATCAATATAGAAGCGACAAGCTTCACATTGATAAACCTCCGAAGGTTTATCTAGAAGTGTTAAATAATGGCGTGGATGAAAAGGATGTCGGAGCACTTGCTTCAATTCGCCGCATGATTTATGGATGAAAAATCCACATGATGCACAGGCATAGGTCGGACCGCAGATGTTTTTATGGCACAACTCACAACTTGCATCATCCACCTCGAACAGGTTCAAGTGATGCTGGTGACTGAAATGGTTGATGCGTTCTCGACCTTCATGATTTTCAATGAGCTTAAGAGCGCATTTAACATCAATCTGGAAACTGCAATCCTTACAACAGTACATATAGTAACCGCTTGTTTGGTTACAGATATAGCAATCTAGCATATTTGAACTACTAGATTCTTTTTTAAAATAGAGAATGCAATATGGATGAAAGGTGATCTCAATCTCTTCTGGTAATTCAGCACATGATCTATGAATAAGAGGAGAATTGGGCCAGCAGTGTTGGCAAAAATAGAAACTGCCGAACGGTTTATCGTTGCAAGCAAAGCATATATTGGGATAAAACTGACACTTGCTGCAACTGTAGGATTCACCAAAGGAGTGGTCGCCACAGCCAGGACAGGTAAGTTCACCGTCAATATTCTTACATAGTGTTAATGGATGCTTGTGGAGTAAGTATTTAATCTTCATCTCCCTTTTTCTCCTTTTGTTTCTCTCCCCTTCTATTTTCTCTCCTCTTTATGTTTGTTTGTGTATATAGGCACGCCTAGTTTGATTATATAGCTTGAACAAATTTTGCAAAAGAAGATGAGTCGTCGAATTTGCAGTCGCCGAGCCGGTCAATTAACAAGAACTGGCACATGATCTTGGGTGGGGAAGAATTAGATGAGTCATGAACATACAATTTGCAAAAACTTAATTTGAATAATTCTGTGGGAATAGACATAAATAATATTGTATTATTTATTATATTATATTATAGTTATCCATGAGAAGTTATTGAGCTTTCCCAACATGTAATAAAGTATTAGCTAATATTATTTTTCAAAGAGTTGACCCATGATTCACAGAACTAAATTACGTATTATTAGGTACCTACAACAAATGTGAAACTGAAAATAGGCCCCATGTAATACATTAATAATTAATTGATGTATTTTCGTTTAATTATTTTAGTATATTGCTGACAATGACTAGGGATGCCAAAATTTTCTATAGGTTTGGGTCGGCCTCAAATGGATAAAATTATAATAATATAATAGAAAATGGGGAAAGACTAATCTCCGAATTTTTAATCGGGTAAGAAATTGTTTAATACTCCCTCCCTCATTCCCACCCCATTCCTTTTATATATATATATGTGGGACAAGTTCAACGACTCTTTTTTTTGACACAAAATCTTATATTAAATATAAGTTATTGGATTTAGATACATCCAACGGATAAGATTACATCTGACCATGTATTTAATGTATCAATAATTAATGCACTGTTAAATGCAATCTCAGTCATTGGATATGTCTAAATCCAACAACCTATATTTTGATGTAAGATTTTGGATATATAAAAAAAAAAGGCCATTGATCCTACCCCTATATATATATATAGGACAAGTTCAATTACACAAAATCTTACATCAAATATATGCCGTTGGATTTAGACACATCTAACGGCTGAGATTGTACTTGACTATATATTTAATGTATAATTAATGCACTGTCAGATGCAATCTCAACTATTGGATGTTCTTAAATCTAATGATCTATATTTTAAGGTAAGATTTTGTGTAAAAAAAAAGGGTCATTGATCCTACCCCTATATATATATATATATATATATATATAGAGGGGTAGGATCAATGACCCTTTTTTTTTTACACAAAATCTTACCTTAAAATATAGGCCGTTAGATTTGGGAACATCAAAATGTTGAGATTGCATCTGACAATGCATTAATTATAGATGCATAAAATACATGGTCAGATACAATCTCAGCCGTTGGATGTGTCTAGATCCAGTGGCTTATATTTGATATAAGATTTTGTATAAAAAAAAAATGCTATTAAACCTGCCTCTATATATATATATATATATATATATATATATATCATAAAATATTATAATATGTTATTGTTAAATATATATGCAAACGATATTTAACTAAAAAAATTTATAATTTATATTTTTTTTATTTTATCAGATAATGAAATTTATATTTTTAATATAATTATTACATATGAATAATATAATAATATATTAATGATAATTTTTAATTAATATTTGATATAAATAAATACGTAAATAGAAAAAATAAATGGGGATGAAGAATCTACTTTCTATATGAGATTCTCCATCCCCAAATATTATCGAGGAATGGCCATTGCATCCCTAACTCCCATTTGTTTCCACTATTTGTTAAGATTTGTTGCTTACTTTCAATTCGCACGAAACCTTGAAGCAATTAACATACATGTTCTATCATTACCAATTTGCTACAAATGCATATATACTATTGTTTTTGGAGTTACAAATCTAACATCTATATTCCTTAAGCTTGAAACGGTGTTTTATATTGTTTGCATGTAATCTTTACTTATTTTTTAAATGTGATTCTGATTTGAATCATACATTCGGAGTCAGTTTTAAGTAATATAAGAAATAACGATTTTATTAAAACTGTTGCAAATGTGAAAAATTGTTGTTATTAAAGAGTTTATTAACAATATTGTCCATCAATAGTAGCTTTTATAAGATCCCAAATTTTACTACAATATCACAAAAATTAAAATGCAACTTAACTTCAATTTTCCATCAATCTTAATATTACAAATAAAAAATTCTCCAAAATAAAATGTAGAACCTCGAAATGTAGTAAATATTTAGTGAAAACTTAACCCAAAGTATAGCATCAAAATAAAATGTTCCTGATTGCAAATTAAATGTTTCAATCTCCCAAAAGGTCTAGCAACTCAATCCTCTTATACACAACTTAAAGGAGTAAGCTGTCCAATAAATACTAAATTTATACATAATATTTGATACATAAGGAAAAGAAATTAATTATTTATTCATAAACATTATAGCTAAGAAACTCTTATCGCTAGTCTGTAACTATAACATAAAAGAGCTAAACATTAACTAATATATGACTTTTCATGTATATAGTAGGTTCTGTAACATTTATTCTCCCACGCTCATTTTATGTAATACATTCAATAATTCATATAAAATAAGGATACTAACAATAATTTCTAACATAAGTGTTTGAAGAAAGTAAATATTGTAACTACTTTAAAAAAAAGTTTAGACAAGAAAACAATGAAACTTATGGCTTAATAAAGTATGTAAAATCAGCGGAAATAACCTAATTTCCTTTAATATAATCTAAAATATGCATATATTTAAGAAAAGATATTAAAATTATTTAAAAAAATATTATTTAGATGAGAAAACATACAATTATTAATTTACTAAACCTTATTAATATAAATCAAGTTTTATTTTTCTTTAAACCAAGAAAATCCTATTTATTTACAAATTAAAAAAAATAGAGTTGAGTTTTTAATTCAAAGAAAACTAACTTGAAACAAATACATAAAATAAGTTCTATTTCTTATAAAATATTCTCATGCTTACAATTGAAATTAATAATACAAATCATTAAATTAGAACATTTCATATATAAATCTATTTACCTGAAAATAATAACAATCCAATGGATTTCAAATGTTGGACAATTCTAGAATTTAATTAGTTTGGGAAGTTTTTTATTCTTATCAATTCAATTTATTATTTTATTCCTAGTTTTCTTACTTAAGTAGAATTTATTTTCTTTATTTGAGTTAACTTGTAAGACTAAATTTTCTCTATTATGTATAGAGAGTCTATGCTAGTTGTTTTAATAATCTTTTCATTCAATAAAAATATTTTATTTGATTATGTCTTTTATGAGATTATTATTTTGGCACTCGTGTTTCGAGACGTTAGAATTAGAGTGACATATAATCTTGTATGTTAGAACATTTATCTAATTCACTACGTCAACTAATCGAACAAGATTTAGCGTTCTACAAGGTTCTTATATCCCATCTGTTATCTCCCCTACGTTAATTAGTATTAGAACCTACCTTTATATCGAATAAGCTTTTCTGAACTGCTAAACATAACCACATTCATTAATACATCCTTTCACAAAAAAGAAAAAAAAATTCAAAAAATATTAGAATCATAGCTTATTATATTAAGCATGTTGTTGTTTGATGAAAAATATAGTCCTAAATTATTTTTATTTTGGTTAGAAGATGTTAAAGAATTCTTTACAGTTAAAAGGATCCCTAAAAATAAATAAGTATAATTTATAGCTTATTTCCTATTAAAAGAGAGTGCATCAGATTGGTGGAATATGTTGCAAAGGACACGACTTATGAGTCGAGAAGACAAAGTTCGATTATGGGATCAAATGAAACAATTGATGAGGTGACAGTTCATTCCTTTTGATTATTGTTTGGCACGTCTATTCATTCCTATGTTATAGAATTTGAGGATTTTTATGGGTATTATCTTTTTTTTTAATAAAAATAAAGAGTTTTTAGTTGAAAGATTTTTGGAGAAATTCTATGCCAATATAAGAGATCGAATATCATCATATATTATCCATACATTACCATATGCCATTCTTTTAGCCAAAGAAATTAAAGTGCAACTAAAGCTTGACTTAGACAAAGTTATTAGAGATTTTGTTGACAACGTAGTTAACAAGATATCTTTCGATAACTTGCTAAAGTTGACCCTAAGGTAGTATATGAAGATGTGCTTGAAAAGGAAATTAAAGATGTGCCAAAAATTGTACACGAAGAGGTCTTATTGATCTTAATTTGAAAATTGATAATGTAATTAAGCATGTACAAGAAATTCAAGTAGAAGATAACTCATATGTCATTAAAATGGTTCTACTTATTCATATTGAAGATAAAAAAGTTATCCTCAATGAATATTTGGATGCAAAATTAAATTTAGTTATTGAACACATCAAACGAGATATAAAAAGAGTTATAAAAAGTATTAAAGTAGTTTGTTATTACATGTACACATTTTTCAAAAATACCATTAATAAGTGCAAGAAAATGATAAAATTTGGATACTTCCGAGTTTTAAGAAGGTTTATTGAGAAGAGTTAATTCTTTAAGTCACAAGATAATTTAATATTATATTATAAGTTTCATTTACTAGATAAAACTCACTTTAAGAGAGGAAAAATTTGATGTAAGACAATTTTATAATTTAATTAGTTTATGAAGTCTTTTATTCTTACCAATTCAATTTGTTATTTAATTTCTAGTTTTCTTATTTAAGTATGACTTATTTTTTTTATTTGTGTTAACTTGTAATACTAGGTTTTCACTATTTTATATAGAAAGCTTATAGTAGTTGTTTTAATAATTTTTCATTCAATAAAAATAACCTCTTTGATTATGTCCCTTATAGAATTATTATCTTAATTCTCGTGTTTCAAGCCGTTAAGGTTATAATCATATCTAATCTCGTTTGTTAGAATGTTTATCTAACTCTCTGCGTTAAAGAATAGAACAAAATTTGGCATTCGATAAGATGCTTTTACTTCACCCGCTATCCCAATTTTCGTCAATTTCTTTCTATGCTCAACAATAAGTCACCCACTTCTTGTAAAATCATCATTATAAAAAAAAAAAAAAACTATATTAACAATAATGGCCCGTTTGATATAGTACTTAGATACAATTTTGTGTTTTCAAAAATAAAAAATACAATGAATCCTTGAAATATGCGTTTAGCTAAAATTAGTTAAATTTAATTCAAAAGCAGTTTTTGGATAGGATTCCAAAACTTAGTGTAAAATTTAAAAAAGATAAAAAATTATTTTTTCTATTTTTCTTTTACTATATCTGAATCAAATTCGAATACAATTTTTCTTTTTTTTTTGTCTTAATTATATCTTTTACATTTAAAACTCTTTTACTTGTAATTTTTTTATAGGATCTAAATTTTAAAAATTAAGCATTTTATTTATAAATTATTAATATTATATCTAGAAAAATAGCTATATCTTAAACTATTTTATTTATAAGTTTTTTTTTTCATCCTATCCCAAAACAATTCAAAAACTATTTTTTATTATCTTAAACTTATTTTTAAAATTTATAAATTTAAAATTTATTACATTTATAATATCTCCTTCTAAACTTATATTTCTAACGACTGCACTCTAATTCTTTTATTTTTGTTTGATAGGAAAAACTAAAAAACTTTAGGCAAGAATTCATGATTTAATAAAAACTTTTAAAAGTTATAATTGTACTTGTATATATGATTAATTAAGATTCACTTATTTCCATAAAAACTTTTAAAAATTATAATTTTACATATAAATTAAGATCTTGATTATTGAAATTTGCCTTAAAATCACTTAAATTTATATAAAATATTCAAATATTTTTTAGTTTAATTAAATAATATTTATTTTTATTATGTTTAAGTTAAATAAACTTCAACCATTTTTCAATCATTTACTATTTTTTAAATTTATCTTTTAAGTAATACTAACTTATATTATTCGTATTCATATATTTTAAGTATAATTTTGAAATAATTAGCATCAATAAAAGATTTGTACTTAATTATTGGTAAAATTTTAATAAAAAAAAGTTATTAAAAATAGTTCCAATCAAACACATATCTTTAATTTTATTTTTTTCAAAAATTATATAAGACATATTTTTAAAATTTTTAAAATTAAAAAATAATTTTTAAATATCATATTAAATATATTTCTAAATATTAAAAATACTAAGAATATAACTTGTATTTTTAAATTATATCTAAATTTTCGAAAATAATTTTCAAATCACGAATCAAACATGCCCTAATTTTTCCTAATACAAAATCTTAAAAAGGGTCGTGATTCTCTAGCATACTTTAAAAAAGTAATATAACCTAAAAAAACAAACACATAAAAAAAGATAATTAAACATACCTAGATTAATAAAACCTTTTAGAAATTCCTTGTACCAAAGCTTGAAAATGTGCGAAACTTAGAGAAAATCTAAAAAATGTCTAGTGAGATACTAGGACCTATTTATAGTTAAAAACTGACTTTTAAATTCAAAAGTCGATAACTTAAAATCTCACTTGAAATCAAATTAAAGTTAATAAATCAATATCTTAAAATCAACTTTCAAAATTTAAATTTCAAATCTAAATTAAAATCTAAATTACCATCTATCAGTTATTATTTGATTAATTAATTATAATATTTAAGAAAAAATTAGATATTAATTATTATGTGATTATGGAAAATATATTTATGTATAAAAGTTCTTCATTTGACCATCATGTATATTAATTTTCTAGTCTAAGTCATTTACAGAAATAAGAGTTAAATTAATATTGTATTTGATTCAGATCTGATTGTCATATATATTATTAACTATATCAGGAAGAAAGTTCGAACACAAAACTACACAAGTATTAACAAATGGAATATTTTTCGAGACTACAATTTGGGATTTAATTTCATTGCTAAATACAAATTCGATTTCAAGTTGTAGCAACAGCGTAAATTGCATAATTATAAGAATCATAAGTGTGAACCTGATGATGGATTTAAGTTATTAATGAATATTACATAATTAGTGAATGATTTATCTTTGTAATTTATTATATATATCTTATGGATCAAAATCATTTTTACTTCTTCAAACAACAATTTTAAGAGCTGGGCTCTAACTTTAAAACATTTTTCCGAGTATTAACAATTGGTTATTTCAATCAATACAAGTGGCAGCTGGAAAGAAGCGCTCCATTATACTTTAAATTTTATTAATAATGAAAGAAAAATCAGATGCCTAGATATGCCGATGTCCAAGAAAACAAATTTTGCAATTCAATGGATTTTCTCCAACGGGTGAAAAATTACAGAAAACCAATTAGGAAATGGCAAAACAAATAATAAAACCTAAAAAAAATCTCGAGATGTCACTGCAGCAATCCTGTGGCCGCATTCTTCCTCCTAAATTCCAGAGATTCTGACAAGCTTTTGCCTCTAATCTCGATCTCTCAGAACGAGTACTTGAAATTATGTTCTGTGTTTTCTTCTTAAGTTCACCAACTTTTTTCCTTCGTATATTTATCTCTTCAGTCAGTTCATCAATCTCTTGAGAAAGCTGAGCAATATCTCCGTGGAGCTTGTAAAGCTGGCTACTCTTATAATTGTCATTATCAGTTCCATAACGAGAATGCACTATTCTCTTCAAATGATCAAATACAAAGTCAATTTTAAACCCTGTTTCCCTAACAAATTTCAAGGTGCACCACCATGTTAACATTAATTTATTAGTGATGTCCATAACCTTAGTGCTGCTCATGCTCTCCACAGTTGAACAGAAAAAAAAGAGGGGATACGTCTTTAGATTTTGAGTTAAAGTGCAATCACCACTAATATCCCCATGTTTGTCGAGCAAATATTTGAGAATTGGGACCAACTTCGGAACAATTGTATAATCCCTGACATTTACGGCCTCAACCTCAACATCATCTTCAGCGACCCAAGGTAGACTAATGGTTGTCAGTTGGCTTCTGATACTGCGTATAAAGTAATTCATTTTCTTCCTTTCCTCCACGCTATACGATTTCACCATATCGTTATAAGTTAAGCCTAAGCCTTTCCGGATCACCTTGTCAGTAAGCTCTTTATTGACAGTTCTTTAACAGAACATCTCCTCTGTTTCTCTCCAACAAAAGCAATACCTATAGAGTATACAAAATCAGGTAAAAACATATGGCTAAATAAATAAGATGATTTTCTGAGTAGTATATATAAGGATATACCTCAGGAAAAGCACAATTAAACGCAGATTAAATTCGCATTTTGCACAGTAATAAACACATTCTTGAGCGTCTCTTTCCATCTCGCAAACGTCACAAATTTGCTTATTGTAGTAATCAACAAGAAGACTATCCATGAGGTTGAGCGAACATTCGTGACTTCAATGTTTAATACTTTGAGGTAATGGAGAACATAAAAGGTGGACATTGAAGAAGCATTCCAAACAACGCAAGTAGGAGGAATCGAGAGGGGTAAACTGACAGTGTTTGCACTCCGGGGTGTTATGTAACTTCTCAAAGAAAGTAAGAGGATGCTCATGACCTTCAAATTCTATTGAAGGTCGCAGTGAAGCACAATCAAGATCTAGATCAAAATCACAATCATTACAGGAATACGTGAAGCCATAGCAATGTTTAGAACAAGCATCACATTCTCTGTCTGATCTGGAATAAATTTCTTGAGTAAGAGAATGTTGGTGGAAGGGACGTTGCTTTTCTCTCGGCAGCTCAGCACAAGATTTGTGGAGATAAAATTTGCAGAGATTGCAACCATATGGCGGGTCCGCCAAGAAACCTTTCTCGCAAGTATAGCAATTAATATTATCATTCCGCTTGTTTCCTTGGAGAAACAAGAAATGATGGTGGCCGAAATGCCTCAATTTCTCCCTTTCTTTATGTCTTACCTCAATTTAGCCGAATTTAATTGACTTTCTTGGCCCTCAATTACCTATAAATAGAGGAGGTTCTTTCATTTGTAATATATGAATTGAGAGAGAGCTAAAAACAGAGGAGATAGAAACCTTGCCGGGTGTTTTGAGGTTGAAGACGGTGGTTTTCATTCGGATCCTCAACTTTATAAGATTAAAAGTTTTCTTATATTCCTGTAAGTTTTATATTTGAGTCCATCTAAATTTATGAATATTTATACATTATACTTAACTTGTGTATTATCTTTCAATTTGATCCTAATTGAGTATTTAAAGTGCCCAAGAACGTAAATAATATTTGTCGAATCTCGTTAAATTTTGGTATCCTTTACTTTATTTTGTTTATGTTTGCCAATATTGCTATTACTTAGATTTTACAATTATTATATTTTATAAGCTTTATATTTTGAGAAAATTATTGGACTATCAAATTTCTAACATACATGTTAGGTGGGGGAAGATCTGATGAATCATGACTATATGATTGCTGAGACTTCGAATTATTTTCTGGGAATAGACATCAAGAATATTATATAGCCATTATTCATTCGTATATATAATATCAAGTTTTATAAGGTGGAAAGTTCCAACATTGTAAAAAGGATATTAGTTGGCAAATATTATTTTCAAAGACTTGATGCACGAATCAGTGCGTTAGGTAACTATACCTTAATAAAAAATATGAATTGATGAATTTTCTCTATTTAGTACATTATTGACTCCTGATTTGTTCCATTATTAAGAATACTAGTGTCTAGTTGCTTTATTTTTTCCAATTTTTTGTAATTCTTGTTTGAATCATATCGCATGACATTGTTGTGATATGTAATTAATATGTAGTCTTGTATGCATTGGCTCGTTTATTATTAACTCTATCTAGGAACAAGTTGGTTTCCTTGATGTCATTATTTGTAGAAAATGGAAATGACAATGACATTATAATTATCTATATAATTTTATTTTTGTTTTAAGGTGGAATTTTGTAAGGGCGTCCTTCTTCACCTAACAAATACTATATATAACTACTCTATGCTATTGAGAAGTCACTGGCTACAAGCTTGAAAGGCCTTTATTTATTAAAAATTGATAATCTTATAACTTAAAATTTAATGCTGGTATTCATATATATGCCATTTTATCTTTTCTTCAACCATCCGTATATACACATTAGTGAAAATGAGTAATTTGTTTCGCTCCTTAATGTTTCTATTATTCTGATCATGCAGTGTTAATGGATAGGATAAGGAGCTTAATCTCTATTTGCATATGCATAATTGTAATAAGAAAAAAAAATTTAATGAAATTTCTTTTCTTAAATGTGGTGGGGGGGCGGGAGGGGGGGGGAGGAGAGGGAAGGTGGGAATGGAATTGAATTAAACAACAAATTTAAAAATATAACAAATCCTTAAAAAGAAAACATCCAAAACAAACAAATAATAGACCTGTTAAAAAGAAAACACAAGAAAAGAGAAGAAAGAATATCTAGAACCAACAGCATGGCAAACTTTTCTGAATGAATTAATCTCAGTCTAGGGTACATCTGCAATTTCTTGTAGTTTTATCTCGATGATTCCTTTGATGCTATCTTTGTTTTTCTGCCTCGTTTTTAATCTCTTCGAATAGTAGTTGCCTTTTGTAGATTTTATGACTCATATTTGATAACCGATATAATATATTAAGGTACGCTAACACATAGGGGTCTAACTCATTTACTTGATTTTTCATAACACCTTTCCTAGAGCATAAACCTGGACTATATATTTAGGGGTTTAGGGCAAAATCAGGTACTGTACATCTTCTTTATTTTGAGTGAAAATTGGCTCTCTCTCCCGTGGTTTTTCCTCTGAAAATTTATCGAAGGCTTTTCATGTAAAATCGGTGTTGTTTGTGTTTGTGATTATTTTTTATTTACTCATTTACTTGATTTTTCATAATACCTGTCCTTGATCATTGCCACCAAACGTTTGGATTGAGCGGCAATATAAGAATAAAGCTTTTCAAGCTTCTCCTTCCTCTCTCTTTTACAGCAACTCGTTTCACCTCGTCCGCCATCGATACTGATATATACGACTACCAGATTAGAGACGCAATAAAACCTGGGAATGGTGCTTTATTTCTTGATGATATTGAATATACATGAGACCTAAATCAACATAAACTAGAATCCTAATTCAAATAAACTAAGAAAAAAACAAAAACTGGTTAAAGAAGGAATATGTTTAATAAGACTAATTTGAATACAAAGAGTACTCTGTAATTTTCAATGGACTCTGATTTGTTTAAGTTTTACAAGGATACATTTTCGCTTATAAAACAATTTATGTATCTTAGATTCGTACAATTCCACAAAGAAGTAAGATTGGACACATTTCTACTAAGCATTTACTAATCACTATGGAACATTTTACAATATGAAAAGTTTGTCCTGAAATTCCACACTAGCTATCACGTGCCAAAATGTTGAAGAAGCTGGAAGAAAATGTCTAAGATGAAACAAAACTCAAACGAAATTACCCCAACTTCCAGCTGAACTTGTCGGAAATTGCCAATTTATCTATGCCTTGCAGTCACAGTAAACGTGCTTAACAAACAAATTAATAAGATGTAAGATCAATCAATCTCCTAACATATATAAACGCAAGAGCTAACTGAGGTCTCCAACAAATTATAGAGGGACAAAGCAATAATGATCGGAAAAATTTACCTTCTTCCAGTGCCATTTTAGAAATTCTACCTTGGACAAGAAGCTTTTTCGGCCTCCTAGTGCTCTGGCTTTACAGTGTTCACATCCGGGCAAGTCCCAAGTAAATCCAAGACCGAAAGCATTGTCAGAGATGCAAGGACTATATTCAAATGGAATTTCCTTGGTTTTCACTGCCCTGCAAGAAGAAGGCACAGCCAAAGAAGATTCTAGAGTATAAAAATAATGTCCAGTTCCACTCAATCATGAGACACCTCCAAAAGAAGGCTGAAGCCTAGCAGAGCAATTGAGATATGCCTATTTCTTCACCACATGGTAATAACCAGAGGGCGAAAGAGAGAGATTGACATTAAGAAAGACTCCATGCACACAGTTTCTGGGGTCAAGAAGATCAAGCTTTTAGGTACCACAAAAGATTGATTTTACAACCTAATCGCCATAAGATTGAAAGTGAATCATATTAGTGTTTTCTTTGCAAACAAGCTCAAAACCAGGGTAACCACACTGTTGGGACAGTTGGTCTTTTACCCAGTAAAGGAAAATGAATATCAGGTGCGTGAGTGCGTCCCTGGCATATTTTACAGTTGGGCAATTTGCTACAGAAGGTTGTGTGTTGACATACGTAGAAATTGCAAATATAATGAAGAAGAAAACAGCAGCCATTATTGGCAATGGAGGATGACTAATGGGCAAGGCGAACAAGAGCAGACGGTCGGTTTAATCTTTCTCACAGTATAAGTTGTTGGATTAAGACTTGTGTTCTGTTCCATGCAAGCAGGTAAAGCCGATCTCAAGTAACCGGTGGATTCTATTCTTCTTTTTGTTTTCCTTTGTTCAGCCATAACTGTAAAATTTCTGATAGGTCTTTTATTTTGTATTTTGGCATTGTAATAATATTCATAACTTTGCTATTTCTGCATTCCAAATTTGTTTCTGAAGAAAATTATCAGCCCTGATTTTCCAACAATTATAACTCGTTCTTTCAACCGGTACAAGTGGTTGGAAAGGAGCGCTTCATTCTACTTAAAGTTTTATAGTCACAAATAAAAATCAGGTGGTTATGCCCATATCCAAGAAAACATATTTGAAAATTCAATGGATTTTCTCCAACCGGTGAAAAATTACAGGAAACAAAATGGAAAAAAGAAAAACAAATGATAACAAAATCTTGAGATGTCACAGCAATCCGGCGACTGCATTCTTCCTCCTAAATTCCAGAGCTTCTGACAAGCGCTTTGCCTCTAATCTGGATCTCACAGAACGATTACTAGCTATTATGCTCTGTGTTTCCTTGTTAAGTTCATCCATTTCTGCCTTTCGTTTGTCTATCTCTCCAGTCAGTTCTTCAATCTTTTGAGAAAGCTGAGCCATCTTTCCATGGAGCTTGTAAAGGGGACTGCTCTTAGAATTGTCAATATCAGTTCCATAACGAGCTTGCAGTATTCTCTTTAAATGATCAAAAGCAAAATCGATTGTAAACCCTGTTTCCCTAACAAATTCGAAAGAGCACCACCATGTAAAAATTAATTTATCGGTGATGTCCATAACTTTAGTGCTGCTCATGCTCTGCATGGTCGAACAGAAAACGGAGATGGGCAAAGTCTTTAGCCTTTGAGTTAAAGAGCAACTCCCACTAATATCCCCATATTTGTCAAGCAAACTTTTAAGAATCGGAGCTAACTTCGGAACAACCATATAATCCTCGACATTTACAACCTCAGCTTCGACATCCACCGATTTCGTTAATTTGACTTTGCGATGCATCATTGCCATAAACTGTAAGACGTCATCATCCGAATAAGGAAAGTTTTGTGAAATTCTTAATTCATCTTCATCATCCACCGGTGTACTAATCTCTTCCAGTTTGTCCTCGATCTCCTCTGTAATGCTTTTCATTTTCTCATTTTCCTCCGCGTCGTATGAATTCACTATATCGTTATAGGTTAAGCCTTTTCCGATCACCTTATCATTAAGCTCTTTGCTGACAATTCTTAACGAAACATCTCCTCTGTTTCTCTCCAGAGAGAGCATTACCTGTCGAGCAACAAGAAATCCAGTAATTTAGGTACATATTTATGAGATCAAGAAGCAGCATATGATTATCATAAGAATAATTTCGTACCTCAGAAAAAACACAATTAAATTCTGCTATAAAATCGCATTCTGCGCAGTAATAAATGCATTCTTGAGGGTCTCTTTCCTCCTCGCAAACATCACAAATTTGCTTATCATAGTCATCATCAACAAGACTGTCCACGAGATTGAGCGAACATTGGTGACTTCTATGTTTGATAGTTTGAGGTAATGGAGAACATAAAAGGTGGACATTGTAGTCACATTTAAGACAACGCAAATAGGAGGCATCTGGAGGGGTAAACTCACAGTGTTCGCACTCCGGGGTGTTATGTAACTTCTTGAAGAAAGTAAGCAGATGCTTATGACCTTCAATTTTTATTGAAGGTTGTAGTGAAGCACAATCAAGATCTAGATGGAAACCACAGTCACCACAGGAATACGTGAAGCCATGGCAATATTTATGACAAGCATGGCATTTACGGCCTCTTCTAGAGTACGTTTCACATAGAGTAAGAGAATGCCGGTGAAAGGGATCCTCTTTTTCTCTCGGCAACTCAGCACAAGATTTGTGGAGATAAAGTTTGCAGAGGTTGCAACCATATGCTGAGTCGGCCCGGAAGCCTTTCTCGCATGCATAGCAAGTAATCTCATCATTCCTCTTGTTTCCTTGGAGAAACAAGAAATGATGGTGGCTGAAATGTCTCAATTTCTCACTTTCTTTATGCTGGACCTCGATGACTACACAACGCATGTGAGCATAGAACCTACATTTAACACAATAATAAAAGGGATGCTTTGAATCTATTTCTTCCTCGCAGACATCACAGTGAAGTACATAATGATCATCCAATTTAATGATAGTTGTTTTAGTTTCGAGGGACAGAGGATGCTGGTGATGTTTATCTGCAACAGTTTCTGGTAGTTGGAGAGGGCCACACTCGACATGAAAATTGAGGTTACACTCCACACAACGAGCAAAGAAAGAACCATTAATTTTAAAACCGCATGCCTGGCATACGCTTTTATAGTACATGTTCTCTATTAAAGTAAGAAGATGCTCGTGACCTTCGCACCTAATGTTTGACCTCAGAGACAGACATTCAGGATGCAAGGAAAAGTTACACTTACCACACCGGTAGTGTATGCCCCGATCAATATAGACGCGACATGCTTCACATCGATAACCCTCAGAAGATGTATCTTGAAGGGTTAAATAATGGTGCTGATGAAAAGGGTGTCCGATTACTTCTTGTTGCAGCTCACCGCATGATTTATGGATAAAAAATTCACATGGAGCACAGGCATAGGTCTCACCGCAGAGGTCTTTGTAGCACAACTCACAATTTGCGTCATCCTCCTCCAGCAGGGTCAAGGGATGCTGGTGACTGAAATGGTTGATGTGTTTTCGACCCTCATGATATTCGATTAGCATAGAAGCGCATCTAATATCAATCTGGAAATTGCAATCCTTACAACAGTACATATAGTAACTGCTTGTTTGGTTACAGAAATCGCAATCTAGCATATTTGAACTTCTAGATTCTTCTTTAAAATAAAGAATGGAATGTGGATGAAAGGTGATTTGAATCTCTTCTGATAATTCAGCACATGATTCATGAATCAGAGGAGAATTGGGCCAGCAACGTTGGCAAAAATAGAAACTACCTGAGGGTTCATTATTGCAACCGAAGCATTTGCTGGGATAAAACCGACACTCGCTGCAACTGAAGGATTCACCAAAGGAAGGGTCGCCACAGCCAGGGCAGAGAAGTTGATCACCATCATTCTCGCATAACGTTAATGGATGCTTGTGAAGCAAGTATTTAAGCTTCATCTCTCAGTCCCTGCTTTTGTATACCTCTCCCTTTCTATTTTCTCTTCTCATTATGCTTGTGTGTATATACACAAGCCTAATTTGATTATGTAGCCTTGAACGAATTTAGCGAAGAGGAGAGAGTCCTGGAATCTGCAGTCAACGGACGGTCAATTAAAATGAATTTTGTACGTGTTAGGTGGGGGAACATTAGACGAATCATGAACATACAATTTGTGAAACTTCGAATAATTTTCTGAAAATAGACATAAAAAATAATATTGTATAGTCAATCAGTCATAATAATTTATTTAGCTTTCACTAAAGCTAAACTATCTCAAAATGGCCCAACTACTGTCTAACGTTTTATATATAATGTGGTATCGCCTTTAAGAGCTATAAGGCGGAAGATTCCATAATGTTAAAAAGTATTCAGGAAATATTTTATTTTATTTTCAAAAACTTGACCTGTGATTCAGATGCTAAAAATATGTGTTAGGTAACTCTACCATGTATACTCGTGAATATTCTAAACTTAACAGGGCCCAGTTATTAAAAAACACAATAATTGATTCATGTATTTTGTTTTTTTGAATAACCCCAAATTATTATACCATAATTAATTTATGTAGTCTTCTTTATTTTAGAATACATTATTGACTCCTGATATTCATGATTTTTAATATTATGGTATAATAACATACGTTATTGTTCTACAAGAATATATCTTTTGAATGATCCAAAGATGAATTATGCGTAGCCCAAGTATACTGTAATTTCAATGGGTTCGATTTTTAAGTTCCACAAGAATACATCTTTGGTATATCAAATAATTCGCACAACGCCACAGATAAGTAAGCTTAGACACATTTCTACTCTCTGCGTTTACGAATTAATATGAACATACTACATGACAGGTTTGTCATGAAAATCTATCCTAGCTACCATGTGCCAAAATGTTGAAGCAGCTAAAAACAAACATATACTGTGAAACAAAACTCA
Organism: Melia azedarach; assembly: GCA_028052125.1. NCBI lineage: Eukaryota > Viridiplantae > Streptophyta > Magnoliopsida > Sapindales > Meliaceae > Melia > Melia azedarach. Next base: position 4,839,999 of record CM051401.1, on the reverse strand, counting down.
AGCTAAATTATCTCCTTTTCCTTCCAACTTCCATCAGCATTTTGGCATCAGTTGTCGCAAATCAATAATTTGTGAATGCCAATGCTCTTCTATTTCTATGCCCTGCATTCGCAGTAAATTAACTTGCTTAACAAACAAAGATGTACCTAATATATACATATGAATGCAAGAGCTTCACTTTGGATAACAATTTTGAAATAACGACTTAGGATGCGTCATAAAATGAGGTAACTATAGGGGAAAAAGCGATAATGATCATTAAAAATTACCGTCTTCGTGCGCTATTTTCGAGAAATTCTGCCTCAGTCGAAAGCTTTTATGGCCTCCCACTGCTATGGCTTTAGAGTGTTCACATCCGGGAAAGTCCCTAGTAAATCCAAGGCCGAAAGCATTGTCAGAGATGCAAGGTGTTGGAGATGCAAGGTGTTGGAGAATAAAGTAGATTGTCCCGATGATTTACGGCAGATTTCACTCTCATAATCAATTGATATACTTTCCTTATTTACCTAGTTTCTTAATTCTAGAGATTGTACAGCTTTTATAGTCTGTATCTTTCCTTTATTAGTTTGTAGAAGTCAACTAGTATTCTGTATGTAAACATACCCAAGTTTAATATATGAAAATATAAAAGAGCTTTTCTTAAAACTCTCCATTCTTATCATGGTATTAGAGCAAGGCTAATGTCTTTGAATTAGGTAGTACCTATTATTCTTCCTTCCTCGTTCATATTAAACCTTGAATATATGTTATTTTGACTACTAATATAACACCCCAATTTTGCCATACCAAAACATATGACAAATTTGAAATAAAATTCAAAACTCTAAAATTTTCAATATACAATTAAATTACCAAAAGAATAAAAAAATCTCAACGCACAATTATATTGATTAAAAATCTAAAACAATAATTTTTTAGATTAAATACAATACCTAAAATTCTACTTGATACTAACTTTAATCTTTCCAATAGTTTAAGCTTAATTAAAAATCTCTATTATTTCACAAATCGAAACTTCAATCAGCTGTAAAATATTAATGACAAGAAGTGGGAAGGGAAGTACTAGCTTCTATTTATAACCAAAACTTTACATTCAAAAATTAAAATTTATATCTTTTTTTTTCTAATTCAAAACTTTAAAATTAAATGAATAAAATCTCAATCCCTTAATCTTTAATCCTTAAACTTAATCTTTCAATCTTATTCTATAAAATCAAATTCAAAATCTCAAATTTAAAGTTCAATTCTTAACAACTTCTAATCTTGTAACATATATAAATAGGTGATATTACAACTAAGCAAATATTGGAAAGGATGGCAAAGTTGTTGTCTTTACCTTGCACCCTTCAAATAATCCTGGAGCCATCTTGGTTTCTTTTTTTTTTTAAATGGAGAGAATTATACCATGTGGAGTCGAACCATGATCAAGACTCTTAGTGCAAAAAACAAATATGGTTTCATCAATGGAACAAATCACCAAGCCTAGACATTCAGATCCAAACTATAAATTGTGGAAACAATGTGATGACATGGTTGCTTCTTGGATCTTGAATGAAATCACTTCAAAGCTTGCAGGAGACACGATTTATGCAAAAATGGCACGAGACTTATGGGTTGACCTTGAAGAGAGATTTTCACAAATCAACGAGCCACGCATCTTTGAATTGCAAAAGAAAATTAGTTCTATATTGCAGGGTTAGGATTCCATCATCATTTAATATTCTAAATTGAAAGGCCTATGGGATGAACTGAATGTATACTCTCTCATATCTACTTGCATGTGTGATACTGATAAGACTTTTGAGACATATAGAGATAGAGATCATACCATACAATTTTTTATGGGGTTGAATAAAACTTACACATCTGTGAGAGGTCAGATTTTATTGATGAATCCAATTCCAGTAGTAGCCAAGGTTTTCTCCTTGGTTCTTCAAGAAAAGCGATAACGGGGCATTGTTAGTACGCAATTTGTACCAATGTCTGAATCTACAGCCTTAACGGCTAAAGGGAATGGCTTTTCAAGTAAATCTTTGATACAAAATGCCTTTAATAATACTAAGCCAGTATGTGATTTCTATGGAAAGGCATGACATATCAAACCAACATGTTACAAGTTGTATGGTTACCCTCTTGGTCACAAATTGTATAAAGGTCAAAATCAAGATATTGTCAACCAAACTACGCTAAATTCAGCTGCATCGCAAACATTCCCTTTCACGTAAGAATAGTGTCAACAGCTTTAGCATTGATCAATGCTCACCCAAGATCGAATCTTGTGAGTAACGTTGTTTCATAAAGGAATATGATTGGTACTGCCCTTAATGTTATTCATTTACCTCATGTCACTTCTTGGATCATTGATTTTGGAGCTATTGATCATATTGTTAGTCCTCCTTTAATCCTTTCAGACGTCACTTATCATTGTTCTAAAACTATCAAATTGCGTAATGAAGTGGATGCTTCAATCACTCATATTGGCAAGTCCAGTTAACATTAGATATTGTCTTAAACAATGTTCTTTTTGTTCTCAGTTTTCAATTTAATTTGATTTCAGTTGGAAAGCTTATTCATGATGCAAACTGCCATATAACTTCTTTTCTTAATTCTTGTCTCATATAGGACCAATCCTTGAAGAAGACGATTGGTATAACATCTCAAATTTCACTATAACATGACAAAATTTGAAATGAAACCGACATCCTCAAATTCAATCAATCTCTATATGACAAATTATAAATTCTCCAAAATGTAATGCTAAACCTCAAAATATGTATAATCTAGCATATTATTAAAATCTCAATCTCAAATATCATCTTAAAGAAGGTATTCCTTATAAATTTAATCAAAACCAGCTAAAAGAATTTCAATATTTTACTTACAATTTCAAATAAACATAAAATAATAAGAACAATACTTATTCATCTATAAAGAGAACATAAGTTGCATAGCTAACTTCTAAAGCGAATCCAACATCTCGTTATCCTAATCACAAACTTAATTTATAAAATATCAACTGGCGAGAGGTGAGCTGCCTACTTGGTAAGTAAATTTCCTCTAATCCGTGAAACAATTATTTTTAAGCACTATTTAATAATAAATATTTATATATGTGAAATCATTACTTAAAAAAAAGTATTTGATACTATGTAAGTATGATCAAAGCTTTTAAGAAAACTAATAATACAGTATTTTATAAAAACACATTTAATCAAATACTTAAAAAAATCAATTTAGCTCATTTCTCATAACATCACCATTATCTCGGTGTATTATTTATCATAATATAGTACAATAGTATCCCGAAAACTCAGTCATTAACAGTCAGTAAGTGCACAACAGTAATCTAGCTACTCAGTTGGTAACGATAGCAGTAACATAAACAATTACTATGAACAATAAGCAAAATAGTACAGCTTACAAAATATGATATTTCATATAAGGTAAAATGAATTACATTTATCTTTTATGTACATTTCATATTTAACACTCAATAATTTAATAAAAGATTTCTTCAAAGTAACTATTTAATAATTCAAATTATTTCTCATTTTGTTATGAAATCCTCTCATGCTTATCATAGTTTTAAAGATTGACAAAAAATACGTCATGCATAAATCTACTTACCTAAACCGAAGCAAAACTTTCACAGTACCTCTAAGCATTCAAAGCTTCCAATCATCCTATTTATAACAAAGTATAATTCAATTAAAACTATATTAATTCATTATTCTTAAATTATGAACAACTTATTTCTAGATCTCACATTCCACGTACAACTCCTTTAACTACGTATTAGTAGCTTTTATCACATTCTGAAATCCTTTGAATTATAACATCATAATTCTCCATCTTAAACTATTTACACCTTAAATAATAAAAGTTTCAGTATTTAACCAAATCTAAAACCATACATTATAAGGTCGTAAACTTACATCTCTATAATCCTTCCTTTTATATTTTTACTGAATAATCTTAATTCAATAATTTTGAACTCTTAATCTACTAATCGGATTAAGCTAAATTTTTACAACATTGCTGAGAATACATACAAATACATTGTACAAAGGTTTCATAACATTTGGATGTCAAAATTATTTTCAAAATATTTTTTGTTTTCGAGCAAAAGTAAATTGTCTAGAAATTTCCAAATTTGAGGTCTACTGATTCAAAAATTCATAACAATTATTATAAAACTTCAAAAATCATGAAACTTTTTCAAAGTATTAATCTACATATATATAAACCAATAAGTCAAGTTTTAGAATATTTGAAGATCATTTGATTGGTTAAATAAATATATAGTTTTAGACCTACAGCAAAAATTATTGTTTTTTTAGAACAGTGGGGTAAGGTTTGAAAAATCATTAAAAATTAGTTTCTCTATCGATTGCAACAAAATAAAATTCTAAAAATTCATTACTGAATGTAATTTAATGTGATAAAAATATTATTAATAAAATATATACTAAAATCTATATTTTAATTTTTAATATATAGACTATTCAGACAACTCTATAAAGTCCTAATCCTAATAATCATCAATTAATTCTCAATCAATAATCCGATCAATCGAACATGTAATATATAATTAACAGTACCTAAAATCAAAAAAGAGATATTATTTAATATCCAGAAAAACTTACATAGAAGATATTCAAATAGAGAATGATTTCCTCTCTATTCTTTTTTGTCCTTTTGATTTCTCTCTGTTTTTTTTTTTTTTTTTTTTTTTTTTTTTTTTTTTTTTTTTTTTTTTTTGAGAATGATTTCTTCTCTATTCCTTTTCTTTTTTTTTGGAGAATAAAGTAGATTGCCTCGATGATTTACAGTATATTTCACTCTCACAATCAGTTGATACACTTTCCTTATTTACCTAGTTTCTAAATTCTGAAGATTGTACTGTACAGCTTTTATAGTTTGTATCTTTCCTTTATTAGTTTGTAGAAGTCGCTTTTATAGTTTGTATCTTTCTTTTATTAGTTTGTAGAAGTCAACTAGTATTCTATATATAAACATGCCCTGTACGTATAAGTTTAATATATGAAAATATAAATGAACTTGTCGTAAAAATCTCCATTCTTATCAGACTATATGAAAATGGAATTTCCTTAGTTTTCACTGCCCTGGAAGAAGGCACACCAAAGATGATTCCAGAGTATAAAAATAATGTCCAGTTCCGCTCAAGCACGGGACTTAATGCAAAAAAAGGCGGAAGTCTAGCTGAGCGATTGAGGTATGCGTATTTTTTCACTACATAGTAATGACGAAAGGGTGAAAGAGATATTGATATTAAGAAAGACTCCATGGACGCAGTTTCTGGGGTCAAGAAGGTCAAGATTTTAGGCATTATAAGTGATTAATTTTACAACCAAATCGCCAGAAGATGGAAAGTGAATCATGGTAGTGTTTTCCTTGCAAACAAGCTCAAAGGTCAAAACCAGCGTAACCACACTGTTGGAACCGCTGGTCTTTCACCCAGAAAGGAAAATGAATATGAGGTGGTCTACGCCACATTTTAGAGTTGGGCAATTTGCCACGGAAGCTTATGTGTTGACATAAATGGAAATTGCAAATAGATTGAAGAAGAAAACAACAGCCATTACTGGCAGTGGAGGATGATTAAGCGGCAAGGCCAAAGAGAGTAGAGGGTTGGTTTAATCTTTCTCACAGTATCAGTGGTTGGACTTGTTCTGTTCAATTGAAGAAGGTAGAGCCGATCTCAAGTCCGGTGGATTCTATTCTTCTTTTTGTTTTCCTTTGTTCAGCCATGACTGTAAATTTCTGACAGTTCTTTTATTTTGTATTTTTGCATTTTCCATAGTCATAATTTTGCGATTTCTATATTCCAAAAACATTTTATTATGAAGAAAATTATCAGACCTGATTTTCCAGCTATTATAATGTTCTTTCAACCCATACAAGTGGCTGGAAAGCGTTTCATTTACTTCAAATTATTATAATCATAAATAAAAATCAGGTGGCTACGCCGATATAAAAGAAAACAAATTTTACAATAAAATGCGTTAAAACAAATTTTACAATTCAATGCGTCCAACCGGTGAAACATTACAGGAAACCAAATGGGAAAAGCCAAAACAAATGATAACAACAAATCTTGAGATGTCACAGCAATCCGGTGACTGCATTCTTCCTCCTAAATTCCAGAGCATCGGACAAGTGCTTTGCCTCCAATCTGGATCTCGCAGAGCGATTACTAGCTATTATGTTCTGTGATTCCATATTAAGTTCATCCATTTCTGCCTTTCGTTTATTTATCTCTCCAGTCAGCTCATCAATCTCTTGAGAAAGCTGAGCCATCTTTCCATGGAGCTTGTAAAGGGGACTGCTCTTAGAATTGTCAATATCAGTTCCATAACGAGCTTGTAGTATTCTCTTTAAATGATCAAATGCAAAATCGATTGTAAACCCTGCTTCCGCAACAAATTTGAAGGAGAACCACCATGTAAGAATTAATTTATCGGTGATGTCCATAACTCTAGTGCTGCACATGCTCTGCACTGTCGAACAGAAAACCGAGATGGCCAAAGTCTTTAGCCTTTGAGTTAAAGAGCAACTCCCACTAATATCCCCATATTTGTAAAGCAAACTTTTAAGAATCGGAGCCAACTTCGGAACAACCATATAATCCTCGACTTTTACAACCTCATCCTCGACATCCACGACTTTTACAACCTCATAGTTGACATCCACCGATTCCGTTAATTTGACTTTGCGTTTCATCATTGCCATAAACAGTAAGACGTCCGCATCCGAATAAGGAAAATTTTGTGAAATTCTTATATCACCTTGAAAATTCAGCGGTACACTAATTCCTCCCAGTGTGGCCCTGATCTTCCACATAAATTCTTTGATTATCTCATTTTCCTCCACGTTGTAGGATTTCATTATATCGTCATAGGTGAAGGCATCTCTGATCACCCTATCATTAAGCTCTTTGCTGACAATTCTTAACGGAACATCTCCTTTGTTTCTCTCCAGAGAAAGCATTACCTGTCGAACAACAGGAAATCCGGTAATTTAAGTCAATATTTATGAGATCAAGAAGCAGCATATATATGGGGTTATCATAAGAATATACAATTTCGTACCTCAGAAAAAACACAATTAAATTCCACTATAAAATTGCATTCTGCACAGTAATAAACGCATTCTTGAGGGTCTCTTTCCTCCTCGCAAACATCACAAATTTGCTTGTCGTAGTAATCAACAACGAGACTATCCATGAGGTTGAGCGAACATTCGTGACTTCTATGTTTAATAGTTCTAGGTAATGGAGAACAAAAAAGGTGAACATTGAAGTCACATTCCACACAACGCAAATAGGAGGCATCAGGAGGGTTAAACTTGCAGCATTTGCACTCCGGCGTGTCAAGTAACTTCTCAAAGAAAGTAAGAGGATGCTCATGACCTTCAAATTCTATTGAAGGTTGCAGTGAAGCGCAATCAAGATCTAGAACAAAATTACAATCATTACAGGCATATGTGAAGGCATGGCAATATTTAGAACAAGCATGGCAGGGTCCATCAAATTCGGCAGAAGTTTCTTGGAGAGTAAGAGGATGCCGGTGAAAAGGATGCTCTTTTTCTCTCGGCAACTCAGCACAAGATTTGTGGAGATAAAGTTTGCAGAAATTGCAACCATATATTGAGTCGGCCCCGCAGCCTTTCTCGCATGCATAGCAATTAATGTCATCATTCCTATCGTTTTCTTGGAGAAACAAGAAATGACGATGGCTGAAATGTCTCAATTTCTCCCTTTCTTTATGCTGTACCTCCGTGACTGCACAACGCACGTGAGAATAGAACTCACATTTAACACAACAATAATAGGGATGCTTTGAATTTATTTCTTCCTCGCAGACATCGCAGCGAAGTATATGATTTTCATCTATATCGACAGTTGAGACATCGGAGTGAAGATGAAGTATATGATTTTCTTGTATATCAACAGTTGTTTTAGTTTCGAGGGACAGAAGATGTTGGTGATGTTTACCTGCAACAGTTTCCGGTAGTTGGAGAGGGCCACACTCGACATGAAAATTGAGGTTACACTCCACACAACGAACAAAGAAAGAACCTTCAATTTTAAAACCGCATGCCTGGCATATGCTTTGATAGTACATGTTCTCAATTAGAGTGAGAAGATGCTCGTGACCTTCGCACCTAATGTTTGACGTCAGAGACAGACATTCAGGATGCAAGGAAAAGTTACACTCACCACACAGGTAGTGTATGCCCCGATCAATATCGACGCGACATGCTTCACATCGATAACCCTCCAGATATGTAAATTGAAGGGTTAAACAATGATGCGGATGAAAAGGATGTCCTATTACTTCTTGCTGCCATTCACCGCATGATTTATGGATAAAAAACTCACATGGAGCACAGGCATAGGTCTGACCGCAGATGTCTTTGTCGCACAACACACATTTTGCGTCATGCTCCTCCAGGAGGGTCAGGGGATGCTGGTGAAATAAATGCTCGATTTGTTCTTGACCTTCATGATATTCGATTAGCATCGAAGCGCATCTAATATCAATCTGGAAACTGCACTCCTTACAACAGTACATATAACGGCTTGTTTGGTTACAGAAATCGCAATCTAGCTTATTTGAACTTCTGGATTCTTTAAAATAAAGAATGGAATGCTGATGAAATGTGATTTCAATCTCTTCTGATAATTCAGCACATGATTTATGAATGAGAGGACAATTGGGCCAGCAACGTTGGCAAAAATAGAAACTACCTGAGGGTTCGTTGTTGCAAGCAAAGCATTTGTCGGGATAAAAACCACAACAGATGCAACTGAAGGATTTACCAAAGGTAGGGTCGCCACAGCCAGGGCAGAGAAGTTCACCATCAATATTCTCGCCTAACGTTAATCGATGCTTGTGGAGTAAGTATTTAAGATTCATCCCTCTTTCTCCCCTTTTGTTTACCTCTCCCTTTCTATTTTCTCTTCTCTTTATGCTTTTTTGTGTATAGATTAATCGATTCTTCTGGAGTAAGTATTTGATCTTCATCTTTCTTTCGTTCCTTTGTTTACCTCTCCCTTTCAAATTTCTCTTTCTCTTTATGCTTGTGTGTATATATACACACGCTTAGTTTGATTTATATAGCTTGAACGAATTTTGCACAAGAGATAATCGTGGAATTTGTAGTCAACTAAACGTTCAATTAAAATGAATTTGTACGTGTTAGGTGGCCTGGAGAAGATTTGACTAATCAAATTTGTGAAACTTCGAATAATTTTCTAGAAATGGATATAAATAATATTGTATAGTCATTCACAATAATTTATTTAGCTTTTGCTAGAGCTAGACTATTCTGCAAATGGGTAGCTACTGTCTAACGTTGTATATATAATGTCGTATCGCCTTTCAGAGCTATAAGGTGGAAGGTTCCATAATGTAAACAGGACTACACCTGTGATTCACGTACTAAAAAAATGTGTAAAATCATGAATACTGTAAACTTAACAGGGCCCAGTAATTAAAAAAAACAACAATTAATTTACATATTTTTTTAAGGGTTTTTTTCAGTTTTCTCACCTGAGGTTTAGAAAATTATCACTTTGTAGAAAAATTTAGGAAAAGGCTTAGATATCTCCCCTTGACTATTTGTTGATTAACTCAAGAGTGTGCAATTACTGAAATATCTTCAACATTTTACTTTGACAAATAAAAATAAAATTAAACAAATTTCAGAAAAAATAACAAAAAAAATTAGTTTCAACATAAATTCTTTCTGTTCAATAATACATAATCCCAACAACAGTACAATTTTGTTAAAAATACAACAATATTGAGAGGGGAAAAGAAAGAGAAATGCAAGTAGAAATAGTGGAAAAGTTGACAGATAAGTCACATTTACTGCCACTCTATAGAACCGTACATGAGATTTTCACCTCATATGGCTCCTCGTTCAATTCTTTCGAAGTCATTGGGTCCTTTTCCTCATTCGATAATCTCCTCCCTTCTTCTACTACGTCTCAAGAGTAACTAGGACCAATTCAGTCACGTTTTTTTGTTCCAATTGAACACTTTCTATTTTTGATTATTCTCAAAAGAGAAGATTATTCTTTTTATCAAACATCTGTGAATCTAATCACACGATATTATAATAAGAACAAGAGTAGCAATATAGAGAGCTATTGCAATATTTACAATCTATGTTGCAACAATAGAAAAAGTATCAAGTATTGTCCAAGAGGCAGCAACCGTGGCAAAGTAGTAGCACCAAAACTCAACCAACAATTTGCAATAACTAAGCATCTAACATTGATCAAACACCAAAAGAAGGAACAGACAACAATAGCAAATTCGAATGCCTAAAATATTCTAATATATTCCTCTCCAACCTAAATTGTTTCTCACTATGTTTACAAGCATTAACCCTCTTCATACCTAAAGTAAAGCCACATCTTTACCACCATCAACGCCCTCTCTCTTTTCTTCTTACTAACCTAAAAATAAAAATAAAAAATACTACCAGATAAAAAATTATAAAATTATAGACCTTAAAGCATCAATAATACTAACGATATAATTATAGCACTTGAAAATAAGTTGCTCTTGAGATTTGAAGATTAATCAGGTGGGTAGAAGAGACGTGAGGAAGAGGTCATTGCTATTGCCGAGTGGTGGAGTCGATTGATGGATGGTTAACGAAGAAGAGGGGAGAGTAGGAGAAGAGGGCGGCTATCAATTGGTAAGGGAGGAGGTTATTATGTTATTATGTACAGAGATAGTGAAAATAAGAGGGTAGCGGCTGATTTGTGGGTCGATGAAAAAGAGATAATTTTAGCTTTTCATTTTTAGGCAAAATTTGAAAAAATGAAATAAAACTACTTTTGCCTCTTTATATTTTTATCCTTAAATTTAACCGTCAATTAACGGTCAAAATTAACTGAGAGGAGATAACTGAACCTTTTTCCAAACGTTTCCACAAAATAATAGTTTTGTAAATCTTAGGGGAGGAAACTGAAAATAACCCTCTTTTTAAATAACCCCAATTATTATTGACCCCAGATACATTATTGTCCCTATTTCAGTACATTATTGACTCCTGATATTCATGATTTTTATATATTATAATACAATGACCATACATTATTGTCGTATTCGGCAAATATATATTATTTTTCAATCAGTCCGAAGACCAGCAAATAAATCTTCGGTGGCTTTATCTTTCTTATTTTTCTATGATCCATTGCTCATGTGGCTGGCCCCTGTCCCTGCCCAGACGAAACATCACACCGACCGATCGCCTCGGAAATTATTTGGAAGATTCAAAATAAAAAATAGTTGTATTTGCTAGCAACATAGTGAAGGCAGTCAATCTCTATTAAGAACATTATTCGCATATTGCTCACAATTAATTCCACCTTGAATCGTTACGAGTCAGCTTTTGAATGATCCAAAGGTGAATTATGCGTATCCCAAGTACTCTGTAATTTCAATAGATTCGATTTTTAAGCACTACAAGAATACATCTTAGGTATACAACATAATTATGTATGTTAGATTCGCACAACTTCACGGATAAGCAAGCTTGGACATATTTCTACTCTGCATCTACGAATTAATATGAACATATTGCATGACAAGTTTGTCATGAAAATCTACACTAGCTACCATGTCCCAAAATGTTGAAGCAGCTAGAAAACAAACGTGTGCTGTGAAACAAAACTCAAAACTAAAGGGGCAAGGCCAAACAGAGTAGAGGTCTGGTTTAATATTTCTCACCGTATCAGTGGTTGGATTCAGACTTGTTCAGTCAATTCAATGCAAGAAGGTAGAGCCGATCTCAAGAAACGGTGGATTTTATTCTTTTTTTTTATCCCTTGTTCAGCGATTACTGTAAAATTTCTGATGTTCTTTATTTTGTATTGTTGCATTTCGCTTGTGTTTTTATAGCTTTTCAATTACTATATTCCAAAAAGATTTGTTTATAAAGAAAATTATCAGACCTGATTTTGCAATAATTGTTCTTTCAACCAAAACAAATGGCTGGAAAGGAAATTTTCATTCTACTTCAAATTTTCATAATGTTAAATAAAGATCAGGTGCTTATGCTGATATCAAGAAAACGAAGTTTGCAACACAAATTGTTGAAAAATTACAGAAAATGAAATGGGAGGGAAACGGCAAAACAAATTATGATAACGAAATCTTGAGATATCACAGCAATCCGGCGGCATTGTTGCTCCTAAATTCCAGAGCATCAGACAAGCGCTTTGCCGTTAGTCTGGATCTCTCAGAACGAGTACTAAATATTATGTTCCATGCTTTCTTCCCAAGTTCATCCATTTTTTCCTTGACCTTCAAATATTATTGAAGGTCGTAGCGAAGCACAATCAAGATCTAGATGGAAGCCAAAATCATCACAGGAGTACGTGAAGCCGTGGCAATATTTATGACAAGCATTACATTTACAGCATCCTCTAGAATAAATTTCATGGAGAGTAAGAGGATGTGGGTGAAAGGGATGTCGCTTTTCTCTTGGCAGCTCAGCACAAGATTTGTGAAGATAAAATTTGCAGAGATCGCAACCATATGCCAGGTCGTCCAAGAAGCCTTTCTCGCACGCGTAGCGATTAATATTATCATCCTGCTTGTTCCCATGAGAAACAAGAAATGATGGTGACTGAAATGTCTCAATTTCTCCCTTTCGTTATGTTGTACCTCAGTGACTACACAACGCATATGAGCGTAGTACTCACTTTCAGCACGATAATAAAAAGGATGCATTGAATTTCTCTTTTCTTTACAGACATCACAGTAAAGTATACACTAATCATCTTTGAAAATTGTTTCAGTTTTGAGGGACAGACGATGCCGGTTATGTCTATGTCCAACAGTTGCTGGTACTTGGAGAGGGCCACACTCGACATGAAAATTGAGGCGACTCTACGCAACAAACAAAGAAAGAACCCATAATTTCAAAACCGCATGCTCGGCATACGCTTTCATGGAACATGTTCTCTATTAGAGTAAGAAGATGCTCGTGACCTTTGCACTTTATGTTTGCCTTCAGAGGCGCACATTCAGGATACTAGTTAAAGTCACACTTATCACACCGGTTGTATATGCCTTGATCAATACAGAAGCGACATGCTTCACAGTGATAACTCTCGAAAGATGTACTTGCTTGAAGTGTTAGAGAATGGCGTGGATGATTTTGGAGTTCTTGCTGCAATTCAGCGCATGATTTATGGATGAAAAACTCACATGGAGCACAGGCATAGGTCAGACCACAGATATCTTTGTAACAAAGCTCACAATTTGCATCGCCCACCTCCAACAGGGTCAAGGGATGCTGGTGACTGAAATGGTCGATATGTTCTCGACCTTCATGATATTTGATGAGCATAGCAGAACATCCAACATCAATCTGGAAAGTGCAATCCTTACAACAGAACTTATAGTGACTGGATCTTTGGTTACAGAAATCACAATCTAGCATATTTGAACTACTATATTCTTCTTTAAAGTAAAGAAAGGAATGTGAATGAAAGTTGATTTTGATCTCTTGGGCCAATTCAGCACATGATTTATGAAGGAGAGGAGGATTGGGCCAGCAACATTGACAGAAATAGAAACTACCTGAGAGTTTATTATTGCTAGCAAAGCAATTGTTGGATAAAAGTGACACTTACTGCAACTGAAGGATTCACCAAAGGGTCGCCACAGCCAGGGCAGAGAAGTTCACCATCAATATTCTTGCATAGTGTTAATGGATGCTTGTGGAGTAAGTCATTAATCTTCGTCTCTCTCTCTTTCAACTTTATCTTCTCTCACTGTTTGGGTGTAAATACACGCTTAATTTGATTATATTGCTTGAACGAACTAACTTTGCAGAGCAAGATGAGTCGTGGAATTGGCAGTCAGCTTGTCGGTTCAATTAAAATGAATGGTTACAGGTTAGGTGTGGAAAATTAGACGAATCATGAGCATACAATGTGCGAAACTTTGAATAATTTTCTGTGCATAAACATCAATAATCTTATATAGTTATTCATAATAATTTATTTAGACTTTTGCTAAAGCTAAATTATTTTGTCTATATAATGTCATTATCGCCTTAAGTGCGGCCACGTTTTATAAGGTGGAAGGTTGTAACATGTAGAAGGTATTGGAAAATATTATTTTTCAAAGACCTGGGTTTCACTTTCAAAGTAAATTGAATCTGTGTTAGGTAAATATACCATAACTAAAATCATAAACATTGTAAACTTAACAGATCCCAGTTACAAAAAAAAAAAAAACACGTTTTCTGTGTTTTAGTACGAAACCTTGCTGAAAGCTATGGATTGCTAGCTCTTGTCATTACCAATTTGCTAAAATCACAAACTTACAGAAAATTTGACTGTCTTCTGGATTCCATACACACGTTAAACATGTATATTCCTTAAACATGAAGCAGTATAATTTTTTGCATATAGTTGTATTTACTTGAAATATACACAGTACAATGGGATGCATATGAACTTCCCTAAGCTTGGAGTTAGCCGTATTATCATTCCCACAGAGTGCTAATGGGATGCTCGGCGAAAAGTTACTCAATCTCTATTTCTCCCTTTCTCTTCCCTCTGTTAAAGTACCCGTAACATACATGATCCCCAGTACTTTCATTAAAAGTTTCAAATAATTTAAATATAGGACATGCCAATGAAACTTTTGCAAATGGGACAGATTGTTTTTTATTAAAAAAGTAGTTTACTCTGTTAAAGACCATTTTTCATGGAAATGGTAGAGACATAATCTTGGCCTGTAAAATGCTAGAATAAAGTAACTGCTCAGGACTTTCACCTGCTAGACTGGAGCCTCCGAATTCCAATCATGAAACAGCCACCAAAGAAAGTAGAGGGAAGTTTAGAGTTAGTCCTAAGCTTGAAATTTTACTATATTATTTGCATGGTGCATAAAATTAATCCCACCTTGAGTCATTAGAAGTTAGCTTTTGAAGAAATAAGACCTCTTTGCGTAAATAAAAAGTTATATATTTCAGATTCCATAAATGTCATTTATGATACAATTTTCACAGAAAAGAAAGCTTGGATATATTTTTACGATGCATTTACAAAGAACATATTACATGACAAGGTTGTCATGAAATCTACACTAGCTAGCATGTGCCAAAATGTTGGAGAAGCTGAAAAGAAAAATGTAATATAAAGCAAAACTCGACGAAATCATTGCCTTTTCTTTCAAACTTCGGTCAGGACTTGCAGCATCAATCGTAGGAAATTGCTAATTTCTGAATGCCAATGCTCATCTAAGCCTTTCCTTCACAGTAAACCTGCTTGATAAACAAAGATGTGACATCGGTCAATCTCCTAGTGTATATAGAAATGAAAGTACTTTGTTCGGGAAGAAACTTTTGAAAATTACTGGCTATGTAAAGAAATTGGTGAAGATGGACCAATAGATTCCTTTTTTACTGTTGCTACTTGCTAGCTATTGGCAGTGAAGAGTTACGTGACTAACATCAGTTCTTTTTTTTTTTTTTTTCCTTTTTCGTGTTATTTTATTTAAAATAAATTTGAATGATGGCAAATATGAGCTATGTTAGACAGAAGTTAGTTTGCCACAGCGAGCAACCAGTCTCATGAAATGAGGTCTCAACAAAATATGAAATATGGGGAGAAAAAGCAATAATGATTATAAAAAATTACCTTCATCCTCTGCTATTTTGAGAAATTCTGCCTTAGACAAGAAGCTTTTTCGACCTCCTATTCCTATGGCTTTACAATCTCCACATCCGGGCAAGTCCCAAGTAAATCCAAGGCCAAAAGCGTTATCAGCGATGTAAGGACTATATGCAAATGGAATTGCCTTAGATTTCACTGCCCTGCAAGAAGAAGGCACAGCCAAAGAAGACTCCACAGTATAAAAATGATGTCCAGGGCCGCTCAAGCATGGGACTTCAGTAAAAGAAGGTGGAAGCCTGGCTGAACAATTGAGGTATGTGTAGTTCTTCAGAACATAGTAATAACGAAAAGGCGAACCAGAGAGATTGAGATAAAGGAAGACTCCATGGACACAGTTTTTGGGGTCAAGAAGATCAAGCTTCTTGGTATCATACGAGATGGATTTTACAACCAAATCGCCATAAGATGGAAAGTGAATCAAGGTTGTGTTTTCTTTGCAAACAAGCTCGAAACCAGGGTAACCACAGTGTTGAGACTGCTGGCCTTTTACCCAGAAAGGAAAGTGAATATCAGCTGTGTCGTGGCCGCATTTTACAGGGGGGCAATTTACTACAGAAGCTTGTGCGTTAACATACATGGAACTTGCAAATAGAATGAAGAAGAAAACAGTAGCCATTACTGACAGTGGAGAATGAACAAGGGGAAAGACCAGACAGACCAAATAGTAGGTTTAATCTTTCTCTTGAGTTTTAGTAGTTGGTTTTAAGAGTTGTTTAGTCAATTCTATGCAAGAAGGTAGAGCCGCCCTCAAGTAACCGGTAGATTCTATTCTTCTTTTATTTTCCCCTTTACTCTTTTTCTTTTGCTGGAAAAGAAGACTTGGAAATTTCTACATGACTTGAAAGAAATAAGTGCCTTGCAAGTTATGCCAAACCCAGGTATTTAATATTTACCTTTTTGGCTTGAAAATTCAGTAGGGTAGTTACAGAGAGCTTTGATTGGGGCTCGAACGAAACCACACCATGGTTTACTCAACATGTTAAATTTTATTTGATGGGGTTTTTTACTTTGAATTTTTTATTCTCGTTATCATTTCATAAGAATTGTTGTCCTCCTTTGCTCAATAGTCTCTGTTTCTCCCTCTTGTCCTCCTCTGCTTGACCATTTCTTTTCATTTTTTAATTAAAACTGTTGTACTCTTCTGCTTGATCGTCCCTGTTTGTCTCTTTCAAGAAAAATTCATGCGTGGGCTCATGGCTTTCACAAAGTCATTCCATCCCCACCCAAGTTGCCGTTGCTTTAAAGAAGTATTAAAAATGCTTGCCTTTCCAAATTCCCAGTAGCTGTCGTGTTAGTGTTTGTGCAATAACATCATCCTTGTTTTAACTTTACACGGCAGATTTCTCGTTCTAGCTTAACAGGAAATTTCAACGTGAAGCTAATCCCCATACAAGTAGAGACTTACAAATGATTGGAAGTATACATTGATTCAATAGAGCAGTGGTGTATTTAATCAGCATCCCATATAATTCTTTGCTTTTTGAAATCAAAGAATAAAAAAGTCAGTCAAATTTTGATTAAGAGTTATTCAACAATCCAGTAAATTAATTTAAAACCTGAAAATGATACAAGGTTTTTCTTTTCAGTATTACACTAGAAGTACAACCTATTTTCAGAAACTCTTAATTATATTCTAGTCTCCAGAAACTACTTCAGAAACAAGAATGAGGTGCCCATTACTATTCTCTTTCACAGGAAACTCTAGAGCTTCAATCATAGTTTCTTCTGAATGGTAATGTATGTACGTATGCTAGATCAATAGAAAAGGGGAACGGGTTAAGCAAAATCCCAAAGATGATATGGGATCTACAAGATTCACAAACTGATATATTTTCAAACTATGAGAGAACATTTTCCTGTTCTATATGAATCTCTATACAACCCTTGAATATGCCATATGTAAATCTTTGTATAGTGATGGTAGTACAAAGCCAAATCTAAGCAAAAGATACATTAGAAGAAATGCAATCGAAGGCAAGTCTTGGGAACGATAACTGTAATAATAGGATAGAAAGATCGACAAGCTCGAATTCAACAGACAACAGATCCATTGATACAAGTGAGATTCTATTCTACAATTACAAACAACAGGAAGACCCAAGACCAAAAAATAGGAATTATGGGAAGAAAAAAATCAGAGTAGTTCCTTTGCTAGCCTCACGGGTTTTTCTTTTAGAAAAGCAACATCACTATTTGGCGCAGTCAGCAGATGATGATCTGCCTCCTCTTCTTCACTCTCTCCTGTCATAGATGATGCAACAGAATCCAATATTTCGTCATCTGCATTGCAAAACAAACGAAAGAAGTTATAGCAATGTTCTTTAAAAAATTTAAATCACACTTGTCAAAGATTCTCTCTTAAGCTTAACACAGAAGAATCAAATCTCTTTGGCTGAAGATAGAGAGTGGATAGATCCACATCCCTATGTACTAATTTGCCAAAATATAAATCAAATATGCTGCCGCCATGCAGAATCAAACTTTAGACCAGATCCTACGGTATAGCACACAATCAGTTTCAGCATCGGTTGAACAGCCTCTGTCATGTTACTAGAACACAAACATACGACATGTGGAGGATTTGAAGACAAGACCCTCTGGCTTTGATACCATAGACCACTGTACATAAAATCCTGAGTGGATAAGGCAAGGCAACTAATCTAAAGAAAAAGTGGAAGAAAGAAGCTATGTCTATTTTATCTAATTCATTACATGTATGCCAAAATTTACATGAAGATGCTTTATCTTCTTGTAAACTTCACAGTCAATCTAGGTGAACTTCTCTGACAGAAAGACAGGTTGAGAAAAGAACCAAAGTTCTGTAAATAATGAGCCTCATAAGCACAATTATGTGAACAAACCTACCAGAATATGTGGGATGATCCGGAAGATGTCTAACTGCTGTAATCTGAATGCTCTCTGGCAGCAGACAGTTACAGAATGAACCTGAAAACTCAAACAACTGTATCAGATACTGTAAATCCAATCAAATGTGAGCCACGAGGTACAAACATTATTAGGGACATAAAGTTAGTCACTACACTATCCATGCTCTTCTGAACCTCAAGATGAAAATGTGAAAATATTTACACAGCATGGACATCTCATACCACGGTGGAAAAATATTGATAACGGAATAGTTATTGAACATAGCCACAATAATCCAGAGCTTAATTACACTGCATATCTGGAAGCATCACACTAACACATAGATCCACCTTATACAAGCAATTTACCAGGTCAAATAACCTGGAGAACTCCAAGGTTGCTTCTCAGATAATAACAGGAATACACAGCATAGACATTTTTCTTACCTAATCGAGCCATCCTATTTACCCATCCTGGAATAGGCTTTCCAGTTAGCTGCAAGCAGACTTCATCAGTAAAATGGTTGCAGTTCTTGGCAATCAAATGATATGTGTCCCCATGATATTTTCCAGAAAGATGTTCCATGAAGGACCGAAATTCTGCACGAGACAAGTTGGTGCTGCCCAGCAACACTGACCGTCTAAAGATGAACCCAGGACAACTTCTTGGTTCCACTTCAAAAACTCCACTGGTAGGGTACTCATGGGCGCCAAAGCCATATTCTAAACCATGAGCTGATCATCAAAACAAGGTACGGTGCATTAAATGCATATTACAAAGCAGAGGACATTGCATAGAACAATGCATTATGTGGACAAACCTTCTATAATAGTTGAGATAGCACATTCAACAAGTTGTCTAAAAAGGTTGGAAGATGAGATTTTTCATACGTTTATTCTCTATTTTAGTTCACATGTAATCTCAAACAATAGAATTATGGTTTTAGTGTGTAGATTACTTGTATATACAACTTATTGTTAAGCTTTTCTACAGGATTCTTCAAACGTTGGCACAGGAGAATTGTCTAGACCTGGTCTCCTCATTGATTTTTCACCTTCCTAAAAAATTATCGGATAGCCACTTTTTGCTACTTTCCTTTTTGATAAGAAACCTAGCCCCTCATTAATCCTTGGTGCCATGATTGACCCTTAAATTGAAAAGAGAGGGAAGGGTTAGGAGGAGAAGGTAGACACAAATATCTCAACAAGTATTCCCTTGAATCATGTAAATAATAAGTGATGATCCACCAAATAGATGTATTAGAAACAAATGAAGATAGCTGCATTGTACTGCAAGCCCTAAAAGGAATACAAGCCAAAACAGAACTTGAACATGCAAAGGAGCATAAATGGAGAAAATGTACAGCTTCAATGGAATCAGGTAAGCGATGTGGTTCTTTTAACGCCTAGGAAGCAAAACCAATCATTGGTGATATTCTATTCTACTTCTCCTTTGCTTGATTACAAATACACCTTTAGGCTATGAATATGAGTATTGAATAGCACTCAATTAGTCTATCTACTTCAGAAACCGTTTTCTTTCAACCTCCAGATTTAGGTAACATTCTTTTTTTTTTCTCTCTCATACACCTGCAGTAGTAGCATTTGATGATACAAGTAATCTCAAACTAAGTGCAACAAATTTGGAAACATCAACTCTTACAGATTTTAAGTTAACAAACTTTCACTCCATATTTTATAAAAGTAGTCTAAGCATGCTGAACACTAATGATCTGTACAACCAACACCAACATGGTAAGCAAATCCTTTTTAGTAATTTGTATTGGACCCTATACATGGTAAGCCAACACACTAACAAGTTTGAGAATTTGGACATGTCCATCCTTTTACTTTGACTTTTTATCCAACCATACTGTCAAGTCTGACAGCAAACGGACAATATCTCTTGGATTTTTCATTTCATCATAATATCCCGCCACACAACAACCATAATAAAATCCACAATTTATTAGCCAATTCATAGAAATGAAGGTAAAAATTAATATCTACCACAGAAAACAAACCCATATTTACCTAATTATCCACAATCAATAAGAAGCCACATAGTTTCATATTGCAACAAAAATAAATTGAAATTGTACAAAACCTAGAAACAGAAGACCCCATACCTTCAATACCCGAATGGAAAATCCCAAGCCCGAACCAGTAAAGGTAGTTGTTTACAGGTGTAAGATCATACACATTAAGATACAACAATGCACGATTGCTCCCTCCACTATTCTGTTCCTTTGTCAAGCTGAAGCTCGAGCTTGATGAGAACAACCGCATTGTATTCAAAAATTACTCCCTCAAAAGCTCTACTACTAAATCACCGGCTCATCATCGTACATCAAACTACAACTGCAAATGAAAATGGAAAAAAAAGTGAAATCAATCATGGATTCATGGTATCTCATCAAGAACTAGTCACTACCTTATCATAACAACAGAAATTCAGTTTAGAACCAAATTTAGCATGCAAAATCAGAAAACCTAGAAAAACAAAAATTGTTAGTTTTGGGTTTCAACATATCTATGAAAAAGTCGAAATTCTCATTGAACATTTTAAAAGTAAAACAAGAGCGAATTACTAGACTGTCAGAGAAATTAGAACATAGAAAGATTGAGATAACTTGTTTCTGAAAGAATCAAGTAAAATGCAAATAAAAAAAATAAAAAAAACTGATACGAGAGGATATTGATTTGTGTTGAATTGGAGTCAAAATATAATGCACCATCAATTTTCCCACATTTTCTTAGGAACCAAACAAAGCAAATACAGCAGAATTAACTTTGCAAATAAATAAGAATCAAAGCAAGAAACCCGAGAGAATTATAATGGAATACAGCACATAAAACAACATTAACAAATAATTGCCAAAAAAAAATAATAAATAAGTCAAGATTATTTTGCGTGGGCTTGTGTGTAAACATGATTATAAATATACTGGCGTATGTAATTAGAGAGAGAGAGAGAGAGAGAGAGAGAGAGAGAGAGAGAGAGCTTACCAAGAGATCAGTTTATCGAAATTGAGCTGAGATCGGAGGTAATAAGTGCTTCAGGAAATGGACGGAAGCACTTTTTGCCCTGTTTCTCGGAAAGGGAAAGAAGAGAAAAGGGGAGAGAGAAAACATTTATAAAGAGGAAACGCATGGGGACTTCATGATTAATTTAATTAATTATTAGCTTAACTTAATTATTCAAAATAGCCTTGGCTTTAATTTAATTAATTATAATGTGATACTAAGAGAACGGCCTTCCTTTGATTGCTTTTTTGTCTCTTTTTATTTATTTTATTGATTTTATAGTATAAAAAAACGCTTATATACTACCTCTATCCATTTCACTTTAGACTTTTTAGTTAAGGCATTAATCAATCATGCAGTACATGTTAATAAATTAATAATTAACAAAGGCTTAAGTTTATTTATTTTGTATTTTGTATTATCAGGGAACAAAAATTGTTACATAGTTTTGAAATTGTGTTCTCTTACTTACTAATTGTAAAATAAATATGCACATAATAAAATTGACGTGAATAAGCAGTGAGAGTATCTAATGTGATAGCTTTCTCTACAGATACAGGACAATCCAAGACAGCTTTTTTCTGATCTCAGCAATACATAAACTACTATTGTAATTTAATATATATTGCTGAAAAAATATAATTCATTCCAAATTACATAGCGTATGGATATCATATGAGATGTATAGCAGACATTCAAGATGTCTCTTCTGTTCTGTTTGTAGGCAGAAAATCTGGGTGCTTGGAATAGAATGAATGTTAGCATGTATAATTGTTGTTTTCCTTGCACCTAATATATTATAATATGATATATTCTTGCTTAATGTATACATGCATGTATGTATGGTTGTTTTCCTTGCAGGATCATTGTAACAAGAACAATAATAATGGATGCAGCATGCCTTGCTTTCATGGGGCCTAATTGGATAAACAGATAATTGAGTGTATGATATTTATGCTCAATTAATATCTGTCCCCAATAGTACTACAGTCTCACTTTTCAATTTCAGTATTAAATAATCTGCTCTTTCTGCTTCGTTTGGTCGATTTGATAATAATAATAATAATAATAATAATAATAATAGTTTTTTTTTGGGTTCAATAATAATAATAGTATATAATATGAAAATTTTGAGACTTCAAGGGCAAACATTAATTGATATTTTGAAAGAGGAAATTGAGTACCATAGAATTAGATGGAAGTTACAAAATATGACCACTTTCATTTCATTTGATGGAGGACCACATTGACAGAGTCAGACAGACAGGACAGAGCACAGGATTGGACCACAAATTTCGGATGAAAAATCCCGAATGGAGAAGTGAAAGTAAGAGTATGACCCACTCCGCTAGTCACTACATTACTATTTGTGAGTAGTAACAGTCTCCACTGTTAATTCTCAATCATGGGAATCTGAGGAAGTTGGGGTGGAATTCCCAGCATTCATATTAGAAGAATTCAGTCTACTGTAAGTAGGGATTAAACATATATGAACATTCATTGATAGCAAAAGAAATATGTAATTGTCACACGTATACAGTAACCAGATTCTACATTAGACAACATATTTACATAGAAAGTTATTGGTAATTACATGTCATATACATATAGCAAATTCCATTCTGCAGAAAATGGTGGTACTTCTACTGTCAAAATGCACACTCTCTCTATAACAAAACGCAGAGGGCTGATATAACAAAACGCAGCAGTTCAGTGCCTCAATTTTGGCTTCAATTGCCTATACAGTTGATATCTTGTGAGTTGGAATCGTTGTAATACAGGGAGGATGTCTGCCCATCAAATTTAGAGACCAGTTGATGAGGGTATAATCCGCAATAGAGCTTCCTCAGCCGATCAATGCATATGTCTATTATTTTCTTGAACATGCTGTCTCCTCGGATCAGTGGTTGCTCTACAAACTCCGTTAAGGGCATCCACTGCATGGTCAATAATGAGCAAGCAGTTAAAAACAAATTATGTTTTTAAAGAATAAGAGAACATTCTGCCACTTAACCTATTAGATCAGGTTGTACATGTTGTTACCTTGGCTGCTTGAATTTCAAGATCATCAACCTTGATCTCAGTCGTGAGGGGTTTTAACATGCATACGAAAAACAAATCAGACTTTTCAAAGGCCACATTATGGGCATGCCTGCAATATCGAAATTGCAGAGAAATATATCAGATGCCACAAGATGATCAGGAGATGCAATATGTAAGTATATTAAGTTGCAACTTCTTCTGGTTTGACAGTAATTTATTGTCATTACCTGAATGCTATAACTTCAACAAATTCTGCGTCGACCTATGCATAACATAAATCCAAGCAGATATTAAACATTTTGAAAAATGGGATGCTGGATAAATATTTTAACATCAATATATAGACAGATAATCTCCAGAGAAAAGTGCAAATTTCGTACCCCAGTTTCCTCCTTGACTTCTCTCACAGCTCCTTTAAAAATCTCCTCTGACTGTTACATCCAATGAAGTTATTACTAAAAACAGAACTAAACAAAGAAAAACCAAGTATGTGTGTTTGTTGATTGTTTTCTCTTTGATTTACGGCTAAAAGGCAGTGAGATATGATGTGAAGGTCCAAACTCAAACCCCGTACCTCAACAATGAAACCAGTTGGTAATTTCCAAAGACCAGCAAAAGCCGGATTGCAGTATTTTTCTTGAACTACAAGAACCTGTGGCAGCAATCAATATAAAAAGTTTGCATCAAGATTAAATTCATGGGTGGAAATATATCTCTGATTAATTGAGAACATCCATTGGCGTATGTTTTTATCATGTGCTACAGAAATTCCACCAATTTGGTTTCTAGGCTCCTCTGGGAGATAGAAGATGAATTTTTCTCTCTAGCAAGAAGATAGCAATAAAGATGGTTACAAATAGAATCAATAGGTCGGCTTGCTTCTCTTCATGTAAAGACAAACTCAAAGAATTTGGACTTTTATTTGGTCATATTGGAGGAGCAGCAGAAGTCCTTGAGAAGGAAAGGACTCAGCATGGAGTGGTATTGATTCTATTGAAGACATAAAAGATCTGGCCTTGATTGGTAATGACACTCTGATTACTTTGTTAATTTTCCTAAACTAAAAACTCAAGCAGCCATACCTCATCGTTTTCATTGATAACAAATCCCCCAACCCCGACATGATGTGTAGCATTACCCGGAAGCAAGGAAGGCGCATCAGGAATCCAGTATGTTAACATCACATATCCTGGTTCAGCATGGTGGTACTGAAATCCTTCCTGTAACCAAATTACTCATCTCAGATTTTGAAAAAAACCATTCATTTCCATTTGGACATATATTACTAGTCATCTTGAAAACTTCCAACTTAGGAGGGAAAGGTTCAAAAATAGATTACTTTCCAAATTCAGTTCAAAGAACACTAAATATATAGAATATACCTTTACTGCAATTGGAACAAGCTCTGCATGTTTCATTGGCAGCTTGAGCCAAATTCCCTTCTTTTGCTGCAGATAACATATTTGGTGAGCAGCATGAATTTACTCCAAAAAATTCTCAAAATGCAGTAAAAAAGAGTAATTCACATTTTACGAACATGCAGGGGAATGTATCAATCACCAAGAAGGATATATAGTTCGAAAGAAAATGAGCTAGAAAATGAAAACATAGTTAAAGAATTACCATTCCCCTCCAATGAGTAAGAGAAAAACGAAGGATTGAAGCAAAGGTGCTAGGATCGTCAGGTAATCTCTTAGGATCAACAACAACTCCATCATACTCATCACTGAAGAAGTCAAGTACTCTTGTGTTCCTGCTAAAAAGAGTTGAACTTGCCCCATTTACTTCATTAATCCGATACACATTATTTTGTTGATCATTTGAAGCAGTAGATTTCTTAGACAAACATGTATTATCCGAAATACTTGAAACAGAAACCCTAGGAATTGCCCCTGCCAACAAAAATGAAGTAACATATTATAAACTTTGCAACCCAAAATCTAGCAAAATCAATTTGAGCACACAATGAACAAAACTCAGCTATATTAATGTATATATCATACTCCAGATCAACCTAACAGCTGAAAACAGGACAGAACAAGACTTTCTCATACATAAAGTATAACCAGAAATGAGTAACAGCTATGAAAATCTGGGATATAACAACACATTCAACATTGAATTTCTGCATTTGATCAATTCAACGTACTCTGCGTTGTTACCATGGTTTGTTTTAGCAAAACACCAATCACAGAAAGGCTGTGTAAAAACAAAAGCAGTGAACTATTACCTCTGCAAGAACACAACTGCGGCGAGAATCGATCACCAAGCCCATGCCTGAAACTTGAGAAGGAGCTCGAATATGTTCCTCCATTGTGAGTTATCCCAGAAGCAGACACAGACTTAGAACCAAGCAATTTCAACTCCATTAATGACAGTACTAAAATCTCAACAACCTCAAAACAAATCAACAACAAATTTATGACACGAATCCAGTGAAATCAACGTCTTAATATATAATAAGTATATCCCAGATAACCAAACAAGACTAGTCCAAAAATCCTGATTTTGATTCCTTAACGCGTAACGTCATACAAGAAAAACCTTGGGATTCATCGTCATTGGATTTCGGAGCAAACTAAAGCTTGCATGACAAAGTAAAAAACTATAATAATGGAAAATGAACAGCACAAATAGTAGAGAAATGGGCACCCATATAAGCTGCTTGTATAAGCTAGTCTTTTATCCGCGTAATCAAAAATTTACGTGATGGGAATCATAATCTTGCATAATATTAATATGTGGTGTGAAATGGATGCTAGGTGATGATGACATACAACAAAACGGAGGAATCATTTTCAAAAAATGGAAAATCTCCCACTTCCGCTCGGCAGGCGCCGCGGAAAGTGAAGAATACGAGGGAAGCAGCACATTAAAATATATGTGTATCAGATTAAAAAGATAGATATGGTAACAGAAGGAGAACACTTGAATTGGGGGAGTTCTGAATCAACGCGCCTGTGAAGAGTGTGAAGATGAAAGAGCAATAGTGTTGGGTATTTTCTTGGTGGGAATAAGAAAAAGCATATTCTCACTAGCGGGGAAGATGAATTACATTAAAACTAGTTTAGTTGTTCTTAGAAGGTTTGGAAATGTATTTATTCAGTTGTTTGTCATTCTGTAAAGACAATGCTGCATTCAATGATGCATGCTACATCTTGTAGCATAAGAATTATTACTAGTGGAATCAATACTGTTTTTACAATATTTTAAATATATGAAGTGAAGTATTTTATTTTTTAAAATCATAAAAAAAAATCTACTACTTTAATAATTGAGTTTTTATGGAGGGTTTATGTCATATTATGTTTTTCTTTTAGGATAGTATCATACTATTTCAAATAATTATTTTAAATTTAAATTTCGTTAATAACGCGATATTTATTGATAAGATATTAAAATTTTAAGTTATTTTATATTTTTATTATTCAATTAATACAAAATATTGTTATTTTAATTTATCTAAACCTATTCCCAATTAAAATAAATTACAACATGATATCAAACTTATTTATTTATTTTTATTTTTTAAAATAATCTTAGATATAATATTTTTAATTTATTCTTTAAATTAGACAATTTATAAAATTAACATCCACTCATTTATTTACTTTTATAAATTATTGTTAATTAATATGATATTTCTTGTAACAGAATAAAATTTATTTTAGCCATTATAAAAGATTGTTGAAGTTATAATTAACATAAACTGAATATTACATCCCATTCATTTTCTTAAATTTAAAAAAAAAATTTGATAAATGTGAAAAATTGCAAACTTTACTTGATCGAGAGGAGGCGCGTGTAACATTTCCTGTAAAAGGGCGATTGGGAAAGCAGCTGTGCTAGTTGACTTGACATTGCGTGGACAGCATTAAAGCACGTGATTTTCAGATATGTTGCCGAGGGTTTTGAGAGAGAGAGAACACAATATTATTCTACCAACTGTACGTAACCAATATTTTTATTACACAAAAAATAAAAAGATTAATTTTGGATAAGATATTATAGTTTTTTAAAAATTGTTTTTCTGATTATAATTGAATTTTAAGTGGATGTGATTGAAAATTGGTGAAGTCCACGTGTATGAGCAACGGACAAGAAACAGAGTTAGGTAGAGAGTGCAATACCAGCCCGCTCCCACATGTTGGAGATGGGCCCGCCCAGCCTGCCTAACTAACGACAAAGCCTTTTTTGCACCATTAGTAATTAATTAATTATTACTTATATTTTAACCAATGTAATGTAAACAGTAAACACAACTAAAATTCTCTAACAAAATTCTACTATCAAAATAAAGTTAAAAAATATTTACAACGCGAATTTTCAATAAGCCACTCGTATATTTTGTTTATTAATATTTGATATGAAACATTTTTATCTTATAATCTATATTTTTATTTTAATATATTTGATATTATATTCGTTACATTTTGTGAATAAGATAATGCTATCTTTTTAATCACAAAATATTTATTTAATTTTTCAATTTTAATTTTATCTATTACTTTTATTTTTTTAAAAGTAATAAATGATTAAAAAGGGTCAGTTTTTTTTTTTATTTTGAGTTTTCATTTAACTATCAAATGTATAACTACATTCTTTAAAAGTACATTACTTGAATGTATTAATTAAATTTGTTGATTAATATTTAATTATCAACTAAATTATGCTTATGTTATTCACGTGACTTTTATCCCAAAGTCTTTATCGAAAGCATGAAAAATCTGAAGCAAAGTCCAATTTTGTAAAGAAACTTGATTGTGAGGCCAAAATCACATGCATCACGTGATAGATAATATCCAATATTCATATCAATCCTTTCTTTAATCTTTAATTTTATTTTAACCCAATATATCATCCCGTCTAATCCTATGCATTATTTTTATTATTAAAACAAAAGTAATTTATAATATTTATTTATATTATTATAAGCATCAAAGTCAAATCACTTCTAATTAATTTTTTTTTTTGGTATGATATGATCAGCACTTATGTAATTGGATAATGGACTCAAATTTAAGTAGGTAGAAATAATATTAATACTAATAATAATGATGATCTTGATTTTTGACAAAGAACATTTTGATGACAAGTAAGAGATGAAAGATAATTCCTCAAACAAATCATTAATGATTTAAAATGACTCCATTCCATTACTATTATTGTCTATTTGTCCTAATATACTGCCAAAATTAGAGGTGGTCCTAGTCCTACACCACTCACCAATCCTTTTATTATTTAGAATTAATAATTATTGTCCAAATTTTAAAATTGTATAATAAAATTATAAATCTTTAAGTCTCTTATTTTTTTCTATTTGAATAGCGTAAAAATTTGGATTTGAATTATATATTTATTTTTATAAAAATAAAAATTCTAAAATTAATATTTTAAGATATGTATTCTTTTTTTAAGTATTACATATCTTTATATTTATTAATTAACAAAATATATATTTTCCAATTGTTTCAATAATTAGGATTTAATCGCCATTATCATATCTTTTGACATTTTGAATTATGACTTGGAGAGCATTCAAAAAGCTATTTTGGGTTTAATATTGGGGCCCAACTTATTTTGGGCAATTCCTCTATTGAGTTTAACAGAGTTGTTGATATTTCCACTCCAGTTTTTTATGATGACACCCTTATTCATTAATATAATAATTATATGTTTGAGTTAAATAATTAAAACTGATAAATAAATATGGAAAAAAGAAAAAAATCGTTAAATATTAATTAAGGTTAGAGGTTTGAGTTATTTTTTATATTATATGGGTTAATGAGATTTTTGGATTGCAGGGCACAATGATAAATGTAACAGATTCATTAACAGATAATCACAGTGCCAGTGGGGGACCTGAATGGAAAAAAGTACAAATTTAGGAATTTATATGTTATTATCCAAAACAATATCGTCAAAAGGTGCATTTTAACGTGAGACAGAATTATTTTTCTTCATCAAATGAAAATATAATTTTAAATAACTAATAATATCTCTGTAATGGGCAAGTCGCAAAACAAAAGCACTACAAATGAATTTACTTTGAAAAGCTTTTATTGATAGTTCACAGAAAGGCCTGCATTTGAGCTCGTCAGTTAGACAAGGTGCTTGCCAAGCGAATAACTGGTGCAGTTTGGAATAACCAGAACAAATCAGGAAGGAAGAAGCAGGTGGTCGCAGCATAAAAACCACTCAAACAGTGTAATGAGGATTGACATGATCAACATCTAAGCCCCTTAACTTTGCGAATGATTCTACTTTTCCTTTCAGAGTGTGAAGCTCCCTTAGTCTGCATGCAGCATTGCATCAACAGTATAAGTAACATATAATACAATTATTGTAGTAGGGTACTATGTTACATATTTTCAGGAATAAAGGAACCAACCTTGCAATCTCAGCACGTCTTCTGGCTTCTTCAGCCATGATGTTAATGTCTCTGAAGGTGTGCTTTTCAGGGAAAACTTTTGTCTCCGTAGATTGGAGACCATGGAGTGTTCGCTGTTCAGCTGCCCAAGCAGCTTCGCGAGCTTCCTTTCCAAAGTCCTTTTGGGTGCTAAATGCCGTCTGTCAAGATAGCAAATAATAACACTCATTAGCTTGCATAAATTTAAGATATCTAAGATATATCTAAAAAGACAATAAAGTTAGTGAGGAGGAAGTCAAGTTTTGGTTTCACTCACTCGTTGGTTGTATACTAGACTCCAAGCTCTACCACTAAGAGCATATCGAACAGCAAATTTAATAGGATCAAGCAGCATGTAGATTATAATGTTATATAGCCAAATAACTCCAGTCCATCCCCAATCAATCTTATGGATTCCAGCAAAATCGCTTGTTGCCAGAGCTGATATTAAAGTTGCAACCTGTAAAGACTCTTCATGCTTAGTTCATAACCAAAGATCACAGTCCTCAGAGCAAGTGATGTCAAAACAAATTCTTTAAAGAGAACTATCAGAAACATGAAGCAATGTCATTACGTGTAAGGAATAATTAGAGCAAATGATCATAACCTCATCATTAAACCATTGCAATGACATAATTATAACTTTGAAGCCTCTTACCAATTGAGCAATGATGAAAGCACCAACAAGCAATAGACCAGGTCTTTCCCTGAATGACCAGCCCCTGGAGCGAGTGACAAATATTAGTGCCTGGCTGATGGTACTAACTTGAAGGTACAGAGCAGATGCTAGCCGTCCATTCAGTACTTTGATGACTTCATCGGAAGCAGTTTTCTCATCGATCTGCCTCATACTTTTTACGTGGAAATGATCCTGACATATGGAAGATATATAGAAGCACAAAACATATCATATTCGACTAACATTAGGCTGTCTCTGATTTCTTCAAAACAAAAAGATTGGCTAGAATATGATCAACTAGAAAATTCATTTACCGGAAAGAAATCAGTTTTGTAAGTTGCCCAGAAGAATAATACTGTCGTCAGGGCAAGATAACTTCCTATGACAATGCCCGTAGCAAAAATTTCACTGAGTTTCCAACTGTCAGGAATTGGCGATGGCTTGACCCTGTCTTTGGATATTGTCATGATAGTACCTACAAATAAGTTCATAAACCATGAAAACATGTACACAAATAGAAAGAGAGTACATAACATCATTAGACATTTATGTGAACAATTGCAAGTAAACGTTGCATGCAAGACAAGTGAACTTAAAATGGGTAATACCATCATTAAGAATGGCAATGATAAGGACCATGAAAGGAGGGAAATTGAACTTCCAACATACTGTGAGCAGCATAAATCCCAGCTGTTACATAGAAAAATTTGCCAATGAAAAATTATCATCAAGGTGAATTACATATGTATCTTGTTTAAATGATTCCATATATCAAAATAATAGAGATTTAACAAAATATACGGAAAACTTACTACGATACGTATTGTGATTGATACGGCATATATCTGGGAACAGGAGAAAATAGTGTTCAGAAACATAGAATTCTGAGAGAACTGACCCCAAATTTACTAAAAGCTCTACTTCAATCATGAATAAGGAACCTTCTTTTACCGTGTAATTTTTCATTCTCTGAAAGATAGCACGGCTTGTTAAAACAGCACTAATGATTACACTCAGTCCAGGTTCTGTAAGAACTATATCAGAAGCACTGCGAGCAGCATCGGTTGAATCTGCAACCGCAATTCCTATGTCTGCTATCTTCAGTGCAGGTGCATCGTTGACACCATCACCCGTCATTCCAACTATGTGTTTTCTAGCTTGTAGTCGTTTCACAATCTCGTACTTATGCTCTTCACAAAAGCACCGAATCAAAATATGGAATACAGAACAAACTTGCCAATCTCACAAACCATAACAAATATATGTCTACCAGGAAAAACACCAGCAAATCCGTCAGCATTCTCTATGAGATCGTCAACTGGTAAACTGGAAATTGCCACGTCCTTATTTTCACCAAGCAGAGCTGATGAAGGATACATGTTTGTGCCCATTCCAAGCCGTCTCCCTGTCTCTTTACCAATTGCCAGTTGGTCACCTGGAAAAGGAACCATGTAAATCTTGTAAATATAATAAAAACTTGGTGTAAGAATATGATTTCAATGAAGTTACAAATCAAATGGTCGTATTGATCAAATTCTCAAAAACATTCAGCTTAAATTCTTCAGCGTTATATAAAAGTCATAGATCACAAGACTGCGATATTAGCTCCTTGAAAAACATTGCAGCAGCCAGCATGAAAAGGAAACGTTAACCAGTTGTGAGACACACCTGTAATCATCTTAACACTAACACCGAGATTTAGAGCTCTCCTAATAGTTTCAGCGCTGTCATGACGTGGAGGATCAAATAGAGGCAGAAGACCAACAAATTCCCAGGGTCCACCGGGACTGTCTTTGGTCCCAGCAGGTACTTCCTATGGTTGAGGGAGGTCGTCTTCAGTAAAAGAAACAAGGAAATGAAATTCCAGGAGATTATAGGATTCGTGAAAATGTCATTACCTGTCGAGCAACCGCTAAGGATCTGAGTCCACGCTCAGCAAATTTATCAATCACCGAGTGGACCTTTTTCTCTATATCTGCCTTGTTCCACGCTAAGCTAAGAATCTAAAAGGTCCATGAGAAATATAACTTGTAATTTAATAGTATATGGCAGAGTGGTCAGAAATTTTGGTTCTAAAACTGATATGCGTCATACCTGTTCTGGTGCACCTTTGCTCACTCTGTGCATTTTACCAGCTTTGTCAATGTATGTGAGAGCTGTCCTCTTATCAGTTGGATTAAAGGGAAGGAAGTGAACTTCAGTAATATCAGATCGAGCCTTACAGTACACAGGAAAACAGAATAAACTAATCTCAGCTGGGCCACAGTCAATGAAATAAACAATTAAATTGATACAATAGTTTCACAACATCTAGAAGCAACTAAATGTTCATCAGCTAAAGTTTAGCAGCATTTCTAACAGAGTATAAAGAAAAGAAATCCCTAAGCTTGTACAGACCTATGCAGATCTTTCCATTTTGCTTGAGATTAGTCGAACAATTATTCTTTAATGACAAGAGATGTACCTCTTTAGGATCAGCCAACATTGAAACAATTGCGGTATCAATGGCATCTTGATTCTCCAACCTTGAAGCTCTTGCAGCCATCAAAATGACCATATCCTTCTCAACATTATCAGCAAAAACCTGAAGCGAAATCTATCTTGTTAGACATCTTACGACTTAAGTTCCAGTATGGTAGTTGGTATTGACAAATTATACAGAAAATTGGTGTGTGTCTCTAGGGAGCTAACAACTGAAGAGGATATTGAACAGGAAATTTATTGGTTGTACTTCACAGCTACATTTTAACAATACATATGCAACCCCATTGACACCATTGCTTCACGTAACATCATGAACCTTGCACTGAAATATGCTCTCAAGCGGTATATTAAGAAAGCAAACCATTTCCAAGAATGTTTGTCATTGTCAGTTACTGATGCTCAAATTATATGAACGGAAAAAAGTTACGACCTCAAGCAAATTCTTGTCAACCGTAAGCTTGTTGAGAGTTAAAGTGCCTGTTTTATCACTGCAAAGCACATCCATCCCAGCCATTTCCTCAATAGCTGTCATTCTCTTTGTTATTGCTCCCTGCAAAAGAAGTTGAGCAATCTTTAAGTTGATATTTCACTAAACTAGAGTAACAAGGATATGGCATAATTTCAGATATGAATCAGTTCTAGCCTCACTCACCTGCTGGGATAAACGATGAGAACCTATAGCCATTGTGACAGAAAGCACGGTTGGCATAGCTATAGGGATACCACCAATGAGTATCACGAGAAGGTTGTCTATGCCAACACGATAACCCCTCTGTTGAATTGCATAAATTACAAGAATTTCAATGATCATCCCAATGGCAATGGAGCAAATGCAGAAGTTTCCAATGGAAGTTAAGACCTGAAACCATCAAGCAAAATGTTGTCTCATCACCAACTCTCATAGGTTATTCAACATCCCATACTGATATGAACATATACATAAGCTTCATTTGTTAAAATCTTAAAGCTGGACTTTTATTAGCAACTGGTAACCAGCTTAAAATTTTACGAGATCAGCGTCAAGTTCAGACTATTATTTAGTTGAGAAGAGTTTCTAAGATGAACCTGCTGAAAATGGCCAACATGTGTTGTTGATTCCACAAGATGAGCTGCCTTTCCAAAGAAGGTATGTACTCCAGTTGCAATGACAACTGCTTCAATTTCACCTTGTTTACATGTTGAGCCAGAATAAACTCCAGCACCAGGACTTTTTGTTACAGGGAGTGACTCTCCTGTCAGAGCTGACTATAGAAGAAAATAGTGTTATGACCATTTAGTAAAGTCAGTTCTAATTGAATTTAAGATATCAACTTTCTTGCAACTGCTGTACATCTTGTGTGATTAACAAACAGATAAAAGAAAATACTATGAGAACTGTATTTTACTTTTGTCTTTCACTCCAATGCAATTTCATTGTTTATTCAAGTCAGTGACAGTGTATGCATCTTAACACTCATTACAAGCATTACTGATAGTTTGAAACAAGTTTATCCAAAATTTTCGCATTATAATTTTTCACCCTGTTATGTCAGAATACCTGATCAATTTTGAGAGGATCTCCTTCAAGTAAACGAGCATCCGCAGGGATAATGTCTCCGAGCTTGATGCTGATAATGTCTCCAGGAACCAACACAGAAGCATCTTCTTCGCTCCACTTCCCTTCACGTAAAACCTGGTAAAAACAATTAGATCTATGGATAAAAAAAAAAAATTTGCCGGGATGACGTAAAAAAAATTAAATAATTGATAGACTGCAAGGAGAAAGATAATTCTTGCAGAATAAGCATGCAAATGGACAAACCTTGGCTTTTGGAGCAAGCCGAGCCATCAGGGCTGCAGCAGCATTTCCAGCATTATTTTCCTCTATAAAACTGATGGTTGAATTGATAATAAGCAAAGCCAAGATGCCAATGAAATCATGGTAATCTACATCTTTGCCCTGAAAAGATATTGCTCTCTCTTTATAGATAAACTTAAAAAAGGTTCTAAATTCAAGTTCACATATCCATTAACAAAGAAAATATTCATGAGTATGGACTTACCCCTCCGTGAGCAAGACTGATGGCCATAAGTGCAGCTGCTTCCATAACCCATGACAGAGGATTCCACATAAAGCCCAAAAATTTGAGTATTTTATTTTCCTGTGAAGGGAATGATGGATATAAATTCAAAACAGATGTGGAAACAAATGAGAGCAACACCAAGTTAATCACTATAGAAAAGAGAACAGAAGCTGAAACTGCTTATAGGATACCCTTTTCTCTTCAAGTTTGTTGTATCCAAAAACCTCTAGTCGCCTTTGAACCTCATCAGAGCTGAGACCCTCTCTTGTACATTTTAGCTTCTCAAAAACTTCTTCAACTGGTATGTTCTCCTGCCAGAAACAGCTTCCATATTAGCAAACATGCCCCAGGTATATCATGCAAATAAATTCTTTTACAAAGATTTACTAAACAGCTAGAAAATTATTATACGAACTTTGGATCTCAAGTATATAAATAACTCTGCTGCAACTATGACCACCATAAATAACAGCATGATAATTTAAAAGTATTTACCAGATCCACGGTTTCCTGATTGACAGCTTCAAGGGCAGCTGTTGTCTTGTCCATTGTGGCGTTGCTGCTTCAGCTTCCACCCAGTAAAGCAATTTGGATAATCTGCAGACCAAGAAACATTACATCTCATTACTTCATGATGCACAAATATTTTTCTTTTAAAAATAAACAACCAGAAACCCAAGCACAATATTTATGCATATAGGCTGCCAAAGGTTAATTTCATTATCGATGCAAACATTAATAGAGTGAAGATATCAATTTCTGATCGTGTAAGATTTAAAACTTAGTTTCTTTCAAGCATTTTTACAGCTACCAAATAAGTTAATCACATTTATCAACTGCCAAATTGCAAACTGAAACAAAGAATACGCACATCACCTTCAGACTAATTTATTCTTGTAATATCCAAGAAACTTTTTACATGTACTGCATGTAAATCACGTCATTCCAGAGAAGTTATCATATCATTTCAGCCAAACGAATTTATAAAAATAGACATTCTGATAACATCAACATGATCACCGAAAGTACACTAGAAACGAACAAATTATTTCCAAGAATAAAATATTCTGGACGATCACTACATCTGTATCAACCTAGCTAGTAATTACAGCAAAAGTGGGTAACATATAATAAGTACCTGCCGTACAAAGTCAAACAAACTGCTCCTTCACCAAAAACCCACCAAGGATATTCAGCAAACAACAAAAACCCCTTCGTAGAAACCAGAGAGAGGAGTTTTGCATCGTTCGGAAAGCCACGAAATGACTAGTTATATATATATATATATAAGCGTCATACAGAAACTGTTCATTGTTGAAGACAACGATAAACAAGATTCTATGCCAGAAGAAAAAGTTGGACACAGAGAGATGAAAGTGCCAGTAAAAAGAAGACAAAATCTTGGCTTCTGCAAATCCGCCGCCGGCATAAACACAGCAAAACTGTTGTTTACAAGGAATAGGATACTCATGGTTTAGACTTCAAACATAGTAATGATTATAATAAATTTTATGCCTTTTTCTTTTATTTTCGGCATGCCGCATATGGCAAATTACCGTACCTAAGAGCTCTGCAGCATTCTTGTTTAAGTGTTTCTCGTACATGCTAAAAGTAGCAAGACAACAACATCGACGTCCGCACATACACACTTCTATTCTTCTCCATTGATTTACAATTAAAACTTGCATGCATATTCATCAGATAAATTTAGTGATTCTTTTTAATTTTTTAATTTCTTTTGCTTGTTGTTTTTCATTGGCGATGGCACCAATGTCTGTGTACGGAGTTTTCATGGGAAAAAAATCATATCTCTCATGTTCTTCATTGTTGACATTTTTGTCCATTTGCAGTCCAATTAAGGTGTGAATTACATATAGATAGTACATTTTAAAAGCAAGACTGGACTCCCTGTAATGGTGGATACTGGAAGTACAACATGCATGATATCATTTATAATTAAAGTTAAGAACATGCCAACAGAACTTGAGAGCAAGAGTAAATTAAATTAAAAATCCAAACTTTTGACAATTTCATTGGGCTATAAATAATGTATAGATCCCATTGAAGGATTCTTGTTGTTTGGTTGGCCGGATGTTGCAACAAGGTGATTAATTGGCTGCAAGTAAAAGGACTAACATTCCTACAGCTTGTTCACAAGATAATGAATCTCTATGTATATCAAGAATATATAGTAATCGGATCTCACAAGAATATGAGTTAGAACTACATATACGAAATTGGAATCCATCCTCCTCTCATTTTAATGTATAATTTTCAGAACAACAAAAGAATATATATGAGTTGTACCATAATTTTAAATTTTTTACTCCATACTGAAGTGCATGTACGTGGATTCACATGACTGGGCTAGTGGGTTGCTGGGTTTTCAGATGGATCTCTTTTTCCAGCCCATTAACTGTTATGGGGTATATTTAGCGTATGAGAAAAGAACGATTTGCATACTTTGCCAACATAATTGGTTTCCAGCTGGACCTCCATTAGCGACGGGTGAATTCCGCTATGGTCTCTAATATGTCATGAAACTACATTTTAGTCACTTTGTAGTATAATCTGACACTATTTAAAAGAAAATCTCTAATATTCAAAATTTATCTCATTAAAGTTTTTAGAATCAAAGTCGTATCATACTCGTATGATTAGAAGAGAGTAATTAAATAATTTTATAAATTTGAATTGATTATGTAATTTTATAAGATATAAATTAATTAAAATAATGATATTTTATGTCTATTGTGAAACAATTATTGTCATATATATCATTATTATAACTTATTCGTAATACTACATCATTAATTTGTAATATTAATAGATCTAGTTATAGTAAAAAGAAAATTCAATTCCTCAATTAGCTGTTTGTTTACCTAGTTCTTCAATTTTTTAGAACAATTTGTCTAGTTCTTCAATTTTTTAGAACAGATCTAATTTTTTATTTATTGGACTCTGTGTGTCTAAGTCTAAGTCTCTCTATTCACAATATATTTTTTTTTAAAAAAGAATTCATTCACATCTTAAAAATATTATTTTTTATTAATTTCTCGACGATCACAATCAACACAACATCAATGATTTTTTTCTTTTGTTTACTTTTTTAAAAATTTGATATATTTGATTAGCAATCATGCAAAATGTCCTGAATATTTGTTATAGCTCATTGACCCAATTGCTCTCCATTACCAATAATTGAAGTATAAATTATATTCATGTCATTAAATAATTTATTTTTTATTAATTTCTCGACGATCATGATAACATCAGCAATGGTCCATTTTTAACTAGGTAAATTGACAGAAACTCAAAAAAATTAGTAAACAATAAAATTTTCATTTCTTACTTCTAAAGAACTGTTATTTAAACTTCTTTTTGGTTAATATATATAATTTATCTGTTAAAATTATATCAGTTGAGTCTTAATTTTATTGTTTATAAAATTAAAATTTTTAATCCAAAACTTTTAAATATACAATTTATTTATGTTAAAATCACAATAAATTTCCTTAATTTTTATGTATTTCCTTG
Source organism: Melia azedarach (assembly GCA_028052125.1). Taxonomy (NCBI): domain Eukaryota; kingdom Viridiplantae; phylum Streptophyta; class Magnoliopsida; order Sapindales; family Meliaceae; genus Melia; species Melia azedarach. The sequence continues at coordinate 4,801,148 of CM051401.1, read as the reverse complement.
GAGTCTTCTTATATCTCTTCTTTATTTAATTATTATTATTATTATTATTATTAACTCTTAACACAAAAAACACCAAACGTAAAAACTATTTTAATTTTTTTTAAAAAAAAGGTTGCATTGTCACATCACGCTTCACTAACAAGAATAAGATTGAACTAAATTACAATTTTTGTGTCCTCTTAATTCTGCAATTTAATTAGTTATTATATGAACAAAATACTATTTTTTTTTCTTTTAAAAATGAATAATTTGATTTAATTTTTAAAAATAAGTTTATTATAAAATTTTAGAATATGATTACACATGATATTTTATTATTGGTGTTTATTAAAATTTAAATTTAAAAAATATATAAATATATTAATTTAGTAAAATAATAAAACCAAAAAAAAATCTGAATAAAACCAATTGAACTTGATTCGATGCAATAAATAATTATCATCATTTTCAAATTCTAAAATTCTTGAAAGTTTTGAATTAGGTGAAAAAGGAACCATCCTGATCCGTCACCACCCATACCCATTTATCTACCTGATTAAAAGTAACATATATTATAAATATAAATAGCATCAGCAATATGATTCATACCAAACATTTTATTTTTCTGTATTGTTTTGTTATTAATATCATTAGAGGATGAAAACATGTGCACATGAACACACTTAAATTGGGCTAGTGGGTTGTTGTTGGGTTTTCAGATGGATCTCTTCTTCCAGTTTCAGCCCATTAGCTGAAAACTTCAATGGTAAAAGAACGATTGAATAACATATTGGGCTTCTAATACATTGCATCGAATATTCCTTTTTGGGTCAAAGTCAAAGTTCAACAAGTACTACTGCGTATGCATAGACATGAAAATGCAGTATGTAATGTAACCAACTGCATATGAACTGAACCTGTCTAAACATCACCCCAGTGGTCAGATTTTCCAACTCAGAATTGATTCAAAGAGATTTTATTATTATTATTTATTTATTCGAAAGATTTAAAAATACGAACTTGCAATTAAGATTGATTCCTTTATTTTTAAATTTTATACTATAAAAAGAATCCAAGTCTAGGCAAAAATAATCGAATACCCAAGTCTTAGATTTACCTATAAAATTGTACACTCAAAATTAACAACGTTATTGGTGGTGTATTTTTGGATAATTTAACTATATTATTTATGTTTATGTTACCTACTACTAATATTTAATACATATATTATAAAGAGAAGTTAGATTAATTACATTTCATAATGTTTTATGTAGGTAATTTTTTCTCTAGGGATGTGTGAGTGTAAAAATCTCACACATGTCCGAGTATAGATATTTGAAATGCTATATTGGTGTGATTATATAATTTTTAATAAAAATTCAATTATATTATAGTGTTAGTAATGGGAAACAATAGTTTATGTTATGTTTTTATTTGCATGTTGTATTTGTGGATTTAATTGATTTAGGAAGTGAGTTCAGACTCCAGATCACAACCTTCCTTGCTAGCTGGCTGCTGCTGGTGGGGTTCATGAGAGGCTAACAACTCAAGATTTTTTTTTTAAAATTTTCAAATTTTGAAATTGTTTAAATTTTAAAAAATAAAATATATAACACAAAAATTAGAAAAAGAAAAAAAAAAAAGGTACTGTACCGGTGATTAGCATTAATAGAAGCCGAATCCACCATGACAATGCAATGACGCCAGCTGTTTTCGATAAATTGTTTTGGGGGTAACAACATTTTAGTCCCTGAACTTTGATAAAACAATATAAGTTTGAAGTTTTAACATTTTAGTCTCTATCATTACTTACATTAAGATTTGTTAGAATTTTGAAGGATGTAATTGATTTTTTGTATCCAATAGTAAAAAAAATCTAAATTTAACTGTAGTGAGTAAAAAATTTAAAGTAAGTCGTTTTTTGTCGAATTGTCACTATCTTTTCCCGCTACTTTTAATCATAAAAAATCGATTGAAATTCAAGTGAATTACCGAAAAAAAATTGGTCCAAATCTATTAGATTTTCACATATTCTTTGTGCTTTTGAGTGAACTTGAGAGTTTGGTTCACAATTTTTTATTGCACTTGAATCGGTGAAAATTGTTGCTTTCTATAATAATATTTTATTATTAATGACACTTCTTATGTCTTTGTATGTTAGTGATTTTTATTTGTTGACTAATTTGAGCAAACCTTAAAATCAAGTTTTGTGATTTTTTTCATTTTCCAAGAAATTATTTTGGGACTTTTTGTTTGGTAAGTATTATATAGTTATTATGTATGTTTTTCATAGATTTATTGTATTTTATATGGTTGTTTGATGATTTTGAGTGAAGAAATTTTTTTGAGTCAGCGTTTGAAGTGTTAAATATTGTTTTTTTTACTTCTTTATTTTTTGGATTTTTTAATGTGTATATGAAGTTAGTGTTACGAGTATAAGTATATTAATAATAATACTTTTATTCAGATAAAAAATAAAGTTAATATTGAATTGAATTTGATACTACAATTGTGGTACCAATAAATTAAGGATATGATAGATATAGATATATTGCTAATGCAAGCTACTGTATCTTTATAATTTGTCATATTTTAAGGTATAATCAAAATATTGGACAATTAATAAAATAAATAAATGTCAAAGTCAATGATTATGTTTTAATTTTGCATTGACTTCTTATTCTTTCTCCACTTGATTTGTATAACATACATATTACTCTCAATCATGTTATATCATTTAGGTAGCTTTAATAATTAATTAATAAATATTGTTGTTGATGCAAATTAGATATTCATAATTTTACTTTGAAATTTTATTAATTTGTTTAATTAGTAAAAGTCATTTAAAAGTGATCATGATTACTAGGTAATGGTATTTCATTTTAGTTTTTCAATGTAATCATTATTGTTGATACATATGTGACACTACTGCAATGCTAGGTGTCATTTGGTAAATTTTATTAAATAAAATATTAATATAATATTATTAATAATTAATCATTAGTTAGGTTTATAATAGAATACTGAATATTATAAGAATAATTAAATGTTTAAATATCTTAAGTGGGGAAGGTTTACGATTTTTGTTTTCAAATTGGGAAGAAAGAAGAAGAAGGAAGAAAAGAAAGAGAAGGAGAAAAAAAGAGAAAAGAAAGAAGAAAAAGAGAGAAGGAAACGGGAAAGAAAGAAAAGAAGAAGAAGAAGAAGAAGAAGAAGAAGAAGAGGAAGAAGAAGAAACGGGAAAGAAGAAAAAAAAAAAAAGAAATTGAAATTGAACGGTTAGATTTATGAGTTTGAGTTAATTTGATTTTAGAATTAATATATATTTGAGTTTTAGAATTTTATTTAGTTAGAAAATTAGTTTGCGTGAATAGTATATTTATTTATATAATTAATTTTAGTAATAATTATTAGATCTTGAATAAATCTTGAAGTTAATCGGTTAATTATTGTGTTTTTAGGAAGCAGAGCGGCTGTAGGGAATTCAGGGGATCCTGAAACCTCCAGAAATTAAATTTCTGACTGTGAGTGGATATTATATTTAAATTATTATATGTGTTTATAAAATTAAATATTAATTGTATTATAATGGAATTAAATTATATTATTGTGAAATTCATTTGTGGAAGAATTTAATTACGTTATATAGGAAATAAATTAGATTATAAATAAATTGTATTTTGACGTGTGAAATTGGATTGGTTTGACGTGTGAAATTGGATTGGTTTGACGTGTGGAATTCGATTGGTTTGACGTGATGTTTGATTTATGATATGTTATAATTAAATTACGTGAAATTGATTATTATTTATCTTGATGGTTGAATTGTTTATGTATATGTTGAATTGAGAAGTGAAATGTGAAAGTATTGTTATATGTGAGAATTGGATATTTATGAGAAAAAGGATATTAAATGTGAAATTATGATTTGTGATTGTTTGAAGCACCCTACGAAGTACCCATCCCCCAGATATGATGATAGGTCCTTGGGACCTATGAAAATGTACGTACATGATATGATATGAGCTCCCCAGACGAGGATACGAGGCCGTTGGGTTGAGCATGTGTATGATATGATATGAGCTCCCCGGACGAGAATACGAGGCCGTCGGGTTGAGTATGATATTTCCCCCGCTTGAGCGATGATGTTTTCCGCCAAGCATGATTTTCCCCTGGGTACTAGTTGGGTGCAAAGATGATTGATTTGCTATGAGTTGTATGATGATATGATTTTCTCAAATATATGGTTGATAATATCAATGACTAATAATGATTAATGTTTATTCCTGTGAGATGAATTTATGAGTTATGCTTATTATACGATTATGATTTGATTGTGAGAGTTTCAAGGAATTAATTATGAAATTGATAAAACGTATTTTTAGATAAAATATATATCCACTCACTGAGCTGTGAGCTCACCCCTCTCCCTATTTTTCCTATCTACTCCAGGTACACAGAGTGTCGTGCAGGATAAAGAATTATAGTTGAGGTTAAGACCACTCTACGCAGCTGCATAAAACAAGTTGAACACGTCATGTATAAATGTATGTGCATGTAAATATTATTTATATATATTTTGATGAGGCATGACGCCTCACTGAGTGTGGGTTATGGAGGCCTGAGGCCAGGAATATATTATTATGGAATTATGCTGCGTGTGAATTATGAAAATGGTTAAGAAAAGTGCATGTTTATACAGGATTCGTCTCGGACTCCAGGAGGGGTTCGGGTCGGGTCCTGACAACATATATATTAAACTATATGTAATGCCAATTCAAATTGGAAAGATTCAAAGGACGAGTAGTTCAAATAGGATTCCCATAAGTCAATATATATTAGCTTAATTAATATTTTTATTAGACACAAATATATAAATAAATTTATACATATCATTATTTGTATATACTTAAACATAATTCTAACCAAGAAATGTTTGCAAGCCTTAATTTAGTGTTTAACGTAAGTGGTGTGTTAAATTTTATATGCTATACTGATTGTTTTGAATTTTGGGACAAGAAATGCTTTGAACACCTACACAAAATGAATTATTACCAATGTTAATAGTGACACAAGAACAATCATTCCCTTTTACTGATGCAGTAGTTGTAATTGACGATACTAATGACATTATGGTGGAAGATCAAAATGTTGATAATGAGGATGAGTTACAGGATTGTGAATACGGTGATGTACTTTTAAGTGGTGATAGTAATGAGTACGAAGGGAGATTATTTGGAGGTGAAAATGACAAAGAGGATTAAATCTTGGATAGCTCATTTGATGAAGGAGGAAGAGTAAGTAAGATTGCCAGGTACTTAACTAGAAATTTGCATAAGATAGATCCTAGGAAGAAACCTAAGATGAAAGTTAGGTTTTCCTATACAGACGTAGAGGAATTTCTGGAAAAGTTAAAGGAGTATACTAGAAGTAAGGGATTTGAACTAGATATGGAGAAAAACAACAAAGTTAGGGTGACAGGTAGCTGCAAGGGTGAAAGATGCAAATGGAGGGTACATGCTTCTACTATATGTCAAGGTCAAAGTTTTGTTGTCAAAACAATGGTTGAAAATAATGATTGTTATAGAATAATGGTAAGTAAATGAGCAATTGTCAAATAGATAGCCAAAAGATTTGTCAGCTTAATTGTTTCTCATCCTAACATAAATATTAAAGTATTGGCTGATGAATTAAGGATAAATTGTGGTGTTTCTGTGAACAGTATAAAATTGTATAGGGCAAAGAAAAAAGTTTTGGAGATGTTGGGTGAAGATCATGCAGCCAGTTATGCAAAAATTTATAACTATGCATATATATTGTTGCAAACTAATCCAGATGCTTGTGTGATGATGTTGGCTGACAGATTTACAAAACCTAAAAAACCTCTGTTTTTAAGATTCTTTGTATCATTTGTAACTCAAAAATATAGATTCTTATATGGTTGTAGACCATTTATCGGTATTGATGGTTGTCACCTTAAAAAGTTATATAGTGGAGTGTTACTAGTTGTTATGGCAATGGATGCAAATAGAGGAACATATCTTTTAGCTATTTGTGTATGTGAAATAGAATTAGTAGAAACTTGGGGTTGGTTTTAGAATTCTTGTGAACTCACGTTAGTGATGGAAGAAAAATCACTATCATTAATGATAAGAAAAAAAAAAAGATATTAATGCCTTATATAAGGTTTAGCCTAATGTGGTTATAAGGAAATGTGCTAAACATTTTATTTCTAACTTTAGATGTAAATTTCTTGATGAAAAATATAGGCGTATATTTTAGAGGGCCAATAAGTTTGCTAAAGTTCCTGATTTTTTTGAGGTAGATGAAAAAGATAAAGCAGACCAGTAAAGTACCTTACAATTGGTTAATAAAAATTCCAATAAATTAGTGGGTCAGAGCTTACTTTGATACATTTAGTAAGTCTGACCATGTTCCCAATAATATCTTTGAAACCTTTAATAGTTAGATTGATAAATTTCGATCAAAATCAATTCTAACTATGTTAGGACAGATGAAAAGGAAGATGCAATCTATGTTTTTTAAGAGATTCAAAGAGGCTACTGGATGAGGTATGTATCCATTAGAAGTAAGAAGGAAGATTGAAGAAGCTAGTTAGGAAAGAAGTAAGTTAAGATTATTGTGATTTGGGGTATGACCTTTTAAGCTTGGAGAAGACCTATTGGGTAGGTTCAGAACTTATCTTGTCTACTTAGATAAAAATACTTGCAAATATGGGCAATGAGATATAAGTGGTATACCATGTAAACATACAATGACTTATATAAACTTTATGAGGATTAGTCATAAATAGTATATTGATCCATAACTGACAACAACTGCTATAAAGGTAACATATACATGTATGATAACCCATCTACTAGACCAATATCGCTGGCCTGAAGGTGAGACTCTATTACCTCCAAAAAATCATAAACAAAAACCTAGCAGACCAAAGAAATTAAGGAGGGAACTTGGTAAACCACCTAAGTTATCTACGTCTTTTGTCACGCGATGTCGTAACTGTAATGAAATTGGACACAACAAAAAAACATGCAAAATTATTCTGGTCAGACTTGACAATGTCAAGGTATAATATCAAAAGATAATATTTATGTTTAATATATATTTTATGTATTTTGATGTCTTTTATATTATTTTTATTTAATTGTTTTCTTTTATTTTTGTATAAACAATTTTTAAGAAATTAAAGGGTAATGAAATTTTTACTATTTTTCAACAAAAGACAACAACTAGGAGTGCTACATCTCAAAATTCATCTTCTTCAGGAGTGCTACAACAAAAGACAATAGAATTTAATGCAACAGAAGGTAACAACTATCACAAAAGGCAGCAGCTAGGAATGCTAGCAGTTAGTATTGCAAGAAGTTTATAGCAACATTCTGGTAATTTTGGCATTTCATCTCTATTCATCTTAGTCATCAACTTTCTATTTCATTCTATGCTATGAAGAATTTAGAAAGAAACAAGATTTCACTCATCTTTTTAGTATAGCCTACTACAAATTCTTCTCTAATACAATAGTTTTAATATAGTAATCATTAATTTGATCTATTAAAATTTTTAAGTTGTGTAGCATATTTTAATTTTTCTAAAAAAATAAATTGGTACGTGAGTAAGAATAGTTACAATATATATCTAAGATTAGCCTATAAGATTTATACCTCTAAGATTAGCCTCAATATTTTCTTAACGTATAAATATCACTTAAAATTTGAGTCTCAATTGAACAACAATAAACGAAGAGAAAAGCTTTATAATTGATAGGTCTTTTTGTGCTATTCTACATATTTATAGGGTCAAATTACTTTATATTTTTGGATTTTTTATGAACTTGAATGTTTAAGTGATCATAACATGAATTTTTATGAATAAACAAACTTTTGGTTGAATAGATAGATTTTGAAATAAATTTGTGCATGAATACAGGTTGACTGGATGAGGTTTTGTTTGAATAAAAAGTTTTTCATAAATATTTATCTTTAAATATAGGTTGAATGAATGAAAACTTGACTTTTTCAAGGTTTCTAATTTATAAAAAGGCACTGTAAATGAAGTTGCCGTTATTAATATGCTAGTTTAATTTTGCTATTATTTTGTCCTTATGTGAAGGACTGATTTGATAAAGATAAAAATACAGCATGTTCTTTTAAAATCTAATTAACATGGGCAAATTTGTATTTTACAACTATTTAATGGATGGAGATAACGGCAGGGATTAAAATGTTAATATTTAGCAAACTATATCCTTCTGTGTTATTTAATCAAAGATACGGGATTAAAATATTATTATCCCATTGTTTTAGTTAGTGGCGTATAAATTCTGTCGACAAGTTAATTAAAAATAATTGGTCCGTGTACTAGTAATATTATGTTATTACTATTCTAAAGTTCCCGTGGATAGACTTGTCGACTGTGGAATGGAATCTTAATCCCAATTCACGTGCTTAAATTGCCTTCCCAGTATTGACAAAGTTTATAGAATTCAACCTGTCTGAACAGAACGGAATTTTGAATGAACGTGATAAGGGCAAGGCAGCTCTTCCTCTTCAGATTTAGACTTGAAATTATCAAAGTCAAAACGTGGGTCAAATATTTGCATTATTCAGACCCCACGCCATTAAATCATCTCCAGCGTGGGCCACTCTCTTGGTCAGCATTGACGTCACAACAACTATTCATAAGATAAAACCAAAATAGGAAGGAAGCCATTAAATTATTAATTCATCATCTCCAGCGTGGGCCACTCTCTTGCTTCAGCATTGACGTCACAACAACCATTTATTAAGCGTTTAGTTTTCTAATGAAAATGATCCTTATGGGAAATACAATGAATGTTGCCCTGATTAGTTCGTGCACGTGTTCATCCAGTATTCACACATATCCATGGCTGATATATGTGAATCTTATTTTAAAAAATAATGTAAAAACCGACCTTATTGTATAAATATGAAATTGGGAGTTGTGAATAAATCATTGGCACATTAATGACGCAGTCATCAGATGTAGTGGTAGTTTTGTGATGCACGAGCACGAGCATGCAATTTAGATTCAATCTGTAAATGTAAATGTGATTAATAGTCGTTCAAACAACGTAGACAAAATGGTAACGGTGAAGTTGATGCGTCCATCCCCATCGTTTACTTACCATGACTAGCATCCAAACGCTACCAAATAAAGGGACTACTCATCCCATCATGTATTTTAAATTTTTTAACTTCTCAAAGCTTCTTTAGTTATATAATAATTAATTAATAAATATCCATCATAATAAGATTTTGAAAAATATAGAGATTATAACGAAATATTAATTAATTGTCGTTTCGGATTGCGAAGCCATTAGCCGTTAATTTTTGCTTAGTCAGATGTGACGTATGCGGGAGCAAGGAAGGGAGCCGGAGATCCTACTTGCTCCAGTATACCGTAATGATTGACTCCACCTAAACCATGCATGAAATTTGTTTGACTTTGTCGCCCTTTTAATCTTCCTCCTGTCCCTTTCCATTTCCTAAGAATTTCCAATTGTGAGATGCGGTAAGTTTATTGATGATGTAAAAAATTATTCATTCCTCTTCAACTCATGTATGCCTCATTCAATTTATAATATATTATTTTTAAAATAATAATATTTAATTAATTTTTTTAATTAATATTTAATATAAATATACATAAAAAAAAAAAGATTTTAAGTGAAGGATGATAAATTTATGGTAGAAAATTTTATAGGCTTGATCAACGTTACAATTTGATTAGTGTAGCTAATTAATCGCTATATTATTACATACATGAAGCTTGAAGACACATTACAATTAAAATTAGTCGGCTGACTTAGCTCACAACATGATTTATAAAGATGTTTGAAGTCTTGAAGAAGCCTCGATTAACCATTTTAAGACACATATAGTAACAACTAACTATAAAGTTTCCACCCATAGAAGCTATTATTGTCTTCTAAAAGCCTTGAAAAAAGGATGTACTTGAACTCTGTTTGATAATATTATTTATTCTTGTTTTTTTATATCAGTCGTCATTATTAATTTCTTACATATATGTAATTTCTCTTTGTTACTTAAACAGAGGAGACTTAAAAAATTTGCCAACGGTTTGGCCTTATTCCGGCCACGTTTCCACCACGGTATAAAATCAATTTGCAATGTAATTAATCTGATTTCTTCTCCAAAAATGTAATTCATTCAGAAATCGTTAAATAAAATTATAAAAATATTATGCTGTGGCCTGTATGTTAAAGAATACGGATTACTATTATAAAAATATAAAGGGGAATGTACAATAAAAATTTCCACGTCAGATCAGACACCTGTCCCACTAATAATAATGCTCAAAGAACCATCAACTGTGGAAATCCTAACGGCGGATGAGGGGATAACGGCGATAATGGAGGAACGTTAAAAATCCCCTTCACATCACAATCCCACCCCAAGTCCCAAAACGCCGCACAACTCGACGGCGTCAAGGGAATATCCTTGACCGTCTCCGCACATTCCGTTTTCACCGCCTTCACTTCTCTCTCCTCTTCTCCCTTATTTTCACTGTCTCTCTTCCGCTTCGCCTCACACGTGCCAGGCTCGGCGCGTGTCTCACACTTGCTATCCTCGGTGGTTGAGTCGCAGTTACCGGCTTCGAGAGGAAAGTTGACGATGGCTTTTGAGCCGCGCAGCTTGAACGCCGCTCGGTCGTAGGCTCTGGCTGCTTCAATGGCAGTGTCAAATGTCCCCAGCCAGACCCTTGACCCTTTCCGGGTCGGGTCACGGATCTCCGCCGCATACTTTCCCCACGGCCTCCGTCGAACTCCTCTGTAATGCTTTTCTTCCTCCACGATATTCGAACTCTCGGGTCCGGGCTGGCTACTCTGGTCAGGAGAAAGGACGCAACTCAGGTTTGCTAGGAACCGATATTTTTAGCGACCGTTTGCGTGTCGATTGAGAGGTTAAATTTGGAGAAATCTTAGGCTTGGATTCGAATTCAGAGCAGCAGTTGGTCGGTCTCGATGGAATTTGAGGTTTAGTGTCAAATTCAAAGAAATCATCAGTCAATTGAGAGCAAGGATTTGTGGATTTCGGTGCAACAAGACCAACGAGTTGAGGTTTTGATTCAAATTCAAAGAAAACGGCACCGTTGAAGTAACTGTAATCTTGGATAGTTAACGAAGAATCAGAGCTGGAACTTTGTGAACATTCCGAGCTCGAAACTTCGGCTTGCGCTTCATTCATCCACTGATTTGTATTGAAATCTGAATTAAGTCTCGGCAAAGGTGAATTTTCACCGAACAACTGTCGCTCAATAAACTCGAGTGCTGATTTTACGTTCGGTGTAGCCATAGCAACTTAGAAAGCTGTCGCTTTTGGGAGGTTTTGAACCTGGAAATGCTCAAGAGATTTTGAATATGGTGGAGATTCATCGTGACTACGGCTATATATATTGGCTCAAATGTAATGTCAATCGCGACTTTTCTACGGAGGTTCGACGAGGGAAGAAGGAAGGCTCCTTTCACATTCATTTATTATTTTTATTCTTATTTCTTGTTCTAAGTGCACCGTTGGATCAAGTTTGAGATGAGGTCAAAAGGAGCATCGGACGCCTGGTGGTCCAAGGTAAACTGTTCATTTACACTTTTTTGTCTATTTCTGCCATTTGTTTATTGTTTGGTTGCGTAGGGTTCTGATTGTAGTTTTGTGTTTCCTTGATGGTTCGAAAAAGGTGCACGATTGGATAAAATATTACTTTTTAAGATTAAAATTTAGTGGATTAAGAGGTTAAAATATTATGGTGCGTTGTATTAACCATGATTCTGGGGTTATAAGGGTGAAGTCGTGAAGACAAAGGAAAACTAGGGACATGGTTTAGATTTGGTCGTGCTTGTTGACAAAGCACCTGCCTTATGATTGAAGCAGTTATCATCCTTTTTCTAGAAAGCCATTTAATTAAATTGCTTAGTGAAAAAAGGATCGGTGGACTCTATCAACTAAAATAAATAATTTTATTAAATCTATGTTCATCTTTAATGGGTATCTTTTTGGTTTGGTTTTTCTGGTTTTTAGAATGCTAGTGTTGATTGATAAATTCAAAGTTATTCCCCTTCAGGATGATAGATTTATACCTTAAATATGAAAATAAGAAATGATCTAGCATGCTAGTACTTTTTTTTAACACTTTATGGAGATGGATGAGTATGAACAAGCTCACAACATGTATAGTTCAACATATGAGGAATATATTTACTTGATTGATATTTAAGTCTGCTAGAATCCCACAGCATGGATGCATGGGTGGTTTTCTTTTTTATGTTTTTCAGCGTGGATCAAATTTTCAAATTGTTTTCCACCAAGGATTCATTTAGCCTCTTTTTTCAATTTTCTTTTGTTTTCCATTGAACGCTATATACTAAGTTCATTCAGAGTTAGAAATTGTACTGTGAATTTATCAATCTCAGGTTCCTCGCTCTCTTTTAACTCTGTTGCTCAATTGTCAATGTGCAGGTAAAGCTTTTCTTTTAGTTCATTGCTTGACCTGCTATGAATTAGAAGTTTTCTCTTTTACTTGTAGATTGACAACCAATAAAATCAGAGCTCTTTGCGATGCAATGTTGGTTTGATGTAATAAGTAAACCAATGAATGTATTTTAAAAAGTGGGTAGCAGTCAATCGTTGCAACTGTGTTACTACTTCTGGGTCCTTGGTATTTAACCAGTCTCAACTTCTAACCACTCTCATTTTTTGATATGATAAATACCTTAGAGTATCTTTTTAAGTTTTCAAAAAGCAATGAAAACTTGGACTTGATCCAAGTGCGTCCTAGAATTTGTTGTGCCTTAAGGTAGGCAGGAAGCATTGTGAAAACCCCATGTTGTTCAACTATTAACAGTGCTCCATGTAACGAAAAACTTGAAAGTGTTCATAGCAACAATGATTTGTTGAATTACTACTGTACATGGCTACCAGTGCTTGTTGTTCTTATTTTGGAAGTGTAAAATCAGTCTGGATTGGTTTGTTGCATGTACTTTTCTACCATTTTTAGTACATTCCTAACTATTATTAGTTCTCTTATTTGCAAGACTTTTATGGGAGTAGTTTGGTTTTTATCAAACAATATGACCAATGAACATTTAAGTTTCCCAAAGTCAAACTCTGCCAATATTTTCAAAATAACTGAAAAATTCAGCATGTAAATTTTAACTTAACTCTTTTTCCAACATTTGCATGTAACTGAAAAATCCTAGGCATCAATGCCAATATGACCTTATAATGTTATTGCAATTACTTGGCCTTTCTTTCTTACCTGAACCTTGATCGTTCTTCAGTAAACATTTGGTGAATTTGACAAAACAACCTTAAAGTAATGGGTTAGAAAATCAAAGAGGACATATCAACATTTAATAAGGAAGGAAAGTGTAATATCATGCATAGTTGCACCATATCTCACAACAGAATGACCAACCTAATGCAGATATTTTTCAGATGGTTCGGTAGTTTTCTTTGACTATAAGATGATATCAATATAGAACAAACTTCCTGAATAGGTAACTTTTCACTTCTGTAATTGGCTGATCTGTCTTTTAAGCAGCTGTATTGCACTTATCACTTCTTGATATTCTAAACTTTGGAGGCACTTTTGCATCTCTTTAAATTGGAATATTTTGCTTAAAGTGTTGTTAGCATAATATACCGAAAATTACACACACACTTGCATGTGCGCACACACTTACACAAATACATGTATTATCCTTCTCTAGTAAGGATGTCTTTATTTTTTAAATGAGAATTGGGTAGTGAGAGCGATTGGATTGATCTAATGTCTCTCAATTCATTGTCTTGTCAGCTGATATCATTATGTGAATTTGATAAAAGATAATAAATTGAAAGTCATTAGATCAATTTAGTAGCTCTCATTATCCCATTCTCATTTTACAAAAATAAGGACATCCTTATTGGAGAAAAATTGTGTGTGCATTTGTGCATACGATATATACATCAATTCCTTGGAACTTTCATTCTCCGTGGCATCATTTGAAGGTCAATTAGAATTTCTTGCATCACTGTTCCTCTTCTCTAGGTACACTTTTGACACAAAAAGGGTATCTTGTTATTTAGGTACTGTTTTTCTTGCCCTTATATTGGTATTGCAAAGGACCAAAAAGGGCTAAATAGATTGCTTAGAAATAAAATTCTCTTCTAGAATTTATTTGAAGAGAGAATTTGTAAGGCAAGAAAGTAAATCCATTAGGTGGCAAAAGAGTATAAGTTCCTTCCTTTCAGAGACTTATTATTTTCTTGTTATAGAGACTGTCAAAGATCATCTGCATGTCATATTAAATATTGCTTCTTATAATATTAAGGGGAAAACAAAAGGAGAAGTGTGGTAGAATTTCAATGTCAACTGTGGTAGAATTTCAATGTCAACCAAAATTTGAAATGTCAATTCAACTGTTCATATGTAAATAAAATTTCTGACTTGCCAGGTTTGAGAGTATCAACTTGCACCAAAAATGTGTCACCATTGAATATTTAGTTGTGCTGAACCTTTCATAACGTATGCAAATTATTTTTGTCCTTATATTTCTAAAATTTATTTTTATAATTGTGTGTCCATAAGTTAATGAACTTTTTCATAAGTGACTCATACATGGCAAACTTTGGCTGAAATTGATTTTGCCATCATTATACAATGGACCCAAAGGACTTATGTTCGTTGGCAATGAATAACTTTAGCTGCAAGACTTAAAAGTTATGCTCCGATGGTTTCTAAATCAGAAGTTTTCTCCACCTTCTTTCACATTTTATATTGCCGACAAAATATTCTAGGTGCATGCTCCTGATTTCTCCGATATTGCATCTTCCTTTTGTCCTTTAAAGGTATGCAGACTTTTTAAACTCGTGAAGTTTAACACTGGTAGTTTTTCACATCTCAATGTAGGTAATGAAATCTAAATACTTGTACACAAATATCTTCATTCAATGCTTGATTACTTTAGAATTAATCATTATGCGGCATCTTAATAGATAATGCATTCCAAGTAAATTCCATTAACTCAGAACCTCGACTCAAATTTTCTCAGATCATAGTTTAGTTACACACTATTCTTGTATTAATGTGGAAACCAAATTCTTGTATGGAAAATTATGATCAATTTTGTTGGAACTAAAATTAAACTCATTTAGTTTCACTAGGTTTGAGTTTGTTAACTATATTTCTAGTTCAAATAGTATTAGCTTTTTTTGTAAATTGTTAAGGATTCCTAGTTTATGTTAGTTTATTATTTTAGCTGGCTATTTTATTTAATTAGTTTAAGATTCAAGTGAGACTCAAATGTAATATTTTATTTTCTCTTTAACATGACGACAAAGCAGGTAAGACCTTTGGTTTGGTCTTAGGTTTGAGAGTCATATTACACTAGTTTTAGTAGTGATGATGTGTTGTTTTTATAATTTAGTCTTTTGAAAAAAAAAATATTCTGGAAGTGCTAACCCAAGCTATAGGATATGGTAGTGTTGTGAACAACGGTAGTGTTCATGGGTACGCCGTTGTTCACGGGTACTGTACCCATGAACAATGGTACTGTTCACGGGTACTGTACCCATTAACAATGGTACTGTTCACGGGTTCTTAATATGGTTACTTCTTCATCTTCAATTCCTCTGGAATTGGCATATTACTAATGGATTCTATCAACCCCCTATTTGCACTACTCGAATGCCCTCTCTACTACTGCCTCTGGAAGGCATTACAACTACTGCTCGCCTCTCAAAGGCACTACCACTACTCCTTGCTCAACTATTATGGGATTTTTTGATCTTCTTCTCAACTGTATTGACTCCCAAATTCTAAGTTTGCGTCACTATTTTTTGTTTGAGGGGGAATGTTAGAATTAAAAAATGAAAATTTATTTAGCTTCACTAGGTTTATTAAATATATTTCTAGTTCAAATAATATTTATCTTTTTGTAAATTGTTTAGGATTCCTAACTTATATTGGTTTATTATTTTAGCCTGTATGAAGACAAGTCCATGAACTTAGTAAGATTCAAGTGAAACTCAATATAATATTTTCATTTTTTTTAATAAATTCAATTGTTTTTGGAAGATCTTGGAGCTAATATTAAATTTAAATTTATGGAATTTTTTTATACATAGGGTGTTGTTCTACTAGTTACTGGAAAACTCCCCCTTTAGCATACAGAAAGTCAACACTCTCTGGTAAGTTGGTTCATCTGACAATACTACACGAATTTCCGATAAAAAAAAAATACCAATTTCATTAATTTTGGAGTAACACATGAAAGGATTTACTTCTTTCTCTACCATTTTCTCTCTGCAAATCAATTGGCTTTTTGTTCCATTCGTTGACATGGATGCATCCATATTCATGCTAATGTGATCTTCATGGTTTCATTGCTGTATATGGGACTCCATATCTTTGACAAGTCCCATATTTGCCTCAGTAATCTTACTCAGTGGTTTGACCTTAAGCACCTAGCTGGTGGATCGTGTTTCTCCATCATCTGACCTAGCAATTCTCCATATTGTTTTAGAACATTGATGTTGCTCTTTTCTTTTCATTGATAAGGACCCTGCATATCCATGTTTATGACAATAGTCTTTAATAGAGTGATGATGAAAAATGTTTGAGAGAAGCTACAATATCTCATTAATCTCAACTTCAATGGGATAGACTGGGGAACTGTAATATGTGCATGGGATTTCATAGATCAAAATTTTCTGCGTAAAATTCATTGATTGCCCGATGCCATGTTAAAAGTGCATGGATGAGCTCGTTTTTGTGATGAACAGAGCTCAGTGTCTCAATTGTTATGAAATAATTTAGATCCATTTAGCAGTTTAGGTTCAATCACTTTTTCTGATACATGACTTTAGTTTATTTCAATACTTAAGGTTCAAAAGAGCTCATTGAACAGAAGATTCTGTGGTACAGACTGATATGCATGGCACTGGATTTCTCAAAGGGAGCTTGAAGTATTATTGTCAAAGATTGGTGAAAGACTGGATCATGAAGTTCGTGGATTATACCGCAGGAATCACTTGCAGGTGAGCATGTTAGATTAAAATAATTATGCTAGAGTCTAGAATGAATATAACAGTCCCTAGTTTCTTCAGATCATAGTCAGGATACATTGTATTGTGATATTTTTACAAAATATTAAATGGAAAACACAATCACCAAAAGGAAGAAAGAGCAGTGGGATTAAAACAGTCACAGAGATTCATACAGGCATGTTGTGAAGAAGATCTCCCTTTGTTTGATTTCTTCCCCTATCCAGTGCATTCAATAACGTAGTTCATTTTAGGTAAACCTTGGTCTATTAATTTTAACAGATCCTGGGCATTAATAGTTAAACCCTCAAAATCACATCTTCAGCCTGTTTTCAAACACCCAAATCTGAAATATGTGATGTTATCCTAGGTATAGCAAAACAAATTTTGCAATCAGCAGAACTGAGCTGATTCTGGAATATGCAATAGATTTACCACAGATGCAAAACATCTTTGTGGGTCCGAAACCAAAGCATTAGATGAACCTTAGGCAGGGCATGATATGCTTTAAACAACAAAAACGAAGCAACCAGTTTAGCGCTGAGAAAGAGCGTAGGGGAACATGCCTTTTAGGTGATTTTGTGCTTTCCACACTTTGTGAACTTTGGAACTTCAGCTTCTATCAAGCTCAAAAGGAATAAGGTTCGTTTCCTGAATACTGAGATTGATACACTCAGTGTTTCCAGAGGAAAAACTCTGAAGGCTGACCTTGGGCCTAGCAATATTCTATTTGAGATTCTTCTAAATCCACGAGGTCTTGAAAATCATCAATAGAATTTCTTTGATGATTTATCTTATGAAACGCTGAAGTAGGAGTGTAGATCATTGAAGAAATACATTTTTGTTTAACAACTATTTGATCTAAAAAAATAAGTTAAAAAAATGACTTGACATCAAGAAGTTGCAAGAAGAAGCTGTTTCTCCTAATGGTTGACCATCCTTACAGTCCCCTTGCTAAGCCTCGCAGAGGAATTCTGTTGATGACACCCAAAGAGGGCTGGACATAAAGGAAGCTCAGGGAGATTGCATCCTTATTGCAAGGCCTAAGGTCAGCATCCTAGTTTTTCCTCGAACGCTTGTGGGTTTGTATAAGTGATCAAAAGAAGCAACCTCTTGGTTGCTGCTGTACATTGTATTCACACTAGGACTTGAATTTAACAAGGGGGGCAGTTCAAACATTTTATACTGCTCTTTCAGACCTCTTAAATTTCATAATTTAATTCTCGGATTATGTCATCTATAGCAAATCTTGTTCATGGATTATAAAATCTATGGGATATCTTGTGGATTCGCTATCTACCTTTTTCTATCAACATCAAGTCTCAAAGGCTTTTTGGCACCTTCTAGAAGCCGTGAAATTCGCTTACAGTGCAGTTTGTGGTTGTTACATCTAGGCCTTCAGCAGACTAGATTTCGTTCTGATCTGACTTGTGTTTTTGTTCAATTGGCTGCTTCCGGTAAAAAAATTAAATTTATTTTATCCAACTGTAAATGTGCATTTGTTTTTTGTCCTCAATGAAAAGTGAGTAAAGTTGAGAACAGCTATCTCTCTGCCTTTTATGTTATGCAACTTTTATTTCTGTCGACCATCGTATTATTAAATGTTTCATGAAATTGTCGTTGCTTTGCTCTTAGCTTAGCACATTAATGTTGTTATATATTTGGCTTTGATTGCCGGTGAGCCAAGTACAGAATCATCTGCGCAGCAACTCGAAGCTTGAACTATACATTAAGCAAGTGAAAGTTTTGATATTCAGTTAAGGGCATTTGGTAAATATTTACAAATATCCTCTGCACCATTGACAACTCCACATCTTGATAGATGTTCTTCAAAGCTCTTCCTATCCGTAATGGTATGTCTGCTTTAACTGAGATCGGTTGGTTGGTTGCTGAACGTGTTCGTTTTTGTTTTTGCATATGCCCTGATTGCTGCATTATTTTAATAAAATATTATAACAGAAACGGAATATTATGCGTAAGCAATAACTTCAATTATTTTGGCACGTACATATACATACTTGATATCATCATGGACTTAAATATCAAATTTATATTATTTATATATTTGAGTTTGCATATTCGATACGGCTTTGCTGATGTAGTCCCGTGTCATCTCTCTTTGAAGCTCAAGTTGCCCCCGATCCCATTCCCATTCCCATCCCATATGCCGAGTTTAATTCTTCTGGTCATAGTTTGACCGACTATTTCAATCATTGTTAACGAATCTAATTAAGCATTCTATTGGTTTAAACAATGTCTATAATGACGGATTATATTAATATGAATTGAAATTTTAACTTAGAAAAATTGCTTAAAATCTAATTTGTATAATAATGAATTTCATGTCGAATTCCAGAGTATTAAAATTCCTCTGGTAAGACAGGATAGTACTGTATCACGTATATTAACTATAATAATTAATTAAAATCAGTATTATAAGTTAAATTACGGCTAATCATCAGATTCAGGTTCTCGTAAATACAAATAAAATCAGGATGGAATTGTTTATTTCATTCAACAACCAATCTTCAACATGTTTGATTATATATATTATTATGAACGCACCTGACTGATGCCTGCACGAAGAAATACATAGCAAGAAAGTTCCATGCAGCCTCCTAACGTAAATTATTACACAATACAAAACGTGTTACAATTTTAAATATTCTATTCATTAGTTATTCTTCGAAGACTTGTTAAATTCTACGACCAAAAAAGCATAATTTATATATAAGTATTTGTGCAAAATTTTAAAAATAGAAAAAACTAGTCTTGCATTGCAGTCTGGCGCACGTGTCAGGTGGTGTCCTAGATTTATTAGTATTACTAATAAAGCAATGACCGGGAAAGGGCAGAGTGGTTCTTCGTCAAAGTCATATTTCACCAGAATCGTCAACTTCAAAGTTTCTTTTTGCTTACGTGTCACCTTATTTTATTTCTTGCATTGTACATTGTGCCTTTTGTTTTTTTACGTGATCGGATTAAATTTCCTTCCATTTTCATTTGAGAGTGTCCAATTTTGATCATAATTTTTGAAAAAAGAATTCTAAGTTCTTAATACCTATAGTAATTCTCTAAATTTACATATATTTTTATATTATTTTTTAAATCATTAATTTAAGTATTTTTTAATACAATCTTAAATATTTAAATTTCATCGTGAAAAAAGTATAAGAAAATATAAATTTTTATACATATATAAAAATAATAGCTTAACTGAATAAAGTTACTCAATTTATATATACATATCATAGCTTACTCGAATAAAATTACTCGGTTGATACTAAGAATCTTCACTTTATTTGTTGATAAAATGTAATAGAAATATAAATTCTTATTTCTTCGTTCTTGTATTCTTTTTAAGCAGAAACATGTCAAATACTTCCACTTACGAATTTTTGGTTGAGAATAATTTGAGTGGACCATGTGGATTCTCCTCATCCAAGCTTCTATCAAATTAACAAAAGACATTTGTAATTGATAGTTATTAGAAAGAACAAAAAAGTTTCTTGCAGTTACAACTCAACTATTTACTATTATCAATAGACACAGTCGACAAAATTTTGAAAAGCTTCAAAGAGCTTAGATTACAAGGCCATGCTGTTCTTAATTACAATTACATTTCTTGTTTAATTAATTCAATGTGAAATTAGAATTATGTTTGGTATAATAACGCCATACATCTAAACAAAAATTATGTACGAGTGATGTCAGATATTAGTAATCAAAGATATGATAATTAATGTGGTATTAGCAGATGATTAGTCGTATTATGAAAAGAAAAACAAACCAGCGGCAACTATTGACTTTGTTATTTAATAATTTAGTTAAGATATGTTAATTGTAATATAAGCTTATTATATTAAAAAACAAAGCAGAGGAATGTGTTGAAGGCATTTAAGAGCAATAATGAGAACGAGAGGAAAACAACAGCCCACAAATATGAAATATCTGATTATATACATTAATTTAAACCGCAGGTTCAACGAATTAACAGGATTGGTTCCAAGTGGATGCACAACAAACCAAAGCCAATAGGATTACACCCAATAATCCAATGAAATCTAAGGCCTCGTGCTTTTAAATTTAAATATTTTTAAAAAATTTAAAAAAAATTTGATCCACTAGATCCTCCCAACTCCGAGAGAGTTAGTATTAAGTTATTGCAATCTAAATAGAAAATATTATTATTTTAAAGGGAAAATGATGAAAAGAGAGAGAGAGAGAGATGCTTCCATGAAGCTGATATTAAAGTAAAAGGGCTATGCAAATTGATTCATGTGGGTCACACTCACACCCAGAAAACATATTTATTTGGTTGGAAAATTGACTTGTGAGAATGAACCCTTAATCTTATCCATTGAATATTATTAATAAAATAAAATATAATTTATTATTTTTTTTTAAAAAAAAAAAGAAAAATCTGTGGATGTCTAGAACCATTGTATTTGAGGTTGTGTTGGCCAAGAGAAAAAAAAAAAAAAGAATATATATACAAAGTGGTCCTTTTCACCCCTTTCTTCTTCTCTCTTAGTTGCTTGCCGATCCATCCTAGATGTTTCCATCCGAATTAATAATTTTATTTATAATTATTTTCTTTTAAAAAATTTATTTAATGAATTATAATTTTGTAGAAAAACGTTTACGAAACACATTTTAAATAATTCAAAAGAAAACGTCGTTTTATTTATTTTCATTAAATAAAATAAAACGACCTATGATAACATTTGAATTATGCATATTATTGTACACTATTTGTAACTAAAATAAATATTTTCTATGTCGGTAAAAAATCTAATCAACCTTGAATCACTATTACGTGATAAATAAATCCACAATTATCTTTTAAATTAAGCAAAAATAATAATAATAATAAAAAGAAACAGTGCAGCCAATTGTGTCTCTACAACAAAAGAAGCAAGTTGACACACAAAAGGACAACCAACTTGCTGGCCTAACACTGATGACGTCATACATTTTCCTACCTGATCCGAATTACTCACGTGATTAAAATCCCCCCCAAACCAATGCCCAAGAACTTTCAGAGAAACCGACGTCCATTTTAAAGATTTTAGATTTTCCGAATTACTATTATTATTCATAGATTTTACTATAAATTTAAAATACAAAAAATCAACCCCCCGCTAATTTAATATTATTTTCTAAAAATATAATCGTTAAATTCATGCATCTTCTTCCCTATATAACCTTCCTCTCTTGTTCTCTCAACAAAAATTCCACACTCCATCTCCCCCATCTCTTCTCTTCTCTTCTCTTCTCTTCTCCAATCTTCATCCTCGTCACTTAACGTTTCTCTACCCAAAACCCCAATATTTCTGCTTTCAGTAATCTGTATATAACAGGCAGAATGTACGGACAGAGTATGACGACGTCTGATTATGCTGTGTTGGATTCGGTTCGTCGCTACTTACTCAATGAACCGGAGACTGGACTCAGTAGTGCTGTATCAACGTGTTCCAACAGTACTACCGGTAACAATTCCGTTTACTGCAGGAGTTCCAGTTTTAGCCGCTTGTACCCTTGTTTAACGGACAATTGGGGAGATCTTCCCCTGAAGGAGAACGATTCCGAGGACATGGTTGTGTTCAACTTCTTGCGCGACGCGTTGACTGTCGGCTGGGTTCCACAGGAGCAGCAAAGCGATAGTTTTCAGGTTAATTTTCCCAAGGTGGAGGTGAAGGAGGAAGTAACGGCACAGGAAGAAAAATCTGTTCCGGTAGCGACGCCGACGGTTGTACCTCCTAAGGGGAAACACTACAGGGGAGTTAGGCAGAGACCTTGGGGAAAGTTTGCGGCTGAAATACGTGACCCGGCTAAAAATGGGGCTCGGGTTTGGCTTGGAACTTTTGAAACGGCTGAGGATGCGGCTTTAGCTTATGACCGAGCCGCTTACAGGATGAGGGGTTCCAGAGCTCTGTTGAATTTTCCCTTGAGAATTAATTCTGGTGAGCCTGAACCCGTGAGAATAACGTCGAAGCGTTCCTCACCGGAGCCATCCTCGTCGACTGGCAGTGGGAGTGGGTCCCCGAAGAGGAGGAGAAAGGTGAACGGCTCGGTGCCAGCACAAGCCGGGTTGGAAATGGCAAGTGGAGTGGTACAAGTGGCTTCGTGTACACGTGCCGAACATTTGTTGGTTAACTAATGCTGACGTGGAAGATACTCGAAATTGATATTGTCCAAGTTGGAGAGATCAAACTACACGTAAGCGGATACAATCTTTTTTTTTTTTGGGTGATGAGATTAGATGAAATTTTCAAGTTTGTTTGTAGGATAAAAAATAAATCAAAGTAAAAAAAAAAATGGTGTTATTGTGAATACAAGGACATGTTTTGCGCTTGATGAAATTCTTCTTTTAAGTGAAACCCTTTCATTCTTTACGGCTAATTCCTTGCAACAATAATTGCTTTTTAATTACCTACTCTTTCACGAATGGACATTAATCACTTATAATTGATACCAATTGACAAAAATATTAATCTTTTGAGTTCAATAACTAAATGTTAAGAAATATGAATCACTTATAAATATGATGAAAAAGTTCTACATTGTCATAGAAAATTGGTAGGGTTTGAGCACACTCTCTCAAAGGAGGGAGTGTGCCCTTAGTTACCTCAATTCGATTGTAAATAAAGTATTACAAGAACAAGTTCAATGCATGTCTATATCAACTTTACTGACTATTTATTATTTATTATAGTATATAATTAATCAAAATGATTATACTCATGAATATAAGAAAAAAAAAGGCAATCTTTAATTTTGTCTCTAACTAATTTTAACAACGTGTCAATGCGCTATCAAATTTAATGAAAGTCATCACACTAACTCCAAATATTAGATTCTACCATTAAATCTAATAGTTGACTATAGCTGACTATATAAAAAGATAATATAATTCTTAAAAAAACTCAAAATTAATTATTTTTCTCATCCTCTTCCTTTTTTTCCCCGTTTCTTCTTTTTAGCTTATCTCTTCGTCTTTCTTTATCTCTCTTCCATGGTTATTGCAGGCAACCTTTTATGGTTGTTGCTATTAGCCTCCGATGGCTACTAAGAATGAATAACAAAGAAGAAATAACGGAGGAAGAAAAAAAATAAAGATTTATATTTTATTAATTTAAGTTTATAAAATTACAATTATACATTTTAGCTGTTCAAAATAACGGTAAAAATTAACTTGTGGGGGTAGTATGACGACTTTTAAAAATTTTGGGAAGGCATTGATGATTATTAAAATTGGTTAGGATAAAATGAAGATTACTCATAATATAATGCATAATTGATACAAGCATACATGATATCTTCTACTTGAGTGCATTGTTAAAATAAAACTCTTTCTATTTACTCTCCATCATCTGAGTTGGCTCTTATAATTGATTTTGCAATGGATCTTTTGCTAAGTACAATTTTCCAAATTTGAGTCTTGAAATCTTCAAATCTAAAGAAAAACACATCATAACATAATAAATTAACAAAACTCCCTATTAATTACCATAAATCAAAATTTATATGGAAGTGCATACCATAAGTTTAGATCTAAGTGCACATTTGTCTTAATTTGCAAAGAAAAAAGATTGAAATTGATCTATCCATGAGAAGAAATTGAAAAACTTAATTCCTAAAAGAAAGGCGTTTGTGAGAGAGAGAGAAATTTAATGGTAAGAAACGATTAATGGACTGGGTTTTAAGGTAAAATTATTATTTTTATCTGGATAAATATAAAGTAGCGATAGATTATTAATAACAAAATAAAATGTAATAAAAAAATGAATTTGATTCTACATAAGTAACAACATACACTTAGTGGAGAAATCAACAGTGTCAAAATTTTAAGTAAATCTTTGTGTTGAGAGAGAATTTTTATCTATAATAAAATGGAGTTTTAACATATATTTTTCTTGAAGTTTGAGATTTTAACATTTAGATAAAAGGTTTGAAGAAAGATACACTTACCTCCTCTAGACCATTGATTATCTATTTTTACTTAAATGATTATAATACCCTTATTTACTTTAAAGTAAAATTTAAGAAATTTAATTTTAATTTATTTAATATTTTAAAAAAGTAAAATAATTAAAAATTTAATTAACAATAATTTTAATTGAAATTTATTTAAAAGTAGTAATTTATTCATATTAATATTTTTTTTTCAAAATTCAAAATTTAATTAATGGTAATTTAATTTGATAATTTTAGTTTATATTCATTTAATATTTATTAAAATTAAGAATTTAATTAATGATAATTTAAGTTGATAATTTTAATTTATATTTATTTAATATTTATTTAAATTAAGAATTTAATTAACAATAATTTAATTAATTTTTATTCTTGTATCATATTTATCCAAATCTCAAACTCTAACATACAAAATGTCACTTTTTTTACTCATTTTTTTCGTAAATGCTCCGACATTAATTATATTTCTTTTAATTTTTTACCAAACAATTTCATAACCTTATTAACTTAATTATTCTTACAAAAACTTTTTAATATAAAATTTATGTTATATATATTCACACTAAATTCACCCCTCAACATCAATCTTATAACTCGTAAAATAATTTAGATTTTCGGATTTGCACAAAAATTTCAATAAAATTAATCAATGATAAAATGGAGAAAAGAGGAAGAGGAAGAAAGCAGGAAAGGGAAAGAAAGAAAAGAAAGAGAAAGGAAAAGGAGCGGGAAGGAAAAGGGGAAGGAGGGGAAGGGGAAAGAGTAAAGAAAGTAAAAGGAAAATGCGGAAAGGGGAGGGTAAAAGAAAAAAAGATATTATAATTATTAAATAAAAATAAATAATTAATTAATAGTTTAAAAAAAATAGGTATACTTTTTTTATACCTTTAATTTAAATATTAAAGACTCAATTTTGGGGAAGATATGTGATAAAACCCCGTTGAGAGCGAGCGAAATCAGATTCATGGTTTAGTTTAGGTTGAGACAAAAAAATCCACACCGAAGGAATTCGATTCAATTTAATTCAGTTGGATTCATCTTACTGACTCAAAATTCAGCTAATTGCTATACTTTGCAGTATTTACCACCGACGGGGCAATCACATCTCAACACATCTTAACTTATGATGGGGACAGATCCTGTTCCTTGCAGCGAATTAGCCCCCGCCACAAACCACTCAAAACTTTTTTCCTCACATGTGTCAATGCTAATACCGCTCAATACAGAAGTGGCCTTTCGCTTTCACATCTCGTGTACCCGGCCCCAGTCATATACAGACTATTAAACTCATAAGAAAATGCAAAGTTAAAGACCAATTTTCCTACATCTAAAGTTATTTTTCTTATTCAAAATCATTACTAATAATAAAAATAAAAATCAACTGTATTGACCATTAATTAATTAATTAATTAATTAAAAACCATGTAAATTTATTCAACCATTAATTAATTGATTTAAAAGCCATGTAAATTTATTCAAACATTAATCAAGTCTTAAAGTGGAAAGACAATCGACATATACTATGTATTGTAAGCAAAAGACAACAGCGTCATTAATTCATGTCAACAAACAGAGCGGGCGCACGTGCGAGGAAGAAGACTGGCGTACGGTCCAAGCGACAAGACGACTGCCTGCTTTATCCGAATCAAATGTTTGACATTGAAAAATCGACTTGACTGCTCTCGAGTCTAGGTTGATGTTTCTACGTCTTCAAACTGCCCTTTCAACTAATTCCTTCTCATTCTATCCCTATACGTAATCTACATTTAATGCTACAAGACTTTTCCACTCAAGTCACCGTTGCTTGTTCATGAATGACGTGCACAAATGCAATTACTGCTTCATAATTATTCATATGTTGGTGAACCATAGTAATGATTTCCCACATTTCAAATTTGCAGTAAATGCCAGTGCCAGACTAAGAACAACTAGCACGTTCTGCTAGAAAAAAGATCGTTCAAAACTGGTTATAAACCCATTTTCAAAGCCAAAATGTTGACGCAGTTCACTTGAAAAAGTCTAAAAGGATAAAGCAGCAAATATAATATAGCATCATAACTTCTGCTGGATCTACTAATTGTGTGATTGTGTGTATGCATACAAACTAAAGAAACATTAACCATTATCACAATTCACTTTGAAGCTTTCGTGCAGAAACATAAGCACCCTTTTTCACTTTCAACTTGCAATGCTTTCACACCACAGTTCTACAAAACATTAAAGAGTAACTTGATTACCATTCTATATTAACTTTGTACAATTTTGGCTGCAGCAGCAACCTGAATTTGTTTGACAATTTGTGTTAGTACACTAGCAATTTGAGAAACAACTCTATATAAATAAGTTACTAATCTAACATGTCCTTCAAAAAATCAAGCAAGCCACCTGAAGAACATCAAAGAATTCATCCTTGCTTTCTTAAATATAATTCTTTGGTGACCGTTTCCTGCAATTTCATAATTAATGGAATTATAATGAATAGAGCACATGAAAGATGTTGAAAGAAGGAACATTTCATCTATAGTAGATCACACTATAAGAGTAGTAGTGCACAAACAGTCAGTCTGATTGATTATCCCCACTGTTGAAGCCCCAACTTCGAGCTTTGAAAGATAAAATAAAGTACTTCTTTATTGATAACGTAGATATAGTGAATAAAAGTCATCTCACTCAGATTAAAATATTTAGCGCATATCAGTAGGAGTGCATTATTTTGAAAGTGAAATACCTCTTTGATCGGATTAGATCTTCCTCACAGTCTGTTTCTCCATCCAATTCAAAGAAATAATCCATATTCATCCTAAGTAGGTTACTAGCCTGCTTATAGTGAAACTTCTGTCAGTATGTAAATTGAGATAAATCAACCAATATAATGCAGCAGAAAAGAACTTACTTCCTTATACTCAAAAAATTTGAAAACACTGCTCAAGAATAAAGGGAACTAATAAGTTGGACAGAAACAATTAAGGATAGACAAAACAATTTCTGCGTCCACACTAAGGGGCATTTCAGAAGCTTCATGAAAACAATTCCATCCATTGCAAATTAGATAGCTTTTGACATGTCTGAAAAACATCAAGTCAAGAATCACACATATGTTTCAAATGCTTCCTATCATTCCCCGTAATAACTAGTCCTCTTGATAATTTTGCACCTACAAATGTCATGTATTCTACAGCCTCATGCTATAAGCTCAAGCTAGTTACTGAACATGTGCAAATGTACATTTTTTGTAGAGTAATTAATTAAACAAACTGCAACTTCACAAATATATCATACTCATTTAAAGGTGAGGGTTCTTCTCATACGTTTGAAAGTTCTATTAGATCATGGCTGTTTTAAACACTAACCATAGAGGACACACCAAACAACCTAAAATAACAAACAAAAAATTCATAGGGGAAAGAATCGATCAACCGACCTTGGAATTGAGAGCTTTCTTTGCATCTTGCAAATGATATTTCACTTCCTTCTTGTGATTTTTGTCCAATTCACCCATTGTTTCAGCCCACTTAATCTTTTCTTGAATGGTGGAAAGAAGATTGTCTGAAGTAGCTAACCTAAAATTTATAATTAATAGCTCTGTTAACCTTGACGAGACTTCATAGCAATCAGTGAAAAATTGAAGAGATAATGTACAACAAAATAGGGATACTGTATCACAATATAGGAAGAAAATATAGAAGCTATACACATGCTATCATGAGTGACAAAGCCGGGGTCACATCTAGTGCAGCTTATTTCATACATAAAAAACCATTGTATCCAAATCAACACCAAGAGTTATCATTAGCCTATCAATTGGGTAAGGCCATCTATTGTTAGCAAACACAGTCGGTAAGGTTGTCTACTGTTAGCAAACACAGGTATTAGAGAAGAACTGATAGCAACGCATCCACAAATTCTAGCTCTTATAAGGCAAACCCATTTTCAGTAAAAAGAAAAAATGCATTACAGATTAGCATTTAACCAGCTGATTGATATGTATTTTGGAAATGAATAAATAGGTAAATTATTTGGCTAAGATATAATAAGCATGCATGTTGGTCAGCAACAAGCTCTCTGACATGTGATTTGCAGAGTCCATTTTAGCAACTTACAAACTAAGGTAATTTATTCCACAACTTGAAATTGGACAGCTAATATTGAAAAATGACTGACTGAGACATACCAATTTGTTAAGCTCTGCGTCATGTTCTCAAGTTGGCCTTGTCTCAGATCCCTCCCAGCTGCAAATTGCACCTACAAAAAGCATAACCTCACTATTAAGTTATATGCAGCATATAAAGGAACTTAAGCTAGGTGGAAGTGATTAGACCTCAAAGCATCTTCTCAACTGATTTAACTTCCCTTTGACGATCCCCTTACAAAATACATCATAAGATAATCATTATTTTCTCATTATAAAGAGAATGAAACAGCCTTTTAGGTATGCTAAAGAAAGAAAATTCCAATTTTCCAAGTAAATCAAAAGGAAAGAATATAGCAGGGTCTGCTTAGATGTATCAAAACCTGTCACAGTTTTTAATGATTAGAAAGAATTATTTTAGCAGACTACCTTATTTCTCGTCAAATTTTCATGCCGATGAAAAATTTAACGTTTTATTCAAATGTCTAAACTAAGATTCTTAAATTTAACTGCTTGTAAATCCTTTCAGAAATAGGACTGCAAAAACCATGGTGGCCAGTAACTTGTTAAAACGATGATTAGAAGTTCAAGTAAATTAAAAGAATGAAGTAAAAATGCCTACCACATGCATGCATTCATTGATAAGGAAGTCTTCAAGTTCACGCACATTAGCAACCTCAAGTTCCTTCTGAAGTTGATCATAGGGGAGAACCTAGGGGAGAGTTCAACCAAGTAATAAAATCATATCTTTAGAGCTAACTACACAGAAGAAACAGCAAAGATATTATCATCAAAAGGCTAATTAAAGGAATCCAACATATCATTGAGATATGCTGACTTGATAAGCATCCAGAGATATTCCTTGAAGATGTAGCAGATATGCAAGGAACATTCATTACTTAGATCGACAAAAAGATGAACATACTAACTAGAACAGCATATCTACTAGAAAATTTAATACACACCACAATAAGGCTTTTCTCAATATATCTGTAATTGTTGGTGTCACATACAAAACTCCAATTTCTTTCCAGGTGAAGTAATTGTTAAAAGAAATAGAATATTAGAACCATGTAATCCAAGTTTGATTTTGAAATTATAACACTTATTTCCATACCTCCTTGGCAAAGGGTCCCGAAACTGTCACTTGAATGAGAGAAATTAAAAGATGAAACTAGTAGGTCACAAAAGGAATGCAACACTTGTGTTCCTTTCACAGCCAACCAAATTAGGTAATTTATTAGTTTATACAGTGGCTTCATAGTGCTAACATAAAAATTGCTATGCTTTCAGCATACCTGCTGACAAAAATTAACTAATATGCAAATCTGAGAAACACAATTCAGAAAATTTGAGGAATAACAAAACACAATTCCAAATTGGTTCTTCTTTTACTCTTCGTACAGTAGAGAAATTCTAATAATTACCATGAAAGTACAGGTGTTATTACATTTAATAGGCAAGTAAATTAACAATACTAATTGTCAATGAAAAGTAACATCTAGAAGCTAGAGATACAGATCTTGACAGATGTTAACTCGATACCTTGTTCATCTCAGCAAGAGTAAGCACACTAAGTTGTTTAAGCTTGACCACTTGCTCTGGTAGTAGCTTTGGTAGAAGAACTGCATTACCTATGCAAACATTCAAAAGATGGAGGTCCATTAACACAGACACAGGAATATCTTGTAGAAAAACTCTAAAAGGAGACATCGACGGATAACAATTTTCATCCTGAACAAACAAGAAGGAACTAGTTGAAGATTTGATTGTTTGTGTCAAAATCTACTCAAAACTATTTGGTTATTAATCAGCAATCCAGCAAAGTGAGTGTAGAAGGTAAGCGAGACAGATAAGTTTCTGAGTCTGCAATATTTAAATAGAAGTTAACCAAGAAGTTACTCCAATTAATGTTAAAACTCAAAGACACAAATTCACATCGTGAATTACATGCCTAAGGCATGGATGATATTAATGTAGAAACTCAGTTAATTTTTTGATATTTCATGTTGTGGTTAAAATCTTAATAGGTTAACGCCATCTTATCCTTTCTAAATCTAAAATACAATAACTATTGCAATGTATGTGAATTAGACATGTTAGCTTGCTTTAAAGCATTATTACATTTAAGAATGCAAATATTAATATTTTAAGAATGCCTAGTTCTCTAAATTGCATCACCACATAAACGGTAACTACTTGAACCATTGTTTCAATTAACGTATACATACACACATACAAAACAAAAAAATACACAAGCATACATATATGAGGAGACAAAACAAGGAGAAACTAGGTAAAAGTAGCAACTTTCTTTCTTACTCTTGTAATCAGTCCATGTACCATGGGCAAAAAGACGAAGCAAATCAATGTAGGCAGAATTCTCAGTTCCCTGAAGCTGCAGCATTTATGTTACGTTGATAAACTTTTATACGTATGATTACCGC
The DNA here is from genome assembly GCA_028052125.1 of Melia azedarach. Lineage (NCBI taxonomy): Eukaryota > Viridiplantae > Streptophyta > Magnoliopsida > Sapindales > Meliaceae > Melia > Melia azedarach. The sequence goes on along the minus strand of CM051401.1, from coordinate 4,769,526 downwards.
AATTCAAACAAATCAACCGTATAAAATCAGTAAAAATTTATTTCTTCGATTAAAAAGCCGTCAACGATGATTAATTTTTCATTATTTGTTAAATAGAAGTATATAAATAGTACAGAAATAGTACCTGAAGGAGGTTAGGGACAGATAAAATCTCAGAGAAGGCGAAAAGTGAAGGGTGAGACGTGGCTTCAACTACGAGGCTTACTAATGTGGAGCCATTAAGATTGGAAGCTTGCTTAACAAAATAATCAATAATTTGCGCTTGTTTCTGTTCTATCTCCATCGATTTTCTCTGTGTCACACAACCCAAACCCAACTCAGCACGAACCTTTTGCCGAAGACGAAGAGTACGTTTTGCTCGTGTTGTACTGTTAGCGTTGGGTGGGCGCTCTATATATGTATACGTACGGGTTATTTATATGCGGTAGCTACGTGGTAAGTAGCTAACGTGCGCCGGGGGTACAGGTGACCGTGACACATCTTTCCTTTGGTTTTAACTTCTAGTCCAGCACGACTGGACTGAAGCCTGATTAAAACAGTAGTGGTATACTGCTATTCACACCCCGCTAATATTCTCACAGGGGAATTTTCACATACCTCCCCTGAGGTTTAGTGAAATAACACATAGAGGGAAGGTATGACGTAATTTACACATACCTCCCCTCTCATTTAATGAAAATTTGCTTTTTTTTCTCTTAACATCTAATTTTTGTTAAAAAGTCAATTTTACCCTCAATCTATGTCATAATTAGAAGCTATAAATGTGAATATCATGTCTATAAAAATGTTAAAAAATAAAGCAAAAGAAAATATAATTGTAAAACTATTTTTTCCTTCCATTGCACTATATATACACACAAGTTACCTTATACATATATAAATGATGTTCTGTACAAAACCAACATTTCTCCTAAAATTTTCACAACAATGCCATTTTAGCTCCCAAAACACAGCCACTAATTCTAATTTTTATAATTACCTACAACAAATCAATTAATACTAAAAATACCAGTCATCATAATTTTGTCTATTCTCCTCATCTTACAAAAATAACATAATGTCAATGTGATAACAAAAAAAAAAAAATTATAATTGACCTTAATCATGCACACACACAGCAGCTTCAAAGGAAAGATAAAAAAATAAAAAAATAAATTAAAAATTAGCATAAACCTTTTCACGCACAGTAACATTTTCTTTTACTCTATTTTTTAACATTTTTATAGACATGATATTCACATTTACATCTTCTAATTATGACATAGGTTGAGGGTAAAATTGACTTTTTAACAAAAATTAGATGTTAAGAGAAAAAAAAGCAAATTTTCATTAAATGAGAGGGGAGGTATGTGTGAATTACGTCATATCTTCTCTCTATGTGTTATTTTACTAAACCTCAGGGGAGGTATGTGAAAATTCCCCTATTCTCACAAAATGTATAAAAGATTGTTGGACCGTAATAATTATGACCCATATCTTTATCCATCTTAACTCTTAATACAGATCATTCAATCGAGCAAGGGCTTTTCAGGAATATCAATACTATCACATGAATAAAAAATACATGAATGTGATGCATCAAAAAATCTACAGTTCCTAATAGAATAGATAACAAAGCAACTTTGTCACCTATTGTCACTAAATCACCACCCTAAGTCAAAAACCGTTCCATTCCACTAGGCGCTAAGGTGTGAGTGTTTTGTATCCATCGAGCAAAGATAGGTTGTAATGGTAGGTTAGTGTTTCACGAAGAAAACATACGAAACCCCAATTTTAGTTTGAAATTAATTATGTTAAAAAATTCATAATAAATATTATTACTTCTTAATTTTTAAAAATAAACTAAAAAAGAACTTTTGAGAATTAAAAAAAATATTTTTCTTTTATTAGAAGAAGTTAAAAATTTAGACTTTTAATAGTAGAATTTTTTTAAAAGACAAAATTATTTAAAATATTTTTATTTTATTTTTAAAAAATCTATGTTATTTATTTAAAATATAACATTAAATATTTACTTATTAAAATAATTACTTAAATTTTTTCAAAAGTTATTTGTGACAACTAAACCATTAATAAATTTTTGTTAAAAGTTTTACTTACAAAAGTTTTACGGGTAAAATATATTTTCTGAAAAATCTTATTTAAAAGATTATATCAAACAGACACTTAAGTGCACTCTATCTCGTCTCGTGTAGTCTTCTATTATTCTTTAATTAAAATATTATTTTTAGTAAAATAAAAAATAATACATAGAAAAAATTGACAAAAAGAAGAAGTAATTTGAATTTATATAATTTTAAAATCATAATATCTAAAATAAAATGCTGAATTTGACTATGATATCCGGCCGACGTATTTGATATTTTCCAAATGGAGTCCATTTAAATTAATGCTATGATAACTACTCTTAACCAATCTAATAGCAACACCCATGTCTTAATCCACCCTGCACTTATTTCGTGGAAAAGTGGAAATATTACGAATTTCATTTTATGTTTGTGAAATGAACAGCTCCTGAAAGAAAGAAAAAGTGACTCAAATAGTGGATGACTAGTATATGAAGCTGGTGCTTGTCTTCACTAACTCTGATTTTTGAGGATTAAAAATTAGCAACCATGATGAAATTCCAAAGTCTCTGAAGAGAAATGTTCAAACGTTTTAATTATTTATTTTTCAAAAGTTAGAATTTTATTTAAAAAGGTTTTTCTCATTAATCAACCTCTATCTCCAATCCTGAAGCTCCAGATTCCAGATGTCTATACAGTTGGGTTTTTCTTATCAACAAATCTGTCTAACAACAATAACGTCAAGGATTACTTCACATTCATTGCCCGTGACGCGACTGACTAACAATATAAATAGATACAATGTCCTTCCTCATAGTAGTATTGTGAGCCTTCTCTGCAATTTCGCAACATCTTTCGATGGCTTCTTTGCCTCTTTCTCCGCTTATCTTGCTTCCTCTTCCATTACTAATATTACTACCCTATTTGTCTGCGGCCAACATAATTTTGGGTTCATCTCTATCCACCACCGGTGACAACACGTCATGGCTTTCACCTTCAGGGGATTTTGCTTTCGGATTTCGCCAACTCAAAAATTCGGACCTTTTCTTACTTGCCATTTGGTTCGACAAAATACCTGACAGAACCATAGTTTGGCATGCCAATGGAGACAACCCAGCTCCAAGAGGATCAACACTCGAGCTTACTGCTGGCGGCCTTTCACTTAAAGATCCGAGAGGCCAAGCTATACGGAGTCTCAGACCGCCAAAAAATGTATCCGGTGCTGCTATGCTTGACACAGGTAATTTTGTGCTTCGGGCTACGGCGAACAATTCTGATTATGTTTGGCAGAGTTTTAAAAATCCAACAGACACCATCTTGCCCACCCAATTATTGGATTTGGATAGCATCTTGGCTTCCAAGCTGACAGAAACCAACTTCTCCAAGGGAAGGTTTGAGCTCCATTTTTCAAATGGAAGCCTTCGGCTTATTCCAGTAGCCTGGCCAAGTCAATTCCTTTATAGATCTTATTATAGCAGCAATACTTATAGCCCAAATTCTTCCGAGTCTGGTTATCAACTGGTTTTCAATGAATCAACCGGAGTTCACATAGTAAAATCTAATGGTCAAATTGCCCAACTGCCTCAATGGGATCCATTAAGTCCTACAGACGATTATTATTATCGAGCGACATTGGACTTTGATGGAGTTTTCATATTATATGCTTATCCAAAGAACTCTGCTGCTAAACAGAATTGGCTGCCTTTGCGAATTGTTCCTGGAAACATTTGCACTGACATATTTAATGATCTCGGTAGTGGTGCATGTGGCTTCAATAGCTATTGCTCGCTTCAAAACGGAAGACCTTATTGTGACTGCCCGCCTGGCTATGTATTTGTGGATCCCAACAACAGATTTAGCGGTTGCAAGCCGAATTACTGGCAAGGCTGTAGACCAGATGATGAATCAAAAGATGCCGAAGAGTTGTATGAAATTAGGGAATTCAATAGTGTAAATTGGCCACTGGGAGACTATGAAAGATTGGCACCTTACAGTCGAACACAGTGCGAAAAATCTTGCTTGCATGACTGCTCTTGTGCTGTTGCCGTATATGATGGCACAAGTACATGTTGGAAGAAGAAATTGCCACTCTCCAATGGGAGAACCGAAGACATTGGATATACAAAAGTTCTCTTCAAATTAAGGAAAGGAGATTTTCCCGGTTTTGCTGACAACGCAGACAGCAAGAGAGATATACCAATCATGCTAGGGGCTCTTTTAATAGGTGGTTCTGTATTCTTCAACTTTCTTTTGTTACTGGCAGTATCACTTGCGCTCTTCATGTGGCTCAAGACGAGAGATGGAAATAACGTCCAAGATTCCAGCATTTGTGCTGAAACAAATTTGCGTTCCTTTTCATACAACGAACTCAAAGAAGCAACAAACGGGTTCAAAGAAGAACTAGGAAGGGGTTCTTTTGGAATAGTTTACAAAGGCGTCCGCAAATCCGCTTCAAGAAATGTCATAGCCGTCAAGAAGTTGGACAAGTTGGCTCAAGAAAAGGAAAGGGAATTCAAAACTGAAGTTAGTGCAATTGGCAGAACTCATCACAAGAATCTAGTCCAGTTGCTTGGATTCTGCGGTGAAGGTGTTAACCGGCTTTTAGTCTATGAATTCATGAGCAACGGCACTTTGTCAAATTTACTTTTTGCAATTCCAAAACCTGACTGGAATCTAAGAGTCAGGATTTCCATGGAGATTGCAAGAGGGCTTGTCTACTTACACGAAGAGTGCAATGTTCCAATCATCCACTGTGATATAAAGCCTCAAAACATACTTCTAGATCAATATTTCACTGCCAAGATCTCTGATTTTGGATTATCCAAATTGTTACTCTCTGATCAATCTAAAACTCGTACAATGATCAGAGGAACTCGAGGATATGTGGCTCCCGAGTGGTTCAAGAATGTACCCGTTTCTGCGAAAGTGGATGTTTACAGTTTTGGTGTTATGCTATTGGAAATCATTTGCTGTAGGAGAAGTGTGGAGATGGAGTTTGAGGAAGAAAGAAGAGCAATACTAACAGATTGGGCATATGACTGCTATATTGAAGGAAGACTAGATGTTCTGGTAGATCATGATGATGCTGCAATGAGTGACAAATCCAGGCTGCATAAATGGTTAACGATAGCAATCTGGTGCATACAAGAAGATCCATCAAAAAGGCCTACAATGAAAATGGTCATGGAAATGTTAGAAGGTTTTATGGATATTCCCAGGCCTCCATGCCCTTCTTCCTTCAGCATTGCTATTACTGAAGGCTGAAGATATTAGTAAATTGTATGCATAACAGTAATTGCTTTCAGGGAAATTGGTACAGTTTATTTGAAAACAGTATTATTGATTTAAATTTTGATTTCGATTGGGGTATCAGCTACATGTATGAGCTGAATTAATATGCTGACATCAAGTTTCATAAGAGTTGAAATAGGTTGCATTCTCAAAATTTAAAATAGAGGTGCTTTTGGTAGCATCAAAACGTTGTAAAGTAATCGGGCTACATGGGTCAAAGAGCAAAAAGCCCAATTAGGTTATTTGGGGGACAGAGGCTAAATGTTTCCCACCAATTTCTGAATACACCTACTTTCGATAACTTAAAGGTATATTTTCATTTTTATTTTTTTTAAATAGACAATATTTTTTAGGATTGCTGTTTTTCAAAATAATAATTTATACAAAACAGAAAATAAGTTTTACAATTTTTAATTATAAACAGAAAATAACTTTTAACTGCATGTTTTCATTGTTTTTGAACAAAAAACATGCCAAATATTATTTAGAATTTATCATTATTATCATTAATTACTAAAATAACGAATCGTTAAATATTAGAACATATATATTAATAATGCAATCATTAAAATTCCATTCTTCAAAAATACTTTTACTAAAGATATTTTCTATACTTTTTAAAATACCAAATTTTAGAAAATATTATCGGACACATTCTTAACTTTGAAGATATCAAAATAAAAAAAGCATCATTTTTTTATTTTATCAAAATAGTATTTAAAAAATAATACCAAATACCACCCCAAGAGCATATTGTAATCCCACCAATATTTTCTCACAGAACCCCACTTTTGGATTAATTATATTAAAACATTTTTAATAGATATGATTTCTTCTTAATATTTAATATTATATCAAAAATAGTTAACAAATATGTACTCTACCTCTATAGTCCTCGTTACTCTTTAATTAGGATATTATTTTCAGTAAAATGGGAACAAGTATATGAAAAATTTTACAACAAATAACAGTAACTCCAGTTCTATAATTTTTAAAATCATAATATCTCAATAAAAGACAAAATGCTAAATTTGACTATGATATCAAGCCAACGTATGACTTGATAAGCTTATATATATATATATATATATATATATATATATATACATTCCAAATGGAGTCCATATAAATTAGTCGGGTATGATGCCTACTCTTAACCAATTTAATAGCAACAGCCATGCATTAATCCACCCTAGCCTGCACTTATTTCCTGAAAGCAAGCAAAATGGTTTTAATTAATTGCCTTCTTAATCAAAATTTGCCACCTTCTTACTGGAATTTTCAATGCTGTTGACATCAAATAAGAAGTTATTTGAAAACGGTACCCAGCGCTGTATTTATTATTTATAACTGGTCCAAGAAAGCAAAAGTGACTCAAATATTGGAGAATGACAACCATGACTAGTAGTATATGAAGCTGGTGCTTGTCTTCACTAGCTCTGATTTTTTAGGACAAAAAATGGTAACCACGATGAAATTCTATTGGTAATTCAATGTTAAAGTCTCTAAAAAGAAAAGTTCAAATGTTGAAATTTCAAAGATTTATATTGCTATATTTCTACCATCTATATCCAGAGATGACTAGAAAATTAGACCTCCTAATAAATGATTTAGTCTTCCATTTGATAAGGATTTATCTCTCATTATAAGTGGGACCTTCACTATATATGAAATTTACAACCCACTATGAATAGAGTTTAATATATTAAAGTGTATGTAATACTTTTTTTATACGTGACGATATATTTTTCTCTTTAGTGATGATAGACATCATTATAGATAGGATCTTCACTGTATGTGAAGTCCACAACCCACTATAAGTGAGCTCCGATTTTCAACAGATATTTTATTGATAGTTCTTCAATGTAATATTAGTGGAGTCCATAATTCACTATAAGTGGAGTCCATCATATTAAAATGTGGGTATTACTTTCTTTATATGTGAGGGCATCTCATTTCTTAAGAATTTTGATTTTTGACAGATCTATAATATAAGATTATCAATTCTCCAATATAATGTTAATAATTTGCATATGTAATATTTTTAAAAAAATGATGTTAAATTTCTAAATGTTTTCATCAGTAATTAAGTAGCATGTTTAATTTACCTCAAGATAGAGCTGAGCTTAATCAAAATCAAAATGGGCTTCTACTTTCTACAATAAACAGAAATGCAACGTTTTATAATGTTCAATAAAAGATACGTTGTAGTTTGAGAATTATGAACCATAAAATTACTATTATTTTTTGTTTGGATATTTCATTTGAGTCGTTTGTGTTCTTTTGAAGTTAGGATTGATTTATTTATTTTTTTTCAAAAAAGTTAGAATTTCATTTTAAAAGGTTTTTTTTCATCAATCAATATCTCTCTCCAATGCTGAAAAAATGAATGCTCCCAAAAAATCTACTGTTGGCTTTCTAAGAGAAGAAAGATGGTAACTTTAGCAAATCTGCCTAACAACAATGATGTCAACGATTGCTTCACATGGATTGCACGTGACGCCATTGACCAACAATACTAAATGGATACGATGTCCTCCCTCGTAGTAGTATTGTGAGCCTTCTCTGCAATTTCGCAACATCTTTCACTGGCTTCTTTGCCTCTTTCTCCGCTTATCTTGCTTTGTCTTCCACTACTATCACTACTACCCTATTTGTCTGCGGCCAACATAACTTTGAGTTCATCTCTATCCACCATACAACTCGTCATGGCTTTCACCTTCAGGGGATTTTGCTTTCGGATTTCGCCAACTCAAAAAGTCAGACCTTTTCTTACTTCCATTTGGTTTGACAAAATACCTGACAGAACCAGTTGGCATGCCAATGGAGACAACCCAGCTCCAAGAGGATCAACAATCGAGCTTACTGCTAGCGGCCTTTCACTTAAAGATCCGCGAGGCCAAGCTATATGGAAACCCAGACAGCAAAAAATGTGTCCGATGCTGCTATGTTTGACACAGGTAGTTTTGTTCATCGGGCTACGTGGAACAGTTCTGATTATGTTTGGCAGAGTTTTAAGAATCCAACAGACACCATCTTGCCCACCCAAATATTGGATTCGGGTAGCATCTTGGCTTCCAAGCTGACAGAAACCAACTTCCCTCAAGCTGACAGAAACCAACTTCTCCCAGGGAAGGTTTGAGCTCCATTTTTCAAATGGAAGCCTTCAGCTTATTCCTGTACCCCGGCCAAGTCAATCCCTTTATTCATCTCATTATAGCAGCAACGCTTATATCACAAATTCTTCCGAGTCTGGTTATCAACTGGTTTTCAATGAATCAGCCAAAATTTACATAGAAAAATCTAATGGTCAAATTGCCCAACTACCTTAATGAAATCCACTCGAGTCCTAGAGCACATCAATATTTTTTAGCAACATTGGAGTTTGATGGAGTTTTCATAGAATATACTTATCCAAAGAACTCTGCTGCTAACCAGAGTCGGCTGCCTTTGCGAATTGTTTCTGGAAACATTTGCACTGACATATTTAATGATCTCGGTAGTGATGCCTGAGGCTTCAATAGCTATTGCTCCCTTCCAGATGGAAGACCTTATTGTGACTGCCCACCTGGGTATGTGTTTGTGGCTCCAAATAACAGATTTAGCGGTTGCAAACGGAATTACTTGCAAGGCTGTGGAGGTGGAGAGGATGGGAGATCGAAAAACGCAGAAGAGTTTTATGAAATAAGGGAATTCGATAATGTAAATTGGCCTCTGGGAGACTATGAAAGGTTGGCACCTTACAATCGAACACAGTGGGAAAAGTCTTGCTTGCATGACTGCTCTTGTGCTGTTGCCATATATGATGGCACAAGATGTTGGAAGAAGAAATTGCCCCTATCCAATGGGAGAACCGAAAACATAGGATATACAAAAGTTCTCCTCAAAGTAAGGAAAGGAGATGTTCCTGGTTTTGTTGACAATGCACACACTAAGAAAGCCATACCAATCTTATTAGGAGCACTTCTGTTGGGTGGCTTCAACTTTCTTTTGCTAGTGGCAGTATCACTTATTGGTCTTCATGTAGTGCAAGACGAGAAATGGAAATAACGTCCAAGATTCCAGCATTTGTGCTGAAACAAATTTGCGTTCCTCTTCATACAACGAACTCAAAGAAGCAACAGACGGGTTCAAAGAAGAACTTGGGAGGGGTTCTTTTGGAATAGTTTACAAAGGGGTCCCCAATTCTGGTTCAAGAAAAGTCATAGCCGTCAAGAAGTTGGACAGTTGACTCAAGAAAGGGAAAGGGAATTCAAAACTGAAGTTAGTGCAGTTGGCAGAACTCATCACAAGAATCTAGTCCAGTTGCTTGGATTCATAAGCAACGGCACTTTGCCAAATTTACTTTCTGCAATTCCAAAACCTGACTGGAATCTAAGAGTCAGGATTTCCATGGGGACTGCAAGAGGGCTTGTCTACTTACACGAAGGGTGCAATGTGCCAATCATCCACTGTGATATAAAGCCTCAAAACATACTTCTAGATCAATATTTCATTGCAAAGATCTCTGATTTTGGATTATCCAAATTGTTTTTCTCTGATCAATCTAAAACTCTGTGGCTCCAGAGTGGATCAAGAATGTACCTGTTTCTGCGAAAGTGGATGTTTACAGTTTTGGTGTTATGCTAATAGAAATCATTTTCTGTAGGTGAAGTGTGGAGATGGAGTTTGAGGAAGAAAGAAGAGCAATACTAACAGACTGGGCATATGACTGCTATATTGAAGGAAGACTAAATGTTGATCATGTGATGCTGCAATGGCTTATAAATGCAAGCTGCAGAAGTTGTTGATGATAGCAATCTGGTGCATCCAAGAAGATCCATCGGAAAGGCCTAAAATGAAGATGGTCGTGCAAATGTTAGAAGGTTTATGGATATTCCCAGGCCTCCATGCTCTTCTTCCTTCACCATTGCAGTTACCGAAGGTTGAAGATATTAGTCAAGCTTATGCATAACAGTTATTATATTCAGGGAAATTGGTATCTGAATACAGTATTATTGATTTACGTTTTGATCTCGATAAACCTCCAGACCTTTTTTTTCTTTTTTCTTTTTTTGTATTGCCAATTTTCAATAAGCTTGCAAATTTTTATGGGGTAGGTTTTAAATCAAAATTTGTCTATTATCTTGTGAGAACTTATATATATATATATATATATCTGTGCGTGTGTGCGGCTGTTGAAATAAGTAATTTGTAAAAATGTGAGAGAAGCTGAAAAAAGTTGCAGATGGTGATCAGTGTAACACTGTTTTGTTGAGATGGGAGGATGAAGACGACCCAGGTGGCAAACTGCGTTTAAATGAGAGGTATTTGAAACCTTAACAACATAAACATGAGCATAATTTTAATAAAGAGTTGACACATTTAATATTTAAAATATTAGTATAATTTTAATAAACTGTTCTATAAAAGCGTTCTCATAAAACTCTCTTAAATATCATTACTTCATTTTATTTGTATTCATAAGGTTTTTTCTTTTTTTTTTCTTTTTTGTATAATATTACAGCCATTGGCTTGGCTCCGACAAATTAATTAGCACTCTCAATTTACAATCTAATTATTGCATGCACTAAGTATTAAGTTATTTACTTAAAAGTAGTTGAAAGTAGTTGAACTTTGAAACCTTTAACACCACAAAAAAACAAACTAACTGCTCTGTCTGTCTATCAGAAATTTTGTTCTAAGAGAAAGTTCTAAAACTGCTGCAGATAAGATTATGATGCCCTTCATTTGATACTTTTAGCTAAGGCACTCCTGGCCAAGTCGCAATAAGGATCTAATTCACAAATTAGGCCAATGCAGACTTTAAAAATCAGTGAATCTCTCTTACCTCCAGGTTTCAGTTTATGGACTTTTATGAAATGTCTTAGCTGACTGGTGGTACATCGATTCAACTGATACTCTGCAAAAAGGAATAACCAGTTAATCTCTCCAATATTTTTTGGAACATGGGCTGCCACTTGACCTCCGCAACGACATGCTCGAGAAGCTTGAAATTCCATCCACTCTACTGGTGCTCGGAATTGCAACAGATGGTTATAATTAGAAATTAAGTACACTATGAATTTCAGTCTTGTTCGTAACAAGACTCGCCGAACGTAATTTCGGCCACATGCTATACAGCTTATTTCTCCTCTGATTTCATTAATTTCAGAAGCATGTTTCATATGCTCATTGCAACCAATGGTCCAAGGAAAAAACCTTAAACCCATTCTATGTCCGAGCTAGAAAAAATAAAAATAGAAAGTTAGTTATTAAAAACTTTGACAATATAAATAATAAAATAACAAGTCAATTGTTAAGAAATGAATGCTTACTTCGCCTGGACTAGCTTCCACGTCAGTATCATCAGAATCTGTATTTAATTCCTCATTCTTTATATCGTGCAATTTACAATCTGTATTTAATTCCTCATTCTTTATATCCTGCGACTTACAATCTGTATTTAATTCCTCATTCTTTATATCCTGCGACTTACAATCTGTATTTAATTCCTCATTCTTTATATCCTGCGACTTACAAATATAAAATTTAGTATGATATTAAAAGGTTAAAAAATTATAAAAAAGAGCAGAACACTTGCATAATCATAATCATCTTCGTCTTTGATTTTTTTGTCTTTCATCGAGTCAGCAGACTTCTCAAGTGATGACTTTAAATGTTCTGGTTCCACAGATTGTTTAGGGTATTTGTCTTTCATGTGGCCTTCTGGAGTCCCTCTCTTAACACTACGATTTGAACAGAAATGGCACTTATGAACCACTGTGTTCTGCATAGAAGTTTTCGGTTTCTTGCATCTACGTCTTGCCTTCACTTGGTTTTTCTCTATTTGGATGGTGCTGTTAAAGCCAGGCTGAAGAATTGTCTCACATCTGCAAAACAATAACTGGTAATCAGGGCAACCATATAAATTCTACCATTGGGCTTTGGAGTTGTCATGATATGTCATTCTATTTAAGGTGACATATTAAAACTCTTGCAGTCTTAAATTCTTAGATCTGTCAGAGAACTGTATGGAATTTGATGAAATACAGTCCTTTTGTCCTGAAAAACCCCAAAACTCAATCTGTACTATGCAATCAATAGTGCTCATCCTTGCTAAGTTAGTGACGCAAACAAATTAATGATCATCAATATACATGTTCACATATGTACAATGAAACCTAATCATCAAATGGCCAGAAGCTATTGCAACTAAACACATTAACAAGTAAGAATAACCAAATCAGATACAAAACTTGTTTGAAATAAATATATTGGTCTATAATGCATTAATTCCAAGGGTCTTTCAGCTCAATACCGCCCAAATTAAGGTTAGCATGAAAGTGCATATTAATTACAACAATAATCCAGTTATCATCCATGAACATAAACACATAATTAGTGGCGAAAATAGCCGGCATTTGTATAATGAGACAATAATTTTGAAAATGTATCAAATATATTTACAACTGTGGCACTATTGTAAACAGACTAAGACAAAACGTTAAATACATAATTGTGTCAAACTTGTATCATAAAAAATAATATATAGCATAAAATTTAGGCAAAAACCTTTGCAATCCCAGGGACTCGTTCGCAGAGGCCAACCCATGTCCAAAAGGTGAGGCCATAGAAGGAACAGAAGTTTCGCCGTTTACAGTGTTGGTTTGCCTCTTTCCGGCCTTTTCTTCTCCAAGTGAAAGAGATTTTTGAGAAACAGAAGGCAAATTTGATGTTCTTCTGTCTCCTCCCCTCTTACCCATGTTTCGTTTCAGTGAGATATTTGATCGAACGGATGGTGGGCGGCAGCAAAATCTATTACTTTGTTTCCTTGAAAAAGAACAGAAAACAAGACGGCATACCACGTAGCTTAAAATAAAGGGTAATGGTGATCTAGGTTATAAAGGTATAGCCTATGTATAAGTTTTAGTAGTTTTAAAATTTATTTTAAAAATTTTAATATTTATAAGATATATATTTTTATAATAATATATTTTGTATTATATTTAAAATTTTAAATTTTTTAAAATAAATAAATTTATTTTTAATTTAAAAAAATAAAAAATTTATAACTTAATTATTTATAATAAAAAATAAATATTTTATTTTTATATTATTATTTGAAAATATGTAAAAGACATATAAATTATTATAATATATTATTTTATTTTTTAATATTTAATATAATTTTATTTTTAATATTTAAATTTAAAAATTATAATAATATTTTAATCATTAATTGTTTTTTTAAAATTTATTGTCACTTTATTAATAAAGAAGTAATTATAACATAAAAAATTTAAATTTATTTATAAGATATTTTTTAGTATTAATTATAAAAAATAATTTGCATATTTTAGAGATTTTGATAAAATAAATCATTTAATTTTTTGTTAAAATTTCTAAAATAGACTATTTAACTTTCATAATTAATAAGCAAAAAATTATATCGTAAATATTTTTACAAATAAATTAAAAATTACACCTTATAAAATTTAACTATATATGACAATAAATATTATATTATAAAAAATTATCATAATTAATATTTTAAAATTTTAAAAATTTTGATAATATTATTATACATAATTTATATAAAATTATATTATAAAAAAATTTACATCAAATTTTAGGAGAGAAATAATTAATTAATTTTTTTAATAATTTAATACATAAACATAGAGATAAAATATTTATTTTTTTAATCATAAATAAATAATTATAATTATTTTTATTTTTAAAATTAAAAATATTTTATATTATTAAAAATTTAAGTAAACGTATTTTATTTTTTAAAATTTAAAAACTTAAATATAATAACTAATGAGAAACATTATTATAAAAATATATTTTTTTTATAAATAAATAAATTTTAAAATTATTAAAATTTATATAATTAAATAACTAAATATTTAAGACGACTCAACTACAAACCAATAACCAGTCCAACTGCATGATATTAATAATAATACTTTAATTATAAATTAGGTTTAGATTACACGCAATAACTTACGCCTCGCAAACCAAAACGTGACACGTTGCACTGATGACCTGGAGTGTAATTTTGTTACATTGTTAGGCTAGGCCCTGGCCCTGGCCCTGGCCCTGGCCCTGTTGATTTGCGAAGAAGAATCTAGCTATGTTTATCCACCTATATTTATTATTAATTTATACTGCTTAATATTGAATTCGACTGTAGAATCTTAAATGGTGATGTCTTAACATAGATAATTAAATTTGATAGGAATAAATTGACGTTTAAGTACAAGCATTAATATTAGCGATGTTTGTTTTATCTACAAATTACTACAAGAAATCCTTATTAGCTACAAATAATAAAAATTCAATCCTAAAAGAAAATTTTAAAGTGAAATTGTATTGATTGCAATAAATTATAGTGTTTTGTTATTTGCGATGAATTTTTATATTAGTTGCAAAAAATATTTGTGATCAATATATAATGATTGCAAATAACTTGAAAACATTTATATATTTTTTTTACTTTCACTTTTATTGTCAAATATTTAGTTGTAAAAAATATTAACTAATTTTATAATAATTTTATTAACTTAAATATTGATCTCATCAAACTAATTTAAATATTAAATTAGAGATGAATCAAATATCTAACATCATATTTGAAACATGATTTGCATAGTAGTAAAAAATTAAAAGACTAAAAATAAAGTATAAGAAAATTTTATCATAAAATTTGAATAGTCATCACTTTCTAATTATTATAACTTCATTAATATACTATTCTTTTTTAGGGCTAAGCTAGTTATAGTATTGAAAGAGCACAACCCGACTGCATCTATCTGGATCATGGGAACCTCGATCATACTTCAAATCCATGAAATTTTCTTTAATATGGATGTGTTCATTTTCATCTCCTATTAAAGCTTACAGAACAATATGAAGAAAAATCAATAACACATTATATTATATACTCCAACCATGACTTCAACTATTTCACGTCATAAGGCATCATGTGAAAAATTAAACAAGGTTTTATCAGGTATATATACTCCAACAAACAAGCCTACTCAATGCATCAATATGTTCCAAACATATACTGTCTTCATCAAAATAAATGCATAATATTACAACACTTATTCCACATACTGTCTTTTCGGATGTGCATGAATTTACTAAACAAAGCATAAGTCTACAAAATTTGCAAGAAAAAAAATACTCTCTTTTCCCAAATGTTCTGTCCTAGCTAAAATATTGAAAAAAAAAATTGTTGAAATCTTAATAACAGTTTAGTTAAAAGCTTCTTGGGCAAATGAAGTGTTCCTTGAAAAGCAACCCTTTCAAAATATATTTTTTTTCCAATGGAACAAAGCACTAAGCATGTATAAAACAGTCCTTCACTCAAAACTAATGCCATAACTAAATCAGACATAACTCAAACCAGAAGCTAATCTCAAATCTCTAGCAATTCCTTAATTCAAGTAAACATGAACTTATATAACTAAGAGAGCTACTCCAAATATATACTGTCTTCATCAGAATAAATGCATAATATTATAACAATTCTTTACATATAACCTTTCAAGATGTGCATGAATTTACTAAACAAAGCACAAATAGTTTACTGCATACGAATATTTAAAAAATATCCCTTTTAATCTAAATGTTTTGTGCTAGCTGACATATTGAAACAAAAATTGTTGGAATCTTAATAACAATTTGGTTAAAAGCTTCTTAGGTAATTAAAGTGCTCCTTGAAAAGAAAGCCTTTTAAATTAGGAAAAATATTAATGATTCATAAGTACAATATATTTTTTGTACAATGGAACAAAGCACCAAGCATGCATAAAATAGTCATTCATTCAAGAATAATGCTATAACCACATCAGAGACAACTCAAATCAAAAAGCTAATCTCAAATCTCCAGTAATTCTTTAATTCGAATAAACATGGACTTATATAATTAATATAAATTCTCCAAACATGTATTGTCTTTATGAAAATAAATGCATATTATTACAATAATTTGTGCATGAATCTACTAAGTAAATTGTAGCTTAATACTTATGAAAATTTTAAAGCAAATATTAAAGTTGCACTAAAATGTTCTCTACTAACTCACATATTAAAACTAAAATTGTTGGAAGCTTAATAACAATTTAGGTTAAAAGCTTCTTAGATAATTAAAGTTCTCCTTGAAATGCGAGCTTTCAGATTAGAAAAAATACTGAAGATTCATAACCAAAATATATTTTTTGTACAATGGAACAAAGCACCAAGCATGCATAAAATAGTCTTTCACTCAAGAATATGCCTTAACCATATTAATTGCAACTCAGACCAAAAGCTAATCCCATATCTCTGAAAAATCCTTTATTAAGATAAACATAGACTTATATAACTAAGATAAATTTTCTGTACAACAGAAAAATAAAAAATGGTAATTATAAGTGAGATAACTTATATAATATAATAAATCTAAAAACTGACATAAACATCATGGTAAACCACAAATATATGCGTACAATAATTTATAAAACAGAAAAATTACATCAATATCTTCACAATAATTATATGATCAAACTAAAACAAACCTAAATACTGTTTCCCTAGTAACTGATTTATTATATGTACTGAACATGGCATAAAAATCAACTTATTATTAGCACCGATTTCTTCACTTCAATCACAATACCATACCATAAATATATACATTCAATAACACAAAAAACCAAAAAAATTGTATCAGTACCTTCAGACATTATTTTCCTTGTACCCACAATCACTGTAGGCATTGAACATAGCATAAACATTGCATCCATTGTCAAAGCCAATATTTTCACTCCAATGACATTACCAACCCACAAATATGTGCATTCAGTAACATATAAAGGATAAAAAAATGCACCAGTATCCTTAAGATGTATAATATAAGCAAAAAAAAACAAACCCAGATATTGTTTCCTCATACCAATCATTATTGTATGCACCAAACCTAGTTAAAAAATCGAACCCATTATGAGTCATGTATTCATTAATAATCGTATTACCAAACCATAAATATATGCATCCATTGACATATAAAACAACAAAAATGCACCAATGCCTACCAATACATCTATAGCTGATACCTAATCGATCTCATTCAAGCCCACTAATTGAAATCAAACCCATCATCACTTCATGCACAGAACAGAGCATGTAATCGCACAAAAAAAACAAAGGCTGCACATAATTTTATCTTCTATTTTAAGTTTCTTATTTTTCACTTTAATCTTAAACCAAACTCTAAGAAATACAATCGATTCACTAACCTGTTCACTTGAAGACAATCACTTGAAACTTCTTCACTTTTTCTTGCTTCACATATTTATATCTTACTCTAAAATCTGGAGAAAAAAAAAAAAGCCCACGATTTGCAAAGAGAGTGAGTGAAAATCCTAGGTCTCATTTGATTTCCACTTAATGCACACAAAATAAAGATTAGATTCTCTTTCACTCTAATGTATTTCCCTATATTTTTAGCTTTATTCTCACAGTAGTAGACAAACTTAAACCTTTGATAAGACATATCTCAATAGTAACTGACAGTTCACCTCAATCAAGAAGGCTATTTCTTTCATTTTTAAAATCATCGCACATAAAATATTTTTTTTGCCTTTTAAACTGTTAGATTAACTATCAGGACCCGACCCGACCTCTCCTGGTGTCCGAGACGAATCCTGTATAAACATACACTTTTCTTAAACATTTCCATCGTTCACATGTAACATAATTTCATAATAATATATTCATAGCCTCAGGCCTCCACAACCCATACTCAATGAGGCGTCATGCCTCATCAAAATATATATAAAATAATATTTACATGCACATACATTTATACATGATGTAACCAAATTATTTTTATGCAACTGCGTAGAGTGGTCTCAATCTTAACTATAAAATTTTATCCTGCACGACACCTTGTGTACCTGGAGTAGATAGGAAAAATTGAGAGAGGGGTGAGCTCACAGCTCAGTGAGTGGATATACGTTTTATTAAAAATAACTTTGACTTATTTCATAAATAATTCTATAAAACTTCCATAATTAAATCAAAATCGTATAATAAACATAACTATCATATGATATTTACACTTGCATGCATAACTCAAAAATCTTCCTTACAAACATATACGTTAATCATATATAATTTAGAAATATCATCATACATTAATTATCATACAATACTCATAACAAATCAATCATCCTTGCTCCAAACTAGTACCCAAGGGAAAATCATGCTTGGCAGGAAAACATCATCGCTCAAGTGGGAGAAATATCATACTCAACCCGACGGCCTCATATTCTCGTCCAGGGAGCCAATATCATATCATACACATGCTCAACCCGACGGCCTCGTATCATCGTCCGGGAAACTCATATCATATCATGTACGTACATATTCATGGGTCCCAAGGACCTATTATCATATTTGGGGAATGGGTACTTCGTAGGGTGCTTCAAACAATTACAAATTATAATTTCTCATTTAATACTTTTTTTCTCATAAATATCCAATTCTCACATATAATATCACTTTCACGTTCCACTTCACAATTCAACACATCCATAAACAATTCAACCATAAAATAAATAATAATCAATTTCATGTAATTCAATAATAACACATCACAAATCAAACATCACGTCAAACCAATTCAATTTCACACGTCAAAATACAATTTATTTATAATCTAATTTATTTCCTATAAAACATAATCAAAATTTTCCACAAATAAATTTCACACGAATATAATTTAATTCAATCATAATAAAATTAATATTTAATTTTATAAAAACATATAATAATTTAAAAATAATATCCACTCACAGTCAGAAATTTAATTTCTGCAGGTTTCAGGATCCCCTGAATTTCCTACAGCCGCTCTGCTTCCTAAACCACAGTAATTAACCGATTATCATCAAGATTTATTCAAAATCTAATAATTATTACTAAAATTAATTATATAAATAAATATACTATTCACGCAAACGAATTTTCTAACTAAATAAAATTCTAAAATTGAAATATATATATAAATTCTAAAATTTAAACTAACACAAACCATAAATCTAACCGTTTAAATTTTTTTTTTCTTTTTTTTCTTTCTCCTTCTTTCTTGTTTCTTCTTCTTCTTCTTTTCTCTCCTTTCTCTTCTCTTTCTTTTCTCTCTTTTCTTTTCTTTCTTCTTCTCTTTCTTTCCCAATTTGAAACCGTAAACCCCCCTTTTAATTATTATAATATTATTCATTATTTTATTATAATATCATTTAATTATAAACCTAACTAAATGATTAACTTTTATTATTATTATAATAATATTTAATTATTAAAATTTTGTAATTGACACTTAGCATACTAGGTGTCACATTAACAGCAGATCACTATTAAATGGGAGTAAAATGATGATATATGTCAATAAATAGGGGTAAAGTTAAAAATAACCTATATATTTAATAGTTTATGTACAATAGGTTATTATATTAAGAATAAAATTATCTAAAAAATAATAATTTACTATCAAATATAAAAAATAAAAAGCATACTTCTTAAAAGAAATAAATTAAGGATATAATTATCATTGTGCTATTTCAAAGTTAAAAAAATTATATAAGTCATTATATATTAATAAGAGGGATAAAATGATCCATTCATATGTATTTTAGATAACAAATGGAACAATAATTATTTTTTTTAGAGATTAATTGACTGTATAGTAATTCTAAGAGATATATAACTTTTGAACAAATTTGAAGGGAGTTTTTATTTGTCTCCGAACACTAAAAAGGTATCCGCCTTGTCTTAACTTTCAAGGTGTAACTGCCAATATTCTAATCCAAAATTTTAAAAATATCAATAATGACCCTATTAAGTATTAACAATAATAAAATAAACACAAGAAATTACTTTAGATGCCCCTCAAATTTGGTCTAATTATTTGTTATCACTTAAAATTAAAAAATATCTCGTTACATCCTTCCATCATCTTAGTTAACAAAAAGTAAAATTATCTTTTAATATAATTAAAATTTTAAAATTATATTAAAATAATTATGACACTGTCTCTTTTTTTTTAATTCAAACCAACCATATCCGAATGAATCACTAGATTTAAACAATATAGTAGTGGTAGAGCGTTTCTTGATGGATTAGGGCCGTGTGTAGGGGTGAAGGAGGGTGGGGTCATAAAGAAGGGTACGATTAAAGTGATGGTGGTAGGGGGCTTTGAAAGAGAGTACGAAAGTTTCGGTGGGCTACTGCTGGTTTTGTGATTCCCGTTTCTTTGTCTGAGACAGAGAGGAAAGCAGTTTCCTTATTTTCCCTCCCGAAACTAACAGAAACCTGCTGGCCCATAGATTCTGTTGTTCCGTACCAACGACGTGTCGTAACTTCTTGCGTCAAACAATTGACATGTGGGCGTTTGGGTTGGGCAACTTTGGATCAATTTGGACTCGGCTACGCTACAACATCCCAACCAGCTAAGGCCCAGCCCGCAGATCTATAAAAATTCAAAACAATAGATTTTAATTTTTTTTTTAATTTTTACAAATATTACAAGAAAATAATCAAAAATTGGCCCCTAATCTAGTGTGAGCGAGATTTCAATCTAGATGTTTTGTAACTAACAAATTTTTTTGATATATTATTTAACTGTAATATAGTATTTTCATTATTTGATTTTTTTAAAAATATAATTGTGATAAAATTAATGGCAGTACTTATTATTATTAGTCCAATAAGGCTGCATGATAATATTATAATTACAGCAATAATAAATTTTTTTAAGTTAAATTTGCTCTTATTTCTCAAATTAATTACAAAATAACTTTAATTAATTAAACTAAAGAAAAACTTTTATGTAGATACAAGTGAGAAGAATACACACTTACAAATCACAAATCATGTTCACAACTCTTCCATGTATAGGAAGAGATGAAAGCCTCTTATTCAACAACAGGTTGTGTTGTTTTTATACAATTTCACTCATTTTTTCAACGAACAAATTCATTAAATTTAAAAGAAAAAAATCCGAAAACGAGAACGTCTTAATTGCTGTTCACTTTCCTGCAGTTCAAACGAATTTGACCTTGCTTCCCGGTCAAAACTTTAATATTCCCCATTTTGATCATGGAGTTAGCAAAATCATTAGAGAAAGCCTTGAAGTTATAGCTGTAGGTCTTAACCAGGCCGTCGGTTGAGCCGCCGGAGAACAGCGCTTGATCTGATTGGAGAAGTCCTCTCCTCTTCAACAAGTTGGTGAAGTATTCAGTGTCGAAGACCACAGCTGTGGGGTCAAGCGGGGCAAGATTGCTGTCGCCGCCGGTGCGGGGGCAAGTCTTTCTGCGGGCATTTGCAAATACCGGGTCGATGTTTGTTGCGTTGTAAATGCGGTTTCTAAAGGTACGACATTGGGCAAACCCTATAGCGTGGCCGCCGGAGAGCGCCACTAGGTCTCTTTCGTTAAGGCCTTGCCTTTTGAAGTTCTGGATTAGTCCGGGAAGGTCGAGAAACGGCGATGGAATGTCTTGGTTCGCCAAGGTTCTGCTTGCCGTCGTGGAATCTCTTCTTCCGAGCGGCACCGTCCATGTCGGCCCTCCTAACTGCAAATTTGCCACGTGCGATTAGTCATACTGTTCATGCGGAATTATAGGTGGGCAAATAACACTTCGAATCTCTATAGATTTAAATATTTATAAAGGAGGATATAGTTTGTTCATTTATAGCAAATAGATCTTTTTTTAATTCTCGATATTTTTTAGTCTATTAGAATTCAGATTAATAATACTAGAGTTACAACGCCTGCTTTCAGTGGGAGAGGTATCTACACCTATAATTTTACTTAGAAGATAAATTATTACACCACAATTATTCTAGTGGATTCTCCATTTTTTTTATTCTATTAAAATGATAAAATTATATTTTGAAGTAGTCAAGCATTTTTTTTTTTCAAAAAAAAAAGTAGGGACGTAATTATTATCATAGAAAATTTTATTATATGTTTGATAAAAGTTAAAATCTTTAGAGAACTATAAATGCAAGTAATTAATTAATGCTCACCGCAACAACGGAATCACGGGCTGCAACAGCCAAAATGTCTGCGCAAGAAACAACAGGGCGTCCGCAAATTTTGTCAACCTCTTTCTTAATCAAGTCGATGACTTCGAATCCTCTAGCGGAATTCTGATTGGCAATAGCATTCTTTTCACTATCAACGGTGGACGTAGGATCCAGAAGAATTGAAGCATCACAACCCTACTTACGTAGCATTACAGCAAAGAACAGATACATGAGTTTCATATTGTTCAATACATATACATATATATTATATGTAAGATTGCATGGGAAAACAAGTTAGAGTTTTACATACTTGAACGAAACAATCATGGAAATGAAGACGAAGCAAAGAAGCACCCATGCGGCCTTCTTTTCTTACAGCAGCCTCGACTACTCGTTTGATTGTGGGCAAAGCGTTTGGGCAAATTCTGTCATAGTAGTAAGGAGAAAGAGCTGAGAAAGCGGTGGTTGCAATACACAAAATGAGAATGACATGAAGCAGGAATTTGCTACGAGAAGCCATTGCTAGCTCGCTAGCTAATAATTATTGGCTACTATACTAATTAATAAGCTTTAATTGGTTTGATGTGTGGTGCAGGTATTTGTTTGTGTTATGGTGTGTTATTTATAGAGGAGGAAAGAAAGAATGTTAGTATGTCATATTCTTGGACCTGGTCCAAATATAAGACTGCTTCTTAGAACCAACGTCATTTTACAGCTTGAAGAAGCAGTCCGTGGAAGTAACCGAGTGAGGCAACAAACCTGTTGAAAAATAAATTTTAAGTTAATCAGTTGTTCTAGCTAGTATATCCGATGATGTAATGAGGCTGCCTATTTAATGTTGGAGAAAGTCTACATCCCAACGTCTTCTTACACGTTTAATTTTAAATGAACATGCATGTACGCAGCAATAATATGTACCTAGCTATGTGGTATAATTTTACATGTATACATACATATGTGTGTATATATATATATATTCTATCATCAAACTGCTATTGTGTGTGTTATAATTTTACATTTATATAATATAATTTAAAGCCTATCAACCTTTAACTATATAATTTTGTCAAATTTAAGAGAGAAAATGCATTTATTTTTTTGTTTTTACATTGTTTTTCTATGTTATTATTAAAGGAATTATAACGCTTTCTTTTTGGCCTCATCAGAATATTATATTAATTTTTATATAATTTAAAAGTGTATTTGATCTTTTTTTTTTTTTAATTTTAGTGAACAATATATTAACCCTTGTTTTCATCCTTTGATGTGAGGCTGCTAAGAAAGAGATATCAAAAACCTAAAATATATAATAACATGATATAGGGAACCCCAAACGACTATAAGAATCAATATCAGTACTACCTATTATATGTTATCCAAATTTTGATGTGGTCAATGTAACATTTTAATTATATTAAGAGCAAGTATCGAATATTAATTAATTATTCAGTAGTAGGTGCAAAAAACTCAACGTTTTGCCATGTGGAATAAGAACGTTGTTTGCTCAATCCATACAAAATATAATCATAAACGAAAAGTCAAACATATTATATAAAGCAAAAAATACAAAATAAAAAATGGCGTGGCTATCCTCATCACAATATTATTATTGATTTGTTCCAAATGGAAGAGAGTTGCACAGAAGAAACAATGAACTTAGCCAAAAGCTAGCTAGCATTTAGTTTTGTTTTGAATTTTTTTAATTAAAATTTCACCTAACTCTTTTAATATTAATTTGAGGGAAGGTTCTTGCTACGGAGAACGGATAGAAATTAGGACTGTTATAAGTAACTAATAATTGTGAGAGCAATTATTGAGTAGTGAGTACGAAAGTGAACAAGTCTACTTGTAAAAAATCCAACATTAGGCAAAACCGAACATAAGCATTAAAGTCCAATACACATTACATTACCACTCGACCGCTATCGTGTAAGTAGTGAATTATATGGAGTATTATCACAGTACCTACCCTGAAATATTAGAAACTATCACACATATAAAAAGTATAGTGAATCTATCACTTATCTCTCATTGATCGTCATTTGGCTAAAACTTATGTGTAGAACTACAAAAATACCCTCAACTCCATTATGACATTTTTTTTATTAATATATTTCTAAAATAAAAATAAAACTAAACCCTAAGATATAAATGGGAAGCAAATAAAACCTTAATTCTAATCTTCTAAATATTAGTAGTAGCCGTCATTACTTAACCACTACCCAAGCCAGTCAAGCTTTGTTTAGTAGTATTGCAACAATAATTTCACAACGACAATGCTATAGCACTCATCGACCACTAGCGTCTAGCATGAGACGAAGCAGTAGTAGCTTCTTACACTTTCCTCCTCTCTTAGTTTCAACAAGGGCTCTTTATGCAAGCCAACTGTCCAGACCATTGACATCATTCAAGGTGATGGAGAACGTTGGAAGCATCAGACAAATCAACTTCTCCTAAGGTAATTTACCATTTAATCAATCCCTACCTATGTTAAGGCATTGAATTAATTATGACAAAGTAATTTATTTCCTTTTCTTTTCTCTTTTATGCAGTTGCCAAGTGAAGTGTATAAAGAATAGAAACCGATGAACTTTACCTAATTAACTATTCGTACAAGTATAGTTTGATAGACGGAGATGGGTCAACATCCTTTTTGTGTTTTTTATTTGGGATTTTCTTTCTTTTTTTAATTTTTGTCAACTCTTGCTCTGGCTTTGGAAATTTAGGATAATTTGGTGAGGTGTGCTATTCTGAGTTTAAAGAATTTAGGGATAATTTGTTGAGTTGTGATTTGAAAAATATAGGCATAATTTGGTGAGATGTGTGGGTCTTGTATTTATTAGGTTTGAAAGATTTGATAATGGATGAAAAAAATTTTATTTGGTGATAAAGAAATTTGTGAGATGAATATTCTTCGAACTAGATGAAGAATAATTTTATTTCATTATTAAATTATTTATATAACTTTTATATATTTATCAAATGTAAAAGTCTGCAATTATAGTTTCGACCAAACACTAATCTTTTGTTAAAAAAGAAAAAATCAAATTAATTTACTTTTATGTTTTTACCCTTAAATCTTAATGATAATTAACAGTCATTGATAACAGCAAAGAAGGTGAGTGGTAGATTCACCATACTTTTCCATCTATGTGATAATTTCTGATAACTTAGAGAGATATGTGATAATACCCCTAAATTATATATATGACTTATATTTATTGCTTAGTTAAATTTATTGATAAAAAATAATTTTATAACATCCAAATTTTATAACTATTAATATCATTAGTAATATTCTAACTATAATTTTATCTTTAACAACTATTTAAAAGAGTTTTAATTATTATATTGATATAAAAATAACTCTATAATCTAAATTATTTTAAATTATAAAATTATTTTATATGATATCAAATTCTCCAAAGTAAAGAATATACTGATCAAAATCTCAAATATCATAAATTTAATACTAAAAGTTAATAAAATCATAAAAATAAAAATTTTTATATATAATATTAACAATTATCTAAGTAATCTATATTTGTGAAAGATATTATTACTTGCAATAGACAATGAATTAATATGAGGAAAAGGTAGAATAGTGGAGGCAAATCAAATTACTTTTAGGTTGAAATAAACTCTTTTTTCCAGTAGTGAAATATCTACATTACACTCAAAAGCATGGTAAGACCATTTATTTTTAATGTTATTATTTTACGAAAAATGAAAATTGAAATAAGGATCTTATTATATATTATGCTCAAATATGTGGTCCATGACGAAACCTAAGAATAAAATTAGTCCTTATCGAAACTAATGCCCTTTGTGAGATATTCATAAAATTTAGTCCTTACTGAGGCTAACACCCTTGATGAGGCACCAATTAAAAATAGTCCTCGATGAGACTATTGCCTTTGATGAGGCACGATCCTTGATGAGACATAAATGGAGTTAACTAAGAGTATATGGCTATTGATAAAATTAGTGTTCTAGATGAGATACAATAATGAGATCTCGAGAGATGCACTGATAAAGGCAAGAAATGATAAAAATTCTATATATACTTAAAAGTGTGGAATTGAAACATGATTGTCATCGACAATGTGTTTGTAGTGGCTAGTAATAATGATAAGCGACAAATAGTAAATGAATATAAAATGAGACTATGATTGACCTAAATGACAAGAGGTTATATATAGATTTATTCTCTAGCCAAACATGATATTTTGGACCTAGTAGTCCAAACCAATTTTGATATCAAATTCATTAGTTGTAAATGAATATATATGAGAAAACGTAATGAGCAAAATGAAATTGTGTGATATAAGGCACAACTTATGATACAAAGAGATATATATGCCTATGAATATATATATTTGTAGTCATTACATATAGATTTCTAATCAATTTGGTTATAGAAGAGAAATTTGATATGCAACTCTTAGATGTGATAACGACATATCTTTATGAGATCCTTAATATTGACATCTCTAATGGATTTAAATTATTACATCATAGCTTACAAACCTACATACATTTTGTACATGTGACGTAATTGCCTCATTGAATATTTAATGATCTTTATATGTATTTGTATTTTTAATCATATATTGATTTTGCAATAATAATAGTATATGTTGATAATATGAATATTGGCATTCCTGCATGAATTTAATATACTACTAAATATTTAATATATTCGATGAGATTATTTTATTTTAATGAACTAATGAAAATTCATGATTTGTTAATTTTGCTGATACATGTTATTTATCTTATTCACATAAGACTTAATCATAAGTGGAATATATGACATAACAAATTTCTAGTGATCAACAAATTATTATTGTTGCACCATCTTCAAATTATATTGAGATTTTGTATTGAATGAAGCAAGTTAGAGATGCATGTAACTATGCTCTATTATTCAATAATATTCCATGAAGATATTCCAAACATCTTATTGCTTGCATTGCAAAATATATTAAAGGTAATTAAATGAAGCATATCTCGCAGGAGTTCTTCTACATTCATGAGCTCTAGAAGAGCTATCAAATCAACAAAAATTTTACCCATTTTTCACCTAAGCATTGCCTATATCAACTTTGAAAAGTCACTTAATGGCATTAGCATGCGTCGAGCCTATAATTAAAAGTGATGAAAACTGGACACATATGTGTTGTACTATTTTTTCCTTCGATCAAGTTTTATCCCTCTAGATTTTACCTGGTAAGGTCTTTAACGAGGTAACATTAAACACGTCTAATGTTACTTTTATGATTAAATTATATTTTTGTATTAGGATTTTTATCCCACTAGATATTTCTTAACGTCAACAAAATACAATTACAGTGATGAAATCTGAAAAAGATATATTATGCAAAATGGTGGAATTTAAGGGGAAGTGTTGTAAAATAATGGCTTTCACCATGAAATAAAATATATGAGTGGGTTAGGTCATGCAAATTATTTACGAGACCTCTTAATATCACATACACCCCTCCATGATCGACTATAAATTCCCTTATTTCTTTCGTTTATACACGCTTGGGAAGCTCTCTCTCTCCCTCCGACTCTCACTCTCTTATTATTGTAATTTAGACGTATAATATTAATTATAATTCTTGTACTATTGAGATTTATAACTATGACTAAAAGTCTTGAATATTAGTTTCACATAAAAGTTTTAGAAAAAAAATTTTGTTTAAGAGTAAGTTTGTAATTATACTATTTTATTTTATAAAAAGTATATTTTTTATTTTCTATTTTTCTCTCTTTCTCTTACTCGTTA
The DNA here is from genome assembly GCA_028052125.1 of Melia azedarach. Taxonomy (NCBI): domain Eukaryota; kingdom Viridiplantae; phylum Streptophyta; class Magnoliopsida; order Sapindales; family Meliaceae; genus Melia; species Melia azedarach. The sequence continues at coordinate 4,741,314 of CM051401.1, read as the reverse complement.
GCTTTCTGCTTCTTTCTTCTAAATTCTTCAATTTCCAAACCTGTGAGTTAAAGTGGTGGCAAGGCAAGACAATAGTGGCTTGTAAATGAAGCTATGGCGAAACAGCGAGCATGATTCATATGACCATTCAAGGAAGCAACGAGCATGATTCTTATGATCATCCGAAGTCATTGGGAGGCCACTGTGTTAAGAATCCAGATTCATCTCTTTTCATTTGTTGCTTGAATTTAATTTTTTTACCTGAGGTTGATATGTATGTTGAATGGGTTTAATTTTTTATTCGTTGTTTGGGTTTTATTTTTAATTGCTTGAATTTTATTTATACTCCTTGAGTTTTCGATTTTGTTGCTTTGGTTTTAATAGTTGCTACTCAGATTTGAATTTTGTTTCTACCTTGATTTTATATTTTGTTGTTTGAATTTGATTCTTTCTACCCGAATTTATTTCTTTCTATCTAAATTGTGTTGTTAGTTGTATGGACTTGATTTTTTCTACATGGATTTTGTATTTTGGTTATTGGTTTGATAGTTTTTTGGATTTTTTCTCTAAACAAAAATTATTGTATTTAGTTGTATTTGAATTTTCTTTGGTAACTGTATTTAGATTAAAGAATTTTAGGGTTTGTAAAACAAAAATAGATTTAAGAATTTTGGAGAATTGAGACTTTTCAATAATAGAAGATGAAAACATGTTGTTAGTTGTTGGTGCTTTACCTCAAGCTGCTGTTTGCAGCAATAATTTGTTGCTTTCAAGCTGAATCAATTGCTTCGTGTTGCTGAAAATTTTCGGAAAGCCAATTGTTATTGCAGTAGCAGGGACAACGAGAAGCCATTCATGGTTGAAGTAAAGTTGAGAATTTTATGAATTAATTAATTAATATTAAGTATTGGGGTAGTTAAATAATGATAATGATAACACCGTAAATATATTATTTAATATTAATATTTGAAGGTATTAATTTAATTTAATTTTATTTTATTTTTTAAGAATATATAAATTATTTACTATACATATGATTAATTTTGTGTTTTTATTATATATAGGTTATTTTTGTCTTTACACAAATAATATTAATTAGAATAAATATAAATATGTGAGAATTATGAATGCTATATATATATATATATAGAATAATAAAGCACTTTGGTAGCTTATTCCTGGTCAAAAGAATTAAAGGTTAATCAAATGAACTGCAACCATGAATATACATATGAAGCTGGTTTCACCAACTTTGATTTTCAGGACTCAAATAGTAAACTTGGCGAGACTCTATTGGTAACTTCATAATATTTTAATTTATTAAGTCAAGGAGTAGTTCAAACCTTCCATTTTCAAAGACATGTAATGCCAATATTTCAATTTCAAAATCTTTACAATAGGACCATGTAATAGTGAACAACCAATAATTTATTACTACGACTAATGCAAGAGATTGACTAACACCAGTAAACCCTATGTGTGTCCTCCTCGATATACTGATATTGTGTGCCTTCTCTGCAAATTAATGCAACGTACGTCTTTCAAGTTTCCATGGCTTCCGTGGCTCTTTCTTTTCTTATCTTGCTTTGTCTTCCACTAGTACCCCATTTATCTGCGGCCAACATAAGTTTGGGTTCATCTCTATCCACCACCGGTAACAACTCTTCATGGCTTTCACCTTCAGGGGATTTTGCTTTTGGATTTCGCCAACTCAATGATTCTGACCTTTTTCTTGCTTTTTTGTTCGACAAAGTACCCGACAAAACCATTGTTTGGTATGCCAAAGGGGACGACCCAGCTCCAAGAGTATCAACACTTGAGCTTACTGCTGGCGGCCTTTCCTTTAAAGATCTTGCAGGCAGGCAAAATTATGTGGGATGCAACATCTGTAAAAACTGTATCTGATGCTGCTAAGCTTGACACAAGTAAGTTTGTGCTTATGGCTACAGGGAACAATTCTGATTATGTTTGGCAGAGTTTTAAGAACCCGACAAACACCATCTTGCCTACCCAAATATTGGATTCGGTTAGCATGTTGGTTTCCAAGCTGACAGCAACCAACTTCTCCAAGGGAAGGTTTGAGCTCCATTTTTCAAATGAAAGCCTTCAGCTTGTTCTTGTTGCTTGGCCAAGTCGTTCCATTTATAGATGTTATTATAGCAGCAATACTTATAGCGCAAATTCTTCAGAGTCTGGTTATCAACTGGTTATCAACTGGTTTTCAATGAATCAACCGGAGTTTACATAGAAAGACCCTCTTCTACCATTCATAGAATCTGAGATTGAGAACGTGTAGCAATCTGCAGTGTTTCATTATTGCTGGTCATTAGGAATCAATCAAGTGCAACCTTGCTTAATTTTCATAACCATGTTTATAATAGAATCTAAAGCTAACGTGGCCATATTGTCGTTAGCAAATCTAATTTCTTTATTTGTACCGGCATTCATAATCTGAGCAAATGATGGTTTTTTGATAGAGCGAAGATTTGATGGAAAATCTGAAATAAAGAAAAGACAGCCAGGAGCCTAAAAGAATATGTAGAAAGTAGGAACAAATCCTGAAGTTAAACTAGAAATAACACGAGGGAGCCCCTCCCAAATATAAATGAATAGTAATCTGTACAGAGGTCGAAATCTTACTTGTGCAGAGAAAACTCCGATGGCTTTCCTGCAATCACTCAAGGAAGGCTTCAAACCACACTTGGTCTTTGCATCCATTTTCCTTGTGCCGGTGCTCAAGTTCTTAAAGGAGAAGTCAGAGAAAAGGAAAGCTTAACCTCGCAACAAGCTCTCCGAAGCTTCCAACCATTGGTAACCTTCACCAGCTTGGTAACATGCCTCGTAAATCTCTCCCCCGTTTGGCTGAGAAGTTTGGTCGAACTTGTACTTACAACTTTGGCGAAGTTCCGACTATGGTGGTTTCATCAGCTAAAATGCAAAACCCGTGATCTTGCATTTTCAAGCCGCTCTCAGATTTTTTCAACCAAACACCAATTTTATTATTGCACGATGTTGTGTTCTCCCCTTATGGTGCTTACTGGAGGCATACAAGGAAAATTTGTATACTTGAGCTACTAAGTGTCAAACGAGTCCAATCTTTTAGCTTCGTTAGAGAAGAACCCGTCTAGCTCATCGAGTAGCAGACTGTTATCCTAACAGCACCGATCTAAGTCATCTAACCAAGATTCTTGGACTATGATCAGTATGGGCTCCAAAAGATTCTGAGTATGAAGCATTACTGGGCGGTTTAGTATTGGAGATTTCTTCCCGTCCATGGAGTTTAGATACAGCTTTAACGAGGACGAAATCAAGGCTTCAAACCACCTTTCAACGTTTTGATCAGTACTTTACTTTAATGAGATAATAAATGAACGTCTCAATCCTGGTAGAGAAAAGGAAAGCAGTACCTTGTGGATGTTTTACTTGAAATACAAAAGAATGGATAAGTTGAATTGCTTCTCAGCATGGATAATGTTAAAGCCATCATCTTGGTCAGTTCTTTAATTCACTCTGTATCGTCGGTAAGTTGACATATGAATATGATCAACTGCACAGAAACTAAAACAAAAACGTGTCATGTTTTTACTGCAGTAACTGATACAACCTTCACAACCCTTGATTGGGGGATGGCAAAGCTCATTATGAACCCAAGTCATGGAAAAAGCTCAAGCTGAAGTAAGGATTCTCGGGGACAGGAGTTGTGCTGTTAAAGTGATCTGTCTCAGCTCCACAACATGAAAGCCGATATCAAAGAGATCTTTCGATTGCACCCTCCTGTTCCGGTCCTATTCTGGAGGACATCCTTGAAGAAGTTACCACTGATGGGTATAATATTCCAGCCAAAACACGAATTTTTGTAAATGCCTGGGCAGTATGAGGGGCCCAAAATTATGGGAAAATCCTGAAACCTTTGAGCCAGAAAGATTCGGGGGTATCACTATTGACTTCAAAGGGCAGGATTTCGAGCTGAGGTAGAAGAAGCTTGCCTGCTATTACGTTCAGAACAGCAACTGTTAAGCTAGCTCTAGCTCAGTTTCTCCTACAGCTTTGATTGGGAAATTCCCCCTAGTATTAAAGATTTAGATATGACAGAAGTTTTTGGGTCGCAATGCACAAGATAGCTGCTCTGATCGTTCTTCCCAAGCCACACTTTTCCTAATAAAATTCATCAAGAAAGTTAAATTTTTTCTTCATCATATTCAATATGCAGAAAACAAGAAACGGAAGGGATGATACTCCATCCAGAAGAAGATTGCATTGTGTTAAATTCATCTTGATTAGAAGATCCAGAGAAATAGATAAAGCTGCTATCCTGCAATGTAAAAAAAAAAAAAGTAATGTATTCTACGTCAAAGATATTATCTAAACAGTAGCTTCTGTAAAAGGTGGAGTACTATCCTTGAGCTTGCAATGAAAACTTAAACCTGCAAGAGAATGCTGTGACAGCCCCCTGCACTTCTTGGGGAAAAAAAAAACAAAAAGGTTGTGCAGTTTACACAGAGAGCCCAAACTGGAATTTCATTTATTAATCTCACTCATTCTGACAGCATGTTAGACAAATCGCATTGAGGAAAATAGCAACTACAACAAAGTAAGAGAAAAAATTGCCGGCTAAGATGACTGAATTCAATTCACACTCACAGGTTGCTACTGATTTTGCTTTCTATGTCAACACACATAACATAAATGTTTCCTTCAAGACTTGCTGAGTTGCCTGTGCATGACAGTTAGATGCTTATACTCTATTACTAAAAGGACAAAAAGGTGCAGAGTTGCTGGAAAACTTTATAAACAAATACAAAAAGTAGATATATTCTAGGCTGTAAAATTCACAGTACAGTATACATGGCTAAGGCAGTAGCAATCTCATACTCTAGTAACCGGTTAGGCAAAATTTCCTTCACAAGCCAACATTATTCCAATAACTTATGAGGAGGCAGTCACTGCTCAACTAATTCAGTAAGGGCGCATAAAAGAAAACCATGCTTCGACACATCACAGTTGAAAAACATGTTTTTCAAGGAGTGATAACTAAAAACTGCATATGCTATCCTGCTTTGTGAACTACTCGAGCTTCCAAAATTGGACCCTCAGCAAATATCTTGTTTCTTTGAGGTCAACCATCACTCGAGTTTTTTTCAATCAGATGTTTAAATCAACTAAGCCTAGACCCTGATTCAGTGAGAACTTATATACTGGATATAAAGATCAACTTGCTCAAGGCATCAGCAGCACACTCCAACCTGTGGCCGAAACAAGAAAATATTAGTCCGACCGTGATAACTATTAATTTAAGGCCAAATAATAGACCATATAACTAAGACAATAATTACCAGACATGAAGAGAACACTTATCGTAAAATTATATTTTTTTTATAAATATTAGAACTTTTAAAATAAATTTTAAAATTATTAAAACTTATATAATTAATTAGTTAAATCTTTAAAACCTCGGTCACTATTATCCTAAATTAAATTGCAGCTCTCCTAACCCAAATCCGATATGCTTCATTTATTTATTCAGGCCTCAGCTAATTACTCTAATTTGGCTTCCGTACAAAAATATTGACATCTGCAACAGTCCATAACTTTAAATTTCTGACAGACAGGCAAACAGGCAGACAGAGCAAGTTTGTTAATTTGTTTGTGCTGTTAAGATTTAACGTTCAACTACTTTTAACTGTGGCTTTCTAGAACTTGTCTTCATAAATAACTGATTGCACGCCATAATTAGACTGTAATTAAGCTGAATTGAATACAAGTAAAAAACATTTTTACAAATTGACGATGCTAATTAATTAATTAATAAGAGCCGAGCCAATTAATTTAGAAAATGGACCCCTACTTGCTGGCCCATAAACTCGTTGGGTCCACAGTCCAGTCCCACTCCTGGTTTTGATACGTTGTTCCAACTTCCAAAACAGCACCATATAAACAGTCAAGTTGGAGGTCGTCATAGCACAGCCAGCAGTCAAAGACGCTGCATATTAAGCTTTCATGCAAAGCAGATGAACATATAATCTAAAGCTACAAAAAAAAAATACTCGATAAAATAGACTTCATGAGTATTGACTGATTCGTTTCAAGCGAGAAAAAAATGATCATCGTACTATAACGTTTAAACTCGGATGAATCATTCCTTAAAATTATATATATATATCAAAACACAGAAAAAAAAAATTCAATTTATCTACTTAATCTATAAATCTAAACTTCAAAAAAAAAATTAACTCTCTTTGTGCACACTCAATCAATGGCTGATGATAATCCAAAGTCTGACTCTTCCACTGAGTCTGAGGGTGAGAACGAGAATGCTGATGGGGATGTAGGTGGAGGTCAGGAAGATTCTTCTGAAAATGGAGATGGAGCTGAAAGTGAAGAGGAGGCTTCTGAAAATGGAGATGGAGGTGGAGGTGGAGGTGGAGGTGGAGGTGGAGGTGGAAGTGGAGAGGAGGCTTCTGAAAATGGAGAAGCAGGTGGAGGTGGAGGCGAAGAGGAAGATGAAGATGGAGAAGAAGAAGAATGGGACGAAAATGAAGATGAAGAAGAACAAGAACAAGAAGAGGATGAAGACGAAGAAGAAGATGAAGATGAAGATGAAGATGAAGTACGAAGAAGATTCAGATTATGCGAGCAATTTCTAACTATTTTATAATGTTTTCACTTTTTAATGTAACACTAAAATTAATATTTGCACATTGCAGGATGTAAACGAGGAGGAGCTAAACACAGACTGTGATGAGGCTGATGTGGAAGATGGACCAGGTGATCTATTCGGAGCAAATGTAAGCACCAATATGTTAATAAGTGATTTGCTATTCTATTATTTATATAATGTAATTTTTATTAACTTTTTTTTCCTAGCTCGGACGTAAATTGGTGCCACGGCCTTTTCCTTGGACGGTGGTCCACAATGAGCATATGAAACCTGCTATTGAAATTGACGAAATCAGAGGAGATTTAATCTGTATAGCATGTGGCCGAAATTACGTTCGGCGAGTCTTATTACGAACAAGACTGAGATACATACAGCACTTAATCAGTACTAGTAACGATCGGTTGCAATTCCGAGCACCGATAGAGTGGATGGAATTTCACGCTTCTCGAACGTGTATTTGCGGAAGTCAAGTGGCAGCCCTTGTTCCAAATAATAGTGGAGAGATTAACTGGTTGTTCCTTTTTGCAGATTATCAGTTGAATCGATGTACCATCAGTCAACTAAGACATTTCATAAAAGTTCATAAACTGAAACGTGGAGGTGATAAAGCTGAACTAATATTTAAAGTTTGCATTGGTCTAATTTGTGAATTAGATCCTCATGGCGAATTGGCCAATAGTGCCCTAGCTAGAAGTATCAAATGCAGGGAATCATAATCTTGATATCTGCAGCAGCTTCAGAACTTTCTTTTAGAACAAAATTTCTGATAGACAGACAGAGCCAATTTGTTAGTTTGTTTGTGCTGTTAAGATTTAACTGTTTGTTTGTTTGTTGTGTTGTTAAGATTTAACTGTTTGTTTGTGTTGTTAAGGTCCAAGGTGGACCATATATTCGGAACGATTTGTTATTAATAAAATATGGGATAATGTACATAAATATAACTTTTATTCGTTATGTTTGATAAAAATTTGGAAATGATGATTTAATACAATAGATTGTAACTTAATAGTTGTCATTCATGGTTAATCAGAAAATTAAGTACACAAGGCAAATGACTAGAGTACACTTTTTAGTCTACCATCAATAATATCGTTCAGGAGGAAGGCTCTGCTTCGGCCCACCTATCCAATGAAAAACATTAGTCTGGTTGGCAGAGAGGATTGGAAGCAATATTTGTTTAATTGCAGAAGTTCTCAACAGAAATACTCTGAACATACAAACGAAAGAAAGAAAGAGGGTTTTAAATATTAAAATCGAAGGTGGGAGTTTGAGTTTGCAGTATCAGAACATATTTTGACGTATTTTATGTTCCGATATTTTCTACACTTGCAACCAATTAAAAATCGATCATTTGAACCTGCAAATATTTGTAGAAGGGCTAAGACATGTTTTTTTGTTCTTCATGTATAATTTCCCCTGAATTATTCTTCATGTAAATTCCTTTCTCTAAGGTAAAAAGAATGAAAAGATATATTTGGCATTGAAGTCCTGTAAATTGAGAGGTAGAGAAAACAACATTGTTCAACTTGTAGAACACACGATTAAGTTAAAAATCCAATCATTGAAAGGCAGAGAAAACAACATTGTTCAACTTGCAGAGCACACAATTAAGTTAAAGTTCAATCATTTTTCGTCTTATAGGGGGAATTACTATATGAAATCATTAAAATTTCATTCTTCGAAAAAAGAATTTACTAAACATATTTTATAATTCTTATTTTTATTTTAAAAACATCATTTTAGAAAATATTGTTAAACACATTCTTAACATTGAAAATATGGAAGTTCAAATATCATTTTTACTTTTATTCATGAAAATAGTATTTAGAATGTAATACCAAATGCACCCCAAGAGAAGAAACTTACGTTATGCAGTGTGCTTATCGTATTATATGCCAAGACTAGAGTATGGATACGTATAATAGAGATTAAATTTTGTTTTCTGTGTATATGACTATGATAGATATCCCGCAAGCAGCCAACGTCTTTGACTAATAAACTTGTATGCTGCTATGCTTGACACAGGTAAGTTTGTGGTTATGGCTACAGGGAACAATTCTGATTATGTTTGGCAGAGTTTTAAGAACCCGACGGACACCATCCTGCCTACCCAAATATTGGATTCGGTTAGCATGTTGGTTTCCAAGCTGACAGCAACAAATTTCTCCAAGGGAAGGTTTGAGCTCCATTTTTCAAATGGAAGCCTTCAGCTCGTTTCTGTAGCTTGGCCAAGTCATTCCATTCATAGATGTTATTATAGCAGCAATACTTATAGCGCAAATTCTTCAGAGTCTGATTATCAACTGGTTTTCAATGAATCAACCAATATTTACATAGTGAAAACTAATGGTCAAATTGTCCAACTGCCTCTATGGGATCGGCTAAATCCCAGAGTAGATAATTATTATCGCAACGTTAGACTTTGATGGAGTTTTCACAGAATATGCTTATCCAAAGAATTCTGCTGATAACCAGAGTCGGTGATCTTTGCGAATTATTCCTGACAATATTTGCACTAGATTTTATGATATCGGTAGTGCTGCATGTGGCTTCAATAGCTATTGCTCACTTCAAAACGGAAGACCTTATTGTGACTGCCCGCCTGGCTATGTATTTGTGGTCCCAACAACAGATTTAAGCTGTTGCAAGCCCAATTACTGGCAAGGCTGTGGACCAGACGATGTATCAAGAGATGCAGAAGCGTTATATGAAATAAAGGAATTCCATAATTTGTTAGTTTTTTTAACTCTAAGTGACATGATCCTTCATCATGTTAAGTGGGTAAATAATTTTTATCAGTTTTTTGACCGTTCATTACATGTTCTAGCAGTTGATTACATGTTCTGGCAATTTATGGCAGTTTTTTTTCATGGCTTCTGTGATGGACAGAACCTATAAATACATTTATTCTTTTGGTTAGATCTCTAATCCAACAATTTCTCTTCGGTTATATACAACATCGTAAAAAAACTGTGTAAGGTTTAGAAGAACCATAAACCAGAAAGTTTTATTATCAGATTGTGAAAGACGTTAATGTCAGGAGGTATATTTTTCAATTTAATTCCGCACTTGATCTATATGCTGTTATGATTAGTAAAGCATGTTTAGATCATATCTAAGTTCTATCATAATTTAGATTGGCCCTTTGGAGATTATGGAAGGTTGGAACCTTATAATCAAACGGAGTGTGAACAATCTTGCTTCCATGATTGCAATTGTGCCGTTGCAATATATGATGGCACAAGATGTTGGAAGAAGAAATTGCCACTCTCCAATGGGTGGCTCAGAAATACTGGATTTTCAAAAGTTCTCTTCAAAGTAAGGAAAGGAGATTCTCCTGGTCTTGCAGACAGTTCTGGCAGCAAGAATAAGAAAGATATACCAATCTTATTAGGGGCTCTTTTAATAGGTGGTCCTGCATTCTTCAATGTTTTTTTATTACTGGCAACATTTCTTATTGTCTTTGTGTGGCGAAATAGAAACGATGGAAATAATGTCCAAGATTCTAGCATTTCTCAAACAAATTTGCGTTCTTTTTCCTACAGCGAACTCAAAGAGCAACAGATGGGTTCAAGGAAGAAGGGTTCTTTTGGCATTGTGTGCAAAGGTGTCCTCAAATCCGGTTCAAGAAGTCGGACAAGTTGGCTTAGGAGAAATGTCATAGCCGTCAATAAGAATGCCTTGTGTTTTGAGGCTCTATATCAGTGGATGATTGGTATTGTGTACCATGATCAGAGGAACTCGAGGATATGTAGCTCCAGAATGGTTCAGGAATGTACCTGTGTCTGCCAAAGTGGATGTTTACAGTTTTGGTGTTATGCTATTAGAAGTCATTTGCTGTAGGAGAAGTGTGGAAATGGAGTTGGCGAAAGAAAGAAGAGCAATACTAACAGACTGGGCATATATGACTGCTATATTGAAGGAAGACTAGATGTTCTGGTAGATAACGATGAAGCTGCACTGAGTGACAAATCCAGGGCTGCATAAATGGTTAACGATAGCAATCTGGTGCATACAAGAAGATCCATAAAAAAGGCCTACAATGAAATTGGTCATGCAAATGTTAGACGGCCTTTTGGAAGTTCCTAATCCTCCATACCCCTCTTCCTTCAGTATAGCAGTTAATGAAGGCTGAAGCCACTAGTAAGCGTATGTAAACATTCATAGTCTTGACAGTAATCCGTACTTTATATGATCTGTTAAACATTTATGGCTCCGAACCAAGTTATGAGAATTATATCATAATTTTCAGTTTGCAGTTGTCAGTTGCATTCCAGTCAATATTAAACGAACCTCGACCATTTTAAAAGGACCGAATTAGAGAATACTCGTAATTAGATGTTGATGTAATTATCAACACTCGGTTTAACTATTAAATTCTCCTCTACTAATTTAGACAGACTAATAATCAAAAGGTACCAACTCACCGCAGGCCATTTCAGTTAAATAAGATGGTTGACCATATTGACCACGAACTGGCATTTTTACCTTGACCAACTTGCTAATTTTATTTTCCATGTTTTCATTTTTTTTTTTACCAATCTGGTTTCTTTTCTCATGGCATTAACCCAATTAAACTGCAGTAGAACGAAGGTTTTCAAAAGGAGGAAAAAGAGATGGAAACAAGGAAAAAAAGAAAGAAAAGAAAATACGAGTTCCGAACCCCTAAACAGTCGGACTAGAATATCATCACTTTTGAGGTTGGGCCATGCTGGCGCTCTCCCACGTGTAAATAGAACTGATCTAAAACTGGAATTACAGCAACGAAAATTCAGAAATTGTACCAGTCTGAAAAGCAAGGCAACCGAGTATGGTATACAACCACCCACACAAACCTGTTTGATTGCCTCATTGTAACAGTAAGGACTGCCTACTACTACTAGCCGTTATCAAGAAAAGTTTATCATTTCCAAGAGACACAGATGAGCTCACGCGCCTCCAGCCTTTTTCGAAAGGGCAATCACATTGAAGTTGATTGAGCCAGGATTTTTCTCAATCAGTGCCCTTTATGACTTTAGCTGCATCCTGTTAGCCCAAAAGAAAAAGGAAAATAAGTTTATCATCATTTTTATGGTTACAGACATGCTTAACACTATGTAATACAAGAAAAACATGCTAGAAAAAGAGCTGCAACCTAAGCATGCATTGGATTCCATTAAGGCATTCCCTAGAGTGAACATTCTGCTTGAGGCTAACAGGCTAAGGGTAAGCTAGCAGGTTAAACCTCCTTGATTGAGATTTTAAAAACAAGAAAAGATGCTCGTTTGGTGCAGACTCATACTCCAAAACAAAACCCAAGTTCTCCAAAGAGGTGGTAATGGGCTCCAGTGACAGCTCTACCGGGTAGCCAATACATTTTCTTTAAGAGAAAATAAATAAACAAATAAATAAAAGCATATAACTCTATATATATATATATATATATATATATATATATATCTCCAATACTGCAGTATCTCTTTCTTTCTGAGTTTCCAAACAGCAATTACCATACCTGCAATAAGGTGCTTGGTGAAGAGGCACCATGAGATATTGGTCCTGACTTCCTTCCATCAAGCTCATAAAGCTCCCCTGCAAATGTCATGATCAAAGATTTGATTTGAAAAAAAAAATGCACAGGATAAAACATCAAGATCTAAAGTTTCTCAGGAGCATTCAAGGTTGACCAACAACTGAATGCGTCTTATCAATATGAGAGAGGGAGAGAATAAATGAACTACAGAAGAAACATGTACCATCCACACATGCGAAGCAGATAAAATGAGTATTCACGTTATCTGAAGCCTGTAAATAAAAATCAGCAAGTCAGATGAAGATAAATGTATTCAAACTTTTGATAAAATTGTTTAATTAAATCAGAAATATTTTTAAAAAACATTGATTAGATCTTAATTTTGCCATCTTCAAACTCAGTGGGTCTAGTCTAGGACTCTACATAGGTTTCCATGTACTTAATGCGGCTTCCAAATCCAAAGGATTGAGAAGTGCACCAACTAGGTCACACTTCCACACTTGGTCTCACATCTTATCTTCAATTCAACTAACCAAACCTTTGATTTTTGACAGTTCAAAATATAAAAATAAGATGACCCTAGTCTTTGCTGCTCAAAGATTATGGCAAACTCTTTTAGCGCCTGCATTTCTCAGGGAAATTTACCATGAGATTTTCAGAAATCAGTAGACTGTGTGGCTATCCACTTGACAGCTTATAAAGAATCAGTGTATGAGAGGTTCCTAACCATTTCCCACAAAAGCATGAGAATTGTTATTGCCACCACCAGAAGTATGAGTAGCAATTTTCATATCCCACAACTAAGTTCATGGGAATGTCTAAATTCAAGCTTCTCCTTGGTCATAAGAGGAATTTACATTTTTAAGGAAAGAATGGGTTATCAACAGAGAAAGTTTGCTCAAACAACAAATTTACAAATTCTTAAACAGTAAACACTAGCCATACATATACCAAAATTTAAATTATTTTCTAATGGCAAACTAATCGTTGATGCTATAGTTAGTACAACAGAAAAACCTCCAGGGTTTAAGGAGTGGTTTGGTTTATATGATGTAGTATTTAAACAAAAATGGAATTTCTTCCTAAAAAATGGAAAACTAGTTATGACATGTTTATTTAGTGAAATGCAAACCACAATGAATGCAGACCTCTGTGTCACCAGCTGTAGCTGCTACTGAATGAGCAACCTCCATTTCTCTGTCATTCTCAAGAAATGCTGCCCGCTGCACAATGCACATGGAAAAAAGTCGATTAGAAGTGAGAGGAAACCAATCATATTATTCAAAGCCAATAGACGGGGATTCAGCTCAGAAAAGAAGAACAGCAGAAACAGGAAACCTCTAGTGGATTCAAGGGCACTGTGGATTTGTAAAACCTATCCAAGAATGAACCATCAACTGAAATAACAAGAAAATGTAAGTAGTAAGAAATGGATAAGTAGTAGTTCAATATATTTTAAATAGAAAAGTGCATTGTGTTCATAACTCCTAGCATTTATAGGTACCTCGAATGCTAGAAAAAATCGCATGCATTGCTGAAGCATTTATAGTACTAGCACCTAGGTACAGCATGCGTGCCTAGAACTGTGAATGTTTCAACACAGTGCAATAAGAACCTAAGTTTTTCTATGGGTAGGAAATCCACAATGATCTTGTTGTTATGTGTTATTTATCTTCTTTGTTTAATTGGTTGAAGGTAAATGCTAAATGATTGACCAATACACCCCAGTTTCTGCTCTTTAAATGCACCCTTTCTTCTTTTTGGTTCTTAAGAAGCTTCTGAAAATTTTCTGTACCGTACAAGATACAACTAATTTATGTTTTAATTGGCTGTACGTTTGCTAAATGGAAGCATACTAGATCCTAAGGTCATAACCTGGCCCACTCTAAATAACACCAAACTTCCCACATACACACACAAAATAGTTTTTAAATTTAGGATGCACTCTAAAAACTAACCAGCATACCTGAGTTCGTCTACTAATATCTTGCCACTCAATGCATAACAGAATTAGAGCAATTAATTGCACTAATGATGAAAGGGCCATGCATTATTAGTACCCTCATTCATCCAGTCTGTCCTTTTACTACCTCCTCTTAATGCCTGATTATTTGCACCTTAGATCATTCATGTTTTCAATTATGACTCATGAGTGAAAGGACCAACTTATTTGCAACTTAAGAGGGATCATGGATGCTTTAAATCATGACTAATGAGTCAAAGGACCATGCATTATCAGTACCATCGTTCACCCAGTCCATCCTTTTACTACCTCTCCTTCTCAAGCAAAATTATTTGCATTTTAAGAAGGATCATGCATGTCTAAAATCATGAATTGTCAATTAAAAGGAAAAGTAGGCACAACTTACTAAGCTTGACTTCTGAAGTGATGTTCCCAACAGCGTGAAGAAGTCCAATTGTTCCACATGCATTTCCAACAGTTTGTTTCATGAAATAAACCTTACTGTTGCATTCCTATAGCCAGAAATATGTGGAGATTGAAGTGACATTGTACTCAATAAACTAAAAAAAAAAAAAAAGAGAATGCCAACAAGGCAGCATTTGCTTAATCACTAAAACAAAAACAACTGATGCCAATGTTTAGAAATGAAAAACAAGAGAAAAGCATAATATACACATCATATCACTACCACTTTAGAAGGTTATTTAAAAGGGAAAAATTACTCATAAATAACAAAGAGACTAGAAATCAAGAACAACATTTTCAACAATATCAAGGAACTACATGCGATCGTCATGCTCACCCTTTTGTCATTCTCCTGCAGCCTTCTTTCTTCTTCACTCTGCAAAGAATTACAACTTAATAAGAATCAGCAAACCAGTATATACTCATAATGCATAACAAGTAGGGAGACACAAATTACAGTTTAACAGACCTGTTCAGTAATGGGATAAAGAAACAGCACAGCCAGAACAGGTTGTGGAACCATTGCCAAGAGATCTTCATCCAAGCCATACACATCATAGCACTCAGCTTCACCAGGTTGAAGACCAAGGCCCCAAAGGAACTGCACAATTACATTATAAGGGAAAGTAAACTAAACATGTTCCTCGTGATTCACAACCCCTATGCAGCCATGGCATTATAAAAATAATAACAACAGCTAAGGCCGGCCCCCTGGATCATATATCAATATAAACAAACACAAATTCCAATCCTTTGCAAGTGTAGTAAACCTCTATGCGGCAATCTAAAACACAATTAAAAATAAATATAAAAAACTAGGATCCTAGGTATTTTAATGTATTACCAAATATAAAGAATTACCCACAAAATATCCATAATCAAAATATAGGCAGTTCATCAGATTTTCTTTCTTTCCATTTTTATCCCTCACCAAACTGAGCTTCTTCAAACAACTTATGGAAACTGTCAAATTTTTGGGAAATTACTTCATTGAAATTTTCAAGATAAACCCCCATAAATGAACACAAACTGACTCATAAATTTTTATTTGTATGTATGTATATATATATATATATATATATATATATATCCAAATAAATATTGGCTACTTATCTATTAATCGGAAACAAACCAGATATTACTAAACAGCGGCCGATTCAGAAAACTAAAAGAGCAAAAAAGAAAAGTAAAGTCGATTAATACCTGGTTCATGACATCAGGATTAGCTTCGAGAGGAAGCCACCTCTTAGACGAAGGAGCCTCGTCTACCGTTGCCATTTTGCTTTTCTTCTTTTTTTTCTTTCGCTAGATCAGAACAGTCGACAGAACACCTGATTTCGTAGGAACAGACGAACAAAATCGTTTCTTCTTGGGTACTTTATATATAGGTTTCGTGCAAACCTTCAAGAACTCGCTCTTTTTCCGTATTCTTATAATTGTAGCCAAATGTTAACCTGCTCTGACAAAAATACCGCATATTCTAGTCAAATATTAATTCGATCTGACCAAAACACCCCCCATTATAGCCAAATGTTAACTTGCTCTGACCAAATACCCCCTATTATAGCCAAATGTTAACTTGCTCTGACCAAAATCCCCGTATATCTTAAAGCCCCATCTCGATCATACATTACGGGCTAGTCTTTATTTATTCTCGCATGATTATTATATAAGTTGAATTTAAATTGGCAAACTAAACAATATAAAATTTTATATTTACGTTAAATGAATGTGGACGGATGTTATGGAATCAATTAGTACGTGATAGCGTTTAAATAAAAGCCGAATGCAGTCAAACAATTCGATTCTTTATAGTAGTGTGCATTATATTATGCTTTTAGTTGATGAAAGAAGTGATGCTACAAGTGTTCAATTATTCTTACAAGTCAGTATAGCCGCCGAAAGTATTTGTTATTATTTAATTTATCGTAAATAACAAGATTTCAGTTTGTTTTTCAAGACAGACCACAGACCGAACAACAAGTAACAAACACCCCTTCCATGACACAATTACTAGAACATTCTGTGCAGTGGATTAGATAAATTCAAGTGCGCAATTCTATTTAGTATTTTGAGGTGACAGCATTCATTATAGAGCAGTTTTGCAAAGAATTAATTCACTTTGGATAAAGTATAGCCGATTTTTTACAATTCCTCCAACAACTATATAAACAAGGCTGCCTCAGAATATACAGCAGCTTCGAGCTAACCAGACAACCATTAGGAACATTCATTTCATCATCAACTAAAGCACCAAAGATGAACTTAAATTATTATTATTATTATTGTCACTGTTAGTTGTTATTATTACATATGAAGCCTGTCTTAACATGTGACTGCTTATGATCTTATATTACAAAGCAAGAGCAATCACTGTCACGTCCAAGAAAGCTTGTCCGGGAACTGCTGATTAGCAAAATGCACCCCTTTTGTCTATGTACCAGTATACTGAGGTTTCCGCTTCTCAGCAAATGCAGCCAAGCCCTCCAGACGATCATTTGTATGCAAGGTCTCTATGTAGCACTCTTCTTCCAGTTCCAAAGCTGATGCCATGTCAGTCTCGAGTCCCTGAGTAATAGCCTTCTTTGCCACCCTAATGGCTATTGGACCCTGGTAACAGTACTTGTTAATTTGAATTCAAAATCAAATGTTGTCATTTTGTCCCACAAAATAGCTTCCAAGCTGGATCCAGTCATCATGTCAAATATAATTTGGATAACAAGAAGTTTCAACAACTGTTCTGAAAGAATAGAAGGCAAGTAATGTAATTTCACAGGTTGCAAGTCTTAAGCAAACTTCTATAGACCTAATAAAAATCATACTGGTGCTAGTCTTTCCATTTGCTTAAAATCATTTTTTCCTGAAGTTCTCAAAATACATGAATACCAACACAAGGACATAATGTAAAATCAAAATGCAAAAAAGGTCTGGGAAATGTGCTAAAGCTCTCGTTTCCGAGAGAGTTTTCACAGGACAGCATTCATATGCATGCATAGTTTTCCCTACAAGAACGTTTTGAAAGACAGAGTTATACCTTCTGATTTATTTCTCTAGCAATTTCAAGTGCCTTTGACTGAGCTGCACCAGCAGGAACACAGTAATTGACAAGACCTGCAGCATGACACTCTAATTGTTAATGGTGATAGATAACACGCTTTTATTACGAAACAAGGTATATACATACATAACACATACAAGAATATAACAATATAACAATATAACAATATAAAACTCAAACACACACCTAATGACAACGCTTCTCTGCCACCAACTTTTCGGCCAGTAAAGATAAGATCCTTAGCTATTGAATTTCCAACCAATCTAGGAAGCCGTTGTGTCCCACCTGCTCTGTCAGAAGCCAGGTTTAAATGAGAAAGCGATCCGTTGCTTCCATTGCATTCAAAATGGAAAAGTATTCATGCAGAAACATGGCTATCTTAAAATTTCAGACTATAATAAAAAAATCGATCTCTTTAGTTATAATTAGCTCTAACAAAATCTCATCTGTTATTGAAAGCAAATGTAATTATGATCATACAACTGATCTAAATCCTTTCCGTCCAGAAAAAGCAGGAAATTTGCAGTCTACAAGAAAGGCAATTATAACTTCAACAAATGTGAAACAATTTTACATACATACCCAGGAATTATAGCAAGACCTGTTTCTGGCAAGCCCAGTAGTGCATCTTCTCCTGAGTTATTAGACAGTAAAGTCCATTATGTTTTTCGTTTTTTTTTGGCAAAAAAAATGGTAAATGAATAAACTGAAACTACCACAGATGCGAAGATCACATGCTAGTGCCATTTCAAGTCCACCACCCAATGCTGCTCCTTCAATAACGGCAATGGTTGGAATAGGAAGTGCCTGTGCCAAATAAATACAAGTGATCGAAGTTCTCAAAGCAGGATAAAAATTCACAATCAAATGTACCAATATAAACATATGTTATAAATATTCATGAGCATGGAAAGAGCATAAGTAATGGGTAAGATGCATCGACATTAGCATCCTACAAAGATGATATATAATGAGAGTTGACAGGAGCATGATAAAACTTTATTATAAACATAACCTGAGCACAGCAGCACTAATTTTAGCAAAACTTTTAAGTTAAAGGAATATCATGTGCTCATGCATGCTTACATAATTCTTGTAAAAGCATAAGCCAGAATAAAGTCTGATAAAGTGGATGATGAGAGTCAATTCTCAAACCTCTAAGAACGAAAATGTAGATCGCAGTGAGTTGACAAAAAAATGAATCTCAGATGGAATCATTTGCCTTCGTTCCTGCCAACTCAACAAAGTACAGAACAGTCATGAATCAACCACAGAAATAGTATGGTCCCTGATCAAAAGATACAACCAACTCAATTGTAATTCTAAGCAAAAAACCAACATTAAAGGACAAATTTTGAAGTTAAGAAAATCAGTAATGATCCTATCACAAGCGTCAGGGAGGTTGCCACTCAATAACTAATTGTTAACAGAGGAAAGAATTATCCCCACTTCCAATTATCACATGTTCAATCACCAACAATGCAACAGTTAGGAAATCAACAAATTCAATTGGATTGAGCTCCTCACAAACATGATTATCACAACTACTAAAACCATTTTCTAATAAGGAGCAAGTTGCTTACACTCCCTTTACTGAAAGACAATAAGTAATTAATTAAATTGTTTTCCTCCCGTGGCATCTTGTTCTAGTCAGTGAATTCTGATTAAACTTCTACTATATTATTTAATTTTTCCCAAAAAAAATTCATTACCTTCAAATCAGCTCCAGCACAGAAAACTTTAGGAACCGAACTGCAGATCATGGCAACATTAGCAGAAGAATCCTCGCTGATAGCTTCAAATGTATGCTTTAAACCTCTCAACAAATCCGTTCCAAGCGCATTTCTCGCAGCAGGCCTGTTTAAATTAACCTCAATTATTCCTGTTAATCACAATTAGTCAACACTTTTACTCAGCACTAAATGATTAAAAATAAACAATTAACAAAATTAATCGAAAAACATGATTCAGTACCAGAATCAGAGTCCGATAGCCTCTGAAGCTTGACGCATTCAGAAGAAGCAGAATCTAAAATGAGAGTTTTACGGCTTTGGAACTGGTGATATTGAGAATTATTGATGTTAAAATTTTCCGAGATTAACAAGTTTAATACTGACCGAGAAGGTTTACACCAATAGCTTTTAGATTTCTTCATGTACTGCTGTGCAAGAGTTTTTGTTAAAGTCGCCATGTTAGCTCCAACTGCTACGGAAATCAGAGCAAGCAAAAAGAGACAACAAGCGTGTGTGAATTTGATTAGCTATTTCTATCCCTTATCCTTAACGTTGTTGCGAGCCTGTTGCATATGATGGACCGTTTTCGCATCTGTCTTAAACCCATTTAACGTCCTTATGGGCCTGGCCCAGTTTGCAATTCTCGTCTCTCTGAAACAATTACCTGTTGCTGGGCCCTGTTTCATCTACCTGTAATTTCTCATCTCCTCTACAATTTTTTTAAAATTATTATATTTTATTTATAATTATAATTACATAAAATTATATAAAAAAATTATAATAGCATTAAAAATATAAACGCTTTTATAAATTATAAGACATTGCATTATAATATTATCGGTTACATACTGAACGTTATTTATTTTTTGAACTGCATTGATTTTGTATTCTAATAAAGTAATATTATCGTACCATATTCGTATCTAATTAATATTTCTAAATTTTTATCTATTGAGTGATATATTTTCAAAATTCTCAAGATTGTTCATCACATTATTTTACCATCCATCTAATAAATATCAAATAACTTAAAATAAAAATTAGGAATATCAAATTTTTGTCTATTGAATGGGATATTTTTGTGTTCTTGTTTGCATTGATACCTTTTAAAATATATAGTAAAAATTTAAATAAGACTTAATAAAAGAAAATTTAGTTAAGAATTATTTTGTAAATAGTAACATAATTTTGAATAAAATTTCATACAATTTGACTTGATATGTTCATAGTCATATTTTTATATTATAATATTTTAAATATTCTCTTACTTAATAATATTTTTAAAAATTATTAAATAAGTGGATGTTCAAAATATGATTTACGGTAATACGTATGTAAATTTTTATATAAATTTATTCATATAAATTAACTTAGAAATTTTACAGGAGTAAAATATTATCACATTATTTATATGAATAAAACTTATATTCCTAATATTATTTTACGGTAGTCACAATAATTACTAATCAATATTCTTATTTAACCTTTTTTTTCTATTTAGATAACCAAAAATAACCATTCATTTACATGTCCACTCATTCATAACTTATTAAGTTCTTTAATAAGAGAACTATATAAAGATTTCTAATAATTTAAATTCTTTAATAAGAGCAGAAAATAATGAAAGTCTCATAATTTAGATTCTTAAATAAGAGAACTAAATAACAGAACTAAATAGGGAATTCTAATAACTTAAAATCTTCAATAAGAAAAGTAAAAATGAAATTCTCATATTTAAGTTCTTTAATAGGAGAACTAAATATGGAATTCTAATAATTAAAATTCATTAATAAGAGAACTAAATAGGGGATACCAATAATTTAAAATATTTAATAAAAGAACTAAATATGGAATTCTCATAATTAAAATTCTTTATTAAGAGAACTAAATATGGGGTTCATAAAAGCAGCATGGGTAAGAGAAACAAAGGATGAAGACAATAATATTGCATGTAAATTAATTAAATATAGTACCCAAATAAGGATAAAAACAACTACACTAGAGAAACATTGGATAAGGCTCTTTAATAAGACAACCAAAAGAGGATAGACATCAAATTTTTATTGCATGTAAAATCTTTAATGTTAGAGAATTCTAGAAGGGTAAAGACAACTAGTCAATTAATATTAGGATCAGGAAATACTAAGGCCGGATATGTTTTGATTTGCAAAATAAATGAGTACATGCATCTCACTCTTGTGTCAAAATTAAGGATATTTTTAAATTTTAGTTGTAATATTTAAGAGTAATGTCGCATATTTTAGATTTTTATTTAAATAATAATATTATTTTAGACAAATTTTATTTATATAAATTGATGCACTTGTCAAGTCTTATATATTTATTTTATTCTATTGTAAAAATTTTGTTTACTTTTATGAAAATGTAAGACATGTAACAATGATATATTGCGAAATTTATTAAAATGGATGATATATGTTTATAATTATTAATAATATTTATCACATTATTTTATCATCTATTTGAGATGAAATTATTAGTTGTTAAGTATAAATCAATATTAATTATTAAATTAAATAAGTATTTACGAAATATTTTAATTATTTTATTATAAAAGTATAACAATCTCAAATATTAAATAAGAAAATTTTATTTATAAGAATCCTTTTATTACTCAATATTAAGGTATGAGGACCTAAAATAGCAACTTAGCAGTCTTTGTGTATTTTGTAGTGTTTTACATAAGATATTAATACATATATATAAAATACAAAAATAGAAGGACCCTCATTTGTAAAAATTGTAACACTACACAAATTAAAAGACAAAAAATTTATACACTAAGGATATGCTTGTTTTTTATACACTAAGAAATATGAATAAATTTAAATATATAAATTTAAATAATTTTGAATAGAGAGAATGTTCGTTTTTCCCTTATTTTTTGAGTCAATATCTCATTATTCCGTATATTTTTTTTAGTACCTCATTATCTCTCTAACTCTTTTTTTTTTTTCAGTTTTACCTTTTAATAATTTAAATATAAACTATTGAACCAGAACCAATTGAATTAGGTTTTTTAATTACAAAAATAAATTAAATTGTGCGGATTCAAATTTGGAATAAAGTGAAATACACCAACATACTTTCTACTACACCAATTAACTTTAATAAATATTTCTTTCCAAAAACACATAATAAATTATCTTTAAAATAAAAAATATTTTTATTAATGCAATAAAAATATTTTTATATTTATAAAATTATTCTGAAACATTACTAATGATAATATTTAACAATTATTTATAATAATTATAGAAATTTTATAAATTTCTATTATTATTTAGAAAAATAAATATAATTTATTGTAAAATTAAAATTAATTTAAATTTAATTTTAAATTTATAATTTAATGATATTAAATAATTTTAAATTTTAATATTTATAAAATTATTTTTAAAGTTATAAATTTTTATATTAATAAAATTTATTATTGATAGAATATATTATTGATAGGATTTATTATTAATAAAATTTTATTTGTATATGTTTAAAAGGATTAATTTATTAAAAATTGAACACCTTATCACAAATATGTATTTGATAAAATGATAAAAATTTTAATTTATTTTGATCAGGTTCAGGTTCGAATCCATATATAATGTCAATTTTTTTGTAATTTAAAAAAAAAACTAATTTAACTCATTGGTTAGGTTGAATTGATTTATGTTTATAAAATGAAAAAATAAAAAATATTTAAATTACTTAAGGGTAAAATTAAAACTCAAGGGATAATAAGATATTAAAAAAATATATAGAGTAATGAGATATTGGCTCAAGAATCAGGGTAGAATCAGATATTCTCCCTTCCGAATAATATATTTACTTTTTTATTTTATTATGTATAAATATAAATATCTAAAAATAATTAATTTTTCTTATCATATTTTTATAAATAATTAAAATAAATCTATATATTAAAAAATAAATAAATTTTATAAAAGTATATTAGTTCATCACAACTAGAAGAAACTAAGTTAAAAAATTTTAACTTATTTTATTCAGACATAATTACCAAGTTTTTTAATATTAAATTAGAAAACAAACATTTTCAAATATTTTAGTGACTGAAACTAAAATATACGAAAATTTCTAACTAAAAAACAAACAGAAACTAAAACTAGTACACTACCCCTATACAATAATTAGCTAGTTTGATCATAAATATTATGATATATATTAAGCACTTAAATTTCTTATTATTTCATTGTAATAGTTCTATAAATAAGTCAAATTAGTTGCAAAATACAAGTGCAACAATAATCCTTAAAAAGAATATAATTGTAAGATGTTCTTCTTAAAAGAACTTCTGCATATTTTTATGACTTTGACTTTTAAAAAGTCATTAATTGCTTATCAAAAAAGCACTTTAACTACTTTTAAACTCCAAAAACGTTTTTTTACAAAATATTATGAAGTAAACATGAACAAATTGGAAGCTCTTGTAAGTTCAAATGATATACACGAAACATCTTCCAGCTTGCTGATTTTGGAGTTCATGTAATTGTCTTCCAATTAAAGATATTTATTGCACTCTATGAATCCATCGCTCAAGTCGAAGCTGCTTCAAAGGAGGACCGAGGTTTGGCTTACTCCTTTGAGGACATCTCCATTTTCCAGTTACCTCCAAAGCATCAGAGTTCTGATAATTGGTTGTTTCCATTAATGCCTTTCTTCGGACAATAACATTCTTTTTACCAGCTGGAGAAACTGTTCCTTTACTCCTTGGACACTCTAATAGAATCCCTTGTGGCATTTTCAAAGAATCTTCATTTTCTGTTCTTGTACTTGGATTCTTCTTTGTAGCAACAAAACCATTTTCTGTGATTCCTTTTTGCTCATTTTCTTTGTCATCGGTTCCATGAGTTTGCTTTCTCGGTGAAGCTCCACTAACTGGAGCTAACTTAACATTGCTTGTAAGAGATACAAGATTAACATCTTCCATGCTTTCCTGTTGAAACAACTTCATTGGAGATTTATTTCTGTTATTGCTTGAACTGTCATTGATGTTCAATGTCAAAGAAAGGCCTTCTTTGGAAACTTCTTGCTTCAGTTCAGAAGTAGAAACTTTACCATTAAAGCTTGATTCTTCAACATCTTTAGATGGACTTGTGTCACCGCTTTTCAGTGTTTTACCTTCCAAGCTTTCCTTAAAAATCTTAACAGAACACTTGTTTTGAGAAGATAGGCTTTCTTTCTCTCCAATATCATCAATGCTCTGCAACATGAACCCGAAGGTAAGAAATGAATTCCACAAAAATTCATGAAATACTTTCCCTCCAAGACAACGATTTAAATTCCGTCGAGACAAAAAGGATCAACTTTACTGAAGAAGTAATACTAATTCTTCCCATATTTTTTGAAACTGCTCCTTTATTCAGGTTAGGTTTTAGCGATCCAAAGATAGCTATGTTATGGCCTTGAAAGGCAGGCCAGATAACATCATTGTCTAAATTAAGCAGAACAGTACAATTTTCATAGTTAAAAGATAAAACAAAAGGAGCAAGAGAAAGGACAGGATATAGAAAGATCACCTTACAAAGTTTCTCTTCCTTATCAACCTCTTCATATCTACTTCTAACTTTTCTAATTACGGCCAACTCCTCTTCTTTCTCTCCATCGCTATCTTCAACAACAAAATTATCTAGTTCCCTTTCAAAATGAAGTGAATCTTCAAACTGATCACTTGTACCCAGTGCAGGAGATTGATATCCATAGCTTGAGTACCAATTTTTGACATCAGGAGGCTCTGATGTAACAAGAAATAAAAGCAAAAGTTAAATTTCTTTATCACACTGAGTAAATGTACACATCCTCTCTTTGATTTACAAGAACTACTAAGGATAGACAGAACTTTGGAAGTGTCAAGTTTCCAAGTTCTATTTTGTTTTTGCGAGTCTTTTACCAGACGAACTTGAATTGCCAAAAGAAGTGACACTAACCAGTGAAGACAGGCAGTGAATCAGCATAATCCAAAACCTGCATCAACAACAATGTGTTAGATATAAGAAACTTAGCCCTTTCTCGCTAGTTTTGATTGCTGAGCTATCAATAGTTGTAAAAGCATGAAACTCTATCACAATCTTCAAACAAGTCAAAACTACCTCTGGTTATAAGAAATAAACTCACACAGATCTTTGAATTCATGAGGTAGGAAACAGAAAGGAAACCAGAAGTGCAAAATAAGTATAATAAAAAAATACCTTGCTTGAGGACTTCAAAGACTTGTCATCGGGCTTTTCATCTCTTAAAGAACTATCACTCTTAACAAACCCATTTAAGCATATCTCCTCGCCAGCATCCATTTGACTGCAATTTCTGATTTCTCTAAATGTAGCCATATTCTCCTCTTGTTCTATTTGTCTTTCTCCCATAAGAAGCCCTTCTTTATCACATTCACTTTCTTGAGAAAGAGTATCTTTAACCTCATCATTTGTATCCAACACAAAAGATTCATAAACATAGCTAGAGAACCTATTTCTGATGTCAGGAGGCTCTGATAGAATAAAAATCATAAGAAAAATGTCAGTTATTACAGAAATCACGAAACATTTGATAAAAATTTTAAAGGAATATTGGGAAGAAGTAACACAAACCAGCAACATGAGAGGGCGAGTGTGAAGAATCCGGAATCTATCACAACCCCCAAAACAAAACAAAAAAATTGTTAGATACACCAAATTCTAAACTTGAGGCATAAATAGAAATCAAGGAAGACTGGAAAAATACCTCACTTAAAGACTGGTTTTCTTGCATAAAAAAATTTCTATTTGCTTTGGTTTCTTCTTTACATCCAGTTTTTTCAAATTCGCCCATTTGGTTTTCTTTCTCGTTTGCTTGGATAACAAACACGTCTCCTTCCCCAGAAACAGAATCTCTAAACCCATCGATTGATCCCAATAAAGGAGACTCGTACTCATAGCTCGCAAACCAATTTCCAACGTTAGGAGGCTCTGATAAACGGCCCCGGAAAAAACCAAATAAGCTATAATCTAATTTCGAAAATTTTCAAAAAAAAAGTTAAAGAAAAAAAGTCCGAACCGGAAGAAAGTGATGGAGTATCCATAGAAACTTGAACCTATGACAAAAAAAAAAATTCATATAGGTAAGAAATTTCAATCTGGGAATTTGAAACTAACTATTCTTTTTTGTCCTGTGTTTTCCAGGGAGCCCAACAGAAAACGATATCTGTAGCAGATGATAAGAATTGGAACAAGAAAAGGAATCGTACCTGAGAACGGAAATGATTTGGATTTTCCATCAGATCTCTCTCTGTCTAGATGAACAAAAGAAAGTAGACGGTAAAATGTTTTTGTTTTTGGAATTTCGCGGGCGCAAATTGGCGCCATATTTTCTTCAAAACGGCGGTGTAAATTAAATTGGGGCGGGTATTTTAACAGGGAAATAACCATAATACCCCTATTTCATAAAAAAAATTAAAAGATACCCACGGACCTTAATTTTAATAAAAAATACTCTTTTTTTACTATTTCAGACAAAAATGTCTCCGTGTTCACAAAATTAAAATACACTTGGTTTTCTTCTTCTTCTTCTTCAATCAACCACCCTAATAAAAAATTATAATGTTACATCATTTATATTAATTTTAAATAAATCAGCAAATTGTTATTAATTCAATTAACAAGTATTATTTGAAAGTAATTGTATATTTGATAGAATTGATCTTAAAGAAAATATGATGTTATAGAGTTTGAACACAAATTTGGACTGTAATGCTCAAAAATAAGTTTCGAGTACCTTACTCGAAACCAACTTTTAAGTAAATATCGAATAAAATAAATTTTCACCTTATTTAAAACTCAGTGTTGAGTAAGGTGAATTTCAAGTAAAATGAGATTTTATTTTACTTAACACTCAGTTTTGAATAAAATAACATTTCATCTTATTCGATATTTATTTAAAAGTTGGTTTCGAGTAAAATACTTGAAAATGAATGCTCGAAGATAAATAAAAATTTAAAGGTAAAGAAACAAAAACAAGTTTCTATTTTTGTGTGGCTAATAAATTTTGGTTAATAATATAAATTAAGAAATAAAGAGTAAATTTAGGAAGTAGGTATCTAATTTGAAAAAAATTGAAAAATATATATTTTGAAATTTATCAAAAATAACAGGAATAAAATGAATTTATAACAATCCTAACTCTTTAAAATCTTGTTATAGTTATTATATTTGAGTATAATACTCTTTTTTAAGCAAAATAATGAATAAAGATATATTTTTATAATTTTAATAAATAGGTACTATGAACTTGAACTTGTGCTTGTATATAGGTATTATGATAACATTGTTTGTCTACCATTACAAATAATTCAACACAAGTCTATATATACTTAAATTCTTGCAGAAGATCTAGCTTCTACTACTTGAGTTGAGGTGGTTATTTCACATTTACTATTATTTTCAGAATAACTAAAGTAGTCATTTTAAAAAAAAAAACATTGTAACTGATAAGTGTCTAAAAGTGTGTTATTTATATATATTTTAGAAGACACTATTACATACTATTTAATTTAAAGTCCCTATTTGTGCAAAAATTATGAATTTCATTGGCACAACTTTAATTTGCATGTTTTTATGATTTAAATCTCAATTACATGTAAATATGTATAATTATATAAGTTGACATGTATATAATACTTATGTAAAATAGTAATGTAGTGTATTTTATACATAGGTGAAAGGTGGCCAAGTTGTAATTGAAAAAAAATGGTCAACATCATATTTCCTATTTGAAGCACTAATTAGTTAAATGGTCATATCTTTGTCTACCCACTTCCAAATATAATGATTTTTGTTTCAAATGGAAGCTGACTCAATTTTTCATAATTTATTTTCAGATGTCATTTTCGATTTTGAAATGATTTACCACCAGATGTTTGAGGCATTACAACAAAACGTGGCCTACCATTTGAAGCCTGGACCTGTGCATATCCTTCGGTATTTTGGACCTAACTCTCTCCACAATGCTCCAATTGGGTTGATTCTTGATTCAAATGAATCTGGAAAGATACAGCTACAACTTTCATGTTATGGAAAAATTCCAATTCGTGCATCTGGGTGGTTGAAAATAATTATCATTTAAACAGTAGCTGTCAACGTTTCGATTTGAACATGCCTTAATATTTTAAGTGTAACTTTCACTACATAGGTCCAAATACCATGATTCATGAAGCATTGGAAAGATTACTCATGGGGCCATATCTTTGAAGAAGAAACATTTCTCTAATTCGGAGTGGAAGACAGTCAAACGTGCTTCGCAATGTGGACGATAATGCTATGATGAAACCTGCCACTTACTTGCATTCACATGTGCGAATTCTCCTTTACCTTGCCTATATAAACCTTGGTTTTGAAAGCTTAAAAGGGGGAAGGGGGGGCTTGTATTCTCAAAAACACTTTCATTTCTTCTTCTTCATATTTTCTTTACTCCATGTATTTCTAATTTCGTAATTAGGGCAAAGGGTGAACTTTTGATGGTTGTATAGTATTGTTCTTTGATCCTTTAGTTTGTTCTTCATTGTCAACTTTCCTTTTGAGTGAGTACTATATTTTGCAAGTATTTTGGTTTGTTAGAAACCTTGATTCATTGTTAACTAAGGGTACATTGAATGCTTGGATGTTTTCTACATATCAAGAGCAAGGCAACCTATGGTTTTTCACTTCAATTCAAAGGTAAGTCTTTTAGTTTCTTTGTGCTTAAATGTTATCCATCCTCCAATTAAGGTTATTTCTTATTTAAATCTTAATTGTGTATACAAAAGGATCAAGAATAATTTCTATACATATCATTAAAATGGATCCCTAATGCCCTAATATTCAATAATAATTAAATTCAAGTTAATAATCAAAATTTCAATCTACTTTCACAATATTTGGACTTTGAACTTTGGACTTGTGGACTTAGTATAACCAATTCCCTGAGGACCGACACTCGGACTTCCGAATCTTTATTACTTGACAAACCTACGCTTGGGTATTACAACCTAAAAATTGTAGCAAGTTTTTGGCGCCGTTGCCGGGGAATTTCGGCTTGTATAAAGTTTACTTGTTCTAATTTTATTTTCTTTTTCTTTTTACTAACTCTAACTCTAACATCTAACACTAACATCTAATTTCTAACACTAACTCTAACAGTTAACTTTTAACTCTAACATTTATTTTGTTATTTATATTTCTTGCTTTTATTTAATTAGGAGGCTCAGCCGCCCATTTGTATTTTTTTTTCTCTTGTCTTTAAATTAATGTTGTATTATAATTATAAGATTAGTTTACATGTTTCTTTTGTTTAATATAATGGTTGGTTCTACCACCTAATTTTTATTTTGTTAGTTCCTATATTATCATTTTATAATTGTCTTATTTTATTTTTATCAAGAGGAAGGTTATACCGCTTCTTTTCTTTCTATTTATATTATTGTTCTAACGTTTTTTTTTAATTTATTATTGTTGTTGTTAAATTTTATCGTATCTAATTTATGCTTGGGTGGTATCGTGATCCTTACTCGCATCGTTTGGTGAAAGGTAATTCTGAAACCTTCTTTGGTCATTTATTTGATTCATCTACACATTCACACACATCAAACACCATGGCTGAAAATGAAAGTATACACGGTGAAAATGAAAATCTACATGTTCGAACTATGCGTGATTACTTGCAACCTCTTCGAAATTCATCTCCTTCATGCTTTATTTTTCCTATTAATGCAAATAATTTCAATTTTAAGCCTGGTATGATTCCTTTGCTTCCTAATTTCCATGGCTTAGAATCTGAAAGTCCATATCTGCACCTAAAAGAATTTGAGGAAGTATGTGCCACATTTACTGATCAAACATGTAGTGAAGAGTTAATTAGGCTAAAATTGTTTCCTTTTTCTTTAAAAGATAAAGCGAAAACGTGGCTTAATTCATTGAGACCTAGATCCATAGGTACATGGCAAGAAATGCAAACTGAGTTCTTAAAGAAATTTTTTCCAACACATAAAACGAATGCTTTCAAGAGACAAATCCAAAATTTTTGTCAAAAAATGAATGAAACTTATTTTCAATGTTTGGAAAGATTTAAGGACTTGTTAAATTCATGCCCACACCATGGTTTTGAAAAGTGGCGAACGATAAGTTTCTTTTATGAAGGGTTAACACCAGAGACAAAACAATTTGTTGAAACAATGTGTAATGGTGAATTTTTAGATAAAGATCCTGAAGAAGCTTTAGAGTATTTAGATCATTTGGCTGAAAACTCTCAATCTTGGCAAACCACTAGTTCTTCAGAAAATTCAATAAGATCTAATCTTGCTAGTTCTAGTGGAGGCAAATATACTTTGAGTCAAGAAGATGATTTAAGTGCTAGAGTTGCTAATTTGACTAGAAAGATCGAAGCCATGGAATTAAGGAAAGTAAAAGAAGTCAAATCTGTGCTTAATGATGAAGTGTGTGGAATTTGTGAAATCATGGTACATTGCACTCAAGATTGCCCAAATGTTCCAATTTTTAAAGAAATGTTTCATGACCAAGCAAATTATATGAATACTTTCAAAAAGACTTTTCCAACTCATTCTCCATATTCTGAAACGTACAATCCTGGGTGGAGAAATCATCCAAATTTTAGTTGGAAAAATGAGCATAATGTCCATCCACCTCCCCAAAGACCCTCAAATTTTCCTCCATATCATTCATCACATTCAAAAACCCTTGAGGAAACTTTGCAAGCATTCATGCAAGGGCAAACAAACATAAACAATCAAACATCACAAGCCATTAATGACATTAAGAATACACTTTCAAAATTGACTTCATTTTTGAGTGTTCAAGAGAAAGGTAAATTTCCTGCCCAACCACAACCAAATCCTGTAAGTCAATTTAATGTCAATAATTCTGATTCAAGTGGTACACATCCTGAGGATGCCAATTCAATCACAACTCTTCGAAGTGGTAAGATCATTGATAAAACCATTCCATTGAAGGTAAATGATTCTAATGAACCATCAAAATCAATTGTTGATAAAAAGAATGATGAGCCTAAGTTGTGTGATGTTGAAAAATGCCCTATTCCTGCCCCTTTTCCTCAAAGACTTCAACCAATCAAAAAGCTGAATCATAACTCTGAAATTTTTGAACTTTTCAAGCAAGTTAAAATCAACATTCCTTTGTTAGATGCAATTAAGCAAGTTCCTTCTTATGCTAAATTCTTGAAAGATTTGTGCACAGTTAAAAGGAAGCTTAATGTGCAAAAGAAAGCTTTTTTGACTGAGAATGTTAGTTCCATCATTCAACAAAACACTCCACCAAAATACAAAGATCCTGGTTGTCCAACAATTTCTTGTGTGATTGGAAACTTTAGGATAGAACGTGCTTTGCTTGATCTTAGTGCAAGTGTTAATCTTTTGCCTTATTCTGTGTATGAGCAATTAGGTTTAGGTGAGCTTAAACCTACTTCAATAACACTTCAACTTGCTGATCGTTCTGTGAAAATGCCAAGAGGAATAATTGAGGATGTGTTGGTCCAAATAGATAAATTTTACTTTCCAGTCGATTTTATTGTTTTGGATACACAACCTGTCCTTAATTCAACCACTCAAATTCCTGTTATTCTTGGTCGTCCATTTCTTGCAACGTCTAATGCATTAATTAATTGTAGAAATGGTGTTTTAAAACTTTCTTTTGGAAACATGACATTGGAATTAAATGTTTTTAACATTTGTAAACAACCTGGGCATGACATTGAAAATCACGAGATAGATTTCATTGAAGAACTTGTTCATGATCATTTTCCTATCTCTTTATTTTCTGACTCTTTGGAAGTTTGTTTGACTAGTTCTACTCAATTTGAATTTGATAAAAATTCTGAAGTTTCACATATTTGTTCTTTGTTTGATTCTTTGCAAGTGGTAAACGAAGATGGTTGGAAACCCAAATTCGAAGAATTACCACAATGTGATGATGCGCCTGTGCCATCAAGTGTTCAACCGCCAAAGCTGGATTTGAAACCGCTACCATCCGATCTCAAATATGCTTACTTGGGTACAAATGAAACATTTCCGGTGATAATTTCTTCCAAACTCAATGATCTTCAAGAACATAAATTGTTAGAGATTTTGAGATTGCATAAACATGCCTTAGGATGGACCATAGCTGATATAAAAGGAATTAGTCCATTGATTTGCACGCATAAGATATATTTGGAAGATAATGCCAAACCATCTAGGCAAATGCAACGAAGACTAAATCCTAATATGAAAGATGTAGTGAGAAATGAAGTTCTCAAGCTCTTAGATGTAGGAATCATTTATCCTATTTCTGATAGCACATGGGTCAGTCCTACTCAAGTTGTACCTAAGAAATCTGGAGTCACTGTAGTCAAGAATGAACATAATGAATTAATTCCAACTAGAACCACTGCTGGTTGGAGAATGTGCATTGACTATAGGAAATTGAACTCAATGACTAGGAAAGATCACTTCCCTTTACCATTCATGGATCAAATCTTAGAAAGGGTAGCGGGACATGAATTTTATTGTTTCCTAGACGGGTATTCTGGGTATAATCAAATTGAAATTGCACCTGAAGATCAAGAAAATACCACATTCACATGTCCATTCGGTACATTTGCATATCGAAGAATGCCTTTTGGTTTATGTAATGCACCGGCCACATTTCAAAGATGCATGCTTAGCATTTTTAGTGATATGGTTGAACGTTTTCTCGAAGTTTTCATGGATGATTTTTCTGTATTTGGTGATTCATTTGATGATTGTTTGTCTAAATTGCAAAAAGTTTTGATTAGATGTAAAGAAAAGAATCTTGTGCTTAATTGGGAAAAATGTCATTTTATGGTCACACATGGTATTGTACTTGGTCATATTGTCTCATCAAAAGGAATTGAAGTAGATAGAGCTAAAATTGAACTGATTGCCAATTTGCCCATTCCTAAGTCAGTAAAAGATGTTAGATCATTTTTAGGACATGCTGGTTTTTATAGGAGATTTATCAAAAAATTTAGTGTTATATCAAAACCATTGTGTAATCTCCTATCAAAGGACACGCTTTTTGAGTGGACTGAATCATGTCAAGAAGCTTTTGTTAAACTTAAAAGCATGCTAACATCTGCTCCTATCATGCAACCTCCAGATTGGACTTTGCCTTTTGAAATCATGTGTGATGCTAGTGATTATGCTGTTGGAGCTGTTTTAGGACAACGAAAAGATAAGAAACCTTATGTAATTTACTATGCTAGTAAAACCTTGAATAGTGCTCAAGTGAATTATTCTACCATCGAGAAGGAATTACTTGCAGTAGTATTTGCATTGGATAAATTTAGATCTTATCTTGTTGGCTCACCAATTGTTGTTTTTAGTGATCATGTAGCATTAAAATATCTTCTCTCAAAAAAAGATGTGAAACCTAGACTCATTAGATGGATCCTGTTACTCCAAGAATTTGATCTCACAATTCAAGATAAAAAAGGAGTACAAAATGTGGTTGCTGATCACTTGTCTAGACTTGTATTTGATGAATCATCTGAGACTACACCAATAAATGACATGTTTCCAGACGAGCAACTTTTTAGCGTTTCTAATTTACCCTGGTTTGCTGATATTGCTAATTTTCTTGTTACAGGACAAATCCCATCTCATTGGAATTCACAGGACAAGAAGAAATTTCTTTCTCAGGTACATAATTTCTTTTGGGATGACCCTTATCTTTTTAAATATTGCCCTGACCAAATTATAAGAAGATGTGTGCCTGATAATGAAATTCAAAGAATTATTTCTTTTTCTCATTCTGAAGCATGTGGTGGTCATTTTTCTGCAAAGAAAACTACTGCCAAAATTTTACAATGTGGATTTTATTGGCCTACTCTTTTTAAAGACACCTATGAATTTTGTAAGGTATGTGACCGTTGTTAAAAGTTAGGAGGGATAACCCGTAGAAATATGATGCCATTGAACCCTATTTTGATTATTGAAATTTTTGATTGTTGGGGTATTGATTTTATGGGTCCATTTCCACCTTCTTTTGGTTACTTGTACATATTAGTTAGTGTTGATTATGTTTCCAAATGGATTGAGGCCATTCCTTGTAAAAACAATGACCACAAGATTGTTTTGAAATTTTTGAAAGAAAACATTTTTTCAAGATTTGGGATACCTCGTGCAATAATAAGTGATGGGGGTTTACACTTTTGTAATAGACCTTTCGAAAATTTAATGAAAAAATATGGAATTACTCACAAAGTGTCTACTCCTTATCACCTACAAACAAGCGGACAAGTTGAACTTGCAAATAGGGAAATCAAACACATTTTGGAAAAGTCTGTAAATCCAAATCGTAAAGATTGGTCTTTAAGATTAATTGATGCACTTTGGGCTTATCGTACTGCATTCAAATCACCACTTGGAATGTCTCCCTATAGAATTGTTTTTGGAAAAGCTTGTCATTTGCCTGTTGAATTGGAACATAAAGCATTTTGGGCCATTAAGATGTTTAATTTCAATTTAGACAAGGCAAATTCATTAAGAAAACTTCAATTGAATGAGCTGGAAGAAATTAGAAATGAAGCCTATGAAAATTCTCGAATTTATAAGGAACGAATGAAGGTATTTCATGATAAAAATATTGTTCGAAAAATTGTTAAACCTTCACAAAAAGTTCTATTATATAATTCGAAATTGCACTTGTTTCCTGGAAAACTTCGTTCCAAATGGAGTGGACCTTTTATTGTTAAAACTGTTTATCCTCACGGTGCAGTGGAAATTGAAGATCCCAAAAATGGTAATGTTTTCAAGGTTAATGGACATCGTTTGAAGCCATTTTTTGAGAATTTCAATAATGAACGAGAGTCTACCACTTTGAATGAGCCTGTGTACAACACTTGATACTTGTTTGTATTTATTGTTATTTGTGTGTTGTCTTTCTTTCTTTGTTGGTTTTCTTTCTCTGCAGTTGTTTCCCGGTCAAGTGGCGGATAACGGTACTCCGTGACTCTTTACGTCGGTTAATTCAGTTTCCCAAAATAACTGAAACAAAAAAGAAAAAAAAAAACACTTTCTTCTCATTCTTTTTCTTTCCATGCTTTTCACAATGGATGATATACTTTCTAATTTGCTAAAATATTTTCCTTCTTTTCCTAGAAATGCTTTATTGAAAATTTACCAAGCCAGGTGCGAAAGGTTAAGAATGCTCATGCTTAAAGGAATTCCTGAAGATATACGTTGGATAATTGAAGCAAAAGTTCGATTAGAAGGTGAATTTTCTAATACATTTGTTTCACGTATGCCTGGGCTAGGTAAGAGTTCTTTTGCAAAGAAACGAAGAGCAAAAAGGTTACAAGTTTGTTATAAATGTGCACGTTGGACTTGTAATGCACGTTGTCGTTCTATAGGAATGGTGTCTATAAATCGAGAAGATAAAATACAATTCATAAAGGATGGACTGAGTAGAGAGTCTTTGGATAACATTCTATTGACTCTTGAGACGCATCCTAGTGGATATGTTCAACGTGAAATTCTTAATTTACACACACAATTCCAAAAAGAACGTGGTCGTTATAGTCTTGGGAATCTGACTTTAAAAGACCCTGTTTGCCAATTTATAAGAAAATTGGATGGGAAGCCAATCCTCGACCCATAGAGGGCGTTTAAGCCGTTACTAGACGTAAAACTAGAGAAAGATGTGAGCCACAATCACAACTATTTGTAAATATTAATTTTTTTTATTTTGTATGTTATTAGTTAGTTGTTTTTGCTTTCTTTCTTTCTTTGTTTGTTTTATTTTTCTTGGAGACCACAACATCAAGAGT
This sequence comes from Melia azedarach, assembly GCA_028052125.1. Lineage (NCBI taxonomy): Eukaryota > Viridiplantae > Streptophyta > Magnoliopsida > Sapindales > Meliaceae > Melia > Melia azedarach. Next base: position 4,705,107 of record CM051401.1, on the reverse strand, counting down.
ACAAGCCTCTTCAACTTTTCAGGTAATATCTATACCCTTCTTTTATTTTTATCCTTTAACATTGAGGACAATGCTTAATTTAAGTTGGGGGGTAAGGTATCTTCTTCTCTTTACATATTCTTCTCTTTACATTCTTATAAAAAAAAAATTCATTTTCAAGTTTTGTTTTGAATTTTATCATTTAAGTAGACAATTATCACACCATGTTTCCTAAATTATTTGTTCGAGTTAGCAATAAATGAGGAAACTAGAGTTTGAAGAGTGAAATAAATCTAATTATTGAAAGAATTGCATGCCAAGTAATTTTGTTCCAAGTGAGTTTCGAGCCTATTATTTTTCCTTGGAGAATACCCTTCTTGGCCCACAATTTGTGCATAACCTTGATATTGATATTGATCTCTTGGATTTTCAACTAATACTTAAAAAAAAAAAAATGTGTTGCTATATTAGAAAGCCCATTAAGCTAGTTGATATGGATAGCTATTTTATTTCTTGAAAAATGATAGAAGGCATTCTTTGATCCGTTTGAGCCTTTCAAGCCTACCTTTTTATGTGTTTTCCCTTAGTAAGCCCTTTGAGCCATTAAATAAAAAAAAAAATCATTTCTTATCCTATTTACCACATCCAATTCTACTTTTGGATTTCTAACCTATTTCTTTTTGTTATCTACTACCATTTTATGTTTGAGAAGAGTTTACATTTCAAAGAAAAAGATGGTGAAAAAAAAAAAAAAAGAAGTTATTGATGCACCATCTTATTATGCTTAAGATATCTATTTTCTCGAACATATGATTTTGTGTACTCTTATCTCATTTTCTTTTTAGCCTTGTCCTAATCCTGCATTATATCCTAATAAAAGACCTTCTTGATTTTAAGAAATTTTAGTTTGAAATAGATGCTAGTAATAAGGGCTGAATAATATAGTATATATAAAAAGAAAAAAAAAGAAAAAAAAAAGATATTGAGGTATTTTGTTGATTATTCATTTTGATCATTTATCTTTATCCAAAATTTGAGGCCTATATTTTCTTTCAATTGGGATGAGAAATTTGAGTTGTCATTGTTTTATTCTCACTATTCCTTATTAAATTAGTGACATTATTCTTAACTTCATGGGGTATATTTTCTTTTAAAATGTCATTAACATTTGTGATTAGGGGATTGGCATGTGTTCTAACAATAATTTGATTTATGTAACTTTGATGACAAATGTTTTCTTATACTTCTCTAACTTAGACATATAATTGTAGATGATATGGAAATGATTTTTGTCTTACCTCAGTTTTTGTTTATTTTCTTGTAAAATATATATATTTTTTGAGTGAGTAAAAAAAAAAAAAAAATTGTTTACTACATAATTTGCTAGGGACTAGCAAAATGTTAGTTGGGGGGTGTGATAAGTGTCTAAAAGTGTGTTATTTATATATATTTTAGAAGACACTATTACATACTATTTAATTTAAAGTCCCTATTTGTGCAAAAATTATGAATTTCATTGGCACAACTTTAATTTGCATGTTTTTATGATTTAAATCTCAATTACATGTAAATATGTATAATTATATAAGTTGACATGTATATAATACTTATGTAAAATAGTAATGTAGTGTATTTTATACATAGGTGAAAGGTGGCCAAGTTGTAATTGAAAAAAAAATGGTCAACATCATATTTCCTATTTGAAGCACTAATTAGTTAAATGGTCATATCTTTGTCTACCCACTTCCAAATATAATGATTTTTGTTTCAAATGGAAGCTGACTCAATTTTTCATAATTTATTTTCAGATGTCATTTTCGATTTTGAAATGATTTACCACCAGATGTTTGAGGCATTACAACAAAACGTGGCCTACCATTTGAAGCCTGGACCTGTGCATATCCTTCGGTATTTTGAACCTAACTCTCTCCACAATGCTCCAATTGGGTTGATTCTTGATTCAAATGAATCTGGAAAGATACAGCTACAACTTTCATGTTATGGAAAAATTCCAATTCGTGCATCTGGGTGGTTGAAAATAATTATCATTTAAACAGTAGCTGTCAACGTTTCGATTTGAACATGCCTTAATATTTTAAGTGTAACTTTCACTACATAGGTCCAAATACCATGATTCATGAAGCATTGGAAAGATTACTCATGGGGCCATATCTTTGAAGAAGAAACATTTCTCTAATTCGGAGTGGAAGATAGTCAAACGTGCTTCGCAATGTGGACGATAATGCTATGATGAAACCTGCCACTTACTTGCATTCACATGTGCGAATTCTCCTTTACCTTGCCTATATAAACCTTGGTTTTGAAAGCTTAAAAGGGGAAAGGGGGGGCTTGTATTCTCAAAAACACTTTCATTTCTTCTTCTTCATATTTTCTTTACTCCATGTATTTCTAATTTCGTAATTAGGGCAAAGGGTGAACTTTTGATGGTTGTATAGTATTGTTCTTTGATCCTTTAGTTTGTTCTTCATTGTCAACTTTCCTTTTGAGTGAGTACTATATTTTGCAAGTATTTTGGTTTGTTAGAAACCTTGATTCATTGTTAACTAAGGGTACATTGAATGCTTGGATGTTTTCTACATATCAAGAGCAAGGCAACCTATGGTTTTTCACTTCAATTCAAAGGTAAGTCTTTTAGTTTCTTTGTGCTTAAATGTTATCCATCCTCCAATTAAGGTTATTTCTTATTTAAATCTTAATTGTGTATACAAAAGGATCAAGAATAATTTCTATACATATCATTAAAATGGATCCCTAATGCCCTAATATTCAATAATAATTAAATTCAAGTTAATAATCAAAATTTCAATCTACTTTCACAATATTTGGACTTTGAACTTTGGACTTGTGGACTTAGTATAACCAATTCCCTGAGGACCGACACTCGGACTTCCGAATCTTTATTACTTGACAAACCTACGCTTGGGTATTACAACCTAAAAATTGTAGCAGTAACTAATTATCCAAATAGTTTTGAAAAAAAGGTAAAAATAACAAAAATTCATTTTGTACTTTTTAAGTTAAAATTTTAAAAACAATATTTTCAAATATAAGGTTGGCTCAAGCCCTATACAATGCTTATATAGGTTAAAGTGAGTAAATAATTTTTTTTTTACTTCAATATTAAATGTAAGTATAAACTAAACTCTTTCATAATTTTGGTACGTAGAATAAAATTTATATTTAAAAAATCTTATTTCACTCTAAAATATGTTTCTTATTAAATTAATATTGACGCACAAAATAATACCATCTTAAATGAATGTGTCTAAATAAACGGGTCGTACTCAAATTTAAAAAAATTAACACAAATAATAAACGAATTGTATTTATGTCAAACAAATTAAAAAAAATTAGTTTCATCAATTAAAATATGAGATATCATTAATATTGCTTCATATATATTTGTTTATAGCTTGAACATTGCACAACAATGAAACATGGTCTCCTTGTTTAATTATTTCAATAAAACTGATCCTTAACCTAAATTGTCTTTTCTTTCACTATTTGTTAGGTCATACTCACCTTATGCCACAATCGTTGATTTAAGATTTATGTTATTGAATGAGAAATACTTGTTAAGCCATAAAAAGTTTTTAATATTGCACTTATTAGACCTAAAATCTTTAAAAGAGTGGCTGATTCCTTAATTCAAAGTTTTAACATCGTACTTGACCTAAAATCTTGAAAATAGTGTTAGGTTTGACTCTTAAATTCAAAGAATAAGTAAAATTGTTTGCAACTTTATTTGCCAACCTAAGATATCATCAATATAGCTTGAAATATAAACAATATTGCACTCACAACTAAACGACGTTTTCTTACTTTGCTGAACTCATTCTTAACTTAAATTGTCTTTTCTTTCATTATTTGCTAGGTCATACTCACTTTTATAGGACCACTTTTGATTCAAAATTTATTTACTTTGATAAGAAATATTCTTTATTAACATTGCATTTTTTTTATCTAAATCTTTGAAAGAGTATAGATCTAACTCTCAAATTTAAAGAATTAATATAGTTGCTTGCAACTTTATCCACAAACTTGAAATATCATCAATAAAGCTTAAAATATTTGTAATATAGTTTAAATATTGAATGACAATAGAATATTGTCTTCATGTCTGGTCACATAGGTGAACTTTATCCTTAACCTAAATTTTTTTTTTTCATTATTTGCTTGGTCATACTCACTTTTATACAATAACCTTCGATTCAAGATTTATTTGCTTTGATAAGAAATATTTTTTAAAACAATAAAAGTTTTTATCTTCGTACTTCTTGTGCCTAAATCTTTTAAAAGAGTGGTGAGTCTAATTCCCACATTCAAAGTTTTAATATCACACTTCTTGAGCCTTAAACCTTTAAAAAAATGGTGGATTTGACTATTGAATTCAAAGAATAAGTAAAGTTACTTGCAACTTTATTCGCCAATTCGATTCATAGTAAAAGCAATTAGAGTGACACATAAGCATTCTTTACCATCTATTCATAATTTGCCACATCGATCGCTCGATTTTCTATTTAGGACCACCAACTAATATATATGTTTATATGGAAATCAAAATCAATGCCACCTGGCTACAATAATACTACTGTACATAATCAAACATAAATATAATTTTAAAAAATAATTTATGTCTTATAAAAAAAAATCTAGGTAGATTTGAGGCTATAATTGTATTTAGTAAAGTCAATTGTTTCTTAAATAAAAATATATAATTAGATTAAGATTTAAAATCTTATAATAAAATTTTCAATTCAAGAAGAAAATTTAAAATCATAGTCATATTTACTAACTTCCAACGAAGATATTCAAATTCAATATCATAAAGACAGATAGACTTGCATGCACCTTTAACCCTATTGCCTCGTGTCTTCCTTCTTTGTAACCACTCTTTTTATATCTTTCTTATTCATTTGCTCATTTACTCGTACTTCTCCCTTTTTGCTCACTCTCTCTTTATTCTCTTTATCAACCCTTAACCCTCTATTGTCGAGACAAATTTTCTATTTACCACCAAGATCACAAATAAACTTTGTTACTACCAAATAATTGCATCAATTTTTGTTTATCATTAGAGAATTTGCCTCCTCTTGATTCTTCAATGTTAGATGTTCATGAGTAAAAAGATCTAACAACATGTGATCATTGCTCGACTAATTTTTAATATTTAAATTTATGAAATTCGAAGTTTGTTTAAAGTCTGCCTAGAAATTAACGTTCACTGATTCTCGATCATCAATGCCTTGAAGAGTGAAGAAAATTACATGCATGTGGAGAATCTAAAGCGGTAAAATATTTTAGGTAATGTTTCTTTTCTACCTAATTTTATAAAAATTATGATGCAAATTATTGTTTATTTATTTTACATAACTTATGAGCTATCCTATTTAGATTTTCTCTAAAATCGAATAGGTCATATACATCGCTATTTTTATAAATAAAATTTTTTATTTTTTTCACTTATAAGGTATCAAATTTAGATTTTCTTCGAAATTAAATAAATCATAAATATCATTATTTTTATAAGTTAAAAAATTTTATTTTTTCCCCTTCAATATGCCAAATTGATTATGTCTTCATAATTAGACTATTTTAATATTTTCTTTATTTTTTAAAAATTTTAATTTATGAATTATACACTGATCCCTAATTTTCTTTAGATCTAGCTTTTCCTTATATATATATATATATATCAGATAAAAGCAATTTTAAAACTTATACAGATTCTCTAATTGTTGTACAAAAATTTTTATAAAAAATTTTATATTTTTATAATTTTATCTTATTGTATTTTAGATGAAAGATGTAATTTTTTTTCCTATTTTTCCAATTGGGGTTAGGATTCTCTAATTGTTGTACAAATTTTTTTATAATTTTTATAATTTTTTTATAATTTTATAATTTTATAATTTTATCTTATTGTATTTTAGATGAAAAATGTATTTTTTTTCCTATTTTTTCAATTGGGGTTAGGATGAGGGAAAGGGGAGATTAAACATATTCTTATTCAACATATTTTCTTATTTTTTAAATATATAAATTAAAAAAAATACAATCAAACTTTTTTTTCGAACCAATAAATATTTATTTTAATAAAAACGAAATATTTAGAAAATTTTGCTTTGTCTTGTTTTAAAGAAAAAAAGCTACTATTTTGAGTAAATTACTCGTTGGAGAAAAGATTTATTTTTATAATTTTATCGTAGAGTAATAATTAAAATATCTTATTTATATTTAGTTCGATTAATTTTTATATATTTACAAATCTATTTTATTTGAAATTAAAACTGTTAATTTTTTTTTTCAATTGGGATAGGATGAGGGAAAGAGGAGGAGAGCAATTAAATTGGAAAAACGAGATTATGATTGTTCTTTTTCAACATTAGTTTTTTATTTGTTTTAGATATTTACATTGAGAAAAATAAAACATAAAAAAAAATTGAACCAATAAATATTTATTTTAATAAAAATAAAAATATTTAAATTTTTTTATTTTTTTTAAAAAAATGCTACTATCTTGAGTATATATGTTAATTGTTGGACAAAAGATTTAATTTCATTTTATCAATTTTCAAACTTTGACAAATTTATTTTCCTCAAAATTGGATTTGTAATTTTTTTTTCAAATTTGACCTCAGTTTGTGTCGGATCAAGGGAGATTGAGTTTGGGAAAGCGGTTATGATTGTCCTTTTCCAACATAATATTTCATTTTTAAAATTTTTGCATTAAAAAAAAAACTAACAATTTTTTTAACATATAAATATTTATTTTTATAATAACACTAAACTTTTCGAGTGACATCTAAAGTTTGACTATGCTAATATTGATGACGGATTTGCAGAACTCTCATAGTATGTTGTATTTGTTTGCAGAACTCTCATAGTATGTTGTTAGTTGTTTTCACTAACTTAGAACAAATGTTTGAGATATGTAATATTAGCTTATTTGTAACATAAAATATATTTAATTTATTCTGAGTACATAAAAAAAAAACACTTATACTGTTACTAAATCAGTGGAGAATATAAGTTAGTTGTTTTTATTATTGTTATTATTATTGTTATTGTTATTGTTATTGTTATTGCACTTGTTATGCTTCAAGATTGCAGATTTTCCAGATCAACACTGTAAATCTAAATGAAGAGAAGAAGAAGAAGAAGAAAAAAGCCTGAAATTAAAATGGAAATTAATATATATCAGCAAGATTAATTTGCTATCGTACTAGACATGATAACATGCTTGATTTTATTTCTTTATTAATATTCTATTCCGGCTTTTGCTTTTCATGTTAACTTCTATTTTCAGTTACTATTCTACATTGAGCAGAATAGGCAAATAGTGAATCAGGGTGGTTAATTTCTTGGAATTACTACTGAAGAAGAAAATGGCTTATAAGATGAGGGATAGAAAGGATAAGCATATTTACGTGGATTTGTCATCCAGTTCAGAGGAGGATTATGACTCTAGTTATTCTGATCCTGACTATACGAGGACCAGGCCACAGAGAAGATCAGGGAGAACCACCGTCGTCCTGAATTCATCCGTTAATAATCCAATGCAGCAGAGTTCAGGTGCTTCTGCTGGTGCTGTAGTTGCTGCTGCAGGTAATTCAAGCAGAATTGGCAATGGCATCGTTGCTGGTTTGCCGAGCAAAAATAGTATCCTTGGTTGTTTTCCTAGAAGACCTGGACGTCCTCCAAAGGAAAGGATGGAAAGAACTGATCAGGAAAGGGCTGTAAGGAGAAGAAAGAGATCGCTATTGGTTAGGAGGCCGAGAGCAGCAGCATACTGGAATATTAATAGAGAAGAAGAACCTGAAAATAAGAAGACGATAATAGCATGGCTTACAGATCTAGGAATGTGTAGAGAAAATCAACGAGTGTGGTACGTGATTGGGACCGGTCCCGTAAGGTTGGAGGGATACCTTCAGAATGGAGGTGTACTGTGTGATTGCTGTGAGCGGCTGATTACAGTGTATGAGTTCGAAAAGCATGCAGCAGCAGGCCATCTTAAGCAACCATACACCAACATTTACTGTCCGGCTTGGGGGGTAAATCTCCTTTATTTCATGAGAAGAGTGTGGCAAAACCTTCCGGAAGAAATGGCACGCTGCCAATTTAATCATGTACAGCCTCGGATCAATGCTACCGATGCCAACGATGATGCCTGTATGGTTTGCGCTGATGGAGGAGATTTGATTTGCTGTGAGAAATGTCCCTCTACATTCCATCCAATCTGCATGTTCATGAAGGTAAGTAACGTCTTCTTATTTATTTATTTATTTATTTTTTCTCATCTTTTAATTACATATATAGATATGACTATAATTAATTTCAAAATAAATCTTTGAAATTTAATTTTGAGTGCAGAAAATACCACTAGGAGATTGGCTGTGTCCTTTCTGCATATGCATATTCTGTAACGCCGGTGCCGGGAACGTTAAGTTGCAAGCATGCCTGCAATGTGAAAGGGGATGTACGTTTTTCCACTTCCCTAATTTTTGAAATTAAGCTATATATTGCTAATTAATTTAGAAATTAACACTATATATTGTTGCTTGATCATCACAGACATGCATACATTTAACTACATATATATACGTAGCTAAAAGTACTATTATGAAAACACTTAATTACTTAGAAGAGATCGAAGCATTTGATAAAAAATTTTGAAATTCTTATAATGCTGAAGCTCTAACTTAATTACATTAATTGCTGTACTTATAGATCACATGGAATGTTTTGTTGCAAGAGTACCATTTACTGTTAATACTCCAAGCACTTTCTGCGGGACTGCTTGTTCACAGGTACGTTTTCTTTCCGCTAGATTACATCAACCTTCAGAGTTAAGTTGCTTATTATTAGTATTATCTTGCTGATAACTGATTAATCCATTGGCATTAATTCTTCCTTATTGTTTTTATTTTTTCTTCTTATTCATATATATATTAATCCATGTCTTCTGGACTTTATTCAAATTCAGACAATAGACTTTTTATATAAAGAACGTGTAATTTGTAGAATTATAAAACAGTCCAATGCATACTACTTAATTCGAGGCATACATTTGCCCCGATAGTTCCATGTACGTTTATATATAATTTGCATACATATGCTCTAATTAATTTCTGTGTAGACAGAGGGAATCGATACAAAAATGTAATAATTTCAAAATGGAATTTGTGAAAATGAATGTCGAGAATTGCTTATATAATTTGCTTGACTTATGAGATGAATCTGTACATGTGTGCATGAAAATTAAGGTTTTTGCGGACATACAACAGAAGTATCTGGGAGTAAGAAATGAGCTAGGTAATGGATATTCTTGGAGTCTGGTGCGAATGGTCTTGGAAAACCAGCCACATTATTGCAGTTTGGATTCGTATAAGATAGGAGTATGCAACGCCAAAGTTGCTATAGCATGGGAAATCATGAATGAAATTTTCCTGCCAAATAAAGATCGCCATACTGGTATTAACATCATCCAAAGTGTTCTCTTCAACTGTCCGTAAGCAACTTTTCACCTTTCCTACCTCGCAAAACAAAAGTGTGCTTAATTTCTTAAAATTCCATACATGTAGCAATTCCAGTGATGTGACGTGTTCCTTCTAATTCTTTTCTCAGTTCCAACCTGAGGCGGATCAATTTTAGAGGTTTTTATACTGCTATACTGGAAAAGGATGATGAAATCATCTCTGTGGCATCAATAAGGCACTTTCTTAATCCATTAATTCACGTGCTCTTATATATTCACATTTTCCAGTATATACATACATACATTCATCTGTACTTCTCTCTCACTTCTTCATATATGGTTTAATTTATAGGGTCCATGGAAACAAATTTGCTGAGATGCCATTTATCGGGACACGGGAAAGGTTTAGGAAAAAAGGAATGTTGCAAACACTACTTACTGAAATCGAATCAGTAAGTTCTTGTGCCTTTCTCAGTTTCTGTCATAGTAATATTATTATTCATTCTTCTAAACAATTATATCACAATTTCATTGTGTCCTATTTGCATAAGCCTTGTGCTTGGAATGAGTACTGATGATATATAGTCAAATTTTTCAGGCTCTTCGCTATGTCAAAGTGGCAAATCTTGTCATTCCATCTGTGCCCGAACTTGTGCCAATGTGGACCCACAAGTATGGTTTTTCCCTTGTTGGGGAAGACTTGATGAAGGATTTAATCAACTACAACACATTGATGTTTCCAAGCGCTGTCAGACTACAGAAATCCTTGGTGGCAAACGCAGCAGGACCTTCTACTGTGGCGAACGCAGGAGGACCTCCTGTTGTGGCGAACGCAGCAGGACCAGCAGTTTATGTTCTGGCAAATGGAATAGGACCTGCTTTCGTGTTGGCAGTTACAGCAGGGCCTTCTGTTGTAGTTGCAAATGGAGCGGGTCCTTCCGTTGTGGCAAACGCAGCAGGACCTTCTGCTGTGGCAAGCCCTGCAGGAACATATGTTCCGGCAAACTCAGCAGGGCCATATGTTGCACCCGGTGAGGATCTTTCTCTATTTCCAGAATTGCTTAGTGTATTCATTTCATCATCTGAATGACATGGTTCTTTCTATTTCTTTCCCTTTCATGTACAGCTATGGAGGTCGATGAGGCAAAGATCAATAATGAAACTGGAAAAAGTCAAGGCAAAAACTCTCGAAAGGTCGCACTTTTTGACCTGAATCTTGAACCCCCTGAAGATGATGATGCCGATGCTTGAATGCAAACAATGTAAGAAGGAAGAAGTTCATGGAACTCCATGAACGCAAAATGTTTGTTGCACACAGAGCAGAATGGTTTGTTAATTTCGGTGGTTTTTGGACTGCTAGTTTTTAGGTCTTCAATTTGTTGGACTGTTGTTGTTCTATCGTCAGATGGTTTAGAAGTTCTATGTGTGGGAGTCTAAATAATTTTCATATGCAAGACTTTATAATGAAGTATAGTTCATGTCTGTTGTACTTTGGTGTTATGCTGCGCTCGAGTCTCCGCCGCAATACTTTCGAGTTTCAAGATGGGCATTAGCAACTGGAGGATGGAAGAGAAAGAACTGCGGCATAACGATTCGAGTACTATGTAGGTGTAGCCGTGTAGGGTTCATATTTGGATAGTTCCCTTTCCTAACTGTATAGGCAATAAAAAGGGAAAAATGCCGTAGACACCCCTCTGGTTTGATTTAATGACCCATCACCCCCTGTAGTTTAGAAAATATCACATTACATCCTACCGTCAATTAAACTAACAGAAAAATAATTTATACAAGGACAGAATTGTCTTTTTATTAATTAAACTTAAAATTTAATATTAAAATAAATAATAATAATACACGTACTTATTTATTAATTTAGTCTTAACATTTTTATATTTTTTTAAATCTTCTTTCTCCTTCACACTTTCTTGGTCGCCAAACACTCTCCTCTGTCCTGAAATCATTTTTTAAGAAAGACAATGAATATATAAGTGAGGGCTAAGGATGCAAATGACATGGTGGTGGGACTGGGTGTGTCGAGACTGCCCGGGACGATGAAGGAGAGTGGGGTTGTGGAGAAGGGTGCGGATAAAGTGGTAGTAATGGTGGGAGAGGAGTGAAAGGGCAATAAAAAATCGAAAGACTTTGAAGGTTTTTGTTCGTAGAGGAAAAGGATTGACAAATCTTGATGGCTGAAAAAATTAGATTTTGGTTGAAGAGAAAGGAGAACTTGTGAAATTATGATTTTGGGCAAAATTTGCAATCTTGAAATAAAATATTTACTTTTAAATCTTATCTTTAGTTGTTAAATAATCAAATCTGCTATTTCTTTCTATTCGTTCCTTTGTTGATTGGCAGCCATGGGATTGGAGAATACCTTGATGAATGGAGGTTCAGTGCTGGTTGAAGAACTGATGTGAATCAAGGAAAGAAATGCATGCAAAAGGAGATAATAGCATAGAAAAGTAGAGAAATTGAGGAAGAGAAATGTGAAGCTAAGATGTTGAAAACAAAATGGACGGTAAATATAATAGGAAATAGAAAATCGGAGAACAAGTTTGTTGCATGAGAGGGAGATAAAGGGTGTTTGGGTTAAACCATACACGCCTGCAAAAAATAAATAAGAGTTTTTCCACATACCTCGTTTGAGGTTTGTGAAATCCCAATTTGCGAAAACATTTGGGAAAAAATCACAAATCTCCCCTACGGCGTTTGGTTTTTGTTAAAGAACTATAAATTGACTAAAATATCTTCAACTCATTACAAAATAATAATTACCTTGTTGAGATTCTGACCCGAATCTTAAGAAGAGAAACCAATACTCTTAACCATCACACCAAACCCAATTTTATGACATGTTCTTCAATCGCTTATAAATAATACATTTGCAAATACATATATAATAATTTCTTTAATAATTAAATTGTTTTATTATAAAAAAATTAATAATTTAAAAATTATTATATAATCATTAAAATTTTATACAATAACTTTAAAATAAAATTATTAACAAATAATAATAATAAAATTATTCTTAAATAATGATTAAAAATAAATTTAAATTGTTATAAAATAAATTTATTCTGAAATTATTATTAGCATTAATAATTTTAAAAAATTTATTTTTAAATAATTATTAAGTAAAATAAATTATTTTATTTGAAGAAAAAAATATAAATAATGATAATAGTTATCATTCTTAAATAATTATTAAAGAAAATAAATTTAAATTATTATAAAATAAAATTATTCTGAAATTATTATTAGCACTACTAATTTTAAAAAATAATTATTAAATAATTATTAAGTAAAATAAATGATTTTATTTGAAGAAATAAATATAATGATAATAGTTATTATTCTTAAATAATTATTAAAGAAAATAAATTTAAATTATTTTATTTGATAATTATTTATGAATGATTTTTTAAAATTATTAGTGATAATAATAATAACAAAATAATTTTAATTATTAAATAACATTACATATGTATTTTTAAATACTTTATTCACCAACAATTGAAAATCATATTTGAAAAATGTTGTTGATAAAATCATATTTTCAAATCTCAACAAGGTATTTATTATTTTGCAATGAATTGGGGATATTTTGATCAATTTACAGTTCTTTAACAAAAGCCAAATGCCGTACCCGAGAAGAGAGTGAAAAATGGGATAAGAAGGAAATGTTGCAATCAATCAAATGCTATGTATTAGGATGCTTTTGATAATAGAAAAATTATCATTTCATTTAATTTAATATTTTTTTAATTACATTAATTAGTTTTTTAGCTAAAATTTAATTTTAGTTTAAATATAATAAAAATTATTATTTTATTTTCAAACTAATTTATTTTTCTATCAAACTAATAAATTATTCTTTAATTTTACATCAAAATTAAAAAATTATTATTTTGAACCCAAATTAACAAATATACGGGACCCACAGTTTGACCCTATGGGACCCATTTGTTCTTAAATTTATGTCAGGGTTAAAATAGTAAAAGCATCCTTTTTTCCGTTATTTCATGTAACAGTAAGACGTAACAAGATATTTTTCAAACTTTACGGGCGATGGGCAATAAGATCAAACCAGAGAGGGGTTTAGGGTATTTTCCCAAATAAAAAGTGTGCACCTCCGATTACAAATTTCTCATTTTTCGCAGTTGATTTTATTTATATTATAATGATGGAGGTAGATGATTTGAATACAATGGTGTATCTAGGTTTAGCAGTCCGATTTGTCAGCCTTCTTAGTGCGGCGAGCCAAAAAATGGAGACAAAACAGAAGCTACTGGCATGATTTTAAATGATATATGCACCATCCTCAACCACCAACCAAGCGGTGGAAAGGTGCGTTTTCAACTCCTATCATTCGATAGGAAAAGAAGAAAGATGGTTCGAATTGCATGGCATTGAAGTGTTCTCATGCTGAAGCAATGCAAAAGCTTGCACAACTTTGCTCTTCCATATTGACTATATAGAGAAAAGGAATTCTTGGCAACTAGTCGTGTAAGAGTAAGATCGAATCAAGATTCACTTGCTCTAACAATGATCCTTTCCAACATTTACAATTGATTCTTAGCAACTCAATTTGTGCCCGAGTTGCCTCAGCAAGGATAAATGGCAATTGTCGTGTCAATGACACTGAATGTTGAGAGGTCCATATTGAATGTGATTACAACAGTGAGCAGGTGGTGGCTAGCTCCCAGGCCCATTCTTTTCTATGTGAAAGAATTACCCCATCTATGATCTACTGATACAAATTAGTGCAATTGGGTCAGAAGAAAGAATAAGGGTTACAGGAAAAACCAATGTTTATCTTGTTTCTGCACTCCCCATAGCCGAATTGTTAGTTTCACATCCCCTTCAGCTTTTCCCAACATCCGATTCCTCATCCCGACATCTTCCAAGAATCATATTACAGTTATTCATTGTGCAGCCATCAAGAAGTCCATGATTCCAAAGTTTGATCATGAATAGCCTCCAACACCAAAATAGAGCTGGAGAAAAAACCTAGCTCCCGTCCATGAAGTTTAGAAAATGCTTCACATGCCCAAGGAACATGACCATCGGCCAGGACCCTGCCATAATGTAGGAAAAATCACATGAAAACAGCACTAAAGTGGTACACCTCAAGTACATTTAATTTCCCCAAAATCTCAACATACAAAAATTTAAGGAAATAAACGAAGATTACAAAAGAACTGGATAACAATAGAAAGCTTCAAGTGGTAAGCAATAACTACCGTTGCTTTCGCACAAAAGAGTTCCAAAGATGCATCAGCTGCTTCTCGTCTTTGCTAACATCAACAAAATCATCAAGCATCTGCAACATGTCAATATTCATATTATGTTTCAGTTTCTTAAAGGTCTATAAGAATGCAAAGGAGCTGAGAAATAAATTATTCTTGACTACACAAGGGTCCTGAACGATAGTGTTTTGCAAGGTTTTCATTTTTGTTTGCTAAAACAGGCTGGATATCTGTTCAATACACATCTTTGTAAACTTATACTATGGAAGCACAAGAAAAGATTTCACTTTTAAAAGTGAAAAACAGCGTTTTATCATTTTTGCCTAAATTTTGAGAAAGCAAGAACACATTTCTCTCTTCTCCAACAGTGCAAATGTGAGGGCCATAAATCCTTCACAACTCCTCTCTCTCCTTCACCTCTTCCTCTTGATGCATCTTTTAGTTGGAAAAGACCAAGAACACCAAATAATATTTTATTACGGCAACGGCAATGGTGGGTCTCTTGGAAAAAGATGTTCAGAAAAGCTAACTATAAAAGCCACACCATGCCTCTCTCTCTCCCATTTTTGTCTCAAATTTAACTTCCATGGTTTTTTATGAAATTGAAAGATTTGGGATGGTAATGAATAGTTATTCTTCTTGATGTTGGTGAAAGATTGAAAATGGTTTAGAGGTAGGGTCCATAGTCTGTTGCAGAAGATAAGGGAGGTGTTGGGGATTTTCAACCGCATAGAAAAGCTTGAAAGAGGGTAGGTTAAGACTACTGGATGATTCACATAAGTTTCAAGAAAGTAACTAAAGAATCGTGCTTAAATGTGTCATCAGATAATAAGTGATAGGTTTATTTATTATTCTCACTAAAAATATTTAATAATATTAAAATTAGGATGTTTTAATAGTTAGAAAGAAAATCGATGCCATCATATTCAATGTGTTCCCGAAAACATTAATTCAAATTAAATTTAATATATGTTTAGAACTATTATGCTTCTACTTAACTTTGGAAGCACAATCATTAAAATATTTGGTAAAAACGTACTTTTACTTGAGACCAGCCAATTTTTTATATATATTTGACATATAATAATTTCATCTCATAATAATTATGATTTTAAAAGTCACAACACTGACAATTCTAAACATATTATTAAATGTTAACTTATTAATTATTATTGATATTTTATTAAAAAATAAAATTTTAAAATATTTCTAAAAATGCATTTTACTACTTTCATTTTTAAATATTGTTTTTGGAAAATGTTACCTAAGGTGTTCTCAAATTTTAAAACACCATTTTCATTTTCATAAATGATATTCAGAAACACTAATTAAGAAAAAATACAAACTGCACCCTCATATTCCTTCAATATATAAACCAGTTGCAAATAATTTAGAAGGCAAGAAAGCAAATTTTATTAGCATAATAAGAATCTTAACTCAGGAAAGAAGAAAAACAAAGGTGAAAGAGTCATCAGGCATACCCGTCGATCTTCAAAATCTGCAATGTCATCATCAACTTCATCCTCAGCTATCTGGATCTGACATTACTTGATTCCATTGCCATAGGCTTCAAATGCAAAAAGGCAGCATTTCAATTGTTGGCAAAGAGTGGAGAGGAAATAAAAACTATTTAGCTTATGAAAGAAAGGGAAGAAAGAATAGTACAAATGACATCTAGTAGTCTCTAGAAAATATTAACAAGCTTCCAGGAGCCCTATTTACCAAACCTGCAAGTTAGACAACATTATAGCAAGCAAATCTACATGCACAAGAGAATAAAATATGTTTCCCAATAAAAACCCAGTGCATCACATGATAGTATTCTATATGAACCATTAAGATATAATTCTTTTAATCTTGTAGATATCAAAGATCCCAACATACTCATCTTTACAATTTCTATCAGGTTCAGGTTCTTAGCAGATGATACCATCATGTACTTAATACCTAAACATAATTATCCACTCGGGGTGATGAGCAGCCTATTCGCATGTTTATAATAAACCTTAAAATAACTATCCTCTGATGGTCTTTATCTAGCTTAAACTCTCAATAGAAGAAAGCAAGTTAGAAGATATGCAGATTACCAAAGTTCTATCAGTAAAGGAGATAGATGATTATGATGTAAAAGGTGACAATGGGGAAAAGCCCAGATACAAGGTAGCTTTTAAAAATTTTACAGTATGCCTGCAATATATTAATTTAAAAGAACATACACAACGTACTATTCTAAAGAGGTGAGAAATGCCAAGAATGAAAAGGAAAAAATATATAATGTGCGTAAGTTATTCGTTTCTGACATAAACCCATTCTAACATTTTCCTGTTTTCCTGAGTGACTATTGCACAGAAACGTATGCATTAAATTATTTGATTTATGACATAAAATGACAAACATTTCCTTGTTAAAAGAGCAGTGGATCAGAAAGTCTATGTAATAAAACCTTACATACTGAACAGGGACGGGATCTTAAACCCAAAAGCTTATGCTAGGGAATCATGGGTCAATTCCTAATATGTATGTCTTTCACTCATCTCATTCTCTTCCAATTTGGGATTTACTGCCCACTCTTCTGCAGATTTAGCTAATAACCTTCTACCCATTCCCCACCACCCATCACCAGCCCCCTCCTTGAAAAATGGGAAAGGAGAAAGCATCAAGTTTGTACTGTATGACCCTAACCCCTAACGTATTCAAATAAATTGTCTAAAGAACAAGACCTGAATTCTGTGGCATAGTTATCAACCTCATTAGTAAAAGTTGTTGCAGTTACCTATCCTCCACATTGTCCAATAATTATTCTGAAACTGTATTTGAGTTTCACCAGTGATCATAAAGAGTATAAAATTTAACATAAACTTTCTTTCCCTTGCATATGAAAAGTCAAGCAACAATAACATGTGCATTATAAGAGCAGTAGCTTGAAAAAAAAAAACAAAACAAAGGCAAAGAGGCAACATTCTCTAAAAGGTCCAATGTTGCTAATCACCTGAACTCGGTGCGAATGATAGAACTGGCGTTTGAAGAGATGAGTACGGCTGCATAAAGTTTGAAAAAGCACACAATCAATAAGAATGAATAAAATTGGAAATTTTGCATGTGCAGTGAATATGCAAGTATGTACATGGTTATATTCTTCCTCGGCAAAGGGAAGCAGCACCTTGAAAAATCAAAAACAGAAGGTGAAAAAGGGGAAAGGATCACAACTTAGCAATAATAAGATAATAAACAGAGCAAATTTGGAATACATACATTTTAGGGTCTGACCGTTCTGTGGTTAACTTTCTAGATTTCACAACATGTAGCATGGCAGGGACCACAGCATCACTTCCAGATAATGATTTCACACACTCAGGGTCCACAGAAGATTGCGCCATGCAAATCGGAACACCAGGACCAGTGAAACTGGATGCAACACGTTCAATACAATCTGCCTACATTAACACCAGAGGTTTTTCCTTGATCCATCGCATTTGGCAGCTTTCTTTCACTTGGTGATGACTTGGAAGCCCTCTCACCTTTTTGGTAGAAACATCAAAACTATGATGTGAGCTTTTTGACCTTCCATGAAAGCATGAAAGGAGAGGAAACCGATATAAACCAATCTTTATCCTCGGTATTTCTCGCTACTTCTATCATGTATTTATTGAGGTGTTGACAGTGGAATATGAGTTGACTAGGGCAAAGTCCCAAGTACAGATTCTGACTTATTGAGGAACAAATGCACAGGTATTCGAAAAATGATGTGGTTTTAAGGGAAGTCAGTTTCAAACATTGTTCCATGGTCATCATATAGGATCTGATTCTTCACAGTTGGATTTGAGCTCAAACTTGGCCGAGCGTTTGATGTTTGTATCAAATAATTTAAAATTAATCATCTGGCAGAAGATGCACCACTAAACCACAAACACACAATTTTCATCCCATTCCAACATATTTTCATTAGAAAGAGATACTTTAGCAAATTGGAGAAAGGTTCTTTTACAATGTTCTCAGCCTAGAATAAATGCATCTCAAAAAGGCTTAATTAAAGCCAAACTTCAATGTTTCCTACACTCGATGCGGAAAAATAAAAAAGGAAGAAACAAACTGTGTGCTTTAAAGCAGTAATTCAATATCTACCTGAAATCATAAAAGCTCATACACAATAGATTTGAAGTAATGAAAACTAATCATTAAGATGCAGTTTGACTTAAATTGTATTGATAAACAGATGTCTTGATAATGAGTTTGTAGCAGCTATGCAGATCGTACAAAGATGAACAAATGTGCTGATAATAGTTGTTGTATTTGCTAGAAGAAAAACCACCAATCATTGAAAAGAAGAGACAGAGAGACTGTATGAAGACGCAGAAAGAATAAAAAAAAAAAATTGGGTCAATTTAATGGAAAAATAAAATATCAATAACTTAAAATGTGCAAATTGAGGCTTAAACTTATTTTTAACAAGTGGCTCTTCCTCCATCCTTAGCAACCAACCAAATAGAGAGCAAAACAGGAACCAACAAATTATGAGAGAGGTGATTGAAGAACTAATGAATTCTTGCAGATGAAACCTCTGCAACTATTGAGCATTATTTTAAAAACACTAAGTTTAAAAGAAATTGAATCAAGAACCATACAAGGCATTGAGATGAAAATTGTTACCATCATCCTTTGCAGCAAATTCTCTGTTTGCATCATCAATGAGTAATTCTGGTGAGTCCAACTCCAGGAATTGTATGTTAACTTGCTTTTCATGTTTTACAAGGTTCTTTCGCTTACGCTTTCGTGGCTTTGAGCTGTACATACAATCCACTTAGCCTTTTCAATCCTCAGTATTTTGCACATAGCACCAAAGATATAAAACCTACCAGAAGAAAAATGTTTGCAGCCGTGGGTCTACTCCACCTGCTACAATCTGTCACAAAAACAGATTGACAAGATAAGATCATATGGCTTACTAACGCTTAGTGATTCGAGAAAATGTTTCTGCAAAGTGAGAAAATCTAAGCATGTCCCATATCAAGACCTAGATGCTATTTTTGCACATAATGTTGATCTGTATCAATAACTATTAAAAGGCAGAATTAAAGAAATTTTCTAGACATAATAAATTCTATTGTTATAGAGCTACCTGCTCAGAAATGAACATTGTAAATGATCCACAATCTAATGGGTTTTGGAAAAGACATCTTTGAGAATTCTAAGTAAAAATGGGATACCAGTCATCTAGTATCTTTTTAGGTTGATTTGCTCAACATGTTAATTATGCACTAGGCAACATAACCCCAAAGAAGAAAAGAAATCCATAGTACTTCCAAAATGAATTCTGACCTCAGACGTCAGTGTATCAATCTTTACAGAGACGTTCACTGCTTGATAATCTTCAGTTACCTACAAAACAAATGTTTCTTGACTATTCTTTCTAGAGGGCTCCATGAGCAGCAACTGACTTGATATTCTAAATTACAAACCCAAAACTCATAGCTGAATAAGTCATGTGATGAGCACAAGTGATACCGTAGACCCTGCATGCAGAAATGAAAGAGTCATTGCTCATGTCAAAGTAATTAATTAACTAAACATTTACTCATCTATAGAGGATCACTCATCTTGCAAAATGAAATAATAAAGGCAAAGCAAACCATAAAACTAAGGGCCCATTTGATTTGCCATTCGAAAACTATTTGCACAAACTAGAATACATTTCAAAATTGTGAATTTTATTTTTAGTACTGCAATATCTAAAAGCATGTTTGATATACTTCGAAAATTGTTAAAATTTGTGAAAACACATTTAATATAATATCTGAAAATAAAAAAACTAAGAATATGTGTTTGGTAAATCTTATTTGAAATAACTTTTAGGATTATACCTAGAAAAAGTTTTTAGTTCAATTTTAGTCAAACACAGTTTTCTTACCATTTCCTAGATGCTTTATTTTCAAAAACAGAAAATCTTAATCAAATTCTGTATCAAATGGACCCTAATATTTTTGTTAAACTTGAAATTGTGCAAGGAAAGACAAAGATAAGCTCTATGTTACATGAATATCCACCTTGAAGCTTGCACATTGCATCAAGCAAAATGGACAACAGAAATCCTCGGTTACTGCACATTGACATAAGAATACACAATTACCACCTTAGTAAAATTAATTCCACTATCAGTTTTCAATGTGCATAACATAAATGCAAAAACTTCATAGAAAGAGCAGCTTCTACATCGTGTCATACATTATCGAGCATGCATCAAGACTATATTCAAAACTAAAAGGGATGAAATTGGTTAATAGTGAACACCAAAATTTTCAAACAGGTACTTCCATAGGTTTGTTGATAGTTGAAACAATAAGCCTAAAACTAGGTTATGTTGGTGCAACTCAGGCCAAAACAATCCCTTTCATATAGATTATAAAATACATGTCCTTTGGATATAAAAGGTCTGTCCTTGCACCTTGCTACTGCTACTACTAGGTGCAACCTGCTCAGATCTTTGCCAGATGACAGAGAAAAGAAGAATAGTAGAAAATACCCTTTCCACAAATAACTTATTATTAATCATACTACCACTCAATATTCATTTCATCTTATCCTTTTATCCTACCATCAATAAACCAACCACCTCAACTTCCGCTATCTCCTCCAAATTATGAAAAAACAACAATAATAACAATAATCTAACATTAATATGTTCTGAAAGTGGCATTTATTTGAGAAAACCTATAATAGCATGAAAGAAGTACTATATAAGTATATGGTCATTTCCAACTGTTAGGAAGCATTGACAAATAAGAAAACGAAAATAAAAGGAGTTTAGAATGACAAACCGCTAAGCTGATTGCACTTCACAAAAAAATAGATGTAGCAACTACATTAAAGTGTGACAATCTACAATAATACAAAGACACAAATCCATGATACCTTCAGTCTTCTGTAGCATGTTGCCATAGTCCCTGTAGTTGAAAACCACAATTCCAGCTCTCAACCTAAAGAAGATGATGCTTACATTAAAAAAAATGCCACACTACAGAACCACACATTCATTATAAAGATATAGGGAGGTAAAAGGCATCAAAGCCCAAAACTCTTTACATTTTTTAATGAATAAGGATTAGTAGATGTTAGACAGAAGCATAGAAAGGTACACAGGCTACTATAGGCCTACGAGCAGTCTTGAATCCAACCCTATGGTAACACCAGCAGACCTTGTAGATGGCATCTTCCACTATTTCTTTCTCCATATATAAGAGAGAAAAAGCTAATAGCTTCAATTGACTAAACACAAAAAGAAAAGCAACTTTCACAGGAAGAATAGATTTGCATACATAAATTTTTAAGCACTATATTACTTTAGAAAGTGCTGAATTCATCATATGACTGACAAGGAAATAGCAATTGCATAATATAGACAATGAATGAAGTAAATCAATGAATGCGTTGTATAACCATTTGACATCAAGATGGTCACAAATTTCCCAGCAATTGATTATTCTTAATAACAATTCGGTATAATTATATAAAGACAGCAAGTGCTTCCAGATTCATGACCATAATTTTCCGAGTTTTCTTAAGAAAGTAAAGGCTACATTTCTCTAAAAAGGTGAGAAACTTTACAAACTAAAAAGTAGAAAAGAGAGGATGGTAAGAAAGATAGGCCTTGCCCATAACCTGACCTTAACCCAAAGAAAATTTTATTCAGTTAAAGGTTACTAACGCAGAAACTTAAGGAATAACTTATGACCCTGAAGTTCTGAAGTATTCTCTTAATGTGTTTAGGAATAGTGAGACTGATCTTTTGTCAAGAAAACTTCGATTAAGTGAATGCGGTCATTGTTGCCATTCTTCTATCACTCTCCCTATCCCAGTGTTCCCCAGTTATCAGACTAAACAAAAATAACACAGACTGAATAAACACACATCAATATTTACAAATTAATTGTTGCTAGCACACAGGTATTCAGCATATTCAGATACATAAATGTTTTATATATATATATATATATATATATATATATAGTCAATTGATTTAATCTTTATCTTTAGTACCATGGAAAAGAATAAAGACATATCAAGATGGAAGTTAATACCTCCTTTTAAGTCTTGCTCGTAGTTTGTAACGCAAACATCTTCGAAGAAATGAAGGCTGCAACACGCATCCATTTATTAGAAAGCAGAATCACATAGAGGATGACAATTAAAAGAGGAGACTCAGAAAATTGAGCACCTATATAATTCATTTCTATCACATGCCAACATGTGATTGCTCCAATATTTAGTGCTCAACAGTAATAATAAACAGGGAGCAGGGATCAACGGCAGTCTGTAAGTAATTGACATATAACACTAATACATCAAAAAGAATGGCATAGCCAAATCACCAATTTCTTCTCAAAAGTTACAACTATACTACCATATAGAGAGGAGTCTGAGACAGTGTGTTTCAAATCATGCAAGCATACTATGTCAGATCCTACAAAGATTATTACAAAATTTTTTACTTTTTAGCGTGAAAAACTGACTTCAAAACTCAAAAGGCCTCCAAGTTAGTCGGTTGAATACAACAAAAATCTAAGATAAACTGACAGTCACAACTTCTGTGGAAAATGCAGAATATTACATTCTGTTGAGCACGGTGACGTAGGATATTGTATAGTTCAACAGGCTTGCAATATATTAAGAGATTTTCTTCACCATCAGTTGCCTCCTCCACAGACAAATGCTCACAAGAATTTTGATGGCACATCTGATCCACGCTCCAACACCAATTAAACCTGCAGCCGGGGATCAAACATATGATTTGAAAACTAAATAAATAAAGCAATGATAAAAATATGATTAAGAATTCTGATTCTCATAGTGAGTGCCTGTATCAATTTACTACAAAACAAAATATACTGGCTAATCACGAATCTCCTACCAGGCAGCAGAACCCTCCCCCCTTGTTACAATGCAGGAACCATTAATCAACAAAGTGTAGTCATAAACTTTGAAACATCATAACATATAACCAAACTTCGTCAGGAAAAATAAAAAGTAAAAAAATCTAAAACTTCTCGACACCAAGAAAAATTCTCCAGGCATAACAAAAAACATCCTTTCACGACTACTCAATTTGGTACGGACTGAGACAGAAACCACCGGCTCAATTCTATTCTCCCAAAACTAGAAAAAATTAAAAAAAATAAAATAAAATAATAATCTCAAATAATTCGATAGTCCAATCGGCAAACAGTAACTTGATCAAGGACTAGACACGTGTCAGTTCATATATTATTGTTTGATTATGCATATTCTCTACTATAGAAGAGGAAGGGCATTAAAAGAAGCAAGAAGAAATAATTATTATAGCTAAACGGGCAAAATAAAGAAGGATTTCATGAAGGCAACCTCAACTGCTCTCAGGTTTGGCAATTGTTTCAACTGAATTAATATTTGAATTTAACTACTTAAATTACACTGCTAATAAGTGTCATGAACCAAATTACAGCGAATTATCCTCCGTTATCTGAAATAATTTCAAAAAAAAATCCACGCCTAATTAAATTAACATGAATCAGTGATCAAATAACGAGATTATTTAGCTGCAAACAGGATTGTAGGGTCTCTTGGCAAGGCACAAATTGATGTAAGATTTAAAATTAGGAAAATAGTTACCAAATCGAAGATTTCGCGGAGAAATCGGAGGAGGAGATTAAGAGCGAGCGCGACGAGCTGAAGAACGGCTCGCTCAACGGAAAAGAAGTGCCTTTCCACTTGGCAGCATTTAGGCCCATTTTAATTTGATTTGGTCGCTGGGCCTTTCCTTTTTATTATTCTAACCATTTTGGGCCCATTTCAGTTCGCGTTTTCCAAGGTGCAAATGAAATGAAGGCCAGTGACCAGTCAACCTCAGCACTGATTATGATAATGAGAAAAAATTTCATTGACGATGTCTGGTGAATCTCCGCCTCTTATTACTTTTGTTCTCTTTCTCTTCTTTTAATTTGTTGATTTTGTCCTATTTACGTCCAACTATTTTTGATCATTTGATTGCTAACTATTCTGACACGAGGCAGTGATATTGCTAAATTTTGTAACCAATATTAGCATTATTACGTATACAAACTAACATATTACACTATATTATTACCGTATATCTTATATTTTTAACCAAAAAAAAAATTACAAATTATAAAGTAAAATATTGAGGACATGTGACAATATTATGATATCAATTTATATAAAAATTTATATTCTTAAATTTTTATTTTAATAAAATGAGAATCACAATAGAATATTTTTTCATATAACTAATTATTATTGAATTGTCAAATATTATCTCTATTTTTTTATACTTCTATTTACACTTTGAATTAATAGTTTATATGGATAGTATATCATTGATAACAACATAGAGCACTTTAATTTTTTCTTTTCGTTTTTAAATATTCTCGTCTTTTAATTGAAGAGTTAAACTATATAACCAAAACTATCTAATTAAGTGGTAGAATTCGGACTCTTAATATTTGAGGTTGAGTCCTATATATCAAAGGCTCTTGGTAGAACTTTCCCACTTAATGTAAGTATTTAAAAAAATAAAAAATTAATATATCTTAATTAAATCAAAGTTGTCATAGAGTACTTAAAAGAAAAAAGAAAAAATTGCCCTAGCATAAATACTCACAACTCTTAATTTAAGAATGCCTAATGAACACTGTTTAAAGTGCAGGTTGAATATCAAACAATATAGAGAGAGGGATACAATTCAAACAAATGGGAATGAAATTGAGAACCCTACTTTGCTGGAGGGAAAATCACCGGTTAATCAAATCCTAATTCTTCATCAGTTAATTTGATTCAAAATATAGAAGATGAAATTAAAATAAATATGAACTGAAAACATAGAAAAGTACAAGGTAGTCATGCGTTTACATTCTGCGCGGAAATTCCGAGGAGGCAGATTCTAAATCTAATTCAATAAACAAAACGTAAATGTTATTCAACGTGTATCCTTAGTGTATACTAGGTTGTTACATCAGTTCGGTGGAAAGCCTACAGAACCAAGTTAGATAGGTTTCAGATTTAAAATTTTAGTTAGTGTCTCCAAAATTATCCATTTAGAAAAGTGGCTAGTCAACATATATATTTGTTGAGTTATATATAATATAATATATAATTAAAACTTTTTTCTAATTCCGTAACTTTTGGTTAAATTAATTTGAATGCTACACATATACTTTGATTTTTTAATATGAAGTGCACGACCAGCTGTCGAAAGGGCTCGCCTAACAGCCATCAGTCTTTCGCCACTTGGCAGGTTGGCAATGGCCTATTATTATTTGATTTTAACTTGACTTCGGTAAAGTAGACACTGCGTAACTTTGAAATGAGGAGTGAAATGTATATATGTTAAATAGATTTGTAAATCTTATTAGTCTCAGATTTCGTCGTTTAATATTAATTAGTAAATTATTTGTATCTCAAAAAAACCTTTTTTTTTAAAATATTTATCAATTTATTAGTTTATTTAAAAGGTTAGTTCAAGTGGTATTTTAGTTTGAGATAATTTTGAATTTAGTGAAATTTTAATTAAAGATAATTTAGATGGAATATGACTTTTCAAAAAATACTCTTTTATTAAATCTGATCTTAATAAAAAATATTAATTAAACTTTCATGAATTTAAATTTTTACTCTTTATATATTTTTTAGACTTTTATTCTTTTATATTAATATGTGTGATTATCTAACTCAACTAATATATAGGTGAAAATCAGCTTAATTTAGATATTGGAGAAGCGGTCCAATATATATATTTATATATATGTATGTATGTATGTATGTACTAATATTTGTCCGTAGGTAGACTTGATATTCAATATCTTTGATATCACGAAAGAAAGAGTGAGACAAAATGGCTAACTCAGATTCTAAAGTCTATAAACAATTAATAGGGCGACGTAAAACCAGTTGCATGGAGCATATATGCTTACAAACCCATTTTAGTTGGGTTTCACTTGTAGCATTAGCTAGTCAAACGATTTAACTGTAGCTAGACAATTAACTAAGTCTTAGTGTAGATTACATATTACTGTTTCCCTGATTAGAATCAAAGGCAAGTAACTATCTCACAATCACTGACCTAACTTTATAGGTATTAGTTGATCTATCAGCGACAGCGTGACCCGACGAAGATTCCTAAAATCTTCTATATGTAAATGGCCTTAACCCTCGAATTGAAAAGAACGCTAATTCATTCAAGCAGAATTTTGTAGTCAAAAGGAAACGCTGTGTAGCTGTCCACAACACTGTATGGATGGAAGAAGATAGAAACACGGATTCTGCAGCGTTAATTGATATCCTATAGTTTTGTTTAAAATCTATCATCTGGTTGAACATAATTAATTAAGATTTCCTGTTATTTCAATGTAAACCCTTGACTAAGTTTGTGCTTGCTCGTGAAGATCATTAATTTCCATTCAGAATTAATATCTGACTGGAACAAAGAAAGGCTCACAGGCTGTAGGGACCGTAGAAGATATAGATGTATCAAGCAAGGCATACATAATGACTACCACTAGCTTGACTTTGATGGGCGAGTAACATAAGTTTCTCCTAAAAATTTGCATTGCAGTAAAATGTGTTTCCTGAAGAATTGTGTATTGCAGTATTTGAATAACGACTTCAATTTAGGTAAACACATGCATATATACGAGGTGACTACTCTATATTTACTCTGATATGTTCTAGCTAATTGATGAATTTCAAACATTTTGAAGTACCCCAGCTTGTATCCACGTGCGTAGTATGTATACTCAACGACGACAATGAAACATTTCACGAGTTCCTAAAATCTAAACGCGACATCATTTATGATGAAATAAATTAAAATGACAAAAATCATAATAAACAATGTGGTACAGAACTTAGATTATTGGACACGTCGTGAATCACCATTTACACTCAATTTCAAACTACTTTAAAGAAGACCAAAAAAAATAAGCTAAACCTCAAACTGACTTTTGATGCCCTTGACGACATTCACATTGGCTACATGTACATTAATTCTAAATCTCTGGGAGTAAGACATTGACTATATTTTTATAATCTGATGTATACAACTAATATATTTCTGTTCAGCTCATTAATTAATTTGATTGTATATATTTTACAGAAATATATTTATATTTTTTTAATCCTCGGTTGTTGGGAATTAATTAAGACATACCCATGCATCTTCCTTGGCTCTTAGGTCATGCACGCATATCCATTACGTGGCTCAAGCTTTGAGTTTTATATATGTATATATCTGTAGACATCAAATCAACCATTTATTGGTTTACGCATTTGTTGGGTCATTTTCTCAACTTTAAAGAGACAGAAAATTGACAATTTTGGCGTGTCTGCTCTTTTTATTTGTTTTTCTACGCTTTAATTTACAAGACACAACGCGTCTTTTTCTCGTTAACATATCTAGCTTAGCTTTTACAAAATAATTAGCAAACGGTCGGTGGTCTGTTTATACAATAATCAAGCTTTTTAGATCAGATTCAGTATTTAATAATCCGGTAGGTGTCCCACGCTTAATTTGTAAATTAATTTATAAATTAAGAAAATTATATCTCATTCTCGCCGTCTCTCCAAGTAAGACTCGAAAATTTTCATTTTAATATATACATTCACGCCTAATTTTAAATTATCAAAGTATGATGATTACTGATTGTTTAGTTTGATTATTTTATTAATTAAAAGAATTTTTTTTAATAATAAAAGTATTTTTTAAAATTTTTAGAATTTATTTAGTTGAAAAATGCTTTTAAAAATTAAAAAAATTATCTTTTTTGACCGATAAAAGTTTAAAATTTAGACTTTTAAAAATAATTTTCTTTTTAAAATGTAAAATTATCTAAAACATCCTTATTTTGTTTTAAAAATTTTGTGTTATTTATTTAAAATATAACATTAAATTTTATCTATTAAAATAATTATTTAAATTTTTTTAAAAATTATTTGTAACAATTAAAAAATTAATAAATTTTTATTAAAAATTTTATTTATAAAAATTCTATAAATAAAAGGTTTTTTTTAAAATTTATTTAAAATTTAAAATTTTTCTTAATTAAATAGAAAGTGGGTGAGAGATCAATTAATTAATTAATAACTGGGCTTAGTGAAGGTCCACTATTAGGTGTGATGCATGTGTATAGTGGATATTTTGTTGATACTGAGAATTTGATGAAAGATGGAAAAGACTAAAGAGTAAACACCGAGTGAGTGAGAATTGCAATTCCATTTGCATTTGTATTGTGGGGGTAAAGTAAAGATGCGTTCATCATTGTGTTTTGTAGTGTGGTCATACATTTTCCATTAATTTTGGTTCCTATCAAAGAAAACGAAGCTCATATTATCATTTCAATTTCTAAAAAACACGTGTTACAAACTAGTGGAACATCTTTTTTCCAACTACCAACTGTTCAGATATATAGATTATATTCATATGTAGTAAAACTGAGGTAATTTTTTCCAAACCTACTTGTAAAATTTAAAATACAACTCTTAGCTAGGGCAACGGAGAGCTGATGATTAAGGAGAACGAGCAATAAATAAATTGTTTTACACGTGTACACGTGTTAGCTATAACTAGTTGAATTATCACTAATCGTAAGTATTTTATAGTGCTAGCCACGCACGCTATAGCAATTAATAAAACAATTAAAAAAGTTTGAAACTTAGCAAAAGCACTAAATAAGATGTAATCATAGTAGCATTAGTATTCAACATATCGAGAAGAAAATTAATTATGAGCATTAAACATGCTCCTACCACTGAATATATCATGTGATCAGCGATTGATTATTTTAATATTCCATGCTTAATTAATTATAAAATGTAAAGAGTGATGATTCTTGCAGATATTGATTGGTCGAAAAGGTGGGGAGCAAAGCAAACGGAAAAAATAATAATATATGATAAATAAATAAATAAATAAATAATGCTAACATGTTTTTTAAATGCAATTATTTTATTTTTATTTAAAAAAGAAAAGGGCCGCAATGTAGGACATCATGTAAGCTTTAGCTTACATGGTGTTAATAAATTAATATAAAGGGCATGTCATTTTTCACGTTGATGTTATTTTTTTGTTCCTAAATAGGCAAAATCTTTAGATTCGTGTAGTAAATCTTTGTGGGATGACATTCGCTCTCCCTACGCTAAGTGACAAAAAATTAAGATCTTAATTAGGCAAGCAAGTGGAAAAGAAAATCCTTCGTACTTTTGTGCACTACTACTACTACTGATGCATATATAGTTCGATAATGCTTAAACACTGATTAATTAACAGTAGTACGCATGCATAGTTTAAAAGTGCTTAAGCACTAATTAATTGCATAAACTGTTTATAGTGAACTTGGAGGGAGGCAAGGCATTTAATCACCGTCATATTTTAGATAACGTTGCTTGTGGTGTTACACGTGTTATATGATATATAAATAATTAATGTTGTAATACATTCATCTCTTAAGAAAGACTTTTACTAAAAATTAAGAATTTTGAGACTTTGGGCAAAAGTTAATTATTTTATGTTGATTTTCTGACCGATATTAATTACTTCAACCATACAACATGTTATTAAAATGTAAAAGCATATAATATATATGTAAAATTGAAACGGTCGTGTAAATTAAAGTAAATTAAATTCTGAAGGCGAAAAAGCCAAAAAGGGGATGGCGTAAGGGAATACACCATTTTAAGAAGACCGACATTGAAAAGAAAACCCTAAAATGATAACAAAATCAGAAAAACTAAATCTCATTCGACTTTCAGAGATAGCTAAAGATTTGACTTTAAATTCTCTTTATTATGTACTTCAAATGGAAAACTCATTCCAAATTCAAGTATATTTTACTTTTCATTTGTATAATTTCAACGTTTTACCTGATCCACTCTGGCGAGGGTTGGGAACTCCCGCAAGCAGCTGCCTATTCCTTTGACATGAAGGCTGAAGCCATAACATTTGAATGTAGCTCCATATTCTGAATTGCGATTTAGACTATTACCAATTTCAAATATTTTCGGAGAAAAAGTAAGTACCAACATTAGATCTGATCACAAAGTTTGAAAATTATGTGCTGTAAATATACTCCAAATATTTTGTACAAAATTAAAACACTACGTGAATATTCATTCTAAGCAATGACCAAACAAATTCCAACCTAACATAACAAATTTTATCCATTAATTAGTTTCTTTTCTTTTGGGTATTATAATTAAGTTAGTCGATTTTTGAATGCCAATTTGTTTGGTAACTAAAAGTATTTGTAATGCATTCACACTTCTTACCCGTA
Organism: Melia azedarach; assembly: GCA_028052125.1. Classification (NCBI taxonomy): domain Eukaryota; kingdom Viridiplantae; phylum Streptophyta; class Magnoliopsida; order Sapindales; family Meliaceae; genus Melia; species Melia azedarach. Next base: position 4,674,067 of record CM051401.1, on the reverse strand, counting down.
CGTGGTACCTCGGAGTTGTGTCTTGTTGAAAGTCAAACGTTAAAATGGTAAGATCATGTCAAATGTCAATTAGTACGTTCAGGCCAAGAAAGGGCAGAGTCGTAATTCCATTGTTATAATGTGAATTATCAAGGGGCATTCCAGTCTATTCGACTTCTAAAGTAATAAAACAGCGTTTCCCGTGGTCTCGGACTTTTCGTAAGAGTGAATACGCACCCAAAACGAACACGCACATCAGGCGTTGACAGGAATAGTCAACTTACTGTATTTTACAAACCATACCCCTCATGTGGGGTGTTTTTTTTTTATTATTTTATTATTTAAATACAATATGGTTCTCTATGTAATTTCTAAAGATCCCAGTGGCATTTAGTTGCGACTCTATCTATATATATAGGTGCTTTGATTCATTCTAGGTCACTTGGTTAAACGGGGCCTCAGGTTCACATTTCATAATATCTCATTGACTCGCTTCTCCCAAGCTCTGTTCACTGTCTCTCTTTCTCTCTGTTTGTTGTTTCCCATGCAGTCTCTGCAGATTAGCTCCACAGTTCCGGCACAAAACATTCACCTCTTGCAGGCTAAACGTGCCAGCTTCAAATGCCAACCATCTCCATTAAACCCATTAATTAAACCATTCTGTGCCGCTTCGACTCAGTCTCTGCAGAAAACAACTTCTTCAAACGAGTTGACTCGGTTGCAATTATCCAACCTTGATAAACTCCTCCAGAAACAACTGCCACAACCAAGCCAACCTACAACAAGACCACTCAAGAACTCCAATAATGGTTCAACTGAAAACAAGGGTAGAGTTCTTTTGGAAGGCCTGAACTTGGCCAGAATTTGGCCTGAAATGAGAGCAGCCGAAGAGATGTCTCCACGTCACCTGAACAGGCTTCAACGTTTGCTATCAAAAACAGCTGAATATTCTCCTAGGAACAATCTTAGCTCTCGTTGGCGTGAATATCATGGTAGTAAAGACTGGGCAGGTTTACTTGACCCGCTTGATGAGAATCTCAGGCGAGAGGTGGTGAGATATGGAGAGTTTGTGCAAGCAGCTTATCGTTCATTTCATTCTAACCCCGCCATGTCAACAGAAGGAGCTCCCTCGTCTAGATACGTGGCGCTGCCTGATAGATCTTACAAAGTGACGAAGTCTCTTTATGCCACTTCATCAGTCGGCTTGCCTAAGTGGGTGGACGATGTGGCACCGGATCTCGGGTGGATGACTCAACGGTCTAGTTGGATAGGCTACGTGGCTGTTTGTGACGACAAGAGGGAGATCCAACGGATGGGGAGGAGGGATATCGTCATCGCTTTACGCGGAACTTCTACATGCCTAGAATGGGCCGAAAATTTCAGGGCCCAATTGGTTCAGATGACCGATTCCGGTGACGCAGTCGATAAAGAATCCAGAGTTGAGTGTGGATTCTTGAGTTTGTACAAAACACGCGGAGCTCACGTGCCAAGCCTTGCCGAGTCAGTGGTGGAAGAAGTCCGAAGACTTATGGAGTTGTACAAAGGCGAGACCCTTAGTATTACAGTAACAGGGCACAGCCTTGGTGCTGCCTTGGCTCTATTAGTAGCCGACGAATTAAGTACATGCGCACCAGACGTGCCACCCACTGCCGTATTTTCTTTCGGCGGGCCTCGTGTTGGCAACCGTGGGTTTGCCAATCGTATCAATGCCAACAACGTCAAGGTGTTGCGAATTGTGAACGATCAAGATCTGATCACCAGAATTCCAGGCATCTTTATCGGCGAAGGAACAGAGCAAAATGCGACGAATAAAAATATTAGAAAGGTGCTGAAAGTTATAGATAAAAACAACGAGTGGGCATATTCTCATGTTGGAACAGAGCTACGTGTTGATACCAAGATGTCTCCGTATTTGAAACCGAATGCGGATATTGCATGTTGCCATGACTTGGAAGCTTACCTTCACTTGGTGGATGGATTCATGGCATCAAACTGTCCATTTAGAGCAAATGCTAAGAGAAGTCTAGTGAAGTTACTAAATGAACAAAAACCAAATGTGAAAAAGTTGTATACAAACAAGGCAAAGGCCTTGACTAGTTTAAATCTTGAAAGAGAGGGTATAATTCCCTCGCCTGCAGGTTGCCTGCCTAGTCCATCTTAATTAATTAAAAAGTACATTATTAACTTTAAATCCATGGCGTACGTACGTATTATAGTATAACCAACCCAGAAAAGCAATTAAAAGGAAATTGTTGAATATATAGAAATATGGTATATGCTTTAAGAAGAAACATTGTGCGCTGTGTTTTTTATGGATAAATGTCTTTCGCTTTATTCGTTCCAATCTAAAGTTACAAATCTTGAACATAGAAGATCATTCCAGAAATGGCATATAATATTCTTTCACTTTACGCCCCATTTTGGTGGGACTTGTGAACCCATTTACTCGCTTGCCTACCGTTCTCGGAGTATAGCAAGACCATTTTAAAGATGGTGCAAGCCAATTATTGAATAAAAATAATTATTATAGTATATTTATAAAGTTGTGCAAAATAGTACATACACATACAGTACTTACATTTATAAATTGTCATGCAAGAACACATAATTTATATTTATTAATTAGTACAGCAGAATTAACATACTGGTAATAATTATAAAAAAATTAACAGCTACTTAAATGGTTAACGATTGATGAGATACTAATTCATCTTGTAAAGCTAACATTTCTGTGGGTAAAAATCGCAATTTATTTACCAGTCAAATTCTTAAATTTAAAAGCTACATAATTCAACAGACGTATAGATGGTCAGAAACAAGCTGCAAGTAGTTTTCTAATAAGCACCCCGATACATTTTGTTCCATCATTTTATTAATTCCGTTTTCTCCAATTTCCCCAGGTTGGCTGCGTCATTAGCAGACTTCGAATTATACTCCTAGTTAGTTCATTCATACATACAGCAATCTGGGCAATTTCTCTTTATTCTGTTCCCCTGCGTTAAATACGGAGTCTTCAGCTACGTTAGTACCTGTGTTAATAATACCAAAAATGTAGTGCGTTCGCTCAACATGCAGTTGGAATCAGTGCATGTTTGATAGAAGTTGCCACCGTATTAATTTGAAGTCTAAAGTTGATTTGGCATAAATAATATATATGTTGGGGGCTTGCGACCGTGACTCCATTGATTTTTCAGTTACGATTCGATCGTCACAACATACACCAGCTCTTTGGAATTGGAACTGGTCTCTTATGCGTCATCCTTAGTCTTTGCAACGCAAGTGTAGTCTTGCACTTTGAACAAGGAACTGAAACCCGAACTCGTCAAAGCCCCCCGCCAAGCAACTCCAGTAAGACCTGTATAATCATCATGCCTTTTTGAGAATCTGTTGATGACAACTGTAAGCTTTTGGAACACGAAACTTCTCGGCACTTGTTCGATTATCCACTTTGATTATATATCTTAAGAGCATATGTTGAAGTTGGATTAAAACTGCTCTATTTAATATTGTTAGAATAAGCTAAGCTTTATATATACATTTCATGACCAAACTATATATGCTTTGAAATTAACAACTCCCTTGTTGACCTCACCACAAGTTTCTTCCTTTCCCATCAAATATGCTTTTTGACAATTTGGTGGCTTTCTTCTCTTTCGGTTGAGGAACTACGCCGCTGTTTCCAGTTTTGTCTTTTCACAATGCGTTCTTATTATTATTTGAGTCCTTATTCTTTATAAAAATAAACTGAAAAACTAACAGTTTTTAAAGTGCGTAATTTTAAGTCCCTATATTTATTAGTATATTAAAATTACATAACTTAACTTCTCCTAAGTCATTTACTTACTAACTTTTGACAGTTAAAAATAATCAGAGTCAAGAAAAGACTATTTTATCTTTAAAAATCAATTTAATGGTTAAAAATTCATTATGACCTTCATATTTTAAATTATCTTTGAAGTGTTATTACTAGACAATATATTAATCATAATCAATTATTTTTATTACTAATTTTTAAAATTAAAATTAAAATAATTTATGCAATATTATAAAAAATAAATATATAATATATTAAAATTCTACAATTGACATATTATAAAAGAGATATATATAATAGATTATACAATATTTTTTTAATTATTAATAATTATTTTATTTTAATTTTTAAAAATTAGTAATAAAAATTTTGAGTATGACTAATATATTGTCCAGCAATAGAATTTATAAAATAACTTAAGATATGAATGTTATAATTAACTTTTAATCACTAAAGTAAATTTTAAGTGTAAAATAGTTATTTCAAATATTTGCTAGCATTTGCAGTGACTATCTTTATCGGCCAAAGTTAATTAATAATTTGAATGAAATAAAAAGAAAGTAAGAAAGATTTAAGTTATGTAATTTTAAAATTTCAAGGACTTGATTATATATTTTAGAACTTTTGACTTTTGAAATTCGTTTCACAAACAATAAAGGCTTAAATAATAATAATCCTTTCAGTAATAATTTTTTTACAAAATAAAAAATATTTATTTTTAATTTAATCACATGTTTATTAGTATATCTATTTTCATAAATGTATATTAATATGATAAAAAGAAAAAAAAATGTTTCTAGAATATTTAAAGAAAACAAGAGAAGCGTCCAAAAAATAGGGGCATGGGCTCAAATTCCACACTTTCAGGGAGAGTAGTACTCCCGCTTTCGTGGGTGAGATTTGTAGGTGTGCTAATTATATCGTAATGTAATGTTACTATTTCTAAACAAAGGAGAACAATATAAGACAAAAAGTAAAAAAATAGTAAAAATTATTATGGACGGGGTAAAATATCAATTATGGTGAAATAGGATACTAAGGTAATTTGGTATTTAAATTAGAGATAAAATATCTAGTCAATAGTTTAAGCTCAGTATTTACGTTCCAATTTGACCTCATCCTAATTCGATGAAGGCCTTTGAATTATAACTTTACGTTTTATAAAGTCATGAGTTCAAAATTGTCAAGAACTTTTCTGATCTTGTTATTATTGCTGATTTTGAACCCGAACTCGTTAAAATCGCCTACAATAAAGAACACGGCAAAAAAAGGAGACGCTGAAGATTTTCTGATGAGTTCACTTCAACGTTCAAATCAGTACCTTAAAGGAATAAATTTAAGACTCTGACTTTGTAGTTTAAAACGGCTAACACAAAATGAGTTCATAAAAAAAAAATAAAGTCAACTAAGTGGCACACAAAAAATTTGAAGAAATTGAATAAATATTGTTTTTTTAAAAATTAAAATAATAGATAAATTTTTAAAAATTATTTTCAACAAGTGTTTAAGGTTGTCTCAAGAAAATAAAAGGTGATGTATTTAACTAACATTTTGAGGAGTATTTTCTAATATAGTTTATCCATCTTTCATTCATTGACATCGAAATTATTAGTTCAATAAAATTATTGTGGTTAATATATAAAACCAACAAACTCATCGTGACCTTTAAAATGATGTATGTTCTCAATTTACGAGCACCTTGTGTAATATATTATTTCATTATTATCTTAATATCTTAAAGAGGACTCAATTCTTTAATGTTTTATTTACGTTACAAAAAATATCATAATAAAATATGTGATTTGAAGTCAATTAATGTTATTCAAACTTGTGGGTAACATAACAGAGGTGACTTATTTAGCGGTAATTCACAAAATAAATATACCATTATGGACCTGTAAGAATATCCAATGTAAAACAAAAGCCAAACTAAAGATATTACTACTTGACTACTTGCATTGTGTTTATATTAGACCATCGAATTCGATATATTTTACTAATAAATATTTAATTTTAATTAATTAGATGATAAAATTGACATTAAACACTGTATTCATCAATGGTCGATATCAAGTAGTTGAGATGATTATCTATTACCGCGTAATTAACTTATATTTAATACCTGAATGTGTGGACTTTTGTGCTTCACATTTGACTTTACAAATAAGTATTATTTTGTAAACATTACATTTTCTTAATGTAATATTTATTTTTTAAAAAACTTAAAAAGATGTATTTGGTAGTGAATTTTTTAAATTTTTAATCTGAAAAAAAATTAAAAGATAAAATGTATATTATTTTAAAAAATGAATGCGAGAGAAAATAATTAAAAACATATAATAAGTCTTAAGTATATTTTAATATAAATTTTTTTCATTGTAATATACGAATATATATAAATGCATAAAAATGATTAATTTCTCAGCCAGAGCTGAGAGAAAGCGCAAACACCTTTTGGGCCTCACTTCTCTTTTCCACACGTATCTCCGTGAACTTTGGGCTTCGTAAAAATATAATGTCTTGTAATTCTATGAATAAATTGATAAAATCTATGTAACAAGAGATGAATAACTTTGTTAAGGTACTGTTAAATAAATTTATTCAAATATCTTTTTGCTTGATTTTATTCACATAATTATTAAATTTTAGCATTAAGTCAAAAAATAAACATATTTAAAAAATTAAATATTTAAAGTTGAGTATTTAATAAAAAATAAAAAAATATTCTAAAATTTTCTTCGAAATCTAAAGATACAATTGTTATAAAATTGCACAACGAATTATAAAATAAAGATTTGTTTCGCCTCACAAATTGGAGCAACAATTAATTATAATATTTGATCTAAAAAATTTAAAATCCATGGTGGTGAATTCATGATAATGATATTATTACTATTTATTTTTATTATTATTATTATTTTGGCAATTGTGGTCAATATTAATAAAGATTACACAATATTTTTGGTGATGGAACAATTTATTAAGGATAAAAAATATTAATGATAATTATAAATATATACTAATTATTGTTATTAATCTTTAAAATATATTATTCATATTATAAAATTTATCTAAAAACTTATTGATTTCATTATAGTAATGTCGTGGTAAAAAATATTAACATATTAACTATATATAGCGTCAACATAAAATTAAGCCATCTTAGAAGTTAATTGTTTATAGTACATCTACTTTATTCTAAATAAGATGTGAACAAATTTTTTTTGTCTTATTATAGCGATCTTATAAAAAAAAAATTAAGATATTATTATAGATAGTATGAACATAAATTGAAGTGAGTTTAAATTTAATCGCTTTTTATACATCTACTTTGATATTAAATAAGATCTAAATTATTTTCTGAATCTGTAAATATAAAAGTTTAAGATAAATGTAATACTATTTTTTATAATTGAAAATAAATAAACATGTGCAACATATTTTTAGTTTAATAGTAAAATAATTTAATTCATAATATCTAGAATCAAACCCAATAATTAAAATAAAGATGAAACTATTAAAAATAAAATAATAAGATTATTATTATTATATACCAATATTGAAAAAATAAATAAATAAACGGGTTAGGGTAAAGGTCTTTAGATCCAGCGGCCAAAATAATAAAGATCAAAGTAGTTAAAATAAAGCCGCCCGTAGAGACACACTAGTGGGGTTTTTAAGATTAGGTTTAGCCTCGCTCTCACTTCCTCTGCCGCATTGGCTAGGGTTTTCATCTAATTCGCTTTCAGTTTCTCTTACATTTTCTCTGCTTCCAAACGCATCCTCTCTTTACCTATAAACAATTCTTAGATCGATTACTTCATGGCTTTGGATAAGCATTAAGGGTCTTCTGGTGTGAAAGTTGAAGTTTTGTCTCAGTAGTTTCCAGAGTTATCAAAAGAAAGATGGCAACCACGAACTCGTTTGATCTACTGGGTGACTATGATTACGAAGACCCGAGTCAACTTGTTGTTGCTCAACCACAGAAGGTTGCCGAGAAACCCAAGAAACCTACTGCTCCGACTCAGGCTCAGCCGGCCAGCAAGCCGGCGGCTAAGTTCCCCAGCAAGCCTGCTCCTCCCGCTCAAGCCGGTGATTTTTTTTGATTTCCCACGTTGTTTCTTTTTGTTCCTTTTATTGATTATTGCCTCGTGTTTTCATTATTATTTTTGGAGAATCATCTGTTTGTTTGGTACACTTACATGCCATTTCACTTTACCCTCTGCATTTTAATAACTCTATTGGTGTAAGCTACAACGCTTATTTTATGAATTGCATGGTGTTCGTCGGTGGGACTGGTGACTTGGAGTATTTTAATTGCATTTCTATCTGGTAGTGTCATATATATATATATATATATATATATGGTTCATTGGCCGTATTGTTGCACATAACAATATCATTATTGAGTGCACTATTCGGAGTTGTATCATTATTATTTTACAACAATGAAACAATATGAAAGTTACATTCATTTGTTTTCCTTGTTATCATCGTACAATAAATGAATGCTATTTGATCAGAAATGTGTAAGTTCTATCAGAAAAATAAATTTACATTGAGTTGCTTTGAAAGCTTTATAGTTGAAAAATCAATTTTGAGTTAGTTGCTATGCAAGTTTCATATCTATTGTTAAACAAGTAATGCAAACTTAATGCAAAGACTCGGCTATTTTGGAATTTGTTTAGTTTTACTGATTTTTATTGTTCCTGGCAAATGCCTCAAATTATAGATGGTTACATCCTTTTATATAACTTGATCCGTGTACATGTTTTCTAGTATTCTTAAACTGCGTGATTTGCCTGTTAATTTGAGCTTATGTTAACTTTTAATTTGTTGACTGATGGGAGTTTTGTATTTCAAGATTTTTGCATTATATGTATAATGTCTTTAAATTTGGTAACCTTTCATAAGCAGTGAGGGAGACCAAGAATGAAGCTGGACGTGGAGGAGGCCGTGGTGGCGGACGTGGCTATGGTCGTGGAGGTGGCCGCAGCTATGAGCGTGATTCAAGCAATTTTAACACATTGTCCAGCAACAATGGACTTCCTGGATCGGAGGGAGAAGCAGGGAAACCCTCTGAAAGGCGTGGATACGGTGCACCCCGTGGTTCTTTCCGTGGGGGTCGTCGCGGTGGCTTCAGCAATGGAGAATCCCGAGAAGGAGAACGTCCACGTAGGGTGTTTGAACGCCGTAGTGGAACTGGGCGTGGGTTAGTATCATTTAATGTTCATCTTCAGTTGGGTGACATATTATTATGATGCCTTTTCTTGTTCCAGTTGTTGATTTTATCTGTAATCAGGAATGAGTTTAAACGTGATGGGGCTGGTCGTGGTAATTGGGGAACTCCAACTGATGAAATCATTCAGTGAGGATTTTGCCTCTCCCAGCAGTCTAAAATAATAATTCTTTTGACATGGTAGATTTTTTATTTCTGTTTATTTATATATTCCCCTTGTCTTGTCAATGTAAGGGAGACCGAGGAACCTGTTGCTGAAAATGAGAATACCAGTGGTGAGAAACCTTCTGGAGAGGAAGATGCCTCAGATGTTAACAAGGAGAATCCTGTCAATGAGCCAGAAGAGAAGGAGCCTGAGGAAAAGGTACATGGTGCATTTGAATGATAGCTGCTTCTGCAATTGTATTTTTCAATATTCCTTCCATATTTTGGTAATTGAATGACTCTGTGTAATTGTGTTCGAAAATCAGCTTGAATTCAATGAGTTTATTACTTGATTGCGCATTAATTTTATTTAATGGTTAACTGAATATTCTTTCGAGTTTCCACTGTTTGCATACCATATTAAAGCATTTGTCTGTATTTGCCTAACTTGGATTGCTTCATAAGGCATCAACAGCTTGTGTTTCTGACTTGTAGTAGTACTTATGCAGCAGTCTCAACGAAATGGAAATTATGTAAATTTTGTGTCAATTTGAAATATTTGGGAATAATAAAACTGAAAAGTGGCATTGTGAAATCGTTGTCTATTTCCACTATGCTTTGAACCTGGCAATGAACCTAAGCTATAGACATTTTAAAGCAATTTTATGCCATAATTTGGTGCTTTTTCTATCATTAGTTTTTGCAAAAGCTTTGTCCTGTTTTCTGCCTTTACTTGTGCACTTCATCATATTGTCCAGTTGTTCATTTTCATCAATATGTGCAGGAGATGACTTTGGAGGAGTATGAAAAGGTGCTTGAAGAGAAGAGGAAAGCTTTGCTTGCTTTGAAGACTGAGGAAAGGAAGGTTGACGCAGACAAAGAGTTCCAGGCTATGCAACCGCTTTCAAATAAGAAGAACAATGAAGATGTCTTTATCAAACTGGTAAGACTATGAGCATTCCTTCTTTACTTTCTTTTTCTTGACGGAGTTGTGCTGGTGTATCATGTTATTTTCTTCTGATTGGAAAGGGTTCTGAGAAGGACAAACGCAAGGATGCTGCTGACAAGGAAGAGAAAGCCAAGAAGGTATGCATCTTTTCACATAAAATAGTTAAAAGAAGATAAATGTTCTTATGTTTCAAAAGCGTCCCAGTTATATTAAATTAATTAAATAATTTCGCTAATATTTGATATTAAGAGTTATTTTCCTCTATTGCTTGTATGCTTCGTAATAACTTCAAGCAGCAAAAGTATTTTGTCCTTTTTTTTGTCCTAATGAAGTATATAATTTGGTATTAGTTCTTTTGTTTGTTCTACGACTTGGACATGTCCACTTGCTGTTTTGCTAGCTTTAGATAATGATCGACTCGTTACATGCCATATACTGCAATATGTTCCTAATTTTATAAGAGATGTCTATTCCATGCTGTGGAGTGCTAGGGTTTGGGGTACTTTTGAGTATGTTATGGATTGGGGTGCTATGGTTTTAGTCCACAGCTGCTGTAGGATGAAATCACTATTTGTCAAGTGTATGAATAGTTGGTAAATATGGGCTGCCAGGTAAAGGCGAATGTTTGCCAAACACTTGAATTGTGTGTATAAAATTCTGCAGAATCAATGCAGTCACAATCATACCAGTCATTGGTTGTAGTTAGTTGTTATTCTTGACAACTATTTTTTCTAAGCTTAAACTCTTGTTGGAACAACTTTTTGTACTCAGTGATATTTGAGTATTGAATGATATATATTAACTGATTGCTATCATTTTGCATATTGAAAATATCTTCCATGTAAATTCTTGTTCTTTCTATTTAAATGTTCAATTTGATTGTTATTTGATTATATGCAGGCTGTTAGCATAACCGAGTTTTTGAAGCCTGCTGAAGGGGAGAGGTACTATAATCCTGGTGGTCGTGGGCGTGGGCGTGGTCGTGGTTCAAGAGGTGGCTACGGAGGCAACATGTCCAGCAATGTGGCAGCCCCTTCGATTGAAGATCCCGGGCAATTCCCCACCTTGGGTGGCAAATGAGATTAATTATATTATGATCTCTTCAGCAGACTATGGTTTTCCATCTATATGGGAATTCCTTGTGATCAATTTAAGAGTCAGAGTCAGAGTCAAAAGGCTATTTAACAGGAATTTCATAAATTTCCTGTAAAGGAACCGACCATCGTTGATGTTAAAGTCTTCTTTTGAGTGTAAATTTTAGATATTTACCCATGTTTTTTTTTTAAGTTTTTGACATGCATGCACGCACACCCCCCTTCTTTTTTTTATTTTTTGGCTTTTAAATTAGGGTACATGGGTTATTATTATTATTATTGTTATGTTCTGAACTCAGTAGTGGCATCAGTTTTGGTTTTGTACTAAGTTATTAGTAGTCCTTTCTAATCTGAATTTCCCCCCTTTTTTTATGGCGTTTTTCTTTTTTTGGAGTTTTATTGTTTACTTTTGGTTAATGCGCGTAAGAAAAATTAATTAATTTTTGTCCTGGCTTTGTAATTTATATTAGTGGTTGTTCTCATGTGAAAACTAGGTCAACATACCGTTTCGGGAGATTGTACCCGAATTCTCCTTTGATTGTTCATCGAAATTCTTTTTTAATGCGTTATTAGGAAAGAAATTGTCAAAAATGGGGCTGAATGTTGAATTTTTTTTACTAGTATGTAACCAATCCACTAATAATCATGGTCTTCTGAGGACAATTTTCTCGGTTTGGTCAACTCAACTATTTGCCACGCAATTGTAACCGTGGTTTGAAAACTCGCAATAAAATCTTTTACTGATTAAATTTGTTTAAATTATATTTTTTTTAGTTTTTAGACGATTTTTATTTTAAAAATAACTAGCAGCCATTTGATCTGATTTGTATTTTATTTTAGGTTTTAGACGATATTTGTGATGTTCATATTTTGTTCTCCTTGATTCCATGCAAAGCACTGCAATGTAGTCAAACGCCAAACTAAATTTCCCCTTTTTCATAAGCTATGCATTTCCTTACGGACACAAGAAACCAACAACAGTTAGTGTATAGCCTCAGAATTTTCTCCCCAACCAAACATCAAAGCTGTTCTCGATCTTCCTTCTCAATCAAAGACCCATGTACCAACTCAAATTTCCCACCACAAACCACCCACTTGTCTCCTACCAATACAGTGAATCAGATACCTGTCGCTAGAAAAATATCTAATCCCGATGGTTTTGATAAAATCATTTCATCAAACAAGATTATTTCAAGCTACATTAGATCAGGTGACTTTGATTCTGCACTGAGGGTGTTCAATAACATGACAACTAAGACAATAGTTTCTTGGAATTCAATTTTGGCATGGTATGCAAAAAAGCGCGGTAAACTTAAGGAAGCACAAGAGTTGTTTGATAAAATTCCTCAACCAGACACAGTTTCTTATAACATCATGTTATCTTGTATATTGGTGAATTCTAATGATATCGAAACCGCTTTTAGTTTCTTTGACAGAATTCCCGTCAAAGATATAGCTTCTTGGAATACGATGATATCAGGTTTTGTCCGGAACAAGAACATGGCAAAAGCTCACGATTTTTTTTTGGCAATGCCAGAGAGAAATAGTGTTTCTTGGAGTGCTATGATTTCTGGATATATTGAATGCGAGGAATTGGATAAGGCTGTCAAGTTGTTTGAAGCTGCACCAGTTAAGAGTGTGGTGTCTTGGACCGCAATGATTAGTGGGTATATGAAGTTTGGGAAGGTTGACTTAGCAGAAAAGTTATTTAAGGAAATGCCGATCAAGAATTTGGTCACATGGAATGCCATGATTGCAGGTTATGTTGAGAACAGTGGAGCCGAGGGTGGTTTGAAGCTGTTTAGGACGATGATAGGGTTAGGAATTAGGCCTAATACTTCGAGTTTGAGTAGTGTTTTACTGGGATGTAGTGACTTGTCGGCATTGCAGTTGGGTAAGCAAGTTCATCAGCTAGTTTGTAAGTCTCCGTTGTGTGATGATACAACAGCATTGACTCCACTGATTAGTATGTACTGTAAGTGCGGAAGCTTAGAAGATGCTAGGAAGCTGTTTCTTGAGATTCAGTGTAAGGATGTTGTGACTTGGAATGTGATGATTTCTGGCTATGCGCAACACGGAGCAGGTGAAAAAGCTCTTTGTTTGTTTGATGAGATGAAGGATAGGGGAATGAAGCCAGATTGGATCACTTTTGTTGCTGTGTTGCTGGCTTGTAACCATGCAGGATTAGTAGATCTTGGGCTTCAATATTTTGATTCAATGGTAAAGGATTACGGAATTGAAGCTAGGCCAGATCACTATACATGTATGGTTGACCTTCTTGGTCGAGCTGGGAAGCTAGGTGAAGCTGTAGACTTGATTAAGAAAATGCCTTTTAAACCATATCCTGCCATTTTTGGAATCCTATTGAGTGCTTGTAGGATCCACAAAAGATTGGATCTGGCCGAATTTGCTGCTACAAACTTGCTTAATCTTTATCCTGCAAATGCAGCTGGGTACGTTCAACTTGCTAATATTTATGCAGCAATGAACAAATGGGACCATGTTGCTAAAATTAGACGATCGATGAAAGAAAATAAGGTGGTAAAGACACCCGGATATAGTTGGATCGAGGTGGGGAATGTTGTCCATCAGTTTCGATCAGGTGATAGAGTGCATCCAGAGTTGGTTTCTATTCATGAAAAACTGAAGGAGTTAGAGGAAAAAATGAAGTTGGCAGGCTATGTACCAGATCTTCAATTGGCACTACAGGATGTAGAGGAAGAATAGACAGGGTGACTTCTGCTGTTTCACAGTGAAAAGCTGGCAGTTGCTTTTGGGCTTATCAAAGTGCCATTAGGGACTCCCATTCGAATGTTCAAAAATTTGCGAGTATGTGGGGATTGCATTGTGCAAATCAAATACATATCAGCAATTGAAAGTAGAGAAATTATTGTGAGAGATTCTACAAGATTTCATCATTTTGAGGATGGGGTTGGCTCTTGTCATGACTACTGGTAAGCTTGTGACAAAGTGTTCCTTTTAAAAGTTCTTGTTTGGCAGTGCCTGGAAGGTAAACTGAATTTGTGTCAAAAATTCTTAAAACTTGGAAATATGATATTTATATTTTATCTCAGCTGATCACCACAGGCAAACTTGTACCTTCAGGATGCAAGGATTAGGAAAATGTTTGCGGCCTTCCGTTAACGTTTTCTTCATACAGCCTAAATTTTTCCACCAAGACTTGCTTAGTAATGCTACTGCCTACTGCTATGGTGAGCCTAATGATGTTCATCCAGTGATCAAGAGAAAGAATTTCTTGCCAAGTTTGAAAAAAAATTAATCGAGCCTGGATTATGTGTTGGCATTCTTGTATTGAGGAAAGCATGTGAATCGTGAGCTAAGATCAAGCAAATTAGGTTCATCAAGAATCAGCTTCGACATGTAAAATTGAATCATGGGAAAGAAATAACCGTGGAACTGAATTTTAAATATGCTTGGGATGATGATGTTTGGAAGAACAGAGAAAGGGAGAGAATGTCGTTCCAATGACTTGAATGGGGATGACTGACTTAAGGTTCAGTCATGTCCTCGGTACAAATATGGGAATTGACCTCGCACCGGTTAATTTCAAATATGTTCCGCTAGAATACAGTTTTACTATATTTGTTGCTCGGACTAGTGGGTCGTGAACAAAATGATGATTATCTTACTGGCTTTCAATGCGTAGTCACAGTTCTCGTGCACTGCTACTTCAATCTTACATGCTAAGACTTCATAGATTAATAATAATAATACCAAAACAAAAGAGGGCACTTAGGCAACCCGGTCAATTTGATTAGTGGCCAACAAAGAGGTTATCATAAAGAGCATCATTCAAAAAGTTTGGATGGTAATGCGTTCTGATGAATTCAGCAGTAATTGTGATCAGTAGAGTGGATGGATTTGGACTTGCGAGAGCCAAAATGGAAAGTTTTACTAATATACTTAATTAAATTAGAAAAGAATAAATGAAGAACGGAACAATTGCATTCATTAACAACATTGTATGCAGAAAAATGAAAAGAACAGGGGGAACAGCATGATAGATAATGTTATTCACCAATATTTCTAATTTGTACAAATGTTCTTTTTGAAATCAAATACATTGAAAAGAATGGAAATTTTTAACAGTATTGAACAACTGACAATAAAAGCAAATCATGAGTGACAATAACTTTCATATCAAAGCATTAAGAGAGGACTAGTTTTACATTCCACAAAAAAAGAGAAAAAAAAAAAGCATAGAAAAACATTTTAAGTCCACTAACACTAATTCCCTTTTAAGTGGAGCAGCAACCAGATTTCTGGTTGACAGGCTGTCCTTTGATCTGCACTGTTGGAGGCCTAGCATTGTTCATTGCAGGTTGGCTTGCCATCCTGCAGATAAGAGCAAAGTTTAAAAGGAGACCTTTTAATCTAGGTTTTAAAAATTTGAGTATAAATGCATACGTTAGCCTAATTCTTTTAGCAAAATCAACCAAAATATAATATTTTTTATATTTCTTTCAGAGGAATCTGAGCAATAAATCATTCAAAACACTACCTATTCTTAATTGCACCAGCCATGGCCATGAAAGCTTGTTCGACATTGGTGGCATTTTTAGCACTAGTTTCCATGAAAGGAATCCCAATTTCATCCGCAAATGCCTGAACAGAGAAAACACAAGTTTAACACAAGTTTCCATTATAAAGCGGAAGAAACATATTTTCGACAAACATGCTAATAACGCAGACTGGACCACTGGTATGTACCTTGGCTGTCTCATAGGACACAACTTTGTTTGCTGTGAGATCACACTTGTTCCCAACTAAAAGCTTGTTGACATTTTCACTTGCATATCGGTCAATTTCATTCAACCATTGCTTAACGTTGTTGAAGCTCTCTTGGTCTGTCACATCGTAAACAACCTGGAAAAACGACCAGCATGAGGCAGACATTTACATAAAGCAAGCTGAGTGATGGAGAAAAACTTACAGAAAATATAGAACTTACAATGATGCCATGAGCTCCACGATAGTAGCTGCTAGTGATTGTCCTGAAACGCTCTTGGCCAGCAGTGTCCCACTGTGTATCGAGGAAAAAGAAAAACCAATTCAGTTAGAAAGTAAGAAAAGCCAAAACTATATTTTCCAATATATAAGTTTCTTCGCATCTCAAAACAAAGGAAAAGTATAACAATGTACAAGACATCAGATTCTTCCAGAGAATGAACAAATGCAACTTATTACAACTGAAAGGACTAAGCCATTCTCTTAGAAAAACGGAATTCAAAACTTTAAAAAAAGTTATGAAACATAAAGGGGACAGCGAAGGCAATTCCATTATTGCTGCAGACCACCAGCAGACTATTAAGTCATAAATCAGGACAAATTATATCTCTCAGTTTTATAACTATCTCACTTTGACACAGAACTTTGCAACTTTCAAGATTTCAACTTCATTGTAATGGCAGCTGAGCCAGAAGCGGTACAATATATTAAAATCCTAATAAATTAAGCATATATGGAAAGGCAACTTACAATTTGGAGCTTAATAGTTTTCCCATCTTGTTCCACAGTTCGGATTTTCTGCATAACAGAATACAATAGCAAATTAGTTCTCATAATAATAATGTTAAACAGATCAGGGCCACATTACATATTTTCTGCAGAACACATGAAGACCGAGAATTGGAAATTAATTACTTACAAAGTCAACTCCAATGGTGCTGATGTAGCTCTCCAAATATGAATCATCCTGTTCAGAAAAACATGGAATAACAAATTACCAAACGATGAAGGGTACAGCTGAAAATCACACAGGCTGAAAATCACACGGTCATGGTAATTGTTTTCAACTAATACCAGATAGCAGTGTCAACCACTAATTCGTTTTGTATTTCTTGCTTTTGTGATACACCCTACACACTCAATCATCCACATCAAGTTGTTATTGCTTTAAAAGTTGATATTCAAACTTTAAATATCTCAAACTTTACACCTAATTCTAAACATCAGAATCCTCTACTGGCAATTCTTTTCCATTTATGGGAAAATTTGGACAATATTAATTTCCTTTGTTTTCTTTTTAGAGGAATCCAAAGACATTGCGTATTTGTAAAAAAACCACATGCCCAGCGATCTTTAAAACACATTTCTATAAGAGAAAGAAAGAACAATCACAGCAGCAGACATCTAATAATTACATTTCAGCATATTGATAAAGTATAGAAACTTCAGCTTAAATAATAGGAGTGAAAACAGAAGGATATGAGAACTTACAGCAAACCTCAGAAGTAGACATGATTTGCCAACACCAGAATCTCCAATGAGCAAAAGCTTGAACAAATAATCACTGCAAATTTAAATAGAAAGTAAATCACTCGCATAAACTTCAGCATGAAGGGTATTAAACTGAAACAAAACGTCCCACATGATTCATGATTCAACTTGAAAAACAAAATTACTGCCCGTGTAAGTCAATAAATTGAAGCTTCCAAATTTATATTCAAATCTTGAGCTGAATTAACAAATCTTACGTAAAAAACTACAAATAATTGTTATACAAGTTATTTAAAAATCCTATTATTGCTTTCGCTCAATAAATCAACAAAATAAAACATCAAAGCTAGACAGTCAACGGATCTGAGGCTAAATCAACAAGATCTGAATCAACGATCGAATCAATACCACACAATTTTGTCAATCATTCAAGAAAACAAAACCCACTGTGTTCGAAACAACGGAGACAATCATAATTTAACAAGCGATATCAGCAAAATTGATTACAGATCCAATCAAAGCAAACGAAATTTAATTCCAACTAAAATTCATACGCAACGAAATCTTACTATTCGTTATTCATGGTCGTGTCGTGCGTTGGATCGATTAAATCACGATAAACTGAAAGAGAAGATGCAGATAATTAGAATTGCCGTCGAGAAATAGACCGTGGTTGAGAACGTTCGCCGGAAAGAGAGGAAATGAATTTAAAACGAGAAGAGAAGCTCAGAAAATTGAGAGACGGGGTGCGTGTTTAAAAAGGATGCGGAGATGTTGGGTTTAATTTAATTTATATTGTTTTTTATAATATAAATAATAATTCCGATGAAGGAAAGGAATTGTTTTGTGTTGTGCTCTGTTGTGTTGTTGTGGGATGACGTGGCAACAGAATACAGATGATGCCACGCGTTGTAGAGTTGTAGTAGTTGAATGACGAATTTGGGCATTTTCTTCCATGTAACCCAATCAATTTCTTCTTTCCCACCATTTCTACATGTTATTTTATTGATTAAATCACCTCCCAAAATGAGTATGATATACGTGCATTTATTATTAAAATATATCAAATCTTTTGCAATAAAAAAATATGGGAATTAGCACATACCTCCTTAAAGTTTTAAAAATTCACACAAATGAAAGATTTGAAAGATATATATACATACTTCCTTTATACAGTTAAATTTTGAATTATTTATCTGAATATTTTATAATATTTAAAATTATTTGTCGAAATATTTTACCATATTTAAATTATTTTAAATTATGTATATATATTTAAAATATAAATAAAATAATAAAAAATTGAATAAATTTATAATATATTAATAAATATTCATATTATCGTGTACTATAAAATAATAATGAATAAATTTATCATATATTAATAAAAGTTCTTATTATCAATGTATTATAAAATAATAATATTATTTTTTAACTTAATATATTTTACATAAATATATTATATTTTATTAAAAATTTTAAATTTATTATTTATTTTTTAAATAATTATTATTATATAGTTATATAATTTTCATTTTAATAAATTGAGATTTTTAAAAAATATTTTTAAAACTATTAGGATTAATAAGATCATTAGATTAAATCTTCGATATTGAAAAGAATTTTGAACTTTTTCAAATCTTTTCTCAAATTTCATAAGAGATTGATATCTGTTAACTCTTTACAAAATAATAGATTATAAATTATGAGAAGAGAGATTCTGTTAATTAATTATAATTAACAATAAAACATAAAAGTAGGTTAAAGAGTTTAATTTAATGGCATCCTGAGTTGAGTGTTGAAAATGGTAGAAGATGGATAATCCTAATCCCCAATTTGATCAATCAATTTCATAATTTTGATAGACAATTCAAAGCTAAATCCATATTTTACATTATTTTATAAAATTTTAATGGTTGATTAATTGTCGGCTGAAGGGTATTTTAGTCAAGTACTAAGCCACAGTGTTGAGAAAGAAAGCCAGTTGTTTCGCATACGTGTAAACTGTATGAGCTTCAGTGCTTGGGAAAGCGCGTTTGGCACGAACTGATCACACGGAACCAAACAGGTTGCTTCAGTTTTTGTTCGTGTTAGCAGAATTTTCAAACAGTCTCTTTAGAGGCGCGTGCATTATAGACTCCAACCAAGCGGTCAAAAATGATGGCTTTGGCTTTGTAACATAATTATATAAAAGTGTTCTGGATTCTAGAATCATAAATAAATAAATAAATAAAAATCATAAATGTACGGCTTCCAACAGTTCAAAACTTGGTTTTTGCCGCTCGTGTGGTTCAACTTCAAATGGAAACGGACAACCAATTGCAAGGCAGATTAATATCTTCAAAATAATAATAATAATAAAATGTTAAAATGAATAGCCTGCTTATCATTCGACGAAAGAGTTTCAGATAACTTTTTTCTGAAGGAAATTGTCTTTAGAATGTACCTATATATCTAATAATATTTATCAAAATTTAATTTCTAATAGCAAAAATACAATTGTCATTTTTTAATTAACCACGTTGATTGAAAATTATACAATTTTGGATTTTCTTTTTATTATTACTGGGGCGGGGGTGGTTGTGGTGTGATTGATTAGAAAAACGAGACTGGGGGGGTCAATTTCCGTCACCCACGACGTGCAAATATCTGTCTGGTTTGAATCGAAAGAATCAAAAGGCTCTCTCTGAATCGAGAAAACAAGATGCATAGATCGGCAAGCGGTTCGCTAGTGAATGAGCAGAAGACGTTCATCGACTCATCAGCTACCCACAATAACATTGACACCGACCATCAACTACCAACATACGATCCCCTCTCTGACGTCGCCAAGAAAGAACTCTCTCGTCTCAGATTTGCTGAAAACGCAGTCCACGCAATCCCTCTCGTTCTTGCTTTCTGCGCCATCGTGCTTTGGTTCTTCTCCAATGCCGGTATTAAATTACACTCTCTAATTCTTAGCGACTTTTTCCTCCTCCTATTATCTGTTCATTTTCTGATCGATAGATCTGTTCATAGGACATTTCTTGAATTCCTTATGCTTTTTGTTTGTCTGGGATTATTGGATTTGAGAGTATTATGTAGCTTTCGGTATTTTGTCAATGTTATTTTACATTTACTATGCAGTTTAAAGAGTATAACTCCTTATTGATTATATGCTTTCATTTTTCATCTGAATCTGGTTGATTGCTCGCTCGCTCGCTCTTTTCTGGGTTTATTATATTAGAGGGAAGAGAATGAAATTTTGTGTACAGCTAGTACTAGTTTAGGGCATATCTATTATACTTTTGCTTCTTCCTTGTTTTAGCTCATTCATTGCTTGGGCGTGTTTCATTGAAAATTGCTTTCCTGGTGTAGCGTATTTGAGGTTGGAATGTGAAATTTTCTTTGGTGCTATTATGTAAGCTATTTTATCTTTACCATCTCCTGAGTTCAAAGCACAGTTTCTAAGACACTCATTTGCTTTTTTGTTCAAATGTTGATTGTTTGGAAAATGTTTTTCATTGAACATTCATTGTGTCCCGTTACCCGCTTGCTTTTTTCTTTGAACAGAGGAATTTAGTCTAGTTTTTGCTGATTTTGTTCTTGATCTTATATGATGTACATTAAAATTATAAATTAATAAAGGTGGTTGAATTGTTATCAGAATCAAGGATTGAAGATTAGTACCAACAAAGATGTTGTTGGTTCATAATGGTTTTTACAACTTGAAGCTGGAAGATTTTGATTGAATAAAAGAGTGGTGCATGAAAAACCCCACAAGATTATACAAAAATACCGAAAGAGGGGTTATTCTTTCTTGTCAAAGAGGTTACCACATATGGGAAATTAGTGCTAATTATTTATACTTTTAAATTGTATACAAATTTTTGCATTTTTTTAATGATCCATGTAGCTATCAATCTGATTCATTGACAACAGTTTCTTAGCAATAAGATACAGAAGAAAGTATCTTTGCTCATTGGTATATATTTGTAGCCTTTTTATGAATAGAAGTTATTTTACTTCACAAGTTCAATGAACCTAAATAGTTTGCTAGGAAACTTTAGCCAAGAGGGACATCTTTTTTATACTGGGCACATCTTATGCGCCATCTTTTATTGCATGTTAACTGAGTTGAACTCTGAACTTGTCTAAAACAGAGGTTCATCCTTTGGTTTTCAGGAGTTATTGATTGGAAACCTTATTAGAACAAAGTAGACCTGCAGTAATCAAAAGTGGTCCCTTCACTAATTTCTATATGATTTTCTGATATAGCCACATTTGTTTTTGGGAGTTGGTTTCCTACTTGTTAAATGCACAGCTGTAGCTGTGTGGACGCATATTAATGACTCATTGCCCGGTTGTCTCATCATAATCGAAAAGAAAATCAAATCAGCTAACGTTTCTTATTTTTCCTTGCTCTTAAATGTGTCAGGACAGCTACTCTGTATAAATGGGCTGATAATTTAAGTGGCTCTTCAGCATTTATCAACTCCATATGCTGTAAAGTTTTGTTGGCTCTCATATTTGGACGTCATTGTCCTTTCTGCTGATCATTAACATAACGCATGGTTTCCCATGGGTTTTGGTATGAATAGGATATAACATATATTTAGTATTGAGGTGCTGCTACTGTAGGATGGAAGGTCAAGAGATTAAATTTTAATGGAAAAATGATTGGTCCAAATACTTCTTAGCTTTACTTTCAAAGTTAAAAGTAAAAAATCAGCAAGAAAAAAATAGTAAAGCTTACTTGATCTGTAGTACTGATGGTGCACAAGTCTTTATACAATTATATACAAACAAAAATGATGAATGTGTAAAAGTATCTTTACAAAGGGAACCAAAAGAAAAAAATAGCTTTAGTGGAGGGTTCTGCTAACACTAGATGAAACATGTATTTCTAAGGTCTTTCTGCAAAGGCACCTCTCTACCCAAAATATTAAATTTTTGTGCCTTCTAATAGAGGCTCACAATCAAAGTTTGTGTGTTCCAACACTGGTCCAAGCCTAACTAGCTTGGGTATGACAAGGCTGTTCCTAACAGAACACACAACTGGGTTTTCCCATTGCAAAAGAGACCCCACAACATTTGCACGTATTGTCAATGGAAAGATACGAGGCCATCTTTCACTTCCATATGATCTAAGAGCTTCTTCCACAGATGCAGTTTCAGACTTGGTGGCATCTGCAAGCTTTCTTGCAAGAACTACTGCATCCTCCAATGCACAACAAGCTCCTTGCCCGAGATTTGGGGTCATTGGGTGCCAGGCATCTCCAACCAGTACAACTCTTCCTCTTGAAGCCGGAGGGCTTATTGCTGGCCAAAGCCAGCGGTCTACCAAGGGAGTTCTGATGATAGTGTCATCCGGGGTAAGATCTATAATGTTCAATAGTTCTGCGGGCCAGTTTCTTACTAGCTCTTTAGCTTGTTTCTTCAAAGCAGCTGGATCAGTAATTTTAGGACCTGCAATAAGACATCTCCTAGATTGTTAACACAACTTAATGGAATTTGAAACATGAAAGCTTGTGTTTTCTAGCAATATATTGTCCTACTGAGATTTTACAACTTAATTCAACATCTAATGCTTAATTTATGATGGTGTACCTAATAATCCCGAATATCCATCTAACTAATTCACGATGATGCACCTAATACTCCTCATCCATCTAGCTAATTCATGTCCACCATGTTTCTGAGTTTTGCCATAATGGAACAAATTAAACCTGGAAACTTGCATAAGGTCAGTTTCAGAAGGGAAGCATGTTGCATTATAACAAGACATTTCAAAAGGAAGAAAGAACTCGCAGGGCATTTCAGTCCTCTGACAATATTTTTGGAGGCTTGTAACACAAATTTTCGGCAAAAACAGGGTGTTCTAGTGCTTTATATTTTTTAAAAGCTTTGTGCTAGAACGAACCTGACAATATACATGATATGTGATTTATATTCAACTCAGGTTTTTATATTCCTAGAGTTAACATCATCTCAAAGATGAGGGATGATCAAAATAACATTTTGCATCAAGAATGAAACCAAATAAGTTCATTCATCGATAGTGAGTGCAAGAGAGACCTGGTGATGGGTTGTTGAAGCAGATGAACCAGTAAACTTTTGTAGGAGAAACAGGAACATAACCTGCACGCAATCCTCTTCCATAAACGTAATTAACTTTTGGTTCAAATGGCTGCCCACTGGGATAATATCCAAGCCCTCGGTAAGCATAATGCCCTACATAGTTTGGCTCAGAGAATCCCATCCACCTAGCTACTGGTGACCGGACTCCGTCGCAACCAATAACAATCTGCAGAAAGGTCAATTTTAGTCATCCAAACTCAAGATAACAAAGTTATTTAAGACAACAAATTCAACCACAATTTTTCTGTCTGACAATTGGAAAGTGCAAAATTCTACATCTAAACAACATAAATTTGACCATCAAGTTAATTACTCATCATAAGATGAGTCCATGGAAATCAAGCGCTTATATATATCACTTCCATCTTTGAACAGGACTTGAACTCTTAAATTAACATGTCAAGACTTGCCTCTGCATATACTTAATTAACAATGAAATTGACATATTATTAACTGACCTTTGCATATAACCGACTTCCATCCACCAGTTCCAAAAGAGTTTCCCCATTTGCACTTGTTTCTATCTTTGCCAGCTTTGAAGAAAATTGGACCGACTCTGGTGGCAGCTGATTGGCAAGAGTCTCCAAAAGAATTCTCCTTTCCACAGCACGGACCTCTTGGCTGCACCATCGTGTAAAATTAACTATTTGGAAAACCAAAGCTTTCAGCACAGACTGAGTTGAGAAAAATAGGAGGAAAATCTGTGTTTTCTGGAACATTCAAAGATAACAACTCAGAAGATGACTCGATTCAGTACCTTTCATCCTCATCTTTGAACCTGAAGGAGCGTAGCTCCCTTCCATCTTCTGACTTTACTGCCATCCTGCACAGCTGATTGTATTAACATGTTCAGGAAAGAGTTACAAAGGATTGCATATATTCAAATAAGGCCACTACAAACCCACTAAACTGTACACACTTAAAAGTTTTCTGAAACGAATTATTATGAGTTTACGCTTCTTCCTTCACTGTATATAACCTCTTTAAATTGCTCGATGTTTCTCTATCAGATAACACATTTCTGAAGTAGGAAAAACTGAATAATATTTATCTATCCAGTTTCTCATCACGCATGATCAATGATATTGCAAGAAAAAGTTAGGCATTGAAAGTCCTCAGGTTCATAATGTCTATGACTTAACACACTTCAACAAGTAAATTGAGCAAGGAACACAAGACATACCCTTGAATTTCAAGGAACTGGCTCCTGAGATCACTTCCAACTCCAATTGCGTCCAATACTCGCCAACCATTCTTGAAAAGAGTGAGTGACGTTCCTCCTGTTCGAAGTGAGTCGTCTTGCTCTAGCACCAACGACCCAATCCCAAGCCTAATGGTCCCAAATTTATGAATTAGTTAGAAACAACTCCTGATTTTGGAGTTACTGAGGTCTCATTGGAAATAATTATTTCCGAGAAAATCCACCGACAGAAAAGATTAAATTATTGTAATTCTATACTTCATAACACCTATTTCTGATCAAAGAAAGCATTTTCAAACATAGAAGAAAAGGCTAAGTGATCTCCTGATTTAACCAGACTCGAGAAACGCCTCGCAGACAGGAACAAATAAATTCCACAAAATTAGCATAAATTGTGCAGGCATTTTGAGAGGTTTTGCTTAATCCGACCTGTGTAGAGACACTGCAGTAGCGAGGCCTGCAATCCCAGCACCCACAATGACAATATCCTCTTTCCTGCCTTGAGGTTCAGCTTTAGTGGTTGATGCACAAATGGGCTTGCTTCTGGTTCTGGCGTGAAAACAAAACGAACTATAGCTTTGTGGACAACGACATGCTCCACCCTGAAGATGATTTAAAGAAGGTGGTAAGAAAGAAGAGTTCAAGCAGAGAGGAGAGAAATAAGCCATAGCCAGTGGTGCTCAGTGATTGGTATGAAAGTTTGCGACCGAGTGTGTTAGTATACGAAGGCAAGAGGTTGGCCATGGAAACAAGTGGTGGAAATTGAAGGGTTGATATTCAACTAATATTCTCAATTTTTACCCGGGAAAAGGGCAACCATCTTTTAAGTTGTGGGCCTGAAATCTGAAAAGGCCTTCACAAAAAATCGGGCTTCTTAGTAAGTTAGCCCGTTGTAAACATCTGGAATCTCTTGCCCGCACAATGGTCTTCTGCGATACAAATAAATTTAGGAATGGCGGCATTCATATGACCTGAATTGCTTCTCAAAAGATGCTTGAGCCTGAGCTGACCTGAATTCATCTTTTCGCTAGATTGTCTTTCATAATATTGTTTTTTTCTCTTTTCTGGAAGGTTATTATCTGTCACTGAAATTCTTTCTTGGCAATGGGAATCATCATTTAACACACTGCAGCTAAAAGTGGAAGGATTCTTTATCCATCTTATGGATGATATAGAAAAATTTATTAATGTATCTTCCAATTCATGCATATATAAGTGTTATGGGAGAAAATATAACTGGACATGTGGCGAAAAATAAGCCCACGGAAGTACAAATCAGCTTGCTGCAAGGTAATCCACTTCGCGCCCACCTCAAGGCAGGACGTGGTACAAGCCCTGCTTACTGTGGATAAGTAAGACCTACTGTGAACGAGGCTCCCCGCTGAGTATCACCAACGCATTCGCCATTTGAGCGGTTAGGTAAGACCCACTGTGAGCTGGGCTCCCCACTGAGTATCGCCAACACATTCGCCATTTGAGTGGTTAGGTAAGACCCACTGTGAGCTGGGCTCCCCGCTGAGTATCACCAACATATTCGTCATTTGAGCAGCTAGGTAAGACTCAATGTAAGCTGGGCTCTCCGCTAAGTATCGCCAACAAATTCTCCATTTGTTGATATTACCCAACGTGATCATATACCGTGGCACGAATGAGATTACCCACATGGCCATATACCGTAGCGCGTGTGAAAACGCCCATATGACCATATGCCGTGACACATGTGGAAACGCCCATGTGACCATATGCCGTAGCACATGTGGAAAGACGTGGCTATATACCGTAGCACTCCAAAATAGACGAGGAAAATAACTCCATTTCTCCATGCCTCAGAACGACCAAACCTGCCTCCAATAAATAAGAGCTTTACTCTTCTGAGTAAGAGAGATAGGATACCCAACTGCCTAGGCAAGTGGGACGCCCAGCTGCCCAAGCACCTAGGTGCATGAAAGCTCACCTCATTGCGCCCTCAAAGGAATCCTTAAAGTGGCCCAATACACAAGAAAACATCTTGCAGGGACCACTTCAAAGGCAGGAGATAGCACCTGGTTTTGGCAGCAGCCAGGCTGGTACCGTGCAGATCCTGCCTGATATTGTGCAGGCAGTGCACAGAGTCCGGGTAGGGACCATTCAAAGCCCAAGTGGAGGACCATGTGCCAGCTAGGCAAGTGAGGTTACGCCACTTGTCCACCAAGGTATAGAGCAATCTCCTCGGCTAATAAAAGCCCGACATGTGTTCAATGAGCTTGGATAAGGGAAAGCTCACCAACCATAACTTGCCATATGGCATTTGAGTTGGGCCACCAAGAACCAATGGGAAGAAGACATGTGGAAAGGTAAAAACCCTAAAATTAGGGCAAAATGAATCATCCAATTAGGTATAAACATTCCTTTATTTTATATAAAAAGACATTTTTCTCATTTTCAAGAAGAAAAGTCATTTAGCCACAAGATTCCTAGGAGGAGGGCTCTCTTCCCAAAACGGATTTCCTCTCTTCCTCTATCATTGGCACAACATCCATAGCCAAAAAATCAGAGGAACACACATAAAAACTCAATAAAAACCCCACTGTTTAGCCTTTTGAATCTCCATCCACATGATTCGTGACCTGAGCAAGATCATCTCTTTGTGCTTCTTCCTCATTACCTTGGCATACCTTTGGTTTACTAACTTTAAAGAGAGATACCTGTGCCCTCTTCATTTTTTCTCCGATTAGATGCTGACTTAGGCATCGGAGAGGGGGTCGCCGAAGAGGTGACTCCTATCTGACCCCTGCTCTGTTTCGCAGGAAGTCGCAGACCAGCTCAATGGAATTCTTGAGTTGAAAGTATTCGAGCGTGAAAGGAAGTGGGTTGAATAATTATTTGAGGGACGGGCAGTAAGTGTAGTGTCGCTTGAGGGTCTTGGGAAGTTTCGGAATCTTCGGAGTTGAGCTGAGAGTTGGGAGGTGGTTTGAGGTAGTGAGCAGGAAGATGATCTCAGGCAGTGAGTTGGGAGATGGGCAGACTTGGACATTGTGTGAGTAGTTGGACAGTGAAGCAGCAAGGCAATTCTTAGTGATTTGGAGTTGTGGACTTGGCTTGTATTTGTATATCTTACTCGAGCCACTCGACTGTCTCGGATGCATCTATTATATTCTTCTGTATAGGTGCAAGGTTTATAAAAATCGTACATCAACAATAAGTTTGCTATTAGTCTTAAAGCGCCCACCTATCTTCTTTAACAATAAGTTCAAGGGAGGATTTTGTTGAGTCTCCTACCAAATTTTAAAGTGTTTCCCACGTAAAGTTCTGATCATCATAGTCAACGTTAAATAAGAATACTTTACCTGCAGGTTGATGCAGCTGAGCCTGGGCGCGTGACAAGTTGAATCGACGTTTCAGAAATTTTAGTTCGCGGTAGCACAACAATATGATGGAATCCCACATGCACGATTTGCATTGATTGTCCTTCAGTTGTTTACTTTGTCCCACTGCATTGAACAAAAATTAATTCCATCATTGTCGGATCTCAGGTGGCGGCCCCAACTGTTTGTACAAAGTTAACAGGGTTGATCTACAATAGTGCTGCCTGTACGACCACTGACCTTTAAAAAATTTGACAACCAAATTAAAAAATTAAGAAAAAAAAACTACAAATACCACAATCCATTGCCCAGCTATTTGGGCAAAGATGTTGTTGGTACTACAAGTTCTACACGCAAAGTTGTTACAATAGGAAAGGGCAAAATCATTTTGCTAGCTTCCATAATAATTGTACACTGGTGGTAGTTTAACAAACCCCTTAACTACATCAATACTGCTCATTCAAATAGTAAAAGACTACTTGGACGGCTTCCTTGGCAAAACCATCATAGATTCTTACTGTTTCCACACTAAGTCAGCCATCCAGAATTAATATGGAGATACATTTGCTAGTCTTGGTCCGAGTGCAGAGTCTGGAGATTGGAATAGATGGCCCAACAACTAATGACCTTGATAAATTCATTACATGTTTGCTGTTGCAAATTCCATCACATATTAAGCAGAGAGAAACTGTTTAAAAATTAGACAATATGGGGTGGGGTAAATGCTCAAGCAGAATACATTAATTGCTTTTGAAGATGGGCCTATCAAATATCAATGTCTTGCATCGAAAAGATGGCTTTTGGACGCTTCATATGGATACCCAGATTTTGTTCTTTCTTTAGAAGGAAACCAAACGTGTTGAAACACAATAGAGAGATTAGCTCGTCTGATTACCAAGTTTCATGCAAGACACACACTCTCCTTTCCTTCTACATATCGTTCAAGTACATTAGGTCTACCAAAAGCACACCAGTCGTCTACAAACATTGTGATAGAACCAATAGCAAAAGTAAAATGAATATTTTTTTAATTCATAGAAATGTCTAGACCGTATTTTTATTAGACCCTAATAGTTGGGGGCATTTTTGTATTTTTATCGGTTTCATAATGGCGTTCTCCAGGAGTTTTAACGTCACGCACCCTTCATAATTAAATACCAACACAAATTGATGAACTTGCCCACAAGTTCCCCAAGATGGCAAGCGAAAATTCGTTCTCCAAAATACAGATTGAATCTATGCAAACTGTGACTCCATTTAAGGCCACTGATCCACGACAGACGCGTCGGGTTTGGGTCACGGACCCAGTTGGTTCTGGGATTTTCTGGACGTGCCTTAACTTTATTCTTTACTATAACAAGGTGGTGGATGAGGAATCTGGTTGGATAGTAGCAGGATGGATAAAGGAGTCTCTGGCAAGAGCTTTGGTTGATCAACCAATGCTCAGTGGAAGGTTAAGAAGGGGTGAAGATGGTGATGGAGAACTAGAGATTGTGTCTAATGATAGCGGGGCTAGGCTTATTGAGGCCAAGATTGCTATGACTTTGCCAGAGTTTCTTGGTTTGAAAGAAAGTGAAGATGTTGAAGCTGAGCTTGTGTTTTGGAAGGATATTGATGAACAGAATCCTCAGTTCGCTCCTCTATTTTACGTTCAGGTGCTTGAATGTGCTAATTCTAGTTATTTAATTAGTTATGCAATTTTCTCTAAGGTTCTCTAACAAGGGAAGTTTTGTTTGCTTTTTGACCGTCTTGTTTCTCTTTCTCAGGTGACCAATTTTGAGTGTGGTGGATATTCAATCGGGATTAGCTGCAGCGTTCTTCTGGCAGACCTCTTATTCATGGAAGATTTCCTCAAGAAATGGATTAATATTCACAACGATTTGCTTTCCAAAAATGATTCACCGAAAACTCCCATATTCTACCTTCCTAATCTCAAAAAGCCCAGTTGCTCCCCTACTTATCCCGTCAGCTCCAACCAAAGCAAAAACCGTGGGAAAACCACTATTTTCAAGGTTTCTGGTTGTGAAGATGTTAATCTAGAGAATGAATCGTGCAGAAAACTTATGTTGGCCTGTGTTGAGGAGGCAGAACGTAAACTTGGTAGTAAAATGGCAACAAAATTTCCCGTCTTTTTGAAAGAATCCCCCAATACTATGAAGATTGAAAGTTGCATGAAACATAGATATGAGCTTATTCAGTCAGAGTTGAAGCTTGGAAATCAAGAAAGTGGAGTAACTTGTCATGATTTAGGGTCCATCGAGGTTACTTTTGGCCAAGGGAACAAACCCGCTCGAGTTACAAACTGGATTGGGTCAGTTTCGGATGGACTTGTTACGGCAACTCCATCTTCCGTTCAGGGTACTTCTGAACTGAGTATCATTGTCTCAATTCCTTCTCAGCAAATAATGTAATAGGGCTTGGCTTGGCAGACCTTTGATTTAAACATGTAGCTCTCTCAGAATGCAACATAAATTGAAGTTGTAGAACTCCTGTTCTCTATTTGAACAATGCAGTGCATGATGGTTGTGGCATTCAATAAAATCCGTCTAATTTTTCTTCCGAAAATTGAGAAGATTAAGGCATTGATTTTTTGGGAAATCATAAAATGTTGCAATATTGAAATTAAACCGAGCTTAGTTATAAGACACTCATCATTTCATCAAATCCCAGTAGTATTGTATTGAATGAACATCAGGAAAGAAATCTAACAATTGTGACGCTGCAACTAATTTTATGAACGCATGACCAATCACAAAGGGTGGCTTTCGATTCTAGTATTTCTTTTTCATTCTTTGAAATTAGGTCACCATTATTATTATCATAGTTCTTCATCAAGAAGGGTCAAATTCAATAATGGTGTTGAATTATTGGGATAAGCTCAGACTAAAGACAAAGCGGTTGACAGTTT
Source organism: Melia azedarach (assembly GCA_028052125.1). NCBI lineage: Eukaryota > Viridiplantae > Streptophyta > Magnoliopsida > Sapindales > Meliaceae > Melia > Melia azedarach. The sequence goes on along the minus strand of CM051401.1, from coordinate 4,643,035 downwards.
AGCGTTAGATTGGCAACTTTAATCTTCGCAATGAATATTAAATAACGTTGATTTCAGCTTAGGTACACCTTCTCGGTTAGTTGGAATAGCAACCCATCCGTGGTTCAAATGGCCGGAAATTCCCCAAACCCAGCCCACTATCAATATATATGACCGACCCGGAACCCATCAACCAGGTTAAGGCTCTGATGGTTGGCTCTGAATTGACATTCTGTGGGGAATGGAACGTTACAACTCAGGCACACCTCCTCAGTTAGATAGAAACCATAGTCAACTATTTGCTTACCTGGCAACATTTTATTGGTTAAGTATCGAGATACACAACTATAGACGGGTTCATTTAGTAGGGAAGTATATCCCGCTTACCCTGCCTCTTGCCACCAATGTTTCAGACCAGAACACAGGCGAGGTGAATTTCAGTTTCTCATAACAATTAACAAATGATTTAAACACGCAGAGACTGAGAAAGGAACATTCTTTAACTACTGAGGGAGAAAAGAATTTTTACAGTTAGACAAAGAAATAGGGCTTGTTGAAGAATGGAGAGCAGTAGTAAAAGTAGCGTGATAGTGAGCAATCAGAGAAAAGCTTTTGAAGGAATCAGAATGGAGAATCCGTTTTCTTTTAAAGTGGCTCAAATTTTTACAGGGTTTGGCTTCGGTTGTGGGGTTGGTATCGGTGTTGGTCGGCCCGTCAATCTTGGTATAATCCTATATAAAACACTAACTCACTCTGTCTACATACCCATTGTTTATAGGAGTATTGCTATCTGAATCCTGTTTTTATTTTAATCATGAATTTGGGACGTTTGTTCGAGTCTAAGGATGACAAAACCCATCAAGAAATTCTCGCTAGAAGGCCATGTATGCATCATCTTCTGTCAGTTTGTTTTTAGTCACCCTATGGATTAACTGTTTGTCTGTTCATTTGTTATAAGTTTATAAATTTTGAATCTTTCTAGTTTCTAATTTGTGGTTTTATATTCATTATATGTGTTTCTCTAAATTACCTTAACCACTTAGACAATCGAACTCTTCTATATTCAAATGTTGCATTGAAGTTTATTTCATTTTTTCTGTATTTTGATATGCATTTTCTGTTTCTAAATTTCATGGTTTAAAGTGATACCAACAGAAGGGGGAAGAAGAGGACTATAACTCCATAATTGATGAATTATACAGTTTCATACTATAAAACTTTGAAATTGAAATAGTATTTTTGTCTCTGTTGATTTACTCCCGTTTGGAGCCCTGGTACCCTTTTTCGTCAGTTGAATGCTTTCAATATTATGCTGATTCTGAGCTTCCAGGTTACAAGTATTCAATTTGAATTCTTCTCATGTCACAACTGAAGGATTTATGGGGGAAAAGTTTAGGTTTATGATCTGTATTTGGTGGAACGAAATTGCATGGTTTAGGTGTCTCACAGTCGTTTTGTCTTTCTTGAAATAGTGATAAAATTGAGTCAGATGTTACTAGTTCCTTCTTCTGCATTTGTTGTCTACACTTCTGTTAGCCTGCTAATGTTTATTCATAATGTGTTCCAGGTGCAATACCAATGGTGAGTGAAGTTATGAGTGCAACAAGAGGTGCAACTGGTGCATTTGCTGGTGTTACCAGGCATGTAAATGGTGCTGTAAGTGCATTACAAGTTTCTTGCTTTTTTGTTTAATATTGTTTTTCTTGTGGTCATTAACTTCTTAAAGTCTACTTAACTCTCATTTCTCACACTTCAGTTGAGAAAACTTGGCGCTAAAAACATTGAAGCAGGTGTTGGATGCGGACTTGGTTTTGGATATGGTTTTGGAGTCGGTATGTCAATTATTACGCATTCCAAAAAAATAAATACTGCTATCTGAATTTATTATTAGTGGGGAAACTTGATGATTCTTGAGCCATTGGAAACTTATGCCATGAATGAGGTTGCTAGTGCTGAAGTTTCAAATTTAAAGATGACAATATGTCGCATGCCGCATAACAAGTTACAACATCCTGTTGGCATTAACAAAATGAACTGCTTCATCAAATATCAATAATGATCTGGGTAATATTTCGTAAAAAGATAGCTTTATAATATTCTGTTAAATTTTTTCTCCTTTTTTTTTTAATTGTGGTAGGATAAAATCAATTAACTAATAAGAAAATTAACAAAAGAATTCTTTTGAAAGAGAGGTGAAATGAAGGAGATGGGAGGGACCCAATTTGTAAACAGAGAAACTGGAACATAAAGATCAAGGACTTGTGGCTCTTTGCGTTTACCAAATAATTGACAAATTTAGTCTTTTATGAACAAGGATAGAATAATCTATATTTTTAGGTGATGGGATGTTGAAGAGTTGTGTTCAATGGTGGGATTTAGAATCAGAGCTGCATATGGTCTTCCACTTTTTGTATCTAAAGAGTAAAAGTGCAAAGTGTGATGAAAAAGAGGATTCTTTAAGGATGTCGTTTATATGTTCAACACTCTTGGTTGTAGATGATTTAGGCTTTGTTTGGGATTAAGTTACAGCTATTATGGAATGAAATCACTAGATATCAAGTATAAGTATAAAAATTTGGGTCCTCACCAAAAGTTTGTATTTACCAAACACTTTAATTATTGTGCTTTAAAGCACATCCTGAGCACTACAATCCCAAACAAAGCCTTAGGCTTCTGAAATTTATAATATCTATAAATGGAATTCATTGTTGCAACTGTTTGCCTAATCTCATACATCAAGTCCGATGAGAGAAGTAACAAGTTTATATCAGTCCATTTGAATACCTCTTGTGATCCAATACGCACTCACTCTTCCTCATCAATTCTTCATCAATGACACAAATAAAAAAATTCATTGTTTGATGGCTGAAGTGGGTGTTTGCATGGTAGGCCTTGCTGTGAAGCCTAGCGTGGTGAATCAGATTCAATCCTGTATTTTGGTATGTGTTGTTTAAGTGTTTGATGTTTATAATAACTGTTAAGGCTTTCTAATCTTTTATCTGAAATTTGAATTCCTAATCTACCAGCAAGCAATGACGAAATTGATGATGAAGTTTGGAATGCTTCCTAATCTATCCATTGGTCAAGGTGTTCCTCCAATGTCTATGCTAAGTGGCACAAAAATGGTAAACAAACCATCAAGCCAAACCCCAATGGGAAATATAATGCAGTTGGCAACTAAAACACCGCAACCTGCATCTCAAGTGCCTGACTATGGAAATATAAATACAGGTTCAACAAGTAAAAAGTATAAAAGCACTCAAGCTGACACATCCTTTGGCAGAACTGAAAAAGTCCTCGGTGATTTTCTACAGGATCCAGTTTTAAGGGAAGAGGGTGTGGACCTAAATGAAGTGGTATGTATAAAGGCAATTCATGTTTTACTCTTCTACCACTAACTTTGAAAGGCCTTCCCACACCATTCTTGGCATTTTACTTTTGTAATTCATTATCCAGGTGCCATTGCAATTTTTGCTACATTCCTCTGTCAAAACTTGATTCTATAGAATGTAATTGCAGATTATCAGGGATTAAAAGTTTTGAAAGACTAGTTTATTACATATATACTCTAGCTCTTCTAGAAGAAACCAGTAAACAAAGTAAAATAATTCTTTAATTCGAATGGCCCGTGGTTGGATGGGTTATCACTTTCAGTACCAATGATTCAGACGCCCTTACTTTGCAGTTGTAATGATGTGTTGTCAAAAAGCTAGCTCGTGATCTAGTAAATCTTAATTAGGCTGAACCTCTGTAACCATATCATATCCTCCTTTTGATTGCAAAAATTGTCACTGCATAGGGAGAATAAGATCACTTAAGTAAAGTTCCGGACAAGAATATATTGTCATCAGAGTGGCAAACGAGCCTATCTTTAGAGTATTAAAACTTTAGAATAGGATATTAACATTCCCTCGCAATTATTTTATATTTTGAAGTATAATTTTGCCCTAACCTTTAAAGTGAACACAATTATATAATTTAGGCTTATAATGTATTTGCAAAGACAAATGTTTCTTAGTCTTGGTTACTGTCTATGGTATTGTCTGATTGACTGCCCATCTCCCCCCATCTCCTATTGGATGTTAAAATTCTGTAAGTTCACTTCTTATAGGTTAATGTTTGTTTCTTCCCTATCAAGAGCCAAAAGCCTAGTTCATAACCAATCTCTGAGAGACATAATGTTGACCGCCTATTAGTGTGCTAACAATTACTTAATTGTGTCAATGAGTGCTCAAAAGATGCATGAGTTTTTATTTGTATTCTATTATCTGCCTTTGTACAACAGTAGCTACTGAAGGTCCTCGAAGAATCTCTCCTTGGCTTTATGAGCCAATGCCATAAACATTGCAAAACTGATGATAGACATGAGTTTTGGTCTATTTGATAGTGTGGTATCATGCTTGAATATGCAATGAAGTTCTGATCAGGTGGTTTTGCTCTGTAGGCTGGACGTCTGCGATCTGAAAACAACATGCTTCAAATGGTAATGTTCTAAGTTTAAGCCTTTTTTTAAGCTGATCTTCAATCAAGTTTGCTGGGGTGTTTTTATTGCCTTTGGAGAATTTCAATAATCCTTAATAAATGGAGAAACTCCAGAAATTTTTGGCAGAAAGATTGGAGTTTGTCAAAGATTTTTGAATTCCTCTGTACTATTAACCCAGTTTAGGAATTAATTGCAGTTGGAGCTGCTAAATTTGTTGTGTGAATTTGTTCTTGACATCTATTACTAGTTATTGGATTTTTTTACCTTCCTACCTTCCATAGACATACTTATTAGAGTGATTTATTTCTGTTTCATCTGCCATCTACTCAAGGTCAAGGATTAATAATAACTCTTATGCGAACAGGTGTTGAAACACCAGCGGATCATTGAGGAACTTATGGAGGAGAATGAGAAACTACGTCAAATCCTTGTAGAAGACCTGAAAATACCTCCTAGCAAGCTCCAAGTCAGACCCTCAAGCAGAAATAAATCAGCATGTGCAGATTGTTTTGAGTGCCGTAGAAAACAAAGAAAGAAGTAGAAGCGCATATGTACAATAAGTAGAGCGTACACCAGTCAAGTGCCTCACCACAGTGAACTTCATCGGTACCCTTTTTGACCACAGGGATTTTGGACCCTTTTTTGGCTTTGAAACTCAGACTATGTGAGATCATGGTCAAGGAGAGATGACCATAGTAAGGTAACCTTTTAAGCTGATTAAATATTAAATATACATACTGATTGAAGAGCTAGAAAAAGCGTTTCAGGGGGTAATCTAATTGTTTGTTTTGAAATTTTTCTTTCTCAATTTGAGTGTAAATTTCACATCCCTCGATTATGTCCTCTTGCTGTGAAGATTTGAGTTATTTAGTGCAATATAGTGATCACTGGAATGAACACATGAACTTCTGTTATCTAATCTTATTGAATATTGAACTTCCTCCTTTTTTGGAGCATTATGGGTCAAGAAATGGCCTCATTAAGTTCATTCATCTGTGTTGTTGGGCTTGGGTATCATCAAATGTTCGTTTGACTTTCTTATTTAACCCATGTAGTTGAATGACAGCTGACGCGAGCAAAAAAAGAATACTAAACAAAATTATAGAACAGAATTTGAAAAAAAGAAAATAAATAAATAAATCAAGTGTAATGATTGCTTGATTTTGCAACAGGACATCACTCGAACGAAAACCATTCGATGAAATGTGAATGAGACACTGATCAGTGATTGCTGATTAGTCAGTCCCCTACGGAACGAACGACGAGGCCCAGTTAACAAAGTGACGAGCCCACTCTGCTTTTGCTGGACCAATAATCGGACCATGGGAATTCAGAATAATAAAATTTTGGGTAATTTTTAACTTTAATCTAAGGATAATTTTCATAAATAATTTTAATTTTTTTATAATAATAAATATTATTTTTATTTTTTGTAAAATAATCAGTATATTCTTAAAAAAAATAAAAAGACATATTTATTTTTATTATTATTAATAGTGTGTATACAAAAATAAAAATGACTCTAATTAAAAGTAATAAATAAATCGATATTTATAAAAATATTAATTAATAATTTGATATTTGATATATAAAAAAATAAAAAATTAAATATATATACAACGGATAATATAGTAGTAATATCAATTTATTAATTATTTTTAATTAGATAATTAATTCATTAATTTATATCGGATTATTTTCATATATAATTTAATTCTTTATTTATTTTTAAGAGAAAATTTTAACTTAATTTTAATATATAAGTACTTTATTTTTCTCAATAAAATATAAATTATTAATTATATTTATAGAGTAAACTAATTTTTATCTTTGTATATTTATTATTAATAACAGTAAGAGTAAATGTATCTTTTTACTTATTTTAAGAAAATTATTGATTATTTTGTCAAAAAATAAAAGGACACTACCCATTATTATTTAAAAATTAAAAATATTTGTAAAGAATGTCAATGAATTAATGATTAAAGTTAAAAATTACGCTGTTATTTGACCTGCTTATTCCTGTTTTTCTTACGACAAAGGCTTTCTTAACATTTTTTATTGATTCAAATTCTTAAGCTTGTATAGAAGTTCTCTTGACTGAAACTTCCTTTCATATTGAAGTCTTTATGATAAAGCAGAAAACTATTTTACCAGGTAGAAGAATCACTGGACTAGGTGGATTTTCATAGTTAAATTAATAGACAATGTTAGTAGAGGTTTCTACAAAGATATCATTAAATGGATAAATCATGTCCTTGTGGAGGAAGGCAAAGATAAAAAGCATATTGATGATTCTTACTTCTTAGCTTTTTCGACGAGGGAATCCAATGCTTTTGTATAATATTATATATATCTGGCTTTCTTTACCAAAGGCCTTACAAGTATACAACATACTTTACATTTGTCCCTCTTACTCCAAAAATGAATCAATTCTCTACATTTTCAGCAATAATAGATGATACCCAGCACACATGCTCACTGCTGACTACTCAATTTATAGAAAATAAACAATAAATAAATCAGTTTCTTAGATGCTTTCATGGGTAACCTAGAAAACTAATATCTGTACTAGTAAGTAGTAATGCTAGGGTTTAGCTAGTTCTTGACTGTTAACATTCAGTATGAAAGACTTTTAAAATGATGAAGGAAGCATAAGCATTGTACAAGATGATTGGAACACATGAGATGGGAGAGATTATAAGAGGGGAAATAATGATATTTTGATTATTCTGTTGCTTGTTTTGTCTTGGAAATTTGAGAGGTTTTGCGTTGTTTAACAATCCAATGGGTTGTCTGGTTGTCTCTCACAACATTCATTCATCACATAAAACTTTATAACCTCAAAAAAGATAAAAAATAAAAAACACATATGTAATGAAAGTGGGGCTAACAAACCATGTGAAAATCACTTTCCTACTCACATTGATGCGTCTCTAACAGAGTCCCACCATCACCAACAACAAAAACAACCATCCTTTCTTTCTCCCTTAATGCTTTTCATTCCACCTCTAAAATGGCCCATTCTCCTTTTTAACTCTTTTCTCTTTTTTTTTCCCCCCTTCACTTAGAAAAGTGCAGAAGCACTCCTTCCCCATTTTACAAAAGCTATTCACTTCTGCCACATATTTTCTGCCTTAACAGCTAGCACTAACTTTTTCTTTCTCCCATTCCTTTCCCCACCACTCCCCCGCTTTCTATTCATCACTCCATCTCCCATCTACCACTCTAGCAAGTACCAACCCACCTAACCTTTTTATACATTAATGGGTTTTATTTAATCAATCAATTAAACATATTTATTTCTTTGTTCATGTAGATGTTGCATTAACTATAATTTTAAAAATGTAGACTTTGCAATTAATGGATCTGACATCAGCTAGCTATATTGTTTTTCTTCCTGCCTTCCTTTCTTCTTCCCCCATACCTTAATGTTTAGGTCAAATTGTGTAGCTTGCCTCAAACTTTTAGGAGGCTAGTAGTATTTAATCCTAACCCTAAAGAGTATCATAGAAGTCAAATTGTAAAGTTTATCAAATGATAATTTTTGGTGTTATTTAGTGTTAGGCCTTGGAAAAGATTTTTTTTTCCCCTAAAAATAATTAAGACAAACATTATTTTGTAAAGCAGAGATAGTCTTTCCAATGAAATACCTCATGGCAAAGAAGAAAAAAAAAAGAGACTTTTCCTCGTTGAAAGCACAGAAAAAGATGATAAAAGAGTCCCTTATTCAGTCCAAGTCAAAATGCTAAACAAGAACTGTAACATCCAATTGTAAAATCTCTCTAAATTAAACATCCTCATCGTCACATATCGCAAAGGAATCAACCAAAAGAAACAGAGACATGACAAAGAATACACAAATCAATATCTAAATTAATCTACATGGATGAAATTTAGATACTCTGAAACAATGATAAATTTATGATGATGATGACGACGACTCCTCTTTACGCTCTAAACAAAGAGTACAGTAGCTCCACCAAGCAATGCCAACAAGGTCATGCTACTCCCGTGCACAAAAGCTCCGGAACCAGGCGTGGACTGTGGAGGTGTATTTGCGGTTCCTGGGGCCCCAGGTCCTGGGGCAGGCGTATTTGCGGTTCCTGGGGCAGGTGGTGAAGGGGGTGGCCTTGTAGACGGTGTAGATGGTCCTGGGGCCATTGTTGGAGACATTGATGGGGAGGTTGAGGGAACTGAGGTGGCCGCTGGTGGTGGTGAGGAGGCTGGAGATGGCGCCATCGACATGGTCGGAGGACTTGATACGGTAGGTGAAGGTGAAGCGGCGGTTGGTGGGGCTGCAGAAGGTTTAGGTGACGACGCTGGTGATGGAGAAGGGCCTTGAGCAGTGGAGTAAGAAATGAGAGCGAAAGAGAAGATCAGCACGAGCATGGCACGTGAAAGAGCCATGCTTCTTCTCGTTGTTGTGTAAAATAAAGAATAAGAGTTTAGTCGGATCTGTTGCGTAGAGCTACCGGAGTTGAGAGAAAGAAGAAGAGAGAGAGAAGTATTCGAGTAATTATTTGAAAGGTGTAGGAAGGAGAAGAGTACTGAGGATTATATATAGAGAAAAGTTATAGGAGAATATCGTACATGCCATGCCTATGTGTGATTGAAAGGAGAGTGAATGGACGTTTTATGCTATCACCCGTAGTTGTTGACACGTATCACCACACCATTTAATGCTTTCATTTTTATGGGTACCACTTCTGGTTCTAGTTCTACTCACCCACGATGATTCCAATCCAGGCGTGACGTGATGCCTTGCGACTCAGATCAATCACCGGTTTTACAGGTTTTCTATATATTCAGAATTACATCCGTAATTAAAAACTACAACTTTGGTTCAACATCATCACAGTGAAATTAAGTTCATGCAAATGCAATATATGTGCTATATATATAATAGAGTTTCTTTATTAAGTCTTTAATTTGTTTAAAATTTAAAGAAGCACATAAGTTTGATGCCTCAACTAGATGAAGCACGAGTGTAAAGAGGTTACTCAAACAGAGAAATCGTGGTTGAGATCATGTGAGTGACTCGACGACTTGACTTCGGTTGAATTAAGGTAAGTCAAGGTCAAGGCGGCGTGCTGTGTTCACGTCCCGGGGCAAACCATGATATAAGCATGGAACCGCATCCCGCTGTGGTCTGGATCTGATGATGTGTATAATATATATATATACACGAACAATGTGCAAGACTGTGTGCGTACTGTCCACAGGTCCACGGTCCAGTATCATTTCTACCTGCGCCCAGTCCCACCAAGTTAACTCAATCACGAGTGTCACATTTGCAACGCTAAACCACAAACCCAACCCCAATTATTCTAGATTTACGCAGCCAATGATATCCTGCCTGCAGGCCTACGTTAATACATGTGTTCCTTTACTTAGAAAAGACGACCATTTCATGAAAATCGCCAGCGGCGCAGGATAGCTGAGGGCACGGCCCTTGGAAGGCTCTAGAAGAGAAAGAGTAAGAGAATAGTACACACTACGTGGGGACCTTTTGCACCCGATAGCATTGGATACTCCATTGGTGAATTTTATGAAACAAAAATGAAAGGTCAGTGTTGTCTTTTCAAGACAGCTATGCTATGCTATTCTATTCGCTTTTGTTGATTCTTCGGCCACCGATTACGTGACACTACAGGAGTTCAGGGATAAGGAAATAGAAAAGGCATTTTATATGTACACTACTCTCACTGTAACAATAATAATCACATACACCACTCTCTTTATCCTGACATTTCCACCTTTACTCCCTCGTCCCTTTCAATCTCTTAAGAAGACTTATTCACCCCCGCCCCACGTTTTAATTTCCACAATCATTTTTTCTTTTTATAGAATTAAAAAATTAAAGCATTACACTTTAAAAAAAAAATAAGAATTGTTCATACACAACACGTTATTAAATCACAATGATGGACCGTAACATTTCAAAGCACCTAGTACAGGAATTTCATTATCATATACATATGTAAAGGCCACCACCTTTGCTTAATTCAAAAGTTTATCATTAGGATTCCAAATTTTAGTGATCAACAGTATGTATTATGATTTATATAAATAAAATCTCTTAAATAAAACACCTACTATTAGAATAAAATTTAAAAGATGACATCATCGTTAAAATAATAATTAAAAAAATGATATAATTATTTAACACGAATTTAAATTTAAAAAAATTTACATAATTATTATTTATATGATATTCTTATTTAATTTATATAATTCGTTGGTTTTTTTAAAATTTAATCAATTAAACAAATAATCAATATCTAAAATTTAATTATATTTTAAATGAACAATCATATTTAAATATACGAGTTATATTTAAATTTAAAAAATAAATATAATTAACAAAAATTATATTCATATTAATTGTGTTATACCTAAAACTATTGTATATGATGAGTAATTTGGTAGGAGACCCTTATTTTTAAGGAGATAGTTAAGTTTTTAATAAGATTAATAAAACAACTGTAGAGAGAAGAGGGAGATGATGATTGTAAAATAAATCCTTAAGAGATCACATTACTTAAATGAGTACTCCAAAAGAAGGGAAAAGCTTTCTTAATTGTGAAGTTTAATTTCGCTTCCTGCCGAGGTCTTGTAGACACTCATTAGAAAGGGAGAGGCTCCATTAAATTGGAAATCTATGAACTCTCGCAGAGTATTTGCACTTAGATATGCGTAGATACTTAGAAAAAAGGAAAGCGATTTCCTTAAGTGTGAAATCCATCACTATCTTCCAAGGCCTAAAGCTCAAGTGGAGGGAGACAGAACGACCATACCCCTCTCCTAATAATACAAAGGCTTGGAGGAGGGAGACAGCAATTAAACGCTAAATACACGTGACAAAGTTATATGAAGACATGAGTATGTCATGTGGCGTTTACTTTGAAGGTAAGAGAAAAAAAAGAACATAAAGGAAAACTCTGTCTTTCTAATCTAAACTGAAAGCTTATCTCTTTAACTTTATTTTTCGTTAACTGACTTGATCGTCAGAGGGTTTACGCCAGAAAATAATCCAGCATCCCTTGACCACGTTTTGTTTTATAGAAAAAGGAGTTTGTCTAGCGCTGAGAGCTGAACACGTAGATAGGGTATCCACATCATCAAGTTGAGCAAAAAATTGCATCAACAAATTGAAATATAATTTTTTATCTAAATTATCACCCCTAATAATTGTTATTATTATTATGAAATCACAAGTAAAAAAAAATATCACAATTATTCTTTTTATAACTATGATCTCTATTATATTGATTAAATTTCCCATTTGAAATTACACAATAGGTGTAGTATGCTGGTTTCATATAAAACTCCTCCAAATTCAACATGTTACTTTCTTTTTTTTCCAGGATCATCCAAATTTGCTAAGAAAAAGTGTGTTTTTCAAGTGTTTGCCTAAAACTGTCCTCAATCAAAATTGCTGAGTTTGCTTTCACTTGGCCAACAGACGATCAGATTCTTCGGCAAATCAAGGGGCATGAGAATCCAAGAAGAAACAAATTCTACTTGTTGCTTTGCTGATCAGTTATTCATCTTACAAAAAGTTTACTAAGCTAGCTACATAATACAAAGCGCAGCCAAAGAGGTCAAAAATTTCACCAATATATTGCTTTTATTTTCTCTGTCGCTACTTCCAACTTTATCACCATCCCAGTTCCTTCAACTCTACAACTTCGTGAGCACACCTGATGATTACCTTTGGTCGTTGAGAAGTGGTTGAGAAGCAGGAGCTGCAAAATGACAGAAAAATATCAGGCATTGAACTAGTATGGGAAGTTCGGAGATCTGAATCTCGCTTGAGTTACAATATTCGGTTGAGACTTGGGCTGGGCATGTTTCGGAGTGTTACACTATACATATCTCATATTGTCCAATCAACCGGACATGGGCTTAGTGACAAGAAAATATACTAAACAAAATAGTGTAGGTTCCCTAACCCCATCCAAGTTTTTGTTTGACTATTATTTTCCTAATTTTTTTAGGAAAAAAGTTAAAGAAAAAAAAACATCCAAAAAGGATGTTAGTATCAGATGTGAATGCTCCATGTGCAGAGCGCCCATTAAGATCAGAATTACCCTTAAAATGATAAAGATAGCTTAGCAACAATCGCAAGCACAATGCTGTTTTGGTTTCAATTTATAGGACACTTCACTACATTTAAACATGTTGTGAAGGGAAAACAGGTTTGATTTGAATATTTGGTGTACTATATATGCACAGGGTCTTTGTGTATAAAGTAGGTTCATAAATTACCTTCAGAATTTCGCCCGGGACTGGATGAAGTTGCGGGCTTGCTAGTTTTTTCAGTGATTTCAGCTATGACTAGATGTGACAACAGCAGCCCCGCAAGAAGAGCACAAGCCATTAGCATAAAGAAAACATTATCCCACCCCCGTGATGAAAGGAATCCAGTAAGAAGGGGACCAAGAGCTGCACCAACAGATCCAGTGCCATCAATAATAGCAGTCACTGTTGCCAGAGCTCGAGAATCCCCTTTAACAGAACTATGCGTGCCAAGATCTGCAGAAACTGCAGTTGTGATGAGTGCATAAGGCCCATTTACAAATAGGCCAGCGACCATCATAAGTACAACATTTAGAGTCCGAGAGACACTCCCATATGAGCGATATAAGAGCATGGATGGAATTGCAGCATACATGAAACTGGCTGCTGTAATGGCTCGAGCTTTGAGTTTATCAGATATGTAGCCAGCAAGGATTCCACCAAAGATTCCCCCTACATCAAATAGAGTGGAGAGATTTCCAGCAGTCTTAACTGACAAATACTCTCCACCAATTTCTGCAGAAGCATAAAAATAAAGAAGATAGTAAGCATTATTCTTAGTGCATAAGAAACACATCCAACAATCAGCAATTTTCCGAAATAGAACACGTCTTTTTAGCATTGTAAAACATTACCATTAAGTCTGCAAAAATCTATGACACATATGATATTGTAGCTTGACAGTTCATACAAGCTAGCAAATTTACAACGTTAACAAAAAGTGTTCAATTTTTTAAAATAAAATTAAAAAAAAAAAGGTCATACACGACAACTTTGAAACTTATGCTCTAACTTCGATGCTTAATGGATGTTAATATCTTTTTCCTTTCCCCCAAAGAAAGAAGACAGTAAACATTACTGTCCAGTAACAATGCATAAGCATGAAACAGATGCAGGTGCATATCAGTATTCATCCACCAAAGATTAACTGGTACTCCAGTACAACCATAAACTAATTTGATTAATTGAGAAGCCAAACATAGAGTTGCATTCATTTACTTCAGTAGCAGGCTCACACTTTGGTCATTAATTTTAATAAAACGTTTCTGGAATGGTGTAAATAAAATATTGTTGGAACACCTATAATGTAATACATAGAAAGCATAATCATAGGCATTAAGTCACGGAGTCCTTAGATGCAATTTGTATAATAAGGGGAAAGTAAATAACTTTTAATTCTTAAAAATGTTTAACCTTAAAGCAGAAAGACATATTTGCTTTCAATGATGATGAAACGAAATTACTCTTCACCCTAGAATGCTCATTTCAGGTGAAGAAATGATCATCAGAACTACATCAATTCACCACTGATAATGAAGTGGCAAATAAAGAAACAAAGATGTAATATTATCAAATCAAATGTCAGTCACAGGATCAATCATACAATCTTTTTTAAAATCTCTATCAGCTGCATATCCTCATACCTAATCCTGTGTTCAACTATTATGCCTGGATATTCCTAATATGCAAATTTTTGCAACTGGATACAATATATTTTAATTTTATCTAGAGTTCCTAATTAATTCAAATCATTCCATTTTGATAGGATTGTAACATACGAAACTGCAAGATTTTGGGTATCTTTAGTAGGAGTCGTATTCTCGCCAAAATTAGAAAAAGCTTATTAAACAAAACAAAGCAAAGAATGGTAGAGAATACCTGTCTGACTTAAATAAAACGGTAACCAGTACAAAAATGTGTATGCCACCAACTTTGCGAAGAAGAGACAGAATGCAAATGGTATCACGCCAGGTATCAAACAAGCTTGAAGAAGTCCAACACTTCTCCTACTTCCTGATCCTTTTCGTGAATTATCATCTTTTACATCCACAACACTTCCTTTCTGGATTTGAGATTCTTCATCATTGGGCACTTTCTCTGCATTAGCGACGGGATCACTTGCATAAGGAAACCCAATATCTTCAGGATAAGCAGCCAAGAACAAGTAAACTAGTATCCCTCCCATGGCTATAAATGCACCTGGGAGTATAAAAGACCATCCCCAACCATAGTCCAACACACTAGCAGCAAGAAGAGAGCCACTGATATTCCCAACAGAAGTATGTGCATTCCAAACACCCATTATTAAACCCCTCTTCCTCTTCCCAAACCAATTCCCTATCACTGCCACAACAGAAGGCCAACCGGTGGCCTGAAACAAACCGGCAACCATTTGCATAATAAGATAGAAACCAAACACGTGAACATTAAAAAAATACCCCGTTCCAAAAAGTCCTACAAACAGTCCACTGCCTATCATTCCTGTCGTCAAAAATAACCTCAGATCCAAGGTATCACCTAAATGCCCAGCAACATACATTCCTAATGAGTAACAACCAAGAAATGCTATATCAATTTCACCCAATTTTGATGTTCCATGAGTTCCGTCAAATGGATCCCAACCTTTACTTTGCGATCCATATCGATCAACATTTTTGAATTCTTGCTTAACAAAGAGTTCACCAATAGGCCAAGGCATCCTCCCCGGTCCCTTATCAGGGTCTGGACACAAAACACTCTTGACAATACTACTAGGCTTTCTTGATGCATGGTAACAAGCGTACGCAATGAAAGTAATCAACAAAACTATATATCTATAAGTTGTTAGGCTCCAATCTTTGCCTCTTATGCTTCTTATAAACAAAATACCCGGTGGGGTTTTCCTCACGGTATCAGAATTCCCTGCCATCTTTATAATCAGACAAAAATTAACCACTAAACCACAAAAATATTCAACTTACAACAATCAAAAGTAATATTCACATATTTTTACACAACCCCAGATCATGATTATCGTCTAATATTAATAAAATCAACGTGTATGTTTGTATCTAATAAAAGCTAAGAATCCATATTCAAAATGAAACAAGAACTTTACCTAATTAAAGAAATTCAACAAAAGGTTGATACCAAACTTGACCAATTT
This sequence comes from Melia azedarach, assembly GCA_028052125.1. NCBI lineage: Eukaryota > Viridiplantae > Streptophyta > Magnoliopsida > Sapindales > Meliaceae > Melia > Melia azedarach. The sequence goes on along the minus strand of CM051401.1, from coordinate 4,627,343 downwards.
GCATAACCGGCAAAACCAGAGTATGTTTTTGTATAGAAGAGGGAGAGTTTAATTCGTTAACCCTGAGACAGAGAAAGTGAGGGAGAGCGAGGTTGGCGGGAGAGACGCATGAATGGAATGGAACAAGAGCATATGTCGAAAGCAAGGACACGTGGCGATCTCTGGTGGAATTTTATGTGGCAATCAGTTGCGTTTAAGCGCCACGAAAGCTAATGACGAATATTATATCGCAACTGCAGGTTATGTTGGATTGTCCACGTGGCGCAATCAAAGTGGGCTGTGTGATGCATTGAATCACGGACACTGATAGAGAACAGCTGCTTTCGTGGACAATCCACTTTCTCTGTATTTTGTTGATGAAAAAATTCAAAGTTTGTAGTCGGAAACTCCAAGAAAATTCTTTACTATTTGGCAAATGTTGTCGTTATAACTCAAATTTTACAATTAGATTTTACCCGAAATAAATTATTTTTTTAATTATTGTAACTAATAAATAAATGTTGACCCAATTTTCTCCAATTCCTCTATTTTAATTACTATTTATGATCGAATTGTGACAGCAGATGAATATGTTTAATAAATGCAAATCCAATAAACTTTGTTATTGCGTTAAACCATTATCGGTTATAAACTTCTGAAAAAAAATAATCATGATATCTAAGATTTAATAAATATTATTATGTATATAAATTATTTAAGAAGCAATAATTAATTGTGAAGTGAATTAGATATAAAATTTATATTTTAAAATTTGTATATATATATATAATATTATTCAATTTTAATAAAATAAGTGATCCATTAAATTAACAATTTTAAGCGTCCCTCGTATTAAAGTTGTTAATAAGCATAATGTGTGGTGTTTTCAAATATATGTTCTAACAATAACTAATAGTCATATGAATTAAAATCAAACCAAATCAAATTCGTTCGGTTAACGATTGGGTTTGATAGTTTATTTAAAATTAAAATAATAAAAATATATTTGGATTATTTTAAAATGTGTAAAATAGTTGTTTGCAAAAAAAAAATTGTAATCAATTTTTGAAACTTATTTTTATCATAATTGCATTCTTATTTTGAAGTCACACACGTGTGTTACAAACGGATAGAGCGTGCGAAACCTAAGCCGAACTTCTTCAACAGATAAGGCATTTGAAGATTTTCACTCGGTGTCTTAGTGTCAAAAGAGTCGACAATTGTCGCGCCATGGGCTCCCAAGTTCTTCCTCAGGTACTCTTTCACTTTATCCATTTGTACTTAAAGCCTTACAGTACTGTTTGTTTGCTGCAATTTCAATCAATTTATAAGGAATTATACGTGTTATGTTTTGTTTTGTTTATTTAAGGCTCTGCATATGATCCCAAGAGGTTCCAGTCAGTGTCTTCCTTCAAAGAAGCTAGGGTTTTCAACAGTTTTCTGTCGCAGTCCCTTCGTGGGTCACAGGGTTTTAGTGTCTAGAACTTCGGCGAAGCCAATTGGCTGGAATTTGGGCTTCTTGGTAAATGCACCTGTGAAAGAAAGTTTTGTGGTGAGAGCGGAATCAAATGAAGTGGAAGCTAGTGAAAGTGTTGAAGAGAGGCAAGAAGATACTGTTGAAGCAGAAGGGGATGCTGTAGACGCAGAAGCTGAGGTTGAGGTAGAAGAAGAAGAAGAAGAAGCAAAAGCACCCAGAACGCCCCGCGTTAAGCTTGGAGATATAATGGGGGTAATAATTTCATCCATTAAAATTGTTCTGTTTGTTTTATTAATGCTTTGTTTGGTTTCCGAGGAAATGCTGGAAAAAGGTTCCTTGAAAATGGGATTCTTGTAATTGGGAAATAAATTATACTGTTAGGATAGCTTTGCTGAGCTTATTTGAGGTTATTCATTCTTTTTTTGTGGGTTGCCAAGCAATGTGGAGCAAGGAGAAATGATAATTTGGAATATGATTTTTTTTTTTCTTTCGGTTGCTAAGCAATGCGGAGCAAGAATAAATGATAATTTGGAATACAATTTTGAGTTTCATGTGCATTTGTAAGATATGCTTCTGTTTGTTTGAGTAGATACTGAACAATAGGGCAATTGAGGCATCAGAGAAGGAAAGACCAATTCCAGAAATTAGGACAGGCGATGTTGTGGAGATTAAATTGGTAATTTCTGTTTCTGATTCTCTTTATTTGGTTCTTATTAGATTTTCAAATGAAATTCCCGAGACTTTTGGTTTATGTGGTTGGTTTACAGGAAGTTCCTGAAAATAGGCGTAGGTTGTCAATTTACAAAGGTATTGTTATGTCAAGGCAAAATGCTGGTATCCACACTACCATTCGAATCCGGAGAATTATTGCTGGCATAGGGGTTGAGATTGTGTTCCCACTGTGAGTATCTTCTTTCCAGGAATACTAAATCTCGGCGAGAACTATGCTCTGTACTTTGGTTGAGGATTAATTTATTGCATGAAAATTCTTCTAAGTAACTGGGTAAGGTGATTTAACTTGAATTTGATCAGCAAATCAGGGAGAAAACCAGAATGCTATATCTTTCGTCTTAAATTGTTGGCCTATATTTTGTATTCTTCATGTAAAGTTCATAAAATGGGCTTGTTTCTTTTTTATGTTTATGGAGGTCATGATGCAACCCAAGGAGCATCAAATCATGACTATATGATTTAGGTCAATTATATGTGTAAGAGAATCTATTCCTGTTGCAAAGGCACATCGGATGGTTGCAATTAATTGAGGCTTCCTTTCTTTGGACCAATGAATTGATAAAGTCTTTCACTCTTCCCCAGCCATTTTTTTGTAGAAGTAGAGCAAATCTGGAGTTTGCTTGAGGAATTAACATATAACTTATTCATAAGTAGTGAGTTCCTTGCGAGAAGGAAACATATGTTTCCCTAGCATTTGCTATACCTGCCAGTTTTAATTTTAAGGGTTATTGTTCTATGTTTTTGGTTGCATTCTAACCCACAGATTTGAGTATCCATCTTGTTGAGTTTTCATGTGTAGGTGTGCTCATCCCTCATGATTAAAACATTACCATTCTTCTTTTTGAAGAATGAGTGGAATGTGCTAACCATCTGCTGATTAGTATTGAGTCTATAGGCCTCTTCTTATTGCCATTTTGATGGTGCTATCCTGTTGTCTTAACAAAGTTCTCATCATTCAAGGAACAATATGTTGAATTTTCTCAAGTTAATTTCTAGCTCCAAAGTTTATTAGCTTTTGAATGTTGTTTCATTCATTCAGAAGGTTATTGGTTCGTTAATATTGCAATGCTCTGTGAATGATGATTGATCTTCTGTCATACATTAGGATGCACCTCGTGAAAAAACGAACGTAGTAATGTTATTATCAAGAGTGTGAAATGCTGTTATTCCACCATTCTTAAGACAAAGTCTTTGAGTGTGGACTGAAGAGGCATCCGTAATTTGTCTTTGATGCCTTGAAGACACTAGCAACAATAATTCAGAACTGAATTCTAATTTGAGACCTGTGATAAAACTCCAGCTACTTGATGGCTGCAATTCAGAGAGAAAAAGGGTTTCAATTTATGATGATGATCTAATGGTCTGAACAAATTTTCACCATGAAGTTGTCTTTTATCCCTGTTTAATGTTTTTCTAGTTTTTCTATTTAAAAAGTAACCAGAGAAAAGGATGAGGACTTGAGCCCTTTTCTTTTTTCCAAATTAGAAAAAAGTGTTTGACCTCAATGTTTCCTCTCTTCTCACTGCAGTTATTCGCCAAATATCAAGGAGATACGAGTAGTCAGCCACAGGAAAGTCAGGAGGGCAAGGCTTTACTATCTGAGAGACAAGCTTCCTAGACTCTCCACTTTCAAGTGAAAAACACTTGATGTTTCGCCCTTTGATTGCTTTTGTCTTCAGAGTTTCCTGAATCCTGAGTTGTAAAAACTGTAATGTCAGGTTCTGTATTTTTCTTTTTCTTTTATCTTTTTGGAGATTATTGTATGCATAGATGATTAGAGATGCCTTTTTGTGGAACTAACCCAATCATCATTCTCAGTTTATATATACCAGTCATTTCAGGCTTTAAGTGTACTTTTCTAGCCAATTTATTTTCTTTGAATTACAACATCAAGCGTAAGTGCTTTGAATTTGATTCGATTCTTGGACATATTGACTGGAAAGTGTGTTATGATATTTGAGTCGATAGCAACCAATTTCCAAATATCTTTGTTTTAGCACTATATTAAATTTCAGAATCCAAAATATTCAAAGAAAGCGGTGTATTATGCTAAATTTTTGTCAGTTAGACGTGGGGTGGGAAAGGGAATTCGCTGTTGCAAATGACTTAATGTGATGTGAGAATTATTACTGGCTTTTCAGCCGATAAAAGTTCCCAAAATGGGAACTTGATCTGATATTATTTGTTTTCAAGGGTTATTACAAATTTCTCCCGACATTTGAGATTGAGATTATATCAGTTAGATAAAAAATTTAGGAAATATATAAAAAAAAATTCTTTGACTGTTAATCAACTAACCACAAATAACATATTTTATTAAAATATCATCAATTTTAAGTTTCATATTAATTAAATAATTATAAAAGTCATTTTAATCTCAAAGGTTTAGTTTAATACCCTTATAAGTCCTAATAATTTAAAAATACTTTTAAAAGTTTCAATTTACTATATCCCTATACAATAATAACTATTTAAGAAAAATAATTAACAATATTATTTTAAAGATTTATTAGTTATACTTCTTAAATAATTATTTTATTAAGCATTAAAATTATATTTCCATTAATTTATGTTACATAAATATATTATATTTACCCTTATACAATTATTTAAGAAAAAAGGTATTAAATCTTTAAAATTTTAATAAAATTAATATGTTTAATAATATATTTATGCAAAATATATTAAATAAATAAATAATATTGTTACTTTATAACATATTGATAATATAAATATTTATTAACGTATTATAAATTTATTTATTTCTACTAATATTTATTTTTTATTATGTTATTTACATTTTAAATATGTATACATATATTTAATTTAAACTGTACAATATAGTCATAAATATTTATTAAAATTATGTTGTAAAATAAATAAAATTTATAAATTTAAAATATTAATATTTATTTACATTTAATTTCTAATAATTGCGAATGTGTAATCTATTTTTATTTAATTTGTTACAAATAATTATAATACAATTACTTTATTAATATACTATTAAAATAACAATATTATTTTACATAAATATTGTTATATTTTGTTAAAGTTTAGAGATTTATTAGTTATTTTTCTTAAAATACGAATTATTTTATAAGAGTATAATTATTATTTTATAATAAATTGAAACTTATAGGTAGAGCGGGCAATTTTCTGGATTCGAACCTAAAAGTTTTTATCCTAACCTGGTTCGGGTTTGAACCTGAATTACATATTATTTGAAATGGATCAAAGCTCGGTCTGGTTTTAAATTCGGACTTTTAAGGTCCAAATTTTTCTTTGAAAAATTATTGGATTTGAGTTGGATTTTTTAAACCTGACCCTAAACGTATATTTAATATATTAAATTTTCAAGTATCCGAACTCACCCCGAAATTTATTTAAAACTGAGTCAAATCAAGTCCTATAATTCGAGTTTTATTTGAGCAAGGCCAAGCCTGAATTTTCTTGCCTACCCTACCTGTGATAATACTTTTAAACTATTAAGATTTATAAGAGTATTAGATTAAACTTTTAAAATTAAAATAAATTTTATAATTAATTAAATAATTTAAAACTTAAAGATTGAAAGTATTTTTTTTAAATGTGCCATTTAAAGTTAATTGACTATTAGTTAAGAATTTTTTTTTATATATTTTCTAATTTTTTTATTCAATTGATACAATTTAAAATATCGAGAATCTAAAATATTAAACCTTGTATTCCACGATGAATTAACTTTGTATTCCACGATGGATTACCTTCTGTTGCAAGAATCAAGATCCTGAAGTCTCCTTGCTTGTAAAGATTACTCCAAGCTTTGATGGGTAAATATCCATTTCTTGTTTGCGTCAAACAAGTTTGGTATTATTTTTAAGTTATATTTTTCAAAATGGGTTAGTGTATTTGGATCTAAAAATGCCCCTGATAGTAAGTTTTCAAACAGTGAACATAATTGAATGACAGGTTGACAACGAATGTAAATTTCAGTTGAAAAAATAACAATAAATAAAAAAATAAATGTTATGAGGAAAGTTATGTTTGGTTTACTTAAAAGCTAAAACATGGAGTCATTATATCTCTCTCCAGTTCAAGGAAGTGAAGATTGCTGGTCTAAGCTCTTGGAAATTTAGTAGGATTTTGAGGCTTCTAATCACTAATTTCATCTTCTCGGATAATCGATTTTGACATTTTATATGACTATAATATCTCACAATTACGTATCCATTCAGTATGCACATAAGAGAACCACCGAATATCCTTAAGTTGCCAGAGGGTTCACGAAATCCAAAGGTAAATAAGGCACGTAATCAATGATAACCGAAATCTGGCGGTAATTAAAAAAAAAATGAAATAAATTAAAAATGGCGCCATTGTTTTTTTTAATTTAACTATATATATATATATATATATATATATATATAAAAGGACCGGCGGGGCTAGAAAAGTCGTTTAGTATTGCGATTTTTATATGCCGTGGGAGGGATTAATGAAAATGGCTCATCACTAAACAACTCAACTGTAACACGTCAGACCTAACATTTTGTGGCCATGTGCCGCTCAACTGGGTCCCCCCTTCCAGTCTGTTACTTTTGAACCGGCCTTTTCTCTCCTATTTATACGCCACGTGTCACCTCTACCACCCCCCTTCCCCCCTCCTCTCTGCTCTGATTCAATCGGTTCTGCGTTTTGTCAGCCGCTACCGTTAACCGCAGAAGTTTGAGTGTACAGAATCACCGTGCTACCACTCCTTTTCGTTAACTAAGATCCCCGAGCAAAATCTATTCTGGGCCACCTGAAAGCAGTAGACCCGACAATTTCGGCGAAATTATTGGGCCACTAAAACGGTTTGTTTGAACCGAGACAATTCTGTTGCACCACATGTTAGTCTTATTTTTGCTTTCTTTTTCTTTTTCTGTTAAAATTTTGTTAGTTACTCATAATTCCTTCTTTTGATTATTTTCTATGTAATTTGTTCTTCCTCCTATTTTTGGTCCATGGATTAGGAGATTGAGATTCTTGACTCGAGAGTTCTTTTTCTTCTTCTTTTGTTGTATCTTGTGTTCTAAGATTGTTGCGGATTCTGATTGATTGCTTGCTTGATTGACTGAGTGATCGTTGATTCCTGAGAGATTATTGACTGATCGGAGGTGGGGCCTAGACATGACTGCTGGTGGCGGTAATCAGTTGATCTCTGTTCTCCCCGATGAGCTCAAGTTCATTTGTACGTATCTTTTCAATTCTCTCACTCTTTCTTAAGTTGTTTATGAACATGAAGAAAGCTTTTTGATGTGGCATTGGTGATAATTGAGCCAGATATAAGGCTTGAAGTGTTATGTCACTCAGATTTTATATGTGTTCATGGTATTGAATATGAATATAGCTGGCATGAGGGTGAGAAGACGAAAGAGGGATGGATGGAGAGGGGAGATATTAGTTATATATGAAAAAGTTGAAGAATAATTTTAGCCTGTGGGTCAAGTTATGTAATTTTTTTTTTTTTTACTTTGGCATAGGTTAGATTTCCCAGGGGACGAAAAAATTTATCGGCGGTTAAATTGCAATTGTTTTGACTAATTTATTAAGACTCATCAAAATAACATTTTTCACTGGGGCTAACCTGCAAATTTTCTTAACCAAATACTGGAATTTCTTTGATAATTTGGTGGAAAATTTTTTTTCCAGTAGGGAATTGAGCCCTCACTGGGCATGAAGTAAATCTGCTACTGCCTAGAGTGCATAGGGATCTAAGTACTGGTGATTTGGCAGCTTGGTCTTTCCTTCTGTTGGATTTAAAGTGCTTTTCAACATTTCTTTTCTTTGGTTGTAGTGTTACATCACATTTGTATCTATATTGGTTTCCAAGCACATGGATGCTTTATATAGTTCTTTTTGTATTGGGCTTCCTTAGGGTGCTACAGAAACTAGTGTGTGTTTCCCTTTTATTGGTCAAGTACTATGTTATCTGAACCTTTTTGGTGGAATATGTTATCAACATGAACTGATAATAGATGTTTCCTAACCAAAATAATAATAATAATAACCATATTAAGAGTTAGATTCATGTAGTATTAGTAAATTGTAAGCCACCGTAGTAAACATTTAATGGAGGTTGTAAACTTATTACTGTGAATTTATGTTGGACAGCTTGAATATGAATTGACCAAAGTAAAACCTGTTTTGAAAGCTAATTTTGGAAAAACTGGTTCAACACAATTTTGGTTTGCCTGTTGATTTGTCGGAATGGATAAACTCGAATGAGTGGTGGAAAAGGGTTAATAACAAAACTTGGAGGCAAGGCGTATTTTCCTTAGAATGCTAGTATCATTGTCGCATTAATTATAATTGTTTCCTTGGTTTTGAGTAATTTTGAATAATAGCTGTTTAATATCTGAGCTTATGATCACAAGATTCATGTTGCAGTTGAGCTAGAAAAACAGAGTTTTTGTGATCTTAAAGTTATTAACAACACAGAACATCATGTTGCTTTTAAGGTACATCTCTATTACTATACAAATATATTGTCTCTGAATTTGTATGGTTGAAGCCGTTCTCATATTTATGTAAAATGGCGTTTCCTTGATGTGTTTTCCTATTTTTGCTAGGTTAAAACCACTTCACCTAAGAAGTACTTTGTAAGACCCAACACTGGTGTGATACAGCCTTGGGATTCATGTGTTATTAGAGGTGCTACTATTTCTTTTTATTTTTGATAGTTCTTTTCCCTAGGGATTCATGCTATTTATAGTTATTAATGATTTAGAAGGAGATATGGTAAATAGCAATTATAATAATTGCTAGTTTTTTCTAATTGTATGCCAATTGCTCTATTTACCAGTGTCTCATTAACTCATATTTTTTGCTACTCGATCTTTCAACATTTTGACATGCAATACAGTTTTTAACTAATTAATGGGTTTGCAGTTACTCTCCAAGCTCAACGAGAATCTCCTCCTGATATGCAATGCAAAGACAAATTTCTCTTGCAGAGTACGATAGTGCCTCCAAATACTGATGTTGATGAGCTTCCTCCAGATACTGTAATAATAATGATACAAAGTACTATTTTGTTGTGTGTCATTTGTTTTGAAATCATATTGATTTAGGGCAAATGATGCTTGGTTTTGCATTCAGTTTAACAAGGATAGTGGGAAGACAATAGAGGAATGCAAGCTTAGAGTTGTTTATCTCCCTCCTAGCTCAGCCCAAGGGAACTTAGAACATGAAGCATCTGGGATCTCCGCAAGAAGTCCTGATGCAAACTCTGTGAGTTTTGAAATTCTGTTGTTTCTATTGTTCAATTTTGCAATTTGTCTATGAGATTTGGCAGAATGTGTGTGCATAAGTAAACATGCTGAATGCATGTATGTATTTTGATAAACTTCACTCGGCAATTGGTTCAGTATATAATCAGCATTCCAAATGGCTTAGTAATATTAATCTCTCTCTTTTATACTGAAACCAAGTTATTGAACATTTATAGCTTGAGGCCCAAGTTTGTCAGTGGTTCAACATGCATAGATCATCTGGTTTTTAGGATATGTAGGAGTTTAATGTCACATTATAGCTACACTAAAAATGATCTTGAGAAGGATCGTGACGTCTTTTGAAATGAAAGTTGAATAAGTATGTGAATAATATGAAAGGAATGTTAACACAACAAAAAGGAAGCTATAACGAGTGTCCAGCTGCCTGTCACTAGTCATTGTTTGTATCAAGTTGTTCATGTCCAGGGTTGACGAAGTATCAGAACTAGTGTTGGCAACTGGAATCTCTTCCTATCCTTCTCTATGTCATTTTGATGGGGCCTTTTACTGATAATGTTTTGCATGTTTTTCTTTTTCTGTTATCTACAAACTTGTGTGCCATCCATATCATCTTTTGCCATCTGCCTTGTTTAATAAGCATCCATGTTTTGAATATACATCAACATTTATTTATATGCTTGATATTATATTTATTTTTTGGATAGAATGGGAAATGCAAAAGGACCATTATTATCACTTATCAGTGATATTTACTGTTTGCATTTTTCTCCTTTTGATGCATTCTCGTTTTTTAAATTCTTCTTTTGTATGTGAATTCAGGCTTTACAGCGCCTGAAGGATGAAAGAGATTCTGCTGTTCGGCAGACACAACAACTGCAACAAGAACTGGTATACATTTCTATTTGATAATACTTGGCACTAGTTTTGGGCACTGTTAATAATTACTGTTTACTGACTATTCTACCAAAAAATTAGGTTTTTTATAGAAGTGCCAAAATGCATACAATCACTTCTCTAAAGTGAATCTCAGTGACACGGAATAACTATAAAAGAACAAAAGATGGAATTCTTGTTAGGTGATTCCTCTGAGATTTTTCTTTCAAGGCTAAATAAAATCTAAGGTATTATTGGGTAATTGAATGAGCAACTATCGAGGAGATATGATGATTATATTGACAAATGGGTTGTAAATAATATTATTGATAATCTTCTAGTTGGCATATATTTTCTGGCATTGAATTTCCCCTTGGTTAGTTTGACTAACCACCTCCCTTTCTTTCCACACACATTCTGATATTCATAAAACTGATTATGTAAGTGATTGTCAGTCAACTAGAATTTGCTAGTATCCCCAAAGGGAAGGTTGATGTAATGCTCATTATATTTAATTATTAAATACGGTTTGGTCGTTTAAGACTGCTGTACTAAGACAACTACCAATCAAATTATTGTCTGTTGCTCCTTCAGGACTTGATGAAGAGACGAGGACAACGAAAAGGTGGCCAAGGCTTCTCCCTCATGTTTGCAGCGTTTGTGGGACTTATTGGAATCATGGTTGGTCTCATCTTGAACCTTTTATTGTCTTCACCACTTCCCACAGAATGAGTTTAACACCATTGATCGCAGGAGCATTGTTAATCTATTTCACTGTATAATTTTAATTGTTCTGTTGGATGGAAAGTTAGCCTGTTTCCTTCCCTCCTTTTTGTATATGGGATCTTCGGTGGAATTGTGTCTTCATCAGTTGGTTTTGCGAAATGGTTCATTCATTTCATTTGTTACTCTTAGTTTGAAAACTCAGTAAATAGCTTTTTGGTAAAATTTCTTACAATGCTGTTTATCCTGAAATTTCCCATCTGATAGAAGCCGCCGAGTTTATCTTTCGTCAAACACATATTATTATTTTTCAGTTGTAGTAATAAATGAAATGGCCTCAACTGCTTTTTACATTTTAATGCCCGATCTTGCCTGATGAATTTCCATTAGCAATTTATAAATGGTGGAAATCAATATATTTCCTCTTTTGTCCAATTTATACAGCAGTAAACCAGTTTACATCGAAGCCTTGGTTCTTATTTACCCGAGCAACAGTAAGTGAAACTCTCGTCCTTAAAACATGAGTAGCGAGGCACCTGACAATATTTTTCTTCTAACTAAATTATTTCCTAATTCTATTGAATGAGAAATTGACTATTTGATAACAAGAATGATTTATGAAGTACAAATCCGTGATAAGATATCACAAACATTTTTGTTCTTATTGTAGCATCTTATTTTTAGAACAAGTTATTAGATGTGTTTTCAATTCTTAAAATACCAAATCAAAAACACCGCCATCATGAATATATTTCTGTCAAATAATATGTCTTACTATCAAACATATTTTTACCCTTTTTTTCCATATTTTAATTTTAAAGTAAATTACTAAACTCCCCAAAAGGCATCAATTTTTCACCTGAAATTCACGATAAATTGATTACTTCGTTGAGAAGCGTACTTGATCCGAGTAAAAGCACAATAGTGCGGCCCTACAGAACCACGCAAACGCAACACAACACGTTACGGCAGGGGCATTTTGGGGAAAGAACAAAAGAAATGGTAAAAATATGCCCGAATCGAATCAGAAAAGTTACATCATTTATACGGAGAGCCGGATCTGCTGATCTGCATGAATCAATGCGTTGTGATTAACTTGGCGGGAATTCAACACGTGCTAAATCTCGAATTTCAAACGTGCCTGTTCCCGCCTCTATCCCCTTCCCTTTTACCGCCGTCTCTCTGCATTAGTGCATTTCTTTCTCTCTCAAACCCTAACTTCTCTCTCCACCTGAACTCGTGATGCCAACTCAGCAACTGACCACCGAGTCAGCGTCGGAAAAGGCATGGCACATCGTGGCCCTCCTTCTCTCCCTCGGCCGACCGGCCAGGCCAGCCGAGATCGCATCCCGTTGCGTACTCTTCCGCGCTACTCCTGATCTCATACAATTCCTCTGCCTCATCCCTAACTCACCGATCTCACTAACAAACAATCTATCCGTCACACTCTCTCTTACAGCGCTGCTAATTTTCGCCGAATTTGTCGCCAACAATTTTGGTATATCCAATGCTTTCAGGCCACAGATTGAAGGTAGGCCTTGCTCCGAGGATTTCTTTAGGATGATTATTATGAGGCGAAAGCGACCTCGGTTTGATGAGTCAGATGACTGTGAAGGTATGTGTTTTTCTTTCTTTTTCTTTTGTGCGATTTGGTATTGGATTTGATTTTGTGCGGGTTTGTTTTCAGAGCCTTGGCCTAAGAGGATTCAAAGTGCTGTTTCCAAGGTATTTTAGCTAGTCATGTTCAATTTTTGTTTTGAGTGATTTATTTGTGGTTTTACCGGTGTTAGCTATGATTTCTACTCAGATTAGGTGTTGGTAATTGAGTGAGTCGCTTGGTTCGCATTTTGAAAACAGTTTTAAGAATAAAGATGCAGTCTGGAGTTTTAGAAGTAATGTAAAGAGTATCTAAGTTGCAAATCTGGTAGGCCGTAACTTTCTGTTTTGGCTCTCCTTTCTATCTTATCCAGTAAAGGAAATTTACTTTTTTTGTCTTTACCTTTTCAAAGTAACTGATAATTTTTGGAAATTAAGCTTAAATTATGGTTTTGTTTGTGGTTTAACCATGTACAACATAATATTGTACCATTATCGCCAACTGTTGTTAAATAGAAACATTAGTGCAGGTACATTATCATATAACTGATGGTATCAGCAGGAGCATAAATACACATCACAGTGACATGTCAGTCATGGTTAATCAAGTGATGCCCAAGCCTCCCCTCTTTTGCAATTTCAGTTCTGGACAATTAAGTTGTAAGATTAGGGAGATTGTACATGTAGAAAGTGAAGCTGGAATGAAGGTGTTTGCCAGAAGGAGGGTGCCCAAAAGATTAATGTCTGGCGAGTTTGACTCAGAATTACCACTTCCAACTAGATCAGTGGATCATGATATGCACAGAAAGGGTAGAATCAACGTTGATTCCACATCCTCTCTTGAAGATGTAAGACAAAGTGATAAATCATCAGCTAAGATTGGGATTGTTAATGACGCTTGTAAAGCTACATCTTCTGGAATTATTGAGAGTGACAGAATTGTCGAAGGCAAGGAGAAAGAACAGTTACTTGACTTAGGTGGTGTGAAAAGAATAAAAAACCTCTTGCCGCTATTCAGTACTTCCCTGAATGATGTGCCCGCTGAAGGTGAATCCAAACAAATTAACACTTTGAATTGTGATGACAATAAACCATTTTTGGATAATGAGCACAACATTAATGTGGATATGAGGACTACAGCACCGCCAACTGACCTTCCTCTTACAAATAAGCAGTTAAGGAAATCCTCTACCAGGACAAAATTATTTTGCAGGGATGGGATGAGTCAAACACTGCAGGCTCTCAGCAAGTCTACAGGGCATAGTCAGTCTTTTAATCTTCCCATAGAGAAGAAGCATGGTAAAAGAGATCGGATGCCAGTCATCACCGCACTGAAAGCAACAGAGAAGCAAAAGGGAAACTCTACTTCAGTTTCTCCTGAGGTAGGCTCCTAAAATATCTCATTTGTTTGATCTATAGTTTTCATCATTCTAATTGTACTAAAGCCACCTCTTAGAGGAGAAGTTGGTCATTGTACTTTTATTGTTGTTTCGTAGGATCAAACAAAGCCAAAAGTGCTGCCTAGCTTTGAATCATATATTGTAGAAGAGGAAGAGGGTTCAGGTATACATATGCATACATACATTCATATCTCTATATCTATATATATGTGTACATATCCTGGGCTCCCCGGTGATTATTATGTGGATTATGGTGTTAACCTTCCTTTCAACTGGTAGGTGGTTATGGCACTGTTTACAGGGCATGGAGGAAGAATGATGGAACTGTAGTGGCTATTAAATGTAAGTGCGAAACCCTATATCTTTTGTTGCCTCTTTTCAGTTGTCCATGTAGTTGAGGGTAATACATTTTGCACATAGATTACATGTACGTGTGATCTTGAACCTTTTTTTTTCCTACTTTGATGCCAAAGTTGGAGTAGCTCTGGAATCATTTTACTTTTGTCTTATATTCTGATTTCCATGCAATGCACCCGCAAATCATGCTGCTTTTAACTGTTTATGAAGATGCTGCTCTAACATATGAGATTTATCATTAGAATTCTTTTAATTTCACAGGTTTGTAATATAAAATAGGAACATGTAATCGCCTGTCAGATAAAAGTGTCAGTCAAAAACTCCAAGTATTCTTTGAGGATATTAGGGGGAAAAAAAGAGAAAGAAAGAAAATAAACCCATGGTGGAAAGGTTTCACTGAAGTTGCCCGTTTGAAATTTTGTCAATCAACTTGTGCATTGCCCTACTATAGAATTCATAAACTTTAACCTGAAGTAGTTATCTGAATAGACTTATTGCCCAATCCCAAAGTGGGAAGGCTTTGCTGTGACCGTTCAGAACTGCATATTATTGATACATTGAACACAAATTCTAATAGCCCTACTAATATTTATTTATCTGCTGCTTTCACTCATGCACTGGCTTTCATCAAAGTAATCAGTTTTCTGGTTGCTATTATTTGTAGAAAATTAGAGTATGACAAGAACTTGGATATGAGAAGACTTTAGACATTAGCAGTGAGAATATGATGGGAAATTTGGTCAAATTTTTTACCTGGAAATTCCAAACTAGTTTATTATGAGTTTCCTCAAATACTCGTGTAATTCTGTATTGGTTGAAATATTCTATAAAAGTGAACTAGCTCATGTTAGAGATTGCCACAGGGGGGAAGAAAACACATGAATAGCACTTTCTTGATGTCACGTTGCCTGTTTATGACTGTGCAGGTCCTCATGCAAATGCTAATAAACACCATGTTAACAATGAACTGAGAATGCTGGAGCGTTTTGGGTAAAGTTGCTGAATGTTCATTTATGACATCTATTTTGTGTTTTGGGGTTGGGAATATTGTTTTACAGTATGCAATTGATTTCTTTCTTATCAGGGGGAAAAACTTTATAATAAAATATCAAGGCTGTATTAAGAGTGGTGATTCTGTTTGCCTTGTTCTAGAGCATGTAGAGCATGACAGACCTGAGGTAATTTTTAAATTCTTCAAGAGCCATACTTTGTTGTTCCTTATTTATTATTCTTATTTCTCTCTCTTTCACTATCCTCTTCATGTTAAATATTAGGTATTGAAAAAAGAGATAGACATCTCCGAGTTACAGTGGTATGGCTACTGTATGTTCAGAGCACTAGCAAGTCTGCATAAGCAGGTATGCATGATAGCCACAGATAGCTGAGGTAGATTTACATGCTTCTAATAATATTACTTGGTCTGAATGTTCCTTAATAACTTTCAGGGAATAGTTCATAGAGATGTTAAGCCCGGCAACTTTCTCTTCTCTCGCAAAGCTACTAAAGGTTATCTTATTGACTTTAATCTTGCCATGGTTAGTAATACTTGTCTTGGTCTGCTTCTTTTATTTGTTTGTATTCTTCTTTTTCCTTGGATTTTTGATTTCGTAGATTGATGATTCATTGTTTTTGTTTTTCTCCTTCACCAGGATTTGCATCAGAAGTATGGAACCATAAGTAAGCTTCCAACTCTGTCTTGACTTAATAAATGAAGAATGAAGTTAGCGAAATTTCAGTTCTAAGAATGAACACTTTGACTTCATTCAGCTGCAGCTGGTTGTTGTATTAAGCTATTAGTAAAAAAGTACAAGACCATTAAGGAAAATTATTTCTTAATTTGATAGTCGCTTATTAGATGGCCCACTTGTATCTTCTAATTGGGTTAATGTCATGTACACAAATTACTTGTGGTGTTATTGCATGATTAGACCGCAAGAATTAATGGAATTGTATTGAACATTTTCTCAGGCAAATTAAAGGCAGGACATGATGTCAACTTCAATCATGCTACTCTTCCCTGTGCCAAATACATACCTCCTACGAATAGTAGGAAGGTACCAAGTACAAAATTTTTGGATGCTGTCAAACAAGAAGCAACAAAATTCTCGAAGTCAACATTAGAACTTAAGAACCTGAAGAGGAAGGCCATAGGACGAACAAATGTCTTTAATAACACTGGCAATCGGAACATAGTCAACAGTCAAGGCGCAGATGGCTCTGGCATAACCTCTGCCAAAGATGTTAGCACCAGGACTCCTTCTGCAGAAAGGCTGAGAGAACCTTTGCCATGCCATGGTAGGAAGGAGCTGATCAACCTTTTGCAGGAAGCATTGCGGACTCCAAATTATGAAGCATTGAATTGTCCAGCTCCTATGAGAAAGAGGGTTGCTGCCCCCCCAGGAAAAGTGGGTAGAGAGTTTGTGTATCTTACTCCAATGCCTGTGCACTCAAATGGCATTGCTATTGCTGGAGCTGGCTTGATGAACAAAGGTTTGTCTGACATAACATAATTGGAAACTTTGATTTGACCAAACCATATCCCTTACTAAAAGTAATCACATTTCATTTATTATTAGGAAATGGGAAGCACAAGAAAGAAGGTCCTTGTGCTGGAACCAAAGGATTTCGAGCTCCAGAGGTGAGGCATCATAATCTACTAATGCTTTGATACGAACCCAGTTCAAGGCCCCTATTTTATTGTACCTCATAATGTCACAGGCTTCTTGCAGCATTAAATTTTTTAACTGATAAACAAGGATGCAGGAGCTAATTTGATGTTCTGAAGTAAATCAAGAATCTTCTCATGACACTTTATCCTATGGACTGCTAATTTTAGTATGAATCATGAAAACTCTTTAAAGAGAAGTGTGAAGCTTAGGAAAGAGATGTATAATATGAGTTGCTAATCCTATATGCAGCAAATTGCATTTATAAAGAAGATAGAGAACTAAACTTAGATACAGTTTGAAATTGTTTCACTTTGATATTAATAAATTTGTGATCAGCAAGCAATTCCTTTTCTTTCTCTTCCTTTTTGTTTTTTATTTTTTAATTTAATTATAGTGCACTTAAATGTGAAAGTGGTTTTTTTCTCCTTCTATCCAAATAATAGGTGTAACTATTAATTTTGGATATATTTGGGATTGTGATGTTATGACTTTTAATTCGCAACTGTTGTAGAATAAAATCACTAGATGGTAAGTCTAAGTCATATAGTGAGTGATAAATATTAGCTGTCAAATAAACGTAGATGTTTACTCAAGTTGGGAGAGGTATCCCAGAACAGGGAGAACTTGAACCCACTTCCTGAAAGTCGAGGCAGTGGGTTACCAACTACTCTATCCAAAGGTGATTTGCTAGCTTTCTCATTGTTGAATTTTTCCTAGTGTCATCTTAAGGTATATTTGAGAGTTTTTTCACTTTACTTTAAAATGTACAGTAGTTTAAACGTTTAGAAAGAATCTACTTTACTTGGCAACTAATAGTTACCACTTACTATCTCATTTATACTTGACATAATAATTTTTATGGCACAACAGTTGTGGATCAAAGTTACAATACCTCTATCCCAAACATATCCAAAGAGGTCCTTGAAAAGACAGCCACTCAGCCTCTCTTAGCTGAGTACTGAAAACTAATTTTTCTTTTACCAGGATTTTAATTTGTGCTGACTGCTGACACTATTATTTTATTTGACCTCATGAAAATTGAAATTTTAATATAATCAAGAGCCTGTTTTTCCAATGAAACAAATAGAACTTCATGTTTGGTGGTTTGTGCAGGTATTGTTTAGATCTCAACATCAAGGTCCCAAGGTTGATATATGGTCTGCCGGGGTCACCTTACTCTATCTAATAATCGGCAGAACACCCTTTTTTGGCGATCCTGAACAGTAAGAATCTCTCATTTAAACATGAAACAAAATTTATACGGTTTCGTTATAATCCCTATGGTTTGATTTTTTCCAATCATATCTGTCACATTCAGGAATATAAAGGATATTGCAAAGTTGAGAGGTACTGAAGACCTCTGGGAAGTTGCCAAATTACATGGCTGCGAATCCTCATTCCCTGAAGTATATATTCCATTGTATTGTTAATTAACTTATTTCTAAATCACTTATAAACACACTTATTGATCATTATCATTTTATGGCAGGACCTCTATGATAAACAATTTTTGGCACCCATGAACCTACGGGATTGGTGTAAATATAACACAAAGAGACCAGATTTCCTTGAGGTAATTCCAAGTTCACTATTCGATCTTGTGAACAAGTGCTTGACAGTAAACCCAAGACTCAGACTCACTGCAGAAGATGCCCTCAAACATGAATTCTTTGCTCCTTGCCTTGAAAGCCTGAAAAAGCAGAAGGTGCTGAGGCAAGGGCTCGGCCTTGACAGCACAACTGGCAATATATCACACAAACAGAACTATCTCATTAGCTAGCTAGATCAACTTCCAACAGGGCATTCATTTTTTTTTTAACCTTGAAATCTGTAGTTATTTCTAACCGTCTCCATTCACTAATTGCTACGAAGGCATATGCGATGTTAACTATAATTTCTTTTTGGTTTTTGTTCTTATAGTTCCGTGTAAATTTTCTTCTTAGATGTTGAAATTGTAACTATATCATTAATGAAAATCAAAGTTGTTAAGCTTTATCCTCTAGATAGAGAATCTAACCATTTTACTAAGATACAATCCGGTAAAATCATTGGCGGGCGTTGTCTTCTAAACCTGAGTTCCGCTGTGGGGTCTGTAGTCTTATCTCTGAAGCAGGGCAATAATTCTCAGGAGCTCAGAAGCCAAAAGCAAAGTGTAGAGGTAAAAGCTGAAAGGACGTGTGTTTTGGGCAGGTAAAGCAATTTTGAACCTGAGAATTCTTGTACAAATAACACATCATTCTCACTGCTTTTATCTCTTTGGAATCTTATCTTTAATTTTTTACGGTAAAGCATCTAATGAGTGCATCCTCACAATTTCAATCGATCCTCCTGTCGTGTAGCAGTGACGCACCGCTACCTTTGCTTGTTCAATTTCTCGATAATTGCTTTCGCATTCCCGTCGGTTGTCAATCCTTGATAGCTTTTGATTGATAGGACATACGAAAATTAAAGACCACCCATGTTTTCAAATATTTAAAGATAAATATTTTTCAACTGACACCTAAGGCATAAGTAGGACGTCGCTTGCGAATAATGATACTCTTTCTTCAATTAAAGCGTGGCTACAACAACCATTGGAATATAAGAAAACGAAATAGGTGATTTAACGGCGGCACCTCCGACATATAACAGAAATATAGTATGGGAAACAAAAAATTAAGCTCCGTACCAGAGAGCTGGGAGACGCCAACTACTCGGTAACTAATCCGAGTAAATGGTGCGTTGTAATTTTATAACTGCACATTAACAATGCCGGCTTATTAGATCGTCGAAACAGCGTCCTCCTAATCCGAAACTTAAGTTTGTAACAAGTAATATTATTATTTTATTCAAATATTGTGAGTATATGCCACTGACGTGGCAACGTGTCATTGGATTTTATGACGTTGTTTTCAGGAGTAATTGCTAAAGGAGCAGATATTTGCTTGTTTAATGGAAAAGCGATGTTTATTGTAAAGATGTCTTGCTTGTTACCATCCACTTTGTCAAACCCCTGGGGTAAGCCGCGAATTTTCCAGATTGACCTATAAGTTTCCGCAACTACCCCTTCAGATAATTCTAGAATAATTTTGATTGGTCAACGCTACAGGAGACCCCCAACTATACTGGCTAATTACGGAATTACGTAAATTAATATTTTAATTATCTATTCATATTCATGAATGAGTCATCCACTGCGTAGGTCGTCGAAACCGAGGCATGAGGTATATTATTCTTATCGAGCCCAACGGTTGAGGAAGGACACAATAGTGAATTCAAGATTTTACGGGAGGGCGATATTGTAACTTCTCATAACCTCGAAAATTCTAAGTAATTTCCCAATCTGCAGGCTATAAATTCCACCAGCGTTCCCAATTATTTTGACATGCGAAAATCAAGATCGTGACTCTTCCTTTATATTCCTAAGCAATCTTCTCGCCGATTTTCCAGAAATGGATGCTTTCGCTTCCTTCTTCGAGGCTCGCAGTGAATCACGCTGGGATTCCTTCAAAAACTTTCACCAGATCTCTCCCGCCGTCCAGTCCCATCTTAAACTGGTAAGCCTTCGATTTTATTTCTCGACAAAATATTAAAATTTTGTTTCGACAAAATATTAAAATTCTGTTTCGGTTAAGTTTTGTATCATATGCTATTTCTTGATTATTTATTGGAATGTTGCGATTGCCTTCGTTTTTATAGATATTTAGGACTTTGGTTAATTTAGACTCGTTCTGAAAATGTAGCTTTCTTGGATAATCTTGTTTTCTTCGGAATTCTCTTGAGAAAAACCGGATCCTATCTGTTGTTGGTGGTAGTTGTTTCCTGAAATTAAGAAAATGTTTCGAAGAAATAAATTTTCCTCCTGCCATAATGGTGCTTGGATCTTTGATTTATTCGGTCCTACCGAATAACTTCGTTATCTTGTTGAATTTCTAATCGGTGTTAGGGTCTCAATAGTTTTAGTCCATTTGATTGAAGGCTTTCCCATTTTTTCATCTGATTTATCTTTCCTGTTGACCTTTTAGGTTTATCTCTCCTTATGTTGTGCACTGGTTGCATCAGCGGCTGGAGTCTACCTCCATCTCCTCTGGAACATCGGTGGCTTTCTTACAGGCCTTGCAACGATTGGATCAATTGCTTGGCTTCTCGCCTCCCCATGCTATGAAGAGGTACCATCTTGTCTTTTTATTGGTGTTTGCATGCCTTTTGTTCTCTCACTTCATGCTTTGCTTATTTCTACTTTTGGCTTGTCATGTCTTGCCTTGAGCAGAAAAAGAGAGTTGGTCTACTGATGGCAGCTGCCCTCTTTGAAGGAGCCTCAATTGGTCCTTTGATTGATCTGGCTATTCAGATTGATGCAAGGTACATTTATATTCCATTGTTGCTGTGTACCGGTATAAGATTTTTCTAAAACTGTAGCTATGATATGCAACTGATTTTGCTTTATTCTTTGCTTTTCATATACCATTATAAATTATGATCCTTGGATAGGATGGTAACTGGCTTACAAGTTACAAAAATATAAAGAATAATGGGTCTGAAATTTTCTTAGACCTTCTAAGTGCCGAAGTTGTCTTCCGATTACTTGTTTCGAGTTTTGTTTGGAGAGTTATGTTTACATTGCTTTTATTTTACTTGTAACATTTTGTCAATAAACTGCTGCTGGAGTTATAAGTGCTAATTGTAATATCTTTTTAATTTGATACAGCATTTTGGTCTCTGCATTTGTGGGAACTGGATTGGCCTTTGCTTGCTTTTCAGTCGCTGCCATGGTAGCAAGGCGCAGAGAGTATCTGTACCTCGGTGGTTTGCTTTCATCAGGCCTGTCCATGCTTCTGTGGTTGCAGTTTGCTTCCTCTATCTTTGGGGGTTCAACGGCTATCTTCAAGTTTGAGGTGAGGAGATGTTCAACTGATGAACGGTTGTGCTTAAAATCCTTTCTTTTGGATGTTGTCACTGACATTATGTTAATTCTATTATCTTTGCAGTTGTACTTTGGGCTGTTGATATTTGTTGGCTACATTGTGGTAGACACCCAGGACATAATTGAGAAAGCTCACTATGGTGATAGGGATTATGTGAAGCATGCTCTCACCCTTTTCGTCGACTTTGTTGCTGTTTTTGTTCGTATTCTTGTTATCATGGTAAGTTAATTTGCTTGGAAAATTGTTGTCACAAGTTTTCACATTTTCTGCTTGGTAACTATTATTGTTGTGCTGTACGGATAAGGATTTTTTATAATTTCCTGCTATGGTTTATCAAAATTACTATTTTAACTGTTTTATTTATATTTTGGTGAGCAGTTGAAGAATGCTATTGAGAAGGAGGAGAAGAAAAAGAAAAGGAGAGACTGAATGTATCGGTAGCTGGATAGACGAACACTACTTGCTTCAACTTTGGATTGCAAAAGCAAAACTAGTTTGTATATATTCTGGTTTTCTTCTCTCTAAACTGTACCTTTCTGGTTTTCTTTAACAGCCGGATGATGTAATATCTGATGGTGGTGGTGTTTGCAGTAATCTAATTTTTGCTTATATAGAATATATGACTACATGGTTAAAATCCTGTGTTGACTTCAGCTTTCTATGAATAAATTCACAATATTAGTTTAAAGTTAATTGACTTTGCATGTTTTGGTTTGTGGTTATGATTTAATTGACTTGCAACGGTTGCATTGGAGCTTCTTGCTGTAGTAGCTCCATGTTTAGATTTCTCGGGACTTTTGCTGTGTTAAAATTACATTTAGTGGGTGAGTATAGTTCGTAGGTGTATGTACAATTGTGGCATTGAGTGAAAATTTTCTAAAGCTATTCGGTTGGAACGTTTAACGTGTGTAGTAGCCAAGCAAGTGCACTTTGTGCTGCCTGGAAAGTCTACCGCCCTGTGTAGCTAGCTTAACAGAAGTTAATAAGAGAAGAGTTTCATAAAGGATTGCGGTTATTTTGTTGATTGGACTGTGGGATGTGAGCGGGTGATTACAGGTTAGTAAATATATATGAGTGGTGGTTGACAAATACATCGGAATTGGAATTGTTAATTCTCACTGATTTTGGATCGTTGGTTGGTGGTTCTTTTGACAGTAGTTTGGACGCTGAAGGATAAATAAGCTCTAGTTCTCTTTTAACAAAAGTTAAAGGTCTCAAAATCAGTCCCATGCGAGAGGCTGAATCAATGGGTCAAATATTTAAAGATAGCTCTATTTTTTCCTTCCGGCGTCCAATGTCCGTTTCAAGGCCAATCGCCGAGTTCACTGTTCAAGCGTTTAACGACAGTTTTTTTTTCTAGATATTACATATTACGATTTACTTCTACCACCTATTTTTTTGATTGGATCTTTAATACTCTCTCTTTTTAATTGGAGGAAAGGGTACACTTGTACTTTACACCCGAACGCGGTGACCTAGGTGACAAGGCAGGTTGAATTATAACTTATTCACTTTTTTAAATAATAAATTTGCTAATTTTATTCAGTTTTATTTTTTATAATTTTAAAAAAAAAATTGAATTTAAAATTAATATTTAAAATTTTTATAAAACAAATTTTATATATTTATATATTTATTTCATTAAATTATATTTTATATTATTTTTTATTAATTGAGTATACATTACATAAAATAAGTATAATTTTAAAATTATTATTAACTTAAAAAAATTTATGATTGTGATAAATAATAATATTAAATATGTAAATTTTATTTATAAATTAATGTAATAGTATTATTTTATTTATATATATCTTATATGATTTTTCATATAATTTATTTTAAAATTTTATTTTTATAATTTGAAAATTTGAATGATTAATGAATAATAATATAATATTTTGTAAGAATTAATTATTTAATAAGTTAAAAAATAATTAAATTAATAAAACATCTTAAATATTTGGGAAATAACCAATAATGCCCCTATTTGATAAGTAAAATTCAAAAATGCCACTGTCACTAATTTTCAATCAAAATTGCCCCTTTATTTCCCAAACTGACGAAATAGCCCTCATGCCCCCTTTTTTTTTACTTAACTAGAAATCCATGCTTTACTCGAAACTTAAATTTTATCTTAACTCGAAAGTGTAATTTCAACCTAACTCGAAAGTATATTTTGAACTTAACTCGAAACTATAGGTTTTACTTTAACTAGAAAGTGCATTACTCGAAACTATAAGTATTACCTTTAACTCGAAAGTACATTTAAAACGTGACTAGATAGTGTACTTTCGAGTCACCTTACAAATACACTTTCGAGTCACTTTATAAATACACTTTCGAGTATAACTTAACTCGAAAGTACTAAGGGTTGGTCAAATAAAATTCGGTAAGGGGCATGAGGGCAATTCTGTCCGAAAGAGTAAAAAAATGACATTTTTTATTGAAAATTTATTGAGGGGGTATTTTTGAATTTTTATTATAAAATAAGGGCATTTTTTATTATTTCCCTAAATATTTTTAATCTTAACAGTATTTTAATGATCAATTAACGGTTTAAGAAAAATAATTATGAATTTTTTTAAACGTTTGATTTAAGTATAAATTTTTCAAATCTAAAAAGAATTATGTGTTAATTTCTTTTTTTTTATCTTTCAACAAAAGGGAAAAAGCCATTTTCCTTTGTGTTTACTATAAGTACCCACATCCACTTATATTTTAAAAAATACTCTAAAGACGCTGTCATTTGCTCCCCACATTAAAAAAAGCTACTTTTAGTGGTAAAATTATATTTTTTTATTTAAATTTAATTTTAATTCAAAAAAATACTCATTACCCCCCTAAAGTTTAAAGTAAGTACCCACTTTCTCCTATAATTTAAAAAATGCCCTCTATTTTTAAAACTTAGTTATTTTGGAATGTTTGTTTTAAATCAAATAAATTAGTTTATTAAGTTTTATAATTATTAATAAGTAAAAAAATAATAATAATAGTAATAATATTTATAATAATAAAATTTAAATTATTTTAAATTATGAATGATTATACAATAATATTTTAAATTATAAATTTTTTATATTAATAATAATTATTTCAACATAAAATAAATATGTTTATAATAAAAATAATTTTACTAGAATTAATATATTAAAATTTTAAAGGAAATTTATTGTAGTAAAAATAATTATAAAAATTAATAATAAAAATTAATTCAAAGCCTATTAATATTCTTCCAAAATGATTTGTTCAAATACGTAATACATAAATGAAAAATAAAAAATAAATTTTAATTTCGAATTTGTCCTAGTTTGCTATAAATTAAAAAAATAAAAAATTTAATGTAAAATAAAGAAATAATTTAATTCAAAAATGAAATTCTACAATAATGCCTTGATACCACCAAATGGTATTTTTTTTAAGTGTTTAATTATTTAATTAAATTAAATTAAATTAAATATATATTTTATAGTTTAGATCATATAACACCTTTATATTTTTTATTTATGTGAATGCTTTTCTCTTTATCAATTAATTCATAAATATATATTTGTCTTTTACGGCACTATGTTCAAGGCTAATTTGATAAATTTATTATTTATATTATTTTTATAACCCAAAAAATTATATAAAGTCTGCAGTATAGGACTCCATATCTACCTCTAAGGACAAACAGTAATTGTAGCCAAAATCTAATTTTCTAACGTGGACGGAGCAAACAATAGGGGTCTTTAGGGTATTTTTCAAAATATAGGAGGGAATTGGGTACTTATGGAAAACTCCGGGGGATAAATGGCATTTTCCCAATTTACCCAATAAATAAATAAATAAAAGAAAAAGTATTCTCTCAAACTAAACTTCAACCGTAGCTGAACGACTGACCTTAAGCTGGTGATCTATCCCACCTATAGAAAAACCAATCGTCTCTGCCGCTATCTCTGCTCTGCTATCGACGAAATCTATTAATTAATTGCTTGCTCGCCGGATTCACTGTCGACTCAAATTTCAACCATTTCAAATAAGAAGATCGAGTTAATTTCCTATGTTCTTCTTATAAGCTTGCCATTCCTGATTCAATTTAGCTCACAGGGAGACGCGGCTTACTGGTAAGTGCTTCACTTCCATTTCTGCAAAAATCTCCCTAATTATTTTTAGCTTTAATTTATGCTTTATTAGTTTGTGTAAGCTTTGATTTTTGATTTTTTATTATTCGGGGTGGGAACTTTCGATTCGATAATTGATTTTTTTAGGGTTTTTGTGGCTTTAAACTTTGGTCCATTGGCATTTGTTTTAGTATTGTATTTAGTTAGATTTGGCTTCTCAGTATGAAAATTAAGCTGAAATTTCTGATCTTGCGCGTTAACTATGAAATGATGATTTTGATATTTTAAAAAATAATTGTTTGCTAACTGGGGAAACAGAAGTGATGTTGGAAGCTTAGCGTTTTTGTCTTGTTTAAGATAAGGAACAAGTAACTGCAGCAAATGATTGGATTAGATGTATTTTACTTGATGAAATTTGACCTTTTAATCAGCTCAAAGGTCGAATTAGATTTATTTGGTGGTCAATATAAGCACACTGGATTGGTCATATTAACTATTTTTCATGCTCTATCTTAGTTATCTTGTACAATTATTGTAGAGGATGAATTATGATGCTACATCTTTAAAGGTAGGTGAGCAAATTGATGTAGTGAGGGATAAGAATGAAATGACAACTATAATTGAAAAAATATATTATAAAAATAAGTTTGTTTCACATTCTTTTTTTTGGGGGGTGGTTTCTGTTATCCATAATTAGCAATACTAATTAACAGTTGTACTACAAGAAGGTTTAATGGACCCAATTATTGAAAATGTAATGAGGACATAGATTATACTAACTATGCATAGCACGGCTATAAAGCTATTATTTTCATAGCAAGCGATATAATTATACAATTTGATTTCATTGTGGCATGCTTTTCTGTGCTCAATGTGTTATTTTTGTTTTTTTGAATCAATTTTATATGTTTGTGTAGGATATATATTTGTTGAATTGATGAATAATTAGAATGGATAAGCTAGTAGAGTTTGGTAGAAGAGCCCTATTCTATGTGAGGGTTCTTTCTGGATATGAAGAACGAAGAATTCGATCATACAGATTGCAGCTTGAGAGACGTCTCCAACAGGTTACTTACAAGTTTTCATTGTTGTTGTTGCACAAATTTATATATTTTTATATCATAATATGGCTCAAAATCTGTTCCATGTAGTTCAATTCTCAGTTCTAGTAAATGCCACTGTCATGTGTATGCTTTCAGTAACTGTGCTTGCGAGTACTATTGCTTGATATTTTGGTTTCTTGTAGTTGTTATCTTTATGGTATTGCTATAGACAAAATTTGATTAACTTTTCTTTTTCAGAGCATTTCTTTTTTCCTAATATATTATCTCCATTGCAAACTGTACAATATTTTGAAATACCGAAGAACCATACTTTATTTAAGATAAGGTTTCTTTATGATAATATTCTTATTCCAACCAGCATTGATCTATGTGCTCTTTGTCACAATATCATTTTTTGTGTTTTTGTTGCTCTACACTTTGTTTGTTATCTTGGCACAGTTGTTTTGTTTATTACCTGAAAGAATCTTTGTAGTCTTTTTTTGTTATATTGGCTCAGTTGTTTTGTTTGCTGGCTGAAATAATATTTGTAGCCTTTCTCCCTTGCTTGTCTCATCTTCTTTTTATGTTTGTTCATCTAAAATGGTTAACTGCATAGCTTTCAAATTAACAAAAAAAGAAACAAGAGTTGTACCTTCCATACAGTTTCATTTTTTTGGCTCTTGAAACCAAAGAATATACACTCTTCTTGATCTAGTTGTTTATTCTTCCTTTTTCTTTGCTTTGTACAAATATTTAATTTTCTTATTGTCTTCTTCCTGCCTGCTCCATGTTAGTAACTGCAGTAGGCAGTGTTATGATGGCACATATTAGCAAAGCACTCCCAATTACTTTTGATGATGGCGGTGGTTGGATCCCTATAGTTTTTTTCTATTATTTCTTCTTATCCCTTTTCAAGAGGTACCGATGTAACACCCCAGGGCCCAACAACCAAGTAGACGTTGTTCGGGTTGGGCTTTGCACAAGTGTTATTCAACCAAAATGTCTCTACTTAGTTTGAAGATCCCAAGGCACATACACTCATAGGCTCATCTTGACTGGTGATGCACAATATTCCCCTCCCCCATATCAATCTATTTGCATATAGTTCTGAAGTAGCTCTGATACCAATTGTAATAGCCCATGCCCTACTACCAAGTAGTGCTTGATGCACATGTCCTTCGCTCTCATGGATTTGCTTTTGGGCCTCACGCAAGCGTCCTTCACCCAATACGCATTTGCATGGTTAGGAGAACCTGAGGCTTATATTGACTCCTAGGCTTGGCTTTTATAGAGATGAAGGATGTTATGTCAGCAACATTAATCTTATAACATGTGTTTTATCTAAGGGTAAACTCGTGTGTTAATACATGGGAAAAGAAAAATACATAGAGGGCAAATGGAACTTTGCTCGGAGAAAAAAATGAATGAGAAAGTGGAAGCTTTTGTTCTGATCTAAATATGGGGACTACAATCATCTACAAAAAATGTCTCTTTTTATTCATTCTCAAGTCAGCACCAGATGGTCCAGATGGCATATTTGTACTGATCCAAACTCTAGAATTTGATCAAGATATCCAAGGGTAGCGATAATTTTCCTTTTGTATGACATGTGAGTATGACATGCAAGATTATGTTGAAGCATAGTATGTGGAGATTTGTAGCACAATCTGCATCTTTTCATACTTTTTGTGCTTTACATAGTAATGCTTTTTAAAAAAAAATGTGGCGGTATTTTGTTCTATTTGATTCATGTTTTAACCATTCTCATCATAATAAGTTGGTCCCCAAGTTCTTTGTAAACTTTTTGGGTTAAAATGTTCATACTTTTCCTTGGTACTTTTCCTGCAGACCCATGAAAGGAAGGCAGCTTTAAAAAAAATCCCTGAGCAAGCTATATTATCTGAGGTTCGCCGTATGGTTGAGGAGATGCAGACTTTGAATAAGAAGCTAGAAGAAACAGTAAGAAACATTGATTCTAGGAGTTTCTTATGTTTTGTCCTCGATTCCAGTATTCCTTGTTTGAAGAATGTGCATAATTTGTTGACCACATCTAACAAAGCTTCTGAAGTATTAGGTCTACCTCTTACTGAATACCAACTTCAGTTAATCTTTAGCTGGCAGTTGAAGATCCAATTCTTAAATCCTCTCACTTGAATTCTAAATGATTTTGTATTACTCTCTGAGTTTGTTTCATTTTCTTTCCCTGGCAAAGCACTTTTAGTTATCATAGAGGATTTGTAACTCCTATGATGGTGCTTTTATTGACATTTGTTCTCCAGTTAAATGTCATAATTTTAAGTTCCTGATTCTGTTGTATGAAGAAAAGTTATGTTTTTATGTGCAGGAAGCAGCCATTGAAGAATACTTCAAACCAATAGACAAGGAAGCTGAGATTATAGTGAAAATGCAGCTTGAGGGAGAGGAGAAAAGTATGAGGGAGATGATGGCAGCCATGCAAAGACAGGCTTTGGTTGAGAAAACTGAAGCAGAAAAACTTGCACATACACAGCAGTCAAACAAGAAGGAAGATTCCCAGGACACAGCATCCACCGCCTCCCAAAAACATGCTCAGATGAGATGATTGCAAGTAGAAATAGAATTATTCTGTAAGAGTTCACATATCCCTTTGATTTACTTTTGGATGTACTTATTAAGATCAGATTCATTTGTGGCACCCGTAGTCAGTCCCCGTTGTCAACGCCATCAAAAGGATTCAAATAAGGGAGGCAACATTTTGTCGGATTTTGTTTATCATGTATGACAATTTCCTAGATGAGCTGATATTGCTGTACGAATGATTTTATTTGATGCGGAATTCAAAATCATTTTTCATAGAAATGATCAGATTATTGTGGCCAGTGATATGAGTAACTGGTTAACAGACGATAATTTGGAGTTCAGCAATTGAGAGACGTTCCTTTGTCATTTCCTCTTAAATATGGTGAAGCAAAAACCTTAACAGCAATAACGTCGTCCCTCATGGGACTTGGTGACTATGAATTTGGGGTATATATATATAGATGGATATTTCTGCTGCACAAGCCATGTGGATGAATAATTAACTCAAATGTAAGATCTTAGTGTCCATCTGGGATTTGGATCCTCTTTTGGCTGTCAGCAATAATAATGATGAATGTTCATTGTCTTGTCTCACTTCTGTGAAGTTTATTATAATTAATCCAATGAGACATTTATCGAATTTTTACTTCACCACTGCAAAAATTAACTACGACGAAAATGCGATGATCTTCCATAAGAAGGAGCAACAAAATCCTCATTTTACGGCAGAAGTAAATTAGGTTCAAGTCCAATTATTATTGACATGAAAGTTGGATTTTCGATTTAATTGTCAGTCAAATAAAGCCTTGTTTCACTAACTTAAACGATGTTGCCTATGGCTTACTCTTTGGGTATGACCTGTTAGTTCCCATTTTTTGACACGAAATCAAATTTTGCGGCGTTCAAATCTCGAACACAAACATCAATTCTTAACTCTACGCAAGCAGGAAATTGAAGTAAGAAGAGAATGTGTTTTTCATGAAATTCATTTGTCAAAATCATTCGAAAGCACTCAAAGAAAAGCCAAAGTGGTCACTACTTGTTGCCCTTCCTTTTATCATGTGAAGCTTCTTTAGAGCTCCTAAATCCATAACTCATCTTGTAGGAAAATGAGAGTAGAAAACTACATGTAAGTTAGCTATGTTGCATCTTTATAATATGTTATTTTTGTCATCTATTAACAAGAAAGGAAGTCAGAAAGAAACCGGACTTAATCCCACATCGCCTATGCAATGTAGGATAATTGTCTGACAACAATATAAAAGACAGCCGAAGCCACGTTACAACTCATACCTTTCTCGGCCTTTTGGCTAAGATCAAGTGTAGTATCTGTTCTTATCAGTTTAATATCTGATATGTGGATCATCGATCCACACGATATTAAATTAATTTTTTAAGGGGGAGGGCCCATCACAGTAGCTTGCTACTGGGGCTCTCGCGCGTCGCCCATGCGTTGCACTACTGCAAGGGCCTGGCGCACCCCTCCAATTCCGAGTTCTAAAATTTTCCTACTCGTCTCATTACCTCTTAACCAGGGTTTAGAGTTAAATATTTTTATAATTTTGTTAATATTTATTGGCACGTGGCAAGGGATCTGATATGAGAGTTATACTTTTATTTCTCTCTGGAAAATTCGACTAATTTTAATATATTTAATTGTACCAATTATTGAATATAGGAAGTCCTTTAATCAATTATACATGGGACTATATAGACTTGCTGACACATCAAGGAAAACAATTCGTGCCCCATCTGATTGATGACCACAGGATAGAGCATACACTTTCTTCATATATAAAATACAATAATAATTTGTTTCTTTACATGTTTTCAATTCTAATCAGATTAAAAATTTAGAGAATATCAAACAAGAGAATAATTAAAATTAAAGGGTAAATAAATATTTACATACGATCATTGCTAAAACTAACAATAACAAATTGTTGTTATAATATTTAGCTATTTAGATATTTTAACTAAATCCATATTACTTGAGTTTAATGAGATATATATCTTTTTTGCTTTTTAATGCAATGTTTACAAGATTAAAATTGTAAAAGTTTTAAAATATATATATATTTATAAAAATTTTAGAGGGACAATAATTGTACTGTTGTAAATAATTTAGAAGATCCAGTCTTTAATTGAATCACTTACTCAAAAGAATGTATAATGGGTATATTATAATTTACTTCTTTTAATCATTCTTCTTTTATTCGTATTTTAAATGAGAATGAGACTCTTAAGCTATTTAGGTGTTAAAAATAATAATAATAATAATAAATATAAATATATATATATATATAGCATGTTTTATTTTTATTTTGAGAAGCCAAATTGAAAAGGCAGCATAATAGAAGCAAATTACGGTGAGGACAGTAACGAAACCGAGAAGAAAAAGGGGAAAAACGAGAGAGAAAAAAGAAAAAAATTAGTCAGAATCCCTTGCAAAAAATAGAAAAGATGCCGAAAAAAGTATTGGGGATTGAATTGATATTTAAAAACTCTGTGAATATTATATTTATGAAATTAAAGTAATTTTATTATTGTATTTGTGATACGTATCATATTTTGGATTAATTTTAACGGTAAATTATTGAATTATGTGTTTTAGGTAGCAGTACAGTGATACGAATTTTTCAAGGATTGAGCGATTGAGTTATGAATGGATATATTTTTAAAATATTATGAATTTATATTATGTTTAAATATTTAATATAGCATGATCGATCTGTTTATTAATGAATTATATTGCGTTGCATGTTGCGTAGTATTTAAATTATGTGTGATGTTCAGTGATTGCATGAAAGTGATTGTTTTCTATTTGAATATTGTTTGTATTTGTTTGAAGCACCCCACAAGTACTCATCCCTCAATATTATGTAGTAAAATCCCTATGACCCATGAAAATATATGTATATGAATGTGAGCTCCCCGGTTGATGATACGAGACCGCCGGGTTAAGTATGGTTTTTTTTTCGCTTGGCCATTCGGATCCCGCCAAGCATGATATTCTCGGGTACTAGTTAGATGCTGTATAAACTGTTTGCAATAATATACATTCTTAGTGGGCAAGTGATGCTTAATTTATGTACGATTTTAGGATGTCGTGTAGTAGTTGTATGAAAATATATTTTATTTAAAAATTATGTCTACTCACTAAGTCGCAAGTTCATTTTTTTTCCCTATTTTTTTTTCCATGTCTCCCTAGGTTACGCAAGATTTAGTACAGAGTATAGTTTTGTAAATGAGGTTAAGACTACTCTACGCATGTTGAATGAAATATTTTGAACATGCCATGTATGTATGTTAATATGTATATATGTGTGATGAGATATAGAGTTTCAATATAGATGAATGATGGAGGCCTGAAACTATTTTTCTTGTCTATAAGTTTTTTTATATAATGTTTATGAGAAATAACAGGTAGTATGTATATGTACTTAGCAGGATTTATCTCGAACTCTCGAAAGGAATCGAGGTGGGTTATGTCAACGAATATTATTTTTCGCACCTTAATTTCATTCATACTTATCTTATTATGTAATAATATAGATTTTGAATGAAAAATTTCTTATTTAATAGTTTAAAATTTTAAATCAAGCAATTCAATTTAAACCATAATGTTATTTTGTTAGCTCTCAAGGTAGGTAGTTTTATTTCAACAATCTTTGGTTGATGATGAAAATGTGAAAAAGGGTTCCATATAATCTAAACTTGTGTAGATGATAATGGTGTAACCTATTTCCAAGGTTGGACCACTAATTTATAGTTTTAATTTTCATGCATTCAACAATACAATTAAGGATAAACACGTATGACCTCATTTTGAACAAATTTCAAACCGACCAAGCCACATCCTTCTAACTTCTTTAGTCATCAATCATCATTTCATACATACCTTCCCTAACCCTAAACCTCCCCTTTCTTTTTTATCTTCTTTTTCTTTTTGCTTGGGACCAGCTTTTCCAACCTCTTCTGCTTTTGGGATGGAGAAAATAAATATATCAAGCTCTTATAAGATAACCCAATTGGCTTTTGGGTCTTAATTAAATTTCTTGATGGTTGATAGTTTAGCCCTAAATTTGTCATGTCAAATTCAAGGGGCTTGAATTCAAGCAATACTTTTTGTAGGAGTATGTATACTGTCTTTCTATGTCATGGGTAGGATGGAGATTTCAAAGAAATGTATTCTCCCACCGTCCAAACATCATATCATATCATTCTCAATCTCACCTAATCTATATATGCAACTATGAATAGTTTTACTCCATTAGAATCCAAATTATAATGAATTATAAAGATAAAATTTAGTTGGATGTGGACAAATCCTCCGTGGATTGATTAGATTATCACGTGGGATAAGGTGGGGAAGCACATAGCAAAGATGGTGCCTCTAATCTCTCTTCAATTGCCACCCTCACCTCACCCATCCCATAAAGAACAAAATTCTCCCTTTCAAAAAGTATCTATATATAATATATACCTATATAATGCTTTGAATTTTATATCTCATATTATTAGTTTTACATTATAAATTGCAAAATTTTATGTATCACTAAACATCTCCATTCTATTCTTTCCTATGTTTTGACATAATGTTATCCCACAATTCAAAGAAGAGTAGACATGGTAATTGAAAATTGAAAAGCAAAGCAAAATGTGTGAATATCATGACTTGAAACAGGAAACACAAAGCTCCATTATAGATTTGTTTGAATGAAGTAATGATGTTGGATTTTAAAGCCACAAATCCTTAAGAGGACCCATTCATTACATTACATTTGCATTCTAGATTGAGATTTGAAAGAGACCCATCAATGTTTTATTATTAACATCTGTCCCTTTTCAATTACTTCAAAGAGGTATTATACAATACACATCTAGGCTCTAGCAATATCATTTTCCTATGTTAAGTTTTACCATTACATAGTGTAGAATGATTATAAATTGTATATAAAAATACAATCTACTGTATTGCTTTATTTAAAACTAAAATGGTATCTCAATTGCAAATCAAATCAATCCAAAATTATTTATTCTAGATTTTGTTAAAGTTTGATGCGTATCAAGTAATATCTATCCATTACATCTGATTTTCCAAGCCAGTCGGTATTTTCTAATTTTGTCAACTTTTTAGATTCCTAAAATTAAAAAAAAATTAAAAAGAAAAAAAATTTTAACTTTTTAGATTCCTACTATTGATGATTGATATAAGCATAACCAATATCCAAGCGGAACTGTTAACAGAGAATGTAAATGGGCCTGGGCTAGGAAACTAGATCCGACCCAATCTCCATTTTATGGGCCGGAGCTTTGACAACCAGCCCAATATCTTAGGTTTTGAAAATCACGTGGATAGGGAATAATCTCAATCTCCACTCATTGGATATCTTTGCTTTGAAGGATTCTAATTTCTACAACAAATACAAAATTCTCCACTTTGTGAAATCCGACTTTAATGCCTGCATTTTCCAGCATATTTGTGTTGTGATAGAAGTGCTTTTTTAATTAACCCATTTTTCTTTACCAAAAGCACTTTTCGAAAAATGGGGAAATCAAAACATGCCTAATTACCATATTAGTACATAGTAATAGTAGTGCAAGATCCTAAAGTGAAATTGATATCTTTTATGAAATTTTATTTTTTCAATTATAAATAAACTTATTCCAAATGGCCCCATATGTGTCTTATCAATTGCAAATCCTGCTCAGAACCCACCTTCCCTTTAAATTAATCCATTTTTGCTGTATATCTAATACCTTAAAATCCTCAATCACTTGACTTAATCACACCCATTAATTTCAGGCTTAATGGGTGGTTGAATTAATTTTGTCTTATCGGATTGAACCTATTCTAAATGCTTAGTAATTGTTTAAACTTTAGACTTTGCTATTAAAACTTATTAATCTGCTTTACATCATACATGTTTTTCTATGAACTTTAGCTCCCGTCAGGTCCCATACTTGACAAGATTAAACTCTTTCTCTTCTTTTTTTATAAATTTGCTAAAAATTTTGAATTTTGAAAAAATTATAAATTTATGGTTTAATTTAATTTATACGAAATTTATAAATATTCTGCAGGATTGTGTATGCAACTGGCACAAATTGACTTAATAATACTGTATTATTATCACATATTTTATATTTACAAAAATAATTTAACAATATAAATTAGTATGGTAGAGTTATATTATTGTTGATTGGTTATCTTTCGTTTCCACGAAATACGCTATATCGATTTGTATCATTCATTTATAAAATTAATTTTTTATTAAATAAGATAAGGTATCGCGTAAATTATACGTTTATCTAATAAAATCTTATCAAATATTATATATATATTTAATTAAAATTTGAGATACATAATAAAAAAAAGTAATAATAATATTATAAAAAATTTAATATATATAACTTAATTTAATTGGATAATTTTATTAAAATCATCCGGTTTAAAATAACACATATAACAACGTTTAAAAACTAAGTGAAATGGGCATATGGTAAAAATCATAATATAGATTAAGGACAAAATATGATAAGTATTTTACAGTGTCACAAATAGTTAACAAAACCAAAACCATGATTTCCTCTCTAATGGCTAGAGATTAGTGCAATAACTAATGATAACTTTACTAGTTCTCCATCACTTTTTTTTCCTTTTTCCCTTAATTAAATAATAATAATAATAACAATAAAATATTGGAGTTTGTAGTGCCAATATTTTGGTGATATGTGTGAACATGAAGCATGATGCCCAACAAGGCGCTGTCAATGTAGCTTTTGGTCTGCTAGTGTAAGTGGCAGAGCATCTGAGGTCCCTGCACCACCATTCCCAGCCCTCCACGTGTTGACTGTTTACTTGTCCAGAGTTTCAGCCTGGGTTTCTGCTCGATCACCTGCTGCACTCGTGCGATGAACCTTCTCCCTCTGCTACACGAAAAGGGAGAAGGGCCGTGTCGTACATCGTTTTGTACAAATGTTGAATGTTTTGGGGTCTGTACGTAAATATAGAAAAGTAAGAGGATGTCTGCTTGTTTTGTTTGTATATTCTTTTTTCTCCAAAATAATGATAATAATAATAGTCATACCCTTCGTCTTTGTAACATTGCCACTTCCATACGTACCAAGACTTTACTTTCTTAATACATGTTAAGAAAAGTAACGCTAATCTATTTCACTTTTATCATTTTTCTAATATTAAATAATATATTTATTAATTTTTTTAATATTATATATATTTCAAAATAATGTGATAAATAATGTATGTTAAACATCAATTTATTTACTATAAAAATATAAAATATTAACAATAAACAAAGCAAACGTGTTCATCTTTAATTTTTACATGTATGTTAATCATATTATTTATATTATAAAAAATTTCACTTACTTTATGATAAAAGATATATTTAACTTTCGTATTAAAAGATTGTAATTCTTAATTCAGAGTTTGTATCAAATATTTTAATTACTTATTTTCAAATTAGTAATTATAAAAACACTAAAAATTAGTGTGGTGTAGAATGAAAAATAAATATAATATAATACAATAAAATGTAATGCCATGAGTCATGTGAGCACTAGACATGCTGCAACATCATCTCGTCACACTCTTTTATGGAAATTAGCGACTATCCCATATCATGACAAAGCTCTTATTCTAATTAATTAATTAATTAATCTTTATTAGGATAAAAACAGAGATTAGAGTCAAATCTCCTGATCCAAATGTCCACAAGAACCCATGTATATACATACAACAGTTTGTTGGGTCATGTTAGATGGAGTACTTGTACAATTTTTTTTATGTAATTTTTAAAAAATATTAGAAAAGTATATGATATAACTGATTGCATCGTATCTCTACCTATATATTGAGACGGTGTAAATAAAAATAATAAAAATAATATTTATTTTTAAAAAAACAAGGAGGTGGCATGAGGTCAAAAACAAGAGTGCTAGATACATGTAACCACCTAATTAGTAGACTTTCCTAATTATTATTAGTGTTATAATTTTGTATTTTATAAATTCGTTTGTATAATTTTTAGATCAAAACATCACAATTAGAGATCCCACCAACTTGTCTCTACCATGTCTCTTTTGGTGTATTATCCAAGATTTATCACTTCAATTTCATCAAACCAATTACCTGCCTTTTCATTCTCCGACTCTTTTTTAAATTTAATTTTATTAACCTAATTTATGCATCTACCATTCAATATAATCAACAATACAAAGTTGTTTTCATCAAGAGAGGTAGATCCTTCACATGCCCATCAATTTTAGACTTTATATAAATTATGAAAAGCCAATTTTGAGCATACAATAATATTATTTAAATTTATATTAATTTTATTTTATTGGCGTGTGCCCATAAAACATGTGTGATGAAGTCAAAAACAGTGAACAATAAATACAAATTTAGTATTTAATAAAAAAACAAATGATTTTTTTATTATATAATTATGAATTCCTTACTAAATTTGACTGTCGGTAATTTCGTTCGGCACATAATTTAGTGCTAATGATAACGCCACAGTGGTAGTAGCAGTAATTGTAAATGACTCGATGGGTCGTTGTTTGGTAAAAGGACAATTTGGGAATTTTAGTATAATCCGACCGACGGGATAATCTGGACAATTGACAATATCAAGGTGCATAATACTATCCATTTTCATAAAATTAATAAAAAAAAATAATAAAAAAAATGGTTGATTATTTTTCATTGGTTATGCCGCAGATTAGATTAGATTAGATTAGATTAGGTCTCTCTTCTCTTCTCTTCTCTTCTCTATCCCTCTCCCTCTCCCTTTCTCCACTCTATTAAAGACGGCTTATTCTTTTATTTATTTTTTATTTTTTTATTTCACTCTTAAAATTTAAGTCGAAGACAGAGAAGATAACTTCTCGTGTCTCAACCCACATGCTTGCAATCATGCACCTCAGCATCCTTAGCTGTGCACGTGGCATTTTCAACGAAATCCCGATTCATGGCCCCACATGCTACGTCCTCGTTAACATTAACAATCCATTTAAAAGCGTGATCCTGTCGTGGGGCCACGGTCTAAATCATCATACCTCGTTGGTACTACGTCTGCTTTTATGAATGTTACGGTGTGAGTGTCCACACCGGAGGAGCGAGGAGAGGAAGCACAAAGGAGAGAAGAGGAGAAGTGGTCTGGTCCATCTAAAGACTAAAGGACCGGCAACAGGACAGTTATTAGTTCTCTTTTTGGGGCCCACCAACTATGTTTTCTTCTATTTATTTTATTATCTTCCACAAAGGCGTGCTGACCGCCAACGTGTCACGATGAATCAATCTGGACCGTTGAACAAAACCTGCCCCTCCGATTATAAGAATTATCTTGAAGGTAAACTCTTCGGTTAAGTAAACAATTTTTTAAAATTTCAACATTTTGTGTGATTGAATGTGCAGAAAAGTAGGGAACAAATAAAATGTATTTTATTACGTGTAATTAATACCAGACATACAATAAAGATTATAGGTCATGACTTTTTGCCTATTGGAGGGGTATCATTCGGTGAAGTCCAAAAGATCGGTGAATTTTAGCCGTCTGATTTGGGACTTGATTTTGACTCTGATAGAAGATGAATATTCGCATGAACAAGAATGTGCGTTGGTTTTGGGTCAAAATCTTCTGATGGAAAGAAAAGCCTTTTAATCCGATGGCTAATAAGTGACTAAGCCTTGTTGATTTTCAATTTGTATATTAAGAGATGTGGGTGGACCAAATTATTCACAAAGCGAGTTGAACTAAAAATTATAAAAAAAAAAAAAAAGAAAAGAAAAGAAAAGAAAAGAAAGAAAGAGGAAAGTCACATGGCACCAAAATGAGTCAAATTCATGGGATACCCACTATGTGTCATGGGCTGTGTATAATGTTTGTCCTGTTTAATTTTAATTTAAACAACTAAATATTTGTTAATTTTTTTTAAAAAATTACTAAGAAAAATAATAAAAATTTCCCTTTCATGGTGATGCTTTAGGTTTTAGCTTTTTACAAGTCTCGTCTTACAACGACAGCCTACTTAAATTGCATTGAGTCACGGCCCAATTTATCGTCGACCTTCGATCTAAATTAATCACTAAGCTAAAGTCAATTACATTAAGTGGGACCCCGCTTGATATACTTTGAAGTTTCCACAAATGAAACGGTGGCACATGCGAGTTGTGACCGCGAATTGTAACGTCGTGGGTGAGTTTAGAATTTATTCCTTTTTAAAAAAAAAATAAAGACTCGTTTAATATTTATCAACATCAGGTCATCACATAGAAAATAAGAATATAAATATTATCTAATGAAAGAAAAAAAGGAAAAAAAAATATGCCAAACAAACCTCTTTGTTTCTTTCACCTTTTTTTGTTCTTCTCTGGCTTAATTTTTCTTTTTTTTTTTTCCTTCAATATCTTAAATGCTGAAATCATTATTCATTTTTAAAACAATTATTTATTTTTCTGTTTTATGGGTTTTAGGATGGGATATTAACGTTACGCTCCCTGAAGTGTTTATATGTTCTGAAACAGGGATAAATAGTTTCATTTGTATCAAATAGATCCCTGACTCCTATGCAATGGCTGAATTACCCTCCTAATATCCTTACGTTTGACATCGGCTTGTGGATATTTCAGTTCTTTTAACAAAAATCAGGGACAGATTTAATATAAATTAATAAATTGCATCCTTGGGGAGGAAATCATGAAAACTAAAAGAATCTTAATGTTATTATCCGATTTTTAAAAATCATTTTGGATATTGAAAATTTGTGCACACACGACAGTAGAAAAGTATGTAGTCAACAGGATATATGAAATAATATTCCTTTGCCATCCTTTCATTTCCAATATAGGTTAAAAAATTAACTATATTTTATTTATAAATGTAACAAATAAAATAAAATAAAATAAAATAAAATAAAAATGAATTGGAATGTTGATTTTATTTGTAACTTTCTTTCAATTAACATAAAAAAAAATTAAAAAGTAAAATAAAGAAAGCTGAACATTTACTTCACAAACAATACAACACCACCACCACCACCAACAACAAAAGGTCATATATTACACATAAACACACAAACACTCTTCTCTTTCTTCCTCTCTCTCTCTCTCTCTCTCTCTCTCTCTCACATTTTCTCCTTCCTCTTTCCACAGCCATTTATAGATTCTCTCTCTTAATGGTCTTTTCTTTTTTCCATTGGATTGTACAGATTCCCAGCTGAAAAACCCATCTCAATCTTTTCATTTCTTCTTGATTTTTCTTTTTTATTTTATTTTCTTTTTTAAATAATAATAGAAAACTGTGAACACATAACAAAACTGAGAAAATACTCTTCTGGGTTTTGGCTTTTGCTTTTTTGAGCAAGCTTGTCTTCTGGGTTTGTTGCAGAGAAAAGCCTTCTTCTACCCAGTTGTATTGTATATGTTATACAAGTCCTGAAGAAATATAAATAAATAAATAATTTTCACAAATTTATTTATTTATTTCAACCTTTTTTGTCTGTAAATTTTCCTCTTTTTTTTTCCTTTTAATTTTATCAGAGTTTTCTTTGAATTATTTTTCTTTAAATTAAGAAAAAAAGAGAGAGACATGGGCAAGCAAGGTCCTTGCTATCACTGTGGAGTTACAA
The DNA here is from genome assembly GCA_028052125.1 of Melia azedarach. Classification (NCBI taxonomy): domain Eukaryota; kingdom Viridiplantae; phylum Streptophyta; class Magnoliopsida; order Sapindales; family Meliaceae; genus Melia; species Melia azedarach. Next base: position 4,586,017 of record CM051401.1, on the reverse strand, counting down.
GTGAGTTCTTGTTTCTCCAATTTTTCTAACAATTTTTTATGTACAAGAGAGAAAACTTGTGTTTAATTTTTATTTTGCTGTTATTATGAATAAACAATTTCATATATGCATATTGAATAAATGTTTCTATGACAGAAAGGAATAACTATATGCAAAAAGCTAATGAATTGAGAATATATGCTGTTTTGTGGTGTTATTTTGCTTGTATATGGATTCAGAAATATGAATGTCTTATCTGTTTGAATGATGCTACTTTAAATTTCAGTTTGTAATTGAGTCTAATTACTCCTTTTTTTTTCCTCATTTGTTTTTTCAGCCTTCATTTGGTTTGGGGTTTTCTTCTTTGACTATAAATTTGTCAACTCATCCAGAATTGAATTGAATTTGGACTGTATCAAAATCTTAGAAATTACCGTGTCTATTTCATTTGATTGAGAACTAGTTCTGTTGTTAGCTTCACTAAGTAAAGCTGAAGTTTCTGTATACATTTCTTTTGCTAATTGAATGATTCAGTGTGGGAGAAAAAAAAAGTGCTTTCCCAAATGCCCAAGTGTCAATACTTTCAACCTTAGAGTAAATTCAGTGAGAGATATATCTCCACATTCTTTTTTATGGAGGATTTCTGGCTGAAGAGCACTTGCCTATTTTGTTCAACTGTTTTGTCACTTCTTGTTAGCAAGGGTGTTTGTAGTGATTCTTTTGTGCTTTTCCTGCAATTGAGTTAATAAAACTACTTTCATAAAACTACTCTTACTTCAATTTTAAACTGTTTTCTTTGTTTTCTCGATGTAGAGCTTTGTTCTGATTGTATTCTATTATCAATCATTTGAAGTTTTCAACTGTTATGCTGTTTAAGCCTTGGAACTCTCAACTTCACTAATAAGTTTCCTGAACTAGTTCCTAATGGTTAAGTCATTAGTCTATTGCCAGTGCAACAATCTTTGGATTGTGATTTCAAAATTTGGTATCTCAAGAACTTGTTGAAAATAAGCCATGGTTGTAAAAATCTTATCGAAGATCACTACCACTTATTTTCTGGCAATTATCTTCTTGTATGCTGGCACTATTGTTAGGCTAACAAGTTGGAACTGCGCAAATGTTAAACAGTGCTGCTTAGGTTTTGGATGATGAACCCTCAGAAATGGTTATGTTGAAAGGAAACTCTCACGAACAATGCCAGATTCTATTTCTTTATATATTTCAGTAGGGTTTTGTGAGAATTACACCCTTGCTCCCCCCAATATCTTAATGCCTTTATTTGTTGTTAGTTCCTTGCTTGGCATGGTTTTGGTGATCACCTCAGTCAGAACAATCTGGTTATAAGGTTGCTTATGTTGTGAGGAGCAACAACTAAAATCCAGTTGTTGTATTGGGTAAAGAAAGAGTGAGAATATTGGCATGTTGAATCCAAATAAACTAACATTGGAACCCTCCATTTTTAAGATATATGTTTGCCCAAGTCTGAAAATTATACAAATGGGAATCCTGGATCACATTTCATGTTTCTACCTTCCATTAAGATCCTTTGTCCTTTCTCCAATATCTGTTAACAACTCTGAATTCAGTACAGCTTCGTCCCTTGTCTATGCTTAAGCTGAAGTGTATTTGTGTGGTTTGTCACGGTATGACAAAATGCAGAGTATACCACAGATCCTTTAAAAGCACCGAGGTACCCACTAGAGTCATGTTCTAGATTGAGGTGCTGCAGCTCCTCCTTAATGCTGAATCCATATGTTTTCAACAGAAACACATTGTTATTTTTGTTGCAAAAGATTCATAATTATGCATTATTATGCTATTGAACAAAAACTGCTCACAATTATGCTCCACATTGCACGTGCACTTGGTAATGCAGGATAAGTGCATTGTCAAATTTTAATAAGCGCTGCTTGTCAACAAAAGTTTTTGCTTTTTTGTGCCGAATATATCATGAATTTTGTGCTAATGCTTTTAATCACATGCAAATAATCCTTTTCTTAAAAGATTTACACTACTCTGCATACTAATAAGATGGTTGCTTTTTGTGGTTGTATGACAATTAAATAGATTCACAATGAAAGCTCCAGATGATCAGTGGTTCATCTTCTAGTCTATCTTGTTTAATTATAATTGTAAATTGATTTGTTTAATTTGTATATTGCTACTGACCAAGTCTTGTAATAGGCACTCCTCTTTGGCGTAATGGTCCTCCCGAGAAGCCAGTACTGTGCAATGCATGTGGATCCCGGTGGAGGACGAAGGGAACACTAGCAAACTATACACCACTCCATGCACGGGCTGAACCTGATGATTACGAGGATCACAGGGTTTCCAAAGTGAAGAGCATATCTATAAACAAGAGCAAAGATGTGAAAATTCTCAAACGGAAGTCAAATAATGACAATTTGGTAGTTGGGGGTTTTATCCCTGATTATAACCAGGGATACCGGAAGTTTGTTGATGAAGACACGAGCAATAGATCTAGCTCTGGGTCAGCAATATCTAATTCTGAGAGCTGTGTACAATTTGGGAGTGCAGATGCAAGTGATTTGACAGGTTGGGCACTCATCAAAGTTAATCTCAATTACCCATTTTGACAAAAGAGAGTGAGCAGTTTTGCACTTGGCCATCTCTAGAGTTGTAAATCCGGTGCTTAGTTTCATACTGAACTTAGAAAAGTAGACGAAACTATTGCTGTTGAGTTGTCTATACAATAAAAACAATAGCTTCTATGAATTCTGCAAAATAGAGAAAAACAACTTCCTTAAAATTTCTAGAATTTTGTTATGTTGGAAGCCAGTTGCTTGCATGACCAGTTCATACTGTCACTAGTTCAATAATCTATCAATATTTCTATGCTTGGTATGCCACGTCTTATGTATTTTCCTGGTGCTTTTCCTTTCAGGTCCAGCCCAGCCAAATGCGTGGGACTCAGTGGTGCCTTCTAAGAAGAGGACCTGTGTCAATCGTCCAAAGCCATCACCAGTTGAGAAGCTTACCAAAGATTTGTATACTATTTTACATGAACAGCAGTTTTCATACTTCTCTGGATCTTCTGAGGAGGATTTGCTTTTTGAGAGTGAAACACCAATGGTGTCTGTTGAGATAGGACATGGAAGTGTTCTTATTAGACATCCTAGCTCAATAGCTCGAGAAGAGGAATCTGAAGCTAGCTCCTTGTCGGTTGAAAACAAACATTACTCAGCAAACGAGGCATACTCGCGTTCTGTAGCCCTTCCTGTACATAATTATAATAAGGGTGTCAACTTTTCAAGTCGTAACATGGACAAAGCTAAGAACTCTATTGGGCAAGGCATGCAACAAGATCAATTTAAGAGGTAATTACTTTGTAAATGGTTTCAAAACCTGTGAATGCATGTTTGTGAATTATCTATAAGAATAAAAACAGAAATGCTGGTGTTTAACTCTTTTTTTTTTAAAAAATGAAAAATATTATGCCCACCTTCATCAAATGAAAATTTAATATATCTGCGAATATATACATGGGGGTAGGTCTTAAAATGAACAGTATTTAATACAAGTGAAAGGAAAATAGCACCGTCTTTGTTAAGCAGCTCTTAAATGTGCCTGTTAGTGTGAATGGTCAATCATATGGTAAGTTGGAAGCTGGAGTAATTGCTTTACATGGGATGCAAAAAATATTTGTGCATCAGTGCATAAGTGCATGTGAGTATGTGTTTATGTATATGTAGAAATTGTGCGTATCACATATTTGAGGAGAATACTGAAGTAGAAGGTTACCTCAGCTAACATTTATCCTATTTTGGCATTGCAGGGAAAAATCTCAGCATGAAAAATTACAACTCCTGGGAAATCATAATTCATCACTATGTGATATAGACTTAAATGTAAGTTGCATTAAATTTTCCTTGTCTGGTGGTCATACAATTCTACTTATTTTAAACTTGATGTTATCTATAACTGTTGTACTTGTAAGATTTTGAAATAAAATTCATGAAATATGAATGTTTTTGTTCAGTTTTTAATTTCTCGATGTAAAGCATGTCAAACCTAAATTATGCATCTGCCATAAGGGGTGGTGTTTTTTTAACGCTGTTGCAGATTATTCACTTTCTGTAAGCAAAATACCAAGTTTCTGTCTAAGATTGGGATCCATATTCCAAGTTTCACTGTCATTTCAGTTTCTTCTGAAGGATTTTTATGAATCTACCCTAATTACTCGTATAGTGGCACGAGTCTTGCGTCATTGAATTTATTGCCATGTCCAGAATTGGTCTGCTTGAATATTGTTGTGCTTTAGATTGTTGAGAGATATCATCACCAGTAATTATATTTGGTTAACAGGATATTCTCAATTTTGAGGAGTTTGCGGGACACTTGACAAGCGAGGAGCAGCAGCAATTACTGAAATATGTACCTCTGCTTGACACTGCCAAATTTCCGGATAGGTTGGTACTTTGTCGTACATATCTTTTAATGTTGTATGCAAGTGACTGTAGAGTATTTTATGTGAACTAAAGTAGAACACTGAACAAGGTCTCAGTTTAAGAGGCCACAAGCCATTGCATATGTTGTATTTTAACAATTTTGCCTATTTTGCAGAGAGTTATTCTGCATGCACATATGCAATATGAAATTGGAACCAGTTCATTTGTTTCAGTATGGTTGGCTGTGTATGCCCAGTGAAGTGCAAGGATAATTACACTTCACTGTGATGCAGTATAGTAAGGATAATTACAAACCTTAGACAGCAATAAGGTTAATTATTGCAGTGTAGTAAAATAATCCCAAACCTTAATATAGAGCTTCTTAACAGTGTAAGTTAATTACACTGCCCTAATTGCTGTGTGGTGTGCATAATAACCTACAAAATCTATTCAAGTCTCCATATAACAAGCAATTGATGGTTATAAATATAAATGGCATTGGCCAATATACATTTCTGTAAGTTTACAGACGCTAACACAAAACTTGAAACTTTCTACACAATTTGAGAACTTCAACATTAAAGTTGAAAATTTGAACTTAAAACTCTAATACAAAACTTGAAAACCAAAAGTAAAACTTTAATACAAAACTAGGAATATTTAACACAATTTGAAATATGATCGGTATGGTACTGAATCCCATAAATACGCATATTGTTGTCTTGTGTATACACATGGTGACATGTTGCATTTTATGTGGAACTTTAAGAAAAGATTTCAAAGTTGAGGCACATTATTGATGATTCATTGTTGCATCTGCAGCCTCAGAAGCATGTTTGATAGCCTTCAGTTCAAGGAGAACTTATCTTCCTTTCAGCAGCTGCTTGCAGAAGGGGTATTTGATCTCTCATTCCCAGGGGTGACAACTGAAGACTGTAAGACATTGAAAAGGCTTGCATTGTCTAATTTGACAAAATCCAATTGGGTCGAACACTATCATTCACTCAAGGTTTGAATTTTGTCCTTATTGTAAGGAATATTATTACATGAAAATCTTTGCTATGACTTTATTCCTTTGAAAGTCAATTCACGAATGTCTTGCTAATTATTAGGTTATTTTGTGGCTGCAGAAGCGTAGGAGTGGTGGTGGAGGATCCTATGTTGCAAGAGGTCCCGATGCCACTGCCTCAAGTAACATAGTAAATGCAAAGAGATCACGTGACATCCAATATCAAAAATTTCCAGGTTAGTTGAACTTTTACTCAAAGAATGTGCCATCAGATGTTTCTGATGAGGAAATCAGTGAATCCCATGGTTGAAAAACACAACCTACACTCTGCAGAAAAATAAAAAAAGGCAGAAACCAAGCAAGTCTAATAAATAGGATTCCCATTAGCCAAAGGGAGCTGTGTTCCTAGCAAGTATGACATGCATTTAGATTACTGATGAGGTTAAAATCAATCCTTCCCCAAGCTAGGCTTCCGTGTCTTCAACAGAGAAAATACTTCCTAATTGCTGTTTATGTAATTTCTGATTATCTTTTCCCTGCATTTTTAAGTTCCTTCACGGCAAACATAGAAATGCAAGATGACAGAGGATAAACATTTGTGCATATGTTGACAACGGGTGATCTACAACTTACAAAATTGTAGTATTCCCTGCATACTCTGTCCTGATAATTCCTCAGGGTCTGCTCGGGGTTATGACTACCAATTTTAGAGGATAGACTTATGGGGATAATTGAATCAAACAAATGGATGATACATAAAATTTTGAATACATGTGTATGGGTGCACAGGCATGTCTGTGTGCCCATGTGTAGATAACATGTAATGATCTAAAAGTTCAAGTTTGAAAGAACCAGTGTTAATAACTTGATACAGTGGAATCATATATATGTGTGTGTGTGTGTGTGTGACAGTTTACATTGAATAGCAACAATGTTCTAAAATTATTTACGTTGGAACTGCTTGCTAAAAGTATATTTGCTCTTTCAGAAGCAAAAAGTATGATGAAGAGCCCCAAAAGGGTGACAGTGAAGGCTACCTATGAAAACAAGGAATTCATGGAAAATGATGGGTCTTGCTTTAGTCCAAGAAGTTTATTTGCCTTGCCAACCGATGGTAGCTCACTCATGCTGGAATCTCTGAATTTTGTGGATGAAAGTTGTGATCAGGATCTGCTGCTGGATGTGCCTTCCAATGGCTCATTTCCACAGGCAGAACTCCTACACCCATCTTTAAGTTATGGCCAACAAGCAAGCAATAGCAGTAGCTCAGCATACCCGAGTCATGTCCGACCATAACAGAAGGGATCAAATACTAGTTTGATTACTATGGCTACTCTACATAGGTCTGCCTCCTGCCAAGTCCCGCGGGTGGGATTGAATGCACTTTGCGTGCCAAGTGCTAAAAAGTTTTTATGTGAATGACGTTTGCTGGTTGATCTTTTTCCCTTGACCTTTTTGAAAATGGAATGCTAAGAGATAAATTTGGCTTGGGTGGGCTTTTTTGTATAGGTTGACAACAGATTGTAATATATAGCTCAAGATGGGATCAGAGGCGGCAATTTTCAGAGTTATGTATGCAAATATAGTATTTGCCTTGCAAAATAACTTTGAGACATCCTCTTGTTCTTGTAGCGGTTGCTTTAATTTCATGGATTTTGCCAATCGGAAAAAAATAAAAAGGATGCATTAAAGTTAGTTTTCATCCACCCATTGGCTTTCCACCGGACACCTGCTGGCCTGCACGTAGCAGATGGTTATGAGAATTCGAGAGATGTACGGAAAAAGAAATAACTTCCGAGTTAATGGTCATTGCAAATAAAATTAACAAGAATTAAGTGGGTTGAACAGAGTTTAGTAGATGTGAGAATATTAAACACTTCCACTTTCCAGCTACCTAGGCTGTGGGTGTGAGTTCAGGTGCAAATCTTAGAAATTGCCATTAGGTGTTTCAATACATCCTCAATACAGCTCTTAAATGTGCCTAGAAACTTAAAACATAAATTGATTGATGCCGTCAACCATTAATAGAAAAGTTTAACAACTTCTGAATTCATACATTAACAAATTCATTCATTTGTTAATCTTGTAGGTGAGAAAATTGTGCGGAATAATCCAAACATCAGAGTTAGTAAAGCGTGCAAAGATGCTTTCTGTAATTCTGTAGAATTTCTCATTTCCTCTCATTTACACAGGGTTTCATAAAAGGATAAACATCGGCTTTTGATTTAAAATTAATTATTTTGGGCAGTAGAAGACAATTAATTCCTTCTCTCAATACTTACTGGCGTCACTGATGACCTTACGAAGTTTCGTAGTTAGGAAAACCTGCTCCCTACATCCGTATAAAGACTACAGAAAGAGAACTCTAGAAAGTCAAGTTTGTGCATAATTATATGGATCTAGTGCTGCAATGCCTATGCCATCGACGTGGGCCAACCACAATGCTGTAATCTCAACCAAGGAAAGCAAAATTTTGCTTCAATATATTGAATCACCAATTCAGGTTTCAGTTTAACATGTATTGCCCAAACTATCCTTTGATCTATATGTAAATATTTTTTTTCTGAATAAATAATTAAATGATATACATTTCCTAGATTCAAGGGGAAGAATGAGCAAAGCCAAGTAATCCTTTTCAGTAGAAGCCTTGTACTAAAGGCTATGAACCACAAGTGTTGGCTTCATGCAATAAATAAATTCCAACCGACAACTACTTTATCAAACCCACAGTAAACCCAGACATAGCTCCTCTAAGGAACTATAATTTGAAATAAAATGTCAAATACAAAGATAATCTATGCATCTCATATGAAGCATCCAAGACCCCTACAGTCACTGACATCAAATCAAGTAATCCAAAATAAGTACTTATGGCTTCCAATTCACAAGTTCAATATGTTCCAACTCACAAGTACTCATTGGCACCATCCCTACCCATTAAGGCTAGCAGCAGCAGTGCAGCACTTGCAGAAACAAATCCTTAGCCAAAAACATCAAGATTTATCTACTTCTTCCACTGTCTAACAGCCATACGTTGCATCTCATATGAAGCATCCAAGGCCCAACTACAGTTACCAACATCAAATCAAGTAATCCAAAATAAGTACTTATGGCTTCCAATACAAAAGTTCAATATATTCCAACTCACGAGTACTCATTGGCCCCCATCCCTACCCATTAAGGCTAGCAGCAGTGCAGCACTTGCAGAAACAATCCTTAGCCAAAAAACATCAATATTTATCTACTTCTTCCACTGTCTAACAGCCATTTCCAAAACCCACCGTTCCAAAGTCCATCCAAAATCAATTTCAACTTGAAAAATCATCTCAAGTTGAATCCTCCTTTCATACAAATGTTATAAGTTACATTCTTACAAAATGAACCACCGTTTTAACTCCTACCTATGGAAAAGTCAGTCCCCTACTCTTTGCAACATCTAAGATGCTTTTACTCTCAAGACTACAATCATAATCGCAGTTCCTTGTCAGCATTCTCAACACATCCAAAAGTGTGATCTCTCCACAATCATTCCCTGAATCCTTCTCCACCGGTGGACAAATTGAAACTGGCAGTGCACGTATCGCCTGGGTTCTCTCCATGTCACTTGAGTTTCGATCACTTGGACCAATGTACCTATACTTGTCAATATCCTCTATGCTCTTTCGACCTGAATTCAGACTTCCCTTGCCATTATCATTGCTGCATCCTGATCTATCACTATTTCTTATAGTATACAAGAAACCTTCACTAATATGACTAGCTTCATTTTCTGAATGTAAAACCTCACCTAAAAATTCTAGCTTCCTTTTTGCAGAACTTTCTCCACTAGCGTCACTATTTTGATTGCTTTGAGGAGATATGTATCTATAATTGTAGGGGCCATCTTTATCACAAATCGATTTCTCTACAGATTTCCTCAGAGAGTTTATACTTTCGCCTAAGCATCGGTTTGGTGATTGCGTGCACAGATTTTCATCAGAAATTTTTGGTTTTTTTAATTGAGACTCGCTTAAAGATTCACTGAAAGCTAATTCTCTCTTCAAAACCGTAACTTCGGTTGATTCAGAGTAAATTACCTCATTTACACTGTCGAATCTCTGCGTCAACTCTACCTCTGAAAACCCTAAATCCGTATCCGCCCCCAAATCAACCGCCTTGTCTCCCTCCGTACAAGCGCCCGCAGTTTCTTCTTCAACACAAACCGCGCAATCATCTCGGTGATGGTTGGAGCTGGCTATTGGAGAACCTTCAGGCGGGGTCTGAAAAATATCGTTGTCTTTGGGGGTATTATTGTCATCCCCCTCGTTGTCCTCCGAACTTTCAGGAGGAGACACCATCATGATGCCGGTTGATTCCACGGGAATTTCTTCAGAATCTTCCGAGTCCTTCTCTTCGGTTTCGCCGGCGAACCGACAGCGACTTAATTTCTCTTCCTGTGAACTTGACACGCGGCAGAGTTCGGTGATTGATGCGAAAGGATCGTCGGCTTCCATTTTTCAGTATAGGAGATTTGATTTTCCAGCAAGAGGTGAAGTGAAGATAATTTTGGAACTGTTTATGAATTCTGAGTTTCTTTTTAGGGTTTTGTGATTTATTGGCGGTGTTATCTTCTTTCGTTTTAGAGTGATTCCCGCCCTTTTTTGTATCAACGGTTGCTGATGAAACCAACGATGGATATTCAAAGCATTCAGCGAAATTTGCATTTTGTTTAACATTATATATATATATATATATATAAACAAATACCATTTTCCCACTCAATTTTTCTATTCCACTGCTCAAGTCAAAGATGCTCATTAATGCGTTTGCTTGATTACTTTTGTGATAGGCTAAGAATATAGCCAATTAAGCCATGTACATATTATGTAATGTAGCATGATTCCTCACGAAACCTTTCGTGTTTTACGTTTCTTCTCTCTTTTTTATTATAATTAAATAAAATAAATAAATTATCTAACATAAAAAGAAATTTTTTATTATTTTTTTCGCTTGTTAACTTTTTAATTTATGAACTTACTTATAACAAATGTACCTATTAACATAATGTAGCATGATTCCTAAAGAAAATTTTTGTATTTTACATTTCTTCTCTTTTTTTTATTACAATTAAATAAAAAAATCAAATTAATTAACATAAAAAGAAATTCATTTTTTTTTGCTCGTTAACTTTAAAATTTATGAACTTGTTTATTACAAATTAAAAAGTTCAAAATTTTATATTTCATATTTTTTAAGAGTATATAATTAACTCATAACTACTCGGACTAGCTCAAGTGACCACGAACTGGCTCTTCTTATTAAGAGGTGCCAGCTTATTAGAGTTTAAAAGATAGATTTTTAATATAATAAAAAAATATACATTATTTTCGTATTTATTATTTCATTAAATTCAAGAACCTTCGGTAATGAGGATAATTTTGTTCAAAAAAATTGAGATGATTATTTTTTAATACAATTATGAATAGTGATTATTTTTAAATTTATGCTTTAAAAATGGTTATATATGAAAATTTTCCTTAATTATTCGAATAATCATGTTGTATTAACCTACTAAACCTATTTATGACCTATATAACAAATACTATTATTCAGCTAGAGGAATTAATCGAAAATATAATTAATTTATCAATTCATGGCATTCTATAGGAAAAATATGTTATTGTGATTAACAATTGATAGGTAAGATAATCTATTTTTTTGTTTTACTTATTCAAATTTATATTTCTATCATTCTTATTATTTTCAAATTATTTTTTAGGAATTTTGGCTAACAATACTTTCTATGTTGCTCTATGTCTTATTTCAAAGGATGACAAACTGTAATACCTTAATATTTTGATAATTTGATGCATTAAATATTAGATTATTATATTTTGATGTTTTTGTTGACTTCTTGGTGAAATTTTTGATATCTTTCGACTTTACTATAAACTCTTATATGTATTGTATTTTGTTGATTAGGTGGTATACTAATTTTTAATAATGGGATTAAACAGATTTAAAAAGTTAATCGTGTCAAACTGATAAAATTATATTAAATGGATTATTAAATTAGTGATGTTAATTCAACAATTGAATTATTTAATTAATAAATAAATTGATGGGTCTTATCGTGTTATTTATTTATTAATTGAATCGTATTCAAATTTTAAACTCTTGACACAATTAACAAATAGGTTGTGTTTAGGTTAGCATAAAATTTTACTATAAATTATTTTACACGAAATGAATCGACCTCTTTATTCAAATTGTCACCCTACCTCACACCATGGTGATTGACACAACACCTTTACGGTCAAATGTAATGAGTGGGGTAGGTTAGTATTTGAAACTATTTGTAAATTTAATTAATTTATATTAATAATTTAAAATCAAATTAATTTTAATAATTATATTAAGTTTCAATGGTATAAAAAAAATTCACTTAGATGTATAAAAAAAAATTAGATTAAAGGCACCATAAATAAAATCAAATTTTAGCCTCAAAATTTTATAAAAGTTTTGCGTAATAACTTTGTCTTAAAAATTGTTAAAATAAATAAATAAATAAACATACATATTCGGATCCCCTTCTGACAACCTGTGTTCGCAATGTACTGTACGATGTCGTTTACGATGATAAAACGCGCAAAGCGCATATCTCTTCAGCAGAGTTTTTACTTATTCGCTCGGTTTATGCATGGCTGTGAAGAAGAGACATTTTATTTTCTTTTATTTTTAAAGAAAATTCACTCCCAATTTGCAGAGAAACCAGAAGTAAATTTAACAATCGGACGATCATGCTTTAGATCTTGTGCTTTCCTGACCATTGATTCCTTCTAAATTACGGATCCAGGTCGATTATTCACTTCTATATTTCGTGTTTCTTTGAATTTGTTACTTATGGAAGATTTTTGGTTACTTTTTCAATTAATTTGATTGATTGACTTTATCTGTAGATTAATTTGAGTTCCATTGTCTTATTGTGTTTGGATAAATCGTTACTGTGAAAATGCTGGAATATGAAGTCTACTGAAATGTGGAATTTTCAGTTTGTTATTGAGCGGAAGGTATTCTGTTAATTTTTCATTCGCTTCATCACTGGATGTAATGAAAGCTGCTCCGTCTTGTTTTATTGTTGTGAATTTGAGCTTGGTAGCTCATATTCTGTTTGGTTACTGAGATGATGCGGGAAAACGGCGTGAATTAGGACTGTCAATACTTGTTTTTGTTTGTTCATTAATGTTTTAAAGAATAGTTAGTTATATACTGATGTGTGATATGTTCTTTATGGATTATGAGCAGTTCATTTTCTTATGTTTTTGTTCTTATATTGGATACCGAGCTCTGGGGTTTGCAAGTCCTGTTTGGTCTCCTAGAAAATAAGGGGAAATAATAATTTCCTGAAGCATGTGATTGTTAGGATCTTCAATGTGTGGGGTTGAGAGACTAATGTCCTATGGTAGTTTGTGTCACTTAGTTGTTCCATTTTCATTTATATAAGGATTGTTGTATGTTCTTTCATTTTGGTCTTATGGGACCTGGGGACAATTCTGGATCACGAAATTCCTGATAAGTGTGCTGTATGTCAGTTTCTTTATCTATGGCTTTATTTAATCATGCCAATTTTGGGCATGGGTTTGCTTCAGTTTCTGTTTTGTTATGGAAAAAATGGGCAATTAAATTGTTATTCTGGATCTTTCTTTTACATTTTTCAGTTAATAGTTTGTTGCAAATTCTCTTTGCATGTATTTCATTTTGGCCCATGGATGTTTTCATTGATTTCCTTACCATGTTGCTCTTGCACTAATTATATATTTAGTTTGAGTCTATCATTCTGTTTAGTTATGGAGGGGATTAATGATGATTATGCTTGGTTTTCAGGTTGTTTTCAATTGCTTTATGAGTTGGGATGGGGCTTATGGACAATTTGCTGCATACAGAGTCAGCAAGAGTGGTTTCATTGACTGGTGGTAGTAATTATGATGATAGATCAGGAATAAGGTCAATGGAAAATGGTCATTGTGGTTCTCAAGGTGATCCAACCAAGTATAAGTGGCGGAGAGTTTCTGCTGTTCGGGATTTTCCACCTGGTTGTGGACGGCTTGCTTCACGGATCAATTTGATGCCCAATGAAGAAGCTGTTGTTTGTACAGTTCTCCCTGAGGCTGAAACTCAAGTGCTCTCTTCTAATCATGTGGATAGGCTTGATTTGGTTAGTGCTGACTCAAAAGGATCATTGTTTTCAGACAATGAAAGTGCGAACGCTTCAAAATGCAACATCTCTGATGTGTCAAAAAATTTTAATGGGGCGGATATTGGTGTTCCAAAGGAAGAGACGGTTCTGCAAAGTGGTTTGAGTGCATGTTCGCCACCTGATTGGCCAAATGCTATTCCAGATGGCAATAATCTGGATAAAACTTTGACTAGAAATTATCCTCCTAGGAGAAGAGTGTCTGCTATCAGAGACTTTCCTCCATTCTGTGGGACAAATGCTCTGCGTCTCAGCTCACATCCTTCTTTGGAGAGTTTGGATCAAGAGGAGTCTGGAGCGAAAGACATACCATTGAAAGAGACAGGGGAGACTGATGTGAAGCAAATGGGAGAGAATGGTTGTGATCGAGAAATTTACGAGAGTGAGTTTGGAGATGATGCTAGAATCACAGGTGGCAAAGTTGTAGCTGAATTTGAAGGGCATGCTACCTCGGAAATGGAGAATCATGATGAGTTTGGAACTTCTTCTAAGAATGTGATGAAAGTTGATCAGGAAGATATGAGGGGGAAGAGCGTTGTTTCTCTTCATGAGACTAAACAACACCGGTTTGACAGTACGATGGGAGTGGTCATAAAATCGAGCAACATTGATGTTGGAGTTTTGGAGGAAAATCCTGTTAGGGATATCGTGGTTTATGGAGAGGAGAAACAGCTTGACAGAAACTATTCATATTTATCAGAACGAAACCATCAGTTCCAAGAGAAAGATCCTGAAGGTTTACAGCCCGCATTGAACCTGGTTGTTGTGCAAGGTCTCATGGCATCGTCAAATTGTCCTTGGAGGGAGGGGCAGAGTGCCTGCAAACCAAGTTCTGCTAGTGGCACTGGTGAAAGCAAAAGAAAGAAGCGTAATTTGCAGCCATTGCTGAAATCTGCTTCCAAGGCAATGAAAAAAGCAGAAAGCTCTGGGGGATTGTTCAGTAAGAAGAATTCATCTCCGACACGAAATGCTCATGAAAGTATGGGTGCATTGGTGATCAGGCATGAGGAAGATTCTTTTGGGAATGATAGAGAATGTGAAAACTTTCTTGTGGGTCAAAGATCGCATATTTTTGATGTGACCCTCCCTCCTCGTCCCAGTAATTCAAATGGTGATGCTACTGGTACACGAAACAAGGTGAGGGAGATATTGCGCCTGTTTCAAGCTGTCTGTAGGAAGCTGTTGCAGGAAGAAGAAGCAAAGCCAAGTGGACAAAATAGTCATAAGAGGGTTGATTATCAAGCAGCAAGGATTCTCAAGGAGAAAAAGAAATATGTTAATGTAGGGAAGCAGATCATTGGATCTGTTCCAGGAGTTGAAGTGGGTGATGAGTTTCAGTATAGAGTGGAGCTCAATATTATTGGTCTTCATCTCCAAATTCAGGGTGGTATAGATTATGTCAAGCACAACGGAAAAATTGTTGCTACAAGTATTGTAGCATCGGGGGGTTACGATGATGACTTGGACAACTCAGATATTTTGACTTACACTGGTCAGGGAGGAAATGTGATGAATGGAGCCAAGGAACCTGAAGATCAGAAGATGGAGCGAGGGAATCTAGCTTTAGTGAATAGCAAACATGAGAAGAATCCTGTTAGAGTGATCCGTGGTGAGACAAAGTCCTCTGATTCATCTAGGACATATGTTTATGATGGGCTATATTTGGTGGAGAGATACTGGCAAGATGTGGGGCCACATGGTAAGCTTGTTTTCAAGTTTATGTTAATCCGAATTCCGGGTCAGCCAGAGCTTGCTTGGAAAGTGGTGAAGAAGTGCAAAAAGCATACAGTACGTGAGGGTCTATGTGTAGATGATATCTCACAAGGAAAGGAGTTGATTCCTATTTGTGCTGTGAACACTATAGATGATGAGAAGCCCCCACCATTCACATATATAACTAATATAATAAATCCTGATTGGTGTCGTATTGTTCCTCCAAAGGGTTGTGATTGCAGTAACAGATGTTCAGAATCAGGGAAATGTTCCTGTGTGTCCAAAAATGGAGGGGAGATTCCATACAACCACAATGGGGCTATTGTTGAAGCGAAGCCCCTTGTCTATGAGTGTGGTCCTGCTTGCAAGTGTCCTCCTTCTTGCTATAATAGAGTCAGCCAAAGAGGTATCAAATTTCAGCTTGAAATATTTAAAACTGAAACACGGGGTTGGGGAGTGAGATCACTAAATTCGATTCCTTCGGGAAGTTTTATCTGTGAGTATGTGGGGGAGCTCCTTGAAGAGAAGGAAGCGGAAAAAAGAACCGGTAACGATGAGTATCTGTTTGATATCGGGAATAATTACAATGATACTTCTCTTTGGGATGGACTTTCGACTCTCATGCCTGATGCACCTTCGGGTTCTTGTGGAGTTGTGCAGGACGGTGGATTTACCATTGATGCAGCACAGTATGGCAATGTGGGTAGATTCATTAACCATAGTTGTTCTCCTAATCTTTATGCCCAAAATGTCCTTTATGATCATGAGGACAAGAGAATGCCTCACATAATGCTCTTTGCTGCTGAGAACATTCCTCCCTTGCAAGAGCTGACTTATCACTACAATTATGTGATAGATCAAGTTCATGATTCTTATGGAAATATTAAGAAGAAGATTTGCTCTTGTGGTTCATCAGAATGCACTGGTCGGTTGTACTGAGGCAGACTAACAGAAGAAGCTTTGATATGCAAAAAAAGGGTGCTTCTTTGCTGTCTCATTTTAACTTTCTATGTTAACTTGTAGCATTTTCTGACGCCAGTATAAATGCAAGGATGAGGATGTATATGGCTGTATGTCTGTGTGTGTGTACAAACATCTGTTGAATTGCTTTATGTTGTCTTTGTTTGTTAAGAGTGTGACAGTATGCTTTGTAGCATTGTTTGTTATAATATTACTTGTTCCGTTCCTGTGATGTCTAACGAACACATGTATATATGATGCCATGACTCTCATGGACGCAACAAACTAATGATATACACTTGGTTCTGGCTTTCTCTGGGCAAGTTGACGTTCCTGCACTGATGGGACTTCCTGCTATTCTTCATGGTGCTACGAGTCTTTGTTGATGTATTGTTGTCTTCTAGCGTTTTACTTTTCTTTGCTCAACCTCTGTTTTTGGGGTTACTTGTTTTGTAATTTTTCTCTTTATTATATATATAACACTTTGCATCTTTAAGTCTTAACCAAAAAGGGGAAATCGTTTCAGTAGGCCAAATATTAAATTCTGTTAAGGTGGGTTGCTTTGGTTTGAGACGTTGATTATGATGCCTCAAAAGTTGATCTCAGTTTCTGGGTTGGGTTGAAAGGATTAGTTAGTGACAGCTCAAAAGTTGATCTCAGTTTCTGGGTTGGGTTGAAAGGATTAGTTAGTGACAGCTTCGTGGTTTTAATTCCCTTCCAAGCTAGCCTGTACAGATTACTACTACACTTGCCGAAGTAATGGATATTGTATTATCCAATATTGTGCATCATTGTTTGTCTTATTATTTCATGTTGTGATATGGTTTTAAACAACAGAGAAATGAAAGTTTTAACAAATATTTATAATGTCAGATTATTTTCGCTTCCTGTTGTTGAATTGGAACAGTATATCTGAAATCAACCGTTAGGTTTTCAATTTGGATAAATTACTTTGCTTTCGCATTGCGACGAACTGCTGTATTCGTGGAGCTTTACAGTTTACAATTTAGTTAATGAGAGCTATTGAATTAATTCAGTGGCTATTAATTTATTGTGTTTTAATCAAATAAATTCGATGATGTCAGCTGACAATTAACACAAAAGACAATGATTTGTAATCAATTCAATGGCTCTTATTAGTTCATGGTTACTATTTGCTAGAGAAGACTCTTTGTTAGACATTGAATAAAATTATGAGCTGCTGTGCCCCTGTTCATGGATCCTGACAATTGAATAAAAATATACGATGTTATTTATTAAAGTTTTTACCATGTTTAAAAGTACAAAATTTATAAATTTAATAATATCCGCAGGTTTGCTTTCACCATGTAGTTGCAAGAAACTTAAAATTCATTTTATTTCAGTTTGTAAGTGTTGTTTTAGCAAGTTTCGTATATGAATGAAAATGCACATTCTACTTACTGTTTTAGAAATATTTAACATAGACGGGAGACATATTACTTTAATAATCAATAAGAGTTCTCTTTATCTAGTTCTCTTTTGGTTTTAAATAAATATAACATAATTTACTAAATATAAAATAGATTTTGAAGTTTCAAAAGATAGGTACATCAACCAAACATAAGTAAGAATTTAAAACAAAGTTCTAAGTTAGTTCTTTTTTTTTTAGAAAAACAAATCCATTTTTATATTATTAACATAATAAATACAAAACTTTTGAAGGTATACTAATCTAGAAAGTTTTTTCGAAACAAAATAATCATTAAATTTTTTATTTAAAGTATTTCTTTTTTTTTGGGGGGTAAAATTAGAGTGTTTGGTATAACCTATTATCATATATATATATATATGTTTTTACTCCTCCAGAATAGGAGGGCCAAGAGGCGAGCCTATTATTATTGCACTTTTTATATTATTTTAGAGAGTGGGGTGCTGCTATAAGTTATCCTATCAAATTAGACACACGTCGGTGATACTACAATTAGTAGAACGATAAATATAATATTAAAAATTAAAATGAAAGAAGAGAACAAGGGTGATTTGATAAAACTAATAGAGCAATACAGTACAAGACACAATATATTTTACAAATTACCGGAGAAACAAAAAGATATGAGAAAGTGGAACCTTATTCATATATATGTATATATATATATATATATATATTCTCATCAGAGCATCTAAGATGAGTAGTTCACACTTCACAATCCCAGTTATTATTACTCGGCAACTATAGTACATTAATCAGTAAGCTGAATTTGTGAGTCATAAGCAACTCCACCCTTCCAATCACTTGGGATAGCTTTGTTTGCCACAACCCATTTCAGCTCCCTGCTTCCACTCACTAGAAACCTCAAGGTGATTGATCCTCTTGGCGGATTTGCTATGTCAAAAACTGCCCCATAAGCCCTTCTCATTGGCATCCAATCCCTTCTATGTCCCTGCGACAATAAAAATCATAGATACTACTACCTATGTTATGATTTGTCCTCATGAGTTGTATTCTGAGACTGAGAGTCAAAAATGTTCGGAAAAGCTAGCTTGATCCTTACCTGCCATATGTCCACTGCTAGGATGTCACTCTGTCCGGCTTGGTACAGAATTACTAACGCTAGGTAACCTGGGAAACTGCTGTGTTCATGCACCTTAAACCTGAGGTTGTAATTGTATCGGCAAGGGACCCTCCGGAATTCTACGTCAACGACACCGTAAGAGAATAACTTTGCAGATGCACCTGGTCTTGCCAATTTTGAGTATGCCCGTGGGCTGAGGATGAAGTCCGTGTTGTCTCCTTCGCCATAGTCAGTCACCACTGCCATCACTCCATTTTCACTGCAACGTTGTGGCACCTTGCACCTAACCTGAAGTCATTAATCAATTAATTAACAACTAATATAGTGTCATGATTAATTGAAACAAAAGCGCAAAAGAATTACTAGTTTATTAATAATGCAAATTAAATATTGATCTTGAACTCGAATTCTTTAATTATTATAAATCAATAATAATTAATTAATTAATTAAAGTAGGTTCCGCACACTTGTGCTAATTAATGTGTGTTATAAGTAAGAACATATTATGGAAGACTCTTAAGAGTCTCTTGATGACGAGTCTTAAAAAAGACAAACTCTGAGTGAAATTAAGTTATTGCATCAGTGGAAGAGAATATTCCTCTCAATGTTTGTTTACTTGTTATAATTTCTGAAATGCAATGATGGAGTGTGTGTTGAAGTTAACCTGATAGCAAGCTCCGCAACCAATTCCATTTTTCCACAGCCTCGACACTCCAGCAACTTTAGCATCATTTATAGTTCTTCCATAATCTCCAAATCCACAAGCACCAGCTAAACAATATTCAAAAACCTCATTTATTAGTACATCTAAAATATCATGAACTCCTTAGAAAATTAAGGTCTCAGAAAATAATAATAAATAAATAAAAATCTCAAGCATGATGAAATGAACTACGTATGCGGTATGAGTTCACGTAAGTTTGTGCATGGGTTATGTAGGGGTGGGATTTAACATACTTGGTGTCCCCAAGCAATCACGGCTACCATAATAAGTAGCTCTGGAGCTTGTGAATCTATCATGAGAGTAACACAAGGCAGGCAAGAGCACTATCACAGAAAGAAGATAGAAATAATATTTAAGAACAAACCCCATTTCTATATTTCAAAATTTTCACTACTGTGAAAATGGAAGAATGGAAAAGGTTTTGGCAATGAGGGGAAAGAAAGTAGGAAGTTTTGAGATGGGATGACTGCTTAGAAATCTGAATCCCATATTTATACTGAAGCCAGGCCTTTAGTGGGAAGGGCAGCTGCCAAGGAAATAGCCATCGCTAATTTTTCTTCTATTGAGATTACACCAGAGAGTTCAAATGGAGCTAGAGGGGCTTCGATTAGAAGATTAGAGTGGTGATGTGTAGAAGTAGACCCCTTTATTGACCCCCCAAGACCGACCATTATACCAAATGTATTCGACTCAATATTAATTAATTAATTAATTAGCAACAGGTGCATTAATAGAAGGGTTTCTGCCTAGCTAACATTTGTCTCCCTAATTTCCACATTCCACTATGCATAGTACCTGCAGATTTTTATAGCAGTGCCTCGGCTAGCTGGTTATTTGCAATTTTATAATAAGAGTATATCATATATGGGACAAAGCCCTTTACCCCTATGATATTTGAGACAAGTGCTCATTATCCCTTATTATTTCAAATTAAAATATCTTGTTATTTCTGTTTGTTATTTTGATTAACATTGATTAAGAGCAAAATTTTCTTTCCACATAACTAGATTTAATAAACTATTGATTCCTGCTGTCGGCTATCACCAATCCTTATTAATTGACTATTATACATTTAGGTCATCATATATCATTATTATTGAATATTATATGTAATAATATCCTTATAATTGTTATTTGAGCAATTGTTTCGTCGTAAATTTGAAGTTACATTTTTCACATCTAAAAATTTAACTTCAAATTTACGATAAATGATAATTCAAACGATAATAATAAAGATATCGTTATATAGAACATGCAACAAATATTCAAATAATATCTGTAATGACCAAATTGATGATAGTCGGTCAATGTTATATGATAATAACGATTGGACGTAATATGATAATAACGAACGGAAGTAACATGATATTTTTAATACAGTAGAAAAGTAATGGACAATTATCTCAAATAATAGGAACAAAGAGAGAATATATATGTATATATTTTTTCTTTGGAATTACTTGACAAAGCAGTTCCATTGTTTCAACCAACAGAGCGCATGAAGCCGACAACTAGGTTCGTTAAGATAGGTGGTCAAAACTGTTACAGAATAACTTCATTCTTTACTTAACTAGAAGCTGTTCTCTTATTTCGTTTACATATTTTCGTAGTTATAAATTATATATACATATATGTATACTGTATATCTTGAAATTGATTAAAATCATAGAAGATCTTGTCTAAGAGATAAGTGAAACAAAATTTGCGGATCCGTATGCTTGAAACTCATATTGGTAAGTGCTTGAAAATTGGTTGCGTGTTGAGTTAAAACCTAAGGCTAATAGGAAAATCCCACCAATTCCAAGCATTTCCATGGAGTAAGTAATGAGTGCAGAGACATTCACATTAATGAGTATTGTTTATGGGTTTATTGAGCGACCAGAAAAACTGGAATAGATTAATGACAACTGGATGATTAACCCTGTGGCACTCAGAAATCATAATAATATCCTTTCGGTTGTAACGCACTGAAGAGAGCAACGATAGGAGGGCCGTCAATCTAAGTAAACCATAAGTACATCGTCTTCCTGCTCCGAGATAAGGGAAAATTGATATTTTCCCCCGATTTATTCATTGTACCACGTCCATTTATTTCAAAATTACAAGTTATATTTGTACTGTTTCCAAACTACATCTTACTTACACTCTTCTTGTTTCAAAACTGTGTCTTATCTGCTTATCATTAAAATTTGACTATTAACAATTGATATTTTTTTTATCATTTTACATATTTATCCCTAATCAAATTATATTTGTAAGCGTTAGAATTTGAACCTTGCATTTAGACGTAACTCTTATTCTTTATCACTACACTAACTTAATCATATATTAGTTATGCATACACATGTTATATATTATATACATTATCCGGATGATTAAATAAATAATGATTCCAAAATTTTAAAAGTTTTAAAAAAACTGAAAATAAATAAATTTATTATATTATGACTTAGACTTTTTTTTATTGTTAATAATTTTTTAATTTGAAAATACTTTTCATTAAACAATTTTATTGTTTGTTTGAATTTTTTGAAATTGACATTTACTTCTTTAATTATCCATCTA
Organism: Melia azedarach; assembly: GCA_028052125.1. Classification (NCBI taxonomy): domain Eukaryota; kingdom Viridiplantae; phylum Streptophyta; class Magnoliopsida; order Sapindales; family Meliaceae; genus Melia; species Melia azedarach. The sequence goes on along the minus strand of CM051401.1, from coordinate 4,563,891 downwards.
ATATATGCTCACAATAAATAAGATAGTGTACATAATTAATATTCATGAGTAATTTAGTTTAATAGTTAGAATTTGAGTTTTAAATATTAAGATCTAAGGTTCAAACTCTCACGACTACAAATATTTTATTTCTTCTTTTAAAAAAATTGGCTGGATGTCATTATAACCGTAACAAATAAAATAATAAATGAAGGAGAAATTGATATTTTTCCTTTAGATAATAGGGTAAAAACCTTTTTATTCCCAAAAATTTAACTTAAAATCCTTATAATCTTAGTGGTTTAAAAAATAACCTTAAAAGTTCTAATTTATTGTCAAATGACTATTATACTTAAGATAATAATAGTTATTTTAAAAAATTAACAAATAAATCTCTAAAATTTAAGAAAATATAATATATTTATATAAAATATATTAATTAAATAAATAACAATATTATTTTAATATTATATTAATACAATAATTGTATTGTCATTATTTATAAGAAATTAAATAAAAATAAAACATAAATAAATATTTTGTTTATTTTACGGTATATTTATAATAAATATTTATGATTATATTATAATTTAAATAAAACATATGTATATATATTTAAAATTTAAAATATAAGTAAAATAATAAAAAACAATAATTTATAATATATTAATAAATATGTATATTCTCAATGTATCATAAAATAATAATCTTATTTAATTAATGTATTTTATATAAATATATATAGTATTTTTTCAAATTTTAAAAATTTTATTCATTATATTTTTAAAAAAATTAATATTATATAGAGATATTCCTTATTTGTCAATAAATTAAAATTTTTAAAAATATATTTAAAATTATTAAAAAATAAAAATATCTAAAAGAATTTTTACCCTTGATAATAAGCAAAATTAGAGTGGAAAGCATACGTATACGCAACATGCAGCTTTGACCCGTTTGGTAATGCATGATTGCATCAATGGTGTGGCGGAAGAGGATAACATGTGGCAGGTTGTGCATGGAAATGGGCCGGGGGCGGAGTGGAAAATGATTTCGTTTAGGTGAGTCTTCGTCTTTGTCCTCCATCTGGCAGCGGCAGGGCAGCCCCCTTTCTGACACAGTAGCAGCCGCCAAATGCTAATGAGATTTGGGAGAATTAAACGCTGAAAGAAATATGGTTCCCTAATTAAATTAAGCATACGGTTTAAAATTATACAGTGATACTGATATAAATTTTAACTTAAATTCTTTTGAAATTTAGGTTTATACATTGTGATGATATATTGAAGAGTTAAACATGAGTAGTGTCTCCGTCTGCTAATATATATAAAACTATAAAAAGAAAAACTAAATACAAATAGAATAAAAAGAAAAACTTAACAAGCATGGAAGCAACAGGTTGGCACTGCTTACACTATAACACACCAAATCTCCCAATTAATTAATGCTGAGCCAATTGATGTAAAAACATCATAAGTGTTATTACATGCATCGACAGTTGGGATGGGCAAAAAGTTTGCGGGTTCGGAGCATTAGCCCGACATACCTCTATTGGGTCCGGATCACATTAATATTTTTGTATAAAAATAAAGATTGGGTCGGATAAAATGGGATCAATCTCTTTTCGAGTTCCGTCCTATTCTATAATTAATTTAGTATATATTTGATTTGGCTTTTTAATCAATAAAAAGTCATTTATTATTAAATTTTTTTTTTAAATTTTTTGATATCGTTTGATTGACATTGGAGAAAGACTTTTGAAAATTAAACAAGTAATTTTTCTTCTATTCAAAGAATCTTAAAATTTATATTTTTGACAATAAAATTTTTTTAACTTTTAAAAAAAGTAAATTTATCTAAAATATCTTTATTTTATTTTAAAAAATTTACGTTATTTTTTTAAAATAAAACATTAAAAATTATTTGTTACAACCAAACGATTAATAAATATTTGTTAAAAGTTCTACAGGTAAAATATTTATTCCAAAAACTTTATTTGAAAAATTATATCAAACGGACCTTTAATATGTTTCATATTTTGTATAATTGTCTCAATCAAGTTGATAGTTATTGTCAACTACTTTATTTTCATCAATTATTTTTTGACAAATCGACTATTTATTTTTATTATATTATTTTGATGATAAGTGAATTGGTGATATCACAAATAACAAATTATTTATTGTTATTACTAAAAAGATTAAAAAATAGATTTGCACTAAAAAAGATTGATAATATATTTTTTAATAATAAATTAAAAAATTGATAATTGTAGGAGATACTTTTTATTAAATACTTTAAATTTGTATTCAAGTCAATAAATTTCATATTTTTTAAGATTTATGTTAAGTTTAGTATTAATATTAAGCAACTATAAAATTAAATTATTATTTATTTTTCATAATCCTAAGCTTTTAATTATATATATAAAAGCAAACACTCATTTTGCTCACAACCACTCTCTGTCCATTACAGGGGAGAATGATTTTTGTAAACATAAATTACTTAAAAGATTGTTAGGTTTTTGATTTTTATGGTTTTACAAACTTTTGGCATTATTTTTGTGATACTTGAAATTTTAATCACTATACTCTTTATATTAGAATTTAAATAATTTAACATATATAAAATATGTATTGGATTTAAATAATTTAAATAATTTTTAATAATTGCATGTGAAATAATAAGTTTTGATAAAATGAAAATAATCAATTAATGTAAACAAAAATTAATTAATTTATAATTAATAAATTATTTTTTAATATAATAATATAGGCTTAATAAAGAAAAAAAAATTCACAAGATACAATACAATTTATAATGTTTATTTTAGTTTTGCTTTATTTATTTATTTATTTATAAGGGGTATTTTCACATACCCCCCTTATAGTATATCAAAATTACATATAGATAAATAATTTGTGAAACTTTACAAGTACCTCCCTTAGTGTTAGGGATGAGAGTTTTTTTCAAACTTGAAAGGCCCCGCCCTGCCCCGTTTGGGGCAGGTATGGGACTTTATTTTATCCTCAAAATGAGTTCGGGGCCTAAATTCCTAACTCGTTTAAAATTTGGGGCGAGTTCGGAGATTGTATTTTTTGCCCCGCCCCTCTACGTGACCCATTTTCATAAGAAAAAGAAAAATTCTCTCCAAACTTCATTATTTCCTCAAAACGTTTGTTTTCTGAAATCCCTAATCAACTCCAAGTTAATCGAAATTGCAGCTTCTTGAACCACCATCCGAACACAAGTCAAATTGCAACTAGGTTTGATTTTTGCTCTTATTGATAAATCGATAAATCTTTGATAAAAGAAAACATAACTCTCTCTTGCTTACTTTTTCTTTTTCATCCATAAAGGGCCGTTTGCTTGCTTGCTTTGTCTTCTTCCTCCACATAGAGGTGTTATTTTAAAAAGTTGAATATATAGAGAGTAATCGTAGTACAAGATACTTGAGAATGATTGCTTTTTTAATATATTGATTATTGACTAACCAAGGCATGTGCAATTATGAATTTTATATGGAATTGACAAATTTGTTGTTCGGTTTTTACTTTGTCAAATTTGGTTTCAAGTTATAAACTTTCTTACATTTGATTGGCTTAACAATTTTATTTTTATATGTGGGAACTAGTGAAAGAAAATATGCATATGCCATTTCATGGATTTCAATTTAAATTATATGTTAAATTATTTATTTACACGTAAATCTTGATTTGGATGTTATTTTCTTTTATTTGACCTTTGCTGCTTTAGTGCTTCTTTGGATATTGTTTTCTTTTATTTAATAGGTTATCTTCTTTCTTTTGTCTTCTTGATTTGGCTGCTGTTTTCTTGTTGATGTAGTTGATATGTTCTTGCTTTTTTTTTTGCTATTTTGGTTGGTTTTCTTCTAATTTACTTGCTGTTTTTTTGGCTATTCTAATTGATTTTACTCGTTGTTTTCTTTAGATTCTAGCTGCAATTTTTTTTACTGACTTATTGTTTTGGCTGTTGTTTTTTTTCTATTTTACTTTCTTTTTTATTGCAGCTTTAGCTGCTGTCTTCTTTTATTTGCTTGCTATTTTGGTTGATATTTCTTCTGATTGGTTGCTGTTTTTTTCTATTTTAATTGCTGTTTTACTCATTACTTTCTTACTCCTCTGGCTGTTATTTTTTTTCTGGTTTTACTTGCTATTTTGGCTGTTATTTTGGTTGATGTTTTCTATGTTTTCTATATTTTACTTTGTTTTTTGTTGCTATTTTTCAGTTATCTTCTTTTATTCACTTGCTATTTTGGCTACTGTTTTTTCCAATTAGGTTGTTATTTTTTGCTATTCTAATTGTTGTTTTACTCGTTCCTTCCTTGCTGTTCTGGCTTCTATTTTTTTTGGCTTTACTTGCTATTTTGGCTATTGTTTTCTTCTGTTTTTCTTTTTTTTTTCTTGTTGCTTTTACTACTGTCTTCTTTATTTACCTTCTATTTTATGCGTTGTTTTCTTGCTATTTTCTTGTTGATTAGGCTGATGTTTGCTTCTACTTTAATTTCTATTTTATTTACTAAATAATTATGTTTTTTCTTACTGTTTTGTTACATATTTAATAATAAATTCTTAATATTTGATACTAATTATTATTTTTATTTTATTTCAGAGAAATTGCATCAAATAATTAACTTAAATTACCATTTATTGAAGAATGTGATGATGTTAAAGTTGATATGCCAGCTACAAGCACTATAGGAAGGTTTATATTAGCAGTATGGAAACATTTTGACAGAGTTGAAATTGATGGGGAGAGAAAAGTAATATGCAAGTATTGTAAGATGAAATTGTAATTAATTATTTTGCTTTTTTGTGCTTCTTGATGTTGTTGTTCTTGATAAGTTGATTTGTTTTTCTTTTTATTGATTTGACTATTTGCATATTAGATTATTAATGTTAATTATTTTTGTATTGTTTTCATTTGCTTGTATATGGTTGATTAAATTGAAAAGGAGGAGATCAACATGTGATTAAAATGAAAATAGGTAAATAAAATGTATTCAATTGGAATAAGAAAAAATATGAATTATTTTACAATGTGAATCATTATAGAAGAATTTATATATTTTTAATTTTTTGGATTTATTTGATTATTTTGTAAAAGAAAAATTCATATGAATAAATTTGTTAATAAATGAAGAATTAGTGATGTTTGAAATTATTGTATTTGGTTTAAAATAAAAAGAATTAAATTAAAATTTTAAAAGTAAAACTAGTCAAACAGGGTCAAAAGGGGTCGAGTTGAGAACGGGTTCTTGTGGATTGAAAACGAGGTTGGTTGACCTAGCCCCCATTTCATTTTAAACCGAGGTGAGGTTCGAGGACACACCCTCCCTAAACAAGGCAGGTTCGGGGAGGACAAACCCCGTCCTGAACCTGCACCGAACCTATCCCATTCCTATCCCTACTTAGCGTTAGTGATAGGGATGACAATTTTCTTTGCGAAGTCAGAGGCTCACGGGGACCCCACCTTGTATGGGGATCAGGTTGGTTACGAGGACAAATTTTGTCCCTATTTTAAAGAAAAGGTTGGGGACATGGATAAGCCTTTTTTCTTGACTCGTCCCTAAATCCTAGAATCTAAATTTAAAATTTATATTAATAATTACGTAAGTTTCTATTTTATTTAGTAAATAATTATAAATTTTTTATAATTTTCATTTTAGTCAAACAAGTCCTTAAAAAAGATTTTTAATTTTTTAAGTTGGTCAATTAAGTCCTTAATAAATGATAAATATTTACTAAATTTTCAATTTAATCAATTTTAGAATTATTTTTAGATCATTTTCACAATAACAAAATTTTCTAAAATAATTAAAAATTAATAAAAACTTAATAGTTAAATGATATATTTTTAACAACAAATTAAAAAATGATAATTATATTAGCTATTTTTTGTTAAATATTTTAAGTATATAATCAAGTCAATGAATTTAATATTTTAATTATATTTTTGTGATACTTGAAATTTTTATCAATATACTCTTTAATTTTAAAATTTATATATATATATATATATTAACAAATACAACTAATTAAGTCAATTTGTATAAATGTGTTTGGATAATCATACCATAAAAATAAATTTATGTAAATAAAGTTATTGTTAGATTACTGTTAATGATAATGATAGTTATAATTATTAAATTTAAATTGTTATAGGTTATAAATTATTTTATATCAATATAATAATTTAAAAATATTTTGAAATAATTGTTAATTATAAAATTATTGTTACATTAATTAATAATAATAATACTTATAATTATTGAATTTGAATTGTCTATGTTATAAAATTATTAATAATAATAATTATAATTATTAAATTTGAATTGTCTCATGTTATAAATTTTTAATAATAATAGTTATAATTATGAAATTTGAATTTTCTTACATATAAATTGAATAATAATAATAGTTATAAATTATAATTATTGAATTTGAATCGTCTCACGCTATAAAATTATTAATAGTAATAGTTATAATTATTGAATTTGAATTGTCTTATGTTATAAAATTATTAATAGTAATAATAGTTATAATTATTGAATTTAAAAAGTATCTCACTTTACAAAATTATTAATAATAATAGTTATAATTATTGAATTGAATTGTCTCACGTTATAAAATTATTAATAATAATAATAATAATAGCTATAATATTTTAAAAAATATAAATTAAATATATATTTTTAGTTAAATATTTTTATTTACATGTTTTAATTAATGAACATAAGTAGTGCAATGGTAAAGTGTTACATCTTTTTTCATAGGTTTATTGTTCAAGCCTTAAAATTGTAAATTTTTTATTTTTTTTAAGAAGTTAAATGTGGTCAATATCGGGCCGGGGTGCCCGTGGGGATTTCCAGTCCAAACCAGGAATATCCCCGTCTCATCCCCAGTTTACTTAGACCAGGGATGGATCGAGAATGGGGATCCAAGGTTCAACCGAGGCTAGGGGCGGGGATTGAGGTCCTTGCCCTAACCCCACCTTGTTGCCATCCCTACTTACTGCTAATAAGTGAGGTACATGTAAATATTCCCAATCTCTCTATTTAGGTGTGATTTCTGCAAACTGACAAGTAAAAATATCTCTTAATATTAATGTTAATGTCTTTACTTCTTGGTAAAAGATGAATTAACAAACTTAAAATTCTGAGTTTGGATTTGAATTTGATAAAAATTAAGCGGACAAAAAAACTGAATTTACTAAAAATTATAGAGTTGATATCAATTAATGGGTGGACTTGATAAACGTTATATACGGACCTAATAATAATTAAATAGTAATCAAACGCACTGAGCCGAGATTTATTCTTTGAAACGGGCTCATACCCTTTTTTCGGAAAAAAGGGAGATTCGGACAAAATCGAGGAAACGGAAGAGATGGGAGTGAATGGAAAAACAAACCATGAATTTCACTTTCTCTTTAAAGAGACGTGTGATAAAAATAGCCCAGTTTCTTTAACTTCTTATCTGGACGAGCTTGAAGATTGGTCCCTGGTGGTACCCCGTCCACAGCCATTCCAAATTATTATTATTCGAAAACATGCATAAATGATGTGATATTCTATGACCAAAACCATCTCTTTATCTTTCTGACTTTCATCCCTACTCCTCCACGAATGCGTTGACACTGGCGTTTTGTGACCAAAATCAATTTACTGCTTTTTATCTCCTTGAAGCACTATCACTTCAATCTATAACGTTCCTGTTAAATACGAATTAGCGAGGCAATGGAGTTATATAGAAATATTAAATAATTATTTCAACAAACTTTTTTCGAAATTTTAAGTTTCAACACATTGAACAACCGATTAGTTTATTTAGAGAGATAATGACTATTGCTATAATGGACCTAAAGAATGACATCACCCTCTAATCCATCAATGGGGCCTCACTACTGTAGTAAAAAAATGGAAAACGTACTGTAGGGACTTGGGACCAAAGTATGTGTATGGTTGATATCTCTAAACTACTTATTTGCTTGCATCCTCTTCCTACACTTTGCAATAATTTTTCGGAACGAAGAAGGATTTACATCATGATTTGAGTATCATGGGGTTGAGGTAACATTTTCAGTTCATCATTCATCGGTCAATGACAACATATTTTTGAGGCAAATTGCGTTGGTGACCAAACATAAGAAAGATTCTTTTGGGCATGATAGAGAATGTGAAAACTTTCTTGTGGATCAAAGATCGCATATTTTTTATGTGATCATCTGTAAGACCACTTATTTATAAATATTAAAGGATTAAAAATTATTAATATTTGAACTTTGAATTTGAAATTTTATAGAATAAGATTATAAGATTAATTTTAAGGAATAAAGATAAAGGGACTAGGGTTTTAGTCATTTGATTTAATATTTTTTTAGTTTTGAATTCAAGAAGGATAGAAATTATGATTTTTGAATGCAAACTTTTGGCTATAAATAAGAGCTAGTATTTCCATTCCCTTCATTGTGTTTGTTTTTTTCAACTTCTAAACTCTACAAAATCTCTTACTGTTATTAGTGATCTTTGAAAATTTTGGATTGCTTTTTGTTCTTGAAGTATTGGTAAAATTTTGGTTAAGCATAGAAGTATATAGATTTTCTTCAATTTTAGATAAGTAAATATGTACATAATATATTTTTGTTCTTTTTAAATGGCAATGAAAACTTATTATGTAAGCATGTGAATGATTTCATGAAATATGTTCTTAAGAAAATTATATTTTCTAGACTTTTAAATTGTTTATAAATATTTGTTAATTATTTATAATCATTTTTATTTTATATAAAATATAAAAGAAAATTTTACCAAATATTGTACATAGAAATATGTTTGTGTTAGATATTTTGCTCATTATCCATAGATATAATTACTTTACTATTGTGTTATGATTATTATGATTTTCTGTTACAATTTTATATCGTTTTGTTACAATTATTACCGTTTTGTTATTAACTGATTATTAAACTTCAAAATGTTCCTTACTGAATATAAGTTTATATAATTAATTAAAATAGATGATTATATTTATGATTACATATTTTTGAAATAATAAATTACATACAAATATCAGTGTTTGATAAATCATAAACATTATGCAAAATTTTATCTCTCATCATTAATATTTTATAGTTGATTGGAGTATTGAATAGTTAAATTGTGAAATAATAGAGATTTTGAATTGAACTTAAACTATTAAAAAGATTGAAATTAGCATTAGATATAATTTTAGGTATTGTTTTTAATCCGAAAAAATATTGTTTGGGCTTCCTTCAACAATAGCCCCATTGTAGTTGTACGGAATCTCCCCTCCATTTTTAGACACACAGGAATATTTCCCTGATTCTGAACATCCATTACTGCAATCACAACCCTTTGGAGGAACAATACGACACCAATCAGGATATATTATATTAGTTATGTATGTGAATGGTGGGGGCTTCTCAGCACAGATGGGAATCAACTCCTTTCCGTGTGAGATATCATCTACGCATAGACCCTCATGTACTTTATGCTTTTTGCACTTCTTCACCACTTTCTAAGCAAGCTCTGTGTCACGGGCCGCCGAGGCGCAAGCGGGGATGCTGCAACGCAGAGGCACATCAGCGTACAAGCTCCAGCACGCGGGCATGGATGCCATGCCTTCCGACGCTCAAGCGCGCAAGCAGAATGGTTCGCGCTATGAACAGTGCCGCGGGTGAACAGTATCCCGTGAGCTAAATGGCTTGCAAGGGAGAGTTGGATGTGTTGGGGGCTTAATGGTTGAGTTGGGGCAGTCCATTATCATGTGAGGCAGCTTGGTCCAGCAACCATATGGGCAGCTTTGCTTGGATTGGTCCCAAAACTTGTATAGGCTTTGGTTAGGCCCAAAATGGCCTAATCCATGTAAATTAGCTTTTTGGTTGTAAGTTTCCTATTGGTCCAAATATGTGAAGAGGTGGGAGATGAGATATTTCCTCCTAGCCAATTATCTTCACCCATGTATGTATTGTGGCCAATTAGGTTGCTTTATGTGTACATATATAATTGTAAAGTTTGTAAATGAAAGAGGAGGACCCATTTCCTTCTCCAAAAATTCTGCATCTTACGTATTCCATTTCTCCTCCATTTGTGTCCCAATTTGAGCACCAAATTGACATATCTCACGGCACAATTGACTCACCCACTCACACACAAGTGTATCTTGGGATAAAAGGCTTACTTGGATGGTGATGGCAAGCTAATTCAAGTGCCGCACGGGGCTGATTTCATTCCGCAGAATCGCCACGTGACAGTTGGTATCAGAGCAAAGCTTGTGTTCTGAGGTGAGGTGAGCATTTCTGCAACTTTCCTTTACTGATTTTGGAAGGTTATGCTAGCTAGAAACCCTTTATGGTAGAAATTGTGGCTGTTGTGTTGTGGCTGGAATTTCTGGAGGGGTTTGTGAGTCTTTGGGTGTTGCTGTGATGGTGTTTGGGATTGTGGCTTGCTGGTGGTTGTGCAAGTATTGTTGAATTTGTGTTGTGTTGGCAAGTTGGGTGATGAACGGATCATGGCAGCCAAGGGCAGTAAGGCTAGTGATGTGCAGAAATTGTGCAAGTGGAACGGAGGTGTGTTCAAGGCTCAAATAGAATGGGAAAGGAGAGAGTTGTGTCCAAGGAAATGATAGACTCCCTTGACGCTAGGTTGGCGAGAGTGGAGATCTCCTTGGGTGATATACACAAGCGCTTAGACTTCCTCGATGATAGAGCGAGTTAGCGTGAAGTGGAGATTGATGCAGTGGGTGTCGAGAGTTGATTCAGCGAGCTTTCGACGCATTACGGACGCCATGGTGCTGGTCATGGATGAGTTCCGGGAGAGGATGATGTTAAATGGGTTTCTCAAGACGGGTGTAAGGAATTCATGATGCGGGGAAGCGACACAAGGTGCCGATCGAGAGGATTCGTATGGGCAGCCGAGTTTTGTCGACTTTCTAGGTTGTGCGGGGAGCGGAGACTTGCTTGTCGCAGCGCAAGGAAGATGGTACTTCGACTCCAAGGCTTGGTAGTGCAGAGGAATGTCGAGGCAAGTTACGGAGACTGCCGGAATGACTTCCGCGAGGGTGTGTAGCTGACCACGCCAGCCGACCAATGCCTAACCGCCCAGCATCGACAACATTCCACATCCGCAGCATCTGTGATGATGCAGTACGCAGAGTTGGTGCCGGTTCATGCGGGCAGCAGCGAAGCGCAGTGGACCGAGCTCAAGTCCTCGAGACGGAGCTTGACGAGGGCGTCAAGCATTCCGGTGGGGGAGGGTGTCACGGGCCGCCGAGGCGCAAGCGGGGATGCTGCAACGCAGAGGCACATCAGCGTACAAGCTCCAGCACGCGGGCATGGATGCCATGCCTTCCGACGCTCAAGCGCGCAAGCAGAATGGTTCGCGCTATGAACAGTGCCGCGGGTGAACAGTATCCCGTGAGCTAAATGGCTTGCAAGGGAGAGTTGGATGTGTTGGGGGCTTAATGGTTGAGTTGGGGCAGTCCATTATCATGTGAGGCAGCTTGGTCCAGCAACCATATGGGCAGCTTTGCTTGGATTGGTCCCAAAACTTGTATAGGCTTTGGTTAGGCCCAAAATGGCCTAATCCATGTAAATTAGCTTTTTGGTTGTAAGTTTCCTATTGGTCCAAATATGTGAAGAGGTGGGAGATGAGATATTTCCTCCTAGCCAATTATCTTCACCCATGTATGTATTGTGGCCAATTAGGTTGCTTTATGTGTACATATATAATTGTAAAGTTTGTAAATGAAAGAGGAGGACCCATTTCCTTCTCCAAAAATTCTGCATCTTACGTATTCCATTTCTCCTCCATTTGTGTCCCAATTTGAGCACCAAATTGACATATCTCACGGCACAATTGACTCACCCACTCACACACAAGTGTATCTTGGGATAAAAGGCTTACTTGGATGGTGATGGCAAGCTAATTCAAGTGCCGCACGGGGCTGATTTCATTCCGCAGAATCGCCACGTGACATCTGGCTGACCCGGAATTCGGACCAACCTAATCTTTAAAACAAGCTTACCATTCGACCCCACATCTTGCCAGTGGTTCTCCACCAAATATAGTCCATCATAAACGTATCTCCTAAATGAATCACAGCAGGGGCATAGTCAGAACCTAAGGCCTGTGGAAACGAATGAAAACATAATTTTTTAAATTTAAAAAATTAATAAATAAACATTAAAAAATAATTTTATCATTTAACGTTAATAATATAGATAAATAATTTTTTTTTAAAGATTTTAAAAGTTATTTATTAAAATTTAGAAATCTGATATTAAATATTAACGGTAACAATAAAGTGATTCCTAAATTTTTGATAATTTTTTTTTTAAAATTAATCATTTATAAATATTTTTCTATATATAAAATATAAAAAAGTTAGATAAAGCTAGATTAATCTATAGTATACCACCTTTAATTTGGCGATGAAGAGCAATAATATTAAGCTCCACTTTATACCGAAACTCATCATCCACTTCAACTCCTGAAACAAATCCAATGATCTGTTTCCCTACATTAATATATATATTTTTTTCTCCTTGAGAATCCTTGCTTTAATCCTCCTTAAATTCTCCCCACAATGTTACATCAAATTTCTCATCAGCTGTCAATCCTCTATAAAATCTGGCCCGATATCGTTGAGAGCATGGATGACAAGATTTAAGTTATCAAGTGGAGCTCCACCAAGAGCAAGATCGTCTGCTATACCTTTGATGGAACGTAGGTAGTTAGCAACAGAATCAGTTCCTCTAGATAGCTTCATCAAGCTTTCTTTAAGGCCTAAAATGAAAGTGCATGAACGGTTAGCATATAGACTTGCAAGTTTAGACCATGCTTGTGCTGAGGTCTTTGCAGATGAAACCTGAGGAATGCTAAGAGGATCAAGCAATTCCAAGATTGCTAGAAACAGCAATTTGTCTTGACGCTTCCAAAGGGTATATGTCGCATTCGGCATCTGTTTTTTGTTATCGTAAACAGTTAGTGATAGCCAAGGGGTAGTGCCATCGATGTAGCCGAGAAGATCATATCCATACAGTAAGGCATCGAATTGAGTCTTCCATGATGGATAAGTCGAGGGCTTTAATTTAAGCGGAAGCTGAATCGAACTAAGGGGTGGTGCCATCGTTGTAGCCGAGAAGATCATATCCATACAATAAGGCATCGAATTGAGTCTTCCGTGATGGATAAGTTGAGGGCTTTAATTTAAGCGAAAGCTGAATCGAACTAACAACTACAAGGTTGTTAGAGGTCAATTGAGCATCGGATGTGGTTTGAACCACTGGCCTGGTAAAAACTGAGGCTGAACTTTTTATTGCCATGAGGGAAAGGTAGGTGAAAGTTTGGATCAATTTTCAGACTCGTGAGAGCACGTTAAGGCTCTGATACCATAAAGAGTTTAGAACAATATTGTCAAAATTTGATAAATTCATTGCTAGAGAGCCACAGTATTTATAGGCACATTGTAAACCATACCAGTAAAGAAATTAAGTACAACTTAAGGAAAATATTAAAGATTTAATATTTACGAGAATGAAAGTAATAAAGAGTCACAATGATTGAGGAGGAATGACGACTGATGAGAGATCTGATGCAACATTGTGGGGGAGAATTATTTTGTTTCCTAATACTTGATAATCAACCCTCTAATGACTATGTTGTCCACTTGGCTTTGCTTCTTCTTCTAAACAACTTCCTACAGATAGCTTGAAACAGGCGCAATATCTCCATCACCATCACCATTTGAATTACTCCACGAGGGGTGACGTTGTAACACTCCATATTTGCCATATCAAAACATATGAAAATTTTGAAATGAAATCCATAACTCTAAAATTTTCAATATACAATTAAATCATTAAAAGAATAAATAAACCTTAGCGTGCAATTACATTACTTAAAATTCCTTCTTGCTATAATAGAGTCAGCCAAAAGGGTATCGAATTTCAGCTTGAAATATTTAAAACTGAAACACGGGGTTGGGGAGTGAGATTGCTAAATTCGATTCCTTCGGGAAGTTTTATCTGCGAGTATGTGGGGGAGCTCCTTGAAGAGAAGGAAGCAGAAAAAGAACCGGTAAAGATGAGGATCTGTTTGATATCGGGAATAATTACAATGATACTTCTCTTTGGGATGGACTTTCGACTCTCGTGCCCGATGCACTTCGGGTTCTTGCGGAGTTGTGCAGGATGGTGGGTTTACCATTGATGCAGCACAGTATGGCAATGTGGGTAGATTCATTAACCATAGTTGTTCTCCCAATCTTTATGCCCAAAATGTCCTTTATGATCACGAGGACAAAAGAATGCCTCATATAATGCTCTTCGCTGCTGAGAACATTCCTCCCTTGCAAGAGCTGACTTATCACTACAATTATGTGATAGATCAAGTTCATGATTCTTATGGCAATATTAAGAAGAAGATTTGCTCTTGTGGTTCATCAGAATGCACTGGTCGGTTGTACTGAGGCAGACTAACAGAAGAAGCTTTGATATGCAAAAAAAGGGTGCTTTCTTGCTTTCTCATTTTAACTTTCTATGTTAACTTGTAGCATTTTCTGACTCCAATATACATGCAAGGATGAGGATGTATATGGCTGTATGGCTGTATGTTTGTGTGTGTGTACAAACATCTGTTGAATTGCTTTATGTTGTCTTTGTTTGTTAAGAGTGTGACAGTATGCTTTGTAGCATTGTTTGTTGTAATATTACTTGTTCCACTCTGTGATGTCTAATGAACACGTCTATATGATGCCATGACTGTCATGGACGCACAAACTAATGATATACACTTGGTTCTGGCTTTCTCTGGGCAAGTTGACGTTCCTGCACTGATGGGACTTCCTGCTGCTACTGCTCTAGTTCAGGAGAATTCTTCATGGTGCTAGGAGTCTTTGTTGATGTATGGTTGTCTTCTAGCGTTTTACTTTTCTTTGCCCAGACGGGGTTACTTGTTCTGTAATTTTTTCTATATATATATATATATAACACTTTGCATCTAAAGTATTAACCAAAAAGGGGAAATTGTTTCAGGAGGCTAAATATTAAATTCTGTTACGGCGGTTGCTTTGCTTTAAGACGTTGATTGTGATGCCTGAAAGTTGATCTCAGTTTCTTGGTTGGGTTGAAATAAGGATTAGTTAGTTGCAATTTCGTGGTCTTAATTCCCTTCCTAACCTGTACTGATTACTGCAGTTGCCAAGTAATGGATTTTGAATTATCATTATGCATCATTTTTTTTTGAACAACAGAGAAATGAAAGTTTTAATAAATATTTAAAATGTCAGATTATTTTCCCTTCCTGTTGTTGAATGGAACGGTATATCTGAAATCAACAGTTAGGTTTTCACTTTGGATAAATTACTTTGGTTTAGCATACCGCGAACGGCTATGTTCATGGATCTTTACAGTTTACACTGGCTTTTGATAATTACTTTGAAGTGTTGTTTTAGCAAGTTTCATATATGAATGAAAATGCCCATTCTACTTACTGTTTTAGAAACATGGAGCACCGAAGCAAGACAAATTAATTTAATAATCAATAACATTTCTGTTTATTTTTTTTACTCTTTTTGGTTTTAAATAAATCTAACCTAATTTATAAAAATATAAAATTGATTTTGGAGTTTTAAAAGATGGTTCATTAACCTAAATATTAGATAACAAATTTAAAACAAAGTTCCAAGTTAATTCTTATTTTATTAAGAAAAACAAATCCATTCAGTATTATTAAGATAACAAATACAAAACTTTGAAGATACACTAATCTAGATGTTGCTGTGTAAAAATATCAACTCAAGTGAGGTAGTATGCCTTATTGATCTAGTATTTGAGTTAAAGATGGATGCCTAGTTAACAGTCTGAGCTCAGCATTCCGCATCCGACTTGGTCTCGTTCTAACCCCGAGGAGGTTCTCAAGCTAACCTTTTACACTTCCCAAATCTCCAGGCCAAGCTGTCACGAATCTTCCTAACCTCGCTATCCTTGCTGACCTAGCCGTCCCTGCTGACCTTGGACCTGACCTTGGTGAAGATGTCTACAGCAGAGAACACGGTAAAAAACAGACGCTAGAGGTTTTCCGGCGAGTCCACTTTGACGCTCAAGTCAGTACCTTGAGGGAGTGATTTTATGGCTCGATTTTGGTAGCTCAAAATGACTAATATTTGGAGGATTTATGTAGTAAGGGGCAAGTTAACCAAGTAGCATACAAAACACATGGAGAAAATGAATAAAATGTGGCCTTTTTGGAAGCTAAGACAGTAAGCAAGCTTCAAAGGATAACCTTCAAAGAGTGTTTAAGGTTGTCTCTTGAAGGCCAACGAACAAGATAAGGCTTTCTCCTTGTTTCTAGAGAGAAAAATGTGAAGTGACTTGTGTTTGTTGTGTATGAGAGAGTAAAAATGAGTTAAAGTTTGTAGAAGACTTATGTTACCTTAAGATAAGTGTCTTTTTATATTATACCTTTGTGAGCATATGATTGGTTAAAGTATGTTGCTCTAATTCCTCTTTTACTTTCTCTTCCCACGTTTGAAACCTTAGCTGGGAGCCAAGACTAAGGACATGTGGTGAGTAGGAATTAATCCTCAAGACCTTATTCAAGATTACATGCCACGTGACATGATTTAATTCGAGTAAGGGATTACGTTATCCCTTATGTACAGGTGGCAAATGCTTATTTGTCTCTAATTGTGGTCCCTCAAAAGTTGACCACGTCAGGTGAAGCCCCTTTTATAGCTACCAAGGGGCTACACTGTCTCCTTGGTCAAGTTTTCATTTTGGGCGATTTCAAGTGGTTCCCCTAGGTGGCTTAGGAACATAGAACACCCTTTTCATATTTTTGGGGAGACCGAATCCTTTTGTTTTTAGGGCTGTTCCAGAGTGGGGTCCATTCTTTTTGCCCTATTTATATGGGTTATTGGTTATAGGCCATGTGACACCTTCCATGTGAACACCCTTTATACTTCCTAAGATCGGATCCTGCCTCAGTTGGGATCCGAGGTGAGGTGGGTTTCAACATGAACGAATCATCCCATAGGTGCCGACTAGAGTGTTGTGGACTTACGTACCACCACGTGTCTAATATATTTTTATCCCATAACACTAGAAATTCTTTTTTGAGACAAAATAATTATTAAAATTTTTATGTAACGTAATTATTTTTGTAAATAATATAATATTATTAGGGTGTTAGGTAAATTACCAATAACTTATTGTTTAGTTAATAAAATAATACATTGTTGGGCCCAACCAATCTCTTAAGGGGTACTTTTACATGTCTCCTTTGAAGTTTGCAAAATTCACACCTAGAGAAAGAATGATGTAATTGACAATAACCTCTCGTATCTTTTAACATAGTTACTCTTTTCCGTTAAGTGTAAGGGTAATCTTGAGAGTTTAACCTAGACAAAGCTACTATAACACTTGATATTAACAAAGCTTTTGTAAAACCTAAGCCCTCATGCTCTCTCTCTCTTGTTGGTTTCTCCATATCCATTTATAATATCAAAATTAATTTTAGTTTAATCCATTTAATTAAACTAGAAAATCTACTCAATCTATTTGAAATACTTACCTTTTAGATTTGTGAAAATCCCAATTTTCGAAAATATTTAGGGAAAGGGTCACAAACCACCCCTACAACGTTTTTTGTCTGTTAAAAAATAGTAACATCTAATTAAACTAGAAAATCTACTCAATATATTTGAAATTAAGGGGTTTTTCCACATAAATGTGTTTAGTGGGTTGGTTAGAATGATGGCCTAGTCCTCCGAGTTCGAATCTCATGGAGGCAAATATTATTTTGGTCAATTTACTATTTTTTAACAAAGAAAAAAATGCCGCAGGGGTGGTTTGTGATTCTTTCCCCAAATATTTTCGGAAATTGAGATTTTCACAAATCTCAGGGGAGATATGTGCAAAAACTCTTGAAATTAATTTCAGTTTAATCCATATATTTAAACTAAAAAATCTACTTAATTTATTTGATTTGATAATATTTGTGTATATACATAGATTTTAGGGAGTAATTTTTGCCCCATGTTTAGTCTTAGAAATCCGTATATGAAGAAATGAAAACTCATGTAGCCATGGGTTTGATGAATAAAGAGATTGTTGCTGAGGATCAATGTTTTATATATTTTGCATGCTATTTTTACTTTTAATCGCTTCAATTTTTTACTCTTGTCAGTTTATTATGGAGAAGACACTACTTTGAGCTTGAGGTAATAAGTTTGAATCCATTATGTGATGATTTCTAGGCTACAACAGAGTTTTTTCTCATGGATTTTTGTAATTATAGACTAGTATGGTTAGGATTTATGGTGTTGTATGTAAAAAAAATGACTTCTTAATTTGTGGGTTCTTGATTGCTAATTAAACGCTATTGTGATGTTAGTTTTGTTATTGATTTCTTTATTATATAGTTAATTTTATGGGTTTTGATGATAATGTATTATCCTTGATGATTAAGGAGAACAAATTATATATATTTTTTATCAATTCAGTCTAAAGCTAATTAAAACAAAGTAACATTTTGTTTCGATACGATTTTACCTACGTTCAATTTATATTATTGTAGCTTGTTACTCAAAGTCAGCATGTGTATCATTTGTTTTCAATTATAAGTATTTGTTATAAGCTTCATGTTTAATTAGTTATAAACATATTGTGTTTATTTTTTTTGTTATGTTATAAAATTGCCAAGAAGTTGGGGTATGTCATACTTACAGGATGAGTTTGATTCTAAGTTTGAAGATGTCATTAATGTTGCCTATGTCTTTTTAGAGCTTTGTTTTGTGGTGTTGGTGGTTGGTGATAGTGTTGATATATACTAGATTGAATGTATGTTTGGTGATTATTGATATGTGAATATTATTTAATGATGCACTTATTTTTCTCAAGAGTTCTGAATAGGTTTTTTTTTTGTTTTAGTTTAAAAAAAAGTTTATATTGCAATTTTTTACTTTATTTTATAAGGAGGGCAAAATATAATTTTTACCTCAAAGGTGGAGCTATCTAGCGGAAAAGTGAAAAAGTGTTAAATTAGAGGGGAGGTCTCTATAAATTAAGGAATATTTTTTCTCTAAGTGTGAATTTTATAAATCTTAGGGAGGTATGTTGAAATACTCATCCCTTACATAGAACTGTGTTATTGGCCCGCTAGAAAACGAAGAGCAAGAGGCGAGTCTATAACTGCTCTTTTCATATTCTAGAGAGTGGGTGCTGCTATTTAGTCTTTATAAGTTATCTTATCAAATTAGACACCTTCGGTGCTGATACGATTAGTACTATAAAAATTAAAAGTGAAAGGAGGCAACAATAATTTGATAAAACTAATAAAGCAATCCAAGACGCAATTATAATATATTTACACATCAGTACGGGAGAAATAAAAGATCTAGGAAAGTGGAATCTTATTCATATTATTCTCATGATCAGAGCAATTACATAAGTAGACTAGTACACAATCCCAAGTTTATTATTCTTCAGCAACTAGTACATTACCAAATCACATTAAATAAAACAACAACTAAATAGGAAGGCAAAGTAGCACTTGTTGGCCTACAAATACAACCTAATAACCAGGAAACAATCCACAAGTTGTTCGTATTCTAATCATAAATATAATATATAGAACTTGGGATCTAATTGAAAATTAATTAATTAAGCTGAATTTGTGAGTCATAAGCAACTCCAGCCTTCCAATCACTTGGGATAGCGTTGTTTGCCACAACCCATGTCTCCCCCATGCTTCCTCTCACTTGAAACCTCAAGCTGATTGATTCTCTTGGCGGATTTGCTATGTCAAAAACTGCCCCATAAGCCCTTCTCATTGGTACCCAATCCTTGCAGTACTCCTGCAATCATATATGCAATACATGTATGTTACGATTTGTTGCCATGAGTTTGTATTCTGAATTAATAAGTCAAAATGTTTGGAAAAGCTTGATCCTTACCTGCCATATTTCCACTGCTAGGACGTCATTCTGACCAGCTTGGTACAGAATTACTATAGCTAGGTAATCAGGGAACTTGCTGTGTTCATGCACCTTAAACATGAGGTTGTAGCCGTAGTATCGGCAAGGGATTCTCCGGAATTCTACGCCGACGACACCGTAAGAGAATAACTGTTCAGAAGTATCTGGTTTTGCCATGCTTGAGTATGCGCGTGGGCTGAGGATGAAGTCTGTGTTGTCTCCTTCGCCATAGTCAGTCACCACTACGTTCACTCCATCATCAGTGCAAAGTTGTGGTACCTTGCACCTAACCTGATATTAATAATTAATTAACAACCAATTAGTGTCATTATTGAAACAAAACCAAAAGAATTACTAGTTTATTAATGGTGTTAACTTAATGATTGATCTTGAACTCGAATTCTTTAATCAAGCAGTATAATATAGGTAGATGAACGGTATATGGTTCAGCTTTTTACAAACAGTACTATAAATAAATAATTAAAGTAGGTTCTGTCCTTGTGTTAATTATTAGGGTAATGTTATAATAAGAAAGAAGATATTATGGAAGACTCTTGACTCTCTTGATGATGAGTCTTAAAAGAGACTCAAATCTGACTGAAAGTGATTGCATCAGTGGAAGAGAATTTCCTTTGCAATTTGTTTACTTGTTATAACTTTCTAAAATGAAATGATTGAGTGGGTGGAAGTTAACCTGATAGCAAGCTCCACAACCAGTTCCATTTTTCCACAGCCTCGACACCCCAGCAACGTTAGCATCATTTACAGTTCTTCCGTATTCTCCAAATCCACAAGCACCAGCTACACAATCAAAAAGATCATTTATTAGTACATCTAAAATTACTCCTTAGAAGGAATCAAATAATAATAAAAGTATCTAAAAAGCATGATGAAATGAACTATATATATGAGTTCACGTAAGTTTGTGCATGGGTGATATAGAGGTGGGATTTAACATACTTGGTGTCCCCAAGCAATCAGGGCTGCCATAGTAAGTAGCTCTGGAGTATGTGAATGTATCTTGAGAGTAACACAATGCAGGTAAGAGCACTATCATCGAAAGAAGATAGAAGTAATATTTAAGAACAAAGCCCATTTCTAAATTTCAAAATTTTCACTAATGTGAAAAGGGAAGAAAGGGATTTTGGCAAGGAGAGGAAAGAAAGTAGGAAGTTTTGAGATGGGATGGATGCTGAGAAATCTGAATCCCATATTTATATTGAAGGCCAGGCCTTGAGGGGGGAGGGCAGCTGCCCAGGAAATTGCCACCTTTCTTCTTACTATTGAGACTACACTAGAGAGTTCAAATTGAAATAGAGGAGCTTGGATTAGATTAGACTGATGATGTGTAGAAGTAGACCCCATTATTGACCCCTCTAGACCATTACATGAAATTTATTAATTGATTAGCAACAGGTGCATTAATAAAAAGGTTCCTGCCTAACATTTCTCTCCCTTTCCACATTCCACAGTACCTGCAGATTTTTTATAAAAGTGCCAAAAGTTGGTTACTTGCAATTCTATAATAAGGGTCTATCATATACATATTCTTTCTTTAGCAATTAATCGTATTACTTGGCAGAGCACTCCCACTGTTTTCAACCGACAGAGCTCATGAAAACGATTATTATGGGTGGTCAAAACTGTTGGAGAATAGCTTCATTCTTTACTATATGTATGTGTGTGTATCTTGAAATTGATTAAAATCATAGGAGATCTTGTGTAAGAGAAAAGTGAAACAAAATTTGTCGATCCTTATGCTTAATCCGTGGAACTAAAACCAATGGTAATATTACTTTGGAAATTGGTTGTTGAGTCAAAAACCTAAGGCTAATAGGGAAATCCCACCAATGTCAATCTATTTCCATAGAGTAATTAGTACAGACATACGTACTGAGTATTGTTTATTGGTGTGTTGAGTCAAAAGATAAATTGGAATAGGGATGATTAACTCAGTGGCACCAGATCCGTTTGGTTGTAACGCACTGAGAGGAGGGGAGGAAGGTTGTTAAACTAGGTTAATCATATATATGCCGTCTTCGTGGTCCAAGTTCAGATAATAAGCAAAAGTAGGGATGAAAGCACTCATGATTAAAAAGTTAATTAACAGTTAATTGTACTACTAATTAATGCAAACGCAACATGCTTTCATATTGATATTGGAGTTGTGGTTTTTGACACGTCGGGTAACGTATTAATGGTGTCTACGTATATATGGTGAAGAGGATACCATGTGTAGTTTGTGCATGGAAATAGGGGGTGAAGTGGAGTGGGGATTCTTAGAAAATTAATTTTTAATTGGAAATCCAAATGGGTTAGGTGAGTCTTCCTCCTTGTCCTCCATCTGGCGGCCCTTCCTTTTTAGACTGTAGCCGCCGAATGCTATTGACAGAACCACTGAAAGAAAGATGGCTATACCCTAAGCAAATGGAAATGTCATAATAGATTCTGGTTATTCTACAGTGATACTGTTATAAATTTAACGTAAATTCTTCTGAAATTTAGGTATTGTGATATACTGAAGAGTTAAATAGTGAGTAGTGTCTGCTGACATAAGAGTATTAAAACATACTCTAATCAAATACTCTTGTTTACACATTTTTATAATACTAATCATATCTTAAAGTCGCAAATCATCTTTTAGTTGAAGTAATATTCTTGTCCTCCAAGTAAAAGGTAAGAATTCAATTTTTTTCAAATGTAAAGTAAAGGTCATTTTTCTTCTAAAAAAATAGTAAAAATAAATTTTAAACATGTGCTTGAATATAAATTTTTGGGCGATGTTAAATTAAGATATTTGAAATTGGTATGTTGACATATATATCTTCAAAATATGAAAATTAATATGTTAAATTATTAACATATATATAAATGTTAATTAATAAATTAAAAATGTTATTGTCAAATAAAATATTTAATACGTTCAGACATTTAAGTATTCAAATTTAAGTTAAATTTTTTAACTTAATTACATTAAGATATTTTTAATAATTTTTCAGATATAAATTAAAAAATAAACAGCTCTTAAACATTTGAATAAAATTATTTAAACTTAAGTAAAAAAAACAAACAGGCCCTTGAAGTAGTGTTTATTTATTTTTACTAAAATTTGAATATGATTGATGTATTTATTTTTTTATCTTAAATATCTGAATATAAATGTTAAGTTGTTTGTTTTTATAAGAATAAAAAATTCAAAACTGATATATTGACATATATGTTCTAAAAAAATCTTATACTAATATATTAAATTATTAACAAATATAAATATTAAGTAATAAATTAAATGTATTATTGACAACTAAAATATTTAAATTATTCAGATATTTATTCATTCACATTTAAATAAAAAATTTTTAACTTAATTATATTAAATTTTTTTAACAAATATTCAAAAATAAATTAAAAAATAAATGACTCATATATATCTAAATATTTATATTCAAACTTCAGTTAAAAAAAATAAATAGGCCCTAAATCTAATCAAAACTCCCGATTTTTTATAAATCTTCAATATAATATTTGGAAAAAAAAACATATCTTAACTCATCCAAATTTGCTCGTATACAGTTTTTTTGTTCACTAATATTCTCTTGGCATCAAGTATGCTTTTCATTCAAAGTCTAGCATCCATTTCAGGATATTCAGAAGTTTTATGAGATACAAATTACAACATACGATTTTTCTTCAGGAACATGAAATGGAAATATGAAAAAGTTGTTTGACGCACTCCCTTTTGAAATAGTCATTCACTCACCCCAATGATTTAGAAGCGCAGGACGTTTTCTGATATCCTTTTATCTTTGACATCAGCTTTTAAGCATTGCACTGGCTTATGAGTTAATACAACTATGGATATTATAATAAGAATTTCTCAATGTATGCCTTGTGTTTTAATCTGACGATTTGAAGCATAATACTAAGTAAAAATGGCACAAAAAGAAAAACTTCAACAAGCATGCAAGCAACAAGTTGCTACTAGTTACACTATAACATTCTAAATCTCTCAATTAATTGCTGCTGGGAAAACTGATGTGAAAAAATCATAGATGTCATTACATCCTTCTGACAGGCATGTACATAACATGCATGTATGATGCGATCGATGTATATTACAAATGTATATCCACACACTCCATGAACAACATATTGTATGACCAAAACCTTCCCATTGTCATTCCGACTTCTATCCCCACTCCACATGCGTTGACATTGCCATTTTGTGATCTCAATCAAACTACCACTTTTCAGCTTCTTGAAGCACTGTCAATTCAATCTACATTGTTCCGGTAAAATACAAATTAATGAAGCAATGGAGTTATATAGAAATATTAAAAACTGATTTGAACAAACTGTTGCAAAATTTTAAGTCTCTAAACATGCAACAACTAATTGGTTTATTTAATATCTTAGAGAGAGAGAGTGGCTATCACTATAGTGGACTTGAATAATGACATCACTCTCCAGTCCATCAATGGGGCCTGACCACTAGAGTAAATAATGGAAGGGATACTGTAGAGACTTGGGACCAAAGTATGTGTATGGTCGATGTCTCTAAACTACTTACCTGTTCGCATCCCCTTCCTACACTTTGCAATAAAATTTGAATGATGAGGGAGACAAGTCAATGCGAAATTAAAACTACCAAAAGCAACAAAACACACCAAACAACAATAATACTTCCATCACTCTCAATCTCAACTCCAAAAATCTTAACAGAAAAATCAAAATGAAATGCAAGCTGTAAAGCAAGTGAACCGCAAAGTCAAAATCAATTAAAGTTATAGGGGATTATACTTTTCCAAGTGTCTCTCTGCTAAATATTTTGGTTAGGAACAAAGATCAATAAGGGTGGTGGTGCCACCCTGACAAGAACAAGCAATTACTTTTGGTTCCAGATTAAACAAATAGAGTAATCCAGTAGTTAGGAGTGGAACTTTGGCAATTGTGGGTACAAATTTGATAGGGCAAACAAAATTGAACAGTGCAATAATGTTGAGTAAAACATAAATGTCTAAAGGTGTTGGTTCTTTTCCATGAGAGCATCTGATGTATTCAGTTACCAATCACAGCATTTACAAACAGGGGAAGGGCTATGTCTTTAATCGTTTCATTAAGGAGAGACTTGTTGGTTGAATACTCATTCACTCCTCAGATGGAAATATAATACCATCCTCATGGAAAGGCTTCTGGTGACAAACCTGAAAAACCAGAGCACTTTCTCTCTCATGCGATGCCAATCTTGTCAAGTATCAACCTTTCCCAAAAAACTAGAACTAAAGATAGGTAAGATTAATGAGATATTGTGGCCTAGTTGACAACCAACTTACTACAATTATAAGCGTCATCAAGGTTATTCTCTTATTGAGAATACAAAGCAAGTAATCACAAGGGACAAGGGTCGGAATAAAGTTGAGGAAGAAGGCTTGACATTTTCCTAATGTGAGAGGGCACTTAGAGTTTAATATGAGTAAATAACAATGTATTCATTATGCACAAAAGAAATTCCATCAATATGTGATTCACAGTCTGACAACGACTTGCAATTCTGCCTTACCTGTATACTCCAAGGAGTAAGCAAATTGACTTTTCCCACGGTCAAATAAGTTGTGCCTTTTTCAGGTCAGACACAACTCCATGGTCTTCGGAGCTTCGTTCATTGTACAATACCTGCAGAAAGTTGAAGGTAAATCTATTCAGAAAAGCATAACAACAAGATTAAATAAAATATCCATTTTTGACTTAAGAAACCTTATCTATGATGCCATATTCAACTGCTTCACTGGGACTAAAGTATTTTGGACGCCTTATGTCAGCTTCAATCTGCTCAGGTGTTTTTCCAATGTGCTTTGCAAAGAGTTTAACCTTGACAATAAATTGAAATATTTATGTTAGTTGTCATATTAGCTAGTGTTGCATGCACATCCAAATTGAAAGTTGCTAATTTCTGCCAACTTTTCATCTAAGAAAAGAATATATAAACTAATAAGTAATAGAGAGTCAAATAAAGTTTCTCAATCAAGTTCCAACATCTCAAAGCTGTTTAACCAGAATGCAGCAGAATTTCAAATGTAAACTTGACAGTAACCAGAGTTCTTCTTTTTACTCTCCTTTCCTTCTTGAAAAAAACGAAAACAAAGTCATTCATTGTCACTTTCTTGAAGAGTAAGAAAGATACAGTAGTCAACTGACTACTTTAAGAAACTTACAAAGAGCAGTTTAACCATTCATGACAGTTGATACACACAGCAGCTCAACCTCTCTCTCAGGTGGCCACATATACACAAGGTTGCAATTAATAAATTTGAAGCACGTTTTTTGTGTTTTGCAGAATAACTAAAAGATCCGTAGTTATTTAGGAAGTTATGAAATTACATGAAAGCATACTGGAATTTATGGCCAGTTCTAAAGCTATAATGAACGCATCATATAAGCTCCTGCAAAATTTCTAGCAGTAGTAGTGGATTTTGGGTAGGGCCTATGCTCTTCAATAATGAATTGTTCAACATTCTTCCTTATTGACAAGCTATGGCGTCAACCATCCCAACTTCCCAAACATATGCAAGTTTAATTGGATTTACAACCAGTTTTTACAGACTCAGATAAATACAGAAAATGCTATGTCTGGTCTCCCTTAAAACTGCTAAAATAGATCATGGTATAATCCTGCCTAATAGAAATTTAGCTCAGAATCTAGAATAATATGGAGGAAGTGTATCATGTAACTTATTCTATCTTACCAGCTCCGCCTTTACATTCTTTATTTCTCTTCTGGCAAGGTCAACATCTGTT
The DNA here is from genome assembly GCA_028052125.1 of Melia azedarach. Taxonomy (NCBI): domain Eukaryota; kingdom Viridiplantae; phylum Streptophyta; class Magnoliopsida; order Sapindales; family Meliaceae; genus Melia; species Melia azedarach. The sequence goes on along the minus strand of CM051401.1, from coordinate 4,537,099 downwards.
GCTTGACCTTGAAATCTTCCAATTGGCTGCAGATAGGTAGAGAAAGAATCAGACCATTTAATTTATGGGGTCCTCTGGCAACTAAATACCAGTATATCCAGCCTTGCAAGATAAGTAAGCAATATCTTATAAGATAATTAATAGCTAAGGAATTAGAGGTCACTGGTCAAGAAAGAACCTGCTTTATCATAATCGTTGATGAGGGTAAAGCTGAACGATTTCCCTTGGCACCGGCAGCCAAGAGTAGTGCCGCTTCACCCCAAGCATTACCAACACAGAGAGTAAATATGGGGGGCTTGACATATCTGGAGTGGAAAATAATAGTTAAGCTAAAACATACGGTTCAGAAAATCCTCAGAATTAGGAGCAAAGATACAGAAGATTAGGACACGTTTTACATTCATAAACTCTTCCACCAAGTTTATGTTAAATCTAAAAGCCAAAAAGAAAACATGAGAACACAGGGTATCGATCACCAAATATGACTATTTTATCTGATGAATAATAAAATAAAAATAAAATACCAAATGAGCTAGACTCAAACTAGAAACAAACTTTACCAGTCAGATTGCAATCTGTGAACATTAGCACACCTAAGACGGACACTGAGCACACTAACAAACTGAACTTGGAGGTTACTACTTCTGACCACGATAAATTTAGGCCAAAATTTTTCTTCCCATGATTGTAGGGTCAACTTTTTTTTTTTTATCATAATTTCTTCTTTTATTTCTTTGGAAACATCTTCTAAGATTAACATACTCCTTTCTCCAGCCAACCTGTTAAACGAGATTTTGGTAATGGATCTTGGCAATGGATCTAACTAAGAAAATGGCAAGAAAGTATATATAGTTTTTGTTAAATTAATGCATACTTCTATAACTTTATTCTGTCAATCCGGTTCATGCCTATAGGGAGAACTTGGATTTATGGCCGGATAGTTATATGGCAAAGTAACATTTTACTACCTGAAGATAATGGAAAGTTACTAAAAGCCCCAGCATGGTACTCAATGCAAAGGCATAAACTATCCAAAAGCAATTAAGAAAAGTTTGATGTTCAAACTAGGAATCAATGTTGCCAAGGAAACTTGAAAATAAGGATCAAAACCATTCTAACTTAGTGCAAATAACGAACTACTCAATACATTTCAATACAAAAAGACAGTTTAGGAAGAAAGGCATAAATATAATCACCCCATAACATCGTATATTGCGAAAGCCTCTGTCTCATAGCCCAACTTCTCACCCCCCTGGAAAAGAAAAGTAAAATTCGGTTATTAGCATGAATTAACAGTCATAGCCAAGGCACCATAACTTTGGCATCCAATTATTTACTTTTCTTGATTACTAAAGGGAAAAAGAAGTAAAGGAGGCAACAGTTTTGTAACTACTGAACTTGCATTTTGGAGAGTGAGGAGAAGGCAAAAAGACTAGTTTAAATATGAAGACAAATATGGAAAAGATTGCAATCAACAAAACTATTGAACTTGCATTTTGGACAGTGGGGAGAAGGCAAAAAGACTAATTTAAATATGAAGAAAAATACTGAAAAGATTGCAACCATAATTGTGAGTGTAAATGCATGATTGCAGAACCTGGTGCACCCATATATGAACCAGTGTGGACATAAGATAACCATGATAACAACAGTAAACCTAGTGAAACTGACTATTTATTATCATATTCTTTTTCACAAAATATTCATTACCATTAATACTCATAGATCCACAATATACATTCATAGGCATTACTACATGCAATCTGTAAGAAAACTGGGTATGGCAGACAATCTTCTAACCTTGGTTGTTCCAGTAGAGTTTATGTATAAGTAAATAGGCTTATCAACATCCTCATACTGAAGGTAAAGAAATTCTGCAAGAATGAGCTCTGTGACAGAAGGAACAAGAGACATGCCCAAGTAAACTATTCGATTCTTGTACAAGTAAGATGCTAAGTCTGGTGGAGGTTGCTCCCAAGCACTTCCACTTGTAAAAGGAATAACCTGTCCATAGAAGCATGTCAAGTAAAATACATAAGTGAACTGTAGCTATGGGTGAACGATGCAAAGAAAAATAAATGCTCAACAAATCAGCCAGATGCCACCCACTGGGAATTTGGCTAAGTGGACTGCATCTATGGCTGAATGACGCAAAGAAGAATAAATTCTCCACAAATCAACCAGATACCAGCCACTAGGAAATTAGATTCAGCTAGTTTATGTCAAGACATGGAGATGTATGCTTGGGTATTCTCCTATCACATAAAAGTCGTCCAAACAATCAACACTAGAACTAGAAGTAATCTCACCACACTGTTTTTTCACGCATTAATAGTCCTAGTTGCTGTTGCTAGTATGGTTGATTAGCACAAAGTTATTTTCTCTTTCCTTTCCTCCCATAAGGGGAAGTGGGAGAATAGAGAGCATTAGGTGTAGTGGCAGCCAGTAGCTTGTTTCTGTAGTAAGAAGGAAACCTTGGTTCTGACAATGTAATCTCAAGGAATGGTGAATTAACGTCTGAAAAATATCAAGATATTCTAATGAGAGCAAGGACCAACACTGGCACCGGGTGAACCATTCACAAAAGGAAGTGTGATCTTCAATACATCCAATTGGATGACAGAGACCCAAAGACAGAGTCAAAGAAACTTGGCAATTAGAAATTCCTAGCTTCAAAAGTACTATCATTCATTCCTTTTGTGAAAAACTAGGGACAATGGATCAAAACTAGATTCTTAAAAGATCCTAGGTTGAAGAATAGGTAATCTTCAATCATCAACCTTAATTCACCAATTTCACAACCAAAGCATATTAAAATCACAGTTCCTCTTTCAATAGGTAAAGCTTGAATTTCAAATTTTCATAAGCCAAACAACGTTAGAAGAGAGATCCATAAACCTTTTCTCATACTAATGAATGACCAACCCACTCTTAAAAGAAATTCTTAGATAAACATTCTTAGTTTGTGCCACTGAATGATGTACCCTGAAATTTGCTTCTTCCCTTGTGTGAGGCAGTGATTAATTTATTAATCTTTTGATCCTGAACAAACAAGCAGGAAGAAATGATGCATTATCTTATTCTATATCATAATAATTTTTGTGTTAAACATTCCTTTACTAATTCCAAGTTTCATTTTAGGGAATTATCAATACACGAAAGCATAAATACAAGAACGTGGAAATATAACTAAACTGAACCTAATTAAATAGATAAAACCTTAATAAGCTTAGAGACAATGCCAACCATTAGTTTAACATCCAATGAATTTAGAAAAACAAAAGTACCATACCATGGTAATGACTGGTCTCTTAGGCTTGGAGCTGGCAAATGAAGCCGGATTGAGGCATTCGGGTCGAAGCTTGAGTCCTGAAAAGTCGGAGGAGACGCTGCCGTTTGCGAATGGAGAGAGAAAATTGGTGGAGAGGGAGGCTCCGAGAGCTGAAGAAGAAGAAAAAGAAGAAAAAGAAGAAGTTAGGGTTAGGTTGCGGTTAGAGTTAATGTTTCGTGGAGAGGTCCGTCGTGGTGTTGCTAACATGCGTGTGTGGAGCGCGAAGCTCGATGCTGACGCGGTGGCTACTTCCATTAGGCGGTCGTGCGGTTAGACAGCCAGAGATTGAAGGCGCTGAGGGGAGTACCCGTGAAAACTGGAAGCGATAAAAGTATTTGGATTGGACTCAGGAGACTTGGGCTATATATGGGCCCAAAAAACTACTTGGGCTGAATATGGGCCTAACTCAGCCCAAGTTTATAATGTTTGAAAGACTGCATTGGCCAAAAAATATTTTCTTGTACTCAACAGAAGTACGTGTGTCCACAGAGGCCGGTCAAAGTAATAAGTTGATGATTACAGCAACCAAGTGATGTTGAATTGACCGCAGTCAGAAAAGGACATGGTGTGCTTGGAAATAGTTAGTCTGGTGCGCATGGACTCCTGTCGCAATAAGGTGTCTATCCAGAAAATAATGTAGTGAGTGTATTTAGTGGCAATGAATGGTGTTTTTAACAGAATCATGTGTGGGTGGGCTTCTTGCGTTTAAAAGGGCGTCGAGTGCGGTAAGAAAGGTGCTCCAGGTGTTTAAAAAGAGTATGTTTGGTGTATGGTGTGAGGTCAGAATAGGAGGTCCGTGTATATAGTAAGATAACTAACTTGTCATATCATTGCGAATGAAACTATAGGCATCCACATCACGATTCTAAGTATACGCACGAAGGGCATTGGATGACACTCTATAAGGGCACATATTATTCTGACATACACTATACAAAGCTTTTCACATACAATCCAACCCACCCATAAAACCCATTTAACTTATATCCAGTGTAATTCTCAAAGTACCCATACCCCATTTAAAATAGGTGTTCGTGAGTTTCAAACTCCATAGCCCATAAGCTAGGAAAAGCCTTCCCCTCGAATTGGAGGAGTAGCTTACGAACACAGTTGCTACTAGATGCACGGACTTCACATTCTGAGCACTGCCATATAACCCACTTCATGATCCTAAATCCAAGAACGTCTTTTTCTGAGCGCACACATGTGACCTTTTCAAAAACCGCCCACCTCATATTATGAGCACACCCGCAAATATTAATTTTTTTTAATATTACAAATACAATCTAATAATATTCTACTAGATATTTTATCGAAAGTTGTAATAGAGTTCTAGTATGATGTTGTCCGAATATTTGCACCGATATTGAGTGATGTTTAGTCCTGGAGGAGAGGGAGAACTACCTACTCGTTTTGGGATCTTACTAGCTGAAGTCAACACAAGTCGAAGACTTGCCTTCTCAGTGAGAAGGCATGGTCTTCTAGCCACTCAAACTGTACCTAAGTGATTTTCACAAATATTATTTAATATAAAAGGAAAGAAAAAAATTAATTAACTGTACCTAAATGATTTTCACAAATTTTGTCCCCATGATTTTTGTTACACAGACAAAGGGGAGTAATCCGTCCCCCCTGGACAGACGACGAAGACGGATTACTCCCTTCTGTTAGATGAGATTTTCAAAATTTTAAATTTTGAAACACACTTGAAAATTGTGGATCGGAGAACTCACAAGTGGAATGTCGAAGAACTTACGAGTGGAATAAAAGAAAATGAAAAAAATACTTGCTTGAGAGTGAAACTGACTACAGCTTTTTTATTTTTAATAATTAAGGATAATTTTATTCAATAAATATAAGTGTGGTGAGTTTTGATTATAAATTACGAAAGTAATTATTTTTTATTTTTGTAAAAAAATTATGGTCATTTTCGATTAAATTTTTTTTTTTAACATATATTTAAAAGTATGTATCTATTTCTCCGAACTTTTCTTTTTCTTAAATTTTGAACTATTTATTTGGGAGATGACTGTGATCAATACCAATTACTAAAGCAGGTGACATTTGTGCTATTTTAATTTTTCACCGGACAGCTTGCTATAAGATGTTGATGTGACAATCTTTAATTTTAATTGATCAAGAAAACGTACTTATGATGACTTTAAAAATAAGGGTTCATCAAGAGTTCCTTTCGTTTATACCCAGAAAAGTTCTATATATCGTGCGATATATTTGGATTTGGACCCGCAACTCCTGTCAACTTCTATCTCAAATTCACTTTGTATGAACTGGTAATTAAAATAGTAATTTGATCGTAAGTTCATGGATTGACTATGTATTCTTTAATAACAAAAGCTTTTTGCAAATAATCTTATCACAAGTGTTCTTAATACTACCGGAAACTGACTTAAATTAACTCAACTGTTTTAGTTGATTTAATTGACATTAGATCATCACAAAATTTAGTCCTATATATATAATATATTAAATCTACAGGTTTGGCTATGCAAAATGGCATTCGAGGGAAGCTGCATCGAGCATTAACTATATATTTCGTGCAAGAAATTAAAGATAATTAAAGGTTTATAAAACAGCTTTCACATCCCCTTAATTTATTTAATGATGCTGCCACTGAATTCAACATTTGTGTATGTTTAATTATTGTTTGACCAACTTTTGCTGACATATTTCATAGCTTGGTTTTCTCAACACGCAAGTAACTACCAACCAGTTAAGCACTACCACTTTTTGCTATTAATTATTACCAGTGAGTAGTATGCAATTCAATATTGAACCAACCACCAGATGGAAGAGAGCTTGAAGAAGTCTGCTGAAGATGGAGATGTAGAGGCATTGTATTCAATACTTGCAATGGATCCATATATTCTGGAGCGTATTGATCGAGTACCAATTGTTGATACTCCATTACACATAGCTGCAACTGCTGGAAACATCCACTATGCCTTGGAAATAGCAACCTTAAAGCCTTCACTTGCTGGGAAGCTGAACCATCTTGGTCTTAGCTCCATGCACCTGGCTTTGCAAAACGGGCACGCTCAACTGGTGAGAGCCATCGTAGCAATTGATAGCGAGCTCGTACGAGTCAAAGCAAAAGGGAGGGTTACTCCTCTGCACTACGCGGCTCAGATAGAGAATGTTGATATTTTAGCTGAATTTCTGTCTGTTTGCCCATCTTCTATTGAAGATTTGACAGTTCGATGCGAAACAACTGTGCATATTGCTCTAAAAAATTATAGGGTAAGTGCTTTTGAAGTGTTGCTGGGATGGCTTCGGAGGGTCAACAAAGAAGAGATTCTTGAATGGAAGGACGAGGATGGTAACACTGCCTTGCATATTGCAACTTCTACAAATCAATCAGAGGTAAAAATTAATTTCGTTTATACGTTCCTGTTCCACGTTAAACATTTCTGGTAATTTTAATTCGTTCCAGTTTCATGTGCGTTTTGAAGGTAATCAAGTTGATTATTAAGAAGGCAAGTGTCGATGTAAATGCCAAGAACTTCAGAGGTTTGACAGCTATGGACATCTTCCATCTTCAAGGAGACTCGCAGAACCGTGAGGTTGGTCAAATCCTACGTCAATCTAAAGCTAAAATAGCTTCTGAACTTTCAGGTTCTGCAATCACATTTGCAGATTACTTACGTCGAGACTTATCACTCATTGAAAGACGGAATAAATACTTGGGAATTTTTGGCCAAACCCAGAAAATATCTCCAGGTGATCTCTTGAGTGCAGTACTTGTGGTTGCTATATTGATAGCCACAGCTACCTATCAAGCTGGACTTAGTCCTCCGGGCGGATATTGGCAAGATGACTACAATCCACAACCAAATAACAGTAACAGCAACACAACTAGTAGCAGTACCGGCCAAGGGCAACAACCGCACCAAGCAGGGCAGATGATTCTGGGGCCTTCAAACCTATACGGCTTCTTTACTCTTAATAGTGCAGCCTTTTATACATCTGTGTGCACAATTCTTATTCTCATAACTGGGCTCCCTTACTCCTATATACTCTCTGTATCAACAGGTTTACTCTTATATGCCTATTATAATTCACTGGATGCCACCTTTCCATCGCGAGAAAACCTCACATTGAAAATTTGACGGAGTGTGTATACGAGTTTAACGTATATATCTACAGTTATAGCGACGTTGATTCCTTGGATTGCATCATCTAGACATGAAAGGCTGAGACGCCGGGTGGACAGGCTGAAAAGAAGTCTGGGAGGCCTTATATAGCTTAAGATGTGGATGATCAGCCTCAAAGTTTTATGATGAAGTATTGTTTATGTAGAGACTTCATATCAGTTGTTTCCTTATTTAATTACTGATATTACATATCATATTTATTGATAATTTTTTTCGAAGACTTATATGGACATTTGGAATTTGTGAATGCAACAAGTGACAATAATCTTTCCTAATAAATTGAGATAAATTTGGAATAAAGTCAAATCAATTACATATAAAATAAATCATATTTATCATATTAATTTATTTTTTTAATATATATACCCGATTGATATTATTATGATAAAATGAATACTAATATATTGTACATAAAACATTTAAACTTATATTCCAGCAAAATGCAGGAACATGCGGATTGCAAATGGAAAACCTTAAATAGTTGTGATATTTAAAGAAAGCTTGTTTAGAGGTATGGCTCCACTTTAATAAAGTATAAAGAGAGAAAAAAAAATCATCAATATTGTTGGGGAAAGAGTTTTACCGAATCCCTATAACTTATACTAACAATGGTAGTGCGAGATCATCTTAAAGATAATGACGAAGTCATGTTACTGAGATTATTTTGGTAGCTGCACGTGGCATCACGTGAAATCCCTGACAAAAGCTGTTAGGATAACAGGGAGAATAAAATGGAGAAAAGTTATGACCTGAAAATATGTAAGAAATATCTCCTAGTGGCACCTGCACAACTTCATAATGATAGCCAGAAGCCCTCACTTTCACCTTCTATATAAATCCCAAGACCTCCAAGAAAAGGAGGAGGTTGAACCCTTAAACTTGTATCTCCTAAAATTCCGTTAAGAATGAAATACTCTGTGACTAACTTAATCGTCGGAGGATTTTTGTTGGTAAATATCACTGGTGCCTCCTAACTCCTTTTTCTTTTATAATAGGCGTCAGAGTTTCAATCTAAGGAGTGTGAAGTATTGAAGCCGATATAGGCGTATATATCGAGGAAGAGTCGCACCCACAAATTAGAAATTTTGATTGTTGATCAAATCGACCTTACACGATAGACACGTGTTGGTAGAAACGATCCCGGCATTAACAAATATATTAGCATCTTAGTATCTGAAAAGTATATACTTCACCATGAAAAAAATGATTTAAGAAAGAACACCTATTCAATAAACATACCGATAATCAAGATATGGTGTCCTACTTAGGTTGGGAATCGGCCCTTGTAAACTGCAATTTCTCAGACTCCTGAAAAATCCAACTCTAGAAACAACCAATTTTAAAATAAGAATTTCAGTAATATGAATTAAATCAAAAGAGTAAATTCTTAACTGTCATCCTGTAAGCTTAAAAGCTTCCGAGATCATGGCTTGTTGAAGACACAAGTTAAAAAATTACAATTCTGTTAATGCTGAATTTTTACAATAAGATGACAATGGACCAATTACGAAGAAAGTCACTTATATGTAACATCAATAAACTCCATGTTCAAAATCACAAAAATACTGCAGTAATTGCCATTATTTGAGTTATGCAACTCATTCTTTATGGTTTTAAGAACATTGCCATTTGTATTCTACCCCAAATAAAGACTAAGGTATTAAAAAGTAAATAGTGTGCTTAATTTGCCTCCATCTTTTTATCATAATAACTTTGGACCTTAATACACGGATCTTACACAAATGAATCAAAGATGTTATGATGTTGTTTAAAAGCTCCATATTCCTGACCTACTTACAAACAAGGGAAAAGAATTAGTATTTACAATTTCAACAATTTAGGCATGTTTCCATAAGAATTTGCAATTGTATTCCCTGCAAAGTTTTTGTCTAAAGAAAATAGAACTATTAAGAAATCTGTCAAAAATTCAAATTCAAAATAAACTAAAAAAAAATGTTAAGGGATATTTGAATTAGAATCTCAAATTTCTAATCCAAGAACCCTCAACCAACATAGCAACAGGTAAATCCTAAATATATCCTTACTCTTTGATTGCTTTCACATAGCTAACAAAGAAAACTTACAACACCTCATAAATATTCTCTCCATAAGTGAAATATCCATTGAAGACTTTCAACAAACTCATTGCGAGCATTTTAAAAGCATAATATATAAATTTAGCATCCAACCATAGCAATACACATAAACATTTTACTTCCTTTTTCCATATGATTTGGAATTGATATCCAACAAGATTCTAGAAGTTATATAAATTCAAAAATCAATATGAAATTATAGCAATATTTTTCGCAATTGATATCCTGTGCCTCAATATTCTTGAAAATAACACTAATTCGTTCAAAACAAACCTTTTTTCATATTCCACTTGGAGTCTTTACGGCAATTCTCTAGCCTTTTTTTTTTTGGCATCTTTGATCCGTTTCTTTGTTAGGCGGCTATCAACACACACTACATAGGGCAATCTTCCAGCAAGAACATTTGAGATTCAACCTTTCGTATTGGCTTGCTGTGCTTGTTGAATTGGGAAAAATAAAGGATGATATATATTTACCAGGATTTTGATTCGGGTATTTTTAATTTTGACGGTCTTATAAATTTTTTCCACTAAAATTCATGTCTATTTCGCAGCATTTTTTTAATGTTACTCAAGAAAACTTATTTGATAGCATTTTTATAATGCCATGTTAGTTAATAATAATGTTACTAACTGAAACTAAAATATAATAAAATAAAAAAAATCTTACTTTTTTAACATTTAATTGTAATTTTTTTACAGAATGTTATAACAAATTAGCATTACTTTTCAAAAGAAAAAATTAGCATTTGATAACATTTATAATAAAAATGTTACTATATAATGCTACCAAAAAGTCATATTTGTTGTTGCGAGCATTCCAAACTGATGTCTCACAAACGTTTGACCAGGTTAATATGGAGGCTGATGACACCTCCACCACTAAAAATAAGATTCTTAGCTATTCTCATCCACAAAATGCAAGCAAGATATACTCAGACCTCAGTCCTTGTAGATTGACAAAGGGCAGGCAGTTGTATAATCAGCTCCTCAATATTCTAGTAGCTAACAATGGCTACTGTTAGAATATGCCTTGAATCAGTTAGTCCCTGGGCTAGGGTTATCTGTTTGGGCCTATTTTTCTGGGCTTTTCCGCATCTGTCTAGGAAGTACTATATAAACTCTCTAGGTCATAACCTAGCCGCAATCTGTAATCTTTACTCCTCAAGATCAATAAAACTTTTCTCTCCTCTGCTTGTGGACGTAGCTAACACATCGTTAGTGAACCACGTTAAATCTCTGTGTTCTTTATTTGCGTTCTTAATTATCTTTCTTGCTTTCGTTATAACAAACTGGTATCAGAGCTAGATCTGTCTAGGGTTTGAAATTCGGTGAGAAAGATGTCTGGTATGAACGTGAAGATCGACAAATTCACGGGGAGGAATAGTTTCAGTTTATGGCAGATCAAGATGCGAGCCTTGTTGAAACAACAAGGGCTGTGGGCGCCGCTTGCGAGGAAGCTGGCGGATCCAATCACCGCTGAGATGGCCGTTTCGGAGGAGAAGGCACACTCGACGATTATGCTGTGTCTTGCAGACGATATCATTATCGAGGTCGCGGAGGAGGAAACCGCGCAAGGTCTGTGGGTTAAGCTCGAGGGTCTCTATTTGACAAAGTCCTTAACTAATAAGTTGCTTCTAAAGCAACGTCTGTTCAGTTTGCGAATGCAGGAAGGTATGCCTCTTCGAGATCACTTAGATTAGTTAAACACAATTTTATTAGAATTGCGTAATATTGATGTTAAAGTTGAAGATGAGGATGCTGCTTTAATTCTGTTAGTATCTTTACCATTGTCGTATGAGAATTTTGTGCAATCGTTTATTGTTGGGAAAGATACTGTGTCTCTGGAGGAGGTTAGATCGTCCCTCCATACTAGAGAGCTGCGCCACAAGGCGACTGGTACAGGTGCAGATAATCAGGCTGCTGGGTTAGTAGCCAGTGGGAGTTATGGACATGGAAATTCAGGGAAGAAGAAATTCAAGAAGCCAGTTTCTAAGGGTCCAAAATCCAATGATGTCTGTAACTACTGTAAAGAGAAGGGACATTGGAAATCTGATTGTCCCAAGAAGAAGAGGCAGCAGGATAAACTGACAGGTACTGCTGCTGTAGTAGATACCAATTCTGAAGAAGATATTGCTCTAGTTGCTGATGAGCACACGGATCACAATGATGTGTGGATTCTGGATTCTGGAGCGTCTTACCATATATGTCCGCGCAGGGAGTGGTTTACAACCTACGAGCAGGTAGATGGAGGCAATATTTCTATGGCTAACAGTTCTATTTGTAAGGCGGTTGGAATAGGCTCGATTAAAATACGAACACATGATGGTAAATTCTGCACATTGAATAATGTTAGGCATGTTCCACTTATGACAAAGAATCTGATATCGTTGAGTATGCTGGATAACAAGGGTTTTAGTTTTCAAGGTGAAGGTGGAGTCTTACATGTCTGCAAGGGTTCGAATGTGGTTTTGAAAGGTGTAAAGCGTGGTACCTTATATTTTCTTCAAGGTTCTACGCTGTCAGGTTCTGTTGCTGTTGCATCCTCGGAGATTGATAAGGACAATATGACCAAGTTATGGCATATGAGGCTTGGTCACATGAGTGCAAGAGGGATGCAAATTCTGTCAAAATGGGATCTTCTTTGTGGCCACAAGGTCAAGGATCTTGAATTCTGTGAACATTGTATTTTCGGGAAGTTACATCGCAGCAAGTTTCCTAAAGCAATACATAGAACAAAAGGCACACTTGATTACATCCATTCTGATTGTTGGGGTCCTTCTCGGGTGGAGTCTTTAGGGGGTCACAGATATTTTGTGTCAATGATTGACGATTTCTCAAGGATGACTTGGGTGTTCATTATGAAGCATAAAAGTGAAGCCTTTAAGAACTTCAGGCAGTGGAAGGCATTAGTGGAGAATCAAACAGGGAAGAAGATCAAAAGGCTGCGAACTGATAATGGTCTGGAATTTTGCTGGTCTGAGTTTGATGAGTTCTGTAAGAATGAAGGGATTGCTAGGCATCATACAGTCAGGGATACACCACAGCAGAATGGTGTAGCAGAACGTATGAATCAGACACTTCTGGAGAGAGCTAGGTGCATGCTTTCTAATGCTGAACTAACTAGAAGGTTCTGGGCAGAAGCGGTTAGTACAGCGTGTTATCTGATAAATCGTGGACCTCACACAGGTATAAATCTCAAAACTCCTTTTAAGGTGTGGTCTAGTAAGCCTGTTGATTACTCTAATTTAAGAGCTTTTGGTTGTACTGTTTATTATCATGTAAATGAGGGTAAATTAGAGCCACGAGCTAAAAAGGGAGTATTTGTAGGTTATGGGGATGGGGTTAAAGGGTATAGAATCTAGTCCCCGTCTGAAAAGAGGGTTATACTTAGTAGAAATGTAGTTTTTGATGAAAATTCTATGTTTAACCCTACTGTGAAGTCTATTGTTGTGTCAGAAAATGGTAGTGTTGAGAAACAGGTGGAGCAGCAAGTCACTCTAGATGAGAGTGAACCACAACATAAAGATCAACACCCACAGTCAGAATCAAAACCATCAGGTTCTTCATTACCAGTAGCAAGTCAGCACAGTTTGGCTCTTAATCGATCAAAGAGAGCTAACTATGGGATACCTCCCAAGAGATACGGTTTTGAAGATATGGTGGCCTATGCACTACAGGTTGCTGAAGAAGTAGATACTAACTCTAATGAGCCATCCACCTATAAAGAAGCGGTTACATGTACTGAGTCTACCCAATGGCTTGCTGCAATGGGAGATGAGATGGAGTCACTTCATAAGAATCAGACTTGGGAATTAACCAAGCGACCTCGAGACAGAAAGATTGTCACGTGTAAATGGGTCTATAAGAAGAAGGAAGGAGAAACATCTGTTGAGGGTATCAAGTATAAAGCTCGAGTAGTAGCTAGAGGATTCACTCAGAGAGAGGGAGTAGACTACAATGAGATTTTTTCGCCAGTGGTCAGACACACTTCCATCAGGGTGCTACTAGCAATAGTTGCACATCAGGATTTGGAGCTTGAACAACTAGATGTGAAGACAGCTTTTCTGCATGGAGAGTTGGAAGAGGAGATATACATGACTCAGCCAGATGGATTTCAGGTTCCTGGTAAGGAAGACTATGTTTGCAAGTTGAAGAAGTCCTTGTATGGACTAAAGCAGTCTCCGAGGCAGTGGTATAAGAGATTCGACAGCTATATGATAGAGATTGGCTACACCAGGAGTCCGTATGATTGTTGTGTTTATTACAGCAAGGCAACAAATGGTTCTTTGATTTATCTGGTCCTGTATGTAGATGATATGTTGATAGCTGCAGAGAACAAGTCTGATGTTCAGAAGTTGAAGGATCTTCTTAGTGTTGAGTTTGAGATGAAAGATTTGGGTGCAGCTCGAAAAATTTTGGGAATGGAGATTTATAGGGATAGAAGCAAAAAGAAGCTCTTCTTGTCACAGAAGGGATATATTCAGAAGATTTTGTCAAGATTTGGCATGTCTACCGCAAAGCCCATAGATACTCTTAGTGCTGCAAATGCACATCTGTCCATTGCTTTTGCACCTAAATCTGTTGAGGAGAAGGAGTACATGTCTCGAGTTCCCTATGCTAGTGTAGTAGGAAGCTTGATGTATGCGATGGTCTGCAGCAGACCTGATCTTGCACAGTCTGTTAGTGTTGTTAGTAGGTTTATGGGTGAACCTGGCAAGGAGCATTGGCAAGCTGTGAAGAGGATTTTTCGGTATCTCAAAGGTACATTTGATGTTGGTCTCATTTACGGAGGTGATACACAGTGTTTGGTGACAGGGTTTTCAGACTCTGATTATGCTGGAGATGTTGACAGTAGAAGATCTATGACTGGTTATGTTTTCACTCTTGGTAGTTCAGTTGTCAGTTGGAAAGCTACTTTGCAGCCTACAGTGACTTTGTCTACTACAGAAGCAGAGTACATGGCATTGACAGAAGCAGCCAAAGAGGGAATCTGGTTGAAAGGATTGGTCAGTGATTTGGGTCTATATCATGATCAAGCTATAGTGTATTGTGACAGTCTCAGTGCAATTTGTTTAGCTAAGGACCAAGTTCATCATGAGAGGACTAAGCACATTGATGTAAGGTATCATTTTCTAAGAAGTGAGAAGAGAATTAAGGTGAACAAAGTGGGTACTGCTGATAACCCAGCTGATATGTTAACCAAGTCGGTTCCGCATAGCAAGTTCCAACATTGTTTGGACTTGCTAAATGTTAGGAGTTGTTGATTGCCCTTTGGAGGGCAAAATCTGAGGTAAAGGAGGTTTTTTTTTTTTTTTGGTACATCTGGCATTGTGTATGGTGCATCTGGTACATCTGTTATTTGTGAGAGGATTCAAGTCAAGGTGGAGATTTGTTAGAATATGCCTTGAATCAGTTAGTCCCTGGGCTAGGGTTATCTGTTTGGGCCTATTTTTCTGGGCTTTTCCGCATCTGTCTAGGAAGTACTATATAAACTCTCTAGGTCATAACCTAGCCGCAATCTGTAATCTTTACTCCTCAAGATCAATAAAACTTTTCTCTCCTCTGCTTGTGGACGTAGCTAACACATCGTTAGTGAACCACGTTAAATCTCTGTGTTCTTTATTTGCGTTCTTAATTATCTTTCTTGTTTTCGTTATAACAGCTACTAAGTAAACTTGGGAGTATGGAGGAGAGTTTGAAGCAGTGTGCGGAAGGTGGAGATGTGGAAGCATTATATTCAGTACTTTCAGCAGATCCTTGTGTTCTGGATCGTATTGATCAGATGTCATTTGTTGATAATCCTTTACACATAGCTGCTGCTGCTGGAAACATATATTTTGCGATGGAAATCGCAAGCTTAAAGCCTTCGCTTACTTGGAAGCTAAATCATCGTGGGTTTAGCCCCGTGCATCTGGCTTTGCAAAATGGACATGACCAACTGGTGAGAGCTTTCTTAACAATTGACAGTGAGCTAGTCCGAGTCAAAGCAAAGGGGAGGGTTACTCCTTTGCACTATGTATCTCAAATAGAGAACACTGATCTTTTGGCTGAATTTTTGTCCATCTGCCCATCATCTATTGAAGACTTGACAGTTCAATGTGAAAGCGCTGTGCATATTGCTGTCAAAAATTACAAGTTTAGAGCTTTCAAAGTGCTGTTAGGATGGCTTAAACGAGCCAACCAGGAAGAGATCCTTGAATGGAAGGACGAAGATGGCAACACTCCCTTGCATATTGCAACTTCTACTAATCAACCGGAGGTAATTAACAATCTCTATATAATTATAATTAATTGTATGTTTTAGTTTGTTTTATATATACAAACAAAACTGATCAATATTGTATATATTCTTGATGGTCATTAAGCTCATGACCTGGTTGATTGGAGAAGGCAACGTAAATGCCAGGAATCTCAGTGGTTTGACAGCTATGGACATCTTCAACCGGCAACGTGATTCACTGGCCGGAAGAGTTGGAGAAATCTTACGTGATGCTAAAGCTAAAAGTGCTTCTGAACTTGACGGTTCTACTATGACGCTTGCAGACTATTTGAGTCGGAATTTATCACTTTTTGAAAAACGGGACAAACGCTTAGGAATTATTGGGCAAAGCCAGGAAAAATCTATTGATCTCCGAAATGTAGTACTAGTGGTGGCTGTATTGATTGCCACAGCCACCTACCAAGCTGCACTCAGTCCTCCCGGTGGTTATTGGCAAGACGACAGTCCGCCGGGGAACAATCCCGCCACCAACACCACCATTATTAACTCCCGAGCGGGGAAGATGATCCTGCGTGGTTATAACCTATTTTTGTTTTTCTTTTTAAATTCCGTGGCCTTTTATACATCTCTGGCGACGATTCTTATAGTCATTAGTGGGCTTCCTTATTTTGGTGCACTTTTAGTATCAATAAGTTTTCTCATATATGCCTATTATAGCGCAATAATTAGCACCTTCCCAATATCGGAAAGCTTGGGGTACCGACGCGCAACGTTAGCGTATGTCATTATAATGTATGTAATTTCAGTCTCCGCTGCTGTGATTCCTGCGATAGCATCTTCTAAATATAAGAAGCTTAAACGTCAGGTGGACACTATCAAAAGACACATGGGCTAGCTGCATGAAATTATTATTCAGCTGTTGTTTCCCCAATTTTTTTTATCATGTATTATCTTTTTCATCTGTAACAATCATATTGTGTGTATGAATATATCCGAATATATTCTTAAATAAAAATTATTTATATAAGCTATTAGTAGAATGTACATAGTTCAGCAACTGGTGAGATGAAGCCGTACGTCATCCATTTGATTTCAAATATTAATTCGTATAATTAATGTTTACTCCTTCTGGACGTACGAAATAAGGCTCAGCTCTTTGTTTGAACTTAAACAATTTGTAAGACAAGCATTCAAATGGATGCCTCAGATATGGACCCGTAACTGCAAGTAAAACAACTAACACACCACTAGAAAACAAGAGATTTTGAGCCAATCGCATTCAATTAGTCCAAACCAATGTTATCTTCTCCTTACAAGTGGGCAGTGGGAAGATTCAAACTATCAATTGAGAGGCTGAGAGATTAAGATGAATTATTTTTAGTTCTATTAATTTTATGCTTGGTGCAACTTGCGATATTTGGACTATGAATGATTTTTAATGTAATAGTTATAGTTTTAATGTTTACTTATTGTAATATTGTTAAATTATAAATTTAATCTCTACCTTCTAAGTACACTTGTTTCATGAAACACCATCCACTTTGTTATCTTGTACTTTTGGGATAATTTTGTGGATCTAGGAAAGAAAACCAGTCCTAATTGTATAGGGACATTTCTTAATAAATTGAGATTTTTAGGATATTTTAAAAATTATTAAAACAAATAAGGACATTAAATTAAATTTTTGAGATTAAAAAGATCTTTATACTATAAGATGGACGTATACATATATACATACATTTCTAATTGTATATCGATATGTTGATCAATACAATGCTTACTAAGATTAATGATAAAATTTCATTACTATACAAAACAAATAATAAATTTAGAAACTTTATTTATTCCAACCTTTGAATTAATTAAGACCAAGTCTGTAACTTTAACGACTTCTTATACTAACAAAGTCATCAATAAAAATAAATTTTTAACTAACATCATCACTTCAATTTTGTAGCTTCACATCAAATTTCTTGATCCATGAATTCGGTACGACTAAGATAAATAAAACTATGGGCCATACGATATTTCATGAATCATGAATTTTCATAGCCAGAGAAATAAAACGCCCCTTAAAGAAACTCAAGCCCAGAAAACTCAGTGGCCCAAACATTAAATAGAGATTTCTTTTCAGAAAAAATAGAGACTTAAACACACAATATAAAATAAAAAGTTAATATTATGCCACTGTTGCATTAAAATAAATAATACAGTTAATAAATGTCTATATCTACCAAACATGTAAATTTGAGCAGTTCAGAAACTAATGGGATAGAGTAAAGGTTCTAGGAATTTACCTAGCTTAGGACCCCAAAAAATGTAGTGCTAATCCTCTGTTTTATGACAGCTTCAGTAGTAGTAGTAATGGGATGGTAGGGCTGTACCAAATTGAATTTGGGGAATTTAACCAAATTCATATCTCATTCGTCGCTTAGTAGATTAAAATATTTTTAATTTAACTTAATCCACTGAATTGACTCCAATCCAATTTAATACATTAAAAAAAATTAAGTCTAATTTGATTCGAATAAATTAAAATGATATAATTTTAATATCGATTATATTTGATTATTGAAGATAATAAAAAGTAAACATAATTTATTAAATTTTTTAAATAAATATATTTATTTAAAATAAATAAAAAATGAATAGATAAATAATTATAATTAAATTATTTTTTAATAAAAAAATTATGTTTTTTAAAGTTACATAAAAAAAATAAAAGAGTGAAAAAAAATAGCCACAATAAATATATAATATTATATTATTAAAATTTATAAACCACAAATCAAACTATCAACTGAATATATGCCTGAAAATATATTTTCGTCTATTTCCATTTTTTTTCTCTATATATCTGCAACACTAGTGTTATCGATCGTTTTGTTTTCTTTATATACATACATACATACATACATATTTATATATTTAACTTCAATGCTTTTATTTCATGACTGTTGTGAGTTAAAAGCTATCACCTCAATTTCGAATATTAACATAAACTTTAGTTGCTAACAAGTTACATGACGACGAACTTATGGTGGTCTGTACATATATGCATGTCAATTGTCAAGCATTCCCAAGCTCTCTAATTCTATATACTTGTAAATTGACAAAGCCTAGTTCTATAAACTTATCTTTCCCATGGCTAACGTTGATTACCGAGTAAACTTTGGGTATGGCGGAGAGCATGTGTGATGTCGAGGCATTGTATTCAATACTTTCAGTGGAACATTTGGTTCTAGATCAGTATTGATAAGATATCATTTGTTGATAATCCTTTACACATAGCTGCTTGTCACGAACCGCCAAAATGGAAGTAGAACCGCCGAAAACACAAGAGCACGAGAGCGCGCAACTCTCAGGATTAGCGTGCACAAGTTCCAGATTCGCCTACCCTTTGAAAAAGAGCGTTGATTCGTAGATGAACAGTACCTACGCGAACTGTAAGCATGTCGAGAGCGGGATGACAGAGACGGGAGGTATGCGGAGCTGAACGGGGTGTGTCAAATGCATGTCTGGTTGCCTACCACATCTAGCACAAGTGAAATGGAAGATGGGCAGAACATGTGTGGCAACTTAGTAACCCAACATGGCTTACTTAGTATTGTGATCCAATAGGCCCAATTTTTAACTTAGTGGTGGTAGGTAGGATATTTGTATATTTGGTGTAAATATGTATACATGGCTTATTTTTGGCCATTAGTAGTGTTTGTGTGGATTATTTTTGACCACTCAATTATAAATATATAAATGTAATTGTTTGCAAATGAATGAAAGCTTTTTCGCTTTTTCTCTCCCAATTGTGCAACCTTGTGTCTCTCTTCCTCTTTTAAATTGGCTTGCAATTTCTTCAATTGGATAGTGCATTCTTTAACAATTCACGCCCATACACCAAACACAAGTGAATCTTGGATTTCTTTGGCTTACTTGGACAGTGACAGTAGCTTAGTTCAAGTGCCGCACGGGGCTGATTTTCTTCCGCGTTCTCAGCACGTGACAGAGTGGTATAAGAGCAAGCTTGTGTGGTTTTTGTGTGGTAAGAACCTCTACAACTTATGGTGAATTGATTTGTGTTGCTAGCTTGAGCAATCTTAGATTTTAGAACCTAGGGTTTGGTGTGAACAGTAGCTAAATTTTCTGGGTTGTGAAACTTGATTGCTGTGGTGTCTTTGGTTGTTGTGTGAAATCAGTTTGTGGTATTGTTATTGCGGAGTTTGGCCTAGAATTGTAGGTTTGTAGAGATTGTGATTGTCAAGCTTTGCATTAGTGGTTTGTGTTGTGGAATTTGAAAATGACAACCAAGGATGTAGGAGCTAGTAATGTTGTGGAGACTAAGTGTGAGGGGCGAAGTGTTGCCCAAAGTTCGAAGAAGGCAGCAAAAGAGAGGGGAGTGCCTAAGGAGATGGTGAGCTCTTTCGAAGCTAGGTTGGCCAGAATTGAGCTTTCTTTCGGTGATATTCATGAGCGTCTCGACTTTCTCGATGATAGAGTGAGACAATGCGAGATGGATGATGCTGCCGATGTCGAAAGTCAACTTCAGCAAGTTTTCGATGCTTTTGCCGATTCCATGAGGTTGGCCATGGATGATTTTAGGGAAATGGTGATGGCTCAAATAGATGGCGTAAAAGCGGAGTTGGGAGACGGTTCGGTAGGACCTTGCGCTTTGTAAAACCGCTATTGCATCGGGTGTAGGTACGAGCAGCGTATCGAGAGTGAAAATTCTGAATCCACCCAAGTTTTCAGGCAAGTGGGATGCCAAGGAGATTGACAACTTCTTGTGGATGATGGAGCGTTACTTCGACGCAATTCAGTTACATGAAGATGGACTTCGAATCAGTACCGCTACTATTTATGGTAGAAACGCCGACATATGGAGATAGAGAGGGGTCTATGTCAGATTGATACTTGGGAGGCATTCAAGAGCGAATTCAAGAGACAAATTTACCCTGAGAATGTAGAGGAGATCGCAATTCAGAAGCTTTGAGGACTAAGGCAGTAAGGATCGATAGCAGAGTATGTACGAGAGTATAATTCTCTTATGCTTGAGATTGTTGACATGCCGGAGAAAAGCCGATTGTTATTCTTCATGGATGGGTTACAGCCATAGGTGGAGCAAGAATTGAGGCGCAGAAATGTCCAGGATCTTGCTACAGCAATAGCGACAATGAAGTCCTTGATTGAGCGTAGCCGAGAATCTCCAAAACGGGACTGAAACCGAAGGCCGATTAAAAGTGGCCATGACAAAGGTGGGGGAGCGAAGCCTCACAGACTAGAACCCCGATATGAGACGGGGCGGCCACCAAAAGCTCTTGAGCAGTGGCGTGGCAGTACAGAGTATTCTGACAAGCAGCGCGAGCGGAAGTGGACGTGCTACTTGCATGATGGAGATCACAATACAAGGGATTATCTGCAGTGGAAGTGACTTAGTATCATCCTTAGCTCGTATGGATCAGATGAGGATGCTCGGATTAGAGCATTGCGCATCCTCAACTCGGTGAAGGCCAAACAGGCTGACAAGGGAGAAACATTTGAGGCCAAGTTAGAATTGAAGCAGGAGCCTGAGAAGACGCTAAAGTTCGTCGATGCCAGCATTAACGAGACAAGCTTTAAGGGTTTTATTAACAACGACGCCTAATCAGTGTTTGGTTGTGGAGAAGTTGGCTACGCAACTAGGGTTTGTGCTTACGAGGAGCCGAGATGGATTAAGGTTGTGGATCAACCTTCTCGGCTTATTTGCATAGTGGCTCGGAGGATTCCGATCAAAGTCGGAACATGGGAAGGTAGAATTGACTTCTTTGTCGTGCCGATGAGTGACTTCCAGCTTGTGTTGGGCGATGAGTTCATCGACAGATTGTTGCCCTTCACATTCACGGAGGATGGCTGCATAGAGTTTACGGATGCCGGGAAGTGACACAAGGTGCCGATCGAGCGGTTTCGTGTTGGCGACAGTGTGTTTGGAGCTTTCCAGGTCAAGTGCAGAGAGGAGACTTGCTTGACGGAGATGAAGCAAGATGGTACTTCCTCATCCAGCCCCTTCGTGCACCTTTCAGATGTGGTGCGCTCAGTTCGTGCCGGTTCGCACAGGTAAAAGCAGAGAGCAGCGGGCCAAGCACAAGTCCTCGACAGGAAGCTTGATGAGGGCGTCAAGCACTTTGGTGGGGGAGAGTGTCACCGGCCACCAAAACGGAAGCAGAACCGTCGAAAATACAAGAGCATGAGAGCGTGCAACTCTCAGGACCAGCGCGCACAAGAGTGTCAACAATTATTTATATTGATGATATAATTGTCATGGGGAGCAACATATTTTAGATAGAGGAGACAATAAAAAGTATGAACAATACTGTTGCCTTAAAAGATTTTGGTAACTTGCACTTTTTCTTAGGAATTGAAGTGAATAGAATAAAAATCAAGTTCACTCTATAACAAAGTAAATATATTTCTAAAATGTTGAAAGTAGTGAATATGTTGGAATGTAAGGGTACAAACACTCCCTCAGCTTTGGGTGAAAAACTTTAAAAAGAAGTGAGAGAAGTATTAATTTAGAGACACTTTCTTTTACAGAAGTATTTAGAGACACTTTTCTTTACATAATAAGTATTTAGAGAAGTATTTAAAGGCCTTACAATATGCAAAACTCACAAGACCAGAACTTGCATTTGTAGCGAACAAACTTAGTCAATACATATTAAACCCTCTAGTACCAAACTAGACTGTGTGCAAAAGCATCTTAAGATACTTGAGAAACGCAATCAACTATGGCCTGGAATTCAGAACATCTGATAATTAATATCTAATAGCCTTTTGTGATGCAGATTAGGGATGTGATATTGATGATAGAAGGTTAATCAGTGGCTACTATATTTATTTAGGATAGAATTTAGTGTTTTGGAGTTTGAAGAAATAATAGATAGTGGCAAGATCCAGTATCGAGTCTAGTTACTTGGATAAAGTATCCTCTTGATGAGTTGAGCTTGAATCTTACTGAAACTCCTGTGATCTTAAGTGACAGCAAAAATGTAGTAGTTATGGCAGCTAACCCAGCTTTTCACGCTCGAACCAAGCACATTGAAATTGATCTACATTTCGTAAGAGATAAAGTATTAGGAGAAGAAATAAAGATTGAATATGTGCCCATTGAAGAACAGATAGTAGATGTGTTCATTAAACCTTTGAATTTAGAAAAGTTTGACTACTTCAGAAATAAACTTAAGGTTACATAGATAACCTCAGGTCTGAGAGGGGATGTTAAAAGAAATGGGCCTTTAAATGAAGCCAATAATGCACAAGGAATCCAATCTAACTCAAAAGCATATTTGACTCACGCCCAATTCTCATATCCTTTCCAAATTGCAGAAAATGACCAAAGGCAGGTACAATGCAATTGTATTAACATACACTGTAATAATCAAATGTAGTACAAATGCAAAGAAAATCACAATACCTTTTGTGGCGATGATAGCATATTCTATCTATACTAGTATAAGCAAAATGTACGGAATGAATTAGGTTTGGTACTCTCTTAAACTTTGTATAAAAGAAGTATTTTATATCATCTTGTATAGACAACAACTGTTTACATTGAATATACATATACTCTGAAATTTTTTAAGTGGTCTTCCTCATTTTAATGCACTTTTTGCATTAATTAGTTTTCTCATTTATGCCTACTATAACTCCGTGCTTTGTACCTTCCCATCACTGAAAAACCCGTGGTTCGGATGGGCAACGTCTGTTTATATTAGAGATGGCAAAAAACTCCGATTTGGTTCGAGTGAACTCGATTTTTAGGGTCGGGTTAAACTCGACCTTAAATATAAACTGAGTCTGGCTCGAGCTGAGCTAAATTTGAATTTTTTTCGAGTTTTAAATAAATTAATGTCAGGTCGAACTGAGCTGGGTTATAAACAAAAGTATAAGAAAAAAAATTTAATTTTCTAAATTTTTTAAAATTTGGTTTTTGACTTGGTCTGGTCTAAATCTAGACCGGAATTAAATATATAAAAAATAAACCCAAATTTAGGCTAAATTTTAAAAATCCTGATTCGAACCTGAGTTTTTGCCGAACCTAGTTTATATCAATTTATTATATGTACTTTGCCCTCTGCACTAGTATGATCCCTGCGAGAGCATCAACTAAATATGAGAAGCTTGAACGCCAGGTGGACGCTGTCAAGAGACGTATGGGCTAGCTACATACAGATGAAAATAATTAAGCTGTTGTTTTCGCAATTTTATAATTATGTATATATATTTTTTCAACTGTAACGATCATTAGCTAATTATTAGTAGCGAATATGTATGTATTCGAATATAATCTTAAATAAAATAATTAGTATTTTCAGATGCCATATATATATACACACACACTTAAGTTTAGATTATTACATATCTTTTATTGTATAGCCAAGAGTCAAATATATCGATACACTTGATTACAGATGACACTCTTGATTATAGGTGATTTATAAAGTTATAACTATACATATTTGTCTGATGTATGTAAAAGAATAAGTAATTTTGCTAAAAATTAATATTTAACAAATACTTAACTATATGTTTAGATGGATCCACACACACACACACATCGGGGTCAGGTATTTGTCTGAGCTTAATAATTTGAAGACAATCATTCAAATGGATGCCCTCAGATCAGATGTGGACCTTGTCAATCCAAAATGACAATTGAAAGGCTAGGTGAGAAATTAAGTAAAGATTATTTTTAATACTGTTAATTTTACGCTGAGTGCAGCTTTGAGATTCAACCTATATATGAATAATTTTATTATTGAATAAATAATTAAAGAATTTTAAAAAATAACATAAATTTATTATTATCGATAAAATATTGTATTGATGAAAATACGTTATAAAGGATCATGTGATTAGTTATCCTCTAATTTTGGGATAATTTTGTGGAGTTAGGAAAATTAATCTTAATTTTATTTCTCCACTTTAGTATTGTTATATAAGTGCTAATTAATTTATTTGATAATTCATTCTATAGGAACTTAATATAATCAAATTAGCATTTAAAAGTGATTTTTAATGTGCATTGATTTTATTTAATAATACATTATGAATAAAAAATATAACATCACAATATCAAATATTTTCCTAATATTAATTTAGAAGTATTAACCAATGCCTCATTTAAGATTTGAAAAACTTACACATAGATGAAATATTTAAAAAAACTTATATATAGATAAAATATTTGGAAAAACTTACACCTACCTCCTCTAAATATTAGTTGACTAATATTGATGGTTGTTTAATCATTAATATTAAGGGTAATTTGGTAAAATAAAACTTTCTTAACTCATGTTTACTTTTTTAAGATTAATTTATGTATTTTTTATTTTTTTTATTTTTGGTACACTTGAATTTAATATAGATAAGTATTAAATAAATTAGATTAATTTTTTATTAATTAAATTCAAATTATATTTTTCATTAATTAAATTTAAACTAAAATTTTAAAAAAAATTTCAAACTAAAATTTTTATTTATTAAATTTCTCAATCTTTTTAAATTTTATTAAACATTGAATAAATTTAAATTAATTTTTTTTATTTTTTATTCATAACATTTAAATGTTATAGGGCATTTTGATTATTCTATGGGGCCAGGAGGCTGAAATAATCGAATTTATTTGACTTGTATGAGCCACATATATATAGTATTTCTAGCTTTCTAATCCTTGCGACATGCGACTGATGGTGTTCTTCCTCAGACCTCTAACTCTTATAAATTGAAAAAAGGGAAATTCTATAATTAAGCTCCTCATTCCAGTAGCTAGCTAACATTGATTAATGAGTAAACGTTGGGCATAGAGGAGGGTTTGAATAAATCTGCAGGATGTGGTGATATTGAGGCACTGTATTTCTGTACTTTCAGCTAATCCTTGTGTTCTAGATCGTAATGATGACATATCACTTGTCGATAATCCTTTACACATACCTGCTGCTGCTGGAAACATCCATTTTGCTGTGGAAATAGCAACCTTCAAGCATTCTTAATTTTTTGGAAGCTGGATCATATTGGATTTAGCCCCATGCATCTGGCGTTGCAAAATGGAGATAGTCAGAGCTTTCTTAACAATTGACAGTAGGGATGGTAATGCCCCATTTCTCACTCCATTTTCTATTTTTATCTTTATTTTTCATCTTATTTTTTAATAAATTTAATAGGATGAGGACGAAGAATCTCTTCATAAAAAATAGATTCTCCGTCTCCATCTCCGTATTAATTTTTTATTTTATATTATTTTATAAATTAATTTTGATAATATAAAAATTTGAATAACTTAAACAAAAATATTATTATAATATTATTCTAAAAAAAATTATTATTGTAAAATATTAAAATAATATATTTAAATGAAAAATAAAATAATAACATAATATTATCCAATAATTAACATTAAAAGTAAAATAATAAAATAATTAATGTCTCAAATTTTAATAATGTCATGTAATGCTATTGTTACTTCTTTCTATACTAATTCTGTTGTCTTATTTGATACTTCACTCCTACAATATCAAATAAAAAATAATAAATTTAATTTATTACTAATCTAATTGAGAATTGGAATGATATTTTATGAGTAATTATAAATGATTAAAATTATATGATAATATTTTAAATTAATCTTATCTGTATCTTCATAATATGTATAACATCTAATTTTTATAAAAGAACTTGAATTTGAACTCGTACTCGATGATAGAAATAAATTCACAAAAAATTTAGTTACTTAATATTGAATAAAATTAATTAAAATTTAACTAATATGTAATTAATAATTTTATACCTTTAATTTCAACTCATAACTAATTTTGAGTATATATTAAAGTCTTCAATGTCTTAAGATGTCTACTACGATGTAAACTTATAAATTTACTATTAGTGCTAAAAGTAGATTAAGATGCGATTGTAGAAACGAAAATGATTATATATAATTTTATAAATTGTAATATAAAACTATCTTTAAATATATAAAATTTAATTTATAAATTATAATATATTTATATTATATTTTAGTGGGGAATGGGGTAAGGGTAGGGTATGGAGAGCTAAACTAATCCCTATCTCGTTAGTAAATTGGCGATTAATTTCTTTTTGCTTTTTTGCTCAATTTCTGTAAATTCATTCGAATTCTCTTTCGTTTGAGGCGAATTTCCGCGAGTTTGAGGCCCATGGGAATTTTTATCATCTTTAATTGACAGTGAGTTTGTCAGAGTCAACGCAAAAGGGAGGGTTACTCCTCTGCACTACGTAGGTCCCTCAAATCGAGGATATTGATCCTTTTGCCGATCTTTTGTCTATCCGCCCGTCATCTATATCGATGACTTGAGAGTTCAATATTGCGAAAAGGTTGTGCATCTTTGCTCTGAAAAACTATACTTCTAGAGCTTTCAAATTCTTGTTAGGATAAGTTGAACGAGCCAACACGGAAAGATCTTCAATTGAAAGGACGAGGACGGCAACACAACCTTGCACATTGCAGCTGCAACAAATCAACCCATGATATTATATATATGCTTGTTGGAGGCTTTCAACCCATGTGTTTTTTCTTTCAAAACATATGGGTTGCGCACGTGGAATGAATTTCCAAGCTTTAATTTTAGGTGCGACAATTCTTGATTGAAATTTTCATGCATTTGGTGTGAAGAATGGCTATTTTTCCTCTCCCCTTACACTATAAATTGAGGTGTTCAGATGTTTCAAGAAGTAGGCAAGTGATTGAAGTGAAGAGGAAGTAAAAGTAAAAGTGTGAGCAGAAAATAAAAATAGAGAAGAAAAAACTTTTTGCAAGAGAAAAAATTCTTATAGAAATTGTGCAAGATTTGTATATCAAAATAATAACGTATTATTTTGAGTGTCCTCAAGTTTAGGAATATAAAACTTAAAAAATTTTGTTGTACTCACCTTTTTGAAATAATAAAAAATTTGTGTATAGGTGATTTACTGTTATCTCGTAAATGTTTTGCAAGAATTTTCCACTTTAAAAAATTTCCAGTGACTTCTCTATTTATTTTCATTTTTATTTCCGCTGTGAATTAATTTTCCCAACAATGCTAATAATATATGTTAATTAATTTTTTAAGTTTCAAAAACGTTTCTGAATGGCTAGCTAGATAGCATTTCCATTAATTTCCAGTTAATCTCTTCTTTGAGTCCAGTTTTATTTGGCTACTAGATCTCTTTGTTTCCAATGCCCAGGCTTAATTAAGAGTCCTCCTCGACAATGCGAATCAAGTTTGTTATGAGATATCCAATTAATTAATTGACTTTTTCAAAATTAAACCCCACAGTTCACTTATTGGTTGTGTCCTATACGGATGGGGGAATGGCAACACTGCAAGTCTCCAAAGCAATATTGTTGGCTTGTTGCCATTGCCGTAGTCCAAAAGGTGGTCTTTGTGCTCTCATCAGTCAAAATAAGCTGTTTAGCCCTGGGCTTGCCACTAATACATTGAACTACCTAAAACATATCTCGTTGACTCTTACCCTTTTCCTCTTGGAGTTTCCTAGGTTTTTATAGATTCACTAGTGGTTATGATTTAGTCAAGGTAAAATCATCGTATCCATTACTCATCTAGAAATTATAAACTAGAAAATTAATCGAGCACTATACATACCGCTGCTACCTTATTCCATTCCCCACCTAACATGTGCATGTAATTTCAAACTTAAATACAGTAATTTAATCATCGCATGGCTGGAGTTTCAGGCAGAAAACTTGAATTCCACAAACATGGAAACTTCCTTCTGCATTCTATCTCGATTAAACGTACACATCCAACATAGTCTTTTTAGACAACTAGCTGATTTGGTCTTTCAATTTATTTCTTCCCCATTTTAGCTTTTTGGTGAAAAGAACATCGCTATTCTTCCCCTTGAAGTTCATTATAGTTATCAATCAACTCTACATGCATAGTATTTGATTCTATTCTAATTAATGTACGATGATAAGTGCATAAAACATGCGCTAATCATTTACTTTTAGACTTTAATTGTTTGTTTAGTTCTCAAGTTTCTTTTGGATTTGATGTATTTTGGTTGTTTTGTACTAAAAAATGATAGATTCAACTTTCTAAAGTGAATTGGGCTAAAAAAGGATTAATTTGGCTCGAAAAGAAAGAGATCGAAGCATGAGAATAGCGTGGATCCAAAATGCAATAAATTGAGGACTAAAATAAAGAATTATCACAATTAAGGATGAATGTCAAATACACAAGAGAAGGGGGGTCCAATTGATTTTTGCCAGATTTTCTAGCTTTGTGGGCAGTAGGTCTGCGTGACTGCGCAGCGTTTTGTCTCTCACAGATGGTTAATTTTTGGGACTTTAAAAGGCAAGAGAAGGAAGAAAATAGGGTTGGTTATTGCTTGGGAGAGATTTGGGAAGGAAAAGAGAGAGAAAGAAGAGGAGAAGAGGAAGAGAATTGGAAGAAGAATTTGGAAAAGTATGAAGTTCGAATTTGGATGAAAAGTTCTCCTATTCTACTTTATCTCTTTCTCTTTATTTTAATTTATTGTTGTGAATTAAACAAATTTGTGAATTTCGAATTCATGCTATCAATTGTTGAATTTATGATTTGTGAATTTAGATTCTATCCAATGTGTGGCTAAACTCATTTTTTAGGGTAATGATTTAATTTATTTGAAGCATACATTTCTAAGATTGTGTTGTTCAATTGATTTGAGATTATGTGTTAAGTGTCTATTATGATAATTAATACTTTTAGATATTTGACCATTATTTGAATGAATTGTGGATTAATGAATTTGAGAAATGAACATCATATATAGACCATGTGGTAAACACCGTAAATTATATGTTGGAATAGAGATATACTAATATGGTTTGCGTAGTTTAATTAGAAATTATCACCATTCGTAATGCATTTCCGTTTAATTAATTTTACATAGAGATATAATAAAGTTTTAGATGTGAAATAGATTCGAGTGATCTCGAGAGAGACAATCGAATAAATTAGGATAATTAACTAGCAACACTATATTTTAAATTAGAACAACGTCAATTGAAGAAAGTGGATGCGACCAAATACGATAAATCATTAGCCTCTAGACATTTCTATTACTTGAATTCTTAAAGTGTTTTGCTTAATAGTTAATTTCAATTTCCTAAATAAAAAATTATTTCGATTTCTTTAGATAAATTCATAAATTAATTATCCTTCGGTAGTTATAGGATTAATATTTCTCGCTGGGATCGACATCCACTTATCACTTTATTACTTGTTTGCGACACGTGCACTTGCATTCGTTAATTTTACACGCAACATACGATAATAACCTTAATTAATTACAATATATTAATTATAGTGTTGATATTCTCGTAATTTAACGAGTAATTAATCGAATGCTTTCAAACAAAACTTAGTTTTCATTTTTTGTTTAAGGATTGCTAGTGGTTCGATTCGACTAAGGATCAAGAAAGATTCAAATTACTGTATTTATTAATGTGCATAGAAGGCCTTCCAAGTTCTAGCAAGAAATCCAATTAAAGGCATGTCAATTGGAGTTAAATTTTGGTTTCACTGCTCTGCTGTCTCTAGTACTCTGTCACTCCATCCAGACTTGAGCGCCGTGAAATCCATTAATTAGAAGAATATTTGACACAAAAATGCAGATGAATTAATTGTGTGAAGTAACCAATATATATGAAGGCATGAACTTCTAGTTCCGGAATTATTAATGTTCTTGTTTGATTTATTTTTAAATAAATCTAGATATAAGAGTCTCCAATATTTAGGTGAGTGGACATAGGAAGGGCACGCGCGAAAAAGTTGATTGACCTAAAAACATAGAAAAGTCAGAGAAAAAAAAAGGGAAACAGCAAATGATATTTAACCCTATTTTAAAAGTAATTGGCAAATACATCTCTTTTACCATTTTTTTATAATTTTTTTAAAAGAAAAAAAGGTAAAGTGATAAATGTATACTAGTAAAAGGTGTTAAAAAGTCAAGGAAAAGTAGTGAGACAATGCATTTTATAGGACTTTTAAGATACAAAGAAATACGAATGTCTCATTAAGTTAGTAAAAGAAATGTCAGTCGTCCAAGCTTTTCTAATCATTATTGTTCGCTGTCCCCCTAAATTCTTTTTCTCATTGCACCAAAAGAGAAATCCTAAAGTTCCAAATTGAAGTGGAGTAGGTATGTTAAACTAATGACAATTGAACAAACCATTAATGAAATCCCAAATCGACAATAATTCAAACCCTTAACATAACGATTGCATGATTTATTGGCAAATTGGAGGAGATGTGAAGCATACAAGGTAATAACTTATTTTCTAGTGTTGACATTGAATAATAAATGTAAATACAGTGCTGATATCGATGATTACATGGTAATTTTTTATGGTTAAAAATATAATATGTGCATTTTATTTTAATAATTATTATTAAAAATATTATTCGTTTGCTACCAAGAGTACAAGAACAATACGTGTATATTGCTTGGCAATAAGTGCATAATGTTAAAAGTATAAAATAAAGTGTGTTGTGTGTATAATGTTAAAATATTAACATTAAATACGTTACGTGGAAGACATTAAAATATTAAAGTGTATTAGGTGATAATATGGAAGTATTGAAGTATATTAGAGAAAAATGTTAAATTATTAAAGTGTATTATGTAATAATGTGAAAATATGGAAGTAAAGTATATTAGGAGGAAGATGCATGTTAAATTATTAAAGTGCATTATGTGGTAATGTGAAAATATTAAAGTAAAATATATTACGAGAAAGACATTAAAATATCAAAGTGTATTATGTGATAATGTGAAAACACTAAAGTAAAATAAGCGAGGAGAAAAATATTAAAATATTAAAGTGTGTTATTTGATAATGTTAAAAGTAAAGTGTGTTAGGAGAAAGATGTTTATTTTTTCAAAATAATGATATAATTTTTCACTTCAAACCTTTATAAATGAGTTGCTTACAACATTAAAAAAAATAATTTTATTAGTTAAACTACTATTTTTTGTTAAATTACAATTTGCCCGTTATTATTGCTTATTTTTTGTTAAGTATATTTGCTATTTCATATAACTTTACATGTGCTATTATTTTAATATCAACCATTATATTTAATAAAGGGATACAATTGTTATTATAACAGTTCATGTAACTTTTTCTTTTAATAATAAAAGAAAAATTGACAGATAAGGTATATTTGACAATTATTTTTAAAGTGTGAGTGTAAATTTTATTTATATAATAAAGTGTGAAGCTCATATGTAATTTGCCTAAAAAGAAAACATTCTTAACGACAAATTAATGGGAAATTAAAGGGTGCCCTCCCGCTCCAAGGCTCCACGCACTATATATATACGTTGGGTGTGAGTTAAGGTCTCTGCACAAAAAGAGAGAAAATTTAGAAAACACAATGAGCAAGTCATCTCTTGTGGTTTTAGTAGTTGCAGCTGTTCTTGTGGGGGTACTGTGGGAGGCGAAGATGGCCTGTGCAGAGCTGAGTGCTGCAGAGTGCAAGGAAGAGAGAAGGATCGGGCTGAACCAGTGCAAAGCCAGTGCTTTACGGCAAGCTTCCAACGCCAGCCTGCTGTGAACGCGTAAGGGTTAGCCATGTTGAGTGTGTGTGCCCCGTGGTTACGCCTAAGTTGGCTGCTCTTATTGATGTCAATCGCGCCATTCGCCTCATTGAAGGCTGCGGTAGGAGAGTTCCTCATCACTTCAAGTGTGGGAGTAAGTTCTCTCTTTCTTACTTCTCCTCGCTCTTATACGCACACAGATTTGTATTAACACAATATCTTTCGTTTCTGACAATACTATTTCTTCTTTGAATTGATTTTTCTTAATTTTAAAGGTATCACCACGCCATGAAAGCTGAATCACCCGGAATGAATATCGGTGGCTTCTCCCAGTTTATGCTTTGCTTTTTGTATGTAAACTTGGTTTGAGATATTTTGTAACTTTCTTGATCGTCTAGCTTGACGCTAACTGCTGTTTTACACCAAATAATAAAAATAAATAAATAAACGGGCTTTTTAATTATTTTATGTGTTTCCCTTTTTGAAATTGGTACATCGATCTGAGTTTCCATATTGCTACTATATATGCACTCAGAAGAACCAGCGATGATACTAATTTCATTGATAATAGTTTGAGAAGACGACAATTATAAATCACGAAAGAGCGAAATTAATGCTTGTTGTTTTTAATTTAATTCATTAATGTATTTTCTATATTTTTTTCTGGTTAAATTAAAAAATAATTAAGAAACACTCTTATGTATATAAAAGCCAGAAAGAAATATTAAAGGCTGTAAGAAATAATGACTGATTGAACTTAGAAGATATCTATACTTCTTTCATTGATCCAATCCATAAATCAGGTTCGTTATTTTCTTACACAAACAAACAACTGAATTTGTTTTAATTTTCTGAAAACGGACAAAATATTTATTTATGATAGTGTTTTTCTTTTAAATGATTCATATAACAATGTAATAAATTTTTTACTAATATTTAATCTTCAAAATATTAATTTCTACCAAATTCATTTCACAGATCATTTTTAAAATTACAGATTTCATCAAATATTAGTGTACGCATTTTAAACTTTGAAAATGTCGAATAAAAAATTTTATTTTTACTTCTATTCAGGAAAACATTAATAGATAAAAATATTATTGAACACAGTCATGTTACTAAATTATTTTTTATACAAGTGGATCCATATGTTGATGACTAATTCTCCGGTACAATGCTTCATCGAAAACAGTGAATTGATATGTGAAATCTTATTTGCATGCGCACCAGCTTGTACCTCAATTAATTACCAAATTGGAAGAAGTCATATTCAGATTTATTAATTTCGTTGTCAATGGACTACATCAAATTCTCATCCAATTTTCCTTTGAAAATGACTTGTCACGATATTGACCCGATTCAAAGCAATAAGAATTTGCAATTTGGTAGCTTCGCATATGTTTATTAGTAATATTTATAGCTTACCACTTTCAATGCATAATTATGCGAGACCCAACTTGGAGACTTCTCTAATTAATTTTCAACCAAATTTTCATTTTAGCCTTTGACAAAGTTGAATGGAGCTTCTAACAATAACTATGCTCAGACTTGGGTTTTCGTAATAATAGTGGGTGAATTTAACCATTCGGTTCAGAACCTCTGTATTTTTTTGAATTCTAATCAACAAAGGAGCACAAGGAAATATTATTCCCCGAAGACTTGGGACAACGAACGTTGTCCTCTCTCCCATACTGTTTCATTTTATGTGCCGAAGCTTTATTAACTTCTCTATTACTACATATTATTATTGGAGCACTTCCTTAAACATCTACAATACCCCACATCTCATTCTGAATGCATCCACACCCACTGATTATTACTTACTGGGCTCCCTTATCTTATCAACAAATTTACTCTTTTTATGCGCCTACCTTTCATTAAGAATTTTACATACGAACTTAACGTATATATCTACAGTGTTAGCGACTTTGAATCCTTGGACTGCATCAATTAGGCGTGAGAACCTGAAATGCAGGGTGGACAATCTGAAAAGAATTATATGTGAGACCTCGTTTAGCTTAATCTGTGAATTTTTCTTTTTCATGTTGGCTTTTAGCTTAATTTTTATAAGAGTAACTAAATACACTTATTAATATTAGTACATAAAATGAATTTAGTGTTCATTTAAATTGAATGTCTAAACTGGCATTCGGGGGTTCGTCTCTTAGTCATGTTTTAAAATATAAATTTAAGGTTGTGTACCAGTGTATAATTATTAAATGGAAATGGATAATATGTATTAGTGTACAGAGATAACGTTGTTGTTTTATGACTAGAAAGGTTGGGTCTTGGATGGGTTTGTTCCTTTCCTTCTAGACATGATGATCAGCTAAGCTAGCTCTTTGTTAATTTGAAAACAAACATATTCAAGTCCAAAGTTGACTAGAAGTAATCTCACCTAACATGTACTGTTATTTTCCCGCATTAATAGTCCTAGTTTCTGTTGCTAGTATGGTTGATTAGCACAGAGTTATTTTCTCTTTCCTTTCCTCCCATAAGGGGAAGGGGGAGAATAGAGGTGTAGTGGCTTGTTTCTGTAGTAAAGGAAACCTTGGTTTTGACAATGTAATCTCAAGGAATGGCGAATTAAACTCTAGAAAATATCAAGATATTCTAATGAAATAGCAAGGACCAACAATGGCACCGGCTGAACCATTCACCGAAGCAAGTGTGATCTTCAACACGTCCAATTTGATGACAGAGAGAACACAGAGGCAAAGAAAGTTGACAATGAGAAATTCCCAGCTTCAAAAATACTACCATTCATTCCTTTTGCGAAAAAGTAGTGGACAGGTCCAATACAAGATTCTTAAAAGATCCAAGTTTGAATAATAGGTAATCTTCAATCATCAACCTTTGTTCACAAATTTCACAACCAAAGGATATTAAAATCAGGGTTCCTCTTTCAATAGGTAAACCTTGAATTTCAAATTTTCATAAGCCAAACAACGTGGAAGAGATATTCACAAACCTTTTCTCATATTAATGAATGACCAACCCACTCTTAAAAGAAATTTTTATATAAACATTCTTAGTTTGTGCCACTGAATGATGTACCCTGAAATTTGCTCCTTCGCTAAACCAAACCGAATGCATATGTGAGGCAATGATTAATTTTTTAATCTTTTGATTCTGAATAAAGAAGCAGGAAGAAATGATGCATTATCTTTATTCTATACCATAATAATTTTTGTATTAAACATTCGGCTACTAATTCCAAGTTTCATTTTAGAGAATTATCAATACACGAAAGCATAAATACAAGAATGTGGAAATATAACTAAACTGAACCTAATTAAATAGATAAAACCTGGATAAGCTTAGAGACAATGGCAACAATTAGTTTAATATCCAATGAATTTAGACAAACAAAAGTACCATGTTAATGACTGGTCTCTTAGGCTTGGAGCTGGCAAATGAAGCCGGTTGAGGCAGTCGGGTCGAAGCTTGAGTCCGGAAAAAGTCGGAGGAGAAGCTGCCGTTTGCGAATGGAGCAAAAAAATTGGTGGAGAGGGAGGCTCCGAGAGCTGACGGTTACATATTTGTATTAATATTTACATCAAGCATTCATTTTCTGTTACTTGAGAAAACAGGGAAAAAAAACGTACATTTTCTAGAAAATTATAAGATAATATACATGGCTGGTGTTTTAAACAACATACCTTTCTATGGGGTCAGAAGGCTGAAATAATCGAACATTTATTACTAGTTTCATTTGTATGAGCCACTTATATATATACAGAGTATTCCTGGCTTTCTAATTCTTGCAGCTCATGCTGCCAATTCTTCCTCAGAGTCAGACCTCAAATCTTATAAATTGGCAAAGGGAAATTCTATTGAGGCACTTTATTAATTCTATACTTTCAGCTAATCCTTGTGTTCTAGAACGTAATGATCAGATATCACTAGTTGATAATCTTTTACACATAGCTGCTGCTGCTGCTGGAAACATCCATTTTGCTATGGAAATAGCAACCTTAAGGCATTCTCTTGCTTGGAAGCCAGATCATCTTGGATTTAGCCCCAATATACATCTGGCGTTGCAAAATGGACATAGTATGAGCTTCCTTAACAATTGACAGTGAGTTTCTACGAGTCAAAGCAAAAGGGAGGGTTACCCCTCTGCATTACGTACATAACTCAAATCGAGGATATTGATCTTTTTGCATATCTTTTTGTCTGTCTGCCCCATCATCTATTGAAGATTTGAGAGATCAACGCGAAAAGGCTGTGCATCTTGCTCCTATAACTACAGGTTTAAAACTTTCAAATTCTTGTTAGGATGCGTTTAAACGAGCCCACAAGGAAGAGATCTTCAAATGGAAGGACGACGACGGCAACACAGCCATGCACATTGCAACAGCTACAAATAAACCGAAGGTAATAAGCTCTCACATATATGCCAATAATACAACGTTACAAGCAGTAAATTAATATCAACTTCTAGTATATTCAGTGTGATTGTATGCTTCAATTTTATTTTATATAAAATTTTATTTTGTAATTGTTTTAAGAGTTTGAAATATATTTCTGAATGGCTTGCTAGATAACATTTCTAATGTTCAATTGATCTCTTCTTCAAGTTTATTTATATTTATCTACTAGGTCTGTGTGTATCCAATGGCCCAATTAAAGGTTTAATTAAGAGTCCTCCTCAATGCGAATCAAGTTTGTTATGATATATCCAATTAATTAGTTGACTTTTACAAAACTAATTCCCCACAGTTCACTTATTGGTAGTATCCTGCGGGGGTGGGGGAAGGCACTACTGCAAGTTTCCAGGCAACGTTGTTGGCTTGTTGCTATTGCCGCTGTCCAAAACAGGGGCTTTGCGCTCTTATCAGTCAAAATAAGCGGCGAAGCAGTGGGCTGGCCAGTAATATACTGAACTGCCTTTAACATAACTTGTTGACTCTTACCCTTTTCCTGCTGGAGTTTCCTAGGTTTTTATATGGATTTAGGAGTGGTTATGATTTATCTAGAAATTAGAAATCGAAAATCGAGCACTACACGTACCACTACCTTATTCCATTCCACCTAACATGTGCATATTTTTCAAACTTAATAGAGAAATTTAAAATGTGTTAGATGAGTAATTAGAAGCCAGAAAATCGAGCACTACACGTACCCCTACCTTATTCCATTCCACCTAACGTGTGCATTTAGCATGTGCATGTTTTTCAAACTTAATACAGAAATTTAATCGACGCAAGTGTTAGAAATGAGATAATTATTAACACCCTTCATATGCGTGAGAGGATATATCACTAGAATGTTCAGTTATAATATCATGCTAAAAATGGGTTTGAATAAAATTCAATTAAAAAAATTAGTTTAAAGAATGATGCTGTCTAATTCATATAGTCAAAAAGTAATAATTCGGTACGATGATGATGTGTGATAATTAACAAGGCTGAAGTTTACGTAGAAAACTTGAATTCCACAGACATGGAAACTTCCCCCTGCCTTCTATCTCAATTAAACACATCCAACATAGTCTTTTTAGGCAACTAGCTGATTTGGTCTTTCAATTTATTCCCTCCCCATGTTAGCTTTTTGGTGAAAAGAACATCGCTATTCTTCCCGTGAATTTCATCATAGTTATCAATCAATTCTACGTGCACAGTATTATATTCCATTCTAATTATTGTACGATAATGACCTTAATTAATTACAGTATATTAATTATAGGGTAATAGCCTCGTTAATTAATCGAATGCTTTCTATTCAAAAAATAGTTTTAATTTTTGTTTAAGGTCGCTAGTGGCTCGACTGGGATCGAGAGAGAATCAAATTACCGTATTTTGCTAATGTATATAGAGGGCCTTCTAAGTTCTTGCAAGAAAGCAGATTAAAAGGCATGTCAACAATGTATAATTGGATTTAAATTTCGGTTCCAATGCACTGCTGTCCGTAATCTTTACCTTCATGTCGATTTGTGTCCCGTGAAATCCATTAATGAGAAGATTATTTTAACACAAAAATGCAGATGAATTAATTGTGTGAAGTAACCAATATATAAACTTCTTGTTTGATTTATTAATGTTCTTCTTGTTCCGGAATTATTAATGTGCTTGTTTGATTTATTTTAAAATAAACCTAGATGTACGTAAGATTCTCCAATATTGAGGTGAGTGGACGTAGGAAGGGCACAAAGAAGATGATTGACCTAAAAACATAGAAAAGTCAAAGAAAAACATTCCTACCGACAAACTAATGGAAATTAAGGGTGCCCTCCAGCTCCAAGGCTCCCCCACTATATATATCGGGTATGAGTTAACGTCTCTACACAAAAAGAGAGAAAATTTGGAAAACACAATGAGCAAGTCTTCGAGTCTCGTGGTTTTAGTAGTTGTAGCTGTTTTTGTTGGGATACTGTGGGAGGCGAAGATTGGGTGCGCACAGCTGAGTGCTGCTCAGTGCAAGGAAGAGAGAAGGATCGGGCTGAACCAGTGCAAACCAGTGCTTTACCGCAAGCTTCCAACGCCAGCCTGCTGTGAACGCGTAAGGGTTAGCCATGTTGAGTGTGTGTGCCCCGTGATTACGCCTAAGTTGGCTGCTCTTATTGATGTCAATCGCGCAATTCGCCTCATTGAAGGCTGCGGAAGGAGAGTTCCTCGTCACTTCAAGTGTGGGAGTAAGTTCCCTCTCTCTCACTTTCCTC
Organism: Melia azedarach; assembly: GCA_028052125.1. NCBI lineage: Eukaryota > Viridiplantae > Streptophyta > Magnoliopsida > Sapindales > Meliaceae > Melia > Melia azedarach. The sequence continues at coordinate 4,498,024 of CM051401.1, read as the reverse complement.
TCTTATACGCACGTAGATTAGATTTGTATTAACTCAATAATATCTTTGTTTTTTGACAATACTAATTCTTCTTTGGATTGATTTTTCCTAATTTTAAAGGTATCACAACTCCATGAATGCTGAGTCGCCTGTGGCTTCTCCCAGTTTATGCTTTGCTTTAGCCTTTAGGTAGTGTAACTTGGTTTGAGAAACTCTGTAATTTTCTTTCTTGATCGGCTAGCTTGACGCTTTGTTTGGTGTTTTACACCAAATATATAACTAAATAATAAATAGACTTCGAATTATTTTATGTGCTTTCCTTTTTAAGTTAAGACATCGATCTGTGTTTCCATATTGCTACTATACACTCAGAAGATAGAACCAGCGATGATGCTAATTTCATTAATAATAGTTAAGAAGACGACAATTATAGATCACGAAATTATATACATTATATTAAATATAATATATTATATTGTTGTTTGGAGTTACGCGCATTTGCTGTCCAATTACAACTTCACGTATGGCTTGGCTGCATACCATACTTAATTGAAAGATCCAAATTAATGCTCGCTTTTTCTTAATTCATTAATTTATATTCTATATTCTTTTTCCAATTAAATTAAAAAATAATTAAGAAATGATGACTGATGGAACTTGGAAGATATGTGTTTCTTCACCTTGACACTTTAGGGCTCCACAGTTTTGGATACAATTGTCCTTGAATTTCAAGCCCAAATGTATCTATTAAGTGAAGGCCTATTATCCCATTTAGGCTGTATTACAACGATGTCCGAGAGTAATAGGGAAATAACCAATAATGCCCCTGTTTTACAAACAAAATTCAAAAATGCCACCCTCACTAATTTTCGATCAAAATTGCCCCTTTTTAACCCAAACAGACAAAATTGCCCCCATGCCCCCTTTGCAACAGCAACAAAACTCAAATATTTTTTTTTGTTTTGATATCGTGCTTCACATTCGAGCGTTTCCTCCTCACCTTCGAGCAAAGAAAGTTAAGTTCTAACTGCAGTTTGAAGACGACGGCGAGCTGGTAACGACGACACAAGCAACAATCGGCGGTAGCATTTAGGGCTCTACGATTTCAGGTAAGGATTTTGATTTCACAATCAAAATTAGTGAAATTAATTGGATTTGATGAAGATAAACTTAATTCCTTTGCATGAATTAGTTGTTATGTATATTTAGGATGTAAATTAATTGAAAAATAGTTTGTGAAATTGATTGACTTTGTTGTGCATTTGGGAGAGAATTGTCGATGAAGCGGAAATTGCGAAAACCCTAACAAACTTTCGAGGCGAAATCACTCGAATGTGCTTTTTCTTGTTACTCGAATGTACATGCGTAATACATGACTCGAAACTATATTTAAACGTACTCGAAACTATAATTTAAACTTACTCGAAACTACAATTTAAACGTACTCGAATCTATTTATTTTCCCTTACTCGAAACTACATATCCACCTTACTCGAAACAGTTTATTTACATTTACTCGAAACTACATTTTCAACTTGACACGAAAGTGTTTATTTGCCTAACTAGAAAGTACATTTGGATCAGAGAAAAATATACTTTCGAGTGACTTGTGTATGTAGTTTCGAGTCAAGTTTGTTTACGGCATTTCGAGTTGTGTTTATTTAGTTTCGAGTCAGTTGGAATTTTTAGTTTCGAGTCGAGTAAGTTTTATGCAGTTTCGAGTCATGTGCATTCTTTAGTTTCGAGTGCTATGTGTTTTGGAAGTATCGAGTCATGTATCAGTTTATGTTTCGAGTAATTTATTGACTTTCGAGAAAAACAGAATTTTGGGTCTTTATCTTGTAAAATATGATCATGATGTAAGTAATACAGTTTCAGTTGATATTGTTGAACTAATTTTGGTAATTTAATTTGTTTTTGATGTAGGAAGCAATGGTCACAGTTACCAGCACGTTAAAAACAAAAAAAGCAGACCATTTTCCGGCCGTGGTGACGACATTGTCTAAATCGAAGCAACTAAGTGAAATATTGGGAAAGTTGACAAAGAGGCAACGACGTTTATTCAGGCAGAGTTGCTTTGGATACTTTCTTGATCTGCAGTCCTTAGGTTTTTCAGGGAACCTCGTGCATAAAATTCTTTTGCACGAGGTTGAGACAGATGGGGAGGAGCAGGAGCTGTAGTTTCTTGTTGGTGCGACACCCATGAGATTCTCCTGCATAGAGTTTGCACTGATTACTGGGTTACAATTTGGGCCATACCCGGATATAGATGTGGATAGCCATAGGTTGAAAGACTTGTATTTTGGACAGAAGGCTGCACCCACTTTAGATGACATTGATCTTGCTTTTTTTGCACTCGACTTTACATCCATTGACGATGTGGACGCAGTTAAGCTTACGCTTTACTATATACTTGAGCGTGTGTTGATCGGACGGGCTGGGAGATATCTTGCAGACTTATGGCTGATGAGTATTGTGGATGACTTAGATGTGTTTAACCAGTATCCTTGGGGATCCGTTTCTTGGCGCTACACTTACCGGTCATTGAGCAGAGCTTTGAGAGGGCAGGCTAGCCAGTACCGGTTCAAGAAAGCAGAGGCAGAGGCAGATGGCAAGACATATTCGACGAAATACAATTTGGACGGGTTCCCACTAGCTTTTCAGGTATACATGATAAGTTGTACATACTTAATATTAACTGTTGTTTTGGTCAGGTTAGTGATATTCATGACTCGAGGTTTTTTATATTTTTTATTCATATTGTGTGATGGATTGAGTTTCATTATAATATGATTATTATGTTTGCAGATATGGATTTATGAGGTCCTGCCTAGCGTCGGCAGAGAGTTCGCACGATGCACAAACCAACGGTTGCCACGTATGCTGAGATGGATGGCGACCAAGAAGAACATTCGCAATGGAATGATTACGACGCATGTTTTGAGCCCATCAACGGTACTAAACAATGATGTCTTTTTAATTAACTTAGTTGTACGTTAATATTTGGATTATAAACCATACTGATAAGTAAAATAATAAAAAATTGCTTTTCCTTGTAGCCGCTGGTTGTGTTGCGACAGATTGAGCCTACTGATGATGAGCGCACGCAACCATACTACACACAGGTTGTGGGTATAGTAGGTGTAGATGAGGGAGATTATGGAGGGGCTATATTGATGGACGATCCGACTCCATCAGACACACGTCACATGGATGACGCTGCTGACATTTCTCCCCCTGTCGCTCCGGGGACAGATGAGTTATCTACTCCTCCTGCACCTGCTGTAGATCATACAGTTACGTCATCACTCACTCCATTAAAACCGAAGAAGGTAATTACACGTATGAAAAGTATGTAACAGGATTTATGTATAGAGATTTTAAGTTAGTTATGATTGTTTTCTTGATAAATTTTTTCTAACTTTCGCAGCGTTCGCGACCTCGTCGGCCTTCACGTCAGACGGAGTATCGTGAGGAGCTCTTCACAGATGAGCCCCTCCGGCAGGCCACCAATACCCAGCCTCATAGATATGATATTGCACAGCATCTGACCCAGCTCCGAGATGATTTTCAGGCGTTTAGCATGCGGCAGGACGAGGCGGCGCAGCGGCAACAGGATAGCATACGACAGTTGATCGATCAGATTCAAGGGATACTGCGTCCAGATGTTAGTCAGCTGGATATCATACAGGTTAGTATATTTAGGCATAGTTCATTTTTTAACACTTTTTTTTATTTAACTAATATTTTTTTTATTCAGGTCGACACAGCAGGGGTTGCGAGCGTTCGTGGTTTTGACGCTCCCCCTTTGGATGACCAGAGTCGATATGGTCGTGTCTATCAGAAGTCGAAGTCTGGTCGACCTCCGTATACAAATCCATTCAAGCAAAGGATGATCGAGCAACCGAGGAGCTGGTCTCAGTATGGTCCTGCATATCACATTCGTCCTCTTGAGCCAGTTCCTATTGACATCTACAGTCAGTTTCTACGGTGGGTTGCTACACCGATGGCATATACTGAGGGGGAGACATGCAGATTGACGCCCACCTGGATTAGTGTTGTGTTTGAGGCCGGCCGTTGGCTTGAGGACGATGTAAGTCATATATACTTGTAGCGATCTTTTCAAATTTTAAGTACAATTTTTTTTATTTAATACCAACGTATGTTCATTTCATGATAACGTTACAGCATATCAGTGAGTACATAAGCTTGTTATCACACCGACAGCTCGTATGCAGAGAGATGATCCCACAACATTGGACTGTTGCGTCCCCCCACCTATACGTAAGTCGTTAATGAATGGCTTTTATTTAGGGATTACTTATTTTTTTTACTTACTAAGAACTAATAATTTTTTCTTATCGCAGACTGCGCTTCAGGTGACTTACAGAGGGTACCTATCACGAACATTAGCCGAGGGTACTTTTTACCCGAACTCCGGCATCGAGGCGTTCGTGACAAGAAGACATTCCCGACTGCACAGAGATTGGATCCAGGTCGATGTCGTGTACTTGCCTATAACTCTAGGTGGCAACCACTGGGTTGCATGTGAGATTCATTTACGATGGAGGGCCATTACAGTCTATGATTCTCTTCCATCTGCTCATGGAGATGATGTCCTCGATACTGCCATACAGCCATTGTGCATCTATATTCCCTACTTACTAGATCAGACTGGGTTTTACAGGTATCGTACCGATGTCATCCAGAGTCTTGAGGCTTTTACGTACATTCGACCGATCGAGGGCATACCACATCAGCGATCGGATTCAGGGGATTGTGGTATTTTTACTTGTATGTTCATACAGCATTTAGGATTAGGGCTTCCTTTATGTTTTGGGCCAGAGGACAGTGAGCTTATGCAGACGAGAGTTGCAGTTGACCTATGGGCCGGACAGTTATTGTAGTTTTGTGCTTTGGACTTTGTTACACACATTATATTTTTTTGATATAGTATGAATTTACTTATATTTGTTAGTTTGAATTAAATTACGTATAATTGTTAACTAAAAACAATTGATATATGTAACGAATTAGAAAACTAACTAATTTACGCATAATCATTAATTAATTTACATTGATATATTTAACGAATTGGAAAACTAACTAATTTACGCATAATCCGGTTAAATGTATGTCAAACTCAAATGCTGCGAACATTCTGGAAAACTCGAAAGTATAGTTTCGAGTACACAATGATTTTGGAATAACTCGAAACTATAGTTTCGAGTAGACTAAAAATGCGAACATTCTGGAAAACTCGAAAGTATAGTTTCGAGTACACACAAATTTCGAATAACTCGAAACTACACTTTCGAGTTTTCCAGAATGTTCGCATTTTTTAGTCTACTCGAAACTATAGTTTCGAGTTATTCCAAAATCATTGTGTACTCGAAACTATACTTTCGAGTTTTCCAGAATGTTCGCAGCATTTGAGTTTGACATACATTTAAAAATAAAGGAGTTCGTGTCAACTAATCAAATCAATTATGATTTGTACAACATGTATCATACATAATTTGACAAATTACCAATGTTTGCAAGTAAATAAACTGAAAAATACATAGCATACATAAAAGTCACTGACTCGAGGCTAGTGGAATTGGGTTCCGACATGTCGCGCGATTGTGGCCAACTTGTGAACAGCGCGAACACCTTCGCTGAATCACGTCTTCACCGGTTGAGGGAATTCGTTGTTTTTTTGGTCGACCAGCAGGCTGGCGTTGTTTAGGCGAATTGACAATAATTCCTCGTACCTCATCTGGTACAACCTAGTCAACATCGTTACCAACTAGGATAATGGCCTCCGCATACGCTGCGATGTGAGCATTTGTAGTGTAGTAATGCGAGCACAATGAGTGATAGGATAAACGAATGTGTCGACATGCTGCTAAAGCATGAGAGCATGGTAATTGTTGCATGTCAAAGAACATGCAACTACATTTCTTCGATCGTAGGTTAACGACCTCCACATTTTCTCGTTCTTTCACTTCGAATTCAAACCTTGACACCGGATGAACAATCATGGTTCGTGACAACTCTGTATGTTCATCTAATTTTTTTTGGGCAGCCTCAGTTAGATACCCATCTCGTGCAGCAGCCAACTCTCTACGTTCGTAGAACCACCTTTGAATCAGAGATCTTATAAAGTCGGCTAAAGGAATGATGGGCAAAGAACGAGCATGTCTAAGTGCGGAGTTCATACTCTCAGCAATGTTAGTACTTTGCATCTCATATCGCTTGGACGGAAATCGTGCCCTCGCCCACCTATGTAGCCCTACTTCATCTTCCAAGTATGTTGCAGCTTGAGGATACATGATTCTGAGATTATTCATGTATTTGATGAACTCGTTGTCACGGTACGCATTTGCGGCTTTAAAATAAGCGGCGAGGAATGTGTCTATCTTCTGTTGTCGCATTTTGTACTTCGCCTTCAAATTTCCGGATATGTGGTAAGTACAAAAACCATGAGTAACTTCTGGGAAGACACCTCTGATCCCTTTTAGAATGCTATTGTGTCGATCTGAGATAAAAACCAAATTGTCAACCGGCCCAATGGCATCTCGAAGCTTAAGCAGAAACCATTCCCACGATGCATCGTTTTCAGAATCAGCAATGCCAAAGGCAATAGGATAAATTTGGTCATTTCCATCTTGTGCTACTGCGACAAACAATGTGCCTCGATATTTACCCTTAAGAAAAGTACCATCAATGGCGACAACAGGTCGAATGGTGGTGCGAAATCCTCGAATGCATGGCCCCAATGCCATAAAGAAGTATAAGAAATGGTTTTCTTCATCCGTTTCTATTGCCGTTATAGTCTCCGGGTTTTTATCCTCTAACACACGACAATATACAGGAAGTCCCTTAAATGACTCAGTCGGATCTCCGCACACGATCCTCAAGGCTACCTCCTTGCTACGCCAAGTTTTTGAGTATGGTAGACGAACCCCATATTCGTTATGAATATCATCCCGAATATTTCTTGGAGTGTAAATTCGGCCTACATCCCTGAACTTATCTTTCACAAGTTCCCCAATTAACCGACTACTTGCTTGCTGATGCCCGTCTTGTAACTGCATATTTTGACACGTATATACTGGGTCGATGCGAGTAACACGGAAGTAAGCATCGTTATTACTCTTAGTAGCCTGAACTCGCCATTTGCAACTATCTTCAATACACTTGGCAATCAAACGGGTGGTATCAGACTTGCAAATCTTGAATTGGAAGTGGTGTTTGAGAGCCATAAAGCTTAATCTGTCGCGCAATTCTTGTTTTGTACCATAAATTTGTCCAACACACACATCCCCAGAACCAATACTTGACAATGCATCACTTGCCGTAGATGTAGATGATGGAATAGGAGGCATAGCTTGAATGTATTGATTTGACGCTGATGGACCCACCATTGAGCTACTTCTGTACATACCACGAGCACCAACATCTTCGATATTCTCGTTTTCCTCGTCATCGACGACATTCCTAGGTCCACACTGATATTCATGATGATCACGTGGTTGTTCTTCGTGCATACGACGAGGAGGAGAAAAACCTCTATCTATAGTGGTTGCATCGTCCTCAGACTGATGAGCATTTGGCTCGACATTCTGTGGGTCTTTATCTTGTACAGGTGTAGTTGTATCATTAAAATGGCCGTTGAACTGTTCCTGTTCCGATAACATTGTAGGAAATGTTTCACCAAGTTGATTACTCCTACGAGAGGACGTGAATGGGGGCACAGTAGCTCCCTCTGTGCTACGATACTGAAAACCATGTGTCCTTGAAGGCTCTCCGCCACTAACACGTTCCTTAGTCATATACAAGTAACAATGACCCCTTCCATTTATAAAAGCTACATTATTAACATTCATAAAGGCACGAAAACTAGATTCAGTGTCAATAAGTGCCGCTGGTTGAGGCACACCTATTACTTGTGCTATATCAAGAAAGATCGCTTTCGCAATAATAGTTTCCTCGGCTGGATTAATCCCATATGACCCATACACAATATGCATAAACTGTTCGTACGTTATGTCTTTATCCACAGAAAATGCCCTGACCTCACCTCCAATGTAAATATCACCACCGTTCGGAGTACGTTGCCATAAACCCCCTAACCGAGTAGCTATCGTAATTGGCGATTCCATAACTGCATCATAAATAAAAAACAATAATTAATCAAATGTATAACACTCACTGTTATTAGTTTTCATTACTTAACGTAAACGTTTATAATTTTGAGGAGGAGTTCTGTCGAACTCGAAAGTGGAACTCGAAAGTAGGGCAAAATTTTGCCCTACTCGAACGTACTTTCGAGTAAGGAGGAAATTCCCCTACTTTCGAGTTACACTTTCGAGTACAAGAAGTTTGTCGAACTCGAAAGTTGAACTCGAAGGTAGGGGAATTTCCTCCCTACTCGAAAGTACATTCGAGTAGGGCAAAATTTTGCCCTACTTTCGAGTTCGACAAAACTCCCTCCCCAAGTCGACTGAGCTCTCTCCAGTTTGAAACAGTATAATTGTATATTTACCTACCTTTGCAAAAAATCTTCTAGTTTCACTCAATAATATCTTAACAATAACATTGCATTTAAATCAACACAATGTATAATGGAATCGGTTGGATATATCATTTTGGAAAGGAAAGAAGAAGAGGAGGAGGAGGAAGAAGAAGAAGATGAAGAAGAAACGGATTAAAAAAAGGGAGGGAGGGGGTATGGGGGCAATTTTGTCCGTTTGGGTTAAAAAGGGGCAGTTTTGATTGAATATTAGTGGGAGTGGTATTTTTGAATTTTGTTTATAAAACAGGGGCATTATTGATTAAATCCCAGAGTAATATGGGATTTCAGGTCACAATAATATCCGATTTATTATTATTTAATATAAACAATCTGAATTTATTTTAATTTTTTGAAAATGGACAAAATATTTATTTTGACAGTGTTTCTTTTTAAATGATTTATAAAACAAAGTAAATAAATTTTGTAATTTTTATTTAAAGTACTTTATGGTTACTATAATTAATTATTGAAAACAATATATTATTAAATAATAGGATTATATAAAAATTAAATATTGCATATTTAATATAATATTGAAGATGATATATTATATTATTTTATAAATTTCTTTGTCTATGGACTACGCTACACATCAAATTATCATCCAATTTTCCTTTAGCAAAATCACTTATCACGATGTTGACCCAACACAAGTCAAAGCAATAAGAATTATGTAGTATATAGCTTCCCACTTTCAATGCATTATTACGAGAGACCCAATTTGTACTTTGTAGACTTCTCTAATTAATTTTTAACCAAATTTTCATTTTAGCATTAAGCTACAATAAGATCCTTCAATTTCACCATGATGAACATTGTTTTCAACTTTAATTTCTTAGATTTAGATTACATTTATATAGTGCTGGTTTCCTAAAATCAAACACCAGAAAAGTGGTTGACTTTAGACCAATAAACTTTTGCAATATCATATACAAAATCCTTTCCAGGCCTATGACAAACAAGTTGAACCGTGTGTTGGACTTGGACAAGATCATCTCTACAAACTAGATGCAGTTATTTCTCATAGTTTAATTATGGACAAGATTCTCATTAGATTTGGATGCCATTATAAGCTCAGAATTAAACGATCAGGTGCCGGGGGACTTATTACGTACTCAAAAAATATACATCAGTAAGACATTTGACAAAGTTGAATGGAGTTTCTAACAAGAATTATGCTCAGATTTAATTGGGTTATCGTAAAAAGTGGTGAAATTAATCATATGGTTTAGAATCTCTATCTCTTTCAATTCTAATCAACAAAGGAGCATGTTAATGAAATCAAGAAAACAAGCATTATAATGCCTTGATTTGCAAGATCTTCTATCAAATCAAATATTATAATGTCTTGATTTGCAAGCATGTTATTTTTTTTATATTTTGATTCTTTTCCTTTATTATTCTAATTTTATTTCTTTGTTTGATCTTCTTAATTATACATATTTTGTTTTATTTTCTATGTTCATTGTAAACCTATAAAAAAGCCATTCTTATATAGAATATATTCAAAAAATAAAACATCAATTTCTTTATATGGTATTAGAGCTAGACACTCTGATGATGGTGAGATTCTTGTTTCTTTACTTTCTTATGCATCTGATCCACGCTTTACATGAGTGAGGGTGTTAATCGTCCTATATCGTCATCGCATCAGGTTACTATTCTCCATATATATGGATTAAGCACCCTTATCTCTTGAATTAGCTTTTAGGTTGAGTTTTATCTAAGCCTATTTTTAATATAGTATCAGAGCCAAATTGGGCTCATGGTACGTTTCAGTTTTCTCTCCGATTCTAATTTTAACTTTCTGTTTTCAGCATTATTCATGGAGTCCCTCGCCAACTGCCTATTTCAGCCACACATGTAACCCACGCGCCATCATCCTGGTCGTGGGTGAGTCTCACCCGCTACCCCAATTAGAGGTCCGTTTGCAGCACCACCAGTATCTATAGCTTCAGAAACCGCTGACTAGTACATCTTTAGTGTCTATTACCATCCACGCACTACGTTTTACTACCGCAAAGAGAACGTTTCCCCAGTTTTGTCGATCTTTGATCCGACAAATGGACAATTTGTCTTGCCTCATTGTTATTGTCGCTCGACTCAAAATTTGTCGGTCATTCCTCTCGTGGTCTCCGATTCCATTTTTCAGCCACCTATCTCTACGGTCAAATCTGAGTCAAACCCGCCTTTGTCCACCCTTGCTCTGGCCGATCACTGGCGCATTTTGCCTCACCCTTGCTCGGTCCTTCCTGTGGCCACCGTTACTATTTTCAACCACCACCAATGATGGTAAACCACAAATCTGAACAACTTCTACAATTCTCTGATCTGGCCTTTTTTCGGGAACTTAGCTATTACTGTTAATCCCTTATGTCTCAGTGACGCCTTCTCAGTATTTTGGTGTTCATATCATCCATCTCCAGCTATACGTCTGATCCAGTATTTGTTTCTATGACTTGGCCATCTTTTTGGTCTCTGAAAATCTTCAATCATGGATAGATTTGATGTTTCTCATCTATTCATATTTAGTTTAATAAGTATATTTACATTTTACGGGCTCAAGCAATGTCTAGTTCCTTTAAGGGACGTTGTCTTTGGCAGTATATTACTGGTCACATCACCGAACTTGTCAAAATTGATGATGACATTGATGAAAAGTTCCCTGATAATTTGAAAGAGTGGGATAGCAAAAACTATCAAATTATTACATAGTTAAGCAATACTTCTATTCCTTTCACTCATCTACAATTTAGGAGATTTGAGACAGACAAAGCATTATGGGATTTTCTTGCTCATCGATATATCGCTACTGATTTGTCACACTAGTATCAAATTCTACTACTTCATTTGATCTCATCCATTTTGGTATCTTGGGGCCTTCCTCTAATGCCACTATGGAAGGCTCCAAGTACTTTGTCATTTTTATTGATGATTACTCACGTTATACTTAAATTTATCTTATAAAGTACATATCAGAGTTATCTAAAATCTATCGTGATTTTGTTAAAATGGTTCAGATATAATTTTCTTATTTCATTAAAGTTTTTCGCGCTAATAATGATATGGAATACAGGGATTCTAAGTTTTTAAAGTTCTTACCAATTAATGGGACTCTTTGTCATCGCTCATGTCCTGAGTCCTAACACATCCTACCAAAATGGTCGGGTTGAACGCGAACACAAATATATTCTTGAAACTGTTCGTGCCCTTCTTATCTCTGCCTTTTGTCCAGAACGTTTTTGGGGGGAAGCAGCTCTTATAGCTACTTACATTATCAATCGACTTCCTTCTTTACTCATTGGTAATCAATCTCTTTATGAGCACTTGTATGAGACTTCTCTTAATTATGGTCTTCTTAAAATCTTTGGTTATACTTGTTTTATCCTTCTACAGCCTCATGAGTATACCAAATTAAAACCTTAGGCTTGTTTATATTGTTTTCTAACATATGACATTAAACACAAAGGTTATAGGTGTTGGGATCTTATGTTTAATCGACTATGTATATCTAGACATGTAGTCTTCTGGGAACACACAATGTTCTCCTCCATCTCCAGTTTTTGTTTTGTGTCTAATCTTACTCCTTTTTTTTACTCATAATTATATATATTTGTTTGCTAATAACACTAATACAGATAATTCAGATGAACCCTTAGTAGATATGTCCAATGCATTATTGTCTATTCCTAAACTACCAACTTCGCCTTTCGGGTCCATATCTAACGCCTCTATTATTCTTCCGTTTACCTCTTTTGATTTTTCTCTTCTACCTCGTCAATCTAATCGGGTGAGGGAACTTCTTGTTAGACTTCGAAATTATCACTACTTTTCTACTACTCTTTCCTTGTATAAGCCATTCTATTCTGAAGCCAATTCTAATCCTATTTGGCAGCAAGCAATGGCAGAAGAATTACAGACTCTTGAAAAATTACATACATAGGACTTGGTTGATCTCTCACCTTAGAAATCAGTAATTGGCTGCAAATGGATTTACAAAATCAAAACTAAAACTGATGGTTTTATTGAACGATACAAAGCTAAACTAGTTGCTAAGGGATTTAATCAAGAGTATGGCATTGACTATTAAGAAACCTTTGTCCCTGTTGCTCGAATGACATTTGTACGAAGCCTTTTGGCTGTGGCAACTGTACGCTAATGGACATTATTTGAAATGGATGTTAAAAATGCCTTCATCAATGGTGATCTTGCTGAAGATGTTATATGAAGCCTCATCCAAGATATTCTCATTCACTCCATAAAGTCTATAAGCTTCATCGTGCATTGTATGGTTTCAAACAAGCTCCTTGAGCTTAGTTTGCCAAGTTTAGCACTACCATTCAACAACTTGGTTTTCGTTCTAACTTTTATAATACAGCTCTCTTTATTCGCGACACATATCATAACTGAATTCTTCTCTTACTTTATATGGATGATATGATCATTACTAGTGATGATGTTGCAGGGATATTTGATCTCAAGTCTTCACTTCAGCAATATTTTGAGATGAAAGATCTTAGCTATCTAAATTACTTTCTTGATTTAGAGGTATTTTTCAGACTCTGATGGCTACTATCTTTCTCAGGCCAAGTATACATCAAATCTTCTTGCTTGAGCTAGCTTGACGGACAGTAAAATTGCCTTCACTCTATTAGAGCTCAATGTCAAACTTATATCTCTTGACGGGGTTCCACTTGAAGATGCCACCCTTCATAAACAATTGGTTAGTAGTTTAGCTTACCTCACAGTTACTTAACCTGATATCTCTCATGATGTTCATATTATGAGCCAGTATATGTTACGTGGTTGTTCTTCACATTCTTCGCTACATCAAAGACACTCTATTTCATGGGTTTTATTTCTTTGCCTATTCGTCTCTTGAGTTACATGCCTTTTCTCATGTGGATTGGGCTTGTGATCTTACTGATCGACACTCTACCACAAGTTTTGTCTTTTCTTGGGTAATTCTCTTATCTCTTAGCGCTATAAGAAGTAGACTGTTGTTGCAAGATCTAGCACGAAGGCAGAATATTGTGCCCTTACAGAAACTACTCAGGAGATTACTTGGTTTCATTGGCTTCTCAATGATATGGGTGTTCATCACTCTGATCCTACATCTCTTTCCTGTGATAATAGTGGTGCTATTCAGATTGCTCATAATAATGTATTTTATAAACTCACAAAATATTTTAAAGATGACTGTTATTTTATTTTTCAGCATATCACTCAAGGCACCATTGCTCTTCGCTTCATATCCTCTTCTGATCAACCCGCAAATATGTTCACGAAGTGCCATCCTCCTGGTCGTTTTTTAGACTTGATCTTCAAACTCAAGTTAGCTTCTACTAAGCCAACTTCAGTTTGAAGAGGGCTATTAATGAAATCAGGCATTATAATGCTTTAATTTGCAAGATCTTCTAGCAAATGAAATATAATAATGTCTTGATTTGCAAGCATATTATTTCCTTTATATTTTTTATTCTTTTCCCTTATTATTCTGATTTTATTTCCTTATTTGATCTTATTAATTGTATATATTTTGTTTCATTTTCTATATTCGTTGTAAGCCTATAAAAAGGTCATTCTTGTACAAAATATATTCAAGAAATAAAGAATCAATTTCTTTACACAAAAGAAAATATTATCTCCAAGCGACTTGAGACAAGGTTGTCCTCTCTCCCTTACCTTTTCATTTTATGCGCCAAAGTTAATTTTATTAATTTCTCGATTATTAAAAGCAGCATTAGCAATTACCCTGTAACGAAAGTCATTAGCACATCCTTTAAGGGTAGGGGTATAATTCCTTTTAAATATAAATTATAAATTATTTTCTTAAAAAAAAATTGGTAAAAGTAGATTTTGCAATATTTGATACAGATTTTATTGCGTTAAAAATTATATCTAATTAAAACTCTTAATTCATGGTAAATTTCTAATCTAATATTAATATATTGTATATTTAATGTGTAATATTATAAAATTTAATTTAATTTTTAATTTAATATTACTATATTATTGTGATATTATAAATTTTTAATTTAATATCAATAAATTATATAGGTAATGTATGATATTGTAGATCACTTTTTTTTGCATACGACAAGATACTTGGTAGGACAACAATTACCAGCTGAACCAATTCATAGAAACTACTACTTGTGGCCCATTTCTTTGACTGTGAAAAATTATCTATAATCATCAGCCCAAATACAGGCCCGAGGTTGCTCAAGACATCGTACAAGGGTTTTTAAGTTGGAGATGGTATCCTGTTGAAATCTCTTTGGTATTTGCCATCTATGCTGACAAGAGGAAAACAACAATTCTTTATTACAATTAAGGAGTGGATATGCAACAAATTACGAAGTTGTAAACTCGATTAGTACTCGTGTGGGAGCAAGGAGATTCTGCTCAAAGCCGTTGCAGAATCAATTAACTAATTGAATACAACCATCTATCACTGTGATGGCAGAGACACACAAAACAGAAAGATACTAAAAGCATCCACTATGATTTTGAGCGCACCCACAGAGTCCAGTCAAAGCGCCTCCGTACACCCACAGAGTTATCCTAAATGCATCGACGTATTATTGCGAGTGCGCAAGTTGGAGCAAACATTTAAACTACCCGCATCTCATTCTGAATGCATCCACACCCACTGATTATTACTAACCGAACTCCCTTATGGTATCAACAAATTCTCTTTTTATGCAACCACCAAACTTAAATTTACCGTTATGTATTAGTGTATAATTATTAAATAGACATAGATAATATATATATATATATATATATATATATCCACCTATAATGTCAAATATAAAATTTAAAATGTAATGAAGTGATAATAGTTTATATATTTTGTTGTTATAGAGATTTGCTTTTGTGTTATGACTGTTCCTTCTAGCCAAGATGATCAGCTAAGCTAGCTCTTTGTTAATTTAAACAAACATTTCAAACTGACGCCTCAGCCTGAATGGTTGTGTTGGACCTTGTCAATACGAAAATTGGTAACGGTAAACTTAACAACACTAGAAGTTATATAAGAGCCAACCACCATACAGTTGATTATTCAAATCAAACAGATATTTTCTTTTACAAATCTTCTAGCCTTCGAAGTTGACAATATTGGGAACAATCAAACTATCAAATAAATGCCTGAGAACTTTCTTCTATTTCTGTTCTTAATTGTTTCTTTCTATATATCTGTCAATTCAAGCGTTTCATTTTGTTTTCCAACCCACGCATGCCTATATTATATATAACTAATTTCGTGATTTTATTTCACCACTGTAATGATTTTCCCTCAAAAATGATAAGGTATAGATGACGTTGTAAATTTTAAACATACCTTTTTCTTTTTTTTGAGAATTAAACATACTTTTCTTGGGGCTGGAATAATCAAACATTTGATTTCGTTACTTGTTTGATTTGCAAGAGCCAAACATATGTCCAGTATTCAAAGTTTTAATAATCAACCATTTGTTTTTGTTACTTGTTTGACTTGTAACTTGTAAGAGCCAAACATAATCGCAGTATTCAAAGCTTTGTAATCCTTAGACCTCGGTTCTTATAAATTGAGAAAGGGCAGTTCTATAAGCTCCTTATTTCCGTAGCTAACATCAATTACTGAGTAAACTTTGGATATGGAGCAGAGTTTGAACAAGTCTGCGGGATGTGGTGATGTCGAGGCATTGTATTCAATACTGTCAGCAGATCCCCATGTTCTAGATCGTTTTGATCAGATATCATTTGTTGATAATCCTTTACACATAGCTGCTGCTGCTGGAAACACCCATTTTGCAATGGAAATAGCAACCTTAAAGCCTTCTCTTGCTTGGAAGCTAAATCATCTCGGGTTTAGCCCTATGCACCTGGCTTTGCAAAATGGACATGACCAACTGGTAAGAGCTATGTTAACAATCGACAGTGAGTTCGTCAGAGTCAAAGCAAAAGGGAGGGTTACTCCTCTGCACTACGTAGCTCAAATCGAGGATGTTGATCTTTTGGTCGACTTTTTGTCTGTCTGCCCATCATCTATTGAAGACTTGACAGTCCAATGCGAAAACGCTGCGCATCTTGCTGTGAAAAACTATAGGTTTAGAGCTTTCGAAGTCTTATTAGGATGGCTTAAACGAACCAACAAAGAAGAGATCCTCAAATGGAAGGACGAGGACGGCAACACGGTCTTGCACATTGCAACAGATACAAATCAACCCAAGGTGATGAAATCGGTGATTCCCTATATAAACGTGAATGCCAAGAATCTCAGCGGTTTGACAGCTGAAGACATCTTCAACTTTAAACGCGATTCGCTGGGCAGAGAAGTTGGAAAAATCCTACGTCGCGCTAAAGCTAAAAGAGCTTCTGAACTGAAAGATTCTAGTATTACGCTTGCAGACTATTTGAGTCGGGACTTATCCCTAATGGAGAAACGGGATAAACGTTTGGGAATTGTTGGGAAAAGCCAGGAAAACTCTGCTGATCTCCGGAATATAATACTAGTGGTGGCCATATTAATTGCCACAGCCACCTACCAAGCCGTACTCAGTCCTCCCGGTGGTTACTGGCAAGAAACCAGTCCGCTGGTGACGGGGGAAAATACCAACACTTTCATCACCAGTAACAGCACCCATTTCCAGGCAGGGAAGATGATCCTGGGGTCTGATACTTACCTAATTTTGTTTTATATTTTTAATTCCCTGGCGTTTTATGCATCCCTGTGCACAATTCTGACAGTCATCAGCGGGCTTCCTTATTTTACAGTACTTTTTATATCAACAAGTTTTCTGATATATGCTTATCATTTTTCTCTGGCTGGCACGTTCCCATCCGTCAGAATTTCTAGATATATAAGTATTATGTATGCGTTAGCAGTGACGGCAGCTGCGATTCCCCAGATGGCAGTTGCTAACCATGAGAAGCTTAAAAGCCGGGTGGACTATGATAAACGACGCTTGGGCTAGGCCTATGCCTGGACCTCTGCCATTTTATGATGTATTTCTTCTCCAGCTACTGTAAACTAATAATCATGAATTGATAGAGCCGTCAGATCAAGCCTTGAGCCTATCTGAACAATTCATGGGCCTTTCAATATTTGTAAACTCTGAAATAACAAAGATGTATTTAGGATATCCAAGGCGAAGCTCGTACATATAAACCCGAGCCCAGAAAATTCAGTGGCCTAAATATTAAATAAGAGGAAAATGAAGTTTAATATCGTCTAACTTAATACAGAATAAATAATTATCTTTTTAGAAAAATTTGAGCAATAATTAGATGGGATTAAGTTAAAAAAAAAAAGTAGGACATGTGGCATAATTTGTTTTTAAAAATAGATCAAATTTTTTCTTTTTTTATATGTTATAAAAAAATTAAATATCTTCGTAACATTGTATATATATGACCTTCTAATTTTCTAACTTAAATATAACTATAATCATTCAAATGTTTAACAATAGTTTATTTTTTAATTTATATCTTAAATATTTATTAAAAATATTTTAATATAATTAAATTAAAATTTTTAAGTTAAATTTGAATAACTAAATATTTAATTAATTAAATATATTATTTGTTAATAATATCCTTATATTTATTACTTAACATTTAATATTAACAATTTAAAATGTTAGTTTCAATTTTTTTAGAATATATATGTCAACATATTAATTTGATATTTTTATTTTTATAAAAAATAATAATTTGATATTTATATTTAGATCTATAAGATAAAATAAATAAATATATCAATAAAATTTAAATTTCAAGTATATTTAATCTTTAGACAAAAAATAAATATTATCTAAAAGTTTAGTTATTTTAATTTAAATTAAAGATACAAATTTTGAGTTATTAATTTTATATAACAGTAAAAAAAAATTAATGAATCACATTTAATATTACCAACTCATGAATCTCTCCACTCTTGAATTGCATTATTAATGGCTCCGAATTTGTGTAATTATTTTAAGTAAATATTTAACGTTAAAAATGAAATAAAAAATAATATGTAAGAAGTTAGGAAATTGTAGGTACTGCTATTCAGTTTTCATAAAGTTTAACCAAATAAAAAATAAAATTGAATTGGTTTATTTTTATTTTTTATTTAATTAAATCAAGTTAATTTTCAATTAATAATAAATTAAAATTTTGAATCCAAAGTAATTAATTCTTGTAAATCAAAGTGAGCTAGGTTTAGGTGAATGTTTCCATTTTCTTCCACCAGTGCTATTAATGTTCTCTCATCCTTATCACGAAATCTATATTAGATTTAGATGCATTATATACATTTTTCCTTTCACAGTAACCATAAAATATACTTTCAGTGTAAGTACAAAATCCAGAACACTACTAGCTTTGTAAGGTTGTAGATAGCTCCTCAAAACACAACCGGGCATGTACTGAGAAGTCTTTGGAACTCCCTCTCAGTCAAAAACTAAACTAAACAACCATGTCCATATCCATAGCTTTGCTTTCTCTCTCTCCTCCTCCTCCATCATCTCAGCATTCAAGAACCCATTTTTCCTTTACCCACAAGCCCGCTCACTCTCTCTGCTCCAAAAGAGAACCTCTTTTCACTTTTAGGGCTTCGGCAGCTGATAATGGAGCTGGAGTTTCAGCCCCAGCTGCTCCTGTTGAGGAACCAAGGGTTCAGCAGGTTTCACAGAGCCCCAGGGAGTCCAATGGGGCGGTGGAAGCCCAGGAAGTGACGGTTGTTAGCAAATTTGAAGACCCCAGATGGGTTAATGGGACTTGGGATTTGAAACAGTTTCAGAAAAATGGCCAGACTGATTGGGATGCTGTTATTGATGCTGGTATGATTTCTGGCTTCTTATTTCTTTCTCATGGTTTGTTACTTTATATGGTTAAGCTCTTGATCACTTTTAATTTGTTTGATTTTTAATGTAAAATGTTTGATTGGTTAGGAAATGTTGGAAAGAGTTAAGAAAGAAGTTCAATTGATCTGAATCTTGGATATATTTGCAATTTAAGTCCTTAGAAGATAAAATTCTAACTCTATTATGCTTTACTTGCATGTTGGCTCAATTGGCAATTTAACATCCTATAAGCTATGATATTATCTTCCCATGACTTCTGTTTCTTTGACGAGCGAAAGAAGTTTCACTTTCTGGACAGTGGATTTGTTGCAAAATTTATCTCCTTAGACCAATCCTTCAACATATTGTTCTGTTTGATTGTAGATGTGATAAATGATTAAATATATGGTATTTAGTAAAGGGAAAAATATTGACTCATATGTAGTAGTTAGACTTGAGTGTTGTGAATAACGCAAGCACGGGCACATGAAATTAGAATGCAATAATGTGAAATGGAATGATGACTGTTAGTTTGGACTCCAAAAGATTGAAATGATCCAGAATGGTATTTGAGAAGGAACACTTGATTATAGACTTAACATGAAAAGTTTGGTAATTTATGGATTTGTAACTGATGGGCTATTCTTTAGGCTATCTTTGGTGTGGAATGCTTGTAGTTTCCCACAGCTTCTATGACGACAGTGCAACAAACTTGAGTATGTTAGGCCACTAACTTTGTTCTTACTTAGCTTAGCTTACTAATCTAGTAAGAAATTGGGGCATGAGTGTGCCACTTGAGACAACATGTGTTTTGTAGAAGATTTGCGCCTTTCTTTTCCCTTTTCAAACTTGAGACTGTGCCTGCTTGAAATAACTGATCTTGTAACTGATAATGGCAGTTTATTCATGTCACTGTTGAGACCCTTCAGATCAATCTTGGTCAGATATCCTATGATATATGTGCATACAGCTGCTATATCACAAGATGTTGATTTAACGTTCATTGGCATCACAATTACATATGTTATATTTTATAAGCTAATCAGTCATCAATTTGGAATCTTTCTTGTCTACTTGACATTTTTAAGACAAAGTTTTCTTGACCCTGGGTGCATGTGTTAGATTACTTCTACTGTCCAGTCGCCACAAGATGGCGGACTTATATCCATTGTCAATTATCTGTCTGCCGTCAATTTATTTGCTTATAGCTTGCTTTTAAAGGCATGTTTTAATACATATATTATTTAATTTATTTATTTTTTCTTTCATGGGAAGTAACATTTAATTAAGGGTTCAATATCTTAATTCTGTTAGCTAAGAGATTTCTTGGTTTCTAATGATTGTCCTTGGATAATCCATTTCAGAGGCTAGGAGAAGAAAATGGCTCGAGAATAACCCAGAATCATCTAGTAATGATGACCCTGTGGTTTTTGACACATCAATTATACCTTGGTGGGCATGGATTAAGAGATACCATCTCCCTGAAGCTGAACTGCTCAATGGTTTGCTTAGATCTGTCTTTTCATTTTCAATATACATTGTAATGCATCTCTGCTTGATGCTAATACAAATGATGTTTTGTGAGTTTGGTGCAGGCCGGGCTGCAATGATAGGTTTCTTTATGGCTTATCTGGTTGATAGCTTGACTGGGGTTGGTCTAGTTGACCAAATGGGCAACTTCTTCTGCAAGACTCTATTATTTGTTGCAGTTGTGGGAGTACTTCTAATCAGAAAGAATGAGGATGTTGAAAATCTGAAAAAACTTCTGGAAGAGACAACATTTTATGATAAGCAATGGCAAGCAACCTGGCAAGATGAAACCTCGAGTGGTGCCAAAAAAGACTAGTCAGATTGCAGTTCACAATGCATTCTTCTTGATTATATGTTGTAATTTATATGAAGTAGTGGAGGATAATGATCCGAGTTTTTATTTCTCACGCAATTTCAACTCTTTAGCTACTAACTTAATTTCGTGGACATATTTTTCGGTAATGAGTTATTGCGCTAAAAAAAAGATACATATTTTCTGCCATGGAAGAAATCCCTGATGAGATAATAATATCAAATCCCATCAGTTCTCTCACATATGGCGTAAATTGCAATATACTTCCCCTAAGCACCCTGATGCTGCCTTTATGCAAACGGCCCGCGACGTCCCCGTCTGTACCATTTTGCTATAATACGATATATGATGACTATAGATGTTGGCATTAACCAGACCAGCCAAAAAAAGAACGACTTCATGCCTCCTGGTGGTGAAATCGATACCATTGCGCAGCTGTAGGTGACGCTCATTGCAATCATGGCCGCAAACAGCTCCCAGAAGAAAGGAAAGTTGTTCGTGAGTACTAGCATGGTCATCAAAGATACATAAAAAATCCCAAACTATTTAAGAAAATGAACAAAGCGAATAGAGAAGTCCTTGAAGCCAGAAATGCCTCCCCATCGTCATCCCTAATCCCACCAGGAGGGCTCAAACCAGCCTGGAATGTTGCGGTTGCCATTAATACAACCACGACTAAAAGATCAGTTCTAACTCGGTTTGGATCACTTTCATTGATATAGAACTTGAAGTAGTCTACCCAGTCTGCTGCTTCTTCTCGGAACGAGTTTGTTGGTTCTGTAGAGGTTGAAAGAGCAAGTATTTGCGGTTCTGTTTGAGTGAGAATTTGTTTTGCGTTTGCTCAGGAGAAAGAGTAATGTCATTTAAGAAGCGTGCTCTCTCTGCACCTACATGCTTGAGTTTTCTATATCATCGTAGCCAGAGTCACCTGAGACAAGAACAGCAAGATCCAGCGCAGTTAGGCTGCTCTTGTTGACAACATTAATTTGCAACACTCCAGGATTTGCAGTGTTGTATTTCAGCAGTAATTCTAGAGCCTGTTCACATAATGAAGAAAATCATTGATCTCACCATCCCAAGAATTCTGGTGTACTCTGTATATAGTTGACATTTTTATGCTGAAAACAAAAATCTACGATTTCTTCGAGCTGCAGCCAGATAGAGGATGGTGTTTCCTTCTTCATCCTCAGAGTTCAGTATTTCTAACAAATGGTTGTCATTTAATCCTTCTAACAGAACTTGAAGAGCTTGAAACTGGCTGTTTTTAACAACAAGATGTAGAGCAGTTTTCCCTCTCAGAGTCACCTCTGAAAAAGTCATTGACGAAGGAGATGACTGATTGTTTCAACCCTTCCTTTAAAGCAAGCACAATGCAGAGGAGTCATTCCATCTTTACCCTTTAGATGACAGAGCTCACCACTAATCTTTAGAATCTCTCTCACTACCTCTTTATGCCCATTTGCAGATGCCAAATGGATTGCACTAACCCATGTTGGTTCAATTCTCTCACATACCCGACAGCATTAGTTTTGTGTTTGATGAGTTCTTTCACAAAACCAGCATGTCCAAGCATAGCAGCAACGTGCAAAGGAGTATCAGTGCTGCTAGTTGCGACACGCTCTAGGATAAGCGGGTCAGCTAACAGGAGCCTAAGGAGAGCTTCAATGTTTCCTTCCCTAGAAGCCATAAACAATGCAGGATCCATTCCGTTTAGCTACAATTCACATTCTACCTAGCCTTTCTTCGTCATGGACTTCCTTACACGCATACTCTCAGAAACAAACAACGAGAAAGACTTTGCATTGACCCTGCATGGTAGATAGGTTTGCTTCTTTCTCGCTGACAGCCCAGATAAAGAATTTCTCGTCACTTGCTGGTTTTGAATAAACGATAATTTTTTCCCACTTGCTCGAAGTTTGTGTTAAAGGTGGTGTGTTTATACATTGAACCATTCCAAGTACATCAAGTACGAGACAAGATCTGACTTGCAATTAGAGAACAGTTTTATATGCAAATAGAAAGTTAAACGAATGGAACCTTTTGTATTTATCAAATCTAACAGTTAAAAAGAAGATCAAGCGACCCACCCCATTCAATCGGCCAACCTTCCAAATTAGAGGTTAGGCAGGAATCAACTACCTTGTCACGCAATGAGGCCAATTTTTTAGCATAATGCCTGTAGCTAGGAATTATTACTGTCAAAATGTAAGGTGTGATATTCTAAGTGCTTTCATTCCTCTTGTAACCATATTCTTTCAGTTTTCACTTTCAAAGCTGGAGTTTATTCAAGTTGCCGACAGTAGCCCTCTGGCTCTAACAGCCAGCTTTCTGCATTTCTCTCGTCCATTTACATTGCAGCTGACTGACTGTAGCTTTGAAAAGGAAACATAAAGCTTGAAACATTGATCTGTTTTCTGCAGAATTAAGAACTCTGCTAATGTCATGGTGTAATCCATCAAAATCATTTAAATTGGCATTCTCCTATAAATGCATATCCTGTTATTACCTGATATTAAACGCGAATTCTCATAACGAACTGTTATGGTCAAGGATGGGCTCCAACATCTAAAGAGAAATCAATCCCTGTTATCTCTGCAGATATCATTGAATCACCTGTCCATCCATCTCTTGTATTACGCTCTGAAGGTTAATCAACAACTAATGACCAACCAACCAATAAACCTGCCATTTTAGAAGGTTAGGAAAAGATTTGATGTGAGATGATATGATTAATTGGTGACGAGCAGAGTTCTGTGCAAACAAAAGTAAAAAAGATTCAACTATTAGTTTGTTGCCTCACCATTTTGATTGTCTTATCTATGTTTCGTTCCTTAATTAATGCCTTGACCTTCAAACTATAATACAGGCCTTGCTTTACTGAATAAAATAAAGGATAAAACAAAAACAAAGGCACCATAAGTTTTCTTTTGCTTCTGTAATTTACTGAAAACACCAGATGCCTTTGGAGGGTGAGAAAGGATCAAATGGAACACTTACTTCATGCTTCCCAGCCCCTCAGCAGAGTAGCATGCACAACCCGGTTCACCCCAAGAGCAAAGGCACCCATTCGCAAGTTGCAGTTATGAATTTGGCACATTGCCTTAATGTCAAGGAAAGCACTCATCATGTACCTCTTAAGCTCACGATTAACCTTCTGTTCTTCCCACATGAATCCTTGAATGTTCTGCCCACATGCGTATACACATTGAGTAATATGTTATTGTATATGTTGGACATGAGCATAGGATTGTGTATAGTTGGTAAAACAAGGTACAAGAGAAGTACAATCAAATGCCTAACAGGAAAGCTGGTGCTGGCATGTATTTAGCTGAAAGATAAAGAGGAGATATTAGCAGATTGTATAGCGATTGGTGGTTTACTACCTGAACCCATTCAAAGTAACTCACAGTCACGCCACCACAATTTGCATAAATGTCAGGGAGTATAACAATTCCTTTCTTGGACAATATCTGCAGAGAAGACAGATTTCATTCTCTAAGATTTTGAATTCTGCAAAAGTACAGACTGATAAAACTAGCAAAACAATATTGTTGCATTATTACCTCATCGGCTTCAGGGTCAGTTGGGTGATTGGCTGCTTCTATTATGAACTTTGCCTTCACATCAGCAGCATTTTCCCTTTCAAAAGGTTTGGAAAAGTAAAAGACATATACCATGTCTAGTCAACTATATATGGGTTAGTACTCTTTACCCAATATGCAGGATCAACAATAAACAAGCTGCAGTTCTCAAAAACAGTTGATTATATTATATGTACTTATAATGATAATAGGATAAAACATCATAGTTGAGCTCTCATGTGCAAGAAGCATTTTTGAAGTAATCAGAAGGGTTATAGAGTTATTAGCTACGCAGACTACATACTTGTTGAGAACTCCATCTAATGCACAAGGCACAACTACGTCACATTCATGAACAAGCAAGTCGTTTAGATCCATTGCTTCTCCACCTTGGAAATCCTGCAGGCTTTCAGTGCTCTCCTTGTGTTTTAGCAGAGCTGGAATATCAATTCCATTTTTATTTTTAATTGCACCAGTGATATCACTGACTGCAACAACCTTACCTCCATTCTCATGAATAAACTTTGCTGCCCCGGAACCAACATTTCCAAAACCCTAAGCAACAATAGATCATATTATTGAAATAATATGTCAGCTAAACATCAGAAATTAGTTTTTTTTTTTTTTTTTGTTGAGAAATGGAGGGAGTTTCAAATGGATGGGTTCACCTGAATAGCAAACTTCATGTTGGAAATTGATTTTCCGTATTCAGCCAGTAGAGCTTCTGTCGCGAAGAACACCCAAAGTCCTGTTGCAGCTTCCCTACCAAGTGATCCTCCAAGATCCTGCAATTCCATATCAATGAAGGAAACATTGGTTTCATACAAGTCCTTCTATAGTTCCACTTACCATACATGATCAAAATTTGCCTCTCTCTATTGGATACTTACAATTGGCTTTCCAGTAACAACTGCAGGTGAGTGCCCATGAAATTTTGAGTATTCATCCAGTATCCATGCCATTGTCTATCAAGTTGAAAACCAAGTAAGTTCTTCAAAATTTCTAATTGATGCTGTCTACCTAAAATGGCTGTAAGTGAGTTCAATTAACAATAATGGGGTATTGTAACACCCCAAATCCAACTTTCCTAAACACAAGTTGAACTAGGAGTACTATCTCCAATTCAAAATTTTCATTACTAAATTATAAATTCTTAACTAGAATACCACAAAAATATTATTAAATAAATCAAATATCCCACAATATCCCAAATATCCACTAACATCTCATCAATAATCCAATCTCCAAATATAAATCAAGTAAATCATAATGTATTGTAACAATATACTTAATTGCTTATTAATACAAAACAATAACTAAACATCTAAAGCTATCCCCCAAATGAAGCAATCAACTCACCGGTCTAAGCTACTTAATCTACAAAAATAAACGACGAGGGGTGAACCGTTAACTTAATAGGTAATGTTATTCATAATATATGTAAGAGTGTCTCTTTTTAAAGATCATAAATATTTGCAAGCTCTTTTTTTTTTTTTGTAAACATTACATACATTTATTAAAATAATAATCAAAATTAATAAAATAAGATCATTTGCAAAACATACTATTATATAAATTGAAGTAATTGAGATATGATTTACAAAATATTTCCATATTTTTCTCTTATCAAATTATCGAAACTCTTAGTAAAAAAACATATTCAAACATAATCATGTCTTCAAATATCAAATTTTTATTTATAAAATATCTTTTACATTAATTCCTATCATATAGTGTCATATGTTGTAATACTCTAGGGAAATCTCACATCAACAAAGCACGGGAGAGATATTGGATGTATAGATCAACATGATCTAACCCCCCTAGTACATGTGTTTTGGGTTAAAAAGCTTGAAAACAAAACCGTGATGGGCTATCTCTAGTTGAATTCTGTAATACCCGAGTTTTCACCTTCTTAAACATTTGGATGAATATGATTATTTTATAAGAAAAAGAAAATTTTTGGCTATTTATTATTTTATTTAGGGTAGTGAAAATATAGAATAAACAGAAAGACTTGAATGATATTTTATAGTCTAGAGTTTCAATATAAACATATTTTTCTCTTCTTTGCCTCCGTTCCGTCACTTGCATCACAAACACAAATTTATCTTCTTTCCTTTGGTGTGAGTTTCCAACTTTGAGCTTTAATTTAAGATAAGAAAATCTTTAATATATATTGTATTAATCTATATTTCAACCATCATATTTCATTTATTTTTTGGTTAATTAAGTTTTACAAATTTTAAAAAGATTCTTAGGCTATTATAGAATTCACCTATGCAAATTGGTATTTAAGTTTGAGATATTTGGTATTAGTCAATTTTGCCTTGATTAGAGAATTGAATTACATCAAAACTTTATTTTTGCTAAATATAGAATATATTAATATTTTTATCAGTCTTTCTGTTGTGATTTTATATCAAACCCTCTTTAAACGTAATCCTCACATAATAAAGTGTATGTGAGATTTTTTTTCATTCAAATCGAATCAAGATTTGAATTGATATGAATTTTTGAAGTTGATGCTCTGTTTTTGAAAAACAGAAATTCTTGCAATATAGTTCCAAGAATAAAATTATTTATGTTGCCAAATGATCTTAAAAAATTATGAAATTTGGTATACATGTTCCCATATCTATTTAGTAGTGTTCCTATAAATTTCGCAATTTTTGGACTATTTTAAAAATAATTATAAATTTGTGATTTAGAGATATATTAAAATTGAAATACTTTGGACACGTTTCTGCTTATTGAAATCTAAATTATTTTGAAAAACAATTTGACAATGAAATGAGATATAATTTTTACATGTGATATTTTTGAGTATGCTCAGAAATTATGAAAAGTTTTAGGTCAATATAACTTATAATTTAAGAGATAAAAATCTTGGAGTCTAGGAATGTCAGAAAAGAAACTAGAAAATAGAATTTGTCAAGGGTTAAGTTTAGGTTTTAAATAGGTGATTTTAGGAATGATTAAATTTTGAAAATTTTGTTTATGTAGTGTAATAAGTACCCTTTCATTATATAAGGAGTTTTAAATCTTCGAAGAAGTAGAAAGAGTTTAAGAAAGTTGCCTAGATTGAGGTAAGTGATTCTATTCATGATGTACCCCGGTGACAAATAACATAATAGAATAATTTACCTCAATTTAAGCAACTTTTTTAGACTCTTCTTACTCCTCTAAAGATTCCAAACTCCCTATATAATAAAAGGGCACTTATTACACTACGTAAACAAAATTTCAAAAATTTAATCATTCCTGAACTACTTATTTAAAACTTAAACTTAACCCTTAACAAATTCTATTTTCTGGTTTTTTTTCTGATATTCCTAGACTCCAAGATTTTTATCTCTCAAATTACAAATTAGATTGACCCAAAACTTTGAAGATTTTTTGAGCATACTAAAAAAATTCATAGATAAAAATTGCATCTCATTTGATGGTCAAAAATATTTTCAAAACAATTTAATTTTCAATAAGCATAAACATGTCCAAAATATTTTAGTTTTACTATATCTCTAATAAATAATTCATAACTATTTTTACAATAGTCCAAAAATCACGAAATTTATAGGAATGCTACTAGAAAGATATGGAAACTTGTATACCAAATTTCATAATTTTTCAAGATCATTTGTCTATATAAATAATTTTATTCCCGGAATTATATTGCAAAATTTTCTGTTTTTCAGAAACAGAGTATCAACTTCAAAACTTTATATCAATTCAAATCTTGATCCGATTTGAATGAAACAAAATCCCGCATATACCTTATTATGTGAGTATTAATTCAGAGAGGGTTTGATACAAAAATCACAACAGAAAAACTGATAAAAATATTAATATGTTCTATACTTAGCAAAAATAAATTTTTTTTGATATAATTCAATTCTCTAATGAAGGCAAAACTAACTAATACCAAATATCCCAGACGTAAATACCAATTCATATAGAATAGCCTAAATAATTTATTTAAAATTTGTAAAACTTAATTAACTAAAAAATAAATAAAATATGATGGTTGAAATATAGATTAGTACAAGATGTATTAAAGATTTTCTTACCTTGAAGCAAAGTGTAGAGTTAGTAACCTACACCAAAGAAAAGAAGATAAATTTGTGTTTGTGATGCAAGTAAGAAAATGGAGGCAAAGAAGAGCAAAATATGTTTATATTGAAACTCTAAACTATAAAATATCATTCAAGTCTTTTTATTTATTCTATTATTTTTATTATCCTAAATAAAATAATAAATAACCAAAAATTCTTTTTTGTTTATAACATAATCATATTCATCCAAATGTTTAAGAAGGTGAAAATTCAGATATTACAGGTACGGTTCAACTACTCCCATCAAATTCTTCGGTCCCACCCGTTATCAATGGGATAGCTGTGAATTAGTTCCCATGTCAGGGGCGGGAACGTCCCTGTGAATTCCAATAAGATCATGGATCTTTTGAGTAAAAACACGAGTCAGACGTTCCAAAAGGCTTATACTCAACTTCCTTGGATTGCAGCCAATCCCTCCCTTTGCCTCGCCATATGGAATAGCTGCTACCGTTGTCTTCCATGTCATTAGCTGAGCCAGAGCATTCACCTCATCCGGGTCAACCTTGGGCAAAATAATTACCATAATTGGTACTTGGTGCACATTGGCAAAAAATAAAAAAGAGCAGGTGATTTACGTTAGTTACTCCAGTCCATTGGAGAAGTAAGATATTAAAAGCTCAATCTCAAAGTATCTCTGAAAAAGTTGAATCCTGACCACTCTGATATTTCCATGCAAAGCAGTATATATTAAATAACTTAAACATTATTGTTTAGGGCCTTATTTTCAAGGGTTTACGTTTTTGGGTCAACTGGTAACTCAATCGCACTATCATACTTGGTTGCACTCTCAAATTAAAAGAAATATTCTTCCAAAGAGACCAAGATAAATGTTAGAATATGCTTTGAATCAGTTAGTCCCTGTTCAGACGACCCAGCACGGGGATCTCCCGAAACCTACGGTATATGTTATTCTGGGCTAGGGTTATCTGTTTGAGCCTATTTTTCTAGGCTTTTCCGCATCTGTCTAGAGAGTACTATATAAACTCTCTAGGTTATAACCTAACCGAAATCTGTAATCTTTACTTCTCAAGATCAATAAAACTTTTCTCTTTTCTGCCTGTGGACGTAGCTAACACATCGTTAGTGAATCACGTTAAATTTCTGTGTTCTTTATTTGCGTTCTTAATTATCTTTCTTGCGTTCATTATAACAAACTGGTATTAGAGCTAGATCTGTCTAGGGTTTAAAATTCGGTGAGAAAGATGTCTGGTATGAATGTGAAGATCGACAAATTCACGGGGAGGAATAGTTTCAGTTTATGGCAGATCAATATGCGAGCCTTGTTGAAACAACAAGGGCTGTGGGCGCCGCTTGCGATGAATCCGGCGGATCCAATCACTGCTGAGATGGCAATTCTGGAGGAGAAGGCACACTTGACGATTATGCTGTGTCTTGCAGATGATATTCACCGAGGTCGCAGAGGAGGAAACCGCGCAAGGTCTGTAGGTTAAGCTCGAGGGTCTCTATATGACAAAGTCTTTAACCAATAAGTTGCTTCTAAAGCAACGTCTGTTCAGTCTGCGAATGTAGGAACGTATGCCTCTCCGAGATCACTTAGATCAGTTAAACACAATTTTATTAGAATTGCGTAATATTGATGTTAAAGTTGAAGATGAGGATGCTACTTTAATTCTGTTAGTATCTTTACCATTGTCGTATAAGAATTTTGTGCAATCGTTTATTGTTGGGAAAGATACTGTGTCTCTGGAGGAGGTTAGATCGTCCCTCCATACTAGAGAGCTGCGCCATAAGGTGACTGGTACAGGTGCAGATAATCAGGCTGCTGGGTTAGTAGCCAATGGGAGTTATGGTCATGAAAATTCGAGGAAGAAGAAATTCAAGAAGCCAGTTTCTAAGGGTCCAAAATCCAATGATGTCTGTAACTACTGTAAAGAGAAGGGACATTGGAAATCCGATTGTCCCAAGAAGAAGAGGCAACATGATAAACCGATAGGTACTGCTGCTGTAGCAGATACCAATTCTGAAGAAGATATTGCTCTAGTTACTGATGAGCACACGCATCACAATGATGTGTGGATTCTAGATTCTAGAGCGTCTTACCATATATGTCCGCGCAGGGAGTGGTTTACAACCTACGTGCAGGTAGATAGGGGCAATATTTCTATGGCTAACAGTTCTGTTTGGAAGGCGGTTGGAATAGGCTCGGTTAAAATACGGACACATGATGGTAAATTCTGCACATTGAATGATGTTAGGCATGTTCCACTTATGACAAAAAATCTGATATCTTTGAGTATGTTGGACAACAAGGGTTTCAGTTTTCAACGTGAAGGTGGAGTTTTACATGTCTGCAAGGGTTCGAATGTGATTCTGAAAGGTGTAAAGCGTGGTACCTTATATTTTCTTCAAGGTTCTACGCTATCAAGTTTTGTTGCTGTTGCATCCTCAGAGATTGATAAGGACAACATGACCAAGTTATGGCATATGAGGCTTGGTCACATGAGCACAAGAAGGATGCAAATTCTGTCAAAAGGGGATCTTCTTTGTGGCCACAAGGTCAAGGATCTTGAATTCTGTGAACATTGTATTTTTCGGAAGTTACATCGCAGCAAGTTTTCTAAAGCAATACACAGAATAAAAGGGACAATTGATTACATCCATTCTGATTGTTGGGGTCCTTCTCGGGTAGAGTCCTTAGGGGGTCACAGATATTTTGTGTCAATGATTGACAATTTCTCAAGGATGACTTGGGTGTTCATTATGAAGCATAAAAGTGAAGCCTTTAAGAACTTCAGGCAGTGGAAGGCATTAGTAGAGAATCAAACAGGGAAGAAGATCAAAAGGCTGTGAACTGATAATGGTATGGAATTTTGCTGGTATGAGTTTGATGAGTTCTATAAGAATGAAGGGATTGCTAGGCATCATACAGTCAGGGATACACCACAACAGAATGGTGTAGCAGAACGTATGAATCGGACACTTCTGGAGAGAGCTAGGTGCATGCTTTTTAATGCTGAACTAACTAGAAGGTTCTGGGTAGAAGCGATTAGTACATCGTGTTATTTGATAAATCGTGGACCTCACACAGGTATACATCTCAAAACTTCTTTTGAGGTGTGGTCTGGTAAGCTTGCTGATTACTCTAGTTTGAGAGCTTTTGGTTGTACTGTTTATTATCATGTAAATGAGGGTAAATTAGAGCCACGAGCTAAAAAGGGAGTATTTGTAGGTTATGGGGATGGGGTTAAAGGGTATAAAATCTAGTCCCCGTCTGAAAAGAGGGTTATACTTAGTAGAAATGTAGTTTTTGATGAAAATTCTATGTTTAACCCTACTGTGAAGTCTATTGTTGTGTCAGAAAATGGTAGTGTTGAGAAACAGGTGGAGCAGCAAGTCACTCTAAATGAGAGTGAACCACAACATAAAGATCAACACCCACAGTCAGAATCATAACCATCAGGTTCTTCATTACCAGTAGCAAGTCAGCACAGTTTGGCTCTTAATCGATCAAAGAGAGCTAACTATGGGATACCTCCCAAGAGATACGGTTTTGAAGATATGGTGGCCTATGCACTATAGGTTGCTGAAGAAGTAGATCCTGACTCTAATGAGCCATCCACCTATAAAGAAACAGTTACATGTACTGAGTCTACCCAATAGTTTGCTGCAATGGGAGATGAGATGGAGTCACTCCATAAGAATCAGACTTGGGAATTAACCAAGCAACCTCGAGACAGAAAGATCGTCACGTGTAAATGGGTCTATAAGAAGAAGGAAGGAGAAACATCTGTTGAGGGTATCAAGTATAAAGCTTGAGTAGTAGCTAGAGGATTCATTCAGGAAGAGGGAGTAGACTACAATGAGATTTTTTCGCCAGTGGTCAGACACACTTCCATCAGGGTGCTAGTAGCAATAGTTGCACATCAGGATTTGGAGCTTGAACAACTAGATGTGAAGACAACTTTTCTACATGGAGAGTTGGAAGAGGAGATATACATGACTCCGCCAGATGGATTTCAGGTTCTTGGTAAGGAAGACTATGTTTGCAAATTGAAGAAGTCCTTGTATGGACTAAAACAGTCTCCGAGGCAGTGGTATAAGAGATTCGACAACTATATGATAGAGATTGGCTACACCAGGAGTGCGTATGATTGTTGTGTTTATTACAGCAAGATAACAAATGGTTCTTTGATTTATCTGGTCCTGTATGTAAATGATATATTGATAGCTGCAGAGAACAAGTTTGATGTTCAAAAGTTGAAGGATCTTCTTAATGTTGAGTTTGAGATGAAAGATTTGGGTGTAGCTCGAAAAATTCTAGAAATGGAGATTTATAGGGATAGAAGCAAAAAGAAGCTCTTCTTGTCACAGAAGGGATATATTCAGAAGATTTTGTCAAGATTTGGCATGTCTACTGCAAAGCCTATAGATACTTCTAATGTTGCAAATGCACATCTGTCCGTTGCTTTTGCACCTAAATCTGTTGAGGAGAAGGAGTACATGTCTCGAGTTCCTTATGCTAGTGTAGTAAGAAGCTTGATGTATGCGATAGTCTGCACTAGACCTAATCTTGCACAGTCTGTTAGTGTTGTTAGTAGGTTTATGGGTGAACATGGCAAGGAGCATTAGCAAGCTGTGAAGAGGATTTTTCGGTACCTCAAAGGTACATTTGATGTTGGTCTTATTTATGGAGTTGATACACAGTGTTTGGTGACAGGGTTTTCAGGCTCTGATTATGCTGGAGATGTTGATAGTAGAAGATCTATGATTGGTTATGTTTTCACTCTTGGTAGTTCAGTTGTCAGTTGGAAAGCTACTTTGCAGCCTACAGTGACTTTATCTACTACAGAAGCAGAGTACATGGCATTGACAGAAGCAGCCAAAAAGGGAATCTGGTTGAAAGAATTGGTCAGTGATTTGGGTCTACATCATGATCAGGCTATAGTGTACTGTGACAGTCTCAGTGCAATTTGTTTAGCTAAGGATCAAGTTCATCATGAGAGGACTAAGCACATTGATGTAAGGTATCATTTCTAAGAAGTGAGAAGAGAATTAAGGTGAACAAAGTGGGTACTGCTGATAACCCAGCTGATATGTTCACCAAGCCGGTTCCGCATAGCAAGTTTCAACATTGTTTGGATTTGCTAAATGTTAGGAGTTGTTGATTGCCCTTTAGAGGGCAAAATCTGAGGCAGAGGAGGTTTTTTTTTGTACATCTGGCATTGTGTATAGTGCATCTAGTACATCTGTTATTTGTGAGAGGATTCAAGTCAAGGTGGAGATTTGTTAGAATATGCTTTGAATCATTTAGTCCCTGTTCAGACGACCCAGCACGGGGATCTCCCGAAACCTACGGTATATGTTTTTCTGGGCTCGGGTTATCTGTTTAGGCCTATTTTTTTGGGCTTTTCCGCATCTATCTTGGGAGTACTATATAAACTCTCTAGGTCATAACCTAGCTGAAATCTGTAATCTTACTCCTCAAGATCAATAAAACTTTTCTCTCCTCTGCCTGTGGACGTAGTTAACACATTGTTAATGAACCACGTTAAATCTCTGCGTTTTTTATTTGCGTTATTAATTATCTTTCTTTCTTTCGTTATAACAATAAATATGATCAATTAATGTGATTTTTGTAAGTATGTAGAACAAACAATTGCAACTCAGCTATGATACTGTATAATGCAGTTTAGCTCAAGATGTGGAACATATATATCAGCAGTTGACATTTGGCAACAAAAATGTCATAAACATCTTACCAGGCTCAAGGAATCCATCAAGGCGGTTTAGAAAAAGAAATTAAAAAATTAACTTCTCAACAATCATATTGAATAGTATAACTAAATACCTTTATTAACATCACGCCCAAAAGTAATAATAGTTCTAGGCTGGTTGTATGTGCACATGTTCAAAAAAGACAAAATGCTGATAACTAAACGCTGTAGCATTGCAAGACAACAAATTATGGCATTATTTAAAAAGTTTTAAGCATGCGCAAATTATTCCAAAATGAAGCTAGCCTTCATGTGGTAAGTGGGATCATTAAATAACATCCAAGTGTATCTATATATAGCATCAAGTAACCAGTTCTCCTCTACATAATGAAACTATTAGCACATCATACAAATG
Organism: Melia azedarach; assembly: GCA_028052125.1. Lineage (NCBI taxonomy): Eukaryota > Viridiplantae > Streptophyta > Magnoliopsida > Sapindales > Meliaceae > Melia > Melia azedarach. The sequence continues at coordinate 4,463,036 of CM051401.1, read as the reverse complement.
CAGTATAATTGCTACAAAAAGCATCCAATGGAGTTATAAAGTGGGCAATCCTGAACCGGAAACTGTTTCTATGAGAGAGAATATTGTTTTAATTAGCAGTATGAAACCAACAAGGTCAACAAGGTGTACTTGGCAGAAAATATATTTAGTAAAATGATCAAAAGATCAGCAAAATAACTCTGTTTCTTGATTTTCCAAATCATGATGACTGAAAACATGTGGGTTAAAGTTAGGAAATTCTCTTTGTTGAATCAATAGATTCTACTAACTAGTTAACAAACATCATCCAATCAATCGAATCAAGAATGAATATGTCATATTTAGAAAAGGACATCCTTCTATAGTCATCATAACTGATATCAGCTGCCTGTATTATGTATCTAAACCTCATAATGAATCAAATATTTTAGGTGGCACTTTTCTTAATTATAATCCACAAGTTCGAATAGGAGGAGTGCCGTTACAAATGAAGAATCAGAAGCTCAAAATAGAAATGCAAAAGAATACCTTGAACCAACAATCTGAAACTAAATCATTCTAGCTTGAGTATCCTCAGCATCACCTTATTAACTTAGAACATCCAAATTGAGTGAACGCAAATATAAATATAAAACTAAGTATCACCTCAGGGTGGTAGCGAATTCCACCTTTCATCGGTCCACGAACGTTGTCATGTTGGATTCTGAAACCAACGAAGGATGCAAGAGAACCATCATCTTTCGGAATTGTGCATTCAACTGCAAGAACAATTCAATCAACGAAAGAAAATTTATAAATCGTTCAAGTGACAAATGAAGTAAACAACTGAAAAAAATGAATGACGAACCACTATAATTTCTCTGAAGGGTATTAAAAGACGTTAGTATAGTATGGAAATATATTTAATGTTTTTGCAGCGATTAACATGGAGGGAAAATTGACAAGTGGAATTGAGTAACTAATAGTGATCTTACACCTTTCAGTCTCAACTCTCATGCAATAAAGTTTTTGAAGTTGTCCAGATTCTTCTCTAAATTAATAAAAGTCATTACGATGCAAGATATCCTGTATCTCTATGGATAGGTTAAAAGTTTTGAGTCATGATATGGCATCTTTCCAGGGAAAAGATATGGATTTTATATACAAGCCTGTTGGTAATTCGTGTCATCTAGTATCCTTCACTCACTCTCAAATGACGGCTACATATAATGGAAATACTTGGCTAATTTTTTTTTTAAGAATTTATTTATCGACTAATTACAATAGTTCAAATATTGATGATATATAGACGGTTGATCTCAGTCAATTAATGGATGCCAGTGATAGATGATGGTGGTAGAAATTGATGCTTTCTTTTTAAATATGTTTATAAAATTGAGAACAATATCCGTTCAACTAAATTAATATATTTTATAATCAAATTAGATATATATATATATATATATATATATATATATAAAATTAATGTGATATATAGTTATATTGCACAAATATTATAAATCTTTCGTTATAATTTTTAAATTTTCCGATGTATGACTTAATCTCAAGTTATTTATCAAATTGTCGATTAATTCTTTTTTTTAATATAATTAATAAAAAATATTATATATAATTATAAAATTGATAACAAGATCCATTCAACTAAATATTTTATACAAACTTTTGAGCTATTAAATCAATAAATTTTATAATCAAATTCATATATATAACTAATGTGATAGTTGTATTGCACAATTTTTATAAATCTTTCGTTATAACTTTCAAAATTTTCGGTGCACGCTTCGATCTTAAATTATCGATCAATTATTTACTAATATTTTTTTAACTTATGCTACACTTTTGAGCACTATAAAAAATGAACGTAAGATTTAAAAATTATAATAAGAAAATAAAAAATAATACAATACAATCACAATATTATATGACTCATTTTAATTATATTCGAATGCAGTTACATATATACCTATTACATTGATGAAAAGATCATCCGTTTGCTTAGGAATGTTCAATCAATGAGTTATAGTTTTACAGAATATATTATTTATCTTTATATTCTCTAACATATATATAACTAATGTGATAGTTGTATTGCACAATTTTTATAAATTTTTTGTTATAATTTTTAAATTTTTCGGTGCAGGCCTCGATCTTAAATTATCTATCAAATTATTTATTAATATTTTTTAACTTATGTGACACTTTTAAACAGTATAAAAAATGTAACGTAAGATTAAAAAATTACAATAAAAAAATAAAAAATAATATAATACAATCACAATATTATGACATGACTCATTTTAATTATATTTGAACGCGGTTACATATATACCTGTCGCATTGATAGAAAAGTCATCGGTTCACTTGGAATGTTTGATTAATAAGTTATAGTTTTAAAGACAATATTATTTGTCTTTATATTCTCTATCATATATATAATTAATATGATAGTTGTATTGCACAAATATTCTTATACGTTTTTTGTCATAAATTTCAAATTTTTCGGTGCACGTCTCGATCTTAAATTATTTATCAAATTGTCTATTAATATTTTTTTTAACTCATGTTACACTTGAATAATACAAAAAATATAACGTAAGATTTAAAATTATAATAAAAAAATGATATAATACAACCAGGATATTATAACATGATACTCTTTTGAATTATATTCGGACGCGGTTTCATATATACCAATAGCATTAACAAGAAAGTCGTTCGTTTCCTTGAGAATGTTTGATTAATGAGTTACAGTTTTACAGAATTATTATTATTATTTTTTCTTACATTCTCTGCTATACAAGACATCTTCACATTTAAATTTGTACAATTTATGAATAACCTGAATTTATTGATTTTAAGAATCCCCTCGTTAAACTTTCCTAAGCTCAATTATATATATATATATATATATATATATATATATATATATATATAATTGTCTAATTTCGACAACATATTGTATCCATTGTAACAAAACTCTCCAATTGATTCTATATTTTTAAAAATTGGATTAGGTAATTAGGTTACTATAATTAGGTTGCCAAGTGGAAGGCAAAGACGTGTGAATTCTGAAAGATACTTGGTTACTACTACACTACAGAAGTGTAGTGTCACTGTAGTAGTTTGATTAATTTGACCCATATAATACTTATACATGGATATATATTGTTTATTTTATGTTAACTTTGTTTGACTTTAACATTTTGTACTGTATTAATTCTATATGTATTCGGCTGATAGAATTGATCGATCAAAACGAAGTCTTCTGCTCGCCTAGTCTGTCGCCTTCTTCTCTGTGGCCTGCTCTCTCTCTATCCGGTTGTGTCCAACATTAAAAGCCATTATTCCTGTGCACACACACACACACACACACACACACACACACACACACACACATATATATATATATATATTATTCCAGTAGAAGAGAAATATACCGTCTGCAATAATTCATCAAGTTTTGAACACGCCAACCAAAATGGTAATTCAGCTCTCTCAATTCATAGATATGTTGTATTATATATGGAATTATGTATGTAAAATGAGAGGCTAATAGATGGATATGGATGGTCTCAGGCAAAGTTTTGCAGAGAAAAGGGAGTGTTAATCACGATGTATGAGGAGAAGCCTAGAAGGAGAAGGGTGCCACCAAATCAACATCAACATCATCATCATTATCTTCATCACCACCATCACCATTACCATTATCTTCATAATGCTTCTGCTTCTGCTGGTAAAGAATATAATAGGAGAGCTGAGCTTCTTCGATACTCTGAAAGACTGAGGGAGACTGCACGATCGGCCCCATCCACCCCTCTATTACAGCCAAAGCCAGCACCTCCAAACAATCAGCAACCTGCAACCAAAGTATTCCCCTAATCTTAGCAGCCACATTTTCTTTTCCTTTTTAATTACTTTCTTTTTTCTCATCTTAATTTTTCGGCAATTAATGTGTTACCAAAAATTTTGGGGCCATAATTTTCTTGATCACATACATTATTGCAACTCTATATATTAAACTGTTGTATTAATTATAACCTTCATTGTTAAAGTAGATGGATGGTTGGAACCATAGTATAGTAAGGTTGTGATTGCTGATCTTTTAATTTGTTTTACTAGACTATTGAAGCTCTCAGAAGGCAAAGTTCTGCAAGGACACCTAATTGTCTGGGCAATTGCAAAATTTTGATTCCTTGTTTCATCAGACCTTTGACAAGTCCCCAAGGCAAGAGAGAGAGGAAGAAAAAGAAACAAAGTAGTTCTACCAGTAATAAAGTGAAAGCTTTTATCAAAAGTTTCCAGGTAACAGCTTGTTTGTAACTAGGTGCTATAACTTTTAAGCTAAAATTATTATGAAATTAAATTATTATGTATCGAATATAAGTAAGTATATTTAGGTAAATGATTAATAAATTTTCGTTGTCAAAATAGAAGTTTTAGTTGAACATTAATTACTGTACTTTTAAACATACCCTAAATTATTTGTAAATCCAATAATTTTTGCGATTTCAGGTACAAAAGAAGAGGGGTTTTATTCCCAAACTGTTGTCAACATTACGAAAGCACAGGTAAAGCTTCACCCGCATATGCTGTAATTTCCACTAGGCCCGGTTATGTAACTTCAGAAAATGAGAGAAAAACGATTCATTTCATACAGAAATTCTTATTAGATCAAGTCTGTCCATATGCAATAAAAAAACATCACTTCACTTCTTTTCATGATTGTCGTCCTTATTTGTGGCAAGCTTGGGATTAAGCTTCTTGACATGTAATTACTCTTGTTGATCTAGATACGGTGATTGGTCCTTCGTTGATAGTTTATTGTTGAAGTACACTTCACATGTATAATATTAGCTGCTGTGGAAAGTTGATAGCTTCATGGGTAATTTAAGACACTATAATTTCCTTGTTAAAGTATGGTTCAAGAGGATTGTAATACCATAGATATTAAAAGACTAGAAATTATTAAGATTTGAGTTTTGAATTTAAGATTTTAAATTTAATTTTATAGAATAAAATTGAAAGATTAATTTTAAGAAATAAAGGTTAAGGGATTAGGATTTTATTCATTTGATTTTAAATTTTTAAGTTTTGAATTCAAGAAGAATAGAAATTTTGATTTTTAAATGCAAACTTTTGGTTATAAATAGGAGCCAATACTTCCCTTTCCTTCATTGTGTTTGTTTTTTTCAACTTCTATTAAAATCTCTTAATATTATTAGTGAATTTTGATAATTTTTAGTTGTTGTTTGTTCAGTGAGATCTTGATTAAGTATAAAAATAAATACTGTTTTGCTACAATTTAAAGTAAGTAAATATGTACATAAGATATATTTTTTTTTAAATGATTATGAAAACTTGTTACGTAAACTTGTGAATGATTTCATGAAATATGCTCTTAACGAAATTATATTATCTAAACTTTTAATTTTTTATAAATGATTTATTAATTGTTTAAAATCTTGAAATATTTTATATAAAACATAAACGAAAATTTTACCAAATATTATACATAGAAATATGTTTGTGTTAGATATTTTGCTCATTGCCCATAGATAAGATTACGTGTTCTATTACGATTATTATGATCATTCTGTTATGATTTTATATCGTTTTGTTACGATTATTACCGTTCTATTATTGATTGATTATTAAACTTCAAAATGTTTTCTACAGTTTTAATTGTATTCTATATGATATGAGCTTATATAATTAATTTAAATAAATGATTATATTTATGCTTACATATTTTTGAAATAATGAATTACATATCAATGTTTAATAAATTATAAATATTATGTACAAATTTATTTACTAAATTGACAAGTCACCTCTCGATTGAAGTATTAAATAGTTAAATTATGAGATAATAGAGATATTCCATTGGTATCAAGTATTATCAAGTATTATATTTAATTTTAAGACATATTGTTTTGAATATTTAAACAATATAATTGTATGTTAAAGTTTATTTATTTTTCTAATGAGTTAATTGTATATTAAAAATTTTGAAATTTTATATTTTATTTCAAAATTTTCATATATTTTGGTATGGTAAAATTGGGGTATTACAAGGATACCTCACCATTGAATTCAAGAGCCTATAGAGAGGTGCTCACATAAATGGCTATAGGAACTCTGATAACATGCTTCTTATTCTTTCCCCGCAACACCATCTCCCCAAATGAGTAAGCTCTGGTTGCATTGTTGGCTTTCAATTCTATCTTTAGCTGCATTGAAGCATTTCCCTTTATCTTAAAGACTTGTGGTGAAACAGTTACCTCCACACCCGATGGTTCCTTCACAGTCACTGTGTAAGTTTCGTTAACATTGCTGACATTTGTTACTTTTCGAATCACCTTCCTTGACCCAACAAGATTTGAAACAGTTATACTTGGTGTGTTTAAATCTGAGCACCACGCTTTACTTTTCTTTGTGCATCCAAATCCTGTTACCCGTCTTACAGAGTCATCATCAACCCCTGGAACAGTGCAAAGAAATTGTACATACTGCTGGAAATGGGTATTGAAGATGAGCCCTGGGTCAATTGCTCGAGCTGGGTTGACAAAACCAGCACCAAAATCAAATGGGGTAGCAGGGACTAGTTCGTTAGCTGATTGTGCTAAAATGGGAGAGCCAGAGTGATCAGTTACATCAGCACTTGTCATAATTGCAGATGTAATAGCTGATGGATTCCACTTGGGGTGTTTGTGCTTGATTAAAGCTGCAACACCAGCTATATGAGGGGTTGCCATGCTGGTACCAGACAACAATGCAAAGTTCTTCCCTGGACAAAGTGAAAAATATGCATAAACCCAATTTTCCTTGCTAGAAGTTCAAATGATACATTTACTGTCAATATTTCGTATATGACCAAAATCCTTGAAACAGGTAAATTTGTTCAGTTGGAAAACTGATTTCAGGTTCAAAAGTGTTGGGAGTTAACTGCGGTGCACATGTTTCATGTTAGATGAAGTATTAATTTTCTGGAAAGGTATTTCTTAGGATGGATAATATTTATATAATGACACTGGCATGATGCTATTGTTTATAGACCAGACACAATACAATTTTATTTATATATTAATTATTTATTAATTTTACTTTTACCTTTGAAAGTTGGATCTCCTTCGCTATGGGGGCTCCAGGCTGCCCAGATGGAGGAGCCTGGAGCCATCACATTTGGTTTGAGGACATCAGCAGTTTGCAAAAGTGCATTGTTCACATCAGGACCCCTGGAAGAGTAGGATGCCACAACTGGTGCCTGACAGCTATAAATTGCCTGCCTTCCATCTAATATTCTTGCTCTTGCATTATAAAACACTGCTTGTCCACTCCTGCTCCTTATCGTATTGGAGTTGTAATATTCCCATAAAGCCTGAAAGCAAATAGATACGCCAATCCATATCATTAATTTGTGGGTAGTTAATATATTAGTTAGCTGGCTTTGAAATGTAAGGAATATCAATCTATACCATGGAAGCTTGCATGTTGTTAAGGACAATTCCCGGGACCGGTAGGGTCATTGCGGTACCCTTGATAAGCGTAGAACCCATATCAGGGTCCAATCTGAGGATAAATCCTGTAGCCCCTATCTTCTTAATGTTGTCTGCAACTATTTCAATAGTTGCATCGTCATACTCAAAGTCAAAAGTATATGTGCAGATAATTAGCTTTCCTTGGACTAGGGATGGGATGAAGAGCTCTGGATGTTGACAGCTCTCAACAGATAAGATACCAGTTGTAATGTTCCTATGACAGACATCAGCTGCCGCTGCTATCGGATAATACACTTCTCCTGCCGTTGGAGCTGCATAATAATAGCAATCAGGATTGAGGCATAATTATCCAATGTCACTTCATGTTAATCAGAATCACAATATTTCTTTCAGGATAGAATAAAATGCATTCATGTTTAATGAATTAGAACAATTGGGAGCAGAAATTTACGTGCAAGCCCTGTGCCAGAAAAGCTTTGTCCATTGCCTAACTTGATTGTATTGATGTACTTGCGGTCAGTGGTAGAAGCAGCAATGCTTGTGATCCAAGGACTAAAAGAAAGGATTGAACTGGAAGAAGGACCGCCATTGCCAGCAGCTTGAATGACAAGAACTCCTGCTCTTATAGCAAACAAGAGCTCCATTTCTAGTGCGTTGATGAAAGCGGCAGGACCAGATGGGACAGTTGATGGTCCTACGGAGAGACTTATGATATCAACCCCATCTTCCACTGCCTACAAGAAGCAAAGATATAAGATGATACTCAATTTAACGAACTGAATCCTCATGCTTAATATTTTTTGTTGATTACTTTCTTCAACGGAGACCAAATTCTGCATACGCTTCATCTAATTAATGTAAATTTGTAAAATTCCCATACTCACGGACCTGATCAACAGCAGCCACAACATCCGACATGTAACCTCCGAAAGTATAAAGAGCTTTGTACACAGCAATCCTGATAAAATGTAGAAATAAGAATTAACATGGAGAACTGGCTTATAACTCCCGTATAATTTCAGAAAACTATCCTTCAATATGGATCTCACAATTAAAATAGATGAATATATAACAATTCCCTTCGCTTCTTCTCTGTTTCCTTCCTTTCCCCTTTTTTTTTTCCAGTTTAAATTTAAATACCTTGCTCCTGGAGCCATGCCACTTGCATATCCATAATTGAAGCCATCGACAATTACTGGTACTCGGTGGTTCCCTGCAGCTGTTGATGCCGTGTGGCTGAATGAACATAGATCAAGCAATTGAAATCAGAAGCTTGTACATGATATTGCTATCTGCTAAACTAGCATTTAATCATCGTGATATGAAAATTACAAGCCAAAATGTTACAAAATATATAATCTATCAACACGTTAGAGGGACATAACTTGCCTTCCGTGGCCATCAGCATCAAAGGGAGACGCATAGTCACGAGTAGAATTGAAATCACCATAAGCAATTGCTGCGCGTGCAAAATATTGTGCTGCTACTATCTTGCCATTGCATGCTGTTGCAGGAAACTTATCCCCGCTAGCACATTTCCCTCTAAATTTACCTCTACGTAGTGTCGGTGTAGAAGATTTCTTGGAGAAACTAGGATGTTCAGGATTGATGCCAGTGTCAATAAAACCTATCACCACCCCTTCACCGGAATTTTCTGCTCCGCCCAAAATTGGCCAAACACCTGCTGGAATTCCAAGGAATTCAGGTGTATGCATTGTGAGCTTCTCCATTTTGATATCTTCATGGATGGCTCTAACTCCCGTTGCATTTTGAAGGGTGCTCAGTACCTGAAAAATACTATTAGTCCCGTTCTTATAATTTGAATAATTTTCCCTTTGCAAAGCTGACTTTTTACTTCACTTGATGGATATGTACCTCTTCAGAATCAATGTGGACTGCAAACCCACTGACCAAATAAGTGTAGCTGTAGAGTTTGGTGTAGGAATCTCTCTGGAGGAGAGAGTCCAAGAACATGTCATGTCCACTGCTGATCTTCTCTTTATACATCATAGTCTTCATCTCACTCCTATGGTAATTTCCAAAACAATTATTTATCCACAGCAAGAAAATCACAACCTTACGTTTCAGAAAGTAATTGCACAGAAAGAGAAGAAACCTAGCAGTATTTGGGTGAATCCAACAAACCTGGTGTGAAATTTTTTGGTTTTGAGAGGAATAACTGGTTCTTCATCCATTAGAACAATAAAAACCTTGGCTTCCGAAGGTATACAATCCCAGATTGTAACAAAAAAGATAAGCAGAATGAGGATGCCATAAGCCATTGATGAGACGTGAGACTATATCAGGATGCGTGTTTTATTCTTCAAGAAGGTGCTTCCTTAAAACTACTAGAGGAAAAATAATTTGGTTTAGTACTGATCTCTTATTGCAAAAAATTTCTTCTCTTTGGTGTAATGAAGTGAAAAGGTTCAGTTAAGTTCATGCATTCGTAGCATCCATGTCTTTCTCATTTTCAAACCACTCTCGTATTTGGTGGGTGAACTCCTTTTCTCTCTCCCCACTACAAAAAGCATCACATTTAAATTCATTATGTTACAGTGTTCGTTCTAATTCAGCAACACGAGTCTCTTTGTTTTCTGGATGAGCAACATTTCAAATAGGTAATTGCATGTAAATTTTTTTTCCATTACTCATGAAAGAAGATGAAACTTGATTTGACCACATTCTATATGTTACCATGAATAGAACGATTTATCCACTGGCTGTACAAATTCGTGGACATTAATCTAAACTTTTCTTGAACCACAATCCGTGCAGCTACACAATAAGAAAATCTAATTTCTGGACATCCCCAGTTAAATATAAATATTTGTATAAATAAATAACAGATTAAACATTGCCTAACTGTGATTCATAAACAGTAAATATATTGGGTAGTCTAAAAATTCCCATAAAGAATGAAGAACTAGTGAAATCTTTGCTGTCGAGTATACTCCCAGAGAGCAATGGCGCCACTGACATGGACATTGAGTGACCTAACAACTCCCAGTTGTGGAATCTCAATGCAAGCATCCAACATGTGGATTATTTCCACAGGTATACCTTCCTTTTCACGCCCAAGAACCAACACCTGCAAGAAACAACTTCAGTTCCTATAATTTCTGAGACGAATTGGACATCTTTTTTCTCCCATAATAAAAGGCTTTCACTTATGGATTATGAGAACTAAAGATGTAAAAAGTTATTTTGGATTATATTATGTACCATCTTTTTTGGAAATGTATAACGATCAAGAGGTATACTATTTGCAGTCTGCTCTAGTCCCAAGATGGAGAAGCCTTCATTTTTCTTTTTCTCTAAGTAATGCTTCACGCTATTAACAGGAACTTCTACAATTGGAACCCACTTTTCTGCTGTCACACTGTAAAATGAAATGCTTGTAAATGATTTGATGAGAAAATATAGTTAAAAACTTGAAAAGAAATTTACTTTACATGCTACTTATGTGATTCATATAGAAACATATATGACAAACCACAAAAAAAAATTTTTAAAGAGGAGATCCCATTACTGCTGAATAAAGCTTATGGAATGACATTTTACAATGCAACAATAATGGCAGAATCAGTCAGCAGTTAAATGCAGCTAACTGAAACTAGTGAATGTCTTGCCTTCACGTATAGAAGGGAATCTACCCACACTCAAATACGACAGGCCTCACAGGTGGTGGGTAACATTTCCCAGCCAGCAAGGTTCGAATGTGGAGCAGAGATGAAACAGCTGTGCAAGTATAATTTTCATGGAATTTTATCCATAAAACTTTTATGGTGACTCATCTACGCAAGAACCTAGTTATCACCTCACATGTTGAAAGGTGCACATAAATGATGCTTTTCATAAACTTGTAGCAAAGTAAATATCCAAAACAACTAATATTCAAAGGATAGAATAAGCAGAGTGACAAAACATATAGTTGCAAATTATCATCAATACCTGATCAGTTGGAACTGCTTGTCATGTAATATATTTGCATCTGCAACGGCTAATCCAGAAGCCTTAAATACCTGTGAGGAACAAGTTGGCATCAATAATATATAAGCTAAATAAAAATGTTGAAAGACTGAGATATGGAGCACCACCGGAGGCAGGAAGAAGAGGGGGAAAGGGAAATATCAAGAAATGCCCTCAAACAAATATGTTACTTCAGGCTATAACAGGAAAGATAGTATTTGATAACATTTGGGTCCCAAACTAATATGTTACTTCAGACTATATACAGGAAAGATAGTATTTGATAACATATTGGGTCCCAAACTAAATGAAAATTATTAAACTTTCCTACCATCTAATAAAATTAAGATATCTGAGTTTCTTGAATTTGTGGAGCCAAACAAGTAAAGACATACTGTATGTGAAACCAGGCAGGAGACAAAAAAATAACACTGCTAGAAAAATAAAATAAGCTAAAGTAGAACACTTGAAATTATTTACAAACTGAGAGAATACATCAATTTATAGGCCTTGGATCAGATTCTTAGCCCTTTATTCTACGAAAAGATAAACCTAATCTAAAGGAGAGAATCAAGGAGATTTAATCCTTATCAAACTCATACCAACCTGCTATATACAAAAAATAGTCAAAATTATCTGATAATTCTTACAGTATGGTACTGCTAGGAATCCAACATCATGTTCTATCTTTTTTCTAGAAATAACTGATTACTGTGACAAAAATAGAGATGTTTATTATTAAATTTGATCTCGGGAATATTACATTGCTGATTCTGTTTCCCAGGATCAACATCCTGACTCTGTTCCTATCACCACTTTACGCAATAAATTAATACAAATATGACAAGCACCTACATCATACCTCACATGTCCGTGCCAATCCAGCAAGGTTAGGAATTCTATCAATAAATGATGCAACAAGGATGAATTGTTGTCGACTTGCCCTTATTGTTTCCATAGCTAGACTCCTAGCCTGCAATACCTGATCAAAAAGCTTGTCTTCCTTTTCCATTTCTGCTTTTCAAATAAAAACCAAATCACATTCATTAAAATTTTGTAGGAAAGTGATAAAATAAAAAGAGACATAAGGTTCTATGATAAATTCTTGAATAATCCTGCACTAATTACATTATAGGGCCAAGATATCTGCACTTTACAAATAGCAATCAAATTTTATGCATACCTAGAAGCTGTTTGTAGGTTTCTCTATTTCCTAAAAAAGAACTGGAACTGCTATCTTGATTCTCATGCTTAACGAGAGTAATTTTCTTCTGAAAATCTAGCGATGAATCTTTAGGCGGCTGGGTAACTAATTCTTCTTTGTCAAGATTAGACGATATGCCTGTAAAGTCAAGACCTTCACCAATTTTTAAGCTTTCATTCTTGATAGTCACTGCATCCTTTGCCATTGAACATCTCAGGTCTTCTCTGACATCCTGAAAACTAGAAAATGAGATTCCAAGCCAAGAAAAACAATTGAAATGAAATAAAGAGGAAAGAAAAGAAAAAACAGCAAGAAAGAACCAAAGAAACAAGTGCTTACATTTAGAAAGTTGAGTACTTGTTCCATGAGGGATGTTGGAACACATTCAAATTCGAGTTCCTTCATTGAAGCCCAAAAAGAAAAAAGTGGAATCTCAGAAACCCAAAACATCAGTTAAGCCAAATGAAGAACAAATGTCAATTCATCTGCAGTAACATGGCTTATTTATTGACATGTCCCAGTTGACTTTGGCTTATGCCCCTAAAATTAGATAATTTGGTATTGCGAACTTCATAGTACAAATATGAAAATTCAACATGAGCAAAGAAGCATTGGAATAAATAACTTCGTCTTCTTTTGGTCAATTTTGTAAGGTGAGATTTGATATTGAGACAAACCCCAATAATTCACACTGTCCCAGCAATCATGTTGTAATATTTTGGCAATTCTACAGAAGTAATTCATGAACACAAAGTAATGCAATCATGCATCAATATCGATTCAATCCGAGATCTCAGAATTATAACATTCTCTGCCTAATTCACTGTATTTGCCAACATAAGCTTGGAGTCTTTGCAATTAAATTTTTGTTTATACTTACAATATATTTCTTATGGTGTCCAATAATTTGACCTATGCTTCTATTTCTTAAAAAAAAAACAGTGTAGCTTCTAATAAAGTTCAATTAGGAATTCTCTAACCTCAACATGATTGACAAAAATTCCAGCTGGAGTAATGGACAGTATGGGATTATAGGCATCAAGATATCCTTCCATTGATGCTCGTAAGCTGAAAAGGAAAATACCAAAATAACAAGTTAAAAATTAATGATGTTACATACACAGCTAAAAGCATTAGATAAAGGATTTCTAGAATAGAATCACACACATACATACCACATATGAAGGCGTATGTTCACACAAATACAAAAGCTAAATCACAGATGAGAATTCACTGACAATAAGTTGAACACTGTTTCTTTTATATCGAACATAACAATCTTGACAACATCCAAAAAGTTTAAACAGCACTAGAATAATTCTTCAAATGAGAAAATCAGTTTAAACAGCACTAGAACAATTCTTCAAATGAGAAAATTCACTGAACTATGATATACATAGGGATATAGATCTATACCATACCGTGTACAATCAGAGTTCTCTGACAGGTAGGATTTCAAATCCTCAAAGCACCTTTTCTCTAAAGGCATGATTTGAGAGGTTCCGGAGTGCAAAGTAGGAAACAATTTGCAAAGAACTTGGTATACCAACAACTGCAAAAGGTATTGGAAAAGTGCATCGGGTGACTTCATATGATGAGAGCTCAAGACTTTACCAAAAAAGCTCCATTCATCAGCTTCATGAGAAACTGACCTGGGTAAAACCACGTAAGCTGTGGTGGTGTGAGGTCAATAATGGAACTATAGGGGGAAGTAAGTCATCCAAATGCCTAAATTGAACTGCTTTGGATGCATGGAGGATTACATTAGCAGCTATAAACACGTAGGAAGAAAGTGCCTGCATTTGATCCCAAGAATCAATTAAATCTTGAAATACATTTGAAGGTTTGTCTATAGTATGTTATAGATGTTCTGACTCAAACCAAGAAAATGCATACTGAATTATGTATCATTGAAATAAAGAACTAGTAGTGTCAATCACAGAATATTATGTGAAAAAAATAAAAAATCCCAAAAAGCTAATATAAGCCTCAATAAGAATAAAGTATTATCACTTAAAATAATGAATTAATTAAGCAACAAAACTGTCTGCTACTTGTATCAATTATCTATGCCACACAATCAAGCTTATTCAACAATTCAGTGTGCTCAAATGATACAGCTTTTGACGTAATAAGATCTGAAGCAACAATGTTCCGCTATTGCATTGTATACTGAAAAATTATGGTCAGTCCATCAATCCAAGATGTATACAGTATACTTCCCATAATCAAAATTCAACATAAGTTTTAAGATGATTGTGAAAAACACAAACCAGAAGTTAAATTTTGCACCATATCTAAAACTATACAACTATAAGAATGAAATGAAAGCAGAGAATGGGTGCATTAACACCAAGACACAATTTACCTGAGCCCTCGTGTCATAATCTCGTAAAATCGGAACTAATTGCTCCCCAACCTGTGATATAAGCAATAATACAAGAACTGGTAAAAGCAATCATTCAGCATATAGAACCCATAAAATAATGATAACTAGAAGGTGCATAATAACTCATGCAAATTGGATAACAAAACAAAATTATAGTCCACAAAGAATGAAGTGCCTGAACCTCAAAAATAAAACTTTTAGTTTCACACAAGTATTTGTTATCCAATAGGAAACATATGCATGAGAAGTACTACCATCCTGAACATGTCTATCAGGTAAGAACATGTCCTTTCAGAATAGGAAACAATTGTGAGTGAAAAGACAAGAAAGGTCCCTTAAATTATTACAAATGTTCTGGTTTGAATACTTTCTCTAATGGGTTAACAAAAAATTAATGTTAATTAATTTATATACATATCCCAGGTAAAAGTATCTAGTCTTATTCAGATCATTCAGGTTCTCATGTTTGTCATACTTTCTGTGTACGAGGTCAGCGTCACTTCAGTGCAGATGTCCCAGTTTTTTTACTTAAAAATGAGAAAATGGCTGGATCAGCTGTCAAAATGTAAAAAAAAAAAATTCTTACCAGTGATGGAAACTTCAAGTAAATATTAATTGCAAATGTTTCCAAGTATTGGCGAACAGAAGGTAAGTTGTTTCTCTGCGAAAAGGTGCAAGAAAACAAATTATTGTGTTTTTTCAACAATTAAAACATAAAATGATTTTAAATTGGAATATAGAATACAGAATTTGGCTTTACACTTTCTGAAATAATGCCATATCAAAGCATATTGAATTCTAATATCTTACTCGGTGCGTGTAGGAAGCAATATATCTAGGCACTATTTATTGCTAGAAAAAAAGATATGAAAATGTGTCGTAGGATTAAACTCAGATGTCATGAAATAACATTTACTTACGTAGAGAGATATATGCATGAGACGTGCAACTTCCCCAACTATATCATGATCAACGAAACGTGACAAAACACATATCATTTGCCAAGCACGAACTTTCCGCCTATGGGTCTGTTGAATAGACATACATATATCAATTGCAAAAAATCAATGAGATATAAAGACCTTTAACAGTAGAATAAAATATTTATCTTTCTGAACATCCAGAGAATTATAACTTTGATCATCATTTAAATTCAACCCAACTTTAATATGATCATTTGATAACTGATGCACTTCCATTGGAAAACCCACAAATTTTATCATAAGATTTTAAAAGAAATACCTCAAAATATTTTGTTACTTTTTGCTACAGACTAAGTACGTCTTTATTACCCAAATTATCAGAACTAATAAAAAAGCTTTAATAGATAGCATATCCATATAATTCCCAACTTCCAATAGCTTGCTGCTTCTTTTTTCTTTTCTTTCAATTTTTTGGAGATCAAGAAAACGTCGAAAATTTTTATAGTTATCAGAAGAAGCTACAAAATAGTTAAGACAAAGCAGTGATCCACTACAAGATATTCAAAAAACTCGGTGATATCAAAAGCCACCATGGCATAACCTCTAACACGATTCAGGCCCCAACATTGTTAACAGATACCCATACAGAACTCTATCCCATAAGAATCAAACCTCCTCTTCTATATGATTACTTATTCCACTATACATTTCATCTGCAAGTCTAACACTGAACAAAATATATATCACTTACCGCGCTATACTTCTTATACAGCTCTTTTGCAAGATCCTTGTCATTTACCTGCATGAATAATAATGAAATGAGTACTATGATCCCATAAACATAAAAAAGCAGTTTGCCGTTTAAAAGCAAATGTAAAATGGTACTATAACTTGCAAATCTAACATACAACACATAGCAAGCAGTTGTGCAGCAATTTTTTTTCAAAAAAAAAAAAAAAAACAAATAGCAGAATCTTGTTCTTTAAAGTAGGCGCCAGACCTTATGCATGGGGTTCACAAATGTTCAGCCCTCAATTAAAATCATTTTATGATTCTAGTCTCACTATCACATTGAAGTGGCATTATTCAGTTGATCAAATTAATAATCGTTGCTACCAACTTCCTAAGTTACATGGGTCTTGTGCATATGTTAGGCTTGATACAAGATTAAATACAGTGCTTGACAATCATATCAATTCAACATCCAAAATCATTGTATTGACGAGGGTACTCCTAGGAAATGTGTAGATTCTATGTAATAGATCTTTGTCCCATTGACTAAGAGTAAGAACAAAATGGTCCAGCGTCTCTATATAAGAAGCCGCCCTAATCTTCTATTTTGAGCGTACAAAACTACACCAAATAATGGTACTACTTTTTTGTGATGGGATTTTCAAGCAATGGGAAACTTTACAAAGTGGGAGAAAAAATTTATGTAAAGTAAACATTTAATCTTCCATCCCATCCAGGTCCACATTTGGAACTATAAAAAAATTTCCACATTTAGAAACTTGAGCACTCAAATTTTCTCTGACCAGCAACTTGGTCATTATTCTTTTCTATGTTGATTTAATAATATTATTTCTCAGTCTGAAGAAAAAGTACCACAAGATCAAGAAGCTCCAACAGAAACAATTTCCCACAGTCGAGAGCAGCTTGACATTCATTATTTGCATTTGCTGATCGCATCATATCAGTCAGATCTGCAAGCTTGTAAAACAGAACCGCCACAGATACACGCGCATACAACTCTGTGTTGATAAATGCCTGAAAAGAGAAACCACCATTTAATGGAACTTACATTAAAACTTCCAGAAAGCAATTCAATCACCATGCACATTCAACATCTAAAATAAGCATATTATCACAAACTGCACCATTACTTTATCATGCAATCTGCTGTCACGCAGTATAATGATCAATAGGAGAAATCACGTGTATATATAAATATGTAGAAATATCTGGCAAGCAATGTTGCTCGCCATATAGACACCCACCTACACATGGTGTGATTTTGTAATGCCTAGTGAATGGAGTTGAAGTTAAAGATAAACTAGACAGCGCTACATGGTAGTGAGGCTTAGCAGAGCGTGAGCAACATTGCTCACTAGATCATTACCCTCTATGCATGTATATAAGCCCTCTAAAATAAGCAGTACATCTGTGCATTCATTATGTATAAAAGGAACTTTTGTCAATATTTTAGTTATGAGAACTGCACTACTTTTGTGCTTCTCAGTATACAAGAAGTAAAAAAGTAGATGAACCTTGAATATGATAATAACAATAAAAATAATAAATGGGGGAAAACGACACAAGTCAATCACTAAAATTAAAGGAAAGTTATTGAAGTGATCAGCAACTCATTGAAATATCGCCTTTCGATCTTTTGCCCTTCGATTTGATTTTAATGAAAATAAATAAAAAAACACTGCTTCTAGATGAAACACCAATTTCTCAGACAGTCCCACTAGAACAACTTCAGAGTCATATTAAGGAACTGCACAGTCAATTACAGAGTGTTAACGTCAAAATGATATTAAGAAACTGTACAGTCAATTATATAGAATTAACATAAAAGTGATATTAACCAAAAATTTTTAAATTTAAATGGAGATAATGTCAACTGAACATGAAATATAAGTTAATGATGTGATAAATTTGATAGCTTACTTCAGTCAACTCTGGGTCTGGGCTTTTGGCCAATAACGATACTTCAGTCTTTGCATCATAATTGTCTGCTAATTCAGCTTCAAAATCCTCATCAAATGCAACTAGTACAGGAAAACTCAGAGTATGAGTGATTTACAAGCAACAAAAGCCAAAGAAAAATGGATTTAAGCCTATGACACACCAGAACCATAAAGTGTTAGAAGCTTGAGTTCTTTAATGTAGTACTTTATGGTCCTTGAATTTGAGAGCCAGAGCCCTGTTAAATGTAAAGCCGCAAGACGAATTGTACGGGGACTTTTTGTGCCTTCCTCAAGAACTTTTTCAACAAACTACAAGAATGATCGATTTGTGAGAATCGTTTGGGTATAAGTATTCTGTTAGACATCAGCAAACACACAGACACAACAGATAGGAATCACATACCGACTTCAGAGGTCCAGGTGAATTTTCCATTACATGCATCCTCTCATCACTAAACACAGAAGAATGCAAGACAGAAGATAAAAGTGCGGCAATAGGTGCAACCCTTCGTTTGTTGCAGCTGACATGTAATACCCAAGAGGAATGAACTAACTGCCACATCATCTGCAGTACATAACTGAGTCCCATTAGATGATCTCTTTCATTTGAACAGCTCATAACAAAAGCATAAAATATAAAAGTTCCAGACTGGGACTAGATAGTGATTTTAAATTGACAAAATTCTGTGATGTCATTAGGCAGTTATCTACACTTGATAATGAAGATTATAGAACCACCTAAATAATTGCCAAATTGCACTCATAAATGTGTTTCATCAAAACCACAAGAAATTCATGGAATTCCGGGTAACATAGCTGATTTTAAATTCTTCAACAAGGGAAAAGGTAACAAGTCTTCGCAAATTTTCCAGTATAAAAAGAGCTTCCAAAGAATTCAACAACTAATGTGGACATGGGTATTTCATGACAAATGAATTTATCACCATCACATATCCTTCAGAGAGGGTGGCAACATAAGTGAAGAAAAACCATTTCTCACCCTTATATTGATGGCACCCACTTTGGCAAGATCATATTAAACCCCATTACACAACGTCGTACACACACACACACACACACACACACAGAGTCAATAGGGAATTCTGAAGTGAACCTGGGAATCCACAGTGCTACATGAAGAAACAACTGAACCCAACATTCCAGAAGCAAACAGGCCCAGGGTCAGCCTAACTGATCTCAGCATGGGCAAAACAGAACCTTCCCCAGCATTCTCGAGGCTACAATTTAGTATAAAACAATTTAATCATTCGCATTAGACTATTTATCATAAACATGACTTCAACTACGAGCAACTTTGGACTTTTGGATAACAATAATATCAGCGAATTTGCCACTATTATCTACCCACTTTGAGTAAACCCCAGCCAAGATTTCATTTTTAGAATGAAATTCTGCTAATATCATTGCCATAGAATTCTGAAAGGGATACATATTTCATTTGTATTATTCAGGAAAACTCAATGTGTTTATGTGTTTGTTGTCATCTGAATAAACAACCAGCAGAGGCTCTAAAACTAGGTTTAGAAAATAAATGCACAAATTACTGCATCAGGACTTAAAAAAAAATAAATCATTCACCCAAAAACCAGAATTAAAAATAAAATAATGAAATGAACACACAATGTAAAATCAACAGTATTGCTTCTTACCTCTCTACAAGATCATTAAAAATGCATCTGACAACAGCATCCGAGAAAAAAGAGCTACAGTTCTCGCCATTCCCAAGAGCACAGTATGGAAGTGACAACAGAGATTCTAGGGAAAACCACTGGATCATATGCAAAATACAGTACAATCCATTATCTTAGAATTAAAATTAGACTTATTTTAGTTTTACTAGGTTTACTGTTATTAAGTATACGTCTAATTTAAGTATTGTTAGTCTTTTCCTAGTTTGTTAAGGATTCTTAGGTTTATGAAGATTCCTAATTTATGTTGCTTTATTATTTTAGCATATATAAAGGCACTTCTATGTACCTAGTTTATTATTCAAGTAAAATTTAATATAATAAATAACAGTTGCAAACTAGCAAGATTAAAATAAATGAATGGCATAAATGTGGATACATGGATAGTCTAGATGATAAAAGTGACATTAAGAAGGAAAACGAATCATACTGACAAAAAAAGAAAGTAATGAGCCAATATATTGTCCAGCACAAAGAATAAAATGTCATGACTATAATTCATTTATTTAATCCGATTGGCAGATGCAAAAGTGAACGGCAGGAGTAACAACAGTTAAGAAAGCAAAGCTACATCACCTTCCAGTTCAGCAAGATAGCTCGTCGAGTTCGTGCCAAAACTCCAGCTGTGAGAAGAGCATTAATATTCTGAAGAAAAGCAAGAACCCTAAAATCCAACCAAGGTTTGCCTTCTGCTGCTGATAGCATTAGCTTATCATTTTCTTTGACGAAATACAAAGCTTCAGCAGAGACTAGTGCTTTCAGAACAGAAGCTAATGCCTCATATGCGGCAAGACATATTTCCGCTCCAGACTAATTTGAGAAAATTCAGATTGTTCAATGATACAGCTAAAAAGATGACGCCTTTGACATTTCTACAAGTATTCTACAGAGGAATGTCTATTCAAATTAAAGCATACCTCGGAATCAGAACTGGGAGATGTAATAGTCTTCCAGAAGAAATTCCACATAAAGGTATATGCAGGTTTCAAAGAAGCATTGCTTTTTAATCGTGCACACCATGATGAGATTGATGCAACAGCTTTAACGGACATTATCTGCTCATCCATAATCAAAAACTAGTTTAAAAGAAATTACTAAAAGTTGCATTTCAATAGGAGGATCAAGTAAAAGAACTGTCTCTGTTGCTTTTTCGTTTTTCTTCGGGTATAATTCTGAATAGGTCTTTAAAGACAAGAATAACAAATAGAAGTAGGTTATTAGCTTAAAATCGAATTCAAACACTTCAGGAATCTTTTCAGTCTAATAATGTCAGATTTTTTTTTCTTTGGAAATAATAATATAATATAATCCCATACTTTTTATGAAGATTAATTGATTCAAAATTTCACACAATCCGTAATTATCTAGTAGCCACCCACATATAATAAGCAAAAACACATCAAATACAAAATTGTCATATATATGAGAATAAGTTATTTGTGACCAATACAACATGTAATGAGAACACTTTTATAACTTTAACCAAAAGAAACAAAACTGAAAAAATTAATAATCACAACTAGACCGTGTTTAAGGTCCACCTCACAATAATCATATAACAAAAACAGATATGTATTTTTTAAGTCCCAAGAGAATGAAAGAGAACTTGATTACATGTCATGGTTTGAGAAGCAAAGACAAGTCAAATTTGATCATAAATATAAGCATTGTTGTTTGTAATATATTTCTCAATAACAGATCAACTTCATAAACTGGACATAAATGAAGAATAAGTAACCATACAGCTTGCAAGACAGCAGTGGTGGTAGAATATGACAGCCTCCGTTGACTGGGACCTCCAAGTTTTCCTCTAACAGAACTAGGCAGACTTGCATCCTCTATCACAACATCGGACCAAAATATTGAACAAGACAAGTTGGCGAAAGAAACCAGCTCCTCCTGCATGCCACAGAAAACCTCCTTGTAGATAGTTGCCACTAATAAGAAGTTACATACAAGCCACATCATGTAGAAAGGAAACTTCAAATGCTTAATTATCCAATACCAAAACATTGGGGAAAAGGTTCGCCAACTTCTCATAAATAATGGAAGCCTCAGCATAAGTAAATTGATCCACTCTCCCAGGCGGACCAATTTCTGATTCGGTTTTGATTCTTATTCCACATTCAGCAGATCTTTCTTGCATTATTTGAATCTCCAAAAGCAAGCTCAAAGTAAGAATGAGAAACTTCACAGGTATACACTCTAGATGATCCTTCTGTTTGCAGATGCTTGTACCGCCATTTTGAATAAACTGTAGAAGCAAACCAAGTTTCAGAACATAGTAAAAGCAGAATGATATGACAATAGTATGCCAATATGTTAGAATTAAAATTAGACTTGTTCAGTTTTACTAGGTTTGGTTTTATTAAGTATAATTCTAGCTTAAATATTATCAGTCTTTTCCTAATTTGTTAAGGATTCCTAATTTATGTTGCTTTATTATTTCAGTCTATATAAAGGCATGTCTATGTGCTTAGTTTATAATTCAAGAGAGTTCAATATAATTTTATTTTCTTCAACATGGTATCCCGGTCTTAGGTTTGAGAGTTGTATCAGAAAATTTTTTATAGCAATGATGTGCTACCCTATAAGGTAGTAGTTACTGAGCATGATTCTGTTAAGAAAAAATTACTAGGAACCCTAATTCAGTTAAGGTATTGTTGACGGCAACTGTAGGCTGGTACTGTTCACGAGTTCCTAATATAGCTGCCCCTTTGTTTACTACTCTGTGCCTATAGAATGGCATTATTAGTTTTCTTTGCCTGTGGAAGGCACTATAAGTGTTCTTTGCCTGTAGAAGGCACTACAAGTGTTCACCTATAGAAGGCACTCTTGGCCTATGGGAGGCACTATCAGTATTTGCCAGTGGGAGGCACTATCAGTATTTGCCAGTGGAAGGCACTATCATCTTAGACTATGGTCTTTGAGAATTTCTTCTTAATCGCATTGGCTTCCAAACTCAAGCTGCTCTACCATCTTGAGTTTGAGGGGGAGTATTAGAATTAAAATTAGACTTGTTTCATTTTACTAGGTCTAATTTTATTAAGTATAATTCTAGTTTAAATATTATTAGTCTTTTTCTAGTTTGTTAAGAATTCCTAAGTTTATGAGGATTCCTGGTTTATGTTGCTTTATTATTTCAATCTATATAAAGGCATGTCTACGTACTTAGTTTATAATTTAAGAGAGTTCAATATAATTTTATTTTCTTCAACACAATACAAATTAAAATGTAAAAGGAAAAAATAAAATGCATAATACATTATTGATAAAATCATAAATCATGCAAATACTTGCAGTTTTTTGTTGTAATCCACAGCGTGGAATGACAACAAAACATTTTGCATCAACAAACAAGGCTTAGGATGTCTTTAAGCTAGAGGCAATAATGCAACTCAGATCCTTGGTAGTCAACAGATATATACATTATGAAAGAAAAAGATTGACAAAATACCCCTACTAAAAGGGCTATTGTAATTGTTGCAATTCCATATCCTAGTCAAAACTTTGAATACATTTCTCAACAACAGATGTCCAACTGACCATGTGACAAGTGAACTGTTACCAATTAACTAATCATATTTATGTACAGAAATTTCAAACAGTCATCAGTGGTATATTGAACAACATTCATACACGTACATGCAGACAAAGAAGAGAAGACGAACCTTCAATATTGGGGAAAAATCTAGTTCCTCCTTGATTACAAGGAAAAGCAATCTTGTCCATCTTTTTGCCTCAGATTCCCAAGAATCCAAGTCTTCATCATCATAAGTAACAAAAGCATCACTCAAATACTGACGACTTGTAAAACGTATGGGGAAGTCATGAAGATTCTTTAAAAGCAGCTTCTGACTTTTGCAGCTGCCAGCAGAATGCTGCTTCCTGCACCCTGAAAGCCATTCCTGTACTCTTGCTCTTAAGGAACCTAAAAGTAGGAGAGAGAAAGAGAGAGAGAGATCATAATTATAATTTCCTCATTAATGATTGTGCAGTAAGCGCATAAAAGATGATCAATTCTTACAAAAGAGATGCGCAAGATCAAGAGTATGAATTGTAAAATAGACAGATGACAACCATAAGTTGATTTTAATCAGATTTTAAAGTAAAGAATTATATTAACTATCAAGACAACAGGAGCACTAAACTTGTTAAAAAAATATGGTAAAACAGGCTTGGAGCTAACATTTAAGGAAGTAAACTACATGAGGAAGAAAACAAGAAGTTAGTGCAATATGAAACAGACTCTTACAACGCAAGCTGGAAACAAGGAGTATATAGTATCCCATGAATATTTTACATACCACCATAATCAGTAAATTCTCGTGGCAGTGCTGAAATGAAGTGCAAGAGTATCTCAAGAGGCACATGGAATGTACACACCAAAGAAGTGGCAGCTTCCAGAACTTTCTGACAAACTGGAAACCACAATAAAAGGTTCACAAAAGTCATGCTCCAAACTTCACGTGACAGCAGTCTAAGTTTTAAACTGCCAAAAAGAATATTATAATCTAACCAGAGTATGATTAGAGACCTCGAAGACGATAATTAGGATTAAAATGTTGTTTGCTGCTCTCAATAAGAAATCTCAAAATGTCCAACAAGTCTGATTTATCATGGCAAGGAATAATTTCCGGAGAAAATTCCACTTGGACCTGTTCAGAAAACGCATGTCCACACCATTCTGCTTTACTTGCATCATGTGTGCCAACTCCACAAGCAGCTGAAGCAATGCATTCTGCAAGGGCCATCAATCCAACTCTACCGAAAGATTGCTGTTTAGCAGTGGATGCTAAATTGCTCAAAAATGCAATTCTTCTCCTGTAACCAAATGATAAGCACACACGCATCAACCATTTCCTGACACCAACTTTTTCAAAAGGACAGCATTCCCATTTTTTTTTTTTTTTTTATAAGAAACAGCATAGAAGTGCAGAGCATTCCCACTTCCTCTAAAGTCTTATGAATACTGTGCTTTTTTACTTTACTTTTTCTTTTGTAGGGTGAGTGAGTTGTTTTCAGTTGGGTTGATAGCAGTTGAAAAATGTTAATATAGAACTACTTTGAGAAGACAGTAAAGCCACAAAAAAGCCAAGCCCTTCATATGATCAGGCTACATCAAACATGCCAAGAAGGACGAAATGCATGCCTCAATGTCCACCTAAATGCTATAATGTTCAGGGCAAAGCAAGAAACTGCAGAAATTTTTTTTTTTTTTTAACTTCTTTTGGTTTTAGGTGGGTGGGATAGTGGTGGAGTGTGGAGGAGACGGTTGGAGGAATACTAAAATTTATAGGCAGAGGGAGATATTTTTATCCAGTTCATGTTGCCGGCACAATGTGCACAAAAAGTACAGGAGCACCTCAACCTGTGCCTACCAAACCAATGAACACATCTTTCTCCTTTAAAATTCTTGCACAAAGGCACATAAGAAGCATGTTAATAGTCCGGGGGATCTTCTTAAATTAGAAATCATCAGTTTCTTTAGGAAACAACTTAATGACATGGAAGAGAAGTCCTAACTAGCAAGGGAAATTGCATACAAGTTACTTTGAAGTTGAGGAAGCAATACCCAATGCAACTCACTCTTCTATGTATAACAACTAATTAACCGGCCAAGCATACTCCCAGACGAATGCTTTTAAATGAACACATCCTTTCCATATCATATGATGATAAAATTCCCATAGCAAGATAATTCACTTGTTTGCTATAAAATGAAATTTCATCAAAAGAAACATGCTAGCTTACCCTGCATCTAGGAAACTTGTATATTGATGTAAAAAGCGGGCTGCGCCTTCAATGGTCCTTGAAGAATAAACTCCTTTTATGCCTGATATAAGCACCAAAACATGTTACCAAGGCAATTTGGTGAAACATGATATTTTTAAAATGTTCTTTTGCCTTGCAAAAATGGAAAATAGTGAAAAGAAACACCAATAAAAGCTCTACCAAACACCAGAAGTATTGAACCACTGCTCAGAAAACTTAATGGGGGACAGAATCTACAAAGACTGAGACAAAACAACAAGAAGAAGATTAATTTCTTCTTGCTACTCGAGTGATGATGGAAAATCCAAAGAGGAGAAAACCTCAGCATATAGGAGACTACTCATTTCAAGCTAGTACTCCCCAAGCCCCCGAAGAAAAGAATATCAAGTAAATGAATAAGTAGAGCTCAAGAGATGACAGTGGATAAAATGCTGCGTGAGCATCCTGCAGCATTCATCAAGACAACAATTTTCAGTAACATGTGATAAATGCTCAAGCTTTGCCTCCATGTTGCACATGGCAGCAGTGTGCTGTGGTTCTACAACTATTGTAGCTACCATATTTGGAAAAATTAACCAATCAACTAACTTTGAAATCTTCTATAATGTAACACTTCTTCGAGTTATCTCCTAAACCATAGCACAATAAAATCAAACATGCTCAATGAGTGAATTCAGTATTTAGGAATCATCAAATTGAGAACAAACCAAAATCTTTGTGGTGCACAGGGTCGTTTAATCCGTCCATGAATGGACTGAGAACAAAGCTTTCAGGTACTGATTTTGCAAAGTTCTCGTAACTCTTCCACTCAATGCCCAAAAAAGACTCCATGATCATGCACCTAACTGCATAAACCCAACAGGAACAGAGATTATAAATAGAATCTAAAATTAATTACACAGAACAATATTACATGGTTTAAGTAAACTGATTTCTCAGAGGAGCAAAACTGACTAGTCTAATCAAGTGGCTGAGATAATAAGTTACTGATACCTTGAGGATTACTATGACGAAAACCCCGTTCCCACAGAATTGATAACCAATTAAAGATTTCACCAGAGGACTTCATCTGATTTTGATGAGCTCCACCAACAGAGCTTGGACGGTTCTCATGTGAGACAGAAAACTGAAGTAACAAGGTTACCTGCGACAGACAATAAATAATGAGGATGCATGCTCTGTAGAATCAAGATTCAAACAATATGAATAATTAATCATTAATATGAAAGCTTATTTACTATCCAGAAAAGTACCTTGTAATATGACCATCTTATATAGACCACCAAAATCATAATTTGTCGTGATAAAAAATTCTTAGGAAATCAAGTGTAATTACCTGGTGATTCCAAGCAGCTTCTACAAGGTGAGTACCATACTCTTCAAGCATTTCATACAGCAATATGAATGCCTCCCACTGCTGCTGTCCCTTCATGCCTAAATCAATTGGATTGCAGAGTTTCCCCACCCCTAGCGACTTGGCTTCCTTGGCAGCCCAAAGCTCCCTCTTTGTCATTCCTCGAGCTGTTGAATGCTTTTCTAGTGATTTCCTCTCTGGAGCACCAGAATAGCCTGGGTTTGTCTTCAGGACTGTCTTCAATATATATAATGACTGCTTCCTCACTAGGCCTTCCTCATCAACCTAACGAGAATGTAAGATTCTTTTGAAAAGCCCCTTCAAGAAACAAATAAAACAAAAGCAATGCAACAATTGAAGGTGGATAAACGAAAAATGGGAGAGAGATTGTAGGCAAGTACCAAGCCTCTTTCTATTTCATCCCAAAACTCTTTCTCAGCTCTAATATCAAAATCTTCAGCTCTATCACTACAGTCAGCAATTTCAGATCCCACTGTACATGAGGAATAGGACAAAAATAGAGAGAGAGCACTATAGGCATCTCTCCTCTCCAAAGTGCCAAGAGAAAATAGGGTTCTGCAGCACTTCCAAATCCTCTCAAAGAAATGGTTCCTGGAAGAAAACCAGATGCAATAATACCAAAAAGTTACAAAGAAATACAGAATGCATGTATTTTTGGATAAAGAAAAAAATTATTCATGCAATCAGACAGCATTATATGTTGTATGTCTCTACCTAGAAAGCATACACATATGCCCATGAACTGAGATTTCCAAAAAGTGACGTGAATCAAATGCTTTGAGAATTACAGGGAGGAGAAAGCCAATTGCACAAGACCGTAGTTCCAAGCTTTGCAAAAGCAATCGCTCAGTGATGTTACATAAATCCCAGAGAAACTTGGCTGCAAACTTTTCTGCATACCAACACCCATTTTCCAACACTGATTCTGTGTTTGGAGCAGCTTGAAAACTTCTTAGACCAGCATCCATTATTACAGTTAAAATATGGCATGATGTTGGCAATGGAATTGACCTAGATAAAGATAGCATAAACTCTTTATCCATATTTGAAGCATTTACCTGACCCTTTGAACCCTGGAAGGTTGAGCAACTACCCCATTCAATGACATCTGATTCTTCATTTTTAAGCATACCCAAAGAAAGACCAACTGAACTAAAAATACAAGGCACCAAAGTTTCTTCCAAATTTTCCCAGGTATTAGTGTTTGTCACAACATCGAAGAAAGATTCTGAAATCTGAGATCAAGACAGCATGCAAAGCAAACAAAAAAAAAATGCAGTAAGGAAAAAAGATAGATGTAGGTATAACTAAAATACTGCAGTAAATCTTCAGACAGCTAACCATTCTACCTGGTTAAGCATTTCACGTTCAAATGCATGTCTCATCTTCATCATCGGAACAAAAATTTTCCATGTAAATGACTGAAAAGCATCCTGATCAGCCCCTGCAATGAGAATTTATCTCACCTCTTAGCAAACTCAATTTCAGCTAACAATACCAGCAACACTATGATGAACTGTGAATTAAATACAGATATGCAATACGAGGAAAACTATGACACTCCAGGCAAATCCCACATCGACAAAGCACAAAAGAGATGCTGGGTATATAAGACAACATGTTCTAACGCCCAATAGACATATTTTGGGTTGAAAAGCCCGAAAATAAAACCATATCAAGTTGTGTGCCCAAAGCGGATAATATCTTTAACGAGCTGGGCTGTTACAATTGGTATCAAAGCCAGGTTCGTGTGTCCTCTTGAGCGATGATAGACCAAACCTCAGCGATGATGCTAAATTCCTAAAGGGGGGTATGTGTGAGACTCTAAACAAACCCCACGTCGGCAAAACACAGGAGAGATGCTGGATATATAGATCAACATGCTCCAACCCCCAATAAGCGCGTTTTGAGTTGAAAATGCCGAAAATAAAACCGTGATGGGCTGTGTGCCCAAAGCAGACAATATCTTTGGTAAGCTAGGCTGTTACAATTGATGTCAAAGCCAAGTTCGCGTGTTCTCTTAATCAATGGTGGGACAAACCTCAGCTAGGACGCTCAGTCCTTAAGGGGGGGCTTGTGTAACACTCTAGGCAAATCTCACATCAGCAAAGCACGGGAGAGATACTGGGTATATATATCAACATGCTCCAACCCCCAATAGACGCGTTTTGGGTTGCAAAACCCGAGAACAAAACTGTGACAGGTTGTGTGCCCAAAGCGAACAATATCTCTGGTGGGCTGAGTTGTTACAAAAACAATGAGGAGAATGTAAAAGAGTAAAGAAATTGAATTTAATTATCTCAATCATTGAACTCAATGACAAACTACACATTTGTATTTTGTATGGTAGGAAGAAACTTTGTGGGAAGGACCAGAATGGAAGAAAGTGGAGAATTAAACTTATTATCCTATTCTGTTGGAAAGAAATAGAAGAGTTAAATTTATACATGTAGAAGAACTATTTTTATAAGCTTTTCACCCAATATTACTGGAAAAGGACATAATAATACATCTTCTCCTCTACTACCACTTATGTTCTCTCCTTCCAATACTTTCCTTCTTCTCAACAAAGTACGTGGAAGTAATACTTTCCCCTTGCCTCCCACCTTTTCCTTTCTTCAACCTGATTTATTTCCTCCCACCAAAATGACCCATATTTTGCTATAAATAATGTACAACCTTTCCCATTATATATTGCCCTTTCACACCAATTGCGGAAAGATGTCGATTATAAACTTAAAACTTTATGCGAACAACAACTAACATTATTGTAGAAAAGTCATTATGTGAAATGAATATAAGACAAATTTCACAAACAATTCAAATGTTGGCTGCAGCAGATCCAATGTATGTATTCTTACAATCAATCAAAACATTTCCATATGATTACATGTTATATTGAAGAATAACTAAAGCAAGATAGCAATAGTCTTTTATCGTAAAAATTAAAAAAAAAATGAGAAGAAAAACAAATCCATAAGAAAACTGGAGTCAAGACCGGAACTCACCGAATTTCTTGAGAAGATGACAAAGTGCTGCTGCCATTGAAGCAATATAGTTACAGTAATCAGAATCCAACTTCTGGCCCTCCTTAATAGCATACTGGTTTAAACCAAAACAAACATGAAAGCATGTTCAATTGCCCCATTTTTCCTTTCTTTGGGCCAATAAAATAACAACACTCTGTCCAGCTGCTGCATACAGCAGACAAGATTTTCTAGAGTACTCAGTCTCACATTGACTTTCTTTTAAATGAAAGCCAACCTTGATACAAGCCAAAAATAGATAAGTTAACACCTAAACAAAGTTTCTAATCTGTTTTTTTATTACTAATTCTAGCATTTTCTGACCAACACAACAAAACACAAACAGAGTCACAGTTTGTTTTTTTATTATTTTTTACCTTGGTGAGATCAGGGAAACTATCAAGAAGAGAAGCAAAGATCATTGACGGAGAAGAACCAGTTGATGCCAAAATGCAATCCAGCATTGGGGGAATAGCCGCCGGGGGCACTTGGTTACAGCTACTTGAGAGTGAAAAGATTAAAGAAGCTATTGAGTTGGTCTCTGTTGAAGTCATCTTCACGAGAAAATTAGAGACAAAGACCTCTCTCTGGCTTAGTGTAGTTCAGTTAAAATGTTAAGGTTTTGAACTATAACGGCTCTATATTTGGACCTAATGGCGGGATGGCGCCAAGGCTGTTCAATGATAAACCCTAACTAAAATCTCTCTCTGTGTAGTTCAGTTGCAAAGTGAAGGTTTTGAATTATAACGGCTCTCAATTTCCCCGAAATAGCAGCAAGGCGCCAGCACGGTGGGATAATAAACCCTAATTAGGTTCTTGGGATCAAAATTACCGTAGATGTCCCTATACTTTGCTGTATTGTAGGACCTTGATCATTTTGGTTATTAGAAGATAGACTGACCTTTGTTTCCAAAATAAGATAAAAGCATCCGCATTTAATTTTAAAAACTCAAAATTTTTGTAAGACTATATATATAATTAAAAATATAAAAAAATTCAAGAACCTCTAACTTAATATAAAGTTAGTTAAAAGCAATACAAATCTCCTTTATAAATAATAAATTTAATAAAATATTTTAAATCTATTTTTTTAAAATTGTAAAATAAAATTACTAAACCTTAGTGAAAAAGAGCAATACTTTAACTATTCAACGAAATACATTTTAAATATATATTTTTTAATTTTCAATAAATAACTCTTTTGATAATGTATATTTAATAATTTTTATAATAATTAAAATTATTTTGTTATTATAAAACTTATAATTAAAAAAATTTATATAATAATTTGAGTTTAAAATTATTATCAAATAATAATAAAATTATTCTAAAATTAATAATTTAAAAAAAACTAAATAATAATAATTATTTTAAAATTTTATAATTTAATGATAATAATAAATTTAAATTCAAGTTATAATATAAAATTTTAATAATTGTAAAATTATTTTTAAATTTTAAATTTTTTATAGTAACAAAATAATTATAATTATTATAAATTTATTATATATGCATTTTCAAAAGAGTTATATATTATGAATTAAAAAATGTATTATTAATATTTATTTTAGTATAGTGGTTAGGATATTAGGATATAGTGGTTAACTAAAGTAATTTTATTTTATAATTTTAAAATAAATTTAAAGTATTTTAGTAAGTTTATTATTTATAGGAGAAATTTGTGTCCTTTTTTATAAGCTTTCTATTAAATTGAGATTTTTATAAATTTAAGAGGAGGCATGTGAACTATTTTTTTAAAAATATTTATGAAGTTGAATTAAAAATTTCCGGAGCTTATATGTATTATTATTGAAGATATTAATATAAAAATTAATAAAAAATTTGAAAACTATTTTAGTTAATAACTAAATTTTGAGTCGCTTTTTAATTTTATCAATTTAAAGTTTCTCTTATAAATAAAAATGAATAAAAATACTTCATAATTCATAAAACACAAGATTTTAGTGTTCTAAATTACACTTAAGGATTTATTTAATATAACTTTTTAAATAAAGTTTTTTAGAATAAATATTTTATTTGTAAAATTTTTGTAAGTAAAGTTTTTAATAAAAATTTATTAATTGTTTGGTCGTCACAAATCACTTTTGAGAAAATTTGAATAATTATTTTAATATTCAAATGTTTAATGTTATATTTTTAAAAAATAACGTAAAATTTTTAAAATTAAGTAAGTATTTTAGACAATTTCGTCTTTAAAAAAGGTTGGAAAAGTTTTACTACTAAAAGCCTAAATTTTGGACTTTTTCCAATAAAAAAAATTAATTCTTAAAAATTCTTTTCCAATGTCAATCAAACGATACCCAAAATTTTGAAAATAGTTTTTATCATTAAAAAATTATTTTGGCTAATTAAAAAGCCAAACCAAACAAAATTTTAAAGTTGGTTAGATTTTTAAAATATCCCATAATTTTTTATAAAAATTAACTAGACAATTATTAAGAGGTGTGATTATTAAAAATTAAATATAAAATATAAAATATGTTATAGATATAAGTTATTAAGAATACTAAATATTTTAACTATTATATTTTAAAATTAAATAAAGGTATTAAAAAATATTTGTATAAATTAGTTCAAAAGTTAACATTTGAATAGTTAATACAACTAATATGTGTTTTTTTAAGGGAATTAATCGAAAACGATCATATTTTCTTTTCCAAAATAAAAAATAATCACCATAATAATTTATAATCAAAACTAACCATATTTTTATATGCTGGACCAGATTGCCCTTTAGTTATAAAACCATTTCAAATAGGATCGGATATGTATACTTACAGTGGACATTCATCATCTCCTCCTTCCAATAACATTCTCACGTCTTTGTATTTCTGACCATTTATCGTTATAAAAAAACAAGTTAGCGTTTAATATTTTCAGTTAATGCATTAACTGTATAATTGTGGTAGAAGGAGATTGAAGAAGATTAAAATTACATGTAACCGGAGGTGGAATGAATTCGGAAAAAGTCGAAAAAAGGTCAAGTTTTGTATAAAGACGGTGTAAGTGCAGTTAAGTCATGAGCGGGGCATATCTCTCATGTTCGAGGGCGAAATATGTAGCTACTACACTCACAAGCTAGGCCATTTTGCCCCGCTCGTGAATGCATTCACAAGCGGAGCGAAATGGCCTAGCTCGTGAGTGCACTCACAAGTTGAGACGAAATGCCCCGCTTATGAGTGCACTCACGAGTTGGGGCAACATGCCCGCTTGTGAGTGCCACTACCTACACTCACGAGCAAGGCAATGCACTCACTAGTGAGTGGACTTGCTAGTGAGTGCATTATTGCACTCACTAGTAAGCCATGCTCGTGAGTGTAATAAAGCACTCCCCTTTATTTGTTTGAGCAACCAAAATCTGCTCCCCTCGTTAGTATGATCACAAGCTAACAATGTTAGTTATGGTGTATTTCCATCTAAATAATGTTGAGTTGATTATTTTTTAATAAGATTTTGGATAGTTGTTAAATTTGAATTTATATGTGGTTGTAATTGAAAATTTTCCTAAAACTTTTCTCTCTTAGAATAATATTTGTGTCACTAAAAATCAAGGGATTTAATCAATTTTAACCACTATTCATAATAAGAATTAAAAAATAAACATCTAATAATTTTTCATTAAAAAATGACAACACTTTTAACTTTTAGACCAAAATATCTGCGTGATCACTTTCTTTCTCAATTCAATTGTAATTTAGAACTTAACAAAAATGAAGACTTGCTCAAAACTACAATTTCAAACAAATTATTATTATTTTTTTTATTTTTTAACATTCTGCCAAACTCAAAATTGTAGTTGTTGATGCACGATTTTTGCAAACCCGGCACCCACACAAAAAAATATAACAAATGCATCCGAGGCGGTCGGGTAGCTCGAGTCAAGCATGCAAATACGAGTCAAGTCCGCAATCACACACCACCAAGAAACCACCTTGCTGCTTCACTGCCCAAATACCCACACAATGCCCAAGTCCGCCCATCTACCAACTCATTGCCTTAGGCTACCTTCCCGCTCACTACCTCAAACCACCTCTCAGCTACTACCTTAAACCACCTCCCAACTCACTGCCTCAGATCACATTCCTGCTCCCTACCTCAAACCACCTCTCAGCTCGCTGCCTCATATCACCTCCCAACTCACTACCTCAGACCACCTCCCAGCTCACTGCCTCTAACCACCTCTCAGTTCACTTCTTCAAATCACCTCTTAGCTTATTGTCTCTGACCACCTCCTAGCTCAACTTCGATGACTCCGAAACTTTCTGAGACCCTTCAAGCGACACTATAATTACTGCCCGTTTCTCAAATAACTATCCAGCCCACTTCCTTTCATGCCTGAACACTCTCAACCCAAGGATTTCATCGAGCTGGTCTGCGACTTTCTGCAAAATAAAGCAGGGCTTAGACAGGAGTTGTCTTTTTGGCGACCCCTCTCCGATGCCTAAGTTAGCCTTAGGTCTGAGAGGAAAATGGTAAGGACGTGTATATGTCCCTCTAAAATGAAAAAAATCAAAAGTATGCCAATATAATGAGGAGGAAACACAAAGAGAAGGTCATACCCAGGTTACGAATCAGGTAGACAAGGATTCAAGGAGGTCCCTAGTAGGTTTTTTTTTATGTGTTTTTATGTGTGTTCATTTGATTTTTTTGGCTATGAAGGCTGTGTACATGATAGAGGAAGAGAGGGAATCCGTTTTGGGAAGACAGCCCTCTTCTTAGGAATTATGTGGCTAGAAAAAATATGACTTCCCCCCTTTTCAACAAGAAAAATATCTTTTTATATGAAAATTAATAAATACTCATACTTGATTGGATAATCCATTATGCCCTAGTTTTAGGGTGCTTACCTTTCCACGTGTTCTTCTCCCATTGAGCCTTGGTGGCACAGCTCAAATGTCATGTGGCAAGCTATGGTTGGTGAGCTTTCCCTTATTCAAGCTCATTGGACACGTGTCGAGCTTCTATTAGCCACGGAGATTGCTATGTACTTTGTGGGCAAGTGACGTGACTTCATTCGTCTAGCTGGTACATGGTCCTCTACCTGGGCCCAAAATAGTCCCCACTTGGGCTCTGCGGGCTGACTGCACAATTTCAGGTAGGATATGTACAGTACCAGCCTGGCTGCTGCCAAGACCAGGTGTTGTCCCCTACCTTTGGAGTGGTCCCGGCAAGATGTTTTCTTGTGTGTCGAGCCATTTTAAGGATCTCTTTCGGGGCACAATGAGGTGGGCTTTTCGTGCACCTAGGTATTTGACCAACTGTCTAAGTCAGCTAGGAGCTGGGCATCCCACTTGTCTAGAGCAACTAGGTATCTTACCTCTCTTGCTCATGGGGGCGAAGTTCTTATCTATCGGAGATGGGTCTGACCGTTCCAAGGCGCAATAGAGAAATGGAGCTATCTTTTTTGTCTATTTTGGCGTGCTACGGTATATAGTCACGTCTTTCCACATGTGTCACAGTATATAATCACATGAGTATGTCCACATATGCCACGGTATATAGTCACATATACATTTCCACACGCTCCGCGGTATATAGCCATGTGGGCAATCCCATTTGTGCCATGGTATATGGTCACGTTAGGCAATATCAGCAAATGGAGAATTTGTTGGCGATCCCTAGCAGGGAGCTCAGCTTATAGTAAGTCTTATCTGGTCGTTCAAATGGCGAATATGTTGGCGATACTCAACGGAGAGCCCAGATCGTAGAGAGTCTTAGCTAACTGCGACGAGTAGGGTTCGTACCACTTTCTCCCTTAAGGTGGAGGTCAAGTAGGCCAATTCGAGCTTTGGCGGACTTATTTTTCGCCACACGTCCAAGTGTATTTTTCCCCATAACATTAGTTTTGAACTTGGCAAAATTTAAGGCTTGCTCGAAATTGCAAGTTCAAGCAAGCTAGTATTACAATTTTTTTTTTTATATTTATGTTACTACATATAAAAATTTTAATTAATGAATCCATAAATTTATTTAATTTGAAAATTTTGGTTATACATTCTGTTTTATAGAGAAACTATTAACAATAAGAGGAAAACAACGGGGAAGAGAGGAAGAAAGTAGTTTAGGGGATATTTTAGTCTAAAAGTTGAAATTGTAGTTTTTAAATGAAAAATTATTAGGTGATTTTTTTTTTAATTTTAATTATAAATAGTGATCAAAATTGATTAAATCTAAAAAATATGGTCGAGTAAATTTAATTTGTTACCCCTCAAATTCTGAATATTTAGTGTAGTGGCAGGACCACCAACACTTCCACTGCTCTGATCCAACGTGTACCCGTTTGTCGTTTTCACTTTTCACGATGCATGAACATAACACTGATAGAAGCTGAACTGAACCAGACTCGAATCTCAGAATCTCAGTAGTGTTAGTAGCCGCAAACATGCAGAGCCACGAAGTTCTTCTTCTCTTTTCTGTCACTTTAAGTACGCTTAACGTCCAATTCTTCACTCTGGCTATTTGATATTATCTTGAATTCTTTTTTTTTCTTTTCTTTTGTTTCCCCAGCAACCAAACTCCATATGCTGATTGATTTTTTCTTTTTAATAATCAATTCAGGTTTGGTTACTCTCGGGATTACTGATGGAGGGTTTTGTTCTGCACCTTCAATCTTGGATAGTGACACAAGCTCGAAACCTGTGTATTGGAAAGTCACAAACCCAACACTAGCTCCTTCTCATCTACAAGGTATATGATTGTAATTTTCTGGGCATTATTGGTTAAAAATATGTTTTGTGTTATAAGGTTGACTCCAATTACGATTGTTTTCGCTTATCAGAGGTTTATATCGAGGGCAAAACTCATCTCAGTCCAAAAGTAAATGAAAGGCTCCTAATGATTTCATATTTGCAATAATTTTATTCACTTCATTTTTGTTGATATAATTGATAGTTAAAGGTAATTAACTGATCTAAGATGATGTGGTTGTTCTTGACAGACTTGCCTGGTTTCACGCGCAGTGTTTACAAAAGAGACCATGCTTTAATTACACCTGAAAGTCATGTATTCAGTCCCTTACCTGAGTGGTACATTCAGCCTGCATTTGAATCTACAGATAGAAAATTCAGATCTTGTTTGCTGTTCTAGTCATTCAAATTTAATTGACAGGACAAATACATTGGGAGCATATTTAATCTCTCCGGCAATGGGCTCACACTTTGTGATGTACCTGGCAAATATGCAAGGTTCGTATTTTAGCTGTCAAATGTATATATTGTTTTCTTTGATTCTTAGACATGAACATTGCTGTAATTTTCATATCTGATGTTAGTGTGTTGCACTATGGCTGAGTATTTGAAATAAGATAACAAATATCAGTATATTACTCAATGTGTTACTTCTTAATTTAGAGATGTCACATTACTCGCAACTTGCATCTTAGCACCTATATGCCAAGGTTTCACACCTCTAGTTCATCATGTGGATGCAGTTCCTCTTCTATTTTTCATTTATCCTACATTCATCCAATGTTATTCTCTCTCTCTCTCTCTCTCTTAAATTAGA
This sequence comes from Melia azedarach, assembly GCA_028052125.1. Taxonomy (NCBI): domain Eukaryota; kingdom Viridiplantae; phylum Streptophyta; class Magnoliopsida; order Sapindales; family Meliaceae; genus Melia; species Melia azedarach. Next base: position 4,424,968 of record CM051401.1, on the reverse strand, counting down.
TTTCATATTTCAAGTGGAGTGTTGATCAGTTGGATTTAGAAAATTCTAATATAAGTGCCTTCTGATTGTAAGCCCAGCAGTTGCAGATGTTCTGTGTCTACTCCATATTCTAAATGTCAGGGCTAACATCAAATTTAACTCTGTAGTTTACTTGTAGTTATGCTTGACCTTGAGAGAACCGATTTACTTTTGTTTTTTGGTCTTATTGATCAGCCTCTGTTCATTCATGTTCATGTAGCTGGATTGTAGTTTTCTGTTTCTTCTAAAGGGTCTCCCGTCACAATGATACAAGTGAAATGTTGCTTGCTTTTTACATTTTCAGTCTTGGGCAAATGGACATTCCCAGAATGATTATCCATTTCCTTGTAGTATACATTGTAATTCATGTGCCATCCATATTTTCTGCTAAGTTCATGTCATCAATATGATATTTCAGTCTGCCTCCATCCTCAGATTGCATTTATATTATGGCTGACATAAGCTGTATATTGTGCAGAAAACTCTAGATCAGGGCTCCCCCCTCATGAGGTAGAGAGGTATGGATATATTTATTAACTTTTTTGGAAATGGACTGATCCAAACACCATTACTTCAAGTTCTATTTACTGATTTTTCTGTAATATTTTAGGTTCATATTTGTGGTTCGGGGCTTTGTAACACTCACTAATGCATCTGGTGTTAGCAACAAATTGACGGTGAGGACATTTGATTTACTTTCATCGACAAACCATAAGTTAGTTGAATTCAAAGATAATAGACAATATAAGGTAACATTAATTTATGTGCAATGAGAGGAGTGCACAAGCCTGTAGTAAAAGTGGCAACTTTTATCTTTGTCAAATCTTGGCATATGTAGCTGGAAGGCTGGAACTGTCAAATTTGGCCTGAAAACAATTGCTTTATCTTTTTAAACATATATATGAAGTGAACAATATGGAGTATGAATGGTGGTGTAGATGATGTATTTTTGGATTTTATATGTTCTTAATTGAGGCAATGATGTCCAAAATTCCTGTGCTTAAAGATCTTTTGGTTTCTGTATACATGCATGCATTTGGCATGAAATCTTAAACGTATATTTGAAGTGAGTGTGAATGATGGAGTAGATTATGTATTTTTGGATTTTAAATGTTTTCAGTTGATGCAGTAATGCTCAAAATTCTTGTGCTTAAAGATCTTTCAGTTCTGTATACTTGTGTGCGTGTGTTTTGTTTTAGATCTATGTAGATGTCTTCTCTACTTTTCAGAATCTTGTGTATTAATATAGGCCTAAAAGATTTTTTGGTACAATGTGCTTATTATATAGGTGGATTCATACGCTTATCTACCTCCTAATTTTGAACATTCTCTCAAGGCTGATAGATCTTCTACTCTTGTTGTATTTGAACGAAGGTTTGTTGCCTACTATGGTATAATTGAGTAGATATTTGCCATCTTATTCTTCTAAATTTTTTTCAATTTCTTGCCATGGTTTGAGCAGTATTGCAGACCCTTTAATTGTATAAGACCTCTCATTATGTACATCTTATTTTTCCTGAGGACTATTTGCTCAGTAATCATGTGAAGCTATTTTAATCCTCTTATAAGAGTAAGTTCCAAGAAGGTTTTTGTTTTTTAGGCATTCCTCCCTGGAAAATCATATAAGCGAGCAGATTGTTGGTTCAACAGACAAGCAGCCACTTCTCGAAACCCCTGGAGAGGTGAGTTGTTGGTACATTTTGCTTAACTTCTGATGATGCAGGTAATCCTTTCAAGAGAAATTATTTTTCCCCTTTATATTAGGTTCCAGTTTTGAAAATATAGAAATAATTAAATAGAACATCCTTATACATGCATATCGTTGGATTACTATGAGTTGAAACTTGTGACTTCTTTGCAAGAAGCAGGGCTTTTCATATTTCTGGACTATTTCTTCTACTTGATCATATCACTGAGTTGTTATATTGTGTTTCTTATAAAGAAATATACATTGTATTTACTTTTTCTCCAAAAATAAACAAATAATCACTATGCCAGAAATTATTCATGCTTCTGTGCTTTATTTGCTGTCATCAATTTATCAGTCATGTTTATAATTTTACTGATAAGAACTTGTAACTATTTACCTTCTTAACAGGTTTTTCAGCTTAGGAAGCTTCTTCCTACAACAGTGCCTTATGACTTCAATATCCACGTGAGCCATAATTTACTTCCTAAATCACAATCTTTGTCTTGATGTGTTTTTATTTTCTTTAGAAATGAATACCTAGATTATGAGTTATAGTTGAGGTGGAAGTCCTTTAATTTGGCTTTATGAGAAATTATAGATTGATATTTCTTTTTGGAAGAGGTTTATATTACACAAGCCCCAGTTAAAGCAATTTCTTTCATATATTGCTTGGGGAGAACAAAGTTAAAGTGGTTCCTTTCATACATTTAAAAGGACTCTTTTCCTGTGGACAACTGAACCTACATCTTGTTATTTGCTTCTTGCTTTCCTAAATACTGTAGATTCTGTTGTTCACTTCTCGGGCCCTCCAGCTGCATCCCCTAGGTGCTCTTTAATGAATGTCTATGCATAAAAATATTCTCATACTGCAGTTAGCAGTCATGGTGTATTACTCATACCTTTAATTTAACTACTTTAGACCATTATGCATATGAGTTGAAGGTTGAGGGCTTCCTTGTCTACTAAATGCACAGTATATCTACTACATATTGTTAAAGTAGCAGATCGTGAACCTTCTTAACCAGCAGTTAACTTGTTATGACATCCTGTGATTTGATCTTTTGTTCCATTGCTTGCAGATCATGGATTTTCAACCTGGTGAATTCCTTAATGTGAAGGTACGCACCTTTTTAAAAGTTTTTGGGACAGATTGAAAGTATAACTACTCATGATAAGTAATGGAATCCTGTGCACAACTAGAAATAACTCCTATAGGAATTATATTATAAGTCTTGCTTCTGTGCCTAACATATCTGCATAGGTCTCTATGATGTCTGCATAAATTACAGTACTCCATTTCAAGATCTCAGGTATTAAACTTTCTTTTTGTTACCCTTGTGCCAACCTAAAACTGAAAGGATCTGGGTTTGACAGTCTTTTGAAGATGAAGTTCATGCTTCATTCACCCTCTTGATATTAAATTTTTGCTAAAGCTCTGTTTAGTCTGTCTTACATTTGATGTTTTATCGTATACATAATTCATACCTTTATCACGTTTCAATCTTTACTCGGATTTTCATCCTCGGTGGATGCTTCCCCTTACTTGTGAGGTGTTTTGGGCTTGTTTGCATTTGCAGGAGGTCCATTATAATCAACATGGTTTGTTGCTTTTAGAGGGTCAGGGTATCTATCGCTTGGGTGATAGCTGGTAAGAGTTATATTCAAGAGTTGGACTGTATGAGAGAATGCAAATTGCTAGTTATGTCTAAACTAAAATTATGGAACAGATGGATAACTATTTGACTATACCCTTTTATGTGGCTTGTTTGTGAGGATAAACCATTCTTTTCAGTGTTTTCATTCTTGGCGCTATTATATGGTATAGAGTTGCATTTTTATTTACATTCTAAGTGCAAATGCAAAATAATTATAGGAATTTGCAGAGACAGCTAATAGGAGCTCTCTCATGCACCAGCGCCTAGAATAATTTTTTGTGCAGTTCTTGGAGGTGTTTGTACACTAATGTTTGAACTAAAGAATCAGCCAATAGCTTAGGGTTCTGTAATGATAACTTTGCATCTTAAATAGCTTTCTAACACCTACATAGGATTACAATAGAAATGAGTGTGTCAAATATCTGAGTTCCTGAGTTTATTCAGATATACACTCACAGAAAAATAAATTCATGTTTCTTCCAATTATGGCCCGTTCATTGACACCATATGATTGCATGTATAGTTTCTTAGTTAATGGTGCTCTTATGGAATGTGCACAACACTCGCCACTAATAATAGACCTGTGTAAAGGTGTTAGGTTTTCTAGTTTTCTTACATCACTTTATTTTGGAATTCGATTCGCTCTCTTCAGCTTTAAATTTAGCACTACCTTTGTAAGTCTGTTGTTGTAGCATCTCTCATTATCATGTGTTTATAGGTATCCAGTTCAAGCTGGTGATGTCATTTGGATGGCACCATTTGTGCCACAATGGTAAGTGAGGAATATATCTTCTCTTCTCTTTTTCTGGCAAAGAAGTTTGGAATGTGGAATTTTTCTTAATCTTGCTCCAATGAGATCTAAACTAGTGTCAATGCTACACTCCACTATATTCCATTTCAGGTATGCTGCACTTGGTAAAACACGGACTAGATATTTGCTGTACAAAGATGTAAATAGGAATCCACTGTAATCACATGCTGCAGGGATTCTACCCAACAACTTCTGCTCTATGGTCCTGGTGGCAAGAGATCCTTTTATGTGAAGCACAATATGAGCTTCCATTCTGATGGTAAGAAGTCCGCCTATGGCAATCACAGTATGGAGCTTCTTTGTCCTGTAAACATTCCATTAAATACATAATTCTGAAACAGCATGTGCTGTCAAAATATCATAAGAGAGCTTTTGGCCATCTTTGTTAAGGAAGTGCAATTTACTCCCGCGTTACTTTTCTTATCACTTATAAGAAATTTTTATCAGTCTGCTCTAACCTGGATTTTGAATACTGTTTACCGTTAAGAAGCATGTTTATATACTGAGGCGTGAGCTAAGAAATCTTCATGTTGTTTTAGGGTAAAAGATATGTTGCCTACGCAGGCAGAAGGGGCCTGTAGAATAATGTTTCTGACATTGGCGAAGTGGGTCCAAAAAATTGTCATCGACCAAGATAAGATTAAAAGGCAAAAAAGAAACAAAAATGAAAATGTAAATGATATATAAATAGAAAGTCATTATAGAGGGAGGAGGACATACTAATTCAATTCATTTAGAAACACAATCTTATTTTGCTTTTAAAATTATAGAAAAGTATAATAATTTCAAACATATCTTTTAACGCTGCATCTACGAATTAAAACTCATTGAAAAGTAAAATTCCCAATTGATATATTTGTTTTTATTTATGCATATAGAGTATTGGCAAGCAGCAAAATTCCAAGTGACATTATTATACTAAATGTTCTACTTTGGGGGGCCTGACAGGCTTCCAACTCTCTGGTCAATGTTGTCATGCGTCCTTACTTTTGATTGGTTTTCCAGAGAATATTTGTGTCTCCAATTATAATATAAATCAACCTTAATGATCAAATTCGTTAGAGATAATGTTTTTGTTAATTTAATTTTTCCCACAAGTAGTTCTGGTCAGTGATGCCAATACAAAGAACAAACAATTACTAGAACATTATGAGAAATTTAACGTGATTTGAAAACAATGGAGTTATGGTCCCATAACATTCGGCATTCTTATTTTAATAGCGTACCAGGTTTGGTTCCAGGATCCATGGTTTGAAGAAGCCAATCAAATGCATCAAAACATAACAAAATCACTTTCAATTTACCTGTGTCGTGAAGCATATTAGCGAATTTGGAATAACTTTTACTAAAGCTATCTTGAGTGAGTGAATATAATTAACATTATCATCAAAATTATTATTATTATTATTATGTTTATGTTTAACCATTTAAAGGGGAAAAACCTTGTAGCCCAACAAAATCATTGAATCATATATGCATATAAATTGAAATAATGTCTGGTTGATAGAATTTCTACGCGGCAAGTTCAGAATGAAACATATAATATATTTTATTTTAAAATTAAAAAATAATAATGTCCCCACAAAGAAAATGTGTCAAGAATGAGTACCATTACTGCTGCCGCCACCTCCACCATCACCACCGACCCAATTCCTTCACCACTGCTTTTCTAAATTATGTCTTTAACTCTTTGGTTTTTGATGCTCAAAATCAGCCTTTCCCAAATGGGAATATTTTTGATAAAACCCTTGCTCTACTTTTGTGGGAGAAAGTTTATTATCTTTTTCTTTTTCTTAAAACTACTTTCTCTAAAGTTATCATTAGTGGCATTAACATGACTTAAATTCCCTTTTTAATGGCCTTTTTTTTCTTGGTCATGGAACTCTCTTCCAATTAATCACCCGGGCCCCCTTTGATTAACTGATCACTGACTAACATTTTATTATTAATTTCATGAAAACCATGTACACAATCTATAAATTTTTGTACTATCTGTAGAATTGATATACATATACTATGACTTTTAGATTGTAATTATAAAACCAAATAACTTGTTTTTCAGTATTTAAGTGAATGAATAATTAGTAAATGTGTTAATAATTAATCTAATATATCTTTCCCATTAATTTGCAAGATTTTTGCATGCGGAAATGTTCTTAATATTTATCTTATCCTAGAAAGAAAAGAAAATTAAACCGTTTTTATCTATCATTTCTAGCCCACTCATAAGCTTCCATTACAACTAATATTCTTCTATATATATATCCATTGTACGTACGAAGGTGATCGAAGCTCTCTGACAATTTTGGTATGATTGCAGTTTCTAGCAAGCAAGAGCACAGCTAGCCCTAACAAATGGTGGCTTTCAAAAGGGTATTTATTAATATGCACTCCACCCCATCAATGGACTGAAGAGACACTCATCTGTTCTCTGCACGCTATAATTAGTGCATATTTGAATGAGAGCGATCTACATGTATGAAAACAACAACCTTCATCGCCAACTGAGTAAATCATCTTTGCCTTTAAATTATATTGAGTACCTGATGAGCTACCTTTTGTAAAGCCTAAAGAGACGGGTTCTTATTATTTCCATCGTGTTTACTTTACTTCCATTCATTGATTCTATTCTCTCAGTTATTTCTTTAATTGAATGAAACATTCGCTTTATGCCAGTGATCTTATTATGTAACAACACCTAATAGAATAAGAAGGAAACTCCAGAACAGACCTTGGATCATTATTTAGTAATTAGTATACTAATCTTTGTAGTCAAGTAGCTAGGATTCAATCACGTATATCAACAGGATCTAATAATTTCTCAGTATGCAATAAGACTCGAAAAGTCATCCAAAATAACTTGACCTAGTAAAATTATTGGAAGTTGACTGTTTTAAGTCAAGAGGTTTTACTTGATCCACTTATTCTGGAATCACGAAACTTATTATGGTGTGAAATCATTTTATCCACTTTGGTCAGTGCCTTCGTGTTAATGTTCTTGATCTCAATAGTTAGAAAAATCTGGTGTAAACCCAATTTCCATATTTGATGCCCTTCTCGCTTTGTTGTCAGATATCCACATGTTCGTATCTGATAAATTATACAGTCATTCCCTGTAGAAAATCATTCATCATTCATGTTACATATATTATATGCATGCTTGGGGGCCATCTCCATTAACTCTTTAATAGAAAGGTTAGCTAATATTTGTACTGTGAGGAGATGGTCCCTGCTTTTATGTTGAATACGTTTATAGATGTAATTAAGTTGAGGGCCGTGATGTTCAGAAGTCCATTTCTTTTCGGTATGAAATTATGAATGCGATTGCTTTCAATTCATGACAGCTGCTTTCACTTACGACATTCCTGGAATATTGGTCCTGTTAAGGTTTCAATCATTGCTGCATTACGCATTTTTGCAAAATTTTCTTTTCTTTTTCCACCGGTACATAGAATCCAACCTCCCTAAATCAGAATTCAACCCTACCATGTTGATGCATTAGCCCTTCAGAATAGTGCTTTTGATGACTTAATTTGGTAGTGGGCATGGCATATTGTAGACTCACCAAATTCCTATAGGCTATAATATTAATTGTCTCTGTCTGTCGGCCTTCCCTAGAGATAATGACGCTTACGTGAGAAGCCAAACAATAAGCAAAAACATGTTCTAGTTCTATATATTAATAGCAACTACTTGTCAGCAAATTTTTGCAAAATCTAGCGATGTCAATTCAAGTAATGGAGAAAAACTAGACGTTAACGCAATTTTCTCAAGTCTCATATGTTTGGTTGAAATTAAAGTGTCAATTATACGACATGGGAATAAAGGTTGAAGTGGAAATACCGAAAGAACTTCTCTGGCTGATGCTGACTATTAATAATGATGTTGATTATTGTGTATGAAATAAGCCTATCTAGCTTATGGCTTCCAGCCTCGATATGTTCATATCTTATACGAAGTACTTTAGCAAAAAGTTGATCTCGGTTTAACAATGTCTTGTAGCTTTCGCACATCTTAATAAGCCTATCTAGCTTATGGCTTCCAGCCTCGATATGTTCATATCTTATACGAAGTACTTTGGCAAAAAGTTGATCTCGGTTTAACAATGTCTTGTAGCTTTCGCACATCTTGTTCGCACATTGTTTGGTTGGTAATGCTAAGGAAGAAGGTTGATTGATGGCTCTCTCAGAACGTGAAACACTCAATAGAGATAGACCTTTTCCTTTTATTTTAAACAGAGCTTTTTCATGCAAATAACGCAGATAAATCACTGTCAATTGGCTACTGCTACGCGTGTCAGAAAGAAATTATTAGATTTTCATTTGGCAGCATTGTGGGTCATGACTAGCTAAAACTTTTCTTTTGGATTTACTTTTATCTTGTAAAACAAATGATATAGCTAGGTTTCTTTTTCAACGATGGACGACCATCTTATTTAATTAATTAGCTCAAGTTTTCTTGAATTTAATTTAGCCCTAATTACAAAAGCATTTCAGCAAAAGGACAGATATGCTTAAGCCCTAATCTATTTGGTAATTAAGTTCTCTTTTTGTCTTGTTCGCGATATTTAGGCTTTTGTCTTTCCCAAGTAACTACTTTTATATATTTGTCATTTCAGGCGTTAGTGGCTTCTACAAAATACTATACCTAGAGCCATTTAATTTATAGCATTAACGGTAATTCTTTCTAGTGGTGGATGTACTTGGTGTTAGGCATTTGAATGTGCAGAAACGTAATGTTAGAGCCAATGTAAATATTGATATATGTATGAATAGCAGATAATAAAACAAAAGGAGATATTTGTATATACATATATAATACTAAAAGCAACAATTTATTGGTATGTGACCACGTCTAGGGGCATTAAAAATCTCCATCATGTTAAAAAGAAGACTTAAAATACTGAATTTTACTTAATGTTGGATCTAAAAAACCCCACTACACTATTCTTTTAACCCAAATAGGAAACTCAGTAGATTCGGCTTGATGTAGCTAGTCATGTTATTTGGGTTGGCAAAATAAAAAAAAAATTAAATAAAAAAAAAGTTTAGTTGCCGCTTGAAGTCCCATATTATAATGAATTAGGGTTATAGGGCCTGAGGAAAAAAGACTAAAGCTGTGAAAATAGCATGAACTATACACTTCACCCCAAAAGACATTAAATATATATATATATATATATATTTGTATTTATATATCAAATTCATGATCTCATGCTCATATTGGAATTATTATATGAATTATATAAAGAAGAGAGAAGAGAAATGATTTTGTTAAATGGTTGCGTGAGAGGCCCCTGGTTTTCAACTTTTGTACCGGTTCCCACCCTAGAATGTTGGCTTTTGGTTGTATAAAAAAATGAAAGGGGTAATGAAGTTATAATCATTTCCTAACATATGCTGTCATTTTCTTCTATATAATATAAAAAAAACATGAGTCATGTGGGAAGCGTCGCGATGCCTGCAAGCTAAGACATAATGGGATTGGCTTGAGTAATCCACATGGGCACTAACAGGATCATCCCTGAGATACTGCCGGAAAGAGAGATCTTTTTTCCTTACGAAGGTGCGACGTAGCTAGCTTTGATATATCTTAAATACTAATTATTTATCTTATATAGCATAATGAGTGGAAACAAGAGATATCAGATTGGATTGCTACATGACACATTGTATGTTGTTAATTAATCTCTTCATAAATGGGAGATTTATTTGCATCAATTCTTATAAATGAAGTACAGATTAGAAGCAGCTTATGTTTCTGTACTTATGCTATCAGATAACATTTATTTAATATTCATTCATTCATGCCTTAATTATATACCATTTAAAGCTAAATCATCTGCAATATTATTGAATCTAGCTACTTGGAATGTTGATTTCCACTCTTCTCGTTCATAACTAGCTAGAAGAACAAATAATAATAACAACTCAGCGACTGGAGTATGCCAGCAACTACCGAAAGCCATTGCTGAAGTAAAAAGTTTAAAAGTGGTCACCTTGTTATTAAGGATTATCCAACCCGATTGCTTCCCGGAAAAAAAGGCCTTTTATTTGTAGAGGTTACTCTCTCACTATCAATGTTCTTTTTCACCTTTTTATTAGTAAATTGTCTCTTCTGATATACATAAAACAAAGCACTTTTCACATTATGATACGAAGGTTCCTTTGCCATAAGAAACACTAATTGCAAAAGCTACTGTAAGTAGGAGGGAGGAGAGGTGAGGAATGAGGTCAATGGAAATTTGTATGACCCACTTCACAAAATCAAAAGGAAAAGTTCCAACTCCTTCCTACTGCCCTCCTGAGTGCAACTTAAGAGCCAATCAAATTTGAAAGGCACAGAAAAAGAATTCTACACTCCTAATGCTTTTACTTATGTGAATATGCTTCCTATTGTATGATCTATATATATATATATATATATATATATATATATATATATATATATGTTTAAAGAATCCAATCTTAATGGAAGCCATTGTACACCTGTCTCAATCATCTCAGTTTCTAATTACCTTTATAATTTTATGACTAAATTAAATGGTTTATTTTATATCGTTGAGGTTAACTGTGTAATTTGGACTTTTTAAAAGATTGAGGTGAGTACTAAAGGTAGACTCATAATGGTCCATACGTCATTTACTCATTAGAAGCAATTAATATGTGATTCTACATAATTCTTTAGCAAGTTGTGGTACAATTAATTGTATGTAAAGTCAGCCATGTGCTTTTTTATTGGGGTTGGGAAGAAATTTAGGCAAATATCTAGAATTATTGCAGTAAAACAAGGCTCCTGCTTTCCTAATTTATAGTTTATTCTTATCTTAATTCAAATGGGTTTGTTTTCAAGTCCACGACATTAATTGTATGCACATCGATCAATAATTCAATATATATTGCAGCACTTTCTGATTAAATCATGAGCATTAACTGTTGTACAGGCTCTTCTTGTCTGGCTGCTGGGAAAAGCAGCAAATGTGATTCGAAGCAATTTCAATAGAAAATTTACTTTTGTCAAAGTTTTAAGATTTTATGAAGTTCAAGAATTTTTTTAACTTTGAAGGAAAGTTTTCTAAATAGCTAGTGGTCATTAAAAGTCAATATTTCTTGCAATAACTACCATACACCACAAAAAGCATGCTATATCTATTAGTGTTAGATCAAGAGCTACCGTAGACTTAGGCACACAGTGTATACTGTATATATAATCTTCAGCAATTTGATGGGGATAGTGATCCAAAAGCCATGATTTGATCTTTAGCAAACGCTATCCACTTGAGGAATCCCATTATTTCATTGGAAAATTATGATTAATCATTCAGATAATATTATCATTCATTCAAGTCTGACTATATATACTCTAGACAATTCTCAAGTGGGTTGCCTAGCCTGATATATAGCTTCTCCGTAGATTAAATATCAAAATCCCAAGTGGATGTTGACAAAAAAATTAAGTCCAAGTTAGAGCGTGAACGTCTAAAGGACCATGGACCACTCAATCTCAGCGTGATATTCTCGAATAATATTGATTCCGTTTCAATCAACGAGGAAAAAATTATCTATGGGTTCTATATTTACCACGGGAAGGATGATGGTGAGATGACGACTAGATTTAAGCATGTATGTTAGCTTAGCTAGCTAAGCTAGGGTATCAAGGAGACTCACTTCTTTTCTTATTATTATGAGGGATAGAATATATTGGATTAATATTTGATTCATACCAAAGGAGTGCTTTTGACATGATCATAAATTGATGCTAAGGAGAAAAAGATATTAATAAAAGATAGAGCACTACATTGATAAGCTTGATTTGCTTGGTGGTGATGGTGCATGCAGCACCACCTCTCCACTCCACTAGAGTATTTTTCTCTATATATTTTCTAATTTTACATCAAACAATTAACTGCTACAACTGATTATCATCCATTTTTCTCTATGAAAGTTACATAAAGCTATCGGGATGTGCTTGAAAATCAAGTATATCTTGAATAAAGCTTTTCTATTGGATCCGGCGATCTAAATCCCCACAAGTTCAAGATAAGAAGCATTGCTTTATCGAAAAGATTGTGACTTAAAATGTGAAATGAAGATAGGCCAAAACCAGGGTTTTTTTCAAAGATAGGAAATACAAAGGTATATACCCTAAGAGTTATGAGTTAGCTATAGGTTACTAGACTGATAATTGGTACATTCGAGTAAAGCAAACCAAATCTTGATAACTTAATTAAGAGATGTTGGCGAATAATATGTATTCGAGATGCCTAATTAGAATAATAATTACCAAATGGATTATATATCCAACTGATTTGATTCTGGAGGAAATTGTTTAAAACATCCACTTTAATTACCATATATAAGCACAGAATCTTCAACTTTTGTACTAGAGGTGAAACTTGAACATATGGCCAGTAAAATTTAACGAGTCGATGGATATATGTAAAAAAGAAAAAGGAAAAGCCAATGCAACCCAAGTGAGTTTGGCTCATTTCCAAATGCACTTTCACATAAGTTTGACATAAAGAAAGTGTTATACCACAGCACAAGCCTAGCTATATTATTGGCATGTCAGATGTACGTAACATGTATATATGCATATACATTTCTTTCTGTATGTATATAGATATTCATGTGTGTGCTCAGGTAAATTGATATACAACAAATTTAAATAATTAATGAAAAGTATGAATTTGTTCCTCAGTTAAAATATATAGTATAAAAAGGAGTATCTTGTGGCATACATATATAAAACATCGAAATTGCTTTCAGAATATTATATATATATATATATGTTCATGAAAAGGGCATATATATGCGTCTATACTAGTAAGCACTCATCGTGCATTAGCATGAAAAATAATCCATGTATTAATAGATAGAACTCAAGAAAATTATATATATATATATATATATATACGCCCCTATACAGTACATAACAAACTGAAATTTGAAAAGAAAATTGTAATAATATATTTATACTAGCTAGATTGAGAATCAATATTCTTCAATTCACCGTATATAACAAGTGTGCGAGTGTGTCTATATTATATAGATGTATTAGTTTTTGTATATGAGATAAAACTAATGAAAATGAAAAAAAAAAAAGAGAAAAGAAATGATTTTAGTGCAATTACACGTGTAGTGATATCCAAACTTCCGAAAATTTCTGGTAGCAGGTATTGCAAACTGTCTGATGTGCAAATGAAATGTATCGATATTCTGTTGAGGAATCAAGTCCAATTATTCTTGAACTGTAATGAAGAAATCTTTAGTTGCTTTAATCAAAGTATGGATGCTTGTCACATCTTTTCAAAGTTTTTAGATGAGGAAAAATTCCAAAAGCTCAGGTCAAACTACTTCCTTCCTCACATAGTGATTCCTCTTACAAAATGGTTGGGCCTTTTTCAACCTTTTTTTGCATGCTTCTCTATAACAGAATTAATAAGAACCTCTTTAGGGTCTCGGGGTACTCAAAAGCTGTGCATGTGTGTGTGATACACTAGGGTTTAATCGTCATTTTACATACCAATACAAGGGCATTTTTAGTAATTTCATTATAGCTGGGGACACTTATTTTTGGGTTCTCCATCAACCTTTAAGAAAAAGAATCTAGTGATATATGATATATCCACTCTCTCTCTCTCTCCCCCATGTGTATATTTAAAACCCTCATCTCAAGCTTCTCATGGAAAGCAAAAACAACACTCCTTTGATTTCTATCACAACCATGGCTAACATTCAATCTCCAACCAACAACATTTTCTTCTGTAAATATCTCCAATCTCTCTCTCAAACTCCTCATAGGCTTAGAAAGAGAATGCTTGCAACATGGACACCAGACCAAGAGCTCAACCAAGTGAGGTTAAGGTCTGGTGCAGACATGAAAAGGAAACTCATGTGGTATGATTTGGTAGCTCTTGGTGTTGGTGGCATGCTTGGTGCCGGTGTCTTTGTCACCACTGGCCCTGTAGCCCTCAAAATCTCTGGTCCTTCTGTCTTCATATCCTATATTATTGCTGGAATATCAGCTCTTCTTTCCTCTTTGTGTTACACTGAATTTTCTGTACAGATTCCTGTTGCCGGAGGCGCTTTCAGTTATCTAAGAGTAACTTTTGGTATGCACATATTTTTATTCAAATGAAAATAAAATTCCTTCTTCATATATACTCCAATATGAAATGATAACGAAGCCTTATTAAACCTATCCCTTTTTCATTTTGTTCTTATTTCAATTGGAAACTTGCAGGAGAGTTTGTGGGGTATTTTGCTGGGCTCAACATCCTGATGGAGTATGTATTATCAAACGCTGCTGTGGCAAGAAGCTTTACGGATTACTTGTGCCAAGCTGTTGGAGAGCATAACCCAAACTCATGGAGAGTGGAAGTAGACGGGCTAGTAGAGGGCTACAATATGTTGGATTTCACGGCTGTCGCACTTGTTCTTCTTCTCACTCTCTGTCTATGCCATAGGTTTGATCTCTTAATAAAACCTTTTTATTTATTGCTCACTTCATGACACTATCCAGATAAATATATTAATTTTGTGGTGTTATTTATTAAAACCATACTGGGTGTGCTGCAGACAAATTTTTTGTAACTCATTATAATCTTTCGTTTACAACGGGAAGTGGGCGCATTAGACAGTTATGTATATTAATTATTGGGTTTGGATAAATGCACCTCGTTGTTGGATTGTGATTTGATTACTGTCTCCCTTGATTTATCCCCATGATAGCTTGGTTTAATATATTATTTATTAATAACTATCAATATAGCTGTTATTGTCTATTTAATTTTTCTTTATTGGTATCGGACTTTCAAGTGATGGGTGTGTTACTGTAGATTTTGAAAGTGATTTAAGTTCCTTTTTGGGGATTGCAGCACAAAGGAAAGCTCCATGTTGAACCTTATTATGACAATCTTTCATATTGTTTTCTTTGGATTCATCATAATTGCTGGTTTCAGCAATGGAAGTATCCAAAACCTGGTAAAGCCAGGAGGGCTAGCTCCTTTTGGAGTTAAGGGTGTTCTAGACGGAGCAGCCATAGTTTACTTCAGCTATATCGGTTATGACTCAGTTTCTACCTTGGCAGAAGAGATCCAAAATCCTTCTAAGAGCCTGCCTCTAGGCATTGTGGGTTCTGTTCTCATTGTCTCAGCTCTATATTGCCTCATGGCCTTGTCTTTGTGCGTCATGGTGCCTTACAATAAGGTCAGTACTCAAATCTAAATTTGACATCATCAATAAGAAAAAATCCTGATAATTGATTAGGCATAATGCTTCTACATCATTATAGCTTGTGGGAGAAGCATCATTTTCAATCGCTTTCCAAAATATTGGTTGGAAGTGGGCGAGCAATGTGGTTGGAGCAGGAGCAAGTTTGGGAATTGTTGCTTCGCTATTGGTAGCCATGTTAGGCCAAGCTAGGTACCTTTGTGTTGTTGGAAGGGCCCGGCTGGTGCCATCCTGGTTAGCCAAGGTTCATCCTTCCACAGGAACCCCATTGAACGCCACCCTCTTCTTGGGTAAGTCTTGCTTAATTAACCTCTTTCATCTCTACCAACCTTAAGATTATTTAAGAACATATGAAAATGGTGCATGCCAGCAGAATATAAAAGCTAGCTTAATTTTTTTATGCACAGAAAGTCAAATTCTTAATTTCACGATTAAATCTTTTCATTAATTTTTGCCACCACATTTTTAGTCCAAATTTTTTTGTTCCAATTCTTTTGACCAGCGTGGGAACAAAACTGATTCCTAAATTAAAATTAGTTGATTAATTGATTAATTATTAGGGAACCATATATTTATTATTGATTTTTTTAACAACCCACTTCGTATCTAGGGAGAAAAGTTATGTTAATTTTCTTTGTACATTGAAAAGTCTAATATTCCATTAATTTTTTTGAGAAAAAAAAAATCCTTTTCTTTGGGATTTGTACTTTCCCTAAGAATCCATCTCGATTGATGACGATGTCCAATTAGACTCCGAAAAATAATAATAGTAATAATAACAACAACAATAAAAATATGACATATAGTTACAGGACTTAAAAATTAATAAGATCATAACTCTTCCTTTTTCAGTAAATATGTGTTCAGAGTTACAGAAACCATACATGCAAATATTTTAATTGACATAGAAATGACGGGATGTGTTCATCTCTCAATGGTGTAGGTATATGCACAGCATCAATTGCACTCTTCACCAACCTCAACATCGTGCTTGAAATGATCTCAATCAGCACGCTCTTGGTGTTCTATCTTGTTGCAAATGCTCTCATCTATCGTAGATATGTGATCATCAGCAACAATCCACCATTTCACACTCTTTTGTTCCTCTTCCTTATCACTTCTAGTGCTATTGCCTTCTCCGTATGCATGAAACTTGGGCAACAATATTGGGGTTTGCCACTATTCGGTGGGTTCTTGATGATGATCACGGCCCTCTTCCACTACCTGACACCTTGCCTCCGACATCCAACAGAATGGTCGGTGCCCTTCATGCCCTGGCCAGCAGCTATTTCGATTTTCCTCAACGTTTTCCTCATGACAACGCTGAACATTCTCTCCTACCAAAGATTTGCAATATGGGCATGTTTGATAACTTTGTTTTATGTGCTTTATGGTGTTCACTCAACTTACGAAGCTGAAGAGATGAAGGTGGATATTGAAGAAATGCCAAACTCATCAGCCCAACAAAGTAAGCTAGACAACATTCAAGTGCTTTAATCAAATGCAAGGAACAGCTTTTTATGACATTCCCACATAGTATTTTCTATTTTTAGGATCCATTTTATCTTATTTTATTTTTGGGTTGTTACAATTAATGTAAATTTCATGGAATTCCAAGTAAGCAAAAAGGAATTTTCCGTCAAATAGAAAGATAAATAACTGGGATGAAAGTAAAAGAAATTAGAAAGAAGAAAGAGGCATCAAGATCAGAGAGAAGCCTTCTCCACTAATTCTTTGGCTTCCATGTGTCATTTTGATACACTATCATGTTTGAAGGTAGAGAAAGATGTAAAGAATATTCTTTGCAAGCGTGGTGAGGATGATCGGGATTGTTATGGGCCATAGTGTGTAATGATGGAATACAATATTGAACTAGTGTTTGGCAAAATATAAGCTAACTTGTGGTTTTTGTCATTTACTAACTCATCCAAAATGGGCAACTTGTCATCATCTTTTAGAAAAAAGATCAAAGAATATATTTTCCTTTGTGTAATGGAAGCATGATTACCCCATTGATTACAACCATAAATTTTGGAGAGATGACCTCATATTCCCCGTTCATATTGAAAGGTAAAACAAGTCTGCTATACCTACTAGTTTGTTTATTGGGTCTTTAATGCAAATTTATATATAATTTTTACTAAATTAGTGTCAAATTATTATAACTTATATTAAAAATTAACAAACTATGACAATCTAAATTTAAGAACGATTAGTATTTTATTTAAACAAGACTAATAAAGACTTGTTGATTCAATCTACTAAGCAACTTCATAATTACTAGAGCTTTTGATGATGGGAGGGGGATAATATGGTTGCTTTCTGTCACAGTCAAGATACTGATGATTGAGTTAGAAAGATCACTTAGTGGGATCTTATTGACGTTTGACATTACATGCTTTTCTGTGGTACTTCGGGGGTTATTGCTTCTCCATTGTCAAAAGTAAGTCTACATTGGTGGGTGGTCCTATATTTTCAGTGGATTTTCACTATTTTTCTTTTTACAGTTCTTCTGTGTTCTGTACACCTCTTTTTTCTTTTTTACCTCTTTTTCCTTTCTCTTTTTTCATCCCAGGCTAGCTCCCATCTTATTTGCGAGATGAAATTCCATGTTTCTCTCTTGGTCTTTGGGTGCCTCATCCCTGTATCATGAAAGTTTAACTAACAAACATACAAATTTTGGGTTGACTTTGGAAATGGCCATGATTTTCTACATTTACATCATAAATGCCCCTCACCAAAATTTATTCATTGTAAAGTGAATATTTTTTCGTTCGCTTTGTGTCATTATGATTTGTTAAACTAGTGGTGCAGATTGACACAGATTGGGAGCATGAGGTAAAATCGTAACAGATAGTTGGTTCAATGAGGGATCTCCTCAGTGACATGAAATGGTGAGCTGTGTAGGTAAACAGGACATAAAACTGCCCAATTTTCAAGCCCAAGTCAGGGCCCATTCATTGCAGTGCAGCATCCCCTGCAAGCTAGATATAAGAGTTTCTGAGATTCATAAAGCCCTTGCTAACTATCATCAGTTGGATGTCTAAATAGAAGTCGTGAAGTACAGTTTCTTGATTGGCTACATGCAATCTTAACCTTCAACAATTAGTAGGTGCCAGAATGCTATAGATCACGCAACCCAGACAAAGCTTTACGGTTACAGATTAAAACTTCTACCCATTAATTCATAAAACAACTTCATTATGGTAATTTAAGTTCTGCTATAATGCTATCACTAGTCAATACCTCCGCAACAACCACATATTTCAGAAGAAACATGAATTTGATTATGAATTCTAGTCACATAGATTAATCTTCTTTTCAACATTGTATTAAGTCAGAAAAAGGAAACAATGAAAGTGAGAATGGACAAACTCACATAACCTAGCCAGCATAAAAGACCAAAATCCACTGGCAAAGCTGTTTGCCAAGAGGTCAAAATTCCCACTTCCAGAAAACATCCAATATTGTAAAGTTACTGTAGAAAATTTGATTGCAACCTTCAAAAAGAAAAAAAATGTTACTGCACTGTTCCATCTAACCTTCTTTATCCACAATCTGACGCTACAATTTGAGTATCAATTTCACTGAGCTTCATCTCTCTTTCCAGACATGTTAGGTGACATCAAGAGCTCCACCTTCACCTTCTTCTTCCCCTTCTTCTCCACAAACCCTGACACAAAAATATCTAAAAGATGTTTCTGTGACTCCAAAATCATCTGGTTATGCTTCATCTCCATCTCCATCCGCATTTTCTGAGTCTCCCTTGCCATTTCCATCTTCATCTTCTCCATTTTAGCAAACCTTTCAGTCAACAATGTCATTGATGAAGCCAACTCTTCAAACGGATCCAAAACTCTCTTAATCCCACCATCACCATTCCTCTTTCCAAACCTTAATCTTGAGGCAGAACCAGACTCATTCATAACAGGACAATCAACACTACCATTTAAATTTACATCAACCCTGCCATAATACTTGGACCTAGTTCCTAGCGGCACAAAATCCCCATCACCAAAGGTTTTAGCATAAAACTCACTACCACTTCCACTAGGAACCTCATAATCAGCATTGGGATCATAATAGGCATCAGGATTAAAATTCTCATTAATCTTTCCATAATTCCTTGGCTTAAACCCTGGTGGTGTCACCAAAATCCTATCACCAAAGGTTCTCACTGGAAAACCATTAACATCAAGATTGGGACTTGAATTATCGTCATCAGTCTTCCTATAACTCTTCAACCTAAACCCTTGAGGGGACACAAAATTCCTACCATCTTCCACTTTCACACCATACCCAACTCTAAAATCGCGATCAGAACCAATAGTAGACTTCAAATCACCACCAATCTTCACATAATCCTTTGCCCTAGACGCTAAACATCCAAAATCATCATCAAAATCAATATTGCCATAATTCCTCAAGAAATCACTTCTTAAATCACGATTTAAACCAAAATCCT
Organism: Melia azedarach; assembly: GCA_028052125.1. Taxonomy (NCBI): domain Eukaryota; kingdom Viridiplantae; phylum Streptophyta; class Magnoliopsida; order Sapindales; family Meliaceae; genus Melia; species Melia azedarach. The sequence continues at coordinate 4,405,095 of CM051401.1, read as the reverse complement.
GATTAAAATCACCGTCAATCTTATTATCATATCCGGTCATCAAATTCTTATTTAAGCGAAACTCAGTAACGTCCATGATTTTCTGATCAGAAAAATCACGACTCTGGTTACTTAGTCCAGCAGCAGAGGATGACCCAAAATTCATAGAATCCAATAAAGGAAAAAGGTCCCAAGAAGAGATGAACCGACCTGGTAACGACAAAGACCGTTGTTTCTCAGCACGGTATCGTTTTCGCAATTTCTCGATCTTGTGGCGGCACTGTATGGATGACTTAGATGCTCCGGGACTAGAGTCCAACACTGCAGAGGATACAGCGTCCCAATCAGAGGTACGGAGGTTTCCGCGATTGAGAGATAGCCATCTGGCACCATAGGCGTTTATCAGAGCAAGGGTTTCGTCGTGGGTCCAGCAGGGCGGCGGGACCCTCTTCGTGGTGGTGGTCGTAGGGGTGGACATAATAGAGGTCACGGCGGAGGAGTGCGCAAAATAAGGGATGGAGAGGCGTAGATTAGCAGAAAAGAAGAGGAAGAGATAGAAGAAGAGGAGGAGGAAAAGGTGATGTTGGTGGTTGTTGTCATTATCAATTGTGGGAAAGTTAAGGGAAGGGAGGGTTAGGGTGGGGGCGCAAGCGCAACCGAACTGAGTGGGGGAGGGAAATATGCTAGAATGCGCAGGGGGTGAGTGACGTGCGCACTCACACACGGAGAGAGAGAGACAGGTTAGCAACCACTCCGCCACGATCGTCGCCAACCACTTGACAATATCCACTGAGGCTGAGCCCACTCCACTTCCCCCCTTCCTTCCCTCCTTCCTTCCCTCCTTCATTCCCTTCGTACGGTAATTGGCTCCGGGCTCATTGTCGCGTCGCGTCGTGTTGTTTGAATGTCTAGACGTGCAAGTGCAACCTCTTACTATTTGGGCTTGGTCCAATTACCATTTAACTCAATTGCGTTATTTTCCATAAATATGGGCCAACACTCAAATTAATAGACCTAACTTTAATCAATCATTAATTTTAAATTAAATTAAATTCTAACGCAAATTGAGATATCAATATGGTTGACAGTGAGAATTAGAAGTAAATAGATGCCCATTTACTAGGACCACAAACAAATTAGTTATACCATTATTTTTGGCGTGATATTGATAGGCACAGACACAGACACGGCCCATCATGATCACGATTTGTTTTACAGTTGAGTAAAACCCAAATTCAGCGATTATAACAATGAACCAACAGATCTCCAAATTTAGTTGCGTATATGATATAATAATATATAGTCACAGTCTATACAAGATAAAATATTGAAATAGAAAAAGAAAATCGGAAGTCATATTCATAGTTGACACATCAAGAGGTCAATTTATAGATCTTTGTATAAGAGCGAGCTTGGAATTCCCTCGGAAGCATCGCTGCTCACACAACTCGTACAAATATCGTTTAATTCTATGCTAGTCGTTAGGTTATTCAAAATCCGATTCATTCCGCTCAATTCAATTCCATCTGATTTATTTTTTCAGTAAATTTAACGAATGTGTGAATTAAGTTAGATTAAAAAATCTAAAATTCATTTATAATAAATTTTAGATTGTGCATTCACATTTTTAACCTATCAAAATTTAATATAATAATGTTTTAAAATAAAAAATTATTTTATAATTTATAATATTATTAAAATGAAAAAGCCTAAGAGACTTCGTTATTAAAGGAAACTTAAACAGAATCACAATTTGCAGAGTAACAAAGATATGAAATCAATAATAACCAACAAATACTTTTCTGACAATATTGAAAGGACCTGGATCCTCTAACTATCTATCACAAGACAACGTAGAAAATATTTAACAATGCCATTCAATCAAGAGATAAAATTAAATAACATTGATTTTCCTATCCTAATAGCATTTTCATAGCATAAAATAAAATAAAATAAAAAAATATTAGGATGCAATTCAATAATCAATGTCACGTTCTCATTATATTATTCTCTTCAAGTTTTTGAAATTACATCGTCTTATCTTCTTCTTTTCTTTTTTGTTCGTGGGATGTAAAGGCCATAGCATCACATCTTAATCTTCATTTTCGTTCTCATTCATTCTTTAATTTCATCATACATATATGTGTTAACTTTATATTAATTATGAAATATTACACTCTTTCAACAGAGCATGAAATCTCCCTTGGAAGTATCGCCTACCCAACGAGGATTATTGCACACATCTTGTACATTATCCTATAAACAAATAAGATGTTGCCATCGTACACAATTCCCCGAACTTAAAGTCAACTTCCCTGCCTATAAATCCTGAAACAACTTTACCAGTTGGGGAAATCAAACCAGACCCAACTGAGATTTCAATCAATCAATCAACCCCCACTTAAAATGGGAGGAAAGCTTTGCACCATAATAATAGCCTTTGTCTTTGCTTTAGCCAATGCAGGAGACCCGGATATCCTGGACGATTTCTTGGTGCCTCCGGGCATTGACATCAACAACATAGCCAAGCAGTATTTCACTTACACTGGCCTCAGAGACTTCTATGTCAAGAGCAATTTGACAGGAACAGAATCCACAGTTCGCAGAATAACCAAGAAAGTATTTCCAGCACTGGAAGGGCTTGGAGTTTCAGTTTCTAAGACATTATATCCTCCATTGAGCATCACCCCTCCACATTATCATCCAAGATCATCTGAACTTCTAGTAGCAGTAGATGGGCCACTAAAAGTAGGGTTCATCGACACGAGAAACAAGCTCTATATGCAGACGCTTCAACCTGGTGATCTATTCGTCATCCCGAAAGGACTGATTCATTTTGTAATGTATTCTAGAGATGATTGTGGTGGCGGTACTCTTGGGATATTTGGGAGTTCAAATCCTGGAATAATTACGGTGGGTAGTAGCCTCTTTGAAAGCGGGATAAAAGCAGATATGTTAGCTAAAGCTTTCAAAGTCGATGAGGAAACTATATCCAAGTTAATAAAGGCCAATAAAGAGTAGCAGCGTCACTTTTAATTTCAAGGCTATAATGATAAATTTTCATTTTGCTTAAGAAAGAAAGAAGAAAATAAGCAATGAGTTGCACTCGCCCACTAACATCCGTATTTGTACCCATTAGCATTTACGATTCGATGCTGCTCGTCTCTCAAATTTACATTTTTACTTTTTAAAGCGATTTTGAACATTATAAACTTTTGCAACACACATGATGAACCTACGACATGAAACAGCATCCTTTAATGCATAAATATATAAAAGAATATGAACCGTGCCATAAATTTCTGACCTTACATTTCTTTATACAACAGCAAGCCTATTAAACAGCAAACTAATCTCTCCAATTGAAAAATGATAATGATTTATGAAAAAATACAACATAAATTGGAATCAAAAGACAAAGAAAGCTTTAAATTACCCATTCTACACCAATAACAATGGAACGTGAACAGCACTTCATTATAAGTTAGTGCAATTAAACAATAAATAAATAAGTCCTGCTTCTGTACCCGTTGAGATCTGTGAACGCTATAGCAAGGTTGGATACTTGGCGTCGAGGAAATCTCTAAGAGTCTGAGCAGCTTTCTGACCACCCATTAGTTCAGCTAGCCTCTCGACAGGAAGAAGCGCAAGCTCTGCCAAGCTATTACATCCATCCATTATTGACCTGTAATTAGAATCTGTCACACCTGGGAGTCGTCTTAAGAACTCCACGGCAGATGTGTTGTAATTTTCAGCTCTGAATGGAGAAAGTGGAAAATCATTAATTTCATGACCATAAGAGCAACTTACTCTGTTTCAACATGCAAGCATAGCGTTTAAAAGACGAGAAACTCAAATAAAGAAATCTTACCTAACATCATTTTCCACTATACCCTCTTCAGAGGGGACACCAACTCTAATTGCCTTTGCCTCATCAGGTTCATCTTGATTAGCTTTTAATGAAGAAAATATTTCTGCAGTAGCATGCAAACTACGAGACCAGATGATTCTCAAGCGAGGAAAATGTAGAACAAGCAGCGACAACTTGGATATAATATTATTTGGAGTGACATCATCACCAATATCACTTGCAGACTGCAAAGAATGAGAACCCAAAATATAAAACCAGAAAACAACCAAGGTTGACAGCATTCACCCACCATAAATAAAAAGGAAAAGCATTCTCCTTACAAGATTAAACTAGTCACCTGAAATGAAAAGCTTTTGTCTTGTGAAAACTCAATTAGAAGAACAGGTATTCTGTAGTAGCGAACCATTGTTTCTACTTGGTGATAAAGGCGGCCCGATGTGAAGCTTGTAAATAGATCTTGAATACTCTTTCGTTCTACGCATATTAATGGAGACAGAATGTAATCACCAACTTCCAAGATCACTGGTATTATGCGCATGCCCCTCTGGTGGAGAACGTTCGGGAGACTACTCATGAACTCCCTCATGTCCACTATGACCTGAAAAGAGATTTTATTGAAACAAGACTTGGGAAAATAAAATTGACAAAGTTCAGATGCAAAGAACTCTGCACACCTGCATCTCTTTCTCAGCTTCCTTTCTTCCACCTGCCTTTCTAGTTACTGCATTCTGGGAACTGGTGGCTTGCGCCTCAGAAGAAGAATTAAATCCCAGGCAGTGCCCATCCTGAATCATATCCAAGCAATATCCGCAGAATATGGAAACATCAGTTCTAGACCAAGAGTTTTATGTAAAAGAGCACAATGGCATCAGTTCTAAACCATCAAAGTTCAAATCAGTTGGGTCCTTGATTTTCAGCAGTAAGATTACAACGGATTTATTTTTCAGAGTAAGAACTCAACAAATTTGAGAGGTACAAAGAGGGGCAAGTTATATCAAATTCCTTATACTAGACACTTGCACTAGTTGTTGATATAGCTTTTATCTCTATCATCCACTGACTTTGAATCAAAGATTAACTTATAGGAGATCCAAGAAACTGCAAAGCAGTTCCATACCAAGGTAAAGAATAGAGGCATGTCACGGTAAACAAGTGTACAAAAAAACAAAAAAGATCAAACCTGATCGATTGGGATCATCATCAATGATTTCTGCCGGATTAGCGACTCAAAAGCTCCATTCTCTCTCCGTATACTTGCCTCAAACTTTTGCACCTCAGTGGATTCTTCATAAAAAAGAAAATAAACTTTCAATTTCATAGAAGGATTCTCAGCTTTGTAGACTTCAATTTCTCTGACGAACCTCACGTCTGGATGGTAAACAACAATCGCAGAGGGTTTCAAAACATCAAGTATAGGCTGGTCACTTTCTAGTGCATAAAAGTGCACATGTGGCAGTGGCTTGGAATCTTTTAACTGTGTAGCGTCCATCTTTTGATTATGCTTCCACAGAACCCCGTTCTCTACAAATGCACTTTCAGGCATGCCTTCAGAAGAACAACCAACTGCACCTGAGTGAATGTCATCTGCTGGGCCTTCATTTCCTGAAGGAGCTATTTCAGGTTCATCTTTTGTTTCTGCTTTGTTGTAATTTTTATTATCTTTATTTCCAGAATGCTGAACACTTGCTGCACGTTTTTTGTTCCTTCCTTTTCCACGTGCTTTCCCATGTCCTTTGCTGCCATCATAAGTCTCAGGATTATCACCAGCAACATCATCAACTTTACCTCGGTTCCTTATCTCTGATGCTGCAGCCAAAAGTGCATCATGTTCCTGTTTGCTTACACTGCTAGCCTCTGAATTCTGTGCCGGTGTAACAGGAACAGCTCCATCAAGAATCCCATAACCTTTGGGCTCCTTAGGTTTCTTTTTCTTAGAGGATGTTTGTACACCACGGAGCTCTACTTTGCTCAACAAGTATTTCTCCCATTCTTCTCGCATCACCTTCACAACAACGCACAGCATAACTTGGTTATACCCAATGCTTTACTGTAAGAAGCCATTTATCATCAAAATATGATATAAAACACCTTATGAATACACTTATTATCTCTGTATAAAATTAAAAAAGACTCAACGTTGAGCATAAAACTATGAAAGTGAAATAATTCAGGATTATTGTCATTCGTAATTTATAATTTTATTGTCGTTCGCAATTTTATAAGAATGAGAAATCCATATTTGATCATGCAAAACTGAGCATGACTGCATGAGAAGTGCAAAGTGATTATAACACATAAAGAAGGCCAAAAACCTTTTGTGAGCCATTCCTGATGCAATCTTCAAGCTGCATACATGAGCATTCATCTTTGCAAGCCACTAGGACAATGCTATGGTCATTTTCTTCCCCTTCAAGCAAAAATTCTTTTCTTGATGAAGCTTGCCTTTGTCTTTCCTCTTCTATTTCTTCAAGAACTTCCTGCAATAATATTATCACATTCAAACTCAAAATAAATCATTAGACAATTCATTTTTTTTAATCTAGCCACAGAAATGCAATTTAAAATAATTCTAAACTGACATGGACAATACCAAATAAAAATATGGGTCTGAAACACAAAAAATTACTTCCCTGGTGGTGAATCATAGATTACCAATATAATACTATCACTAGGTCACATGTTAAAGCATATTCCAGACTACACAACACAAATAGATATCACAGACAATGGAACTCACTCACTCACACGTAACACCTTCCACTTTGGTGCCTCTTCCAAAATTTCTTCCAGAACTACCCCACCATCTGTACTCGTAGATGAAGAACCACCATCTGCTCAGTAAACATAAAACAGAAAGGAGTTCAACAAAATGATACCTAAGAGCTTTTCAGGAACCTTTCTTTTATTATATGTAAGTATTTAAAAGGTTTGACATGCCACAGAAGAGAAACTTCAAGATGTAATCTAGAAGAAAGCAAATAACAGGCAAGCACTCACCTTCATCTCCATTATTGTCAACTCTCTTCAATTTCCTCTTTTTGCCTGTTATGCTCTTGCTTTGCTCATTCAATTTCACACCACCTGCTCTCGTAAAGCGATAAACCCGCTTCTTTGCATAGTCAAATATTTTATAGCTGGACTCTGCAAATATCCAAACAGAGCGAAAACTCTCTGACACTCTTAATGTATTCAAATACTTCAAATAACTCACAGCATCATACCTACAAAAATAGCAGATGGAAATTTTGATCAGAAACTATCACAATCAAAATTTTATTACCACAGCACATAATCATTGTTGAATTTTTTCTAAAAAAAATCTTAGAGTAACATATCAACACACTTTAAAAAAAAATAACATAGAAAATAATAAAACAAGGAGAGAGTAATCTCCCCCTGACATAATTAGTCAACCTTCATACTACATGAATTATCAAACTTACCAGTCACCATCCCTAAAAGACAAATAAACCCCAAAGCACCCCTCCTCCCGAACATAAACACGCAGACACAAACTAACAACAAAAAAATTGAAAGAAATACTAGCATTAATCTTGATTTTAATCTCTGCTAATTTCACCAATTTCAATAATCTACATTGTATCATATCATGTTTAAAAGTGTGTAAAATTATATTTAAAACAGCAAGATAGTTAATTGCAGCATTCTGAAGTACCTAACAAGATAATCCAACAACTTTCTCAAAGTCTTCAAATCGGAAACCAACTGCTTGGTCTTCTTCCCCAACATATGCCAAATGGGATCCAACTGTCTCCTCAAGATCTCATCAAACGACTTGAACAAACCATTCTCCACCGTCAGATCCTCCACATCAACCTTATTGGTCTTCCTCATCTCCTTCAAACAAGCATCCATCACTTCCAGTATCGCTTTTTGTATCCCAGCCATGTACTTGGTCATCGGCACCCTTATATCCACCACCACCGGCGGGTTCCTCTCCAATTCCTCCGACACATTCACCTGAAACCTCGGCCACAAATGAAGCTTTCTAACGAACAAACTCTTCATTATACGCTCCGTTTTAGCAAACCCAGAAACCATGGCGGTGGGTTTATCAGAAAAAGCTCTTATATACGCTTTCCGATTAAAAGACTTGACAATCCTGCAAATAAAAGTCTCGGTAGAGTTTTCCGAGAGAGTATGAGTATTGAGAATGATTAAACCAGCGAGATTCGAAGTGGGGATCTTGTGGGTCAAGAGGTCAACGATGAGAATTCTGGGGGTGACGAAGAAGATTTGGCCAGAGGAGTAAAGGGAGTGGCGTTGGTTGGCGGTAAGTTCGGCGGTGATTTCGGAAGGTAGTAGGGGAGCATGAGGAGTTAAGTGGTGGGTGATTTGGGATTTGAGGGAAGGAGAGGAAGAGAGGAGGAGGAGAGTGCCTTGTGAAGGAGAGTGGAGAAGGAGAAGAGAGGAGATTAGTTTCGGAAGGGATAGGCCAGAGGAGAGGATTACAAGACCGCCGGCGGGCTCTTCAAGGAGCTCAGCGATTACGTGCTGGTGAAATTCGAGCACCATTCCTTTGTTTATTTGCCTCCGTCAGTTTCACTCACTGTATTTGATTTGGGAGAGAGGAGCTGGACGAGGAACGAAGACGAGGGGTAGTTGGCTTTTGGTGGGAAGCCCTTTTTGTTTTTATTATCAGTTACCTGCGGCGGGCATTTTCAAGTTAAAAGGAGTGTTTCAGCTTTGCCTCAGTCAACACATTAAACGACTGCGTTTTACTGAGGATATATATATATATATATATATATATATATATACCTACGTACTTTCTCCCTTAAGTTCCCTCCCTCTAACAAAACTATTAAAATTGATCAATAATATTTCTTATTATCTTTTATTTATTATTAAGAGTAGATGCCACAAATTTTAAATATTAACTCCAAATTATTTATTTTAAATGGTATAAATTATTTGTTGAAATTTTTTATTCAATAGATGAATAATATACAACTTCAAAAATAATTTATTACACCATTCAGTGACTCTTTCAATTAACAAATTATCAAATAAAATGATTAAAAAAATCAAAATAATATTTGAAAACACATAATAGTACTTCTCAATCTTCTCAAGGATCACAAAAAGGGGGGAAAAATCATGTCTTTATACTGAAAAATTGACAGCAAATTTTAAATTTGCAATGGTTTTTGGGAAGTTCCTATAGCTTTTCATTTTCTTCGGCATAAAACAACCTTTCAGAATATATTACAGTCCATTACAGGCAGATTAAACAGCAAACAAACAAAATTATGCAAGATTGCAATTTAAAAAAAATAAAAAAACAAGAAAACTTTACTCTGAATTCACATTTGTATTAAAATCACCGTATCTTTTCTTCATATTAAAAAGAAAAGCTTCAAGCTTAGCTTCATATTTGCATTATCAGCTCCAAGAATTCGATTTCAATCTTCTTAAGCTCAAGGGAACGGGTGTTTTTAAGACGGTGACGTTAATATTGTTCCAAACATCTGATTTGGTAGGGAGCCCTGCGATTTTCTCTGCAATTTTCAAGTCTTCTGGAAGAACAGAACCGAACACTGTGTATTTATTTTTCCACTCTGGGTGGTTTGCTAGACTTATGAAAAATTCAGGACCTGAACCAACCCATGCGACTGAGCCTCTTCTGATGCTGGGGCAAACTTCTGTTGGCATTGGCTTAAAAGCAGTTCCTTGAGCTTCCAGTGTTCCTTGAACCAAGGCAAATGGTGGGCCAAAAGGAGTCTAGGATATTAACAACAACAGTTTAAGAAATTAGACTCCAAATATTATCAAGACAGTATTAAGAATCATCCTCGGTAGAATTTAACGGTAAACAACGAGGAAACTATTTGGTTGAAGCAAAAATATATAAAGCTAATGCCACATATCCCAAATTCTAAATTGTATCTCAAATTTTTATCCTAAATGATGAGGCAGATGTGGCATTCATCAAGTGGATATTACACACTTCAAGATCATTTATTACACCACCAACTCACCACCTATTTGATGAATGCTACATCATTTGGAATCAAAATTCTGGGATAAAATTTAGGGTATGTAGGATTTCTCATATATAAAAAAAACATAAATAAGAAAGTGCAGTTTGACTCAGCAAATATAGATGAAACTACTGAGATGCCTCGGAAATGCTTAATATAAGACAAAACAGAAAACCAAAAAGAAGAAAGGAGAAAGTTACACACATATCTATATTCCAAATTTTCCAATTATATCAAAAATGGCAAAACTCAAATCCACCAATGAAATCTTACATTTTTTATGTGATTTCCTTCAATATCCCAAGACAGGCCACGGCTCTCTGCACGATGAAATTGGCAACCCGCACAATGGTGTAATGTCAACAACTCAAGAACATAGTATACAGAATGTGGGGCACAGTCAGGGTAGAGCTGCAGCAGAACAAGGTATTGTCAGTAATAACTTAAATTGTCAAGTGATTTGCATGAAACCCATGAAACAGATATATTATGAACTTGAACAGCACTGAGTTGTTTCACTCTCATGATAATAATCTTCACTGAGGGATGTTAATTAATGATGTCAGTCTCAATCATGATCATCATGGACATGCATCGTCGGATGTTTACATGTTCAGATGCAAAAGATAAAGAACCAAATTGTACCACCGAAGTAGGCAAGGACGCAATATTGAAGAATATCAAAGAGCGATCTAAGAAACAAGATCATTTCACATTTGCCAACCAAAGAATTCGTTGTTTTTGGTTGCTTATTCAATGACCATTCTACAGCAGATATTGCACTTACTTTTATATGAAGAGTTCCATGTTCTGTTTCCAATCCAACAATTCCCTGAAAGAAGAAAATATGGGAACATCAAGAGAGAAGATAAGTTGATCACCAGAAAATAATAGATAAACTACAAAAATTCAGCAAAAAGGGAATTAAGACATAATCAAACGAAAATAACAAGAAGGAAAAAACACCAGTTATGGAAACTCTCCATTTTAACATTTCTTCTTAGTCTGAACATGGACCTAAGTGCATTTTCTGAAAAAGGTTAAAAACTTATTATGGGTGATGTGAGACAATGGTAGTTTACTTGCAACAGTTTTTGAGTCATTCAATATCATTAAGGAACTGTTCCAACAACAGCAACGCCAATGATGGAGGATAGAGGATCAGCAGCTGCAAGTGTTGGGTGACAAAGAGGTCATGAATAAATTTCCAAATTGGCAATACGCATTCCAAGAGCAAAGGCAGCCACATCTTAGTAAACATACAAAGGTTTAAAGTGAAATTTTCCTCTTAGGTTTCCAGTCGCTACAACATATAGTAACCAGCAACACTTTAAAAGACCCGAACCACAGCTCATATACAGCCTTTCTGATAACAAGAAAGGCATCTAAAATATCTTCTCCAAACAGTAGAAGCAGTGAATATAGGGAGAACTGGAAAGAGAGCTGAGAAAAGCCACACTTAGGTTGTGGTGTTTACAACATTCAATTGAACTTCATATAAGGTGGTAGGATAACAGAAACACACACCTTAAGGCAATCAACACTCTTTGGAGGATCAGCAAGATTTTATAAGTCTGCTGTTACTGCAATGCAAACACATCTTCCTAGACTCGTTTCTAATAGAATTATAACAGGCCTTGCAGCAATTTGAACTTCAATCACAATTAATAAGGAAATTCTCACAGTTCCTTTCTTAATCTTGCAGTAGTTTGATTTCTACTTGCTCTTTCGTTGCCTTTTTTTTAATTATTCTTTACAACTGGAAAACAGGGAAATATAGATGAAGATAACGGCACAGCAATTTATCAAAATGCTGGAGGATGTGAGTGCCATATAAAAGGAAAATAGACTATAAAACATTCTAAACCGTTCACCAAACTTATATACCTCTCCTTTTCCAAAGACGAGGCCAGAAGTCCACATAACCGTTCGCCCAGCCTCTTGCCGATCAGGGGACAAGGTATCTTTTTGCTTCTTTAACCAACACTGAAAATAAGGACGAGGAGGGAAAAAAATAAATTATAATTCTTTCACTGAGAGCACTTAATGTCATTGAAATCAGAAAATGCACTATCGCCAAAAATTTCTGAACCTGAGATAAATCTCAGGCAAAGACATACAAAATATTAATAATTTTCTGAAGATGATGGTCCGTAAATTAAAATGGTAGTGAAATCAATTCCAAATCCAACATGACTCTTCATGAATCATTATCATAATCATTTAATTGAAATCAGAAATAAACATTGATGAATCAAAGGTTTATAGACAAGAAAGCAGCAAATTTACCGCTCACCTCACCAAATCGGGATCCACAAGCCTTCTTGTTCCCACAAAAAACCCAGGTATCACATAAACAAGGCCCATCATTGCCAGTACACATGGCCTTGCAAGCCGCACAACACTCCTTAGAACTATTAAACTTAAACTCAGATCCCCACTTCACAGCAGCACCCCACAACTCCAAATTCTCAATCCCTTGGCAACACTGACCGTTTTCAGTCTCTTCAATCGAAATTGAAGGATCAAAGTCAGCATCCCAATAGTTTCCATCAGGTCTAAGGATAATTGAAAGGAATGTGTAGACAACAACACAAGAGATCAGACCCAGCGATAGGAGAAAGACAGAGAAGGAACGGGATGCGTCGTTTCTCCTGAGATTCTTTGCGGGGCTTGAAGGAGTATTATTTTCTTCGTCAATCCCAGGAAAAACCACCCTGTTCCAACAATGCCAAAACTGAACCATCTGAGGTTTTGTTGCGAAAAGAAGAAACCAAACCCAGATGGGGATTTGGATCTTTAGAGGGGAGTAGGCGTTGACTGTGCAAATGAAGAAGCTGAATAACAGTATTCATGATCGTAGATTAGTTAGAGATTATATATAAAAATACAGTCGGCAGACTGAGAGTTGGTAGGTCAATTAGCTACGGCTACTTGGCAATATGCTTCTTTTTCGTTATCATTATTTCACTGAACCTGACCCGACGCGAAGCAGACGGATGAAACGGTACCGCATTTTTATTTGTTCCCGGATGTTATGTATGAACTATTATAATATGTTTAATCATTTCTTCTTTCTTTAAAATCTTTAAAAAAACAAAATATAATTAATAAACGTTTATTTAACACGAAATGATTAAGAAATTTTTAAGATAACACTCAAAATTAAAATAATAATAAAAACATTGCACTGATTATGATACGTATGGTATTAGAGGATAAATATCAAATAGGTATTCGATTATTGATGTCGTATGATAGCATGTTACATATTTTAACTCATTAATAAATTGTAAATATAATAACAAATTTTTTTAATAAAAAATTTGTTTTTGTCATTTTTCATGCATTGTTAGATACAGGAATTAGGGAATCGCCATACGCAACTGACCACCGTTAAAGGCGCCCATACAACTACAGGCTTACAATTCTCGTCGAGAACCACTTTGTCAATGTACTTCCACTTTTTCTTTATGATTCAATAAATAATACATTAAATTTTCCTATCTTGAAATATTTTTTAAAAAAAAATAAAATACAGGATTTCTTTTAAAAAAAATAATGCCTATTTTATTGATTGAGACATAAAATATCAATATAATGTGAGAGTATGTTGGTAAGCTACTGCTCAATATTCTCAAGGATCGGCCAACCAAAAAACAAATCTAAAATATAAAACGATTTTTGACAAGTTCCTATAGCTTTTCATTTTCTCCTGGGTAAAACAATCTTGCAAAATTTATTAGACCATTGTATGCAGATTAAACAGCAAACAACAACAAAAATCTGAATTAATATTATTTGTGTTAAAATCTTTATTTCATATCTTGTCTTCATTACTATAAGAAAAAGAAAAGCTTCGCATTTGCTTGATATTTGTTTGCATCATGACGAGCTCCAAGAGTTTAGACTTCAATCTTCTCAACATGGAGGGAACAGGTTTTCTTAAGAGAGTCCGGTCAATATTGTTCCAAGCATCTGATTTCGTAGGGAGCTGTGAGATTTTCTCTGCAATTTCCATGTCTTCCGGAAGGACAGAACCAAACACTGTGTATTTGTTTTTTTTTTTCCACACTTATAAAAAATTCAGGACCAGAACCAATCCATGTAACTGAACCCCTTCTTATGCTGGGGCAAACTTCTGTTGGAATCGGCTTAAAAGCAGTTCCCAGAACTTTCAGCGCTCCTTCAATCAACCCAAATGGTGGGCCGAAAGGAGCGTAAGAAGTCATCGGAGCAGTTTCCGAAATTAGACTCTTAAATTTTCCAAATATATGGAAAATGGCAAACTCAAAAGGATTAATGAAGTCTTACATTTTTTATGTGGTTTCCTTGAATATCCCAGGACACGATCAAATTGGCAGCCGGCACAATGGCGTAATGTCAACAACTCAAGAATGTAGGCTACAGAACGTGGGGCGCACTCCGGGTAGAGCAGCATCAGAGCAAGGTATTGTCAGTAATACCTTATATTGTCAAGCGTCTTGCATGAAACAGAGAAATTATGAACTTGAACAGCACCGAGTTAGTTGTTTCACCCTCATGATAATGATCTTCATTGAGGAATGTTAATTAATAATGTCTCTCAGTCTCAATCATCATAATCATGGATGCAAAATATCAGATTTTTACATGCTCAGACGCAAAAACTATAAAACCAAATTGTATCACCTGAGTAGGCAAAGACACAATATTGAAGAATATCAAAGAGCGACCTAAGTAGCAAGATCATTGCACAGTTGCCAACCAAAGAATGCATTATTTTGGCTTGCTTATTCAATGACAATTCTACAGGAGATATTGGACGTTGACATATTATTACGAAACTTTGAAATATCTATAATGGGTACATCATTTTAATGGATCTATCTAACTGATAGGTATTTGGAGTCAAGAAATTTTTAGCTATTTGCAGTAGTCAATGAAAGACTTCTGCCAAGAACGATTTTTCTTTGAAATCCTCAAGACAGAGTCATGTTAAAAAGCAAAGCACTTGCCTTATGCAAAGTGTTCCATATTCTGTTTGCAATCCAACAATTCCCTGAAAGAAGAAAATATAGGAAAATCAATAGAGAAGATAAGTTGACCACCAGAAAATAATAAATAAACAAGAAAAAGGAACATGAGACAAAAAAGTACATCAGTCACAGAAACCTTGAACGTTAGCATTTCTTTTTAGTTTGAACATGGACCTAAATATGATTTCTTAAAAAAAGTTAAAAACTTATTGTAAGTGATGTTAGACAATGGTATTTTACTTGCAACAGTTTTTGAGTCATTCTACATCATTGTGAATGTGCTGGGTATCAGGTTGAGGAACTACTCCAACAACAGCAACGTCAATAATGCAGGACATGTTGATCAGCAGCATAAGTTTTGGGTGACAAACAGGTTATGAACCATTTCCACATATTTCCAAATAAGCAATAAACTATTCCCAAATAAAGTTTAAATGTGAAATTCTTCTCTTATGTTTCCAGTCACTGCAATATATGGTAACTAGCAACATTTAAAAAGACCTCAACCACATCTCAAATTCAACCGTCTAGCAAAAACAAACGCATCTAGCAACACATAAAAAAGGACCTCAACCACAGCTCAAATTCGTTGATAACGACAAAAGCATCTAAAATATCTTCTCCAAACACTAGAGTCTAAGGCAAACTGGAAAGAACTAGCAGAGAAAAACCACACAGAGTCCATTGTGCTTACGAAATTCAGTTGAACTTCATATAAGGTAGCATGAAACAGAAACACACATCTTAAGTCAATCAACACTCTTTGCAGGATCAGCAAGATTTGATAGGTCTACTATCACTAGAATGCGAAGACATCTTCCTAGATTCTTAACCTAGAAATCAAAAGCATATAACTCCATAACAAAATTATAACAGTCCTCACAGCACACGAACATCAATCACAATTAAAAATAAAATTTACAGTCTTCGTTTACTTGTTTTGCGCAGGTAGTTTGATTTCTACTAGTTCTTTCTTTATATTATAAATGCAGTCGAGATCGAGAGAGTTGGTAAGTCAACGGCTATGGCTAGTTGGCAATGTGCTTATTTTTCGATTTCACACTGAAGGTTTAGGTGACGCTGAGCTGACGCAAACGAGAGAGAAACTCGTCTCTCGTCTTTTGCATGTATCTCTATTCTCTACTCTTTTATCTGTATGAACTAATAAGACACGTAATTTTTGGAATTTGTTTATTATTTCTTTTACAATAAATAAATACGGTACATAATTTCATTTGCAATGATTTAATAATTTAAATTTTCTCTCAAATTAGGTGAAACAATTATATTACGGTTAATAACTGGGATAATATAACAACATTTTTGTCCTCAACATTGGCAAGACAATAAATTATATATATTCGTTTTGAAAAGTGGAAAAAAATTTAAAGGCAAACCTTTTCAAATACGTATACATAAATTGGGGTGGAGTCAAAATTGTAATAATCCATTGTTTTCACCAATTAATTATAGTAGCCATAAAGTACTGTAAACGACAGTTCGCATATTATTTTTCTAATACAATGGAAAATAACTAAGAAATGATGACTGATGAAATTCTTTTATTGATCTAATCCATCAGTCTGGTTCATTATAGTTTAGCATAAACGTACGAACTCAATTTATTTTAATTTTCTGAAAACGGATTAAATATATATTTTCATAGTTTTTTTTAAATGATTCACTAAACAAAGAAAAGGATTTTTTCTTAATTATTTTTTATTATTTTAATTAAAAAAATAGAACAGAAATTACTGAATTTCAATTAAACTGTATAGTAAACATATATAATTAAGCGACAAATGCCCTTAACTCCAAACAAAAATAAGATCAATGAAATTAATATCTGTGCCGGCTCTTCAATTCTGAGTCTATATTAACAACTTAGATAATAAGATCAATGTATTCATTTCAACAAGGGAATTAAGCGCATGATAATATAATTCAAAGCCCATTTATTTATGTCTTTTTTTGCATAATTATTTGGTGTGGAACACCAGACAAAGCGTCAAGCTAGACGATCAGGAAAGTTACAGTACTGTTTCTCAAACTAAGTTCTATATATATATATATATATATAAAGGGAAGCATAAACTGGGAGAAGCCACAGGCGATTCAGCTTTCATGGAGTTGTGATACCTTTAAAATTAGGAAAATCAATCCAAAGAAGAATTAATTAATTCATGTCAAAAATCAAAGATATTATTGTATTAAGATATACAAATCTAATTATGTGTGTGTGTAAATAAGAGTTAGGGAGGGAAAGGAAGAGAGAGAACTTACAGCCGCACTTGAAGTGACGAGGGACTCTCCTACCGCAGCCTTCAATGAGGCGAATAGCGCGATTGACGTCAATAAGAGCAACCACCCAAGGCGTAACATCGGGGCAAACACACTCAACATGGCTAGCCCTAACCCGTTGACAGCAGGCTGGCGTTGGAAGCTTCCCATACAGAACTGGCTTGCACTCGTCCAACCCAATCTTCCTCTCTTCCTTGCACTCTGCAGCACTCAGCTCTGCGCACCCCATCTTCACCCCCACAAAAGCAACTACAACTAGTACAACCACGAGAGTCGATGATGATTTTCTCATTCTGTCGTACGTTTTCTAAATCTTAATTTTCTATCTAGCTCTCACACAAATCCTCAGCTGCTTTTAATTGTATGTGTAGCGAATAGAGATGCTAGCTAACACACCTAGCATACTATCTTATGCAGTGGGTGGAACTGGAGCCTAATTGGACATCCCATCAATATGCGGTAGGAATTTTTCCTTTTCGTTTTTCTTTGACTTTTCAATCGTCTTTTTGGTGCTCTTCTTTGTCCAGTCAACTCAACGTGAGACTATTTTTATCTGTATATGTACATAATATATTAAATTGATTATGAAATCTAGTACTGTGCATGCACAGTTGATGGATAACGACGATGATCTTCACGGGAAGGTTAGGTGATTTTGCTTTATTAACAAAGCCACCTGGGAAAGAATGAGACAAATTGAAAGACCGAATAATCAATTAGCTGTTTAAAACAGACTTAAAACAGGCTGGATGTGCTTAATTAGTGGAGGAAGAAGGCAGGAGGAAATTTCCATCTTCGTGGAATTCAAGCTCTCTCTAGAACTTCAGCTATGTGATGATTAAATTAGTGCATTAAGTTTGAAATTACATGAGTTGGCTGGCATAATGTTAGGTGGGGAATGGACTAAGGTGGTGTACGTAGTGGTATATAGAGTGCTCTCTATTTTATGGTTTATGAATTGTAGATGAACAGTGGAGTGATCACTCACGACGAATCCATCCATAATTAAAATCTGGGAAACTCCAAGAAAAAAACAGTAATTAAGCTAGAATCGATGAAATTAATAATATAGTTAGTTCACTAAGGCGTCGGCCCACTGCTAGCTACATCTTAATTTGATTGATCAGATTAAGAGCAGACCCATCCCTTTTGGACTAACAGCAACATATATACAGCAACAACAATATTATTTGATTGGAATTGGAGAGCTGCAGTAGAGCCTTCCACAACAAGACACAATAACAAGAATTGCATGCATCGTGGAGTTGAATTTCGTAAACGTCACCGTTCACAAATTAACTTAATTTTTTTTAGATTTTTAATATAAAATTGATCGTGTAAAGAATAATATAGAATGCTGATAGTTAATGATTGCTAATTCTATTAGAGTACACTCAGATATATAATCTTTATCAACGCAAAAATCAAATATTTTTTATATAATTTTTTATATATCTCTACATTTATGATCAAAATATGATTTGTAAGTATGAATGTACTTTTTTATTGGTACATGATTTTACATACACCTTTTTGTTTATATAACTTCTATAAATATATTGAAATACTATGTGTTGATTTGTGGCTTATTTCTAAAAGATAAACAGCTGCATGTGAAGTAGTCAAGTTGATTTTTGCTTTTGAGCTGTGAAAAATCAAGTTGAAAATTTGGATATTACAGCTGCTGTTAGAAGGATTCAAGTGGCTCCAAAACTGCTAGATTGGAACTGGATTATGGGCAATTCATCCCCTGTATAAAAGTTTCAAATACCTTTCTCCAATTTATCTTGCGTAGAAAGAAAATTTTACGAAAACAGAGCACTTCATCTTCTTGGTTTTGTAACGCTAGAAAATTTTGATTGAGTCCCTTATTTTGTAAGTTTTACAGTTTTATATTAATTTTTATAAATATTATAATTAGGTTTGACTAAATTTGTGGGTATTCATATATTGTATCCAAATTCTATAATTCTCTCTTTTGATACTAGTGAATTGATCCAAATGTCCGAGAACATAAGTAATATTTTTTACCGAACCTCATTAATTTTGATGTTATTTTTGCATATTTGTTATTTTGTCATCATTTGATTTTTTCAATTATTATATTTCACAAGTTTTTGTATTTTAAAAAAATTATTGAGCCCTCAAGTTCTCAATAATTGATATCATAGCCGAATGTTCACATGAAATAGATACATATATGAGAAAAAATTTGTCAAAAGAGTTATAACTGCCTATCGAATTTGGATTTTAAATGGGACTATTATGACTCTTTAAGTCTTTCCTAGGAATTTCTCAAGTGCACTACTCATGTAAATGTTAAAATTCCGCTTTGTAAGCTTGTGAATTATAATAATTGATAGTGTGATAGCAGAATCTGTTTCAAATATTGCTATATCTTCAAATTCACCAATGACTTCTACTTCGACGAGATCGATGGTTACAAGTACAAAATTTGAAGTGGAAAAGTTCAATGGCAACAACAACTCTGGCGTATGGCAATGTAAAGTATTTGATGTTCTTTTTCCAACAAGAGCTAGACATTGTTCTTGAAAATGAAAAGTCAGTAAAAATGAGTGAAAAAGAATAGGCAAAGATTAACCGATTAGCATGTAGTACAATTCGGCTATATCTCACCAAAGAGCAGAAGTATCCATTCGTGAGAGAAACATATGGTTCAAATAAGTTATGGAAGAAGCTGGAGAATAAGTTCATGAAGAAGAGCAGTTAGAATAAACTATTCATGAAAACCATGTTGTATCGCTTCCAATATGAACCAAGTACTACGATGACTAATCATATGAATAGATTCAACTCGTTGGTGACAGATTTATTGAATTTGGATGAGAAACTAAGAGACACTAAAAAGGCTTTGATTTTGTTAGCTTCACTTCCCGATGAATATGATCATCTCATCACCATTTACTTCATGGGAAAAAAACTATAACTTTTAATGAAGTTATTGCTCCTTTAAACATTAATGAAATAAGAAAAAAGAGTAAGCAAGAGTACAAGCACGCAACAGTGAAAGCTTATATGGTTAGAAATCTCGATCAAAGTAATAAGCCAAAAAGATCTCAATCAAAAGTCAAACCACATAAAGATGAGTGTGCCTTTTGTCATGAGAAAGGGAACCGAAAGAAAGATTGTCCTAAATTGAGAAAAAGAAAAAAAAAACTGTATCAGATACATATATAGCTGAATGTGATGATGACAAGTCAAATTTTGCACTATCTTGTCATTCTTTAACAACAAATCCTAATGAGTGGTTGTTTGATTCAGCATGCTCTTTCCACATAAGTCTTAAAAGGAAGTGGTTCTTCAAATTTAAAGAAATTGATGGTGAAATTGTTTATTTGGCCAAATTTGTAAAATAGTTGGAATTGGATTCTTTCACTTTGAAGAATTATAATGGTTCAACTAGAGCCTTGACAGAAGTACGATATGTACCAAAATTTGAGAAGAATCTTATTTTATTAGGAACTTTAGAATCTAAAGGTTTTATTATGATAATGCAAGATGAGATTTTGAAAGTTATCTCAATGGTATTCATGGTAATAAAATGAGTAAGAAAAAAAATTTATTTCATTACGACGGAAGTACAATTATTAGCACAACCGCAATAACTGTAGTTGTAAATGCAAACTCAGATTTGGTAAAATTATCTCATTTGGGCTTAAAACATATTGGAGAAGCTTTGACTAAGCAAAGCTTATTGAAAGGCTCAAAGGCTGGCAAATTGAGTTTCTGTTAAAATTTTGTTCTTGAGAAACAAAAAATGTAGTGATTGAAGGTTTAAATTGGACCATACTAGATAGGATTCTTTGTATATTGTCTGATGCTGGGTTGGACAAACAATTGTAGGCCGAGGCTGTTACGTAGGCATGTCATCTCATCAACCATTTTTCATCAGTTGTGATTGAGGATGTTACCTTTGATAAATCTGTTACATTAACTAAGGTAACTAAAAAGATTAATAGGACTTTGTAGCAGGTGGAGCATACTCTTAAACAGGTGGAGCTTAAAGTAATTACAATGAATCCAGCTAAATTTGTTCAGACAAATAACATCATTTCAAAAGCAGATAGAGATATTGAAGAAGATAAAAAACCACTAGAACAAGAAAATGAAGTTTCAACCTAAGAACCTTCAAATCTTGGCTTTCCAATTGCACATCCTAAAGAAACAAGGCCTACTTATTTGAAAGATACGATGGTGTATGTATTTTCTGTGGTAGATGTTGACGTCTCTTCTACTCATTGTAGAGTAATTAGCAATTCTGGATTAGAAAAGTAGAAAATGGCCATGGATGGGAAAACACAATCCCTTCAAAAAGATATAACTTAGGAGATAACTCAGTTGTTGAAGGCAATAAGTCAATTGAGATATTTGTAAATGAACATGGATTTCCTAAGAATGGTGTTCACTACAAAGCAAAGTTGAAAGAAGTTGATCTCAATAAGGTATTTTCTCCAATTATGAAGCAGTCTTCCATTCTAATTTTGTTGGCTTTGATAGTGCAATTTATTTTGAAACTAGTTTAATTAGATGTAAAAATAAATTTCTTACATGGTAATTTAGAGGAAAATCATATGACTCAGCCGAACGATTCTAAAGTTTTTGGTCAAAGAAATTGGGTATATAATTTGAAAAGGTTATTCTACAAGTTGAAGTAGTGTTCAAGTACAGATAATCCTACTGATATGATGACCAAGACGATAATAACAATCAAGTTTAGACATTGTTTAAACTTAATTAACATTCTGCATATTTGAACACTTTCGAGTGTATGGCATCAATTCTAGTGTGTTTAAAGGCACTATCAAATGAAAGATATATAAATGTTAAAATTTTGCCAAAGTGAAAATTTGTTGATTTGTGGCTCATTTCTAGAAGATGGATAGTTGCATGTGAAGTATCCAAGTTAATTTTTGTTTTTGAGCTGTGAAAAATCAAGTCGACAAATTTAGATATTACAGCGATTATTAGAAGGATTCAAGTGGCTCAAAGACCTATCTCTAATTCATCCTTAGTAGAAAGAAAAATTCGCAGAAAACAAAGTGTTTTCTTGGTTTTGCTGTGATGAAAAATTTCGATTGAGAGTCACTTATTTTGTAAGCTTTATAGTTTTGTATTAATTTTTGTAAGTGTTGTAACTAAGTTCAACCAAATTTGTGAACATTTACATATTATACCCAAATTATGTAATTTTCTTATTTTGGTATTAGTGAATTGATCCAAGTGCCTGAAAACATAAATAATATTTTTTTATCAAACCTTGTTAATTATGGTGTTCTTTATTCTGTACTTTTGTAAATCTGCTATTTTGTCATCATTTGATTTTTTCAGTTATCATATTTCACAAGCCTTTGTATTTTGAAAAAATTATTGGTTTTTCAATTTCCCAACACTATATATAATTATAAAATGTACAACAAATTCAATTGGGGAGGTTCTTAAATAAGAGATTGAAGACGGTTTCTGGCCCTTTCCTAGCTAGCTAGAAAATTAAATGATGGGAATTTTGAAGACAGTTAATTAATGGGCAGAAAGAAGAGTGAGTCGTGCTCGATTGCATTCATTCACCATATTGAAATTAAACGAAAGAGTGGTCAAGCTAGGTTTTCAAGCACTGGCTTTACCACACCCCATATGTATAATTATTAAGGTCTCTTCTCTAGCTTTTTAAAGCAAACAAGTATCTAGGAGTGATTATTCAAACGAAAGAGGTATCAAATGGATCGAGTTCTTCAAATTCGTGATGAAACATTTAATCTACGCGTTCTTGGCTTAATATATATGTATCATGGATTAAGTTGGGTCTTTGTCCATAATCCGCAAACCTTAATTTAATCTACGGTGGTTGTGCATTTTTTATGATACAGGAATCGAGTTAAAGATTCTTTTACAATTTTTCACAATTTCAAATATCCGTTAAATTTACACTTATTATTTGTATTTGTCAGGAAGAGCGGTTGGAGACTTGGTGGAGATTAATTAGTACGTGATATATAAAGGAGGGGCTGGCACTTCTTTGATCAAAAAGTCCTTTTTACGAACAAAACCTTAAGACTAGTGCCAAAGTAAATAATAGTGCGTAGATAGTTTGTAATACTTAAAACTACTGTTAAAACCCTTGCATGGATATGTTATAACCGTCAAGGTTAGTGATGTAAAATTATTAAACTGTTGTTTAAATTCTTGTCTTGTTGGCCGTCAAGCTTAGCAATGTTATGTGTAGATATTTTGTAATACTTCAAAACTAAAACTCTCAAATCAAGTAAAGAAGAATAACCAATAATTACTTATCACTGAATTTTTTTTTCCCCCTTTGCCATTTCTACCCTAATGAAACGATTAAAAGAAGAAAAAGATTACGCGATTCAATAAACTAAATAATAGGAGAATAGTCTTTTAGAGACCAATTCATAAATCAAATTCGAAATTCCAAACTCAATTAGTTAGCCCAAATAATACGACCTTCATAGTCAATTAACCAAGCTTCCGTCGTCATCCTTGACCAACTAACTCTCTCTACCCTTTTCTTCTTCATTTTCTCAGCTATTTTAACACTGTTCTCTCTGCTCTTTCTCTGTCAAACTGCCTCATTTGGATTTTCATTTTATCCTATAATCTAATGGCGGGAACGGACACCGGCGGTTTGATCGATCCAAACACCGGCTTCTGTTTACTTACCAAAACATTCCACAGCCTCAGACCCAGTTATACACTTCCACCGCCATCTCAGCCTCTCTCCGTTGCAGAATTCACTTTCTCTCTCCTCCACTCCTCCATTGCCGCTGCCACTAACACTTCCGCGGCCACATTTCTTATTAATGCCGTCACTGGTCAACGACTCACCTATGCCGACTTCCTTCGTCAAACAAACTCCCTTGCTATTTCCCTGCCAAAAAACTATTCTCTCTCCAAAAATGACGTAGCTTACATCCTCTGCCCTTCCTCTTTCCATATTCCCGTTCTCTACTTCTCTCTCCTCTCCATCGGCGTCATCATCTCTCCTGCCAATCCCCTCAGTTCCACCTCAGAAATCTCTCACCAAATCCAAATATCTAAACCAACCATCGCCTTCGCCACGTCGCACACGTCGCGCAAACTTCCACCCAATCTCCGTACTATCCTCGTCGACTCCCCCGAGTTCCTTTCCTTATTATCCATTCAAAACCAAAACCAAAACGGAAACGGCGTCGTTAGTTTTACGAAGTCTACCCCGGCAGTAAACCAATCCGACTCTGCAGCCATTTTCTACTCTTCTGGAACGACCGGAAAAATGAAGGGCGTGTTGTTGACGCAGCAAAACCTGATCGCATTAGTTGCAATCCACTACCATAGCATAACCGAAAGTATCAGAACTGAACCGTCACTGGCGAATCTAGTTGAGTTGATGATGTTGCCGCTGTTTCATGTGTTCGGATTTTTTTCGTTAATGAAGGGAGTTTGCATGGCTCAGACTTTGGTTTTGATGGAGAAGTTTGATTTTGGAACAATGTTGAAGACCGTAGAGAAGTATAAAATTACATACTTGCCGGTTTCTCCGCCTATAATTGTGGTGCTGACGAAATCAGAATTAACTAAAAAGTACGATCTAACCTCCCTCCGCTTGCTGCGTTGCGGAGGTGCGCCGCTCAGCGTTGGAGCTGCTGGGAAGTTCAAGGAGAAATTTCCTGATGCTAAAATTATTCAGGTAAAAGAATATTATTTCTATTTTTATTTTCTAATTTATTCCGGATCAGCTATTGTCCTATGATAGGCAAACTTATATTACATAAATATAATATAATATAATATAATAAGTTCATCATAAGTATCATAATAACAATTTTAAGACTAAATATAAATCGAGGTGTCGAACTCAAAATTTAATAAAAAAAATGCTGCACACCTTTAATAGAATCTTTTAGTACAAATTAAAAGACATGTTGACCGTATCGCTTTATGAAAGTTGAATTTTGTTAAAAAAAAAATTAATAGAGGAATTACTTTATTTTGGTAAGAATTACCTTTTTTAGGTAGGTACAAAAGGTGGAATTTGTTTTTTTTATGTAATATTAAAAAAAAAAATCGATGAGCCTAATTTTGATATTTAATAAGCGATCTTAAACTAAGTTTATTTTAGATGGTGCGAGAAATTTTAGCTAGTAGTTCGATAATAAATTTTAATACAATCAGCTCAAGAAATTTAAGCTCACCATTGAACGCAATATTTTAATTCGTATATATTAGGATAAAAAAGGAATTAATTTAATTGAAACTCAATTTAAAGCGAAAATCCGAACCTATAATAATGAAAGAAATGCTTGCCCGCCAACGGGGAAAGAATCTAAATTTAACTCGTTGTGAGATGGGGCCATGAAAAATATAAATAAATTCAAACTCAGGAAAATTTAGATTTCGATTGGCCTTATATAAAATAAAGGCAACTTGCCCTTTTTATCTTACTAAATACAGAAATGGTAGACTAGGCGTGTGTGTATATGATTTAGGAATCTAGCTAAAAGTAAGAATGAAAAATATTCGTAAATTTTCTCTGGGGGCGTTACTAAATTTTTGTCTTTTATGCTCTTTCAAGTTGTACTTCAAATAGGAGAGCCATTGCAATATTCAAACTTTTTAAGGACATTACGAATCCCAGTTGGCGGTTGAGCTAGCTAGCTAGCGCGGAGTTTCTTTTAATTTCTTCTTTCACTTTTTTATTAGGGATACGGTTTGACAGAGGGTGGATTGGCTGCGGAGACAAGGGATGCAGAAAAGCTTGGTTCGGTTGGTCGTCTAGTTGAATTAATGGAAGCCAAGATTGTTGATTCTGTTTCTGGAGAAGCATTACCTCCAGGACAAAAAGGGGAGCTTCTGTTGCGAGGGCCATCAATCATGAAAGGTAATAAGTAAGACCATTCCTGTAACATTAATATGGTTAGGAATGGCAAAAAAATTCGGGCCCTACCCGGTCCGGGTGAGTTCGGTTGTTTAAAGTCGAGTTTGATTCGGTTCTCAATATAAATAGGGTCAGGTTCAGGTTTTTTTATTATAATTCGGACCGAATCGGGCTCAGGTCGAGTTTATTCCGAATTTTTTTCGGATTTTAAATAAATTATTACTGAGTCGAATCGGACCGAATTTTAACCCGGCCCGTAAACAAAAATATAAGAAAAAAATTTTAAATTCTCGGATTTTTTACGACCCGATTTTTAACCCGGCCCAGTCCGATCTAAATTTTGACCCGATTCGATTTTATTAAATCCAAGTCCAGACTGAGTTAAATATATAAAAAATAAATTCGGGTTCGAATCAGGTTTTTGCTAAGCCTAAATATGGCTTAGAAATATTAATTAATTATTGGCACAAATAAAAAAGTACTGCAGTTTGAAATAACTAACTTTTATGTTTGATCAATAATACTTTCATCTAATTCCTTAATTAATTTGACCTTCAGAAAGCCAACTAACTTTATCAATATTGATGGTTTACTGCAGGTTATGTAGGAAATGACAAGGCAACCGCTGAAACCTTGGATTCAGAGGGCTGGTTGAAGACTGGGGATCTTTGCTATTTCGACTCTGAGGGTTTCCTTTTCATCGTCGATAGGTTAAAGGAATTGATAAAATACAAGGGTTATCAGGTGATTTAATAAATTGAATCGTTACAGACAGCAGTGTTCATCAATCTTCATAAACCCATGCCTGTAATTGAAGAATATCTAATCTTAATTGTTTTATCTGGGATATTCATGCAGGTTCCACCAGCCGAGTTGGAACATTTACTTCAATCCAATCCTGACATTGTTGATGCTGCTGTGATTCCGTATGCATTTGATGCCATCTCTTTTCTTCGCTGACCATATCTTCATTTACTTTTCTTTGTTAACCATTCCCAGTGTGTGGCATGATGACAATTGCTGACAACTACCAACTTCATTTCTCGCTAGCTAATTCACATATCTATATATATATATATATATATATATACCTACAAAGCCTCTATTGTTTCTGTACAATCATTTCTAATAGAAAATTTCATGGTATCTTTCTTTAGGCAGAATAACATTGAACATAGGTGTGGGCGATATATTTGTCCTAAAGTTAAGTATTTACAACTAAATTACAACATCTAAATTTGTTAGGATCTCTGACTACATGTTACAACTCATCTTCCAAACATACTAGAACTGGGTTTTTTTTTTTTTTTTTCTTTCTATGTAATTTCTCTAAATAAATAAGTGATGAGAAAGTAGAAACGTGATAGTGGAATTGTCACAACTGCAACGTTTATGTTCCTTTGTTTTGGCTCAACTGGGAGTTGAGGGGTTAATGGTACAATACAAGTCGATCTTTTTGTATTTTTGAAGTACATTAGCGTGCTAGATTTATCAGGTGATAATTAATGGTTTCAAAGTTCTGATCTAGCTCATCTCTGATTTATCTGTTTTCTTTCCAAGCAGATACCCTGATGAAGCAGCAGGGCAAATTCCCATGGCTTTTGTGGTGAGAAAACCTGGAAGCAATATAACTGAGGCTCAAGTAATGGATTTTACTGCAAAACAGGCATGCTTCTGACTTCTGATTACCAAAATTGCAAGAAAGCAACTTTTTAAAGGCATACATACTACTAATCATGTTTACAATATTCTTTTAATATTAATTGTGGCCTCATGTTGCGCACAAAAACCGAAATGTAATGGTCGATCTGTTTTATGTCATAGCTAGCTAGCATCGTCCCATATGATGTTTGCATATATTTCCTGTTTCAGGTTGCTCCACAGAAGAAGATAAGACGCGTTGCTTTTATCAATTCAATTCCAAAATCTGCTGCTGGGAAACTCTTGAGGAGGGAACTACTCGGTCATGCTGTCTCCAACAATTTTTCCAAATTATGATCCATCATCTACTCAACACAAGAAACAAGATGGTGTCTTCGCTTATGCTAATAATGCTATATATATATGTGTGTGTGTGTGTGGAAATAAAGCATGTTGTTGTATTGTTGTAGCTAGCACCATACCATACCCACGTTGTGTTGTTGAATCATTAGATCATGTCATTTTCAGCTTCGTAGTTTTGTTAATTGCTACAATTATTATGTTCTCTTAATATGCAATATGGAATAATAAATAGAATTCGGATGCAAAAGGAGTCATACTAAAAGTGTTTGAGCTTGAAATTATCGATCGCCTCTGAGTCTCTCGTTGCTGCCAAATATTTTTCTTTCTATGTATTTCTCACAATCTACGCAAGTAAGGCGGCTACCACGGTCATATGGCTCAGTTTCGTGAAAGAGTATATATACAGAAGATCGATGTGAGTCGTAATACCCAGCTTAGCTTTTTTGTCTCTCAGTATTTTTGGGATTATTTTTACTGAATATTGCAAAGTTTTGTTACTTTCAAATTAATAATGAAAATGTTGTTTTGGATTCGAGAGATTCTACTATCTATCTATCAGGCAGTGTTCTGTTCCACTTGGTGTGCAACTTGCAGGTGGAAAATTATGGCAAACTTTTAGAAATGGATTTAGATCATGTTAATTTCGATAGCTATACATTGAGGCCATCCCCCAACAATTGACAATTAATTTTTTAATTATTTTTAATTTTATTTCATATTTATTAACCATCTTCGTATATCATCTAAAATTTTAAAAAATCATCAATAATATCCTTATTAACGACTATAAAACGTAATTGGACAAGTGTCTAAAAAATGAAAATTTTGTATAAGGATAAATCTGTAATTGTATTATTTTATTTTATTTTTCATTCTTTTCTCCAAATTTCTTTCCTTTCCTCACCCCAAGAAATCTTCTGAGTCGTGTTCTCTCTTCTCTTCTCTCGCTTAAATCAATCTTCTTGCTTATTTTAATCGTCATTTAACTGTCTCAGAGGAAGGAAATTCTTGCGTTGCTTCTTTTCCTCCCAAGTTCTCCACTGAATGAAGCTGCAGTGATGTGACGCAACGAACATGACGATTTTTGTCCTCTTCTCTCCTCCTCCTTTTCGCGACCAACTATGTTCCCCTTCTTGCAATTTTTGCCGCCGACTATCAAGCATAGTGGCTTCGCACAACCCACGCCTTGCAATCCAATTTTGTAGATTGATTGTTGGAAGATTGGATACTTGATTTTGGGTTAAATATATTGGTTTAATTGATGCTTTAATTTAATTTTGGGTTTTTTCAAAATCCTGATTTGATTTTATAAAATCCTAATTTAGAAAACCTAATTTGATTGTACTTGATTGAAAATCTTAATTTATTTTTCAATAATTGGAAACTCTATTTTTACTATTGCTACTGTTATTATTGCTATTGTTGTTAAGGATTCATTTCATAGGATGATTGTGAATGATTATTAATAAAAATATTATTGATAATTTTTTAAAATTTCAAATTATATGTAAAAATTATTAAAATAAATACGAAATAAAGTTAAAAATAACACTCAACTTTTTCACAATCTTAATTATGACGTGTTTGCCAGCATGTTGAATGGCTGAAATTTTTTTTATTTTTTTATAAAAAGTTAAAATAAATGAAAATTATGAGAGATCTTATTAACTCTCCACTTTAATATATCCTAAACTTTACCCATGAGAGTATTCCCACGATTCATATAGGAGTCCAAAATCAACTAGAAGATTTTGTCATTCCAAATCAAAATACAAAATAAAATTGATTCTTTATCAATAAATAAGTAAAATTTAAAAGCAAACAAACAGAACATCCTTATAAATAATTTCTCGCATTTTCGTAGTTAAAAGGGCATGCAAGTCTATGTCATAATTCTTACTATTTAAGGATCAATTCAAACCAGAATTCTTCTATCCCACCGGCCGGCGTTTGATGAGATTATATTCAAGATACTTAGAAATTAACTTCCTATAAATCTCGACAAACCCCGTTGAAATCAAATATAAATCAGTAGAATTTGCTAATTCATACAGCTTATCGAAAAGACCCAATCTTGAGTATGTATATAGGCATACGCGGAGCTAGCTTTCTTCTGTTTCTATATATAATATGCCCGAGAAGTGCAATCATTCTCTTCATGGAAAATGTAAATCTGCGAGAAATTAACCAATCAGCCATGTACTTAATCCAGTTTAATCAATAACCCATCCATGAACGAATTGTGTTCAGAGATAGAAAAATAATTTTAACATTAAAAAAATAAGAAAGAGTGGGATCAAGGAGATCTATCTTACTGCCACACTTGAAGTGTCGGGGTACTCTTTTTCCACAGGTTTTGAGTAGCGAAATGGTTTGATTGACACTAATAAGAGAAGCCAACTTAGGCGTAATCGATGGACATATGCACTCATAGTGATTAGCTCTAAGACGAGCACAACAAGCAGGAGACGGAGGCTGCCCAAATATGATTAGCTTGCAAGCATTCACCCCAAGCCGCCTCTCCTCCATGCACTGACTCGGACTCAACCCCTCACCCCCCACCATTCTCACTTTGCTGATCACCATCGTCATCACAATAATAATGCATAGCAAGATAATCGAGTTCAACGGTGAACTTCTCTTCAACGAACCCATTCCCGGCCGCATATATAGCTTCTCTTTTAAAAACATTATATTCATAAAATGTAATTTAAGAAGAGATTGGATGGGAAAGGAGATAGATGAAGAAGTCTTGCTAATTTGTCAAGGTAGGCGGCAAAGCTTTCCGGAAACGGCAAAGGTGGAAGACTTCAGAGTTTAGACTGACCCCAAATGTCAAAGTCAATGAAGCAAGCTCCGTATTATAACAACTAATCAGTTGTTTATTATTATTATTATTCAGTAGGGGAATTAACACATACCTCCCCTGAGGTTTTGGAAGGTAAAACATAAAGAGAAATTATAGAGAAAGGAACACTTACCTCCCCTAACGACATCTACCTATGTTAATTGGCCATTTGTGTGAGGGGTATTACGGTAAAAGTGTGAGAAATTTTCTCAATTTGTCTCTCGATGAACATTGCAAAGGCAAGATTGTATCTGTAGAGAGATGATCTCACTTGCACGCTTGAAACCTAAAAAATTATCGAAATGTTAAAGAATTACAAAGTAAGTTGTCCAATCGACTAGATTTGTTGCTTGATAGCTACGAGGATTGATCCGTGGAGGGAAATAGACATGATTTTTGTGCCATTGTGGACTTGGATAGAATATATTCAATGAGAGAAAGTCAATGCAGTGCTAATTTTGCAGAGCCGAGTGTTTGAGAAGCTTTCATCAAGCTCAAGAGCTGTTATAAACATTATGTTCTTGATAAACTAGGTACATGTTCAGACCCTGACCATTAATAGCTTCAATTTTTTAGCACATAGGTTCTGACGTTGTGTTGTTTTTCTGTTCTTGTTGTTCATCGATTTACGACTAAAGCATGTGTCCTGCTATAGTTTTGTGCATGTGTCACTTGTTTTGTTTTCAGCGTTGATCAATAGCTTGCTTGATTCTTTGGAATAGACAATTTTTTTGTTATTTTTTAAGACTAACTCTAGAGCTTTTGTGTCTTTCTTTCTTTCTTTCTTGTGATCATTCTAAAAATTGTAAGTATGACATGTATTTTTTCATAATTTTAGACTCGAGAGATGAAAAATATTAGATATGGAGCTTGCTACTGAGGTGGTTATAGGAAACCAAAACTTGACGAATGGTATGATATGACTCTGCATATATGTATATACAAATATCCTTAGAGGCACACAAAATATGTATCATGAAAATTTATCAATTTGTTTCTTATTACAAGCAGAACCTTAGTTTTGTGTAATGTGTAAAGCTTAGTTATTTGAAATAATCATAAAATATGGCTTTGAAATTTTTTTTAAATGGTCATCTTGACTACACAAAATATTTTGCCCACAAAAATAGGTTTTCAAGTGGGAGGAATATATAATTTCACTGTGTCCCTTTAACTTTGGATAAACATATACATATTTTTAATGGTGTAATTTACAGTGGGAATGTGCCAATTTTTTATTGTAGTTAAAGCAAGTTTATCTTATGAAATTTGTGGATTTGTTGAATAATACAATGTGTGGGTAAAAGCCTACTTTGTTTCCAAGTTTGGATTGTGGTTGAACAACGAATTATAAAATGCACTAGTTTGTACATTACTAGTGATATAATGATTTGGCATACAAATTTACTAATTTTATTGTTGCTGCAAGTCTTTTTGCAAGCGACTTTTTTTTTTTGCCTTTTTGCTTTCTAAAGTTATGCAAGCAATCAAAACTCTGAACAGCATCTGATCTTCAATCAGATTTTAGATTTGTTTGTGATTTTTAACAGCATTTAAATTGCGGGCCACAAATTTTATTAAGAAAACATAATAACAGAGTTAGGCACAAAGTTAGGAACAGAGCTACGAAACAAAGTTAGTTACATGTATGGTAGCAAGGCTAGTAACCATAATTGGTACTCAATTATAGGTTAACAGATATTATTTTTGTTGTTTAATATCCTCTCTTCTTTGAACTAATTAAACTTCGTAATATAATTTAGAGTTTAATACGAGTGAGATCGATCTTCTATTAAGTTTGACAACTTATTCATTTAGTATGTTGCTTGATTTTTCTATTATACATGTTATGGTTATTGTAATGATAAATATTTATAGAAGTCTCCTTCCTCTACTGGGAAAGAAATGGAAGTCAGTCATTGATAATATGACAACATTGCTATATATATTCTTCTAATCAAAAGAATTTGTGCTCAATTAAGAATTTAAATAGTTAGTAAAATTATTCATGCTGCTTCATCTAGGGTCTCAGAGTTCTGCCTGTTTCAAAGAATAAAGATGTTAACAGATATAACATAAGCATATTCTTAGTTTAGGAATAGTTTTGAAGGGTGCAAATAATGGTGCTAACACCATCAGATTTTCAAAAATTCATGGTGCTTACTCAACGAAGCAAATTTTGATTTACCCGAAAGATGTTGTCTTATGTGCTTAAATTGTTGTTCTTGTTTTGATTGCTTGACTAAATCATTGTTGTATGCAGCATGAACAGGTTCGATGTGTTCTCCAAAATTAGGGACGAAATTCATGGGATTGCAAGAGTTTCTCCAAGCTCATACCCTTTAATGCAACTGTGGGATGAATTGTAATATGGCTATAATAGTTTCTCTCTTAGTCCCAACCAACGTTTTTATCCTAATTTCATAGATCATTGTAATTTCAGTCCGGCCCGTCTGTTTGTCAATCAACAAATCTTTTCATATGGAAGAGTATAATAATAATAATAATAATAATAATAATTAATTAATGTGACGGAGTCACAGGGGCTCATATTATTATAGTGCATAGATGCGAATTTAAAAGGAATCTTAAAGGGTATTTATTATTTGAGGATTAAAAATGTGGTCGTTGTATAAGGTCAATCAAACCAGAAGCGCCGGACGTTTTATATTCAAGATACGTGCATACATGTATTGGTAAACAAATTAATCTGCAACCAATAAATTGCCAAGGATACATACAGCTTATTGAAATCAATACAGTACATCTGGGTCTATATGCATTCTTTCACATCCAGCTCTCAAGGAAAATGTATACCTGCAATGCAAGCAAGAAAACAATCAAGCATATATAATAAAAGCTAATTAAATACGTTCGTTATACTTTCAATTTAATATATAACATATATAGAAAGGAAGAAAGAAAGAAAAAAATTAAGTGAAGTTGGGGATCATGAAATCTTACTGCCGCACTTGAAGTGACGGGGGACCCTTTTGCCGCAAGTTTTGAAGAGCAAAATGGCTCTGTTGACGTCGAAAAGAGAAGCCAACTTAGGGGTAATGGCTGGACAAAGGCACTCAAGGTGGTTAGCCCTAAAACGAGCACAACAAGCAGCAGAGGGAGGCTGCCCCAATACCAGTTGAAAGCAAGCATTCACCCCCAGCCGTCTCTCCTGCATGCACTGGCTAGGTCTCAACCCCGCACCACTCACCATTATCATCATTAAACTAAACCCTACCAGGATAATCAAGCTCCAATTATCAGAGCTTCTACACCTCCATGAACCCATGCTTGATCGGATCGTATCGACCTAGTCTACAACAACAAACCCACCACCCTTAATTAATACATGTATATATACATAGGAGAGAGTCTTGTAGGCGGCTAAGCTAGCTTTTGCAAAATGCCAAAGGAAGCAACATCAGCTTGGCTGACTTGACTTTTGTAGAAGCAACGAATTAATGAAACATCGATCTGGGTCGGCTTAATCGTAATGCATTTGATATATATATATATATATATATATATATATAGATAGATAGATAGATAGATAGATATTCTTGGACGACACCGACTTTCAATATATAATCTCAACTTGTTGCTCCATGTTATTTTCTCTCCATGCACCTAGCTACATGTCTCTCCATTTTGATCAAATTAAGGAGCTATATATATACATGAGTCAGTAGAATCTGTTTGTTTGTTTAATTGGTTGTTTATTATAACTTAATTAATTATTAATAGCCAATAAAATTTTTTGAACGTCAAAATTTTTCCGCGTGTTTTACTCAAAATAGTAGAAGAAGAACTTATCAATATTAAAAAAGAGTTATTTTAAATCTACCAAACAGATGCTCAAATTTGAGTTGTGAATTGATGGTATATATAACCTTTTGATTTAAAACTTTAAACCAAAGTTATTCTAAGTGATTTAATTAAATTTTTAAATCTTGATGAGTATAGTAAAGAGAGAGAGTTCAAAAAACACTTGGTCTTTAAAACAACAAAATGATAGGTTTTGTTCGGATAGAAATTTAAAGATATTAGATTGTATATGGTTAGGGATATAAATAGATTAATTAGGTATTAATTACTAATTAATCTATTACCATTTGAAAAAATGTCTTAAATGAAAAGTCCAAGAAAAAAAATGGTTTTATTGAATAGGCTAAAAATGATTTCGGCTTTGTTTCAATGAGTGTCCATCGCTTGTATTAGAAAATTTAGTTGTAGTAATATGAAAACAACAGATGCATAGCAGACAGTAGACCACTGAAAACAGTACAAATGCCGATTTATGATAAAAGTAAGCCTCAGCATATGAGGCACCACGACCACATTTGTTCAGTGTCCAGTACTAATGAAAGGCAACACTATCCAATACAATTTCACTGTACAATATTGCCAACACTACTTCAAGTGCTTATTAACATTAAAATGCCTGGAAACACTACTATAAGCTTTCGAAGAAAACAGTTTCTGTCCATTTGATTTTCTAATGTCATACTTCACACATCATGGCACATAATCGCCACTGACATCAACCTCGGATTCTATGTCGCCGTCTATGTCATCAGCGTCAGATGCGCCGGCAGTCCCTTGCCCTTCAACTTTGGCTCCTTCACCTGGTGCCTTTGCCTCTTGTATGATACGCATTACTTCTTCAACACTTTGTGTTGGCTGGTCACGTTCTGCTTCCTTATAGTTTGTTTTCTCAATTTCAATTAGCTCTTTTGGCAAATTCTTCAGGAACCAAGGATGCTGCTTGATCTCTGGAATCTTAATCCTCTTTTAGGAGGATAAAAAAGTATTAGTACGTATAATTACTTGACAAACTGCTTCTTTTCCTTTTTTCTTTTCTTTTCTTTTTGTTTTAATTATGTCATAGAATCCTTGTTGAAAAGCTGAAACAATGCTTTACCTTTGAGGGATCAGCAACAAAAATCCGAGAAAGGAGATGCCTGCAATCTGCAGAGACGCGTACATAGTCGGGTATGGAGTACTGAATAGTCCTTATTCTCTGTATGAATTAGCAAAAGATTAAACTTCATTCTCTACAATATGTTGGGAAAAGACAGAAGACTCCAAATTATAGAACTATTGCATACCTCAATTGTCTTACGGAAGTTTCTAGGATCTTCAGGATCCTCAAACGGATATGCACCCACCAACATCACATACAATGTCACACCACAAGACCAAACATCTGAAATCTGTCATTTTTAACGAGAAAATGGTAAAAGAAACTCATTACTGTCATTATTACTGAGCGATATATATGATTTACAGTTTAATGAAAGTATGGCCATCTGAATGCCACCGAACTTTAAGAAATTGAACGCAAATGGGCTGCGATGCATTAGAGAGGTACCAGATTAAGCAGGTCATTGAAAGTTAATGTCAATTTTGAAGTTAATATGGCATAAACTTAATAACATGATCCAAGGATACACAAAACGGACCTGGAAGCTGAAATTACTTTTTAACCATTACCAAGGTAAATATAGCACAAACAGACATACATGTACAGGTATATTGCAAACACAGAGCCCAGTTCTTCAGCAAGAAAACACTTTGTTTCCTGCATGATATTATTACAGCCCCCATGCAAAAATGTACTATGTAATGAAATAATTTAGTTTAAGAGACTTGTCAAGTACATGGAAAGGCGTTTTGCATTAAAATAGGTAGAAGATGCTCTTTCAAAAAGGTGTCAACTAATGTAATAAACATGTGCTTTCTTATGATTTTCCAATAACAGCAATGAACATTGTATCTGTATGTAACGATCCACAGATTTGTAGAACAACAAAACATGATGACTTTCTTATGATTTTCCAACTGCAATACAGGAAAATAAATACCTTGCCATCATATTCCTTTCTTGACAGGACCTCTGGGGCAATGTATGCTGGAGTTCCCACAGTTGATTTTGGTTGTGAGTGCAATAATCCTGACTGCAATATACAAATAAAGAGAAAATGCAAGTTAAAATCTAAGAATTAACTTATGAATCTGAAAGTCACACTGCCTTAATCTTGGCATAGTTGCCCAAAAAGAGAGGTTAAGAAAGACAAAAGTAAGAAGAAAGTAAGAAAGCATCAAAGGTACGCGCTACTTATCTAGTCAACAAAAGCTGCATTTCAGCTAGGGACATTACCTTTGAGTAACCAAAGTCACATATCTTAAGACGAGGCTGTGGACTTCCATCCAATAACGTGTTTTCCAACTTCAGGTCCCTGTGACAAATTTCCTGCAGTAAAAGCAACAGGTGATCAACTAAAGATCGTCACAATAGATGTGAAATAAAACACAGATATCATACCATGGAATGACAGTAGCTGACTCCAGATATTAGCTGCTGGAAGAAAAACCTCGCCTGTAGTGAAACCAACAAACAATAAGAACAATAATTCAAATCACTGTCCAGCATACTAAAATGGAGGAAAATGGCCCAAGATTTCGGATCGGACAAGCAAGCTCCATATCACAACCTCATCTTCGCTAAATCGACCAGCACTGCATATTCTTGCAAAGAGTTCGCCGCCAGCAGCATATTCCATGACAATAGCTAAATGAGTCGGAGTCAACAGCACCTGCAGATAAAAGTGACATAACGAGTTGTCACACCTCTTCATATGCAAGACAATGAAAACTCATTTGGTCTGTAACTTGAACCAAATGCAAATGAAATCTCTTTGACATGACAGCACAAAAAAAATATGAAAATCAGGCAATTCCCTTATAATTAGTTAGTTATTGTCCATTCTTACCTCTTTGAACCTGATGATGTTTGGGTGCCTTAGAGATCTGTGGTTGATGATTTCCCTCTGTACATTCTCATCAATCTAAAACCAGAAACCAGAAACAGATTCATATTATTTGTGAAGTATCCCAAGTAAAAAATGAATACTTGACATTTCCTCTTCAAATAAAACAATCTAAACATCATAATGTGCTACTAATGTGAATTAGCCCCTTTTGTAAACTCAAAAGTCTATGGACACTAGAACCACAATATTGCGATCTCAGACACAACTATATACATGCTGAAACCATAAAACCAAAAAGAATAGCTCTCATTGTCTGTCCAAACCTCAGAATTATCCCCATCTGCAAGAAAAACCAATGCATGTAAAAAGGTACAGCAAAGATACAACGAGATTCCTTTAATGGGCCACTGAACAGATACTGAGCACCTGTTAGAATATATGAACAACTGCAAAACTAATCTCCTAATAGATAGCACTTCTGAACAATTTGACTTTCCCCACGAAATCCTCCAAAACAGAGTATTCTTTCAAACACTGGCACTCAAAAGCATCTTCTTATAATTTGGTCCAGAATGTTTAAGTCATAAAAGCTGTTAAATTCAAATCAGTTAAGGAAACATAGAAGTAAAGTTTCAAGCAAAACGCAGCAGCCCATTCCTAGAAATCAGAATAAAAACAAACTTATAATTACAGCTTCAAGCAATCCAATAAATAAGTAATACATAACAGATATATATAACAGAACAAGAAAATCATTAAAACTGCTAGCACCATCACATGCAGGATGATTATAAAAATGGTATGCAATGAGTAATCTCAATAGAAGATTACCTTCTTCCCTCTTTCTATGTATTTGACTGCAACAAGCTCCTTTGTCTTCTTATCTCTGACCAACCTTGCGACCCCAAAATTTCCGGAACCAAGCTCCTTCAATGGCTCATATCTCTCCTCCATCCCACCAATCAAATACACCACCAACCCCCAAAAGAGAAAAATATACAGAATTCACAGAACACTCCCAGAAATCCTCAATAGCAAAGCAAAATACAGACTTATGAAGCCTAAACTGAAGCGTCCCAGAATGGATTATCTAGAAATGGAAAGACTCTCAAACAAAAATCAATTGGCGAGTAATCTATTACCAAAACGAAGAAAACCAGAGAGAGTGTTTGGAAAGCGGAGAGACGTTCTAACAACCCATTGTAAACTCAAAACTCAATTTATTCCAGAAGCAAACTGCTCTCGAGTCTCGCGCATATATTTATATATTTCCATCGTATTTTTATAAACCAGCAAACAGTACTGCAATAATAATAATATATGAAGCAGCAAAGACTTGAAACAGCGTCCACCACAGACCAAAGGAAATGAATCGAAACAAACAAACAAGAAGACTTAAACAAAACCCGAGTTGTAATTTAAGAAATCAAGGCGGCCTGCTACTCTGTCTTCAAGAAGAGAGTCCACGTGTACTTGAATGATTGGCTTCCAGGTGTCGGCTCGGGAGGACACGGGACGCTGACAATCCAACTGAGTTTGGGTCCATGTACCTTAACACGTGCTACCTCATTTTGGAGGGCCCGTAGGTTTAGGGTCAGGACCAGTCGCTTTCGGTGTCCCATTTATGAATTATACTAAATCTTCTTCTGTGGGTCCCAACCTAATTAGGAGTTACTGTACTTGTAACGTTCCTGAACGCAACAACTTTGTCGGATTCTGGATAAAGCGATGGCATACGTGGAAAACGTACTCATTAGTGAATAATTATACTTTTTTTTTCAAAGTTTAAATGATATTTAAAAAAATATCAAAAATTGGTGGGTTTTGGTAGAGATTAGGTGGAAGCATATGATTGGGTGTTAGATGTTGGGCCTGCAGTTAAAGAATTGGGCCCACATTTGGTTGGTCGGTAGGCAGATAATGTCCTACTACATCTACTTGAGGTGTAAACTTGTGCATTAAGAAGCCTGAGATCGTGGGTCAAGGCGAGGGCTTAAGAAATTGCCATATCAGCAGATGAATTATATATGGACCGTTCTGATGGATGGGCTTGTTTGACTTGCCCACTCAACTTTAGTATTAATGTTTATCTTTTGACCATAATATATAATCAATTAAAAGATAAGGGGAGGAAGGGGATAATTATTTTTAAATTGTTTAGGACCCACTAATTACAAATGAGGAACTGACACCACCTCTGATTAATTGCTATCAGTTATGTTATCATCATATGTTTAGCCGTAATTTCAGCTGGCCTTGTAAGTTTTCCAAGTCCCTTCCTTACTAAGAAAGAAAACAGAAAGAGAGTTCGCTGCCTAGGATTGGGCTTGGGCTTCAGCCTGCAATTGACCGAAAACAGGGTCTTCAGAAAAGGCCAAAAAGTAATCTATGTTAAAGTTGGGCGGTTTCAGAAATCACCATGAACCTTCTTCAAAATTTAAACAAAATACAAATGTAGAAACAACTAGATATGTTGTATCAATTAAAGATTAGAGGTTATCTTCTCATCCAAACCTTTTTAAGATATTATTTATTTTTGTACTTCTCTATAATCAATTTCTATGATGATGCTTTTACTATAAATTAATTTTTGTTTTAATTATAGTATTGTGATATTTCCATATAAAAATTTAGAAAAATGAATTACCCATAATATTAAACATATTAATGTTTGATTTAATTTCGAGAGATGAGTAGATGACTTAATTGATTAGATATCTCAAATAAATATAAAAAATTTAGAAATAAAATCATTAAAACTACCTTTTAAATAAATTAATTAACTTTATAACAATAAATGGGATGAAGTGTGCGCTAAATTTTTAAAAAAAAAACATACGTTAATAATTTCCGAAGACTTAATAAAGACAATGTCGGTTGCTTTTAGAGTAGTTAATTAGACAAAAGTAATATCATATTGTAAAGTTTAGAACCTACAAGACAATTAACGAAAGATAATTAAAAGGAGAGAATAACGAACAATGTCCATTCTTTTCCAAAGCCAATGAATCTACGTCTTCTTCAAACCGACAAACCCACTCAATGCTAACTAAAACCATGTTACCCAAAAATAATCAACAAAATGCATCATTATGTACTCTTTTTTAACGTAAACTGGAAAAAGAAAAAGCTAAGAAACAGCGAGAACAAGAAGATGGGAACATAATCATACACAATTAACAGCTAAAGCTTAATTTATATAAATTAAACCACATGGATTTCGTCTGATGCGGGTCCAACCTCTCCTATTAACAATGCTCGTGCGTTGAACGTTGCCTCCGCAAAGGATTTTCAATCACATTAAAATATTTCAATCTAATAATAATATCTAACAAAGTCATAAATTAAATAATTTTGCAACAACCAATCAACGATCGACACTTGAAAAAAAAAAACACTACATATGGGTTGAATTTTTCTTTTCTCTACGAGATTTAAGCATCGGCGATAATTGATAGATATAAGCAAGTTGACCACTAATTTGACAAAAGAGTGTTAATCTCTCGCCACATGTGTTGCTGAGATAATGTATTATAATGGAAGCATTGACAATATTGAAGTAACACAAAATGAATGTAATAATGTAAACGTCAAATTGGCATGACAGTTTCAATTTAAAATACCGAAGTTTTTTTTTATATTATTATAATTCAACGTAATTCGGGTTTTAGATAAGGGAATATCATTTATTTTTTATAGAATATTGGGTATTCAATTTGATTTATAGGATTCATCATGACTTGTCCCAATTTGGTTGGAAAGCTTTATTGGTTTCTGGCCTGGAAAAAAAATATGGTCGAGAAAATTTATGAGTGCATTTGTTGTCGGGTTCTCGACATATTTTGATTCCATCTCCATGTATTAAAAAAGCTCTAATTTAATTTATATATTTTTTTAATTTTTTTGCTTTTAAAAAATAATTCTTTCGTTACGTCAAAGACAAAAGGCATGTGACTAGTCTTCTCGGGGCACCCTTTAGGAATATCCAAAATTTTGACTTTGTTAAATGCACATGTAATGTTTGATAAAATTCATCAACAAACGTAGACTTTACAGCGGAAATACCATCTCTCTCATTTCTTGCCCCTACACCTAGAGTTCAATTATTTTTTTCCTTTTCTAATCAAAATTTCTACTCTATTATTAAAGATAAATTCGGCTACAAACTTCTCCTGTCTCAATTAAAATTACAAAATCACAACTTTTATGATCAACAGGTCCTGCATAAGATTTTTGACTTTGGAAAAAGCTAAATTCTAGAAAATGATTTTGCTCTTTTCACAACTACCTACCACAGTCAATTCACCGAAATCACAAATATAAAACCAACACAAGGAACCGTGACAAATTTGCCTATGACTGACTGACTGGTAGCACTTGTACTGCTATCAATCTCCAATTATGAACAAATCAAATCTATAAAATTGTGTCAAAATTGGAATCACTGTACCATTATTGACAATATTAAACCAAAATAGAGAAAGAACTATTAATTAACTCGAACCATAGACTTCGCTTCTTCTTACCGCGAGAATATTCCCATCAACCCATACAAGATTCTACCTATAAATGATTCGCCCAATCTGCACGTGAAAAGCACGTGCACCTCCCCCCCCAGCAATTCCTATATTTTTTGGCCGCGTTGGTTACTTGAGACGGCATTCACACCCACACATACACACTTGCAAGACAGCTTGAAACTTGAAAGTTAGTTCTCTCGGGGACTTCGGCCTAAATCTCAGCCGTACGATCACGACATAATCAAACGCTCCCCCTTATTTCTTTCCAAAAGAAACACACGCCGACGATCTGTTGTCTTCTGCTTATTTAGCTTTCTATCATCGTCACTCGAATCTCGCCACTTTTCTGTTTATTTTTTTGCTAAGGAATATAGA
Source organism: Melia azedarach (assembly GCA_028052125.1). Taxonomy (NCBI): domain Eukaryota; kingdom Viridiplantae; phylum Streptophyta; class Magnoliopsida; order Sapindales; family Meliaceae; genus Melia; species Melia azedarach. The sequence continues at coordinate 4,362,511 of CM051401.1, read as the reverse complement.
AAGTCTCATCGTCCATCCTGACGCGGCATTTGCCGGCCAATTTTTTTGGTCGGTAAGTTTCTTCTCCTCCTCCTCCTCCTCTTCCTTCTTCTTCCCTTTTTATTTATTTATTTTTTTTATACTCGATATGTTAATTTTGTTTGGTTTATAATTTAATTATTGATTTTTTTTAATCGCGAGGGATTGATTTTCCGATTGTTCTCTCTTAAACATATGATTGACAATGTGTGATTGATATGCGATTTTGGAAAAAGATGTAGCTATTTTTGTTTATTCTGTTTGGTTCGCGAGAAATTATTGAACGAGAAACTAAATGAAAATCAAGTTTAAATTTCAATTCTGTATCATTTACTAGAGTTGTTCATCTTCATCTCTCTTTTTATTTTTTATTTTAATTTTTTTACATTTTACATTTTGAGAAGTGAAATGTTGAAAAATAGAAAAAAGAATTTTAAGTAAATTTATCATCTTTCCTTTTAACGATCATCTCAGCAATTAAACAGGTTTCAAGGTTGTTATTTGAATTTCCATATTCTATATTATCCGTACCATTATTGTAATTGGACCGATAGATTCGGTATCACATTCGTCAACGAATTATGTATATTTTAAATTTTGACTGGGTCGCGTTTTCAAAATTATACCTTGCAAAATTAATCAATTTTTTCTTTTTCGTGCTCGGATTTATTTACTTTTATACTGATTATTTGGATTGGCTGTTGTGGAAATTGAAAGGTTCAGGAGATGAGTATGGTTTTGGAAATGATGTAATTGGTTGCAGTCTGAGAAGTCTAGGCTCTTAAGTCTAGTCTGGTGTATTCTGCTACGTTTCTTCCTCTTGATTATTGTTCTTGCTGGATAAATGGGCTGTTTTCATTCCAAAGTAGCAAGGCAGTTCCCTGGACATGAGGACCCAGTACTTCTTGCTTCGCAGACTGCTTGTAAGTAGTTGTTCACTCAGTACTTGATTAAAATTACCATGTTTTGGCTTCATTAATTGTAGTTTTGAGTAATGACTTGATGTTTCTTTGGTCCTTAATAATTATGAAATGGAAAATTGATGGCAACTCTAAAATGAATAGAATATATCCCACTATCATGTACCTAAACTGATTAAATCTTAAAAGTTGAGGAATTACGAGTTTTCTGTTGTTAAATATGGTGGTTTATAGTTTGATGTGACAGTTGCATGTGCATAGCTTGTGGCCCAGTCATGTTGTGAATTGTTGTTATGAGGAAGAGGGCTGAATGATATTTCAGTTGATGGTTATTGTGGAAAGGGAAAGTATTTTCAGAAGATGGTAGTGATAAAAACAATAATATTACCATTTTTTTTCTTTTATCATCTGTTAATTTTCATGTGCTTTGATTTGTTCCGATTGCAACTACTGCCAATACTTCAAATGTTTGCTTTGGAAGTGTGAAAAGATCATATAATGTTGTACTAGCATTGAATTCTATCTCTTTTACTTTATTTATTTCTTGAATTCTGCTGTAGTTTTCTGAATAATCAGCCAGGGAGAAAGACTTTGTTTCAAACTTTTAAATTCCTTCGTTTAGCATTTTGATATGTAATCATCACTGATCTGCAGTTCTTTCATCAAACTCTGCGTTAATCATCTTTAAAACATTATCAAGTCAGTTATGCAGCTCATTCTGTTTTTACATGTTTATGACTCCCTTGCTTGGGCCCCCATGTGTTCATGTGCTATACTTTCTGATATTTGAAAGTTAATAATTTGGTATTTTGTTTCTGATGTCCAGTTAGTGTTAGTGAAGTTGAGGCACTCTTTGAACTATTTAAGATGATCAGCAGTTCTGTGGTTGACGATGGGTTAATAAGCAAGGTATTATGCTTTACATTACTTTTGTTTACTCTCTTTCACTCACTCACTCCACACACAAGTTATCTCCTGTTTTGAGCTTTTCTTTGAACATCAGTTCAGTTTGTGAGCATGACCGGTAAATAGCAATATCATATTTGCTCACTAGTTATCTTCCTCTTGTAAATGACAATTCAGAACAATAATTTTCCCTGAACAGCTATATGTTACCCTCTTAGCTTCCATGGGCTGGATTGTTTATATTTTGTTTTATCATTTTTTCTGTCTAGATTCACAACGGTTTAGGCTTGTGCATTTTTTCTATGCTGTGGCTATGGGCTCAATCATGGGCCCTTTCAATGATTGATTGTGGCAGAGGACTGACACCAAAAGAAAGTATTTTGGTGACCTGATTACAGTTAATTTTAGATTTGTTTAGAAGTGCTTCTGGTTTTGTAAATTCTAGCCGATTTCAATTTTGTTTTGGGTGAACCATAGCATTGTTATTTTAGTATCATATATAACTTGTTCAATATTTTAGCAACATGGTTGTTGTATTATGTTTGCATTCTCAAGATATGACATTGACAGATTTTTTTATGCAGGAAGAATTTCAATTGGCTCTCTTCAAGAACCGAAAGAAAGAGAATTTATTTGCCAACAGGGTATCTGTGATATCGTACCCTACCAGCATTGTTTGAGTCACTTTTACAATCAGTTGCTTTTGTTCTGAGATTCTGATATCAACTAATTTTGTCTGCAGATCTTTGATCTGTTTGATGTTAAGCGGAAGGGAGTCATTGATTTTAGTGACTTTGTCAGATCCCTCAGTGTCTTCCATCCAAATGCCCCTCAAGAGGACAAGATAGACTGTAAGTTGACCAAGTACAATCATCCACTTTCAATTGCAATCAATCAAGGGTTTGGTTCACCTTTAAGTTGCCATTGCACATTTATTCTTTTATTTTTTTTAAATATTTGGCCTTCTTTTTGCAGTTTCATTTAAACTTTATGATCTTGATAGTACCGGATTCATTGAGCGCCAAGAGGTATGTAGCAGGTTATTTTTCTTATGCTTTGACAAAGAAATTTCTGGACCCATTTTATGCTTTTCCCTATGGTAAAATGGGTGAGCAAATTGGATGTTAAATGATTTTTCTGTTAACTTGGTATGCTTTATGTGGGATTTGTCAAAGTCCATGGTGGGGGCATTTAATCTTTGTACCTTACCATATTACAAATTATAACTCGTATCCATGGTGTTGATATCAGTAGTTACTTTCCAAATTGGAAGTCGGAGATTCAAATACACATTTTTTCTTGTTTTGTTGTTTTCTTTAGAACTTCGTTTTCCCATTTGATAAATCTCTGACAATAAGATCTTTGCTCTTCAGAATTTGTTCAGGAGTGAAAAAATCCACTACATCTTCTAGATTTTTTTGTTGATTCAGTTATCCTTTATTCAACCATCCTTGCAGGCAACTTCATTTTATGTAATTTTGGCAGGTCAAGCAAATGCTAATTGCACTTCTTTGTGAATCTGAAATGAAGTTGGCTGATGAAACCATTGAAGTAATACTTGATAAGGTGAGCATTTACTGTTGTTGATATTACATGTTAGTGCTTATAAAAAATTGGAATGTGCTATTATCAACTATTCACTATGAAGCAGGCACATAATCCTAGCACCCTTAGGTTGCAATGGAAGCTTTCGACCAAAAGAAAATTACAGCATTTTGCTTAATGAAAAGGCTGTGTGATTGGAGTTGTTGGGTGTGACTTATGAGTACAAAATCAGGGGTGTGTTGTGAGTGCTGCTATTGTATATGTTGTTACTTCTCTGCTCATGGAGCATAAATAATAATTATCCACCTGTATGAGTTGGACTAGGTTTTTGTTAATTGATTCCTGTGGCAAATGTTGCATGTGTTAGTCAAGGCAACAGTTATTTTCAGTCGTTTCATATTTTCATTTAGCTTTTGCATTTTTTTTCTCTTTTGGGGCATAGCCTAAAAGTCTTATGTCACTGTTTCCAATCTTTGTGGATAGACTTTCTTGGATGCTGATGTGAATCAGGATGGCAAGATCGATAAATCTGAGTGGCAGAACTTTGTTTCCAAAAACCCTTCATTGTTAAAAATCATGACCCTTCCGTATTTGAGGTATGTAATGCATGTAACTTGTCTCCAATCTCATATACTATTCTCACTGTTGCTATGGACTGAAATCAACTTTGGTAATATATCCGAATGCAGGGACATAACTACATCTTTTCCAAGTTTTATTTTTAACTCAGAAGTGGACGAGATTGCTACATAAAAGTGTTATTAAGGGAGTTTAGCATAGGAGTTGCTGTAAAACTAGTGTGAGAACTTCCTTTTGATTCTTAAAAGTAACTAGTTGATGTAAGGGTGGGTATGGCCAAGTATTAAGTAGTCTAGTTCTCACTTGTTAATAGAGTATATTCAAAGTTGAGTTGATTTTTTGGTCTGCATCAAAATTTTGAATGCAAAGTGATATATATCATTGAGCTGCTGGTTCTGCTGGGGCTTTGAAGGATATGTGTGCATAATGCGAGGAAAGGAGGAAGGGCAAAATTTATTAATTGGTTTTGATTATTCGATTCATTTGATTTATGTATACAGCACGAGCTGCCTTGCGCTTCCGCTCTCTCCAGAGAGCTTTATAACAGCATGTCGTACTCGTACACAATTTAGTCGAATGCTTTGTCTCCACGTTACCATCAATACAACATGACCCGATTTTGCGGTTTTATTAGAAGCTATGCGATGTCGTATATCAATTATCATTTTACTGATTCAGAAGAAAAAAAAAATCTCTGCCTGCCTTCCTGCAATTCTATTTCAAGTGTAAGTCGAAATGTCAAAACCATCCGTGAGTAGCTTCTAAACCACATTAATGACAGCTTTAATGGCGCAAGGTTAAATTGTAATAATGGAATTTTGACATATTCTTACTAATGCTTGGCAATATGCTTTTAACTAGGAACGCAGATACCCTTAGAAAGATAAGTCTATATTATTAAAATCTTATGGGGTTTCTGATTTTCTATTTTTTTTAAAAAAAGGGGAATTTAAGTGTATGAACTTCAAAGATATGTCGAAACCAATCTCTAGTTTTACAGAACTCCAGAAGTATTTGCTGAAGTCCTTTTATTTCAAGATTCGTTTACTTAAACCAAACTCTTTTTTCTAGCTTTCTTCTTCTTCTTCATTTTAATTTTTTCAAACGTTTTGTTGTATAATCGTTTTCCCAGTTCTGTATTTAACAGTGGTTCTTCAATTTGAGACCCCCACGCTTCATTTCCTTATTGACCGAAGCCTTTTCCTTTATATTCTCTTGTGCCTCATTAATTTTAATTTCTACAATCATTTAGCAGTTCTTTTCTTGTTATTTTCTCTAAACTTGATCCCAAAATTGGGATTGAAATTGGCGAATAAAAAGAAGCCGACGAGATCGAGCTAAATGAATTATATAATAAAACAACGATTTTATTGCGAGTTATCATTATTTCACTCCTTGCAATTTGATGGCATTGGCATGGGTGTCTTCCTAAGTGTGTTATCGTTCTGTCCCTGCGGCACACCTGCCTCGGACTTGAAATATGGTTTATCTATTTTACTTTTAGTAGGCATGTCTCTCGTCTCAACCACATGATTGGCTACTTTACGAACAAGGCTCTTATTTTATTTCATTACTAAAATATATAGAGTCTAAAGTAATCTCACAAGTATAAGCTTCCTTTCTCTTTCCTTTCTTGGATGATAAGCTAATGGTTATTTCTCACTTCAACCTTTTTCCCTTCTCTTTCCTTTCTTCAATGGGTTGGTTAATTTAGTAATTCTTTGTATTCTCTCTCCTCTTATCCTATCCTATTCTGATGCGAGAATGGAGAAGGTAATTAAGCAAGGGAAAAGCCAAGAATGGTTAAGCATAGTATAGTATGTCAGCCAAGTCTAGCAAATTATATATTTAAAACAGAAGGCTACTGAGAGATGTATTTGGATGGCATTAATGATACTGTGTAATTAATTTCATGTATACGTTATATATATATTAAAATATGTTTAACGGTCTTTTAATTTGGACTAGTAAATGTTTTAAATCAATAATATTTGCTGCAGTATCAAAACAATATTTATGATTTTAGGTATTGACCTCTCTCGTAACTTTAGGTTATTGATGCAGTTGGTGAGATGGTTGTATTTTGTCTGATCAATTCTAATCAACAAGTACTATGAAAAGTATAGCTCGAACAATTAGTTATATTATGCCAAAACAAAAAAGAAAAGGGGAGAAAGTTGAGTTGGAGTCTTTTTCAGGTTCATCTCAAACCAGACAAAACAAAAAGAAAAATGATCCGATTAATACTGAAAATGATATGCCTCATTCCTATTTCGTAATCAATTAATTCATACATAGAATTTTATCCGGACGGCAAGATAGAGGTGCTTCGGCTTATGTATATAAACAGCTTCCCAAATCCTTTTCTTCTATTCTACCTTCAAAGTCAAGAATTAAATTCGAAAATCAGTTTTCAGAACGGCAAGCAAGGATGTACTGCTATATAGATCTGAGATACGCCCTCCCACCATTAGTTAACATGAGCTTTCTACTCTTGACATCCCCGACCGATTCCTGGGATAAAGATCATGGTTTCATAAGCAAAATTCTTCAGTATCCGGTTTTGGTCATTCTCTTGTTTGTTGTTGCCATCCTCATATTACTTTTACTCTTTACATCTATCGCTCTCCCCTTTATTGTCCAGCCAGTTCGTTTGCAAATTGGGAATTTCTCTGGTCATGTTGCTACCATGTTGTTAGTTGCAATTATTTTCTCACCACCACTCTTCTGGTTTCTTTATCTCGTTCTAATAATCACATCCCCTTGGCATAGAATTCTTTGTAAGCTGTTTAAATGTATAGTGCAGTGGTTCTATCACAATCTACGATCAATCCCACCTCTTATCATCGTCTGCATCACCCAACGACGTCGACAATCGCCTGCTCCCGCTGCTCATCGTGATCAGGTTCAAGTGGAAGTGGTTGACATCGAAGATGATCATGCCGTGCAAGACAACGTGAACCGAGATTAACTCACTAATCTTTCAGGAAAGGAAATATTGGTCAAATAATGGACCAGAGCTTAGTATATATAGTAACAGGATTACAGGAATATTAATTATTGTAATCCATTTTAAAAATAATGAGGTGTAGGGAACAGTTTATGGTAATTATGAGTGTACTGCCGAAGGAGTTGAAAGTTCAATCGATCCTCACGTAGACCCGGAGCACGATCTCAAGTACTAGAAATTAATTAATACTGTTAGTAACAAGGTTCAATTGTCCGAAACTTAATATGTCCTTTCCTCTCTAGAATTATACGTTCTCAGCTTTTATTAAATTAAGCTAGAACTTGATTTGTTTCAATCTCTCTCTCTCTCTCTCAATATTTTCCAGTCAGCAACAGAGATGTAATTGCGGTAAAATTACGCTTATTTGCTGTTTATATGCTTGCTTCTGTTGCTTTATACATACGGTTTACGTTTTGAATATGTATATCATCACAGATCAATCATAATGAGTACGCCTGATTATCATGTCATGTCATTAAGAATAATAATACAAAAAATCTTGTTAGATTATGTTTTAATTAATAACAAGAATTATATGAAGGACTCGTTGCATTACACTGACCTAAAATTTCAGAAATGATATTTTTGTTATGTGTTGTTTTCAGTACTAACAGAATTATAATCGTCATGAACTTTATATACATACAGAATGCATGTTCGCCAGCGAGAAGAAAGATAGAAATAAATAAATGGGAATAGAAAATTCATTCGAACTCTCCTATTACGATCTTTACATTAAATTTGTTGGAAATTAAAATAGGTCAGGTGGAGAATGAAAATTAAAATGAAAATGAAGTTAGGAATATTTGGAAAAGTGGCCACCAAACCTATCACCAATTGCGCGCGCACACAAACATATATATATATATATATATATATATATATATATATATATATATATACACTATATGTGTTTAAAATTCAAATAAATTGTGCAAATGGAAATGAACTGAGGCAAAGTGGAAATGAAGGCGGGGCTGGTGCATCTTATGGGCGCAAGCATGGCACATGCGCGACTGCGCTATAGCCTCTGTTCCATTACCACATGTAGCTCGATACTTACTTCATCTATTCTAAACTTGCTAAACAAGCAAAATTACTCACCTGAAACACACCCACACATATGGAAATACTCAAATAAGAAATCAAACAAAAATCAAATCAAAATCAAATTAAAACCAATTTAAACAAAAACTCAAATTATGAAAAGCTTAGGTTACCTCCCAAATAGCGTGAAATTTAACGTTCTTAACTGGACTTGGCCTTTTAATTAGATCAAGTGAGATCCTTGAACGGAATATTCGCCACATTTGTCTTTCTCCACCAAAATAAAATTTGACCTTTTGACCGTTCACACTAAACAACCTCTCATCTCCATTTTTCAAGTTAACTTTACTAAGATGTAATACTTTTTCAATTTTGAATAAAGCCGATTTTCTTGATTTTACCTTATTCGAAATCAACTATAGTCTCGGATTTAGCACTCAATCATGATGACTTGGTGCAAAATATCTTCTCCAAGTCAATCTTTCAAGCGGTTTCTTTTTCTTCTTCTTAAAAATTTTATCATCTTCATACGCATCTTTTCACGACCCTTTCATTCTATTCTTATTCACATTCACTAAATCATTGTTGATAATATTTATCCTATGATAAGTGCTTGTATTGTTTGAAGTTTTCTTATCATGGTAAATGTTAAACTTGACATTTTCTTCATTTACCCTCAATGTCATCTCGCCAAGTTGTACGTCAATTAAATCTCTTTCAGTAGCTAGGAAAGGCCGACCAAGAATAATAGGGATATCTTGATCTTCCTCTATATCAAGTACCATAAAATCAACCAAGAAGGTAAATTTATCCATCTTAATTAACATATCTTCTATAACTCCTTAAGGATAAGTGATGGACCTATCCGTCATTTGTAAGGATATAGTCGTCGGCTTTACTTCACCAAATCCTAACTTTTGAAAAACTGAAAAAGGCGTTATATTAATGCTTGCCCCAAGATCACACAAAACTCTCTCAAAATTTAATTTGCCAATGGTACATGGGATAGTAAAACTACCCGGATCTTTCTCCTTCTTAGGTAACTTCCGTTGAATAATAGAGGTACATTTCTCTGTTAACTTCACCATCTTATACCCTTCTAAACACCACTTCTTAGACATTACTTTCTTAATGAATTTCAAATAATTTGGCATTTATTCAAGTACGTTCGCAAATGAAACGTTGATATAAAGCTTTCTAAATATCTCTAAGAACTTTGAAAATTAAGCATCCAATTTTTTGTTTCTAAAATCTCTTAGGGAATGGAAAATGTGGAGTGATAATGGGAGGATTATTCGAAAATGAAATCTTATGTGGCTTAGACACTTTCTTTGATGCTTTTCCTTCAACTTTCTTCCTAATCACTTTACTCTCATTCATTTTATCCTCTTTTGCTTTATTCTTCTTAGACTTAAAAGACTTTAACTCTTTACCTCTCCCAATAGTGGTAGCCTTGCATTGCTCTCTTAGGCTAACCTCTGTATCACTAGAAAAAATTTTACTATAGAAAGAGTTGATTGATATAGCTAGTTGTCCAACATGCACTTCCAAGGATTTCACTATTGCTCTTATATTTACCATATTCATTTCCATATTGTCTAACCTAGCTTTATTTTTGTTGAATCGATTCGAGATAATAGTCCGATTGTTGATATATTGACACTCTTTTTGCTCAAAACCATCATTAACACATAAAGAACTTACAATCAAGGTGTGTGACTACACTACACATTCTGCCCTAAGGCAGAAAGGGGGGCGTGACCGCACCACCAAGGCGTGCAGCTACGCCACACCTGCTGCCTCGCCTCACCGCCCCACTGTTTTTGGCTCCCCTGCGCCTACTGAACGAGTTTTGGATGTTTTTAAGGTCTAATCTAAGTCTTAGGATCATGATTTGATGGCTTAATTTGATTAAAACGTAGGGTTACTTACTATAAGGAATGGAAAAGAAAAAAGCCACTTTTGGAAAGGGTTTGGCTTGAAAGAAAAGAAAATGAGAGAAAATTTAGAGGAAGATAGTGGGTTTGGAAGAATTTTGGAGGATCAAGTTGGGATTTTGGAAGATAAAAGCTCTCTTAATCTAGTCTTATCTCTTTCTTTTGTTTTTAAACATTTATCTTGAATTGAACAATTGTGATTTTATGGTTTTTATGTTGTTAATTATTGAACTCTTGATAGTGGGTTTTGAATTTTATCTATTGTGTAGCTAAACTCATATTTTAGGACAATGATTTAATCTATTTGAAATATCCAATTTTTAAGATTGTGTTGTTCGTATGATTTAATATTTAGTGCTAAGTGTTCATCATGATTATTAATATTTTTTAATATTTGACCAGTATTTGAATGATTTGTGAATTAATATGAACTGGAAAGTGATTATTATATCTAGATCATGAGATACATGTCGTAAATTACATGTTAGACAGAAATATACTAATATAATTTATGTAGTTTAATTAAAAATTATCACTAATCGTAATGCACTTCCATTTAATTAATTTCACATAGAGATATAGTAAAATTTTAGGTGTAAAGTAGATTTAGTTAATTTAGAGGGAGACTATCGAATAAATTAGGATAATTAACTAACAACAATAATATTAAATCAGAATAATATCGATTGAAAAGCACTTCTAGAATATATACAAAGGCAGCAGTTCAATTGTTTGCATTTCTACATAACTAATTAAGATATTATTGCTTATAGTTATAATTAAATATCCAATATGCATTCCTCCTTCCAGTTCCAGGAGGCACTTGCACAAGAAACTAAAGATATATCGATGGACTGCAACATCGATTTGAGATATGTCCTCCCACCTCTCTTTAACCTCTTCTTTTTATTCTTAAACCCCGCTCGTCCAATCTTAATTAATTGTCTTCATCCAACGGTACGATGGAGAAAGAACAGCTACCAGTGCGAATAGAAAGGGAAATGCAAACATGTTAACAAATGAATATAACCCGCCTCTTTAGTCTTTTAATTTAAGAAATGGTCAAATGAATAGAGGAAATCAGTATTAATCATGCACCAATCGCATCAATTTAGTAAATGTCGGATTATGTTTAAGATAATTAATTATCATGCACCAATCGCATTAAGGGATGTTTCTCCAACTACGTACCTTTAAGAATGTTAGAATCGATTCCAATCTAAGCACAAGCATATATACATCAATTTATTGATATTTCAAATTTTTTATTATAATGTTATTTATTAATTACCTATTATATTATATATATTATGATATGCTAAAAATTTAGACGAGTACTAAATCTCAATTCCTATAATTAACCGTTAAACAAGCATGTGTATATATGCTATCAATAGTTCTTAAAAAAAATATTGAATAGCTGCATAATCAAACTAACGAAAATCACATGCCCTAACATCCTCATCTTGTCAATTGTTCTGCTTACCATTCAACTGGTGAAATGTGAATACTAAAGTCTTGCCAATTTTACCATATATGTAAAAAAGACAAAATTAACCCTATATTTATACTAGCTAACCAATAAAATTATATTGTTATCCTTAATAATATATAAGAGTAAATTATTTTATCATTTTTTAAAGACATTTAAGATCTACAAAAAGGGAATCAAAATAATTATAATTTTTTTATATTTTATTCTAAAAATAAAATATATTTAAAATAATTTCTTCTTCTTCTTCTTCTTTCTTGGAAGCAAAGATGGGTATTTTCTATCATATATAACACCTTTTTCTTCTTCTTCTTGGAAATAAAGATGGGTAGTTTTCATCACAACTCTTTCTTCTTGGAAAAAAAGATGGCTATTTTTCATCATTCCTCTTATTATATCCCTCTTCTTACGCAACCTCATAATCATCTTATTAGAGACAAAAACAGTCTAATTTGGTTCTATTTTGTCAAGAAATAGATTGGACCAGAAAAATCTTTTTTGAAATTAGAATTTGACCAAATTAAAATAGAAATTAGACCGAAAACGAACAAACATATTTTAAATTAATTCAAATCGAACTGATCGATTTTAATTTGGTTTGAGTCAATTTTTCAAATTTTTTATTTTTTATCATTATTTTTTAAACTCTTTACAAAATGACGTTATTTTTTAGTTGTGAATTTTTAGAGTTTTTTGTTCAAATGTCTCCAAACTCTTTTTCTATTTTCCTTAATTTCAAACAAAATGATCTCAGATCTAGTTAAAATATTAAAGGTTATTTTTGGCCTTTGGATTTAAGCCTCTCATATATATTTCAAAACAAAATGATCTAAAATCAGGTTGAAATTAATATTGACCTAGTTCAAATTTTCATTCATACGAGGTTAACTACATAAAAATTTGAATGATACGAAGAGTTTCAAATACTTTTCAAAATATAAAAGGTTTGGGCTAAAATATTTAAGTTGTTCAAATTTAAAATTAAATTATGAAATTATATAAAAAATTTGAATGATAAAAAGTTTTTGAGTTATTTCTTAAAATATAAAAAAATTATTAAGAGTGGCATTTTAAATTTATTTTACTTCATTTTTTTGTCTTAAAGCAATGGTGGAGGGTGGAAGTAAAAGATTAATCTTTTCTATGTCTACTGCCTATATATAATAATTCATATACATTAATAAAAGATACCATATTTTAATTTCTCTGAATTACTTAAACGCAGTGCTTTGCTACTCTTTCTTTCTTTAAAGTAGATTTAGCATCCTTATCTTATCTTATGTAAACTCATAGGTGTTGGAACAAAGCGAGTCTTGTATGGAATAATGGCAACTTCAATTTCTTGATTCTTCTTTTTTCTAATAAATATATCTTTATTTACATATAAAGACTGTAAAAAAAATAAATTAAATGAAATCGTCGTTCTCTTTTTAAACGAAAATGTTTAAACCTTACGATCACAAAATAAAGTTTTTCTTTTCAAATTCGTTACCGTCAAACAAATTACATGATTTTCTTCTCCATCATTTTAAAAAGTAAGTAAATTTGTCAAAAAGAAAACAAATTAAAAAAAAAAAAAGGCCGTGCTTTACCATGAAAAGGAGTGTACGTGGGGGTGCAGGTGCGAAGTTTCTAATTTTCTACTCCTGTAATTAGTTCTAAAAAGTAATTATAACTTTCACTTGTTTTAATGTTAACCGAACCACTTTCAGAGTGTCTCGTATGACTGGTAATTAAGAGAGAGAACTCGTAATTGCACTTAAACCTCTTGTCAACTACAGACAGTTACGAAATAAGAGAAAGGTGACGTAAGCCCTAATTAAATTATTATTTTACTTCAATCGTTATAGGATGATGTGGGGTCCAGTTACAAAGACATATCTTAGTCTTAGGTCAATCTACGGATAATATAATATTTTATTGTATATAAACATATATACGTTACATCTGATTTTTACATCATTAATTAATTCTCCGACCGAATCCAAACACCAACACTGTTGTCTGTATTATATATTGCAATAAAACAGATAGATGAACTGCAACGTCGGTTTGACACGTCTTCTCACCTTCATACGACCTCGCACAATGAATGATTTCAATTAAGCAAGCTCGCTAGCTAGCTAGCTAGCCTCCCACAGGTTCTCATCTTCGTTGATCCAATGCTGCTGCTGCTTTTCATTTTCACGCTCCTCTTCACCTGCAGGTACCATCCAACTCGATTTGAAAGGAAGTAGCTACCAGGCAATTTCAGAGGTCCCTGTTGCTGTTTTAATTGTCGTTGCCTTCTGCTACTTTTCCGCCGGTGACTCTCTTCTGATTATGAAATAACTCCAATTTATGTCTGATGATTAACTAGCCTACATTTTCTTTGTCTGTTATAAACTAGCCAATTAAATGAAGTTGAATTAAATAAAATAAATCAATAATTGAAACAAAATCCCGACATTAAAATTTTAAAGGACATCAAAATTCAATTTAATTTAGAGGAAAGTACGTCAATATCCTTTAACATTTTTGACTAATTAATTATATAAATCAGTAATAATTTAAAATTTTACCTTAAAAATCTTGGTCTCAATTTTTACAGTAAATTTTGATGAATAACTATAATTTTATAATCATATCCCTATTAGTTATTATATTTAACTCGTCCAAATTTTTAAAATATAAAATAGATTCACTTAAATTGTGATCATGTAAAAATACTATTAACTTTAAGAAAAGGTAAACTCTATATTATTATTTTAAAGTATTAAAATACATACAAAATGATTACATTATTAATTTTTATTTTTTAATAACTGGTATATTTTATTTTAATATTTAAATTTAAAAATTATAATAGTATTTTGATCCTTGATTATCTTTCTTTTAACATTTGGTGTTAATTTTTTTATAATATTAATTATATACAAATTCCTTTAAAAAAATTAAGTAAAATAGTCTATTTTGCAATTTTGTATATAATATTATCAAAATATCTTAGTTTTTTTAAATATTAATTATAAAAAATTTTACAATGTAAAATTTATTGTCACAAATAGTTAAAATTTTATAATGTAAAAATACTTATAACATAATCTTTTACTACTAATTGTAGAAATTAAATACTCTATTTTAGAGATTCTAACAATATTAAATGGTCTATTTGGTCAAAATTTCTAAAATAGGTCATTTAGTTTTTTACAATTAATATAAAAAAATTTCTTGTAAAATCTTTTACAAATAATTTAAAATTTTTATGATATAGAATTTTAATACTTTTTAATGTCTTATATGAATTAAATATTAAAATAAAATTATATTAGTTATTAAAAATAAAAATAATAATACTGTAATCATTTTATATGTCTTTTAATAGTTTAAGAAAATAATATAAGGATAAAATACTTATTTTTTATTATAAATAGTTAGGTAGAAGTATTTTTACCTATTTTTTAAAAGTTAAGGGTATTTTTACATTGTCAAAATTTAAATAGGTATGTTATATTTTTCAAAAATTTGGAAAAAATTAAGTATAATTATCATACTTTTTCATTCAAATTTATTGTTAACAGACTAAAAATTTTAAGATAAATTTTCAAATTATTAAGATTTATGTAATTAATTAGTCAAAATTTAACGAATTTGATGCTTTTACCCATTAGTTTATTTATAATTTAAAATTTTACAGTGAGAAAATTATTGAAAATGAGAAATTAAAAAGTGATGGATGACAAGTAAAAAGTTAGATCGAAGAATTATACCGCGGATGAGTTTAAGAAGTGGTGGGTCATTGTAGAATTAATGATTCTTTATTTAATTAAAAAAAATGTGCTGCCCTAATTGGCGAGTTCATGGAAAGAATGGAGGTGAATTAGAATAGTTAATTAATTGATTATTATTTACATGTTTATTAAAAGATGTGATTGACTGAAAGTACGTATGTCACTGAACAAAAGATCTAAAAATAAAATAGGGAGGGTAAAATAAATTAAAATAATACTAAAATGAAGTTTCCCAATAAAAATATTGATATCCCATCTTCACAGAAGAATAATTGATACCTAATTTGTTTTCGATTTAAAATAGTTGAAGTTCATCAAAATAACCTTTCCCTTAGACCAAAAATCATTCATGTTAGGAAGACATAATTAAAAATATATGTAATATAATAGCAACAAATCTAGAAACCTATAGGATCACTCAATTGGTTCTAAAGGCACGATGGTTTATAATAAGAAGAAGATATAAAGATTATCAAGATTGTCCCACCCCGCCCCTTAGCTCAAGGAAGAATCTATAGTCAAAGGAAGACTGCAAATTCAGAGATAACGGCTACTATTCTCTTCAACGACGAGAAATCATGCACATATACATGAAATTAATGTTCGTCGACTTAGAAAGTCTTCCAAATATATATTACCATTTCAGATTTCTTGTTTGTATATATTGGTCACTTAACTTAGCTCTGTAATGAAAATTATCAAGAAAAACAATTATTTTCATTCAATTCTGTGTCCCTTCAATTAATTTATAACTTGATTTGAATTTTTAATTAAAAATCTTATATATTTATGAAATTAAATTACATATTGATACACAATATAACTGGTAACATGCATAAGTACCATATTATATAACAAAAGTGTGGCAAATTCTTTCCCGCTTTGACGCAAAGAATATAACTCTAGTGTACGTAGTAAGATCTTAAAAAAATGGAACTTCTAATATTAATTAAGACGGAATTAATGTTACATAAGAGATGAAAAGGAAAAATGAAAATATATGTTGCACTTTGAATAATGAATTATGTGAATAAAAACATATAATAAAATTAATTTTAACCATGTTAGTTTATCAGTTTCATAAGTCCAAATCCTTCCCAAACTAGACAAGTCTCAATTTCTCGAATTTTCTCGGTTGCTAAAATTCTAAACTCTTTCTACTTGAGGTATATATATATGTGTGTGTGCGTGATGTGTAGTTTTCTCAAATCTTATACACTACATATTCTTGGTTACTTGCTCCTTATTATTCAAGTCTTCTTTTTCCTTTTTTAACTTTCAACCTAGCTAGAAAAGGTGAATGAGATGGATATGTAGACGAAGTTACTATATACATATAAGCAAAAATTCCTGACCCATGATGATCTGGTCGAATGTGTATATATATATATTATATAGTTGAAAAAATAGGCTTTGTGAGTGAAAGGGGGTATCATTTCTTGGGTTTGGAAGAAAACGAAGAAGAAAAAACAGAAAGGTGTTTCGTGAGTCTTTTGCTTTTGTTGTCTAAGTCGAGCGTTGGTAATGGTCTTGGTGTTGGTGTCGGTACTGTCGTCGGGGTTAGGTTAGGAATTGAATGGATAATCATAATTGGCAAATGGGTTTAACTTTTGTAAGACAGCGTGTCCATGCATGCATGGATGGGCGACAAATGTGGGCCCTCACCTTTCTCTGTTGTCTTCGTACTAGACATCTATCCACCGCAATGACTGACTGCGTCTTCCCCGGCCCTTCTATCTCTCTATTATGTAATAAGCAATGCCTTTTAAATCACAACGAGTATTTAGTTGCATGGAGTTCGACTGTAACATGATCTTTCTTTCTCATTTTTATCTTAATTTATTCCATGATTGTAGAATTTTATATTTATATTATTATCACTAAAGCAGTCCCATTTTTGTTCATCATTAACGTTTGACCCGGATTTCACTCTAATTCTCCCGGTCTCCACGAAGTATCTTCGAAATTCACGATGTATATGATATACGCAACCGTGCATATAATAATATTAAATTATAATGAAATGTTTATGTCTCTTGTAATCCATTGCTAGCTTTGACTGACTACAGAACACATAAAACAAATGTTTTAAATTAAAGAACGATTTGTTATGATATTAATTAGTATAGGACTCGGTACTTAAGGCAAGATATAAACTACTGTAATTTTTTTTTTATAAATATGTATGTACTATTGGTATATATCCAAGTGTGAAACAAATTAAGTCTTTGGAGGGTTGAACTTGAAGAAACATAAATTAATATGCTTCTATTCTCTTAAATTTTTGCGATGCTGGCTCAGTTAATAGAATGCTTAATTAATCTCTGATCTATATCAGTTAAATCTGATTAGTATTTGGTAGTTCTCCGAATTTTCTCCGCCGAAAGAGTGCAGGGGGAACATGTGTGGACTTGAATGGTCGGTCTACTCAGTCTATCTGCTCGCTTCAGGAAATTACATGATCATAGTAATACATGTGATAGATCCCATATTCTCATCTCATGATCATATATAAAGGAAGTTAATTGGAAGGGTACTTGCATCTAACATTTCAATTCAATTACCGAAGACAAATTCAACGGAGTTTGAAGAAAATTACCAAAGGAATCGGCAAGGATATATGATTATATTGTGGAAATATTAAAGCCATCAAAGTATTGGTTAATTAAAGATTATTAATATTTACATTGTTTTGGAAATTACATTCAACGCAAATCACGCAACAGTTTCTCCCCACAGGCTATTAAATTAAGGTGGAAATAATTACTTATGTTTCGGGTAATGTATTTTTATTTCTTTAATAATGCTTATTTATAATGTTGATGAGATGCATAATGTACATGTTAGATAAGTGTTTATTAATTTCTTATAATAGTGTTATTAATGTACCAAATAATATAGCACCAAGAATGAATGACATGTCAAGTGTTACTGCATTTGTATTCTAATTATATACGTGTAAGTGTTCAATTGGAGTGGTATTTTCACAATTTTTTTCATTAAATTAATGTTTAAACTCTTTTTTAATATTGTTTTTGTCATTTGGTTGTAGCTAAAAAGTAAGTTTATATGAATAATTAAAAAAGTTATTTTATATTTATATGAAGAAATAATTGTACCAATCATAACCTACATAGAAGAATTACTGACCACATTTTGTTATTTTTTATCCGACTGCAGCCAGCTTATTTCAATACAAATTTTGTTGTTAGAATTGAGGCCAAAAGCAAACATTTTAATGTGTAGGTATGTAACTTAATATTTTTTGGAAATGCAGATAGATAAATATAAGGTTTCAAATTTCTGGTTATATTTAATTTATAAGCTATAATCAAGAACTAGAAAAATAAATATACTTAAAAATCATAATAAAAAAATGAAAAATTATACAATATTACGGCAATATATTTGTGGTGCAACAAATCCGTGAATAACGTGAACTTATTGTAACCTCTCTCTTATTCGCATCGATATATACTAGCTACCACACTCAAAGGTCAAAGAACACTGTATGATTGTAATGATTTCTCCATGATGCAATCATGTATAAAGTTGTAGCTAGATAGGCCTATCAACATATATCTATTAAAATATATTGTGCTAATGATAAAGTAGATATATATATCCCATGTATAGAATTAAATTAATCTTAATTGTTGCATTTGAAAACAATGAATTAGCTTCGGCTCAGTCAAAGCCCTTAGCTAAACCCAACCAATGTGTTGATATACATGAAAATTATTTCTTAGGCCGGGGGGTATAAAATGGGTTAATTGTCAAAAGGCCAGCCGAAATGCGCTTTCCTTGTTCTTACATAGAGAAGTCGGTCGAAAAGAACTTCTAGAATATCTACAAATGCAGCAGTTCAATTGTTTGCATTTCTACATGGCTAACAATAGGTATTATTGCTTAGTAGTTATAAATATCCGATATGCATTCCTCCTCCCAGTTCCAGGAGGCACTTGCACAAGAAATTAAAGATACATCGATGGAGTGCAACATCGATTTGAGATATGTCTTCCCACCTCTCTTTAACCTCTTCTTTTTATTCTTAAACCCAGCTCGGGCAATCGATCAAGATATTCTTCAGCATCCTGTTCTTATCATAATTCCGTTCCTGATTCTTGTCATCTTCATATTACTTCTTCTCTTTACTTCTATCAAACTTCCTTTCAAAGTGGAGCGAATCAACTTGCAACCTGGTCATTTCTCAGGTTCTGTAGCTGCCTTGTTGTTGGTCTCTATTATTTTTCCACCATCACTCTTTTTGTTTGTCTACTTCATTCTCGTTCTCACATCTCCTTTGCACGGAATGCTTTTTAATTCGCTTAAGTCTTTCCTGCGTCGCCTCCTTCAATCTCTGCGATCAGTGCCAACTCTCACCGTCAGTTTCACCTCCCAACATCATCAACTGTCTCCTCCTGCTCCAGCAGTTGAAACAGAACTTACGGAGATTGTACAACATGCATTACCAGGCCAGGCGTAAATGCAATTAATTAATGGATTCCAACTGAATTGTTGGGGATGCAGATATCCCAGGAAATGGTCCAATATTGTTGCATGCATGCAGCCTAGTTCATTAGTTAGTATAGCTAGTTAGCCAGGAACTTTTGTTTAAATAATCAATCCTGGACTCATATAAGATAATTAATGTACAGGTACTCATATTATTAGTCTTCTAATACACTGCTATATATGTTTCTCTGTGATTTATGAGTTCCATTTTTATTTTTATTTTTGGTTTTGGGAGGGGGCCTGGGAAGCTGACGTTACAATCGCAAAATTTCTACTGGTGATGTCTGGTTTCATATATGGTTAAGAGAAATTTTATCCATAAGTGAAGTTTGAATTTTCTTTACTGTATTGAGGGAGAGAATGGGAGAACAACAGCTAGTTACCAGTACTGTTTAATAATTTAATAATTATAAGCTTCTGCAGGTTGTAATTTGTCAAATAAATAAATCTGCTCTGTTTTTGTGTGCATGATTTTGAGTGTATGATTGTATACGTTACACATTTGCTTTCTTTAATCACTAATTAACTAAACAAAATGAACCAATTCCCTGCAAATCAATATTCCTGCCCCTCCGATCTTCATTGTCTTCTTCATCCGACGGCAGCGATGGGGACATGAATGATCGAGTACCCCAACTAATTAACTGCTGATTGAATATCTTTTAATTTAAGAAATGGTCAAAATAGAGGAAATCAACGTTAATCATGCACCAATCACATTATAATTTAGTACATATGGGGTTATTTTCAGAATAATTAATGTGCTTGGAAGGAAAAATTTTAATGGTAAGTGCCTTTATGAAAGTTACAATCGATTCCAATCTAAAGCACAAATATTTTAACACAAGTATACATTTATTAATATTAATTCCAGATTTTTTTATTATATTTTTAATTATTAATTATCAATTATATCATATATTTTGATCTGCTAAAAATTTAAATCTCAATCAATATAATTAACCGTTAAACAGGCATGTGCACATGCTATTAATAAATACAGTCCTTTTAAAAATATATATTAAATAGCTGCACAATCAAAATAACAAAAATCTCTAGCCCTAACGTGCTATCTGTTGCCCTCTTTCTATTACGCTTACCATTCAATTGATGAATACTAAAATATTGCAAATTATACATATCATAAATTTTAGTTTTTTTTCCTTCATTTATTGATAATTTTTATATATAACCTTCGAAATATTGGTAAGTCATTATTAAACACCCTATTTTTTAGAAATTCATGGTTAAACTTAATTGTATTTGGATCCTTATTACAATTGTTATTATACATGTAAAGATAAAATTAACCCATATTTATAATATTGACCAATAAAATTATCATTAATAATATATAAAAGTAAAATAGTTATAATTTTTCTCATCAAAGACACTTAAAATCCATAAAAAGGGAATAAAAAAATAACTATAGTTTTTTTCATAGTTTATTTTAAAAATAAAATATATTTAAAATAACATCTTGCTCTTCCCTTTTTCTTAGGAAACAAGATGGGTATTTTCCATCACAACACTTTTTCTCTTCTTGTTGTTGGAAATAGAGGTGGATAGTTTTTATCACAACTCCTCCTTCTTTCTTCTTAGAAACAAAGACGGTTTTTTATTTAATTTATTTTATAAATTATTTTTAAATTTCAATTTTACTCTTGACAAATTTTAAAAACTAAGTTGTTAGAAAATGAGATCGCGTATCAATTATTTAAGATTTGCATGGAATTCTCTAAGGTTTGAATATCAGTGTAATAAGAAATTAGGCAATCAACATATAGTGGGAGTCACCCATCATATCCGGCCCATCTCTCTCAAGCTAAGCCCAGAGTAGTAAACAATTGCATGCTTCCAAGCCTCATTAATTAATAGGAGGACTCCCATCCTCCCTGAATCAGTAAGTAATATGTTCATACATAAATAAATAGCGAAGTTAAAGTTATAAAAAAGTATTTCTAAAATTATAAAATTAAATTATTAAATTAATATTTTTAAGAGTAAAATTGTACTCTTCAAAATAAATAATTTGAAAATTTTAAAAATAATATTAGTTATTTTTTTAAAATGAGTCTCGCAAAACGTACACTTAATCACATAATAATCAAGAGGTTAAATGTGCATTCTCATCACATTATGTATATATATTAAAATTGTGAATATCAGTGTTTTCGTTTTATTAATATATGGTTAAATATTTTATATATCATTATTCACATTATGGCCTAATATTATAATCTTAAATTAAAGGATGTTTCGATGGAGAAATAGAAAAAATAAATAAATAAACAACAGCAAGCAATAGTATTTTTTTTTTTTTTGGCTTGGTTGAAATAAGGAATTGTAAATAATGTAAAGGACAAAAAAACTCTTTATTTAGAAGTTAGTGTATCACTTAATAAAATTAATTACTATTACTTTTAATTTAAAATAAAAGTTAATTTATTCTTAAATTTTGAATATTAAAATACCAACCTACTTCATAATATATCGTCGTGAATTAAAATATTAAAATTATTCACAAAAATTATAATGTAAGAATGAAATTCAACTTTAACTGTAAAATTAATTGTATTTTATATGTAATAAGACCAATAATTGATAAAAAAATATCAAAATTTTAACTTTATAAATATTATACAAATTAATCTTATAAATTATTAAAATAATTAATTTGAAATAAAATTACGATGAAGCATTTGTAAAGAAGGGGGTAATTAAGTGAAAAATTGCAAGTATCTGGAGCACCCTTGGAGAGAAATCAGGATTCTCTCATTCAAGGGAACGAAGATTAATCCTATCCTAATTTAGCCAACCAAACGTGTTGATCCTCGTTTTCCCTCCATTACTTCCCGTTCGCCCCTAAATTCTTTCAACCAAACGAACGCCGATGTAATCCCATGCTTTTGGGACTGCAAATTAATCTTCATATATGTATGATATGCCTAGTTTTGATATCCGAGCCTAATTTTGCATAGCAGCTAGCTATTTTATACCGTATGTCTTTCTGTTCTCAGCAAGGAACGGTTGGTTGGTGAAGCATGTGTGCCATGAGAACAAGAGAAACTCAACGCATTTCTTTTTGGACGATTTACGTGTTCAGTTAATTAGTCCTATATATGTTTCTTTCCTTTTCTTTTTCTTTTTCTTTTTTGGATTCACGTGCTACAATTTCCATACTATTAGATGTTTTCAGTAAACAACGATCGCTCGTTTTCCGTTTCCAAGGGCAATAAACTATTGTTATTGTTGATGTTGTTGTGCATGTTTCCTTTGGTTACTACTTAAATAAAAAAGAATTAGGCGAAATTCTATACAGTTGATTTCGTTTCTTCACCCAACTGCAAGCAAAGGAATCATTTAGATGTATGTGCGGTCCTTTTAGTAATACTCAAAGGAATACTAAAGCTATTCTACGGGGCCCAAACGATCGGCCAGCCCAAGTTCACGAAAAGGCCTAAAAATATAAAATAAATACGTATACAAATCGTAGTATTCGAGTCCACTCACCGCATCGCCAACCAGACAAGACGCCTCTGTCATATAAAATAGCAAAACTCGTTGCCCTTGTACACTCGTTCACCACAATGCATTTCTCTGAACAAGACGTTGATATTTTCGGAGAAGAATACGAAAACAGCCATGAACAAAAAGATGGGACACACGAGTCCTCGGCTTCGTCCTCCTTGGCATCTTCGTCGTCCAACGGCAGTGCCAGTGGAAGTACAAGTAGCGGAGGAAAGGAGAATGAAGAAGAAGTAGATCTAAATGAAGGTTTCGATACTTTTTTTGAGAAAAGAGGTATTTTTGTTTTCTAGAATAATGCGTTCACTTCCTTTTGTTTTAGGATGATACAAGAGCAATTATATGTCCTTCTATATATAATCTTTAGGGTTGTGATATTATCAGTAATGTTTGATAATTTTGTTTAGATGTTACTGGGCATATTGTTTTGAGAGCCTTGCCACTGA
This sequence comes from Melia azedarach, assembly GCA_028052125.1. NCBI lineage: Eukaryota > Viridiplantae > Streptophyta > Magnoliopsida > Sapindales > Meliaceae > Melia > Melia azedarach. Next base: position 4,338,798 of record CM051401.1, on the reverse strand, counting down.
GGATCCAGAAGAGTTGATGAAGGGATACATCATGCTGATGCCAATGTTGAATACTGTGCTGTGATCAAAACCAAATCAGGGGCTCATTTTGCATTCTGATGGAAAAGATGTCTCCATCTTTATCCGACTCTATTGCCATCCATCCCTAATTTTACTCGTTAATTTTGTAATATAATTACTGTTAATTGATGCAGGCGATTACTCTCTATTACAAGACATACTATCGGGTGAACCCAATTGAGTTCGTAAGGTCCAAAGATAAAGGGCACCCGTGGCCCATGGATATCTCTTTATTCGAGCCCACTTTCTGTTTCCCGTATTTTACAAGCTGATAAAGCAAGGATGGAGTAAGAGAGTTCAAAGAAGGCGCTCAGAAGGAGAAGTTAGGGTAATAAAAAGGAAATATAAACCCTAAACCAAAAGCCACCAAATAGAAGTTCAACCCTATTGTGATTTCTTATTTTATTAAAAATCGTGCTTTCTTATCATCATCTCAAAATAAAAAAAAATGTTATTAAAACAAAAAAATATATATGTGGGATTTTATTAAATGATAAAATCTCATTTTAGTTAAACTTACAATGTGAAAACGCGTTGGACCTCAAGGTGGCCCACAAACACCGACTCATTACTCGCAAGTTAAAATTTCATTATATCATTCATTGCTCAGAGAGTCACAGTCACACCATATATAGCCATAGCGGCATAGCCTTCTAGTAATACAACCTTAGGGAATCTTTGACCGGAGGAATAGATGAGAAAAGTAAAGGGAAAAAGGAAACAGAGAAAAGATTAATATTTTTTTGATTTCGTTGAAATAAGAAATTCTAGTGGGGGGGAAAATTATTATATTTCTTTTTAACAAAATATATAACCTTTATTTAGAAATTAGTGTATTATTTAATAAAATTTTAATTATCTATTAATTTTATTTTAAAATTTAATTCAATTTATCATTAAAATACCGACACATTTAATAATTTATTGTCACAAATTAAAATTATAAAATACTAAATTATTTACTAAAAATTATAATAATAGTAAAATTTAATTTTAACCTTAAAATTAATTATTTTTACTAGATAATTACTTATATATCATGAACTAAAAATTATAATCATCAAGTAAATATGAATAATTAGAGAATAAAAATATGAAAATATATTTTATACACAATAAGAATAATACACAAAATTTTATAATTTTTAAATACTAAATAAATTAATTTCATAAATAACTAAAATAATATGATAATTTATTATAAATTATCAATTTAAATAAAATTATAGTGAAATTTATAAAAATATTTCATTGAGAGATATTGGCATCGCTACCTTAATATAGTAAGAGGTTGGTATCGCCACCTAAGTTAACCAAGCATTGTAATCCTCATCTCCATCTTCTCATACGTTCCAATTTTTTATTTAAGAATTTCTAATTCATTATAATGACCATGGCAAGAATAGAATTTTAGGAAAAATATCCTATAACGCCCTCAAGTTTGGTTCAATTGCTCATAACCCCCTCCCGTCCCTCAGATTTAAAAAACACCTCGTTACGTCCTAAAAAAACTTTTTAACGCCTTAAACATAATTCTCAATTTTTTGGGCTTTTCCCTTTGCTGCAACCGATTGATCTTTATTCAAATTCAATTCTCAAAATTATGGTATAAAAAGCATTGGATTTATATTATTATTCGCATTAGAGATGATAATTTTTTTTTTGTAAGTTCGAAAAATTGCGAGAGCCCAACTCATTTAGATCGTAAATGAAGATAATTTTTTAGGTTTAAAAGGGATCAAACCAGAGATATGGTTGAGCGTCCATTTCTGTTTTTAAATGGAGTAGGGAATGGACATTTTTCTAACCCTCATTTCTCACAAAAGAATTGAAATTTTATTTAATAAATTACATATGAATTTGTTTTGTTTAATAAATTATCAAAAAAAATATATTTTTTATTTTAATAAGTTAAGTCCTTCAAATTTGTTTTTAATTTAATCAATTAATTTTTTTACAGTTTTTCAATCAAATCAATTTTGAAATTGTTTTAATTTTTTTTTATTAAAACTTACTAAAATAATCAACAACTAAAAAATAAATAACTTTAATAATTTAGATTTGAAAAAATAAATTTTGATAAAATAAAATTTATTAATTGATGTAAAAAATTAATCTATAATTAATGAATTAATTTATTTCCCGAGGAGTGGGAGAGTCCTACTAACCATATACCTACTCAGTAGCATTCTTCCCTTCCTTTCGTTTAGTCATTACCAGGGCTGGTCGGGTACTTGCAACACAAGGATCTAGTGCGGACATCAGAAAGAAACTGCCGGCAAAACACGAATACGTGGCTGGGTCTTTCGATTTAGTGTAATATTAAGATTTATGAAATAAGGAATTATCAGAGCGTTATTTTTATTTATCCAAGAAAACATTTTTTATACAAAATTATAAAAAAAAGGAAATATTAAACTCTAAGATTGATTAATATATTTTTTCTAACTTTTTATTAATTTTATCAAAATAATTATAATTTATTATCGTGTTTATTTTTATTTTATATAGATTAATAAAAAAATTGAAGTAAATCAAATTTTATATTTTATTCTAATAAAATTATTGTAAACTATAATATTTATATCAATTGTCTTAGTCAAATTGACAAAAATAATCAATTACTTTATTTTTATCAATTATGAAAAAATTAAATATCTATTTTTATTATTATTTTGATGATATATAAAATCAAATTTCACATATGAAAAATATTTTAAATAGGTAATTAATTCAATAAATTTAAGATTTTCAAAGATTTATATTAAGTTTAATATTATTAAATCATTATAAAATTATATTGTTATATATTTTTGATAAATTTCAAATAAGTTGTTCTCACCTCTCTATTTTCTCTTAACAATTATTCGGTATCCATTACTATTGAAAATGATTTTTACAAATTTGAACTACTTGGATGACTGTTAATATTACCCATATATATTCAATTTAGTAAATTATTGTTATATAATAATAATTGTATGTAAAAATTAAACGTATATTTTTTAAATTTTTATAAAATTATTTTTTTTAGAAAATAATTATACTTGTAGTCAAAGTTATTTTATTAAAATTTTAAAATGTGTATTTTAAATATTTATTGGTTTTTTAGATATTTATAAAAAATAATAGTAATAAATTTTGAATTTTTTTAAATTATAAAAATATTTTATATCAATATAATAATTGAAAGTTATTTTTAAATAATTGTTGAAGATAAAGTTATTATTACATTAATAATAATAAAAATAGTTATAATTATTGAATTGAATTGTCTTAAATTATAAAATTAATTAAATATAAATTTAGTTTAATATTTTTATTTACATATTTTAACCAATGAATATAAATGATGCAATGATAAAGTGTTATGTATCTTCCTTAAGTTTAGTGTTCAAGTTCTAAAACTTTAAATAATTTTTATTTTTTTTAAAAGTGTCAATACGGTTTAGTCCGCATTACAGCCTAATATTACAATCTTTGGAGACGTCTGGTTGGAGGAATAATATTTATTTGTTTAATTGAAATATGGAATTGTAGAGGAAAAGAATTACATTTCTTTTGAACAAAAATATACTTTATTTATAAATTAATTTAATTTTAACTTATATTATATATGATAAGAATAATAGATAAAATATTAGAATTTTAACTTACATTATCTAAATTAATTTTATAAATAATTAAAATAATAGGATAAGTCATTAAAAGTAATTAAGTGAAAAATTCAGCCCATTTGGAGAAATGAAGATCTCCCAGAAATCCTCATTCCACCTTAATTTAGGCAACTAAACATGTTAATGCTTATTTTTGCTCCATTACTTTCTGTTTATCCCTAAATTCTTTCATCAAAACACACTCTTAGTGTTGCTTCAATAGTGTGACAAGCCTGTCTCCAAATCTCGTGTTTTCTTTTACAATGTTAAACGCCGATTTAAAGCATATAAAGGTCATATGAAGTTGGAATCTCATGCTTTTGGGGCTATAGCATTAATGATTGGAAGGTTTGTTTCATTTTCGGTAATTTTTTAAAAATAAATTTCATGTCCGTTACAAATGGTAATTCTGGGATTAGGAATAAAAGAATGACTATTGGTAAGTCAGGAGTTAAAAAAAAAGAAAAAGAGTCGAAATGGCCAAATCCCATCCCAGTAAAATTTTTAATTTCTACAAACTAGGGCAATTTTTTTGCATTAATTTGCATGACAATGATGGCCACATCCCGGTAGCATTTCGTCAAACTTGGGATCCAAATCCCTTTAGCAACATTTTAGTTGCCGAATCCCTGCAGAATTTTCTTTGCACGACAGATTGACAATGCTGTCCAAATCGCTGTAGTAACTTCAAATCCCATCCAGTGGAATTTTCTATTTGTTGCCGAATCCTTTAGCAACTCTCATCTCGTCTCATTTTTGGCAGCCCAATGACTCCAGTAATCTCTGTAGAGGTTATTTTATTATTTTTTTTGGCACCCAATTCCTAGTATTTTTTGCATGGCAATGGACGTAGAGTTGGTTTTTTTTTCGCCGAATCCTAAATTCACAATGACTGAGGTTTTGGAATTTTGTAGGCAATGGCAAAGTTTCCAATCACTCTTTGAAACTTTTGTCCACATTGAATGACGCAGGAGGATATAATCCTAGTAGAATTAATATATATATATTTTCGCATCTCCCTTGAATTTTGTCCCCATTTGAATGACGTAGCAGAGATGTCTTTTCTTTTTGGCTTTTTTTTTAACTCCCTTGCGAGGTTTTCCTCATTTGAACCCCACATTGTGAATGATGTCGCAAGCTCTATCCACCAAACTTTTCGCCACCCATTTGAACCCCACATATGCGTATGACGTCTAAAACCTTAAAAAAAGCCAAATTCATGACACTACTCCCCCATTTGGACAAACTTTAAAACCCGTGGAATTTCGTAGCAACGGCAATCCATCCCGCACAGCAAATTCATGTAGGCAACTTTTTAAATTACGCCCTTTGACCCTTCCCGGGGTATGACTTTGCTTTCTTCTTATTTGCCTATATATAGGCTCATCCATCTCACAGGTCGTCTTGCAAGTGTATTGCCTTAACAACAATTGATGGAGTGCTGCGTCGATATGGGATACGTCTTTCCTGCTCTTACCAACATCCTATTTTCACTCTTAAAACCTCGCACAAATGACCTCGACGACATTCTGCACTATCCCATTCTCGTCACGGTTGCCCTGCTTCTTCTTTTCATCTTCATATTTATCTCTCTCTTTACTTTCATCAAACTTTCTTTCAACGATATGAGAATCCGCTGCCGACCCGGACATTTCTCAGCTCCTGTTGCTATCTTATTGTTAGCCTCTCTCATTTTGCCGCCATCTCTATTCTGGTTCGTCTACCTTATTTCAGTAGTCACATCTCCATTTCATGGAATGCTTTTTAATCTGCTTAAATGTTCTCTTCGTTGGCTCCTTCACTCTCTAAGATCAATTCCACCCCTTACCATAAGCTTCACTCGCCATCCTCAACATCAACCATCTCCTGCCCCTGCTCCAGTTCAACCACTACTTGTTGAAATCGTACAAGATGCCTCGCCAGACGTGAATGGAACTACAGCAGCCCAACCCACGGATCATACTCCAACAAATGCTCCAATTAATATTGGAGCCTAATTTTGCATAGCAGCAGCTAGCTATTTCATATCATATGTTCTTCTTTCTCAGCAAGGAACGGTTGGTTGGTGAAACATGTGTTCCATTAGAATAAAAAAATCTGCACGTAGTTCTTTTCCAATGATTTATGTATTCGGTTACTCGTATGTTTCTTTTGTATCCACTGGACCGCTAATATGTTTCTTTCGGATTCATGTGCTACAGTCATCCTATTGGATGTTTTCAGTAAATTAATGACGATTGCCCGTGTTCTGTTTCAAGGGTCTTGTTTTTGTTACTACTATTATTATTATTGTTGTAGTTGTTGTTGTACTTGTTTCCTTCAATTACATTGTTACAACCAGAGAAAAGGGAATTGGACGAAATTCTATACATTTACATCATCTCACCCAACTGCAAAGCGAGAGACTCATTGGGTGTGATGAAGCTGTATTTGGGGCTACTTTCAGTAATAAAATGGAATACCAAAGCTATTTTAGGGGCCATACGATCAGCCAGCCCAAGTTGCACAAAAAGGCCCAAATATATAAATTTGTATACGTAATCATAGTATCCGAGTCCACTCACCGTATCGCCAAAAAGACAAGACTCCCGAGTAAATCGACTGTGTGTCATATAAAATAACAAAAGAAAACTCAGTGCCCTCTTTCACTCGTTCACCATAATTGACAGCGTGAAACCACAATGGATTTCCCTGAACAAGACGTTGATGTTTTCGGAGAAGAATATGAAAACAACCGCGAACAAAAAGATGGGACACACGAGTCCTCGGCTTCCTCATCGTCCTCGTCCTCGTCGGCCTCATCCTCACGATCGTCATCATCGTCGGCCTCTTCGTCGTCCAACGGCAGTGATGGCGGAGAGACGAGCAGTGCCAGTGGAAGTGCAAGTAGCGGAGGAGAGGATAATGGAGAAGAAGTAGATAATGTTAATAGTAAGAATAACAACAATTATGAAGATTATAATTATAATAATAATGATAGGAGTTTTTGCGATGAGGAAGAGAAAGATCTATTTGGCTCTGATAATGAAGATTACTGTAAAACAACTGCAATTAGTCCTTACCCTATTCCTGGTAATTATCATTTTTTCCTTATTTTCTTCTTTTTTTCTATTCTATCCTATTCTGTTGGCTCTTTTAGGTTAATTAGTGGATTTTAAGCTGTTCCCTTGGTCCTTCTATTAGATATCTGTCCTGGGCTTTGTTTAATTTGTTTGATTTTTTTATATGTTAATTTGTAATTTGTGGGTTTTGTTGCTTCGGAGGTTTTGAATACTTGTTAGAGGAATTGATTACTTTATTGGCTTGTGTTGATATTGGTTTGTTAAAGGTTCTTTGGTTCAGGTGATGGTTTGCTTGCTTCTCATATTAAGGGTACTGAACTCTTGATTAAGCAACATATTGATGGATACTGTGCAAAGAGATGGAATATATTATTTGTTTGATATTCCCTAAAAGTTTCAAAAGCTTAGTGTTAAAAGTATAATAATCTTATACTTGCATGAAATTGTTGTTGCTTTTCTTACCTATTTTGCTAATTCTGGTTAGTTCTTTTTAATCATAATGTTGTTGTTTCTTCATAAAAATATATATATTATTCCTCTTATCATTTGCAGTACTGCCTGTCACACGCAATAATAACAACCATGGTGGTAGAGGGGGTTTTGGACGTGGTCGATGGCAAAATGATAGAGGAGGACCGGGCCTTCTTCCTCGACCTGGACCTTATCCTAGGCAGGGCTATGGCCATGGTTCAAAATTTTCAAATGGTCGTCATGATGAACGATTTGTTTCTGAATTTAAGCTTTCAAGGAGTGAAGAAACATTGTCAAGAAAAGTTGTTGCTTTCCAGGAGGTAATCAAAGTGATTTTTCCTTATAATTGTGTATTTTCTTCATCGAGGATCTGTCAAGCTTTTCCAAGGTCTATCTACTGATAACATGTAGAATTTGTTTACTGTTACTAAGTCATCTGATTTTATCAAATGATATTTGGGACCTTAAACATTCCAATCTGTACCTCTCCTCTTCGTAACTTTTAACAATATAGTTGTAGAAGGTAACGAAAAGTGCAAGAAAGATAAGTGGTGCAAGGTGCTTTCTTGGGTACATTGCAAGGTCTTGTTGTTAGTGTATCTTGTAGAAGTTGTGTCAATCCACTCCACCATGTGTCTGTATCACATCTGCTGCTTGTTTTGATAGTCTGTCCCTGTCTATTCCTGGCAGAATCCTAGTAGTTAGTGAGTTAGCTATTTTATATTGCTTATTTTTTTCTAAATTGGTCTATTATATCCAATAGCCGTGCGAACTCGCTAGCTATAGTCGTGTAGAAGGTGGAGAGATCTACTTCGATGATCGCAGCTTGGTAAGCATTCTGGAACTTGTTCTCTAAATGATTACTAAACATTTTTTGTAGTTTTCTTAATGTAAGATAACTTTTGCTGATCGTAAACTTATACCCACGCACTTGATTTCACTTTTATAGAGGCTTTTTAAGCGTCTCATCAGTGAAGATGTTGGAGCTGATCTAAATGAAGGTTTTGATACTTTTGTTGAGAAAAAAGGTATTATTGTTTTCTCGAATAATGTGTTCACTTCCTTTTGTTTTGGGATGATACAAGAGCAATTATATGTCCTTCTATATATAATCTTTAAGGTTATGGTATTATAAGTAACGTGCTCTTTTTTGTTTCCTTTTTCTTCTTTAAACAGAATTAGGCTCTGAGGGATTTGGTGACTTGCTTGCCTGCATAAGAAACAAAAATATCCCGCTTCAGAACATGCATTTTGTGGTATTAAATGTGGTTCATAGCTTTAGCTCTATCATGCTTTTATGAAGGTTATAAACTAATTTTTCCCTCTCTTTCTGTTTTCTTTACAGACTTTCCGTAACAACCTAAACAAGGTAATTGCTATCTCTGGATGTTTGATTGTTATTAGTTTAATTTTCTTTGATGTTTTCAGGGAATATCTTTAACTAATCATGAACTTTTAGTCCTGGGTAAGGCTGTTTAATTTTCTTTGCTGAAGGTGTTGGCCAATCCTTAAGTGTCCCTCCTAGGAGATTATCATATTATAATGCACACATATAAATAGACTTTACTCTCAGGGAATTAATGATTGAGGTATTCTCAAAGAAAATAGGTGAGAAATTGAATATTTTTTAGACATATATAATTAATATGGTGGCCTTACGTTTTCCTTCCTTTCTGTTTACTGCAGTTGTAGTAAATTGCATACATAATAGAAGTTCTGTCACCCTATCATTCTTGCCACATATCTAGTTAACTTATGCTGATTTCCGTTCATTAGCTCTTTTGGTAGGTTACTGATCTCTAATTGTTATTTAACCCTTCTATCTTGTTTTCCTGCAGATACTAGCTACTGCTTACATCAGAAATGAGCCTTGGGAAATGGGAGTCCATAAAAGGAAGGGGGTTGTCTATCTTGATGTGCATAAATTGCCAGAAAGGCCAAAAAGTGAGTTGGATCGTCGAAGGTACTAGACATTGATGACTTTGAAAGTTAATGCTTTACAGCTGAATTTGGGAGATCTTTAAGATAATAATTGGTGATTGGTTGCAGCACTTCCAGTTGTTCCAGCATTTCTTGATACTAATTTTATCTAGCAATTATTTCTTTCATCTGTTCTACCATCAATTCAAGTGAACAGTGATTTATTTAATTGTGAATTGTTTGTTTAGATGTTACTGGGGATATTGTTTTGAGAGCCTTGCCACTGAGGATCCAAGAAGAGCTGATGGAGAAGGGATACATCATGTTGATGCCAATGTTGAATACTGTGCTGTGATCAAAACCAAATTAGGGGCTCATCGCATTTTGATGGGTGCTGAAATGGATTGCTGCGATTCAACTGATGATGGAAGGAGGTTTTATGTGGAGTTAAAGACGAGTCGTGAGGTTGGTGCACATCCTTATACCTTTAGTACTACTGTGGTTCATTTTGTAGCTTTTCCAACTTGTAACCTCATGCATTCCTTGATAATCTGTAAATGTCTTTTTTGTACTGCAGCTGGAGTACCATACTGAAGAAAGGTTTGAGAGGGAGAAACTTCTTAAGTTCTGGGTACATTTGGTTTCTTATAGTGGCTTTGAATTTATATCTGTTGCCTTTTATTTGATATAGTTGTATTTATGCTGTTTTCATGTTTAGCAACACGCCAGTTGTCAGGGGTTCCATTTGAAGATTTGGCATGTACAATTATGTATATTCACATGTCATAACACATCAGATTGATGTTAAATTCATGTAGTTACCTAGTACCTATAAATTACTTGCATTCCTTCAAATATAAATTAATGATTTTTTATTATAATGATAGGAATTTCCGCCAAAACCACTTGGTGAGCCATGATTGACAAAGAAAATCTTGCTAATTAAAAAGTATAATAAATGCACTCAGAAGCTTTAAACCCTCTGTAAGTGCAATATCGAAGAAGTCACCTACAGGAACCTGACCTTGCCCTAGGGAAAAGTTCCAGGAATATATTGATGTCTCAGACATTGTTTTCCAATCTCGGTGAGATAGGTTTGGAATCTGAAAACATCGATAAATTATAAATACTCAACAAATCTTATGCTCAGCTGACCCTGTAGTTATGTATCTTAAATTTCCAATTCTTTGATCTGGAAGCACTCAATACAATTTTAAAGTAATGGGCTGGTTGTACAGAGCAGCTAAGACTTGGTAAATTTCAGCATAGAGACAGAGACCAGTATCTGTTTCAATAACTACTTCTTGTTGCTGAAATTTATTACTGTAAAATTATTCACAGGAATTTCACTTTAAATTAGGAAGGTTGAAATTTGTAAAATGGCAATATTTCTGGCATCACAAACCACATTTATAAATGTTATCTAATGGCACTATATGATATTCTGTAATGCTTGAATTCTGCTATTTTATATTGCCATGTATATTTTAGCCCAGAATTTTCCTTTTTTCCTTTTTAATTAAATGCAATTTTCTTCCACGGTATTGTTAAAAGTAACACTTGGATCTGATATCTGTTGCAGATTCAATCTTTCCTGGCTGGTCTTCCTTTTATTGTTGTTGGATTTAGGTAATTTTTATTTTATTTCTTCCAATCTTCTGCATTCGTATGAGAACACTGCATCATCTTGCAATCAGAAAGGTCAAAAATAATTTCTACTGAAGAGAACAGCAAAACTCTGCTTTTTCACCAATGGGCTTTTCACAAGCAGGCAAATATAATCATGGCTCTTCTCTCTTCCCCCTCTTTCTTAAAGCATATGCACTTAACTATGTGCAGTTATGGGATGGTGGTCCTCATCCCAAGCATTTTGTTATCTATAGCTTTAATAAATCTGAAATATTATATTTATTTTGTTGCAGGGATGATGGAGGTCGACTTGTTCGTACAGAGAGATTAAGAACCAAAGATATTACACATAGAGTGAAAATGAAGAATTATTGGCAGGTCGATTTGCTGCGCTTGCCTGTGAATCAAGTCTATTTTTTCTGCTTCTTGTGTTAACATATTCTTGTTGGTGTAACTCATACTAGGATCCATTTCTCAACAAAAATGGAGGGTCTATTAGTGTTTCACTTTTTTTTTTAATTCTTTTGCGGAAAATGTGGCCCTTACATCATATTATGTCTTATTTCAACTGAAGTTTGGTGTATAAATATTCACCGTCACTCAGTCACTTTTCCCTTGTTTAATGAAAACTGGTTGGCAGGGAGGAGTCTGCCTAGCATTTGCTGATGAAGTGTTGTGCTGGCTCTATGGAACCGTAAAAGAAAGTAAGTCTTTAATCTTCATCTTGTAAACATCTTAGGTTCCCCTATATGACATTTGCTCTGCTATGAAATGTTTTAGTTGATAATAAATGGCCATTTATTATGATTGTGCAACTTCAGATGAAGATTACATACTACAATTTGCTCCACCATTCAACCGACTAGAGCTTCTACAAGCCCATTCTTGCCCAGATGCAATTACTAGCCACGTCAAGCAATTGTAAAAATTTTGGAGACTATACAAAACTTAAGAATGTTTCAAAGATTAAAGAAGGCAGCAGGTTACGTTATGATGTCAGAATTTTTGCTTCAAATTTGTTGTAATTTTGAGATGAAAGAACATGCTTTGATTAGATTTACATATACAACAAGCTTACACCTAAAATGGGTTTTGGGGTGCTCAAATGAGTGCAATTCTTGTTTTTCTCTACAGGAACATCTGTATCATTGTAATGTCCATTTTTAACTAATTGATGAAGCAAAATTCCATTTTTTATCTCCTTGTTAAGGAGTTATTTAATTTAGGATGTGTTTTGAAGTGCTATTATTATGATTCAAAATGTTTTGGCTTAAAATAAGAGTATTTTCAAACTATGAATTCCTTTATTTTATGAGTATTTTCTAACTATTTTTACCTTTCTTTTATCTGAATTTTAATGAATTCCTTTATTTTACATGAGTATTTTCCTTCATTCAGGTTTGATGGTTTGAGATGGAAACAAAACAGAAGAGAAAGAAAATAGATTTGGTGATTTTGAATGCAGATAGAAAAAAAACAGAAAAAATAAAAAGAGCCAAAAATTTAATAAATAAATGTAATTTTAATTAACTCACGTGTCCCCATTCATTTTAAACATTAATGTTATATTAAAAGATAACTATATTTCTATATTAATCATTTTTCTGTCAAGTGAATAGATGGAAGGATGTAACGAGATAATTTTGAAAAATTAGGGATGCAACGGAAAATTCGATCAAACATGAGAGGCGAAAAGGGCAATTTCCCTTTATTTTCTTTTATTTTTATTTTTTTACTTTGAACAACATTTGAAGATATTTTTTTAAAAAGGAAATCAAATGCTTTTAACTGAATCAATCTCACGGGCTCGTAAGCATACGAGCACACGACGCCGTTGAGACTCGAACACCGCACCACGGTCCACCGCCATGGACTGACAGAAAGGTTTTAAATTTATGTCGAGCGCATAACCCGAGTTAAGACAAGAAGGATTAACAGGTGGAAAACAATTCATTCACTCATTCTTGGGGTTTCCAATCGGAGGAGATGGAGAGAAAAGTGAGGAAAGAGTCGATGGAGAGCATAACGGAGAGACTTTCTTCTCTGGATAACCTCTACTTTCCTCGCGCTCTACAATCCAACGCCACCACTCCCTCTCAGCGCAAATCAATCCTCCTTGACCTCCTTTCCAGAGACGCTGCCGTTTTCCTAGGTATTCCTGTTTCCAAAATTGCGCCTATGAGCTATATTACTTGAAACATTAATGAAAAATCTGTGCATATGTTGCTATTTTTCTCTTGTATCCAACGTAATGATATGAATTTGTTTAAATGCATTTAACATATACTAAATTAGCTGATGTATTTATTTCAGAAAGATATGGATCAGAATTGACTTCTGAAGAGCTTGGAGAGTTTGATGCGCTTAACAATGATTATGAGATAAATTGGCACTTAAAGAATCTTAGGAGCAAGATAAACCCAACTTCAGAAGAGTTGCGTTCAAGGTCAGTGGCGGTGAAGAACCGGAGGCTGGCGTACCTTAATAAACTGATACGTGATGGGCAGTACTTCTCAGAAGATGCAATGAGGGAGAGGGAACCATATTTGCATCATGAGTATGTGGGAAAGTTTCAAGATTTTAGTGGAAGGAGCATGGCGAGGCCAGGGGAGCGATGGTCTGAGACTTTGATGAGAAGATGCGAGGAAGCGGTTTTGGTTGCAAAGATTAGGGAGGAGCAGCAGAGGTTGGGTGTGGCTGAGAGAGATTGGATTGGTAATGAAACAAAGCAAGAAGAGGAGGAGGAGGAGGAGGAGGAGGAGGAGGAGGAAGAAGAAGAGGAGGAGGAAGAGGCAGAGGAAGAAACACTGAAAAATGCTAGTGGGGTTGTGCGCTCCACTGAGGTAATTGATTCTGTTCCTATTTATTTATTGTGTAGTTCCTTGTCCTTTTTTGCAGATAACTAGAATTCTTCTTTTCCAAAATCCGTGCTTTCTACTTCACTCTGTTAAGTATTTTCTTGGTGATTTGGCAAATATAAAGGTGACCTGACACTTGTTACTTAGTCATTTGCAGCAGTGAAGATCAACACTTGGTTATAGAATCTGGAATAATTATATTAGCTATCTAATGAAACATTGTGGGTTGTATTATGAATCAATTCCATTCAGCAAACACATAGTTATCCTTTTTTCGGTTGTTTTGTTTTATTTCAGTCTTACATATTCAAATGTTTTATTGTCTCATGTATGTTTCTCATATGATTAGAGAAGTTCGGAAAGGCATCCTATTGAATTTCTATTTGTTTTATGTACATATAATGTGTTGATAATTGGCCTTTTTAATTGACAATACGTTTTCAAAATTTTTGTATTGGAAAATTCTAATGAATTTCAGAGAGTCAAGTTTGTGTTCTTAATGTTATGTTGTTGATTATTTTATAGTCATGGGCAGACATTGGTAAACTACACTGGAAATTAAGATCTGATGTTAATGTGCTATTTTAGTGTTTCTTGCTGCTTTCAAAATTTAGCCCATAGCTGGAGAAAATTTGGCAAGTTCCTTTATTCTTTGAGCCATTTCGAAAATTATAGCTTATTGATGCATATCTTTCACTCAATTGGAAGAGAAGGATATAAGCTAACAATGTTATTAATTGTGTAGAAGCTTATTGTGTTTCTGGAAAATAAGATCTGATGTTAATGAGCTATTTTATTGTTTCTTGCTGCTTTCAAAATTTAGCCCGTAGCTGGAGAAAATTTTGCAAGTTCCTTTATTCGTTGATCCATTTAGCAAAATAATAGCTTGTTGATGCATATCTTTCACTCAATTGGAAGAGAAGGATATAAGCTAACAAGGTTATTAATTGTGTTGAAGCTTATTGTGTTTCTGATTAAATCTCTTGTAGTCCTTTGCAATGATGCCTATTTTGCTAGTGTGGGTCAATATGGATATTATATTGTGCCATCATTTTATTGGTATCTCCTAAATTGTTTATCTCTTCTTTGATGATGTGAGAGGGTAACGAGTCACTTAATTACTACTACTCGAAACCAAGAGGAACATAGGTTAGATAATGGTTGGAGCTATGTTCTTATCATTATTTTGTATAATGGAAATACAAGTGTAGGCAAGCAGGACTATGGGAATTAGCAAACTTGTCTTGTTTTTTTCCCCATGTTGAATGTAGTATTGAGCCAAAGAACATACTAACAGAAGAAGTAGATCATTACCATGGTTTTACAAGATGGTTCTTAAATTAATGGGAAAACAATCCTGTAGATTGTGATTCAAAATCTGTGTTGAGATCATGCTTTTTCTTCTCAAGTTATTTCGTATTAACATGTAATGAATCTGCTATTTTGTTCTGAAACTTGGATATTTATCATCTTTTCATTACTTCAAAATGCCAAAAGCTTGTTTTTGACATGAGTTTTGCACTTGTGAATTTTAGATGCCTGTAAATCATTCTGATGCAAGCA
This sequence comes from Melia azedarach, assembly GCA_028052125.1. Lineage (NCBI taxonomy): Eukaryota > Viridiplantae > Streptophyta > Magnoliopsida > Sapindales > Meliaceae > Melia > Melia azedarach. The sequence goes on along the minus strand of CM051401.1, from coordinate 4,323,579 downwards.
ATGGTGGCCAATCCACCACAGCAGAGCACAATCAAGGGGCCGCACTGTCAGCAGAAGAGACTCAAGATATGATGGAGCAATTCACCTGCTTCATGCAGCAGAAGTTTCTGTCTGGTGAAGATCATCAGCATTTCGATTACTCAAAAATAGATAATGATGAGACTCTGGATGATCACTGGCTCAGAGAAGTGAGTCAGGATGCTGAGGAGAAGTATTTTGCTGAAGATTAGGAAGAATTGCAATTGCATTACCTTGTTATTGCATTTTTTACTGTGTTACTTGTTAACTACTATTAGATGGCTGTAATTATATGGCTGATGTTAATTTGTGTAAATGGTATGCAATCATCTTTTTGTTCGTTTGTCTGATTAGACTTCCATTAACTGGAAAACATGCTTATCTGGTGATTCTGAATCTGATTCTTTGCATAGTATTTGAAGTAAATTGATATAAAGACAATGTTCAAAACAAGTGGGAGGGAGAAGGTAGACAAATTGAAGATAGCCAAGCTGGTGCAGTGGAAATATGTACAAATCAGAATCCAAAATGGCTTTGAGGTAAAGCATTATGCTTAAGCGAAGATAGTATCAAAATAAAGCTTGAATTAGAAAGGCCATAGTTGGATTTTTGCCATGTTTTGCAATATCTCCACTATTCTTTGAATAAATTGGCTGGCTTACTACTTACTAGAATGGAAAGGCGATGAGACAAGTTCAATGTTTGTTTATCATGAAAAGCAAGAGATGGTAATCTGAAGGGTGGTTCACAATGGTGCATAGGTTAGCAAATGGTTTAGAAAGCTCTTAGCTGTGTACGAATATAGGGTGATTGTCATGCTTAATTGAAATGTTTTTAAGAGGTTTATTTGGTTTTGCTTGTATAAAGGAAGAGGAATATGGCTAGTTGAACGAAGGCAAATCACAATAGCTTTATCTTCGAGGGAGAATTGAGGTTTGGACGGAAAGTGTAAACAAAAGAACGAAAAACGGCCAACGACAAGTTGATGTGGTTTTCTTGACGGACTACAAGATTTGATGGATTCAACTTTGGAACGAATACGCCCTTCTTTTGGCAGATTGTATCAATTGAAGTCGTTTAGCATATCGTTCTTCCATTCCCTTCCCTTATTGAGAAAGGTCGTAATCGCAGTAAACTCAAGCATTTGCTAGCCAAGACTTATAACTACCAACTCATAGGCACATTAGTTTTTACACTTTACTGGCGTTCTGAACAAAGCAACCTCAAATTCTCTAATCTCTGCGACAAATATTTGCATTTCATGTACTCTATTCTTCATATTTCGTCCTCGAAATAGTGGGTACACGAATTTTATATTTGAAGCATATATGACTTTAAAATACAATTTAGGTTGACGGTTTGCTACCTATTGCCTCCTCAAACTCCATCCAAGTCAGCACGTGAGGAATGTTTCGGATCCAAATCAGGACGAAGAATAATATCGGACACAGTATTGGTTCTCGTTTGCTCTAGCTGAACTCATGCCCTTAGATTTTTATTTATTTATTTTACTTTTTTTAATATAAAAAAAATTGGCAAATAATCACAAGGAAAATTCGCTGTTACACTCAAAAGTTTATCAGCAACGTTAATCCGTGATCAAAAACATTCTCATCGGATACTCCAATCCTAGTGGGACCACATTTTACTGATCATACGCCACGTGTTCTTACATACTCCCCCAATAAATATCTTAGTAACCGCATAGAAAGTCCCCGCAACTATTAAAGCAAAGAAACCAAGCTGTCCCCGCCGATTTATCGGCCTCCTCGCCGGAACTTTAAAACATATTTATTCCCATTCTAGCCCCCCACCTCTCTCTCTCTCTCCCCCTTTGCCCTGTTTTTGCCTCAAATAATAAAATCTCGCCAGAGAGAGCATGGGCTAAGCCGCTAAGCTTTTTATAAAATACGCACACTCTTTTGAAATTGCATAAAAAACCCTAGCTTGGTGAGACCTAAGGTCAGTGTAGTCATTTCTCGCGCCATGTGTCGGTGATGATCGTAGAACTTTTATAAAAAAATATCAGTATCGGCGAAGGAGATTAGGAAGATGTATAGAGACCGAGCGGTCGGTGGGTCCAAGTCGGAAGTTGTTTTGGGACCAGTTGATCGGAAGCGGATTAACGACGCATTAGACAAGCAGCTGGAGAGATCTTCGCCTTCCACTTCGAGAACGACCATCAACGGCAAGGATATGTCGTCTGTTCTCATGGGGAAGCATCCAGCTGATCATCAGCGGGATTCTCGCTCAGTTTCTCTCTCCAAAAACCACGTTTCTGATGGTAAATTTCAAATACATACATCTCTCCCGCAATCAGATGTTCATAAATATTTTTATACATTTTTATATTTCTTATGCGTAGATTTGGTTTATTTGTTATTAGACTTCTGTTCTCTTTCTTGATTGAAAATTAAAATTAAAACAAAAGTTTTTTTGGCCGTGTTATTTCGGAAGGTTACATTTTGCGTTACATTAAATGATGAAGGTAGTGTTTATATCATTGCTGGTGTGGTTAATTTAAGAAACAGCGGTTTCCAAAGACTAAATTTTCTTTTTACATCTTTGCCAAGGATCCGCAACATGAACATCAATTATGAATATGTAAAGCGATCAGTTTGATTAAATTGGTTTTGTCTACCAAACATTTGGTGAGTGAATGTATTTGAGGAGCTAGTTCTCAAACTTCAGAAGATACCGGCTTTAGTTCCCATTAGGTCATGATGTTTTAAGAGAGTTTCTGTGTAAGTTAAGGCTTTGAGATCGCCGTGATGGGCCTTTATCACGTTGTTAGTGATGGATGATAAGAAGATTTAAACTAGCTGATTTCATCAAGCTTGCGAAAGACTTTCTCCGTGTCAAATGAGTCTTAACATTGCTTAGCTTGTGAAGAAGGGAACGTAAATAAATGTTTTGGAGTTAGGTCTTGAGAATATCCTATGCTTGTTGGTAAGATTCTTTTTTAATAGCATTTCTATATGGCTAAGGATGGTATTCTTTTTAAGTTTGTGTCAATTTGGTAGCAAGAAAGGTAACATTCCATGACAATGTGGCAATGATACATGTTCTACAGCTAAAGGTGGAAATCTTTAATGCTTTACTTGGCCTTGGATGAAACTATAAGCAAGGATTCTAGAGAGTTTAATTATTTTTGAAGTATTTGTGCTGCATGCATGCCAACTATTTTAATTGAAAAGACAATGACATATGGATATGCCATTTTTCTCATCATTAAACTGCAATGATCTATCTATTTATTGCATTTATGCAAGAAATTATTTTTCTGATTCTGGCTGTTGTTATGAAGCTTTGCCACTGGTTAATTTTATTTGTAAAGAATATAAAAAGTCTGCCCGTAAATATAGTAGGCTGTTCTCGTCAGTTAGCTGATGCAACTGTATCTTATTTTGCTCTAGAAGAATCTGAGACAGACAGTGAAGAGTCCGATGTCAGTGGTTCTGAGGGGGATGACACGTCCTGGATCTCATGGTTTTGCAATCTTCGAGGAAATGAATTCTTTTGTGAAGTGGATGATGATTATATACAAGATGATTTTAACCTCTGTGGGCTAAGCAGTCAAGTTCCGTATTATGATTATGCACTTGACTTGATTTTGGATGTTGAGTCCTCTCATGGTAAGCTTGTATAGTTAGCATGCATTGAATGTTTGTTTCTATATATTCCTCTTGAAATGATTGATAGATGTCATCATATAAATTCCTACCGGCACAATGTAACTGCAAGTGCATGATTTGGTTGTATTTTTATCTATCTTCTGCCCTGACATTCTTTGTAATGTCCATCCCGTCTTGGGAGCTGATGCATTGATTGTCATGAATGTTGCTATTAATTTTAACATGTTCTTTTTCCCATTTTTGGGGTAACTAAACTTTGATCAGTTGGAATTTATAGGTGATATGTTCACAGAGGAACAAAATGAATTAGTTGAATCTGCAGCAGAGATGCTTTATGGTCTAATTCATTCCCGATACATACTGACTAGCAAAGGAATGGCTGCTATGGTGAGATTTTTCTCTTGATAGCTTGTTTTGGAAGTTCTGTGCATGCATGGCTCACAATATGTGGACACTGAGTAACATTAATGCTGATGGATTTTTTACAGCTAGATAAGTACAAGAACTATGACTTTGGGAGATGCCCAAGAGTCTACTGCTGTGGACAACCCTGTCTCCCAGTTGGTCAGTCAGATATTCCTCGTTCCAGCACTGTGAAAATATATTGCCCCAGATGTGAAGATATTTACTACCCTCGATCCAAGTATCAAGGTAGTATCCTTTAAAGTTTTCTTTGTATTTTGTTAGTTATATATGTTTTTCGCGTCAACTTTTTTGGGTAATAGAACCAGAGAATTGTTAGATGCCTAGAAAGTAGGGAGTGGCTATGCTTATTTTTTATTACACTACATGTAAGCTATCAATTAGCTTATATATTTGGTTTCGGCATGTCTACTGTGATTTATTGTTGTATCAACTTAGACTAATGCTTGATACATAGAGTCCAATTAGTCCTTTTAGTCTAACACCATGTGTCCTGGACATTGCTTTGCAAATATTTCCTAAGTTTCTTTAACTCTATCTAGACATTGATGGAGCCTATTTTGGAACGACATTTCCTCACCTGTTCCTGATGACGTATGGACACCTCAAGCCACAAAAGGCAGCACAGAGCTATGTTCCAAGAGTATTCGGGTTCAAGATCCACAAGCCATGATGCTGAAATCGGAAAGGTTTCTTTTGGGTGAGAGGCTTCAGAAAATTGTGTTACTTAGCCTCTATTTGGAAGATTGCATTTGAGAATTCGGTTAGTGATCAGTAGTCTTGTTATTATCGCAGTGTAGTCTTCCTTTCTTATGTTTTAAATAGTACGATAAAGGAAATTCACTACCATCTGATGCAATTATTTGTTTTCAAAATTTAGTTTCCTAAGCATCTTTGTAACTGTGTTTTTTTTTTGGTAGAGTAATTATTATATTTGTCACATATTTTCGTTGGTTTTGTGATCATTAAACTATGATAATACCAGTACAAATTGCTAGGACCTTATCTCTATTGTCTCACATATCAAGGTTGTAGCTTAATGTGGAATTTACTGATATATTTGTAATTGCCAGGTTTGAGTTTTATTTGTGTTTTTTCGCTGCTACTGATTCATGTGCTGCTCTCTAAGTTTTCTGATGTATACCAAGTATGAAACAAAAGATTGTTGCTCCCTCCTACCAGAAAACCTAATTACTGCGTACCGGTTTTGCATTCCACCGGTAGTTTTATAGATACCCCATTATTGAGTGTGCCAGTTGCTTGATTGTAGCCTAGCCGTGGGCTGGTAACTTTCCATCACCGCACTCGTTGTCTAGTGGTTTACAAGTTGTAGTGGGTTCAGTTGCTCTCTCCGTCCTCATTCTGTTCTTGATTCACACTTGGACTACATAATTAACTTGTGTGGAATGTAATGTCTGCGCGCATGTGAAGACATGAGCAAATACGATCATTTTAAGGCATATATAGTTGGGCCGAGCGTGCCCAACAACAACGACAGATCAGTGCATTGAGCCCTTTAAGCTGGATCACTAATCTGATGTGGGCTTGATTATACGGGCTTGATGCTGGGCCACAACACAATTAAGAAAAAAGAGAATAGCCAATGCAGACAAGGGGCCAGACAAAGGCGTTGCAAGCCCAACTTCAAAATGCATTCCATACCCGCATGCCCAAAAAATGTAAAATAAAAAATGCACTCTAATCTCGATTACAAATACAAAAGATTGTGGTGGGCGGGTGCATCCAATCCGGATATTTGGTTCTCAGGTTTTGCTTTTTTGCTACGATACAATCTACTTTTGGCTTTTCAATATTCTTATATTATCATTTGTCATGATAGCACCTACTACAATAATAATAAAAATCTTAAATCTCAAGATTCTGATGATTAAAAAACTCAAATACAAGCGGGGTGGGTTGGAAATGGGTTGATAGATTTGGTCCACATTTTAGGCTGGATACTGACATTCATTCATTCCATTTGTACATACATACATACATACATACATACAAGAAGCATGAATCATGATCCCTTGTCTCATTCTCGATGTAGACAGACACTGCATACAAATTGACGATAGTTAAACACATTTAGCCGTTTTATGCCATATCCATTATCCATTGTTCCACATGGTGATATAATCCTCCTCATCTAATTTCAAAGCTTTCCCCATCAAATTAAGCTTAAAATGATTTTTTATCTGCCTCCATTTAATCCGAGCTACCCATCTATCAATCACTCAGATTCTATCTAAACAAAACGATTCTTTTTTTTTTAGTTTTCTAATGACATGATTTTATTTAAACACACTTATTTCCTATCAATATCATATTGTCTGGTAGAGACTTTTTCCAAGAAAGGGAGGATGTGTTTCTGCTTTCTATATATATACATACATAGATAATATTATTTAAAGAAGAAAAGTGATAAGGCATGAATGACATGGTGATTGACAAAGGAAAGGTCTGATGTCTTATTAAGGGATTAGGAGACAAAGGAGGAGGAAGAGATGATGAAGAAAGAGTGAGGGCTGTGTTTTGTTGTATAAGGCCGCGAAAAAGGAGACGCAAATCAAAGGTGGATAAGAACAAAGTAAGTAAGGCCACCACCCAATCCCAATCCCATCAATTTTCTTCGATGTGGAGTCTTCACCTCCACCCCTGCCCCTGCAACCAGTTTAATATTTAGGTATTCATTGGTCGAGTACAGACAGGTACTAACTACCACACTACACTGACTCAGCTGATCTATGGATGCTTTAATATTTTAATTAATAATCTTCATATAAAATACAATAATTAACTAATTAACTTAATCGGCTGCTTAATTAACTCTTTTGATGAATTATTGACCGAATAAGCATTGGCTCCAGCTTTGTTATGTGTAGTTTGATACAGAGACATTAAGATAAACACCATCATTATACAATTGAAAAGTGGCGATCATAAGATTTCGAAATTATAATAAGTTAAAACTAAAACATTCTGGTGAAAAGCAAGTTTGTTTTCAAAGGATTTGCCGAATACTCAACGGTCCAAACTTCTAAGCAGTTTAGAAAACGAAAAAGCTTTAAGAAACAGCATTAATTGGAATGTGCACTATGTTAGCATATCAAATATACATGTATGTATGTATGTACGCATGTGGGTTGGCACGTGACAAGCTGTGATTGTTGGTGTTGGGGGGAGTTTTCTTTTCTCGTCTTTGAATTGTTTGAACCGAGAGCAGCTTATAAACATGAACTTTAAGAGCAGATTGATTACATGTGGGTTTAATTTCTTTTCTGCTAACATGCCTAGATTTATGTTAATTGTCAATAAATTGTTTTTATTTATTTTGAGATTATTTTAAGTGCCAAAAACATGTGATAAATATATAAAGAGTTTATTTTTATAAAAACATTTTCAGCTTAATTTTTCTAAGATTTATTTTTGGGTTGATATTTCGTATGACAACATTAGGCTCATGAAAAAGTAATATTTAGGGGTTTAGCTAGCTTAATGAAATTATTGTAATAATAGGATAATAAGCAAAATTCAATGAAATAGTTGGAAAGTGGGTGGAGGTTGTTAAAATCCACCTCTTGTTGACTTGTAAAGAAAGCAGCATATATTTTATGGAGTTGTTACAAAATCCTGATTTATTACAAACATCAATCATGGTTATTATGCAATGTAAGTGCTGACATTTAATTATACTATAATAACTCTATTAAAATTATTTGTTTATTTTAATTTCCATTAAAGTTTGGTGTCCATTATTACATTATTCAAGTGAGAGAGAAGTTGTAGTCTAATGTCTATGCTTCTTTAATCTTTTATTAGACTTGCTTTTTCTTCCTTTGTAAAAGGAGTTTGCTTTTGTGTTATGTAATCTTATTCATATCTTTAGTCTCTACTTTAATAATTTATATGAACAAAATTCAAGATACTGCATTTTATATATATATATATATATATAGGACTCCTAAACCTTACCGTAATTTTTTAAATTTAAAACAATAATTATATATTTGCAATAATGTACTTTATTAGTAATATCAAATGAAAAATAACATTCAAGAATCTCCATGGGAATCAAGTTATTTTTTTAATCATAAAACAGATGATGGCTTTGCGGTAAATATAACGGATACCAAGGTTCTTTCTGGAAGGATACTGACAACCCAATAGTGAAGTTTCTTTGTGCTGGAAATAAAACCAAAACTAAACCGGAGCCAGAAACTAAAGCACAATACAACAGAACTGCACACAGATACTATCGCTCGCAACCAATAATCAAGAGAGTTTTACGAAGATTTCTCATCTCTCTATGTAAATGAATCAGAAGAAATTTGAACAACAACAACAACAGAAGATCGGAGAGAAAAGTTCTGATATTTGCATCTCTTTCGATTTGTCTACCCCACAAAGCACCTGTCAAAATAAAACCCATCTTCATATACAAATTCCACAACCTCGAAGTGAATTCAACCATGAAACCCTTCTGTCAACACCACACAAAAGACCCATAATGGCCCAAACAGAAATCTCTCACTCTCCTACTTTTTCTTCCCTCAACAATCCCCCCCACAAGAAAAGTTTTAATCGTGAATCTACTTGGCACTCCTCCTTGTGTTCTTCACTTGGGGCAAAATCTTTTGCCCGAAAACTTGCTCAGAATGTATACCGGATTTGTTTGCTAAGATTTCACTTGCGTTTTCTTATTCTCTTTTCATTTCCATCGCTTTACTTCTTTTTCACCTATCCGCGCCGCTTTCTTGTCTTGAATTTCATTTTCCTTCTTGCTTTCTTTGTAACCATTTTGTTGATCTCTCTCAATGTCGCTCTCCCACGTTTTCCTTCTCTTCGTTCATTTCTCTCTCGCACACTTCCAATAAAGTTTGTTTTACCCACTTCATCTGTAAAAGAGCCGCTAAAGCCTGTCGTTTGGTCAATTGGGTCAAAGCCAAAGCCAGTCAAGCACCTTAATTCAGGTTCTCGGGTGTACGTTTGTCGTAATGGGGATGTGTTTGAAGGAGAATTCCATAAAGGAAAGTGTTCGGGAAGTGGGGTTTATTACTATTTCAATAAAGGAAGGTATGAGGGTGATTGGATAGATGGAAAGTATGATGGATACGGAGTGGAGACATGGACTAGAGGGAGCAGGTATAGAGGTCAATTTAGGCAGGGTTTGAGGCATGGGATTGGGTTATATAGGAGTTACACTGGCGACGTTTATGCTGGGGAGTGGTCTAATGGGCAGTGTCATGGGTGTGGAGTGCAAACTTGTGAGGATGGGAGTAGATATGTTGGGGAGTTCAAGAGGGGTGTCAAGCATGGCCTTGGTTATTACCATTACAGGTATAGTTTATTCAACTTTGGTTCTTTTGATGTGTTTTTACCTTAATAATGGAGGATCAATGCTTTTATATGTTGTTATTTATTTCTGCAAATTTTTAGATTGGTGTTTTTGGGATTTGTCTTCAGTTTTGGCGTTGGATTTCTATGTTGTATTAGGTGTAGTGTTTTTGAGGGTTCAGTGCATTAGAAGCATATTTTATCTACATATTGTTTTATTTCATAATCAATGTCATATGGTGTTTATAGATTGTAGAAACTGCTATTGGCTCATGTCTGTTTTAGTTTCTGGGTTTATGGGCACCCATTAACATGTGAGCATATTCTGCTTATGTATGCCACCTTATGGGGGTTCAGATCTTATGTATGCTTTTGCATAGTTTGCACCAGATTACATATTGGGAAATGGTAGCTGTAGAGTGTTAGCATTAGTCTATTCACTTTTGCATTATCTGTTATTTTTTTCTCATGAATGAATTCTTTACGAGGTCGGTTAAACCTTAACTTCCATAGATTCATCATAACGTTTTCAAGTTTATGGCATGATTTATTTTCTCACTCATAAACTAGTGACTCTTGAAATCTTGAGCTATTTCCTGTTGTTAGCTAGACAAGGTAAGACGTTAGTACGATTCTGTGTCAGTCTTCTGCAATGTGAACACATTGGTTACATGTAAAATTCAATTTTAATGACGTGTGTTATTGCCATGTAGAAATGGGGATACATATTCTGGAGAATACTTTGCAGACATGATGCATGGCTTTGGAGTTTACCAATTTGCAAATGGTCATCGGTATGAGGGGTCATGGCATGAGGGAACAAGGCAGGGGCTTGGTATGTACACATTTAGAAATGGTGAGACACAGTCTGGTCACTGGCAAAATGGGGTTCTTGATGTTCCGCATGCAGAAAACCCAAATCCTGCATCTCCCTACTGTGTCAGCCATTCCAAGGTTCTTAATGCTGTCCAGGTAATTTAATTATGTCTTGTTGTGAAAGGATGAATGGATGATCTTGTAAAATACCAGAAAATTTTATTGAACCCAATAGAACATTTGAGGAAGGAAAATGTGAGTGTGAGAGACTTTGCAGGTGAAGGAAGTTTTGAATTAATTAAGAATGGCCAAGTCCATGTACATTGTTTATGTTGCTGTGTTACTTGTCTAGATGGGCTTATAGTTAACGTATGCCCTTAATCTTTGACTCTGAAGCAGACAAGCTCACTTGATGGCTCAGATGATTAGGGTTGCAACCCTGGTCTTTTTATGTGAGCACAATGAATGATGATTGGCATATGTGTTTTTCTGCACAAGACCATGAAATTAAACTTGGTTGCGGTAGATTCATAATTAGATGAGGATCAGGACAAGTAGCTTCACAATTGATATAGCTGCAGGGTAGCTTGGAGATTATTTTAAAAGTTTAGGTCAAATCAGTAATGCAACTTGTTATGTAAAGACACTTTTATAGGATCAATCAAGTATAGTTGATTCAGTTATTGTAACTACTTGTAAATCATTAACCATGAACATGTTAATAGTATGAACATGTTACTAGTTTGTTTTTCACTTTTAACCCTATTATACCTGTACCCTGACTAACAGTTGGCTTTCTGAAAGAATTGTTTTGACATGATGATTTTACATTGAAAATCTTTGGTTTATTTGTCTTGTGAGGTTCTTATTGGATATTGTTTTATAAGCAGGAAGCACAGCGTGCTTCTGCAAAAGCATATGAGGTGGCAATGGTGGAGGAAAGGGTTAATAAAGCCGTAGCCGCTGCAAATAAAGCAGCCAATGCCGCAAGGGTTGCAGCTGTAAAGGCTGTCCAAAATCAAATGCACCACAACAATGGTGATGACGTACGAACACCAGTTGTCTGATCCTCGATAGGCAGGTTTTGGAACCGTGCTTCTACCGTTAACTGCCGGGATCTCAGTTTTTCTTCTATGAGGAAGCAAAACAAACATGCTATCGCTGTGGAAGTATCGACTTTTTTCTTCCTTTCGCAGTTCAATTTCTGGTGTTACTATTTCTTTTTCTTATACAATGAACAATAGAAGGGCCTGCTTGGAACTGCATTCTGTCATTAACGTTGATGGCTAATTGTGGAGCAAGATTGGGCCTCTATTTTTGTTCTCTCTAGCTTCAATGACATGTAAATAGTTTGAGATGTCTGAAAGATGGCGCGAAGGCGCCTGAGTCTAGCTTTTATCAAGTATTGTGTCAGCTAGTGCTGGATAAAACTCTCCAGCCAAATCTATGTTGGATGCATATTGGATGCCTTGCCTGCTTGTCTTCTGTGGAAGATGAAAAATAGAGCATCTGATGTTAGTTTCTTGCCTGGATAGTTTGCTATTCCTGTTCTTTCCTCCTATTTTTTAACACCCGATTTTTAAGATGCGATTCATTGGTGCATTGTTCTTGGATTATGTAACATTCGCTTCTCTACTCCAATTTTACGCCCCAACCTCAATAATCAATATCTTCATCATGGACAATGGTTTTTTAGGCTTTTTCTTCACCTTTGAACCTTTTGTGTTGGGATATATATATATAAATATGTATGATGTTCTGACCAACACAATACATATATGATTGTTTGAGTTGGAATATATATACAATATATATGATGTTCTGTCCAAAACAATATATATATATGTTTGTTCAAACCCTTGTGCTCTTCGGGTTAACTATAATTTCACAGATCTTATTAGTATCTAATTCAGCATTTTTCTTCTCAGTTAGCTCTGGATTAACAACATAAACCATAAAAGTTATCAATGCAGCCCGCCCAGGGAAAAATCAAATAACATGGAGTTTTAAACTACTCTAGGCAAAAATCTAACAAAACACAATCCACAATTTGACCAAAACAATAAAGAGAACAGAATTTCATATGCAAATGGAACACGAACATCTCAGACTGAAGCGCAAGTTTTAATTGCTTGCAACCAATAGATATCGCATATGAAAGTTTGTATCTGAAACTAAAAACCAAACATACTAAGACAATAAAGTAGGCAAATGGTGACTCGAGCTCAGCTTTCAGTTTGTTCCCTCAACCTACGGATTGTGCTCCTCACTGTCACAGCACTAGCAGTGCTGCAAATTAACAAAAGTAGCTAGTTACTATATGTACGGCGATAAATGAAAAATCTAGGAGAGGAGGCAATTAAGATTCTTACTTTAAAGTGTAAGCACCGCCTGCTTTAACTTTCCCACAGTCCTTGCAGCCCCAAATGCCAACGGCCTTCCTCTTCACTGCATACTGCAGTTGAAAATATCAATTCAAACCAAGAATTAGATATTACCCCACAACAAAATTAAACACAACAGTACTTAATTACGACTACAGGTACCATACCTTCCCACAGAATTCACAGAAATATTTGCTATGCTGACTAACCTCCATCTTCTTAATTTGCTTCCTCAAACTGGCACCATAACGGGTACCTACATCAAGAGCAAACTATGAATCCAAGCTATTCTAGCGAGATCCACTGAAACTTGATAGCAGAAATAAATCCAAAAATGAATTCAATGCAGGACTTCAATAATCAATTGGCACCTACCATACTTCCCAACAATTCCAGCCTTCTTGGTTCGCTTCGTCTGCATCAAAGAAAAATGAATTAACTTAGAACAATCACACCAAAAAGATGCTTATACACAGAACAAGCAAACTTATTAACTACTTCCCCTAGCAACTACCTTCTTCAGAAAATTATGATATCTTAGATATGGTAATTACTGCACTGACACACGCTAGTTCCTACTGATAGCAACTTTTCAGTTTGGAAAATCTGAAAACAAACTCATTTCACTTCCAAGCAGCAAAATCATAAAGCCACAACAATGAAGTCCTGTAAATGCCAAAGAAATTTGAAAACAAGCAATACCATCTATTCTCGAAAGTAGAAATACAGTAATCTAAGTCCACAAAACACAGGTAAACGTGAAAAGTCAAGCAGCGAGAACTTAGGCGCGGCAACATCCGGAACCTACGTGACAATCTTAAGAAAACAAAAATTCGAAAAGACTCGTAATATTACAAAAAATAAAATCGCATTTCGTTTCTTACAAATTAACAGATAGAAATTTGTCTTTCTTCCTCATCATTAATGGACAGACCGAAATCTATACGTACGGAGAGAGAGAGAGAGAGAGAGAGAGAGAGAGAGAGAGGATTACCATGATGGTAGTGTAGAAAAGGGTCCGACTCTTCAGCAAGCAGCGGCTGTTCGAGGCGGAGAGCGACAGAGAAACCCTAGTAGGATTCTCTCTTCGGATTTTATATAGTGCTAACAAGCCGGGTAAATTTGAGTTTATTTTGAATCGGGTTAAGGAGACCGGGTTACGATCCATCCTTTTGCAGAAATTTGGGCCGGCCCAACTTAACTGGGGGATCGATGAAATTAAGCCCAATCTAAAAATTTCATTATCCAGATAAAATGGAATCCACAAAAGATAATTCCTCAACAGTCGAACTCGAAATTAGAGAATAAAAAAGACATTAGAAATAAATATGATAATAAATCAAGTATTAGTCATTAATATAAATAAGGTGTCCTTTTACCGAAAAAAAAGATGTTGAAACACAACCTCGAAACAGTACACTAAAAGATTATATACTCTTACTACATAAATTTTTACTAAACATTTATACAATTGTAAGAAATATTTGTCTTATGACATATTCTATTACATACAATATTAATGCCCAAAAAATGAAAAATTCATTATAAAAATTTTAAACAATATCATAAAAGATAAGTTTTATATGAGATGAATGTAACAAGTAAAATTTTGTGTTATGTATATATTGATTTTGAAATTGATCAATCATCATATTAATTAAACTAATAAAAAATTTGCCAAAATGTTATTAAACAGTTTGATCAAAGCTTCCCATCTAAACTTTGCAGTATAATTTGATAACAAACCAAATGATATAGTCTTGAAACAAAAGATGGCATTTCTGAAAGTGCAACTTAAAACCAACCAGATTCTACCTCAAAGAAGTTAACTCCAATAGTGAAGCTTTCCCACTCCATACTTGTTTCGTCTTTCTGTCGAAGCCAAAACCAAAATCAAGCACTGAAGCTCATTTCAACAGGACACAGATTCCAAATTTCAATTTCAAATATAGTGAAGTTCATAAAAGATTTCTCATTTATCCATGAATGCAAGGACAGATATTTGAACAACAGCAACATATGAGAGAAGAAAGCTGTGATACTTGCATCTCTCTTGATTTTTCTACCCCACAGAATACCAGTAGCTCAAAATGAAGTCAACCATGAATTCCTTCTGTCAACACCACATAAAAAGCCTCGACAAACTTTTCATTGTCTCAACAATGACCAGAAGAAAAGTTTCAATCTTGAATCTTCTTCACACAGTACTTCATTTGTAAGAAAAACTTTTGCCCAGAAATTCCAAAATTTTCAAAACTGCTTAAACTGACTTTAGAGTTGTCTCTGAATTGTTTTCAAAATGCGCAATCAAATGCACTTTTGTGTGTAACTTTTATACCCAGTACTTCTATCTATATAAGCAAACACGTTAACTAAACAGCATACAACAAAAATCCTAGCTACTTCATTGAAACTATTAATAAACAACATTCTACATTACCTCATACTTTACTGATCAGCCAGCGAACTTATTTCAAGGTCAGTTATCCACAAAGCCAAAAGTGTCAATTAACTCAGATTCTTTGGGCTGGTGAATTATCCTGTCAATCAGTTTGTCATAATGAACCATCTCATCCAAAATTTTATCCTGCAAATTTTCAGCTGCAATTGTCTGCTCATCGTCACCTCCATCCGAAGAAGAGAAGACCAGATTAGACCACCGGACCTTCAAAGCTTTTCGACAATATTTCTTCGCTTCCATTGTCTCGGATGTAATAAGATGGTAAACATACACAACTTTTTTCTGACCAAGCCTGTATGCTCTGCTTATAGCTTGTCTCTCCACTGATGGATTCCACACAACATCAAGCAATACAACTCTTGAAGCCCCCACAAGACTTATTCCTTCGCAACAAGCTCTGGTTGAGGCAAGCAATACCCTTGCTTCACTCCTTGGATCATTAAAAACATTAATTGAAGCCTGACGTTGCTTTACATCCCGTTTCCCATCCATATACAACACCTCCTTCCCTTCAATCCAACTTAAACTATGTTTAAGTTGGTCCATTATCAAGGTTAATGGCTCAATATATTGACTGAAAACTAAGACCTTTTCATTCAGAACATCACTAAGCTGGAGGAGTATCAAAAGAAATCTAGTCTTAATTCCAGCCTCAGGATTCAATCGAAGGCTTTCTAGCTTATCCCTTGGAACAGGAAAATCCTCTTTCTCAAAGCATTGCTCTGGTAACAGCGAAGGATGTATAGATATCAAAGACATGCGATAATTCAATTCCAGAGCCCCAAGACTTGCTCCTTGAACAGCCTCAAAGAGCCTCTTCTGAAAATCATCTGGCTGCAAAACAACCACAGAATGCCTTAAGCCAGGAAGACTTTCTAGTAGCACAGTACCTTTATGTATATGCACAAATGGAGCAATCATGTTTCTAAGCTCTTCGAGTTTCTCCTCAAATCTATCATCAGCAACTTTACCAATAGAACCAGTCAGAGAAGCCAATATCCCTTTCTCCACGATACTCTTTCTCCCACGCTTCTTAAGGCCATGTCTCTGCTCTCCAGTTTCCTTCTTTTCTGCAAACTTTGGTAGCACCAAACCTAGAGTATTGCCAAGCTCCTCAAAATTATTCTGGAATGGAGTCCCTGAGAGGATTATACGCCTTTCTGTTTTAATTTTTGAAAGAGCCTTAAACATACAAGTCTCATCATTCCGAGGAGTATGTCCTTCATCAAAGACAAAAAGACCAGGAACCTCAAGTAGGATTTTGCTGAAATTATTAACTCCTTTCTTGAGCGATTTTGCACTCTTTTCATCTACACTAACAAGCTTGTCAAACAACCTATAACTGAGCCCCAAAGTTCCCCTATCCTTTTCCCAGGAGTACAGCTTCACCATTCGGATAAGGTTTACTCTTCCTTCCCCAGGTTTCACCTGATTTATTAAATTAACAGCATAGCTATTTTCTTTTCCAGAGAGCTCTGGCTTGTTCAGATTGTGAAAAGGAATGTCAATTCCCCACTTTTGGAACTCCTCTTCCCAAGTAAGCAGCATGCTGCGAGGAGCAACAATTACTGGCCTGCATCTTGGATACAAAGTCATGTATGATTGTAGAAATACCATTGTCAGACGGGTTTTCCCTGTCCCTGGAGCATGTGATATGATACATCCATTCCCTCCAATGTTGGTTGAGTTTTTCAGGTCATCAAGTTTTATTCCTCCAGCTATATTCTTCCAAATAAATTCGAAGCCATCACGCTGATGTGGATACATGTTGTTTTTAACACCAGGAACAAGGTCCCATACTGTGCCTTCTAGATGAGAGCAGGAATCGCAGCCAGACTGGGAATTTAAATCAGTGTCGTGATTGTAAAGCTCATGCAATATAGAATGATCAACCATGTTGGGGTCCCTCCAGCTGGATCTTTCCCTATGACATTTATCCTGCAATATGGAAAACAAATTTCAAATCCAGATATACCATGTTCACATATTTTAGAAAGAAAGAGATATGAGAGTCAAAAGAAAAAACAGACCTTCTATCCTAAAACAATTAAACTAACATAATATACATGGCCATGGTTTTTAAATTCCGGATTAGCGATGGAAATCATTTGTAAACATTGAACTCATCAATACAATTAAAATCCATAACAAAAAACAAGCAATATATATTGGTTTGAATAAGCAATTACATAATCAAGGAACACCTATGCTTCAATGCATTACATAAGCAATTACATTCTCAAGGAACACCTATGCTTCAATGCATTACATAAGCAATTTAGTGTAACATCAACCTAAAGAAATATAAATCCAAGCCATTACTTACAAAAGATGGCATGATATATCTGATTTCCAGCTTCACAAAAGAACAGGATTTGCACAAAATTCCAATCTCATCATCAAGAATAAGCTCATGATTCCCTTGATCACAAGAAGCTGCTCCATTTTCAAGTTTATGAGGTGTTGTAACTTCATTTTCAGCCTGCTAAAAAATAAGGAACAACTTAAGTTTACTACATTTTTTAACCAAAAATACATATAACAATAAACAAACAATAATAGATTTCATGAGCTTAAACAATCATATATTTGAAAACATCAATCATGAACACATACATTACTTTATCAACTCTGACAACATGATTTTTATATTAAAAGTTCACAATGTGAAATATGAAATCTAACAAAGCCATATGTTCATTAATTATCATGCAAACCTCCTATTACAATTTCATAACAATAAAAAAGTAATTTAAACAAATAAACAAAAAATAATTATAATCATTACTCTAAAGCAATTTTTTTTCTGTATATGACATAAAAACTTTTTTAAGTACATCAAAGTAGCTTATTAAAGAAAGATTTTATAATATTAAATTTAAATACTAAACCTAAAAAAGAATTATAACTTGTTTTCTTTTGTCTTCTGATTAGAATAAAAACAACAATTGCATTGCTTAAAATATAAATGACTGATAAACTAGTTCATGAATCAAAAAATTTCAAATAGCCAACAGAAGTTCTATTGCAATAAAGTATGCTATATAAAGAAATAAATAAACCTTACTAATATACTATTGTAGTTCAATAAACTAAATAAACTATAAAGCCAACTTACTATAGGAGGGTTAGTGGAAGCTATCTCACTAGCTTTGAGAGCAAAGTCCATCTCAGCCCAGAGATTATCTAATTCTTTCTCGTATTCTGATTTCTCTGGTAAAATTACCTCCTCAATTCCAAAGGTAAACTTTAAAGGAAGAGATGTTTCGGAAGCCAATTCATTTCTATGCAAATCATCACTGTATGAAACCAAAGAATCTTCTAAAGAAATTTCTTCCCCGTTCAATATAGAATTAATAAGAATACTTTGAACATCATCATTTTCTAGCCTTCGAATACATTTTTTCTTTGTTGACTTTGCCAATTTCCCTTTGTCTTTTTCTTCATTTTTTCTACATACTTTCTTCAAACTTTTACCATTATTTTCTATCTCTTCATCAACATCAATAAAGATTATATCATCATCATCTTTTTCTACCCCCAAATCATCTTCTTCACCTAAAAACACAAGATCATCCTCACTACCATCCACCAGAATAGGCTCACTACTATCAACTAAAATAGGCTCAGAATCATCAAATCTCTCAATATGGCTTGCTCTCAAATTGTGCACCTCTTCAAAACCATCATAATCACTATCACTATCACTATCTCCTCCTACTGATGCCACATTAACCTCTTCTGCACTGATCTCCTCTTCCTCAACCACGTGAACCTTTTCATTAACTTCAACCCCTTTATCAACTTTAAAACTGAATGATTCAGCCCCACAATTTTCTTGTCTTTTCTTCTTCCTAATAGTTTCATGTAACTCACGGAACATAAGGGCCGCTCTAGAACGGGTTCTTCTTGCTACAGGCAGACTATAGTCCATCATTCTCTCCGAAAAGCTTGGTTTTTATTCTGTCACGAATTCAAACAAATACATTACAACAATTTATACCTACATATACCAAAAACAACATGCATACAACGATTTAATCAACATATAAACAGAAAGAAAGAAAAAAAGAGACGGAAAATTACATGAAAAGAAAAGGCCCACTTGCAATGTATAGAAAGAGCAAAAAGGAAATATTTTCTTTAGCCAAAATTAGAAAGCAGAAACTTCCCTACAATTCATTAACACTATCAAAGACAATGAGAGTATTGATCGAAACAATCTAAAAAGCTGAAACACAAATAGAAGTTACCGTCCACACCAAAATCCGTCTCTACTACTTCCCAGTTTTCGAAACAAAGTTGAAACACCAAAAACACACACAGCAGAAACTTATAAATAGTGTAGAACTTACAAATAGAAAGAAAAATGTTGCAGAGTCGTTTTTCTCAAAAAAAAAAGGTGGAATGTTCTTTAGCAGAGTTCGAGAATACAAAACAGAGGAGAATGTGAAAGGGCGGGGAGAAGAAGTGTTACAGGTTTCCAGTTAAATGTCTGAATTGCCCCTTTTCAAGGAAGGCTAATTAAGGATTCCTACAAATATAGGCATCGGTTGTGATAGTGTAGAAGTGCGGGGCAAGTTTCACTCAATGTTTTAGACGCTGATCTGCTTGATTGGTGATGTACGGTTGGGATGCTGCGAAAAGATGAGTACGAGGTCCATACCTGATACATAGGGAATTTATTCACTTTCATTCTGGAATGTACTTTCTTTGTAGTTAATGCGGCTTCAAATTCGAAACAAATTAATTCCTATAGTAAAAGTAGCAAAATTAAATTATTACTTTAATAGCATTTTAAATTCAATTTTTATCCATGTCACCTACAAATTATTAAAAAAATAAAATAAAACTTTTCCTCGAACACGAAGAATATCCAAATAAAATTTTGATGATGTTAATTACAATTAAAAAAATAATTATGTATAATCGATAAAAAAAAAAGTAACTATTTTTGGAATTTTAATCTAATATCAAATTATATATATATATCAAATCTGAGTATATATTTGAAGTTTTAAAAATAATAATAAAAATTATAAACACTGATGGCGTCGTGTTTTCAAAAGATTTTTTTTTTGTTCAAAATGAGGTTATTCGACAGATCTCAAATATTAATATTTTGTTTCTTCGAAAAAAAATACATCATTATTTATTGGCTGATAATTTAAATAGGGAAAATGCTCTTTACCTTCATGGGGTTTATCATAAGTACTCAATTCCTCCCTATATTTTAAAAATTTTCCTAAAGACCCATGTCGTTTATTTCATTCACATTAAAAAATTAGATTTTGGCTATAATTATTATGATGCCCTTAGAGATAGATAGGGATCTCACACTACAGATTTTATACAATTTTTTGAATTAAAAAATAATATAAATGATAAATTTATAAAATTAACCCTGAGCATAATAATGTAAAAAATAAATATATAATTATAAATTAACTGATTGAGAGAAAAATATGCACATAAGAAAAAAAATGTAAAGGTGCCATTTGATCATAAACTATAAAATATATATTAAATTAAATAATTAAACACTTAAAAAAAATTTGTTGATATCAGGACATTATTACATAATTTTATTTTTGAATTAAATTATTTCTTTATTTTGCATCGAATTTTTTATTTTTTTAATTTGTACCAATTAGAATTTATTTTTCATTTTTTATTTATGTATTACTTCTTTGGACATACTATTTTGGTCTTCTTTATATTAATTGGCTTTGAATTAATTTTTATTATTATTTTTTATAATTATTTTTACTACAATAAATCTCTTTTAAAATTTTAATACTAGTAAAATTATTTTTATTATAATTTTATGTTGAAATAATTATTATTAATATAAAAAATTTATAATTTAAAATATTATTGTATAATCATTCATAATTTAAAATAATTTAAATTTTATTATTACAAATATTATCACTATTATTATTTTACTTATTAATAATTATAAAACTTAATAAACTAATTTATTTTATTTAAAAAAATATTCTAAAATAATTAATTTTTAAAAATAAAGGATATTTTTCAAACCATAAGGGAAAAGTGAGTACTTATCTTGAATTTTAGGGGTATAATGAGTATTTTTTCAAATTAAAATTAGATTTAAATAGAAAAGTATATTTTTATCCCTAACAGTAATTTTTTTAATGTAGACGGAGCAAACAGTAGGGGTCTTTAGGATATTTTTTAAAATATAGGGAGGAATTGGATACTTATGGTAAACTCCAGGGGGGTAAAGGGCTTTTTCCCATTTAAATATTTTAAACTTTCAATTGGATGGACTTGATATGGCCACTGTAGGCTCATGATTTTGGCGTGGCCCATAGGGTTCCCGCTTCAGCCTCATAAATGCTCAGATGACGAGGGCATTTTACGTAATTATAATAAACTACAATGTCAATTTGACAGACCACATTGCCTACAGTCCAGAGCAGTACGTTCAGAAGTAGAAATGCATCAGAGTTGGTGTATTGGTTATCGATATTCGATGCCTTCCCTTTGAACTTAAAAATGGGAATTAAGAAGGTACGAATCAGCTTTTTGCGATTTGCTGCTACTGGGCAAACATTATCAAACTGGTCCCCATAATTTTATAAAAATAATAAATAAATTTACAAACATATCATTTACTGAAATTCACGGTTATCGAATATCAAAATATCATCCAATCAAAATTTTATCATTTCATATTCAAAGTTGTCATTCAAATGGTCCGTTTAAGAGTGTTTGTTGCAAAGAAAGTCCTAATATACTTAAAAATTATATTCTTTTAACACTTTTTATTTTAACAGATTTTATAAAAAAGATTACTATCTAAAATTATAAAAAATATTTATATTATATTTTTACTATTTAATTAAGTGTTTGAATTTATAATTAAAAAATTATTATAATCACATATAACATTTTTTAAATTAAATAATACATAAAATTAATAACATTTATAAAATTAAATAATATATAAAATAAATATTTATATATTACTATTTCTTAATAAATTATAAAATAAGTATATATCTTTTAATTAATTATTATATAAAATTTAATAGAGATAATATATATATCAATACAGTAGTCATATTTTTATGTTAATATGTTTAATAATAATAAATATACTGATAAATAAAATAACTATATAATAATAATAATAGTATTTTTATTTATAAAAATCTCTAAAAATAATTATTATAAAAAATAAGAAATAAATTTGTTATAAAAAAAAATTTAAACAAAATAATAATCTACTATAAAAGAAACATGACAAAATAGAATTAGAATTAAAAACTTTACAGTAAGTTAGGGTATGTTAGAAATTATAAATTTTTTAAAATTTATCAAAGATATTTTGAAAAATATAATATTTTTATTAAATTGGATTCATATTTGCTAAAATATTTTGAAGTATTAATTTTATAAAAGTACCCTGTTAAATATTAATTTAAAAATCACCTAAATATTAACTTTATTTAAATAAATATTTTTTGTTAAAATTGTCAAATATGTCATATTATCATTTTCGAAGTGTTAATTAGTATTACCAAACGAAATTTTGAGATGATTTTTTTTAATTTAGTTTGTACAATGGAATGAGTAAGGTTAGAGCAGGTGTATGGACACGGAAAATAATAATGAGTTCACAAATTTATTGTTTCTTCAAATTCATCATTGTCGTTCAATCTTATTAATTAAATTCATAAATTTATAAATTTTTATTATTGCATTTTTTACTTGATAAAAAAAACAATTTGTAACAGTAATAAAATAATATCTCGAGCTTTCTAAGTTAATTTTTTTTAATTTTATTGAAAAATGTAATATAATGGTCATATAAATTTATATTTATTGATGCAAGAAGTTTACTCCTTATTTAATAGAAAGGTGCTTCTTGGATAACAGAAAAATCACCTTGAATAACAAATTGACCCAGGATTAGAAAATATACTTTAAATTTCAACACATGCGTTCTCACCTTACTTGAATTTCTTTTTTCGAATATCTGTAATAAAATACTAGGTCAAAGAGAGTCACCAAAGCTTTTTCAATGAACATACTCCAACGTTTTAAGTTAGTAATAAGGGAAGATGAAGTGCGCTTAATAGTCATTCTCTTTATAAATTAGAGAAAAATACTTGAATAAAAAAAGATAAAAGAGAAAAAATGTTCTTTAGCGAAAGTGGTAAATAAGTGTCATATCTCAATTTTGTGAAAAAAAAAATATGTTTATGCCAAAAATTTATTTTGTTATAATTTTTTCCTTTATCACTTTCTTGGGAATCTTCTCTAATTTATTCTTTTTAGCCCAACTTTTTCTGCACTCGTTAAATGACTTATTTTTATTTATCTTTAATTATGTATATCTATCACCTTTTAATTCGCCTGTAAGAATTATATTCTCAACTTAGGGCAATGTATGTATCTGGCTTCTAAAACTCCTATAAGTGGTATTGTTTGGCGATCATTAAGTTTCTAACTTTCTATATTTGACCAGGTGGGCCTGCTAACAACCTCGTGGCTTGGAAAGCCTTTTGGGGGTTTTTTTTTAAATTATAAACATTAAGATGCTAAATATATCCTTAATTTTGTGAGGAATTTTGCGGTGGAGACTATTATCTACCCCTTTTTCCAAATTTATACGTATTTTAGGATTGACGCTTTCACTTGTAGGTCTCTCTATCATTCTAGATTTGTTTCTGTGGGCCAATTAAGTTTCTTCGTAAGTTAAATTCTTTTTGAATGAGGCGTCGAACTTGCAACATGCGGTAGCTTATTTTTTGTGCTACGTGTCCAGCGGAAATTTTATTATAATCATGTTATTTATTTATTATTTAAGGAAAGTTGAATCTCAATTAATTTTCTATATATTGATTGTCTAGGCAAATATTAAAAAAAAAATTATAAATTTTTTGGTGACGTTGAATTAATCCTCTTTGTATTAACAACGTTTGTAATTAACAGTGTAGTTAATTTATTTTTTAAAAAAAATGTTAATATTAGCTTCACCTATACCTTGCACTTAATGTGGCAATTTCTGTTGTCAAAATATAGTCAATATTGAATATAATTTGTTGGGCATGAAAATGTCGTAATTCTTTTATTTTTGTCTATTCTATTTTTAGAAAACATAAAAAAATTAATTTAAAAACAATGAGATTGGAGATGAGTCATAAAAAAGAAAATGTCAATATTTATTGCTAAGGCGATTACGATAAATACCACAAGAATTTATAGTATGAATACAAGAATCATGCAAAACCAAAAAAAAAAAAAAAGTTGTCGACTTCATTTAAATCACAGTAAACACGGTATTTTAATAACGCTAGCAACGAAATGACACGTAAAATAAAAAAGAAAAAAGATGGTGTAATTTTATGTATGTAAAAGTAAAATACAGAATTACCTAAAATCAGACGGACGGTAGAGTTTGTACGATAAGACTGCTACTGTACCTTGCCAATACGGTATTACCAGCTGGATCAACGACACTATAGCCAGACAGACAAGAGAGGAGGGAGACCCAACAAGACAACCGGGTGCGTGGCGGGCCCCGCTCGCTACACTTTTTAAATAGCCTATTTTACGGCCACAATTATCGGTCCTCTGTTTTTCAAACCTCTCACTCTTAGAGCCGAAACCTCCAAAGCTAACCAATCAGCTCAAATTGAAAAAAAAAATATATATATATATATATAAAACATAAAAAAAATAAAAAAACAACATTAAAAAAAAAATTCGAAAATCACTCTGTCAATCACGATAACGCCCTGTTTGTTTATAGCGTTTAGATCCGGCGACATTGTGAACCTCGTTTTTCTGTCTCCTCGGTAGATGCTGGAACCTACATTGGGCAGATCTGTTTCCATTTTAAAATCGGCGATTTTTTTCCGAGACTGTGCGGATCTGATCGTGAATGTTCGGTGTTTGAGTTCGTGTTTATGAATCGGCATCTGTAGATTTATTAGTTTTTGTTTTCATTAGTTGGAGCTGCATTCGACAATTGGATTAGTGGTGGTAATTTAATACAGAGGATTCTATGTTTGAATAAGCGTTGTAAAGATTGAGGCGATATTTTGAAATTTCGGGAGAGATGGATCTATCCTCAATCAGCGAGGATTTAGCTGAGATCAACGGACAAATCACCGACATTTTCCGTGCGTTGTCGTAAGAAAAACAAAATACATAATTCTCTTTTTTATTTTATTTTTTTAATGAGTTGCTGTATTGGTTATTGTTTTGCAAAACATTGGTAATGTGATTTATGTTTGATTGCAGAAATGGATTCCAAAAATTGGAGAAGATCAAGGATTCCAATAGGCAGAGTAGGCAGTTGGAGGAGCTTACGGAGAAGATGCGGGAATGTAAAAGGTATTTGGCAGATGTGCTGTTCAAATAATTGGCTGTTTAGTTTTGCTATTCAGTCTTCATACTTCTTCACAATCGAGTGCCTTTTTTCCGCTCATAGTTATAAATTGATATTTGCAAAGCAAGTGTTTGCTGTGATGATTATCGGTAGTTAAAATCGAAGGTGTGTTGGTAGAGGAATTGAGTTTAGCTTATTGCTGTTAGTTAGTATTGAAATTATACAGTAATTTGAACTGGAATATATATTTTTGGCATTATATTGACTTGATTAGGAAATAAAATAGCAATGGACACGAGATTGGAAATTTAGAATGCACCTGGGCTTCTGAAAATTGATATTTCGTCCTTGCATTTGTTGTCCAATAATGATCTACTGCCAATGAGATTGCAGCTGCATTTGCTATCCAATAATGGTTTGAAAGCTGCCAAATGCTCAAGTAACTCTACTCTGTAAATAAGACTAGATTCCAGTCATCTCATAATATGCTGCAGTTGGCAGTGGAAGAACCAACAGTGATTACTCCATTTTTATTTTTCTTGACTTTTTCTCTTTTTGAGATTTTGGGGAATATAGTGTTATGCATTTTGGAGAGTAAAGTCATTTTTCAATTTTAGGTGTAGATTGATCCTCTCCCTTGCTTCATGGTGGATTATTGTGAAGTCCAATTTCTTACAAACACCGTCTACGAAATCAGTCTTATGTTAACTTATATAACTTAGTTCTTATGTTAACTTATATAACTTAGTTCTTATGTTCAAAACCCTAAGTTATCTTAGCAGTAACCCTGTCTTCTTGTACTCAGTGTCCTCTTAACATGAAATAGCTAATAAACCTTAGGATTACTTTTCTAATATGTTTGTGCCGCTGAGAGTTAAAACTTCCAAAAAATGCCAATAAATAGAATATCAAACAATTTGGTTGCGGCCAGTAAATAGAATATTAAACAATTTATTATGTTTCACTCCAGCCTGAAACAGCACAATCCCTTTCTTTCTTTGCAGGCTTATCAAAGAGTTTGACAGAGAAGTTAAGGATATGGAGGGTAGAAATGATCCGGAAACCAACAAGATGCTGAATGAGAAAAAGCAGTCCATGGTGTGCTTTCGATTTTAAAACTTCAAGCTGAAAACTGTTTCCTTTTCTTTTGGTCAATCTATATATCTAAAAGTATGCTTAATATTGCCTGTATTATCCATGCAGGTCAAAGAGTTGAATTCATATGTGGCTCTCAAAAAGCAGTAAGTTTACATTTTGTTTGAAATTACCACAATATTTTTCATGCAGCATCAAGGGAGAATGTTGTGCATGCACAGTGTATCCCATTGTTGTGAATATCTATTTTCTGCTATCTTGTGTTTTTCTTGGTGTTGTTTTTTCACATCTCTGTTTTCTGTTTGTGGGCATACAATGGAGCTAGGAGGGTTAATCAAAGTTTCAGTAGTTTTTTTATTTTTTCAGTTTTCTTTTGGGCTTCACTATACAGGCTTATACTAAGCTAGGTTATGACTCCTGTTCAAACGTATATCATCTGAAGTGCTATGCTTGAATTCCATTTTTTTTATTCCAGTGAGAAGAAAAAATTATTTAGGAGTCTAGGACATACGTACAATGCGAAAACTTTTAATTGGATTTATTTGATATGGTCACTTTTTTTTTTTGCTCTTTTCATCCTGTGCCTCCCTTCTCCCACAAACAAGAAAAGAAAAAAAAAAAAAAACTCCAGAACAGGTGATCCTTTTGTTGCAATGTCTTGTCTTTTTGCTTTCTTCGCTAATTTATGTTATATATGAACAAATCGATTATTAAGGCAGATATATTCTTGCATTAGTTATATGCCATGCTTATTTTAATCATGTGTATAGTGACATAATCGTGATTGTTGTTATTTTTTTCATCCACTGTTTGATTATTGTTGGGGATGCTTTTGATCCCTAAGTTCAAACTTGTTTTAACATTGGTGATGGCGGCTTTCAGACATCAAGCCAATCTTGAAAACAACAAACGGGTTGATCTCTTTGATGGGCCAAACGAAGGGTTTGCTGAAGACAATGTCTTGTTAGCTTCGTGTAAGCATATGACCTATACTTGAACATCAATTTTTTGCAGCTTTGTCCATTTAAAGTTTTCAATTGTTAGAAATAAGAGATTATTTGGATATAAGAAGTTACAATTATACATTCATTGCCATAATCTGCATTCTTAGGAATTTGGCAGTAACCACCCTTAAGTGATCATCCACTGACAAACACATTTTATACTCTTTACGTGTTTTTAAATTATTACAACTTTCTACAGTGTCATGAAAGTAGAAAAGTGTCTGGTGTATGTGTGAAACCCATGCATGTTTTTGCTTTACATGCTCTACCTACATACAATACAATTGAACTTTGACAATTTACAGCTAATTTCAATCTAGGAGTTATATATTTCTTCTCACTAAAGTATTTCTGAGGTGGAGGCTATGTATTATGCAGCGATGACAAATCAACAGCTAATTGATAATGGAAACCACATGATGGATGAGACTGATCAAGTCATTGAAAGGTCAAAAAAGGTTAGTGTGTGTTCAAAGAAAGACAATTTTCCAGCTTCAAAGTATGATTATTAGTGTTTGCAATCAGAAAGAAAAGAATTAATTTTTACATCTCCTTATTATAGGTTGTTCATGACACCATTGATGTTGGAACAGAGACAGCAGCAGCTCTCAAGGCTCAGGTATGCCCTCATAGAATTGAATTTGAATTTGCTTTAGTTTCAATTTGGATTTATTTTGTGTTTCTGTTTGTTTTATAAATGGGGTGGCTTTGGGAGCTGAACATTTAATTTCTTTCATGTTCAGACTGAACAAATGAGTAGGATTGTTAATGAGCTAGATTCTATCCATTTCTCAATCAAGAAGGCATCTCAACTGGTCAAGGAAATTGGTAGGCAGGTCAATCTCTGAATTATCCACTTCCTTTTCTTTCTTATATTTGGTTACGTGGTAATTAAGCAACTCATTTGAGTTTATTTCATTAGGTTGCAACTGACAAATGCATTATGGCATTACTCTTTCTCATTGTCGTTGGAGTCATTGCCATCATAATTGTGAAGGTATGGAGCTCATTTATACTGTCTTTTTATCAATACGCAGATATATATTTATAACATGAGTCCTTGTCTGTTATCATCGAATGATTGGGCTATTCATTATTTTATGGAGAATGCTATCCCAATTTTATTCCCTACCCAAAACTTGTTCCCTTCAAATTTGGTCGTCTTTTAAATAAATTGAGCATCGACTTGGCCTTGGCCTTGTAGAGTTGATTGGCTTGTTTATTAGGTGGTCTTCCAAGCGAGAAGTCATCGGCAGTAGCTAAATATGTTCCTTGTTTCCACAGAAAGTTACTTCCACAATTTTTCATGCCAATTTATTTAGTAACTGATAACGAGGAGTTCCTTGATCATTTTAATGGAACTAAGATTCTGCATTATAGGACTATCTGATGATATCCAATTCTATAAATTCAAAAATGGCTAAATTTGCATGTCTCCATACTCTTAGTTTATCATTTTTATTTCAGCTTGTGAACCCGAGCAACAAGGACATCCGGGATATTCCAGGATTAGCTCCACCTGCTATGGCTCGAAGATTACTTTGGAATCCTAGCTAGAAAAGTTAAAACCGACCTCCTGTGAGATTGTTCGGGTGATATGCAATCTGATTGGAACCACTATTAGCATAGCTTTGGCTGCTGTTGGGCCTGTCCCGTATTGCAGGTTCGATCTGTTTGAGGATTGTTTTAATTGTCAGCGTATCTGCCGAAGAGATTTTCAGGCTTTCCCATGGCCTGCTCCCCAGTTTGTTATCAAGGTTCATTGTTAGCTTCAGTCATATGAGGTTTGTACGATTATTTACCATACATTGAATGAAAGCATCCCCTACCTGAGGGAAACAATAATGTGTATTTGATATCATAGTGGTTAATTTCTTGTACAATCACATCTGTATCATTTCACTTTATAATTTATCTCTATTTTGAACATCTGTTTTTCCCTTTTTCCTATGAAGTTTATCCGGTGATAACTTGCTTTGTCATATATGCATCTTAATTGTTTACCCATATGAATTATCGAATTTTCTAGTCATGGATTGCTTCCAATGCCTGCTGCCCTGCTTTCCTAGAGCATTGGGGAAGGAACAAAATGATAAATTGTGGTGAACTTGGACGAATGGGGTCTAGCATCAATGCCGGGGCTGGTTTAATCAACCTTCTTGCTCATCTTTAGGTTTATATGCATGAATAGTTTCAAGGTTAGGAGTTTCAAGGACTGTTGAAAAAGAAGAGATGTGCATCATGTTGCTGAGCGGTAATTTTGTTCTGGTGAGACTGATCAGTTTTGGCAGTTCCCACTTTGCGGTCAGAAAAGATAACTTTAGGGAAAAAGGTAGAAGGAATCTACTACATAAATGATTGACTTCAAAGCGAGACCAAAAGAAAAAGGAAAATATAGTCTGCAGCATTGTTGGCATGTGATATGTCTATATATATCAACGAATGGCCCCACCGTCAAAAGTATACCATTCATTGGTCCTTCTATTGTTACGAATATGCCAAATCAAATCCGACATTTAATAGAAATAACACAAAGTCATTTACAAATCAAATGATCAATTCCTCCAATTCAGTTCTCTTCTAATTGAATCCAGTTTGGACGATTTTGATGGCTATTAAATTTTTACAAAGACCCGCTATCTCTTGCTAATACTATTGAACATGGAGTTATCACTGAAGATTGATTGTATTAGATTTCAAAGAGATGGTTTCATTGACTTAGATTTTACTTCATTATATTTAATTTGGGTCAAGTAATTTCTCTCCAGTACAGCTGGAAACATGGCTAATTGTTAGTAGATTTCAATGAATGGAGGTTGTTGAGTATGTGCCTATGTGGGCAGAAACTAGACAGTTAACTTTTACGTGAGATGATAATTATTACAGACTAGGACGACTTTTCATTATCATGATCAATAAAAGGTTTGTCCAATAAATGGCCGGGAAATTCACCCGGATGAAAGTTGATATTAATTACCAATTAGCGTACGGTTAAGTGTGCAAGTTCTTGATCAAATTTCACTACCCTATATATTATATAATACTATCCATTTCTTCAAATTAATTCCTATTTCTCATCATGATGGGTATTGTAGATGTCGAAAATCTGCTCTTTTTAACCTCAGACAATAAACTTCGATTCTCTTAGTCTTAGAAGGTTTTTCCTCGCACGCAACATAATAATGATCAGAGAATAGTCGGTCTATCCGACATATGATCTCCAATACTTAAGCCAGTAATCAAATTTCTCAAAATATTTTATGTTGAGATATCAATTTGACATAATTTTGTTTTAGTTTTAGAAGTGCATATTTTGTTCTTCAAACCGTTGAGATTTTATCCATGATTGAAGGTTGGGTGGTGGGTGGTTACCGAATGAAACTGGCAGTTGATTCTTGTTATCTCTATTGTCTCTGGTTCAGGTTGTATTTTGTTACCCGACCTAAACTGTAATTTCTGCCCGATCATGAATTCTCATGGGTACTGGAATTTATCCCAACATGGGTTCTTCCACCTCAGACACTATGTCAAACCTGACCGTAAGCGAAGATATTTTCTTGACCACGTAATTGACTCTCATCCAGTATGGTATATTATGCTCGAAGTATTTTCTCATTCTGGCAAACACAATGGAACAATTACCATATGTTTACTTCTGTTTTTCAACTTAAAAGAACACAGAAGTACCTACCGTTCACGTGTGTTTCCATTCCCCTGTGTTTATTTTGACAAAATTTTACGAAGACCGCTATGTCTTGCTAGTATTATTGAACAGGGAGTTACCACTGGAGACTGGTTGTATTAGATTTCAAAGACATGGTTTCATTAACTTAGATTTTGTTTTATTACATTTTATTTGGGTCAAGTAATTTCTCTCCAGTATATGAGGAAAATAGCTAATTGTTAGTAGAGTTCATCAATGGAGGTTGGGAAGTAGGTGGGCAGAAACTAGGAAGTCAACTTTTAGGTGAGATGATGATTATTACACTCTTGGACGACTTTTCATTATCATGCTCAATAAAAGGTTTGTCCAGGAAATTCACCCGGTTGAAAGTTGATGTTAATTACCAATTCGGCCACAGGTAATTACGGATGGTAAAGTTTTTTTTTCCGAGTTGGGAGGTTGTGAGAATCCAACCCCATCCTTACACCATTAATTGTGCAAGTTCTTGATCAAATTTGACTGCCCTATATATTATTATATAATACTGTAAAATTCAAATTCTTCAAATTGATTCCTATTCTCGTCATGGTGGGCAAACTTATTCGACATCTATTTAGTTTCAAATTGAGTGACACGATGAAACAATTACCATGTTTTTACTTTTGTTTTTCAACTTAAGAGACGCATATGTCAAACGTGTTAGTCCTTGTTTGCAAATATATATATATAAAATATGTATGTGCTAATCGTGCAATTAGAAAAACGAAGATTAATTAAAAAAACTTCTTGGTTTCTCATTTGCTAAGATTAAATTAAATTAATCATAAATATTGCATCAGCATAGCGTTACCCTCTGCAAAAGCTGCAGTAACATTCACATGGGTTTCCATTCCCCTGTTTTTATTCCGACAAATTTGAACTGCTCCGTCCCACAAGCACGAATACTGCCAAGATAAGACGAAGGAAAAATAAAGAAATAAATAAAACTATCCCATACCAACAAAGGGTCGCAATCAGGCGATCTCTCATGAATTGTTTTTTAAAAATCTCTCACTAAAGGAAAAGATAATGAAACAGCTGAAATGGGTCCGGGAACTCCTATTTGTTAATTTCTTCACCAAGGCAACGGACAGAACTGGAAGAGGTGGATATAATAAAATTAGACCAACTTTTAAGTCAAAAGATGTCAATGAAAAGCTATTTTTCTCATTCTGTTCTTATCTTAGGATGCTCTAACCACACATTTCAAAGTTTAATATTGTTGTTCACACTGCCGAAAACACTACAGCTGTTCTATTTTATTAACTTGTCCTCTTCTGGTTTTTCTAGTCTTCTGTTTTGAGAGCAACCCCACTGAATTATAATATAGTTTAACGTCACATTAAAGCATAACAAAAAAAATTTCAACTATGTATTCGTATTCTATTTCTCTTCTTTTATTTCGTTTGAGGATCTGCATTAATTTGCTGAAGAATGCTTGTCATGTTATAATAATCTAAAGCGGAGTGCAATGCGTGCAACTGCAACAACATAAAAAGACACTAAACATTCTGAATTGCTTTTCCCACTCCGCAAGAAAATGCTGCTACACCATCGACGTTTCCCATTAAAGGAAATCATTCGGCGAGCATTTTATATTACAAAAATCCATTTAAGGTGAGAAGTAATTGTGGAAAATACCTCATGCATGAGTCATCAGACTTCAATACAACCTGACGCATGTTGCCGAGAAGATTGCATTCATTATCTTATCCCTTTCGCTACAAGACAGTTGCCCAGTTCCTCGAAAGTGAATTTTTCTTTTTCTTTTTTCTCTTTTCTATTCAAATGAAAGCTTTTCTACGTGAACTGTATATTTTAAGGTTTACCGTCACCTTCTTAAACGAACCCATTGTTTCTTTAATAATCAAAGAATGAACATTGAACAGAAATAGGTCAAAAAGTCCTCTTTTTTTATTAAAATGAGATATTTTCACATACCTCCCCTGAAGTTTCTCAAAACCGTATATGAAGAAAGAGTATGACATAATTTACACTTACCTCCCATCTCATTTAACAAAAATCAATTTTTTCGTCCGTTAAAAGGGCAATGAAGATATTTTTACCTAGACATAACCACTGCTATACTTAAGCTTATCTAAACTTAACTTCTTGTATAAATTTAACTCTTTCTCTCTCTCTCTTAAACAAAAAAATTAAATCCAAAACCACAATCATTGAAATAGAAAAAGGAAAATCTGTCTAAGCAATGAGTAAATAAATTTGATCAGCGAAGTATATGTAGACTCAAAGATATTTTGGAGAGAGATTTCATGCCAAAGTAGCTACTATTGTAAGACTTTTGATATGATGTGTTCGACTAGGTCAGAGATGAACACACACATATATATATATGTATGTATGTATAGTGGAGCGTAAATTTCGCGCTAGAGCAAGAGCTATTAGTTGAGCTTAGCTACGAAATAGATCAAACAAATAATAGCAAATTCATAAGGGTTTGGGTTCGTTAAAAAAGAAAGCAATCTATCAGATTTATCAAATACGAGATAAGATTTAACTATTTATAGTGTTCACATATTCGATTGAACTTTGTATGTTTTTTATTTGGCTTCAATTGAATAAATTTTGCATAATGGATTGGTATTTTTAGTTAACCCTATATTGACTACTTTAGAGGTTTTCTCAGCACGTTTCATATTTTGCTTGAAGTAGGTTTGTGATGATTATTTCTCGTTATTGATTTAAGATTGCATGGTAGTTGGTTTTAATTCGGTGTTTACTTAACCTCATTTATTGAGTTAAGATTTGTTGCTTCTTTTATTTGAATTTAACTTTCTTAGTATTGATTTGCATAATTATTGGTTTTAATTTTATTCGTTGAGGTCAATGTGGTGTTTTTGTTGTTTAACTAAGGTAGAAGTTTGTTGCTTTGGTATTATGTTAAAGGTAAAGCGGTCATACTTTTGGAACATTTTGATGCTGTGATGTTGATGGTGTATGTACATGTTTAAGTCTATTTTATGGTACATAAGTTATAATTGTTTAAATTATTTTTTAGATTTGGGGATGGATTTATGGTGTTGTTGTGATTGGTGCTAAGGCCATTGTGCTCATTTTTTTTTTTTTGGTTTTGGATGAGATGACTTTATGGCCATTTTGTTTAATTTTTTTGGCTAGTTTTGGTGATTGTGTCAATCCATTTTGTAATTTTATTTTGCCCGAGTTTGATGTTGTTTCGATGTTGGTACCATGTGCATATATAAGGTATAATTGTTTAAATTATTTTCTAGTTTTGAGAATGGTTATATAGTATTGCTATAATTGGTGCCTTTTGCTCATTTTTTTTTTCTAGTTTTGGATGGTTTTTCTTGAGGCCATTTTATTCATTTTTTTTTAGTTTTGGTAATGGTTTCAATCCATTTTGTGATTTTTGATGTTGTTTCGATGCTGGTACCATGTGCATATATAAGGCATAATCGTTTAAATTATTTCTTAAATTGGGAATTTTTTCGCTTGGGTATAGCTGGTCATTTTTTTTTAGTTCTGGTGATGATTTGGTGTTCATAGCAATGTGTGTATATATAAGCTACTTTTGAAGCCATTTTTTTTCCTGATTTTGGTATTGATGCTATTATAGTTTTGTTGTGGTTAATGTTTTAGACCATGTTTGCTCTATTTTTTTTCTTGGATTTGGTGATGGTTTTACCTAAGCTGTGGTTGGTGTTTTATACCATTTTGGCTCAAATTTCTTTCTTGATTTGGTATTTATATTATGTTGTTGACTGTAGTATGATGAGCATAAACATATATTCTGAAGTTGAAGGTACCTTTTTATGACATTGGTAGGGTATATTTCTAGTTTTACATACTTAGCCAACTCTATAAGGATGTCAAGTAAGCAAGCTGTGAAAAGAACATGTGCAAGTGGGGCTGCATCATAATCGAAGCTGAGGAACCTAGTGGGAAAACCAAAAAAGTAGTGCAAACAGATGAAGAGTTGCAAGAACTGTTTGAAAGATGCTAATGGCAAGGGAATTGGGCATGTCAAGTTTTGCCTTATGCAAAGTCAGCCTCAAGCACCCCCATCAGAGCAGATTATACAAAATCAGTTTATCTTAGACATTGCACGTGGCTTAGATGATGCTGATGACATAAGGGAACATGATGTTAATCTAGTATATCCAGTTGACAGAGAAATTTGTCTAATACTTACTGATGAAGAGTTCTGTAAGGAAACAATAAAGAGGATGAAATCTAATAATTAGTTGAGAAGTAGTGACCTAGATGCAACTAATGATGAAAGGCATAACATCATAGTGGCAAATATGAAAACAAACCATGAGCTAAATAACTATGAGTCAGCTGATGACTTTAATGTTACATGTAAAGATTCTGATGTTGAAGACACACGCAGCAGACATTATAGCCAAAATAGAGGAGGGGTTTGACTTATGTATTGATTTGAATGGGAACATAATGTTGTAGCTTGGGCAAACATTTGATAATGTAACTCAATTTAGGAATGTGTTGAAAGTATGTACAATTAAGAAGGGGTTTAAGCTGGAAAGAGTTAAGAATGAAAAAGTAAGGGTAACTTACAAATATGCTGCAAGTAACTACAAGTGGAGAATTCATGCTAGTCCAGCATAGGACAAATTATCTTTCCAAATAAAGACTCTGATGCTTAACCACACAATATCCAAGGATAATTA
Source organism: Melia azedarach (assembly GCA_028052125.1). Lineage (NCBI taxonomy): Eukaryota > Viridiplantae > Streptophyta > Magnoliopsida > Sapindales > Meliaceae > Melia > Melia azedarach. Next base: position 4,287,655 of record CM051401.1, on the reverse strand, counting down.
ACAACAATAAAGTAACAAGTAATTGGATAGCTGTACAATTCTTGCATTTATTCAAGGTAACCCCTTAATTGAGCATTAAAGAGCTAGTTGGAGAGATGATGAGATTGTATAAAGTAGAATGCCATCCAATAAAACTGTACAGAGTAAGAGCAAAGGCTTTGGAGCTATTGAGTATTGATTACAAGTCATCATTTGCAAAACTCAGTAGGTATACAACAATAATCAACAAATCCTAGAAGTTTCATAGATCTTCATCAAAGTGGGCAATCCACTTATCAAGATCTAATTTTAAAAGCTTCTTTGTGAGCTTTAATGCAAAAAGAAGAAGATTCTTTAAAGGTTGTAGAAAATTCATTGGGGTGAATGAATGTCACTCAAGAGGTCCATAAAAAGGTGTCTTGTTGGTTGTAATAGTTATAGATGCTAACTATGGTGTATATTCACTAGTATTGGTTGTTAAACTGAAAATTACTAGTCTTAGGAGGTTCTTTATATAAAGGTCGTATTAACAATATGGATCAAATAGAGGCAAGGGTTTGTACTTTATGAGTGATAAATAGAAAAAAATATTGTTTACTTTAGAGCAATATTTTCCTGAAGCTTCTAAGAGGTTCAGTTGTAGGCATATTTATGCAAATTTAAAGACAAAATACCCTGATAGTTTATTAAAGAAAAAGTTTTGGGCTACTTATAAGACTGGAAATGCAAGGCATTTTAATGAAATCATAGAAGAAGTTAAAGAAATTACAGAAGCTGGGTATGACTACTTAATAAAAATTCCAATTGGGAATTAAGCCAAGTATACGTTCATACCATACACAAGGTGTGCTCACGTTATAATGAGCGAGAGTTATAATAAGATAAACCAATACAGAGGGCTGCCAATATAAAGATGTTTGAAGAGATCAGAAGAAGGACCACAAAGCTTATATACATTAGATACACTGATACTTTGACATAGGAAAAAAATTTACTTTCTTTGGTCAAAAAGAGATTGCAAAAGGTTAGAGATATTGCTAGGGAATTACAAGTTATCTTTAGAAGGAATAACATGTATGTGGTTTTGTTTGAAAATACAAGGGTGGATGTTGTAGATCTTGGTAGCAAAGATTGTGATTGTGGTGAGTGATAGGTATCAGGGTTGTCTTGCAAATGTATTGTTTGCTGCATAAATGCAGAGAGATTCAATGTTGAGGATTTTATTAATCCTTTGTTGAAAAAAGATTCATTTCTTAAGACATAGAGTGAGCAACTTAATCTACTGCTTAAAAAGATAATATGGCCACTTATAATCCATAATGATATGCGACCACTTGAAGTAAAGAGGTGGACTGGCAAGACTAAGTTGACTAGGAGAAGGGCAGTCGATGAGCCATAGCCAATGAAGAAGAGTTATAGTGTGAGATGCACTGTTTGTAGTGAATGAGGTTCTAATAAAAGGACTTGTATACAAACAAAATTTCTGAGAAAACAACCATATTCAAGAACTAAACATGTGAGATTTTAGTTACTATATAATGTCAAGAATTTAAAAGGTGAGTTGTGCTTTATAAATAATTGACATCTTCATATCTTGTTACAAATGATAACAAATGAACTTGTTGTTAATGTTGCAAGCTCTTAAGTTCAACTTTCTCATGAAGCAAGTGCATCATCAAGTGCGGTGAAGTGTATGATTTAGGTTTGCTTTGGCAGATTCTTGTTATTTTTTCTTATTGTAGCTTAACTCATTTTTGGTGATGGTTCACAAGTGTACTTATTAGGGAATGATAATCTACAAATGACACCAATTCTAACATAGATGACATTAAGGTAACTAAATGTACTACACCAAATAGTAGTGATAGCTTAGAAATTTAAGTGGTCTATCAACAACACACAAGGATCAAACATACTGCTTTTTGGAATTTCAAATGATCCAACATCTATTTTATAAAGCATGGGCTAGATGAAGCATCACTTCATAGTCTATATGATAATGATTATATATTTTGATGTACTAAATATAGTTTTACTTATAGAACTTGACATTTTTATATTTTTTATTTAAGGCAAGGCCAGTAAACCTTGTTACTGAGCTGCTTAAACTTGTTGGGTTTGAACCCTAATTTTGTGAATGAAATGTTGGATGGTGTTTGAATTATATTTCATAACTTATTTGAAATTTGAGTTTGTTATGATTAAATTTCTATTGGTGTTGTTCTAATGTTGGCTACATGCATTTCATTCTTAAATGGTTACTGTTGTTACTTTATTTTTTGGAATTTCAGTTTGTTATAATATAAGTGTGGTTTAGTGTGTTTAAATAGCTACTGGAAACATAAATTTCATTATCAAATTCTTCTTGTTATTATTTAATACTTAATTTCAAGTTCTAGTATGTGTACAAGTTAAGAATGGTTGGAGTTCATTAACTACTACAAATTGATTTAACATTGTAGGGAATCATTTACTTGTAACATTTACAACTACAAAAAAAAAAAAAAAAAATCATACACAATATAACATTTGCAACTATTGCTAGCAAAAGACCCCTAGACTTTTCATAAATTAAGGCTAATTTTTCCACAATTGTATTCACATAAGTCATTAGTAGTTTTAATTCTTTACACATCTCTTTTATAGACTGGTTCTCCCTAATCGCATTTTCATCCTCCACAAATATTGCACATCCTTGAAATCATGATCTGAAGGATACCAAAATCTAAAATATGAACATTCATTGTACTTACAACAATAGAAATGCTTGTTAGGATTATCTCTTGACTCGAAAACTTTAATTGCAGCCTTTTTATTACACATACATAATTTATTCTGAAATTTGATGAAGTTTCTTTTTTCCACTACTTACTCTTCATTTTGCTTGATATTGAGCTCGATGATACCACTATTGGAGATTTGATGTGTTGATGAACGATATTTTTGGTATTAGTCAGTTTGTTGATGGGCATTACAAGAACTAGGATTATTGGTTGTGTTTTGGGAGCCAAATTGATAGTATTGTGGGAGTTCAACCTGCAGTATTTTGAAAGCAATGTTGATTATATATAAGACTTCATTTGTAGTGTGTATGGGATAACTTGCAAGTGTATATATATATATATATTATATTGAAATAGGAATCGCAAATAGCCGTTACAATTGCAACGACTAAATACATTTTATTATTCCTTATTTTTTAGCAATTTTATAATCATGACAAAATATTTACAATTGCAGCTTTTCAATTTGACAGAGATTAAGGGTAAATTTGACTTTCAATGAAAATTGAATGTTAAGGGATGGAAAAATAGATTTCTATTAAATGAGAGGGAAGTAAATGTGAATTACATCATACTTTCTCTTTATATATAATTTTATAAAACCACAGGGGTGGTAAGTAAAAATACCCTATTAAAATTGTTGATTACAAACGGCAGTACCAACACAGAAAAGAGAGAAAAGTCTAGTCGGACTTTGATCATGCAGTCAATCTAGTTCTGTCCTGTCTTTGTCACTCTGCCTTTGTCTTTTCGGTTTCATACGCGCTACCCTTCTCTCTCTACGTAGGCGTTCAATATTTTCCACACACGATCTCTGTTTTCCTTCTCTTTCCCATCTGAACATCTCTTGTTTATAGCCCGTATTAAGCTATAACTAGAAGTCCTCACATATCTTTCTTTTCACGGCTTTTCCTTTACCCCCACTCGTTTTTCTTGTTTAATTTTCCTTGACACAGTCTATTTCTTATCCGCGGTTTTCTTCTGTTCTTCTCTTTTCTATATATTTGGTGTTTGTGGCTTCTCTCTTTTAATGGCCTGAGATAATTTCTTTGTTCAGTTGCTACAAAAGCTTCAGATTGAAGAACGTTGATATTAAAAGCTTGAAAAATGAAGTGCTTTTACCCATTCAAGGACAAATCCAAGAACAAAAAAGGATCAAACTCTGCCCCAGAACCAAGAAACCTCAATAAACTAGATAATTCAGCTTTAAATCGTACAACAAGATCATTACCATCACCAAGGAGCATACCTGAATTGTACAAAGAGAAGGAGCAGAATTTGAGAGTTTTCTCTCTGCAAGAGCTGAGAGAGGCAACAAATGGATTCAACAGGATGTTAAAGATTGGAGAAGGCGGTTTTGGGAGCGTGTATAAGGGTACAATTAGGCCTGCCGATGGTAGGGGTGAGCCACTGGTTGTTGCCATTAAAAGGCTCAATCAGCATGGTTTGCAGGTACTAGATCCTACTTTCTTTTGTATTGCAACTTTTATTATTGTGCTTTAGATATTGTCTGTTGCATAATTCAGTATGGTGTAGATTCTTTTGAATTAGTTCTTGCTGCTTTCAATCTTCTGTTCTGTTTGTAGTAGTTGAGGTTTATAATGAAGCCTTTTCTTGGGATGACTATGAATTGCATATACTGCAAAATGTGGTTTTAAATTTAAGGATTTTAGGTTGAAAAATGTTGATGCCTTTTCTTAATATAATTGACTGAAATATGGTCAAAGCCATCTGGTTGAGCTTATTTGATGCCGCGTTTGAATTTCAAATTACCTTGTGCATGTAATTACATTATACTAGGGAATTAAGAGAGAATATATATTGAATCAGATAGATATCGACATTAAAACCCAAATGCTACTTTACAGATAACTCTGTCAAAGAATTAATGGCTTTCTTGTTCTGGTCAAGGGAGAAGTGTTATGGTTTCTTATCTTCTTGGTGATCTTAATATGGTACCAATGGAAAACTTCACTGAATTCATCTAGTATTGAGAACAGGGGAGTTAATGGAGAGAATACTGTTAGCGAGGAAGAAAAGTTTGATGTACTCTTCATGATTCAGCAATAATGGAGATGAAAGATGAAAACTTGAGAAATTATGTGATGAATTGACCTTCTGTTCATGTAATATCTGAATGCCCACTGCTCTTATTCACTTTCCAATTTCAGGATTTGCATTCTGCAGTTAGCATCCTTGCATGAGTTTACAAAACGAGGGTTGATCTTATTTCACTTGTGTTTTCATTTGTTTGTCATATCCAGTCATAGAAGAAAAGTGAAATCCACTTGAAGTACTGAAGTAAAGCTATCAAAATACTGCAAACTTCATGCCTAGCTTTAAAGGCTAAGTTAAAGATATTGATTCAATAAGTATTACAAGCCTTTTTGTCCTTTAGATTATTTACAAGATTATAATCAGTTTTTACCTTAATGCGTGCACATCTTTTATCTGCTTATAAAATAGCCAACTTTTGCAAACGAGTCATCTTTCTGTGTTATTGAACTAGTTTGATAATAGCTGAATTGTGATATCAAACTGCTGGCCTATATGCTTTATGATACACTTGGTCCAGCTAATTCTGTTTCCAAGGTTGTTATTTGTTTCTTCATTTGTTTTTCTTTCTGGGTTACAAACTCATTATTATATTTTCACTTTTTTCCATTGATTACTTTTTGTTCCTTACAATGAATTTCCTTTTTCACATAGGGTCATAAGGAATGGCTTGCAGAAGTTCAATTTCTTGGAGTTGTTAATCACCCAAACTTAGTGAAACTTTTGGGATATTGCTGCACAGATGATGAAAGAGGGATTCAAAGGCTTCTAGTGTATGAATACATGGCTAACAGAAGCTTGGAAGATCATCTTTTTAACCGGGCTCGATCCACTTTGCCTTGGCTAAGAAGATTAGATATTATTCTGGGAGCAGCTGAGGGATTGGCTTATTTACATGAGGGATTGGAAATCCAGGTACAATTTGCTTTCATTCAGCCGATTTTAGTTGACCCTACTATTGGTATCAATGTTCCTGGAGTTCAATATTTAGTAACTCATGAATATGAAGCCTCAGTTCCAACTTCCCACTCTTGCTTGTGCTAATTTGAGTTGATGTCTTCTGTGATCTAACTTGTAGGTTTTGACTGTTGAAGTGCTGAAAACATATTAGTATTGTCATACACTAGTCAATTTTATTGTTTATATCCGGGCAATTTAATGAATATATGTGTACAATTTTGCTCTAGTATTTCATTTTAAGTTGGCCAAAGCATTACCGTCATGAAATTTGGAATTTTTTCTAATTTTCAACTCTTGATATTAGTGAGGTAGCTGCACCACGTAAGAAGCATGTTGATTTTCAACTCTCTATTTGAAGTAATTAACTAGAAATGTTAGTACAATTGTACCTTACAATGCCGAATCTTTTAGTTTTGATAGCTCTACCTAAAGCATATTGATTGACATTTCATTTTAATGGCTCTTGATTTTGAAAATTGATAGCATAGAGGATGTAAATCAAGCAGACATCACATTCTGTTATTTTTTTCTTTTGAGTGAATTATGGGAAAATAATATATCTATAATTGCTGGCCCTAAAGATTCATTATGCCATTTATGGCTTCATGCCTCCTAGTGGGCTCAAACTACTGCTACTGTCCTTGAACTTTCTATTTGCTATCAATTAACTCCTGCCTGTCTACTGTCTTTATTGAAGTTTCATTAATTACTTTGATTTGGTTGAAGACTATATTATCAACATGTTCTTGAAGCATTGTATCTTATGCTAATTCTATAGGTTATATATCGAGATTTCAAGACCTCAAATGTGCTCCTGGATGGAAACTTTAAGCCAAAGCTCTCAGACTTTGGGCTTGCCAGAGAAGGGCCAAGAGGGGATCATACCCATGTATCAACTGCGGTAAGTAGGTGTTAGCAAGTTATATGTGGGTGCAGGACTTTTAGTGTCTGCGCAAGTGGCTCTGTTTATGTAGTCTACAAAACCGTCTCAAACACTTCTCCATTGGGTGCTTTAGATGAACTACTTGTTGCCTTTTCATAAAAAGCCACGATTTAAGCAACAATGCTTGGTTATCCTAAGCTGCAAATAATGCACTTAAGTACACTGATGAACCGGAAGACATATGGAAGGAATGAAGTTTGATTCTGCATTTTTCTTCCCTGTTATCAGCATCTTTCTTAGCAAAGCCAATATAAGCGCATCTAGCTCTAGCAGTCTCGTTAGATTTCTTATTCTTAATCAAGAAGCATGCTCATTTGGATTAATCATATATAATTTGGTAATGTCCCTGCTGAAATAGAATCTATGCTTTATATATGTTACCAGGTAGTTGGGACATATGGATATGCTGCCCCAGAATATGTTGAAACAGGTCATCTAAAAGCTCAAAGTGATATATGGAGTTTCGGTGTGGTGCTGTATGAGATTCTTACTGGCAGGCGAGTGCTAGAAAGAAACCGTCCAACAGTGGAACAGAAGCTTCTGGATTGGGTGAAGCAATTCCCAGCTGACGGTAAAAGATTCAGCATGATTATTGACCCAAGACTCAGAAACCAGTACTCCATCAGTGCAGCTCGAAGAATAGCTAAATTGGCAGACAGCTGCCTGAAGAAGAACTCTGAAGAACGGCCAACAATGAATCAGGTGGTAGAATGCTTGAAGCTAGCAATACGTGAATCAGAAGAGGCAAACACTAGCAATAAAATTCCTGTTGCATCTTCATCCAATTTAGCTGATCGAAGATCAAAGAGGGTTGGTTCATATGAATGAATGTTAGTACTTTTGAGCCAGATGACTAGAATCCTAATGCTGACTAATGTATGTTTTGAATCTCCTGACAGGTTTAAATAACCAGAAATTCATCCCAAATTCATGGTTGATTCAACAAGTGACAAAGCAAAATCCTTGATCCTGCATATTAAGCAACCTATTCATTTTGTTCTTTTACTATCTAGATTCATTACAGAACGAAGGCAGTGAAGATGAGGCATGTTGGATGTCCTAAAATGCTTGTAAATTACTATGATAACTCGTATAGAGGAGATTGTAACGTTGTTCTTATCGGCATGAGTGCAATATAAATTACCAAATTTTATGAAAACAAAATTGAATCCGTATGTTCTCATTTTTGGTTGCTTGATGGGCTGGCTCTTTGGGGACCCTTGTCACACTGCTTTAGTAATTGTGTTCATAATTTACCTTTTCCAAGATTTGGTTAAGATGAAAGAATATTCTGAGTTAAAATTGTGGGATAACTTTGAAATTTACGTGTCCCAACTAATGTATGTCATTTTATTGATTAGCGTTACACATTAATCATATTAACAGTGATACTAAAAAATCAACTAATCACTTAATAGCCATTGATTGATACTGGATCCCTCAGAATACGTATTTTAAGCATAAATTAACACTACGACTTTGTAATTAATCAATTTTTTAAAGTGTCCGGGAGAGGGAATTTCAGGAATTCTAATGGGCCTAGCCAGAACCGCTCATCATTTCATTTTTTTTTTTAATGCAATTTATTCCTCACGGAAAATGAATCGTTAATTAGGTCCAATACGAAAACCTGACGAGGGTAGCCCATAAGCTTTCCAACCAGGACGGCCCAATTTTAACACCCATCAACCGTAAAACCCTAGGGAAAAAAAATCCCAAATCAGCTATCAAATACCGAAATTAAGGTAAATTAAATTAGAAAAAATGGAGAAAAGATTCAGTCTGATTCACACAATTGCCACTGCAGCTGCATTCTCTGCTGTTTCCGGATGGTAATTCGGCAATTTTTTTATTTCTAGCGAGAAGTAAAATTTATTGATTTATTTGTTACTTTTTGGTGGTGTATTCTCAGGTATGGATTTATGTTTGGAAGGGAATCAGCTCGCAAGGAGCTTGGTCAATTAATTGAAGATCTTCGAAGAGGAAGTTCGCCTCCCCCTCATGCTTGATCGGTATTTTGTTTTAGCTTCTTCATTTTCATTCGATCTTTATTTATTTTAATCTTTGTTTATGTTACTGGATAATATTAATACAGTACAGTAGTAGTTTTACTGGGATTTAGGTGAAATAATAGCTATATTGGAATTCTGTTTATTGTTGGAAGGTGTTTCGAAGGTCTGATAGTATTTTCTGTTTATTTTGTTATACTCTGATGCACATTGATAAGACAGCATGTTCATTAGTCATTATTTGGCTAGTACCCAAAATTTTGAATCTTGAGCATAGCTTAAGTGTGGCTTTTTCTTTGTGGTTGGGCGTATTCAGGTCAGGTGCTGAGTTTTAGGATTTCAGCCAGAATATAACAGTCATTGATAAGGCTTGAAATTGAGTCAGAAGGAGCCATTGCGTTTCAGAATTTGGTTGAGGCCCTCTATGGGCCATCTGCGGGAATATACATTTCAAAGCAATGAGGAATGGGTTCTGCTGTAATTATAATTACAAATCCATGGCAATGCCATGCGATTTTGGCTTAAGATTTCTTCCTATTTTCCAGGCAAGGTTTGTATTTTTTTGACCTGTTGGCTTTCATTGTATCAATGTTTTCGACTGTAAGTTTGAAATAATTAATTCCAGTAATTTATTGATTCTGGATTAGAAATGTTGTGCACTCGAGTTTTTTAGTAGCGTTGAACATTGCCACTATCACTAAATTGTATAGATACGGGAATAAGTAGTAAAACTGTGGATGCCTATGTAGAAAAAATATTGTTGAGAGGGATGAACAAATTTGACTGGACACACCATGTGGACACAATGATTGATTGTACTCGATCTCTACTCATGCTAAACACCATTGGAAAATTCAACCAATTCTCATATCTCCATAATCTGGACTAGTAAATGTATTAACTATAAAAACTTTTCTCCATTAATGATTTGGAGATGGGGTACAACTGTAATTATTTTTAGTTCTGAACCATCTAAGAGCCTCACATGTTTGATGCCAGAATTATGCTGTATATCTACTATAATGTTTTTGCTCTATTTTCCTTCTTCCTTATGATACATTATATACTGTTATACTATAGCATGAAAACGATTTTTACACAAGAGCAGCTTCCTTAGTTTTCTTCTCATCTTTCTCTTTAACAAAACCAACATAAAGGTTACTCGCACTTGAGTCGCACTCGGGAAGTGTTGTTCTCCTACCACCTTCTGACATGCTTTTTACGAACTCTACCAAGTGCCTCCAGTTGTCGCCCTCAAACAATTTCTTACTCATTCTTAAATATGTAAATGCACTCAACCCGCTGCCAGAATCTGAATTACTTGTGGCCAAAACTTGTGCATAAGCACCAGCGTCATACCTCTCCAGAGCATTCTCCCCAGCAAGTTTGATTCCAGCAGTACTTGTTGCCATCTTTACTTGCCGAACTAATCCTTCTGGTGAGCAATTTGCATTGTCAGGCTGTTCTCTATCTCTCATTTCCATGCAGGTGAAGTTTAATATAACTCCATGTTTAGCCAACATTCGTGCTATTGGTAGGTAACCATCATGGTGCCTAGTATTATAGTATCCGGCAGTCAATTCAGCAGCATGGGACCTCGATCTATAATGCCAGTGAATACCAGCTATTTTTCCTGAGAGTTTTGCATCAGTTCCTTGGAATATTCCTTTGGCAGCTGCTAGAATTCTATCACCGTGCTCTAGTAGCTTTTCAGAGTACCATTCCAGGAAGAACTGTCCGTATTCGGAGTTCCAGGTGCCATCTTTTTGGAAAAACCCAGTATCTTCCGGAAATTGATTATACTGGCCAGCATCATGAGGGCCACTTCTTCCCCAGTCCTTTTCCCCAATTGCCTCTGCTGTTGCTTCCAGCGACGCTTTCATATACTGTTTTGATAAAGAAGCTCAGTTAGATAGTTTATATTTGGTAGATTATATTCGAAGAGTGGTTCATGATAGATTAATGTTGGCAATATGATTGATGGGCCATTCAATGATGGAACGCTCACCTTGTCATAGCATTGGAATTCTCCAATTCCAGGGAACCTCCATGTTCCATTGCTTTCTGGATAACCTGGGTATCTCAGCTCCCCGCAAGGACCCATGCCCACTTGAATTTCCTGCCAATTGAAATTGGAAATTAGCTTCTACAGCTTAACAAATTAATATTTCTGCTTTTAGGAATGAAACAGAAAGACCAATCAACATATTTTGACCAGTGATTTCTTAAGCATGCTTTTGAATTTGGATTGGTAAGACCCTGATCCAAATTTTCTTTGTTTCACTTTCACCTTATCCATTTTGCTTTTCATTTCTTCAATTACTCTATGTACAAGACTTTAATGCGCATGATATTCAAGGGTTTAATGTTCTATCTATTGTAATTTTTTTAACCAATAAGATACCACTGGCTGTTATAAGCAGTTTGTGTAACTTGTATAGTCATAAAAAGAGATTGATGAGATTACAGTCCCATTCAAGGGATATCCCTCGATGCTTTAGCTTTACTTTCCTATTTGTACCAAAACATAGGAGCAACTAGGCATATAACGCATTTTTTAAAAATAAATAAACCACAGCGTTTCATGCACAAATTTTCCAAGGACTATATTCTATTAAGTGTATCTAAAGGTCCATAAGATTTCCATTAAATCTTTTATAAAAGACAATACAGTTGTAATTTTGCTGCTCCAAATTTCTTGCCTAACAATTTGGTTGAGGTCTGGTTTATGTTAAATTATCATAGATAGAGCAGCAAGCAATAATTTAAGATTTCTTTCCACCCAGAAATAACTAGAATCACAAGGTGTTATCTTTCACAGAATAAAAGCTTACCTGTACAACTTTTCCCAGGTAATCTCTGAAGGTCTCCCGGAAGCTCCTCATGTAGTCGGTGTAGACCTGAATTGGTGTTCTTCCTTTGAGCAATGGTATTGTATCACAACCCAATGAGATGTACTCTGCATTCCTTCTCCCTGATCTGTCTGTGTATACAAGGTCAGGGTTCTTGCTTATTTCTTCAAGCACCCATGGAGGAAGAGGAATGCTGTTTATAAAGATATTCAGTAGAAAAACAGAGATTAATTTACTAAAATGAGATAATGAAGATTGATATTACCATAATCCAACCCCAAAAGCATCAATAATATTTAGATGTTAATATCGTACCTGCAAGAGTCTCCGACATTTCCTCCACACTGATGAAATGACATAACAACTTGGAGCTTCAAGCCATGCTTTTGCACCATCTGAATCAACTCAGCATACCCATTCCAGTTATACTTCAGAGGTCCATCTTTCTCGACCAAACCCCACCAAGCATCAACCATTACTCCTTCGACACCAGCACTTTTCAAGGCCATCAAACTAGCATTCATTGCTCTCGGCTTATTCAAGTTCCCTGAAAGTGTTACTGTGTCTAGCGGCAACATCACAAACACAGGAACTTTAGAGCTGTTTCCATGGCGAGAAGGACCAGGAAGCTCATGGAGCTTCTCTCTGTTCTCACTTTTCCTAATTCCTTCCATGGTTGATCGTTTGTCGCGGGAGAGCTGCGTTTCCTGCATTAAACTCTTTGCCTTGAGACTGCGTGATGGCTTGATTTTAGCAAAGCAAATTGCGGGTGAGAATTCATCAGGAGTTTTGAGGGTTTTGGTGTCTTTTAGATTGATAAAAGAAGTTGAAGAACGTAGTGTTAAAGCCATTTTTTTTCTCCTGAAAATGAAGAGGGATGAGGAATAAATGAAGGTAGGGGTGTGTTTATTTATACCAAAAAAACATGCAAGTTTAGGTTTTTTCGGAAGGAAACAACGTTAGTGGGCTCTAGTTTAAAGGAGAAAAAGTGCAAGAGATCAAACAGTCAGCTCACCTTTCCAAGTCATATTCACTTCACGCGGTTACAACGTTTCCATTCTTATCCAACTGAAAACGAAAAGATTTCAAACTTTTAACGGTCCTCATGAAATAGTCCTCGATTGTGGGCGATTGGCCAAAGGGGTATATCTGCGATCATGGCATTTTAAAGTTTACATAATGAATTTTTGTTGATATTAGTTATACTTGAACTTGCGAACAATATTACGTGGAGTTGCAGAAAACGAAATATCTTGAAGTGATGCAACGTCTGAGATATTTTGAACCAAGTGGTATGTTACACTGAGCTTGACTGAATTTAAAGAGTTTATACCATTTTCTATATTATCAAATTTTCAACGGCATCTTTTACGCGTACTTCGATAACCATTGGGCGGTTTTGTTATCCTACAACAAGCAAACCCCACAAAGTTGAGTTCTCGTTGGTTCATGTTCTGTAATTTTTGTGGCTGAAAAATATTTCTGAGTTTATAAAAATTATCTTGGTTGTGGTCGGCTTAGGATAAGAAGACAACGGGAAACTCTTTTCAATTGGGTTAATATATATGTGGTTGTAGTTTAGGTCTTTGCTCTTGTTTCCCTTGGATTTTTCTTTCTGTATGCTATTAACTATATCCAGAGACACTGTTTTCACTCATTCACCATATGGTGTTTGCATAAATTTGAATTTATAAAGGGCATAAATTGTGTCCGTAACTTTTACAAGCAAGCACCGTTTATTTCCAGCTGATAGTAGCTCACTTGGTTTTCTAATATTCCCAAAATTGAGTACTTGGAAAGTGGTTGATTAATAAATAAATATCTGTTAGTATACTTGAATGGAAAGTTATGTTTCATGAAGTCTCAATTCGGTACATGCATGTGCACTTGGGTTTGGAGACTTCGGTAGCGTTTGTTTTGTTTGTACGAAAGTTTAAATATGACTAAAATTTAAATTAAACTGAAATACGAATTTAATTGATATATTTATTTTTTATATTAAATATTTGAATATAAATATTTAATTATTTATTTTTATAAAATAAAAAATTTAAAACTGATATATTAATATATATCTAAAAAAATTTGAAATTAATATATTAAATTATTATCATATATAAATGTTAAGTAATAAATTAAGAATATTATTGATAAATAAAATATTTGATTCATTCGTACATTTAATTATTTAAATTTAAATTAAAATTTTAATTTAGTTATATTTAAATATTTTTAACAAATCAAATAATTTTTAAAGTGAAATTATTAAAACTTAAATAATAATAAAAAACAAACAAACAAACAAGCCTTTCTTCTTCTTAGCTGGACTAAAGATGCTGCAGAAAGATAGTTAGGTGACGTACTGTCGGTATGGTGGATTAATTGCTGGGAATATAGACAAGTATAAGATTTTGATACATAAGAAAGTATTAAGGAAGTGGGCTACTAACTATTTGGATTAAAGATGATTTCGAATCTTTCAAAACCCATTGAACTCGATTGTTTGGTCTTTATTCAAGTGAGGTCTATTCTGAGCTTAGCTGTTGGCAAGCCAAGTAGTTCTCGCCTCTCATGTCAACCATTACACGTTTTTGTGGAGGATATTATATTAGACCTTATCCCTTCAAAAACTCTTCCCGTACAAGCAAAAGTGAAAAAGGTGTACGCATAAGCATGGGTTTGAGATGGAATTAACTTAAAAGATTGAGGCCATTGTATTACATATGTGAAAATGAAGGGGGTTGTGGTCGTCTAACAAATTAATGAATCAAAATGCATGTGCAATGAATTGGTATATGGGTCCAAACTCGATCGTGGGGTCTTTAATTAACTATGCTTTCTTTTATGTTTCCTACTGCTGTAACGTTGCTGGTTCATCTTTGTAAGTTTTCATGATTCATCCGAGGGACTGCAGGCCCCATTGAACTGCAAACTTTGCTTAGAAATGAAAACAGTTATTTACATTTCAAATTTTTCCCTGGTAGAAAAATTTGAATCTATAAAATCGAAATTAACAACTATATACTCTCTCTACTGTGAATTATTTTGTAGTGGCCTTGTGGGTTGTACAGCAAATGCATGTGAAAAAGGTGGAATCGACTTCTTTTGGTTTGTAGTAGGTAGTATTTCTGTAATAATCGGAGAGAAGGGATGGAAATCTTTTGGCAGATACTAGTCTTCATCTCATGAAGAGATTTGGTAGTCTACCGGGCTGCATTTGGACACACACGCAGGAATAATATACCTAGGGGTGGCAATTCGGATAAATGAATCGAATTTGAGCCGATACGAATACGATTCGTTTATTATTCGTATCAATTCTTTTAAATCCGAATACAATCCGTTTATTTATATACGATTCCTTTAGACATGATTATTTATTTAAGATCTTATTATTCGTTTAAAACACGATTCGTTTAACTTAATAATTATCATTAAGGTCCTTAAGATATTAAAAATAATATATTTTATCAAATATAATATATATTTAATGATTAGATGCTTATATCAGGAATTATTTATAATAAATAAATTTATATTATATATATTTTTAATATTTTTTAAAATATATTCGTTAAGGATATGATTATTCGTTTAAGACACGATTATTCGTTTATTCGTTTAAAACACAATTATTCATTTATTTGTTTAATTAATCGTATCTTAAACAAATAATCGTGTTTTCCATGTTAAACACGAATACGACACGAATAATAATCATGTCAATACGAATACGACACGATTATTATTCGTATCAAGATTTTAAATTCAAATCCGTTTAATGATACCGAATTCATATCGAATAATCATGTCGTGTCCAAAATTGCCACCCCTAAATATACCCCTGCCATTTTGCTTAATGATTCACACTTGCATTATTGTCTTCTAGTTTTAGCAACAAAAGCATATACAATGGTCCCTCAAGACAACCATAATTTTCCATATATAGTTGATGGACTTTTGCTTGTGGTTCTCCATTGCTGAAACGTATGCACTTCAAACCCCACACAAAAACATATTACTTTCTTTCCTTTTACGTTGCCATCACTCTTCTCCTCAAGCAAGCAAAAGCAATGTATGTATCGAATTATATATTCCATATCAATCATGTATGTAATTATCAATTCGAAGTCGTAAGTATACAACAGAATGCAGAATAAAAGTCATGTTTAGTTTCAAAGTTTGTTGCCTTAACACACTGTGATTTGAAGACTTTAGCTTAAACAGAAAAGCCAAAGTTAGCCAAGTAGCTTGTAGGCCAGGCAGATTGTGTGTGAAACTGTCCAGTGTCAAATACTTTCTGCTAGTAGAAAAATATGTTTTCGTATAGATATTTACATGAACATATATAACAACTGATCCTGGCTTGTAGTATTCAATCTACTTCAGAATCACAATTATGAAAATACCATAATTCTACATGGCTGCAGTGAGATTTTTGTCAATAAGAAAAGTTCTTGATCATATATAATAAATTAAGGTATGCCATTTCAATGGAGGCACAACCGAAGTAATATCCAAGGTATACATTAACTCTTTCCTATATATCCACACAAATGATGGATTCATGCATGCAGTACTTTGAATGAAGATAAAAGACCATTAGTGTATCTATGATAAACATTGCAATTGGTAGTATTGGATGACATACTGTGTATATCTGTAATCATATTGTCTATTTTATGTAAAAAAAAAAAAAAAAATTCTCTCTCTCCGTGGAATCAGATAAAATACCCAAAGAATCGAACTTGAAATTCTTCATGGATAAAGCTTGAAACAAGCAACGCAAAATATCCAATGAACTTTAGATATTTTCATTTAAATATGTTAATGGTTGCTTTAAGACACTTCCCATGTGGATGGAGGTTTCTGGAGGTATTGATATTTTGATAATACATCATGTTCAGATTGAATTTCTGTATCTATCCTTTCCGGACGTCTTTTTCTCTCTTCATAAGTTTCCCTCAGCCAACTGACTCAAATTTGAAAATATTTTTTTTTTCTGGTTTAAAAGAAAACATGCAGAAAGTATAAGGATATGAATTTGAATTGTGAAGAACATACTGCCAAAAATAGGAAGAAAAAGAAAATCTGCCTCTTAAATTTCTTGCTTTACACTATCATGCTAACACAAAAGGAGAAGGGAAAACCAAAGAAAATAAAAAAGAAAAGAAGAGCAGCATTGCGGA
This sequence comes from Melia azedarach, assembly GCA_028052125.1. Classification (NCBI taxonomy): domain Eukaryota; kingdom Viridiplantae; phylum Streptophyta; class Magnoliopsida; order Sapindales; family Meliaceae; genus Melia; species Melia azedarach. The sequence continues at coordinate 4,270,885 of CM051401.1, read as the reverse complement.
GGAGGTTATCTTCTACCCATCGTGGAGCAGCGAATGCCTCAAAAGAGGGTGCTAATGGTCAAAAAAGGGCACTTTAAATCAATACAGTGAGGATTTGGTGAAAGGCAGATGACGCAGAAGCATACACGTGCTAGCCGTCTCCACGGTGAATAACCATCATAATTGAAACACAAAGGCAGCTGAGTGTAGCCATTAGATATTGATAATTAACAACTAACAAGTTTTTGTTTTTTATTTGATAAAACTAGTGAATAAGATCCTCAACAATGATATCCATTGTCAACATTTTTCAGTTCCCAGCACAATAGCATGGTCTCACAATTCTACTTTTTTGGATATAATATTTGTGTTGAGTAACACTAAGGGCTTCCCAGGGAAACCTGAAATTCAAGACTCTGCAATAGGAAAAACAGAACCAATTCTATCCCCAAATCGGTAGCACTTGATGTTAACAGAGTATGGACCAAGCTGTATGTGGTTATCTTCCCCACCCACGAAGAAACATAGGGTGTACAATGCAATTTCAAACTCCGGGCTCACTCCAACCAAAGTGCTTGATACAGATTTGAGAATGCCATTCCATTCAAATTGAATGGTAAGCAACTGGGTTTCAGAGTCCAGCTGCATAACATCACAGAAACAGAAGATGAAAAATACTAAAAAGGTAGTGGTTACAATAAATAAAAGATACCCATTACTATCATAACACATCATATATTTGCTTTCTCCTTCGGGCACAGTAAGCAAAAATCATGTTACAAAAGCCTAATTGGATCTAAGGTACATGTTTGGTAAGGTGTTGTGGCTTTGCAACTGCAACTATTGTAGAATGAATCACTCGGTGTCAAATATTAGTTAAAAAAGTGATTTAATTAATGGATAAGTAATCTGAGCAGTACTAAAGATACTCTTAGATGCTATCCTTAGATAACTGCTAATGGATACAAGTACAGCTGTGCATCATGCAAGTCTAAATGCATTGGTCCAATTGATCACTCTGTTTATTGCCCCATACATAAGTCTAAAATTATCATCCTTTTAAAATCTTGTAGAGTACCCTAAGTATATGAGAAGAATTCCTGCTGTCTGCAGTTAGAGGACAAACAGTGAAATGGAAAAAAAATGTGGTTAACAAACTATTTCTGTTATTCAAGTTCATTCATCAGTCACTTCAGCATACAAAGCAAAGTGAAAACCAAAAAACTTACAATTTGCCCACGTCTTCGGGGGAATATATAACCTTGATAATCAACATTTCCTTTTGCTTCTTCGAGGTAAAACTGGGGAGAAAAATGGAAGCACAATATTCAGCAGTTATATTTACAATAAATTATTCGAGTGAGAAAATAGAAACTATTACTATGAAAACCACAAAGTTATTATATGTCTTAATAAGTTTTGCCATTGCCTTCAAGCAGATTTTACAGTCGCTCAAATTTAAACCTAATAATAAGTGGCCAGACTCAAAAACTGAAAAACAATAAAAAAAAGGTGAAATCAAGTTATTTAGGGAGTGTGTGGGAACCAACTATTACCATTACTCTCACTCCAAACCTAATTGTCACACGTATTCATAGGAATCATGCATCCAGACCACCTATCCTGGGCATTTACCACAAATGAATTAAGCATGCCTTTTTCTCTAAATGCAATCATCAACTACAAGCATGCATTATTTTGGACTTTTTTAGTCTTTTCCATCATATAAAAGTAATTACTGGTGAAATATTTCAGCAGCTTTTTAACTCTGCTAAAGACTATTAACGACATATGTTATAATTGTATAAAATTTGAATTCCAACTCAATTTACTTTAGCTATGAAAAAAAGATTGACAGAAACATAAGAGTAAAGGAAATAGTTACACACCTGAAGCCAGTTATGGAAACCAGAAACTTCTTGTTCACCATATTGTTTGATTTCCCCTACAAAAACATGCTCAAAAGCGGAAGAAGAACCAGATGTACCACCTCGTCCATAAAGATTGAACCAGATATTTGTCATTGTTCTTTTAAAATCTTGATAACTCCCAGATACAATGCCCTTGGATGAGAGATACTTGTGAAGATATATAATAGGTGCAGTTCTACTGATTTCTTCTATGAAAGCAGCTTGCTCTTGCTTCTCTTCAGATGTGACAACTTCTTTGTGCCCAGCATTTGGATTGTAATTATCTAAAAGTGAACAAAAACGAGCGAAGGTAGGCCTCCTGAATATGTCTTCACTCAACCAGCTGAATAGACTTCCTTGTGCCATATCTTCCATTTGATAAACTTTCTTTCCTTCACCACAGTCAATCTCGTAGTCCTTGCCAGGTACCAGACGATTTAAATCAAGTTCCCAGAGTCTGTTGCAAGCTTGTGACAGGTCAGCAAGCTCTTCTTCAGAGGGTTCAAAGCTACCATCAATTTGCACCTCATCAGAATACTGTTGCTCGCTAGGAGGCCTTTTGTATCCATGCCATTGATCCTTCTGAACCTGTACATGCATTGTTTGCATAGTATCAAGTAGATAACAATAATTATTAAAAAGAAAATAAGAACTAATTAACTATTAGAAAATATTATACAAGGTATTTCGTAGTTCACTGCATTATACAACACACTCATCTAGCAGAACAAGAAAGCATAAACTAATATATCTAATACAAATGTAAAATTCAGATAAACTAATATATTTTCATGTGGCACTTTGAAGTGGGATGAGTTAAGCAAAAATAGCCACCTTGTGTGCTCGCCTTGGAGGCTTTCTCCCAACAGTCTCCCAACCATCATTGTTCTCCTCTCTATTCTCCTGTATGAAAAGTTAAACACCATGGACAATTTTGAAACCTTCACAAAATAAACGTCATAATATTACAGGAATTCAGAGAATAAATGAAATTAATACCAGACCTCTCTTTCCCAGTTGTTTTGGTTATAATCAAGTGGTTTACCTCCTTCATGTGTATCGTACCCTTCTTGTACAGCCTATATTTCAGACATCGATGAGCACACAAATCATTGAGCGAATACTAAAAATATCCAAATAATCACAAGTGAAGACAGGAAAATGAGATCATAGCATCCATCAAATGCAAATATTATTTGGAATTTTTTCTATGGGTTCAAGCTTTCATAGCTACAGACTTTAGCAGTTCTGAAAGTCATTAATATGTCATGGCATTGATGGTCATATTATCAGCTGTGATCAATATTCCATTCAATTGTTACTTCTGATAAAACCTACATACAAGCACTAGTTGGTGTTTTTCGTGAAGCTATGTATCTGCTATCTGCGAGTTGCTATAATCATATATCACAAAATGGTCACGAAAAATGAGGACTTTCCATTTCATAATTAAGGCAATTCTTATCCCAAGAATCAAATCGCACTCTGGTGAACACTGTAAGGTCACCACCAAAAACATCCGTATGTTGGTGCCAAACATGTGCATTTACAGCTTTGCTATTGTAACATCCAGTGGCATACCTAGTGTCAAATAAAATTATTTGGTGGATGCATAACCCAGTAGCAAATACATTCATCTTCATCTTTTCCCTGTACTTCAAAATTGTATATACTGAAAGGCCTTTTTTTTAATTTTTAATTTTTTTTTATTTTTTTACATTTTCATTTTCAAGGGATTAAGGATAGTTTCAAATACTTCTCTAGACCCTTGCAAAATCAACAGAATGATTTGAAAACGAGAGAGAAAATCATATACAAATGCCGCCAAACGAAGAGAACAAATTTTAAAAGTTACCTTCTGAGGCCGCCTTGAAGCTCTGGAACCTGCATCCTCTGATTCCTCCTGCAATAATTGACTTTGTTGCACATATTACCTTCACACTTAATCTAATTGCAATTTTAATCGATCTGTTTAATAAAGAAATCCAATGAACATGCAGCGAACCTTTTTACTCCACTGATTATGCTGACTGTGCCGGCGTCTTTCTCGATCATCTTGATCCTGATCTCCTGACACCACCTGCGGATTTTACTATCTATTAACAGTCGTCAAATACAAATAGAAAAGTGTTTTAACCAGCGATGCTAACCTCTGCCCAACTGGATCTGGACCGTACATCTCCAGACTGTTCTTCTTCCTCTCTGCCGTCACGATCACGACCACCACCACCGAGTGCCACGTCGACTAAGCCCTTGATCAGATCATCCATTTTCGTGTCCGGGGAGTAAAGGATTTTACAGTGTCTATCTAGTGTTATTTGTGGTCGTTGAATGAAGTTAAGAATGGCGGGTAATGGCAATTTATGTAAATATATTTTAATATAAAAAGAGTGGATCTGTGAGACTTTAATTATTGGACCATTTGCCGACAGACTCGTGTTGACACCTGGGTGCAGGTTCCTGGTGACGACATATAATTAATTAATACGTCTTAAAAGAGAATCGTTCCAACGGAGCGCCATTAACGTCCAAGAGCGGAGATTTCATCTTATATTGTTTAAAAATAACTCCTCTTGCTTTCACATGGTCCGCCCCTTGAATTTAGTTAACCGAAATACAGGGCTGCAATTTGCAATCGCTTAAAAATATACGTAGTTTCTAGACAGTTGCTTCCTACTAGTTATTGATTTTGTGATCTCAAACAGATTGCAACAAATTCACTTTCATGAATCAGGGACTAAAACAAGCTACATTTTTCATTGTACACTTGCACCTGTACAGTATGTTTTCGTATACCATGGCTTTCTATAGTAGAAAAACTGTACTGTATTGTAAGTTTCCTGATGACGAATAAAAATTACACAGCTCTGTATTTTATGGAAAAAAATTATTCCAAGGAAGCAGGGAAACTTTTTGCTTGGGAAAATGTACAAACTGATCAAAAAATTATACGCACTCTGAATTCCACGAAAAAAGAGCCATATCCAGAGGGGGAATCATGATATAAGCATTCAATTTACTTGGTTACTGTTGCTTGCAACAAGGGCTGTGAGTCATCATCAAGAACTCTCATGGGCTTCCACTCAGAATCTTCCTTGCTCTGTCTCAAAGCAGCGAAGTGAAGTGCATCACTTCGGACTTGATAAATATGACAAGCCCAGGGGTATGACTCTGGTGCAGACCAAATCTTTTGGTCTTCAAATATCGTGTCCTCAGCAAGTGATTCTGCTACACAGTATACCAAATTGGGTTCTGGCTCTTCAAAACTTGCTACGGCAACACATCCAAGAGAGACAAATCCCTCCGGAGCCCGAGGGTGCCAAATTGATACAGGACTAATGTAGTCATCTGCACAGTTTCTCCACACCTGCATATCTTCTAAATATTATCTTCTGTTCCATATAAGTATAGGACATGCTTTGATGTGCAGGAACTATGAACTGCAAGTCCATGGATAGGTCTTGACAGTTGGGTGTGATATATTTCGAAAATTGATAGTTTGGCTTTGCAAATAAATTGAACCAACACAGAAGTTATAATTGTAACTGGGTAATCCAATTATTTACAATCCCCAATTCTACTCAGCAGTTCTTCTATAACATATCAAATGGTGTAGCACACATGGCATGTCAAATGAAATACGTAAAGGAAACAAAGTGGGTACGTCAACAAGGAAACCAGCAATAAAATATCAAAGATGCATCAGCAATAGAGGGTTGACAATGGAAATGAAAGAACATCTATTTTTCTATTTTGTTTGTACTTTGAATTGGTTAGAGATACATCTGCCAGTCCTAAATGCACTGTCAAGTTGAAATAAATTATTCACAATTTTAGAAGTTTAGTTATAGAGATGCCAAATAAAAAAAAATGCCAACAAGTTTAAAAAACCTCAAGCTACAGGCTCCTGCAGCTTGGAATTGATTTCTTACCAGGTCATAACCTACTGGAAATGCAAACAGTCTTTCAGCGTTACGGTAAACAGCAGCAACATTTGGGGGATGGCTTCCAACACGAGCTATATCCCCGATGGAGACATACCTGACGAAAAAAAGAAATAATTTTAGTTTCAAACATGGCATGAGCATATTAGTGCCAAAAGATGGCAAAGAAGATGACATGAATAAAGGTTGAAGTTCAGATTAACAATAATAAGAAAGACTTCTATTCCAGCAATCCAAGTTGCATTTAATTTTATTTGTAACATAGTAAGAAGAAAAGACAACCCACTTATAGGTAGCGGATCTGCAAAAAGGAAAAAAAAATGGATGATTACCCATCAGGACAAATTGGTCTCCAAATGCTACATGTTCCGGCATCTTGTGAAACCTGAAAAAAAAAATTATAATAATATTGATAATAATAAAAAACTCATATTTTGCTTCAAGACCAAAAGATTCAGGAAACTAAAATCATTATCCTCCAAATATTACTAAATAAAAATTACTATAACAATAATAAGAATAAAAAAAAATGGCAATTAGCAAGCATGCTAAGCAGTGAAGCACCTGCTTTTTACACAATGTACATCGACCTTTTGATTCTTGCTCACTGGTCCATATCTTCAAGAAGTTGATAGTGTGTTTGAAAAATTTCCTTTCATCAGATGTAGAACTGAATGATGAGAGGTCTCTTGACTTAAAAATGGCTTTATTTTGCATACGAGGTTCTCTGCCATCAGCTTCATTCCAAGCAAAATACACACGTCTCTGGCTTGAAGGTACCTGTGTATTGACTATCTGATTAAGAACCATACTGATGCCCCATCTAAAAAAGATGCTAAGTCTTCAATAGTAAGATTAAGCGCTTACCTTATAAGCTTAAGCTTTAAGGTCAAAAGGTTCTTAATATGATAATAGAGCCAGTTTAAACAAGTGGTCTTTTGCTTGAATAAATTAGATTATGATAATTGTGTTTCTTGCAATTTTTGACTTGTGATTCTGCTTAACCTCGTGCCTTGTGGGAGTGTTAAATTTAAATACTATTGTTGAACCCTTATGAGATTAAACTTTTGGGTCAGCAGTTACGTAACAAAATAATACAAACTTATGCAGAGTCATGTACCTTCAGGATAAGGCTTTTCATGTTAGACTGGTATACTTTCCACATCTTACGGACCACTGCACAGATTCTTACAGCTTGTGGTTCGCTTTCCTCCCTTTCCTCAACATTGCATTTTATGACTCGAACAAAATTTTCTGATCTCTTAAAACTTTTAAGATGCAGGATCAAGTGAGAAGGCTGCGGGCAGCCTGCTTTTGCCAACTCCATTGTCATGAGCTCTTCCCACGGCACATCCCACATGATCTTGCAAGGTTTTTTGTCCATTTTGTCAGGGGCTGTACACTGGTTAGAGCAGACAAAGCAGAATTAAGACAATGATTCACATGACAATCAGGGTCAAAATCAACATGCTAGCTTAAAGCTTATTAGTCACTGACCTGCAACAGCATGACCCGTTTATTGGTCACTACAACAATTCTTTGATAAGGAACAACAAAATGCTCTTCATAATAATCAGACCAAGCAAATTTTGAGGGCTCTTTGAATATTTCAGTACAGCCAAATTGCCGACTTGCTTCTGCAAGGTAAAGAATCATCTGGAAACAAAAGGAGGAAAATGAACCAGGGATTTACGTAAAAATCACATCCACAAATTTCCCAAGGAGAACTGAAGAAATAATAGATGCTGATTAGAAATAACAAACATGAAATATCAAGTTTTAATCAAAGCTCCTGTCCTAAACAAAGAAACCAAGTGTACCTGACCAACGGCTTCTTTCTCACAATATTCTCGCAGTATGCCATCAGCATGGATAGCTCTGGGGTTTCTGATCCTTTGGGAGGTGGTCTTGTTGTTGAGCACCTCTAAACATTTGGAACAACTTGCACCAATTCCGTCAACAGTCAGTGAAAAAAAATCTAATGCCCCACTTACTGGCTGTACAAAAAATCCTAGGAAAGCACGCCCTAGCCCATGGGCAAGTCCTAAGAGACCATTCTGCCTGGCACTTTCAATGGGCTTTGTCACAACTCCAGATACTCCAAAAGCAACACCCTGGGCAAGAGCTTCTGTACCTTGAATGATTCCATCACCTACTCCAGTGATTCTCCTTGACCACACCTGATACCAAGTTAAAGACTTAACCTCTAATTTACACAATACCACTAGGGATAATTAACATAGAAAAAGAAAAAGATACTGACCTGCTTAGACCGTAATTGCAGAAACTGCCCATCAGTAGAAAGCTCAGCAAATCCTTTACTAAGAGAAGCCAATGTTGAACTTGTCATACCAAGTACATCTACTGAAAATATCAAATGCAAAGGATTATGAATCAAGTCTCTCCAAATACGATTTCCAATGGCAGGCATAATTGAACTCTTCCTCATGAATCTGTCTCTATGCATCACCCTCCTTAGGTGTACCTGAAATAAATAAATCATAGGTCCCATATCAACAATATTGTTATCCTACATTTGTTGACAATATAACTTCCTCTCCTAAATAAGACCAAGTCAATGAAAGATGTCACTGCATGGGGTAAGTGTTGCAACCAGTGGTGGAGTAGAATTCTACCATAGGGGGCGCCAATTTGAAAAAATAATATGACATAAATTTTATGATAGAACAAAAAAAAAAGCTATGATATGCATTGTGTTTGAAAGTTTTTCTCACTTTAATTTGATAAGTTCTATACAATTATCTTGCACATTAACACGGATAAAAGTACAATGATTATGCTTAATTGTGTATTATAATGTGAGCCTTTAACTGTAGAAAAAATTGGATCAGCGGTAAATAGCTGTATCCTGTTTTTTAGGGATAGTTTTTTAATTCAAATAAGTTGAAGATCAGATCTTATCTTTTGGGATATGATTCCAGGTCTGATTCTGGTTTTATCTTTTCTTTTTTGTTCCTTGTTCTTAGGGGCTGTTTAGTTGTCACCAGCCTATTTATTCTAAAGGTTGTAAACGTGTTTTAGAAGAGGAATAAATTAATTCCAGCAGTGCTAAAATTCTCTCCTAAGAAGCTCACATGGTATCAGAGCAGAAACTTGGTTGAGAGAAGCCATGTACAAATCGGCTCTCACTGGGGCTAGAGGCGGTAATAATTCAGAGGTTACCTCTGAATCTAACCCCACAATAGGCTTATTTCGATATGTCCTCTCTTCAAATCACCTCTCACCAACTCAATGGACGAAATTATCTACAATGGTCACTCTTGGTTCAAATGGTAATCCGAGGAAGAGGAAGGTCCGGGTTCGTTGACGGGACTGTCGCAAAACCAGCCACTACTGGTGCTTCTTTCAAAACGTGGGATGCCCAAAATTCCATGGTTATGGCTTAGCTAATCAACTCTATGGAGGACAAGATAGGTAAAAGTTTTCTTGGTTATACCACAACAAAAAATTTTGTGGAATGCTGTGAAAAGGCAATATTCTAATCTAGAAAATTCAGTCCAATTATTCAAATTGAGAAATAGAGCCCGGATGCTAACCCAAGGTGAGATGGATCACTCAATATTACAATTCTCTCACAAAACTTTGGCAGAGGTTGATCTCTTTGACAAGTTTCAATGGTGCACTACTTGACGAGCACAAATTCTGTCAATAAGGAACGGATACACGACTTTCTAGCTGGCCTCAACAAGAACCTTGACAAAGTTCGGGAACATCTTCTTGGGACTAAACCACTCCCTTCAATAGATGAAGCATTTGCAGAAGTAAGAAGAGAGGAAAGCCGTAAACGTGTGATGATGGGAGAGCCCAAATCCTACCACCGAGATACCAACCAAAACCAGCGATGAGGAAATCTCTGGAGTGATCACCGCCAAAGGACCAACCATACTCGTGAAACTTGCTAGAAACTTCACAGTAAGCCAGCAAACTTCAACTTGAAGGATCAATGCAAACCTAGAGGCCTTTAAACTACTGCCGAAATGGTTACAAAGCGTGAAGATTCTGCTCCAAGTTTGTCCCTCACAAAGGAGCAATTGGACCAATTTATCAAACTGATTAATCTTCAAGCTTCCACTCCTCCATCAACAAAGCCAACTAATTCCTCTCTTACTCAGCCAACCAGTTCATACCTAACCTAAAAAGGTACATTTGCAATTGCTTTGAGTGGCCATACAAATGAAATAGACCCCTGGATCATAGATTCAAGAGCATTTGATCACATGATAGGATCCTTAAACTTGTTCACCACTTACGTACCTAGGAAATATTAAAGTTAAGGTTACTGATGGTTCTCTTTTAACTATGGCTAATAGTGGAGATATAAATCTTTCTTCTAATTTTGTTTTGAAATCTGTACTACATGTTCCAAAATAGTCTTACAACTTACTCTCAGTTAGCAAGTTAACTAAAGACCACGATTGTTATGCCAACTTCTCACAGTTTAAGTGTTTATTTCAGGACCGAAAATCTGGGAGGATGATTAGTAGTGCTAGGGAATTCATTGGGCTATATTTCTTCAAAAAAGGAGATAATAAACAAGCTCAAATAGTTGGTTGTGAAATTTTTCCCTTTACGTGTGAGCAAACAATAATAATGTGGCCTCATAGATTAGGCCACCCTAGCTTTCCTTATCTTAAAAAGTTCTTTTCCTCTTTGTTTAGAAATAATGATGTGTTTGAATGTGAAATTTGTCAATTGTCAAAACATGAGTGTTCTAATTTTCCATCAAAACCATATAAAGCATCACAACCATTCACTCAAATCCATAGTGATATTCGGAGACCATCTCGCGCACAACACATCATGGGAAATAGGTGGTTCATAACCTTTATTGATGATCATTCTAAAGTCTGTTGGGTTTACTTACTAAAAGAAAAATCTAATGCTGCCTAGATTTTTAAAAATTTCCATTCTATGGTCCAAAATCAGTACAACACGAACATAAAAATTCTACATACTGATAATGGAAAAGAATATTTTAATTCTATCCTTGGAGATTTTTTCTTAGAAAAAAGGATTATACACCAAAGCACATGTACTGACACTCCTCAACAAAACGGTATTGCTAAGGAAAAATCGCCATCTCCTAGAAGTAGCTAGATCTTTAATGTTCACCTCACATGTCCCAAAACAGTTCTGGGGGAATGTTGTCCTTACTGCCTGCTCTCTCATTAATAGAATGCTCACTTGTGTCCTACAATTTAAGACCCCTCTTTAAGCTCTCACCACTCACTACCCTTCCTTTTCCAAGATCCACTCATCCATACCCCTAAAAATCTTTGGTTGTCAATCATTTGTTCATGTTTATGACCGAGAACGTAGCAAACTAGATCCCAAAGCCATTAAATGCGCGTTTTTAGGCTACTCTGCTACTCAAAAAGGGTATAAGTGCTACTCTCTTGAAAAACGTGTCACTATAAATGTCACCTTTTTTGAAACCCAACCATTCTACACCAAAAATTCCCTTCAGGGGGAGTACAACATGAGTAATGAAGAAGAAGATAATTTTTGGGGTCTTCCACATATCCAAAACACTTACCAACTTGTCATATCTCCATATCTACCTGACACACATCAGTATGAACATCAATATTGACATTTTTCAGCCTTGGTATCAATCTGACCCTATTGAGTCCTTAATTAGAGCTTCCTGTTTATTCTCGATGCTTAAGAAGAATAGAACCCATTGAGGACACTCAGCTTAGTCATGATTTTGGACCAGATCAAGGTACACAAATAATTACTCCTAATGATCTTGATGTTCTTATTGCTCTCAGAAAGGGTGTTAGAACTTGTACTCAACATCCATTACACAACTTTATGGCCTACAATCATTTATCTCTTCAGCTTCAAGCTTTTATAGCCAACTTGTCAAAAGAAGAAGTATCTAGAACCATACAAGAAGCGATACAAGATTCTAAGTGGAAAAAAATAGTCATGGAAGAGATAAGCGCCTTGGAAAAGAATGGGACATGGGAGTTGGTGAAGAAACCACGGGACAAGACATTTGTTAGGTGTAAGTGGATTTTTATTGTTAAGTATAACTCTTATGCGACGATTGAGAGATACAAAGCTAGATTGGTTGCAAAAGGTTTCACTCAAACATATGGTGTAGACTACTTGGAAACCTTTCCACCTGTGGAAAAAATGAATACAATCAGAGTCCTTTTACCCTTAGCAGCAAATCTTGACCAAGGTTATTCGACGACAAGGGTATAGTCAAGCTCATGCTAATCATACACTGTTTTATTGTCATAAGGAAGGAAGAAGCACCATCCTGATTGTCTACGTTGATGGTATTATTATAACTGGTGATGACCTTGTAGAGATTGGGAGACTAAAAGATGTTTTGGTCACATAATTTAAGGTTAAAGATTTGGGACATCTGAGATACTTTTTAGGCATGAGGGTTGCTAGGAGTAAGAAAGACATTGCTATTTCTCAAAGAAAATATGTACTTGATCTACTCGAGGAACTTGGAATGTTGGGGTGCAGACCAATTCCTATGCCAATCGACTTTACTACGAAACTAGGTCTTGAACCAAGCAATGATCATGTGGACAAGGGGAGGTACCAACGCTTGGTTGGAAGACTTATTTATCTCTTTCACACACGCTTTGATATTGCTTTTGCTGTGAGTATAGTTAGTCAGTTTATGCATGCTCCCTGCAAAGAACACCTTGAAGCTGTGTATCGGATCCTTCATTATCTAAAAAGAACACCAGGAAAAGGTTTGTTCTTTGAGAAGAATTAAAATAGAAGTGTTAAAGCTTATCAGATGTTGATTGGGCTGGATCCAAGATCGACTTGAGGTTAACTTCTGGTTATTGCACCTTTGTATGGGGTAACTTGGTCCAAGAATAGTGCTGAAGTGGAACTTAGAGCCATTGCTCAAGGAGTTTGCAAACTTGTATGGCTAAAGATTTTGTTGAAGAAACTAAGCGAGTTTAATCAACCTATGAAATTGTTTTTAGATAACAAAGCAGCCATAAGCATGATGCTTAATCCAATCTACTATGATCGAACGAAGCATGTTGAGGTGGATCGACACTTTATTAAAGAAAAGATTGAAGACAAAACTTTGTATCTAGTTTATCTTCCTACAATTGATCAAACTGCGAATATTCTCACCAAAGGGCTTCTAAGGTATCTTTCGAAAATTTTGTAAGTAAGCTTGGATTGTTGATATTTTTTCAGTCCAAGCTTGAGAGGGAGTGTAGAAAGAATTGGATCAGTTGTAAATAGCTATATCCTGTTTTTTAGGGATAATTTTTTTAATTCAAATAAGCTGAAGATCAGATCTTATCTTTTGGGATATGATTCTAGGTTTGATTCTGGTTTTATCTTTTTTTTTTTGTTCCTAGTTCTTAAGGGCTGTTTAGTTGTCACCAGCCTATTTATTCTAAAGGTTGAAAACATGTTTTAGAAAAGGAATAAATTAATTCCAGAAGTGCTAAAATTCTCTCCTAAAAAGGTCACACTAACGCGTAATAACTAAGCATTCTTATTTATTAGATAAATAAGAAAACACACGACATGCAAAGTATTGCGTCAGCTATAAAGATTTAATATAAATAGATAACTTAGGTTTTGATTATATTTCACATAATCAAATAAATTAAAAAAATAAAACAAAAAAACTAAGAACTGAAAATTTAATACCTAAAACTAAGTTATTTACTTGATAGAACTTATTAGATTTATTCTTTCCAAAAATAATGATGATTAAACTAGTAAGAGATTTTGTCAATGGTGAAAAAGAAAGAATGCCACTGAGAAAAAATGCAAGAAAAACAGAGAGAATGTGAATACTAATTAAAAATAGATTGTAATAAAAGTTGAATTATTAGTTTCCAGCACTTTTTTTCCTTGTATTAGACTAGAAAGCATACAAATTTTAAGTTGTTAAAAGTTTCAATGAGGGCTTTTACTTATTTTTTCTAATATATTAAGGATTCAAATATATTTTTACTATAATTTTAATGGAGTTTCACTGGAGACTTGGCTCTCCAACGGCTCCGCCAATGGTTTTGACAATTTCGATGGGACACATCTAGAATTTGTGCAGCAAATTATTGATGACTTTAAACTATGCTGCAACAATGGATGATGGGTGTTTGTTGAAGTTTAAAGATTTTGAAATTGGAAGAAACATCCATTCCTGTATAATGGGTTTTGATCAACCTTATTCAATATGGCATGGGATAAGTAAGATAAAGAAAAAAAGACACCAAGATGACCAGTCTAAGGGTCTGTTGGCACAACTTCAAGTAGATTGTACTACTAGAGCTTTTGTAGTAAAAGTTCTAACAAAAAATTTCAAATTTTTTTTTTTTATATTTAGCTGTAAAACCTTCTTTTATCATGTTTAGCTGGTGTAATTACCTAAATACACAAGTGTCTTAAGATTATGTCATGAGAGAAATTAAGTAAAATTTTTGAAATAAAACAGGAATATTTTAGATTATTTAACAATTAAAGACTCTATTCTTAGAAGATATAAATTTGAGTTTCTGCCTTTCTTTTCCCCCTTATAAACTGTGTTCTAGTTTCAACCAAATAACATAACGTTTTTAGAGGAGCTTAAAGCTTTTCTGAACTGTAGAGAAGTCAAACCAAAATGGGCATTAAGAGATTAAAAATACAATTCTTGGCTTCAAGTGCATATATATAGGGATATTGTTCATCCCCTCATAAATGAGTGGATATCTAAAGTGAGCTTTTATATACAACATTAATATCTAAAGCTTCCTTACAATAATGCACAATATAGCATCTAAAGCTTCTATTTTGTGTCTTGCTATTTGGACGCTTATTAGTGGGCCAGCATTTAAGTTAAAATTAAAAAAATTACTTGACATGATAGTAATTGATATATTTAGCAATGAATTAAAATGCGTGCAACAATTAACACATGATGTTGTACTAAGCAATATATTTTACTTTTCGACAACTTGAAAGAAAGAGAGTGAACTACATACAGAACTTCAAATCAGATTTTAAATAAAGAGCTATTGCATCAATCTAATAGATCGCATTATGTCATCCTCATTTAACAAAAATAAGGACATTCTTATTTGGAAAAGATTTTATATGTATATCCATTTTTTTCAAAAGGGAAAATGGTTCAGCAGCAAGATTTCATCTACTAGACTACTCATATCTCCTTCAATAGTTAGGGTGTGTTAGTTCATCTTCATGACATGATCCCTCCCGTCTTGTCAGTCATCTCAGTGCATTAGTGGCGTACTATTTATTTTTTTGTTTTGTCTGATGCAACTCATTTCAATTGTATAGCCAAATATTTCACTACTGTGATCCAGTACTATCCTGAATAATAGTACTGTCCAAATGATGCACGAAATGAGTGATTTCCGTTGCCATCAAATCACTACCCACCATAACAAGCTAAAAGTTCCTCATTTATTGGAATTCTAATTCGAAAACTAATTATGCACTCAGCTGAACTGAAAACTGCTTTCCACAAATAGAACATTTTAGAAGAATTCCAATGTGGAATATGAAATAAGTTAGCAGCCTAACCTGAAATTTAAATGCATTTCCAACAGCTGATAGTATGGGGCTCCACACTCCCAATACCCCATGCGGTCTCTGAGTCGGCGCTGTTTCCAGTGACACCTTCAACCTCACTTCTGAAACATCTATTAGGCTGAAAAGAAAATGGACAGTATATTATATTGTCTCCAATTCAAGTCCTGACATACTGCTTTAAAATTTTCTAGAGGAGAAGAATTTTTTTTATCTAATAAAACAATCATATAAAATAGTTAGTCTAGTTGTGCTCCGTCTAACATCCCTCTGCAACATTACTGTTCTAACGTGAAAAAATTGGTGCATGTAGTTACAATGGTTGAAGTACAGAACATCAAATCAAATAGCAACATGAGAAGAATTTTGTTTGCACCAATGAATATCTCACTATGGTCAGTTATCACCACTACATTGAACATGAAGAGGCGAAAAGAGGGAAACAAAGGCATGCACACAAAAGTTCTTCAATGAAGTAGCACTGTGCAAAGAATTGATAGTTTTAGTAACCAAAATATCATTTTGACTCAAATCAGACTCTTGGCATGTATTCCAATTCAATAAATAAATAAACATTAAAAAAGAATTGAATGAAACTGACAAGACAAGAAAGAAAATGTAGGGTGTAATTCAATAAAGAATGTTGATATGCTAAATAACCTAAGGTACTGAGATTTCCATGTATACTTCACAATTTGATATACGTATGTATGTATAATTTTGGGAGAACCAAGAGAGAATCCTGAATCATAAAAATGTCACCAAAATCCTTGATTTGTCATTTTCCCAACTTTTCTTATCAGATAATCCTCTCAATTCCCTGCCATGAAAGTATAAATCCACATAGATGGGTGGCCAAACCTCAGTTCAGTTTCTAAAAGATACAAGCAAACCAAACTGAACCAATACCTAGTATAAAATCAAACTAAGCATTTGAGTTTGGTTTTTTTTTTTTTGCGAGTTAAAAGTTAAAACTTTTTATCCAGAAACTTAAAACAATTAGGAATATGAGTATTTTACTGTAATATAATCACTTATAAATGACTGATAAAGGTGCAAGAAGACAAGAAATTTAAAGTTTAAAGTTCAAAATTTAAAATTAGAATAACGGTTTTGGGATGCCAAAACTGAAAACCATACCAAATTCTCTGTTTTAAATTTTATAAACTGCCAATTGAATCAAGACCATCTACACCAAATCAAACCAATTGCATTTGGTCTGTTCAGTCTTTATTTTTCTGGCCACACCTATCCACACATGTAATCATTTAAATAACATCTAGCTTTTATGCAAGTGCTGGAATGCCAGTCCTACTTTTCAGACAATGCTAGTGAAACACAAGATAATATTGTAAAAGCATGTAGAAACTCATGATTCCAGTCAAGCAGTGTGGTGTCCTTGGCATTCCCAAGTCCAACCCATTTAACCACCCACAATAAAAGGAAGCATCTTCTGGAATATACAAACATTCCACATTTTCAGTTACACAAAGGTAAAAATGGACAGTCTTACTCCACACGAATCTCTGGATCAACTTGAGTAACAGTTGTGCTCTTTGGGACACGGTTGAGCTGGAGATTGCTGTAGAAATCCACGACAGCCCAGATAATGGGTTCATGAATATCAAGTCTCCACACCTTTTCAGTTACCTATAAGGCCGTCTTTTGAGTACGTTGGACTAATTATAAATGAAAACAGAAATCAAGTGAAGGCATGGTTCAAGCTACAAAAAGCATTACCCGTATATATACATATGGAAAAACCTGGACCCCATCAGTATTTTCATTGCGTACTGTAATTGTCATCTTAAAAACTGGATGATGCATATCAGTTGCCTGCTCAGGTGCCAAAAGCACTGGCATCAAAGTGAGAGGAAGCTGGTTATCGATCTGCAAATGACCTAGTATAAGCTTGAACCTGACATAAATGAAATCAATAAGATGAAGTTCAACTACACTTGGAACATACACAAAATTTCTACTGAAGAATATTCTGATTGATAAAATAGATGTTTTGATCATGAAAATGATACAAACTCCACGAAACATCTCAACCCCAAGTCTCTATACCAACATAACGAACAAAAAGATGAGCTAAATGCATCCAATCAGAAACACAAAACTGAGATTGCCTTCTAGTTACTTACCAGAGAAACATAGCTCGTCAGAACCAGCAGCATTTAAATTAGCTATTTTAAGAATGGGCCACATGCACCTATTTACTGATGCTAGGGCTTGGAAAGGCACAAAGAATGTTTAAAGTGGAGAAAGAGGCAGTTTCTGGGAATAGCATGCTTTTTTATACTAGTTCTGACAAAATGCAAAGACAAAAAGCAGAATGATGTTTTGCTCCTCCATATCTTGAAAATTTTACATGGACTACAAGATTCTTAATTATTAACACAAAAGGCCAAGAAAAAGCACCATCAGTTTTCAAGACAAAAAGTTTGGTAGAATACTGTAAAGAACCCGGTCATTTACAAGTCATTAATCCACAATGATCAGAAAAGAAAGTAGAATTAAGGAAATAAAGCTATTCCATCTTGGAAGGTGCTCTTACCTACTTGTCGCTCCTCCATCATAGCCAGTTGAATATGACACAAAAACTCTCTCCAAATAAAAATAACAGAGTTCCTTTGGTCTATGGTCAACTACAGAAAGCCCAACAACTCCCAACTCAATGATTAGGTCTATAGGGGTGGAGTTGTTCTGCATGTCTCTCCGCATGTGAGAAGTTCCCCAATTACCAGGAGTTAGTGACCTGATTTCTTCATGTGAACTATACATCCTATCCTCTGTGAACCTAGCAATCTTGATATTACCCATTTCTAGAACATGGAATTGCAATCCTAGTTCTCTATCCTCTGCAGAATATGACCCAGCCTTTTCCAAATCGAGTCGCCAAACTCCAATGTTACCATGACTATCGATCTTAGCATCAATAAATTTCTGGCCATAAGGATCTTCCCAACAAAAATTTGAGGTTGAAAGAGGTTCTAACTGAATCCACGCATCCTCACCAAATCCTGACTGACGAATGCTGATCTTTTTACTAAATGTTCTGTTCTCAATTCTGGTTATGGCACCTGTAGTTAGTTAACATACTAAAAGAATGTAGTAAGATCGATAGGTTTATTATCGGGCAGAAAATTACCTGATGGGACCATTGGTTGATCCAAGGCGGAATACAACTATAAATCGAGATCCTTCTTCATATCCCCGCACTTCTGTCCTAAAAAATCCGCGTGTTCCATCATGTCTCCTCAAAACCAGTGGGATGGTGTCCTCCTTCATAATCTGAATCGGGTATGACCATTCTGTATCTTCCAATCGTACCTATAAAATTCAAATAATATAACTAAATTGAAAGTAGTATCAATTTGCGTATCCAACATAACCACAAGTTTGAACAAATGAAAATTCTAAGACACTTGCCAAATTCTGGGCAATGTTAGAGTTCAAGCAATGAATCATTAATCTATATGGGTCTCCAGAAAACTTTTAATGGCTTAACTCATATAATCAACAGCATTTGATGTGTGCACCAAACTACTTTGTTAAAGCTTAAATACTATTATTGGGCCCTTACCTCTTAGTTTCAGCTTTTCGGTCAAGTGGTCACATAACATAGTATCAAAGCAGGTTTGGACCACATGATCCAGTGTTCAAATTCCATCATTATATTAACAAAATCAAAATACTTTGTGCTTGCAGTTGACAAAGTGGTCTTATGTTAAATTGTGAAGATCATGGTTGTTCTGTTTATTCCATTCCTTGCACATGAGTGGTATTTAAAGCTTAGGTACTATTGCTGGGAATTTACCTATTTGCTTTAGCTTTTAGGCCATGTGGTAACTTAATGCTAAGTTGCAGCATCAGATGGTGTCATTGTAGTAAACATGGGACCCTTCAATTTTCATCAGACAACTAAAAAGATGCTGGTTTAATGTAGAAATATATTAAACGAAAAACAAACAGCAGATACTGATTTATTCCTTGGAGAGATTTGATGTGGTTATGGAATGGTTTGTAGACCCTACTTGCTAGATATGCAGGCTGCAACACTCTAATAAGATTGTCTAAACTTTATGTCCAATTTAACTCTTTATTTCTTTGTATACGTACTTATTTTTTTATAATTAAAATCATATTCTTATTATCATGAATGTGGCCTTGGCTTCTGTCTTACCAATCTCATTGACATTCTTATGTGCGTGCTAAGCTTGGCTAAGGTAAGTCTTTTCCCATATTTGACAACCCCTTCTTCCATCAAGAAAACTGGTAGTGATACATGCTAAAATACCATTTCAAAAGTAGTCTTTCCCCCCACAGGAAAGGTAAGGAGTGGGAGAAACAAAGGGGCATGACAACCTTTTGATTTCAAAGATTCAAAAACCAGTCATTGGCAATCATATATAGAAGCAAAAATCATACACTTATAAAAGCAAATGACAAAAGGATAATTGACAAAGCAAGCATAGAAGATAACACTATTACCAAGTCATGGAGTAAACTAACCTGGAGTTTATCTGTTCCAGTTGCTTCATGACATACAAAGGAGACTCTTGAATCAGATGCATGGAGAACCTTTGGTTCATCTTCGCCATTAAGCCTAATTAATATGTCTTGACCAAGTCTATTTGTAAAAGTCATGAATGGTCGAACAGATATTACCTGGAAAGACAAATGAAATGCTTTTTAACTCCTAGAATGGTCCACATCATGCAATTGCTTTGTTCATTAAACACCAGAATTAAAAAATAAAAGAAAACCTTTGTAGGGACAGACTGATAGGGGCAGGGTTTTGCAGAAATAAAAAGTCGCATGCATTTGCCATCAGCATCATAAGCACAAAGATCCATCGATCCATCCTACCACAAAGAAAAAAGAAAGGTTCTCAATACTAATGACTACTTTACTAAAGCGATGGCTTCATAAAAATACTAGTAACATGTACCATGTCACCAAGAGGCGAAAGATCTTTAATTGGTCCAAAACGATTATTGCCAGCTTGACTGATCGACACTGAGAGACCCAACAAATTAAAGTTCAAAGCTGAAGCAATTGTATGACCTTCATATATCTCCTCTTCTTTAATTTCCTCACAAATTACTCTGCTGTTTTCTTTAGACTGATATGGAAAGGCAATCTTCCTTGTATGCTTTTTCCCTATATCTAAAAGCCTAAATATAAGAGGGGGGCATCTGGCAATTTCAAACCAATAAGGAGCATAGACTCTAATAGCTTTTGCCAAAAGCTGGTGTTCCATGTCATAATTTTGTTCAAGAATCAGTTGAACAATCCTGCATAAACCAGGGTTCTGGGGCATATCAGACTTATTATATGTTAAAAAAATCATAAAATGAAAAGTTTTACGTTATATGATAATACCTTCCAGAAATTGAACTTTTTAAGCTTATTGCTTTAGATGGAATTCCTTGAGGATGCGATATCCAAACAGCTTCCTGTAAATAAATGATAACAAATTTTAAAGGAAGATAAAACTGAATGTGGCCAGTACTGCCAGTACCTCATAGAACATGACGGTAAATGTACAAGGAGAAGATTTGCTTCAAGATCTTACTTGTTCTGGCAGCCATCCTCTTTGTGGAAGCAGTGAAAGGCACAGAGGGTTTCTTAAGTCAGCATCGTGAATCTTTACAGCTTTTGCTGGACTAAGTACACCTCTAGTGCAGGCAACAAAATGACCACTTGCTTGCATCTCAAGAATAGAGTATTCAGCTGTAAGAGGAAGATAATTGGTGATAGATAATGGAGGCTTGACCACAATACTCCAATCCTGAATAGGATCAGAACGAATGTCTTTTGCAATCTCCATTGCTTGTATGCTCACACAGAACCACAGTTTATGACAACCATTAGAAGAGGTCCCACTTATCTGGCTGCAGTACAATAGTTCCTCGGACTCCGTGAGAGTTGATACACATATTTCAGATGAGCCCTCTGGTCTACCAGAAACCTCCGAATGATCAGATCTATCCACCACAGAGCTCCAAGAATATTGACCAGGACCACCAAGGCTTGAAGGCCTCAATCTCAGGACAAAGATTCCAGATTGTGTCAAGCCTGATAAAGGAAGAGGCAGGGTATCTCCAGGTTTCAGCAGTCCAACAGATATTTCCTGCTTTGCATTGTCTGATATTTGTTTTCTCTTCCTAATCCATCTCCTTTGTCTTGCATAGTTCACAAACTTTAGAGGATCAAGTGACTCGGGCCATTTTAAATTTTCAACATCTGGAGCATAAACCCAACCATCAGCAGTCTTAACTGATGATGTATCCAAATACCAATCACCAGCCCATTCCCAGCCTGATGGTAAGTCAATTCCAGAAATTCCCTGCATGAATTAGAAAAATTCAAGAACCAGTTAATTACTAGAAATTTACTAATAATGCCAAAATTGAGTGTGTCCGGATTTAATTGGATTTTAACAGCTTTAAAATCTCTCATCAGCTTTGCATCTTCATATCCAGGAAATTTAAGCATTGACATTAACATTAAATTACCAGGTATTCATTTCATGTTAAGTTATATTGTGGACATCAACAGCAGTGAGAACTAGGAGAAAAGATTTGAGATATCCTAAAGTACGTCACAGGTCACACATTATCAAACACAAATGATAACAAGGTAAACAAATTTTAATCATTAGAATACAAAAATGTTCGATTCCAATCCAAAGTATGTCAAAGTTCATGAAGCTCAAACTTTATTGCTTGACAGTAAGCAAGATCTGTGATCTTTAGCCCAACCCCATGTTCTCCCCCACCCCAACAAAAGAAACCAAAGCATAAAAAAAAGATTTAAAAAACAAAAAGAGAGACTATCTCCAACATTAAAAAACTCATTTAATGAGAAATAGAAACATCCAATTTTGACAGTTTTGAGGAACGAGCAATAACTACGGTAATGACCCACCTGATGGGAGCTTCCACCTTCTGACCGATCTTGAATAGGTTGACAGCCGACCCAGCCAATTGTGGGATTGAATGTTTCAGTTTCAAAGAACTCATCTATCTCAATTCTATCATCAACTATTTGTGAATCTCCAGGCTTGGCTGAATCATTTAGTTGCAGATGCCTTATCTGTTCACCGGAAGCTTTAGACACGAGGCACAAATCAAGTATAAAATCTGTATTATTAAGTACTGAAACCAGAGATCTAATATTCACATATCTGTTGCCATCCTTGACAACTACTTCACTGGCAACAACATCATTGCCTAAACGCCAACATGCGGCAGGTGCAGCATAGTTTAGCCTTACAGTAGTCCAGGGCCCCACCATGCTAGGGCTGATCTGAATAAATCCAGATTTTCTGCCAGTATCAGTTTCATCTCTATCCTCAACTTCAGATTTGGGTGACAAGAGTACAGCACATCTTATTCTACCACACGGCTTCTTACATTTATCTACTTGGCTTGTATTCTGCAAGCATAAAAAATTAATTTCAGAAATAAAACTACCAACAAATGCTTCAGTGAAGGAGAATTTAAAAAAAGGGAAAACACAACAAATGACTCCTACCATAGATTCTGTTGAGCACAGGTCTATCCAGGTTAAGTTGTTTAGATAGTCATCCTGATATAAATTGTCTTCACCGTTTACTGCTATCTTATTCAGTGGAGCTGAAAAGAATCCAACAGGATCACCTGCAATATCAAACATGAATGTAATCGAGAATCAATTAGTGATGCCTTAGCTAGGTATATAGACAATTATATTTCTTTGGGCCCAAGTCAAATATCCTTCTTAAAAACATTAGTAATACATTATCAATAAGACCAGAAGGCCAGCCTCACTCTGTGTTTACTACTATGACAAAGAAATAAGTCTAAGCTCCAGCAAATCTAACCAGCCTCTCCTAAATCTTCAACTTTCCTGGGTCATATGAACCAGTAGACCAGCTTCATCCTAGATTCTTTGATTCAAAATTCAGATTGGATTATCTTTGTTCCAAAAAGTTATCCAAAGCAAATCAGTAGTCTCAATTACAAATAATCAGAAATATATGTGCATTTGCTTTAATGAAAACTGCTGAAGAAAATAATAGAATCTCCATATTTCAATTTTGTAACAGATAGAATTCTCTGGCCCAAAGGGGAGTTTCTGCTTTTGCAGCGACGTTCTTTTCTGCTGCCAAAAGTATTGACATGTTCAAAGGGCTTATTGTCTATATTTCAGCATCTGCACCTTTTATATTGCTTTTCTTCCATATTACATATTAATGATTGATCTCTTGTTTGGAAAATGAAAATGAAAGAATTTTCTTTAAATGGATAAAAAAATATTATTTACTAAAAGCAAGACTTCTATTTAATTGGATAAAAAAATTCATCAGAATAAACTAATGACTCAACATATTCTTAATGGGAGGGTGATAAAATTTTGCTCAAAATGTTGAGAACCTCTACCAGGTTTCAAATTCAACAATATTCAAATTTAATATGTGCAACTTTGAGAGTGAACAAGACATACCAACAACAAATGTAAACAAGAGGCTCATGTATAAAATTAATACCTTTTCCCAAGTCAGTCACTATTACTTCCATCATGTAGTTATCCTGTAATAATTTAGACAACTATGTAAGCTACCACACTAAAGACAAGGAAAGAGAGAGAATTAGCGTTATTGCTTGACAAATGTATATTTTCCCTAAAAACTGACAGGAAAATTCTTTTTTGGATATTATATGAACATCCCAGGCAGTCCACATAATTGCCAAATGGTATTAACATATCCAAGGTCAAAATCAGGGATAAATACTAAATTAAACAGGTGGACAAAGAGATTAACGCTACCATAAAATGTAGCACAAACACAAGCAAAAAAGCTATTGGGATGCTCAGTATGTAAAGCAAAAGCAGGGCTTGATACCTTTACCTAGATTATATTAGTTAACACTAAAAAGGGATACATTAATCATAATATACAAAGCCAAGCATGTAAATATTAAACATAGTAAACCAGGCTCTCTTGCCCTGGGCATTCAGGAAATGGACTGAAAGCACCTAACAAAATGCTTTTGTTATCTTGGACAAATTGACCACACAGAACATAGAAACTGACAACAGAGCAAAATAGGTTGCATACAGAAGTAAAAAATGTCAATTTTTCAAAGGAGAAAACTGACATCAGAGCAACAATGTTTGAAGAAAGTTTACATAAAATGTTCTTTGCATCTCTCTCTTTCTCTAACCCCTATCTCATGTGGTTGTTTAATACCAAGAACACATTGAAAGATGGCCAGAAACAGGCAATACCCAATTGTACCAAAGAAAAATCACAGTAGATTCAGTAGCAGATAAAGATGACAATGTAAGAAAGAAATGCTATTACTCAGAAAATAACAAAAGAGATAAGCCATAGATTGCAAGAATGAAGAAATTATTTTATTCAAGTTGAAAGGCCAGGATAATTCAACTATCTGCAAAATCATAAATGAAAAAACGGGAACTAAAAGCTAGTAATTCAATCTGAAGGCAAGAAGACGAAGGGACAGAGGGAGCAAGAAGAACCTGATAGCATGTATAATTTCCAAGGTTTTCACAGAATATAAGGCTTTAGATAGAGCTAACTGCAAATAACCAAATTTACATAAACAACCAGAATCAGTTAGGATTAATCCTTTTTATCTGTTTAACCAAGTTCCATGCTCACATTTGAATATTCTAACCAATAGGCAGGCTAACATGAAAGATATGTTTAAAGTTCTGCAACAGCAAACCTCCCTCCCCCTCCCCCTACTGGTTAAGTATAATATTTGGTAAGGCCACTTCCACTATGGTTGGGGACTGCATCAAAAAATTTAAGCTTTTGGGTTAAACTAGTCTGACATAATATAGTCAACTTTGTTTCTGTTCTATATTTGGTTACCACAATTAATTCAGTGTACGGTTCACTGCCAAGGCCAATTTGGTTATCATTTCTCAGGCTTCAAATGCCAAAGTACCCTGTATTGACCAACCATAAAGTACAATCATATGGCCACTTAAACTATAATTGTGCGCATCCACCTACAACTCAAGCTTTCGACTTCAATGAAGTTTCTGTTTCTCACAAAAGTTGCATCATGCAGTATAAGAAGTTAATACCATGGAAAATGACAGCTGATGAGAACTTTTGGCATGAAAAAGCAATGAAGACCTCTCTAAAGCAGTCCTCTCAATCAAGCATCTATGTGACAGTTAGTAAACAAGATCACACCCATGTACACTTAAATCTTTGTTCATACCGGAGAATCAACTTTGAAGAAGAATATTTCACTCCAATTAACAACTTTGAGCTTTGAAGACGAGGAGTAACTTGAGATGCATCCACGTGTGCGTGCACTCTGTTGATGTTGAGGGGGGTCACTAGAGAGGCTCTGATTTGGGGCAAGACGGACAGCAACAGTATACTGGTGAGGAGTCAACCCTCCAGCACTTGGGAACTACATCCAAACACATACAAGTAAAGGATTAAACTGAGGGACACAACTCAGAAAAGGGACCAGAAGTAATATGACTACTAATAAAATGCGAGCTAAGAAATAAAAATAAAATACATCTAAGCACACATACAAAGTGCTTTAAAAGATTGAACCATGCATTTCTCACAGGAACTTACGCCTTCAATAATCAAGCATGAAAATTCTAAACACAATTACCTTTTTTCCTTTTCAGTTTTCTTGAAAACAAGCTATTAGCTGCTATTTATAATAACTGTGTTAGAGAAAAAAAAATTATATTGAATCTCTCTTGACTACTAAGCTAAGTACATAGTCATGCCTTTGTTTAGGCTAAAATAATAAAGCAACACAAAAGTTAAAAATCCTAAACAAACTAGGAAAAGACTAATACTAATAAAACTAGAAATATACTTAATAAGACGGAGCATAGCATAAGTAAAATAAAATTAATTTTAATTCTAACAATCCCCCCTAAAACTCGAAAGGGTGCAGCAAGCTTGAGTTTAGAAGCCAGTGCAATTGAGAAGAAGATCACAGAATCCCAATGTAGTTATGAGGAAAAAAACCTCGTAATGTCTTCCAAAGGCGAGGAGGAGCAGTGCCTTCCACAGACAAATGGTAGTAGAGGTGATATTTGAGCAGACCAAAATGGGTTTGATAGATAAGGTCCATGAGTAATACGTGAATTTCAAAAACTAGAATATGAAGGAGCAACTGTATCAAGAACCCGTGAGCAGTACCCTTGCTAAGTAGATGTGAACTGTGAACGGTTACCCTTTCTTTTTAGTAGAAGATTAAATCATTCTCAGTAACCACTTTTTAAGACAGCACGTCATCACATCATTGCTATCAAAAATTTTCTAATGCGATTCTCAAACATAAGATTTATCCCAATCCGATTTCAAGTTAGAAAAAAAAAAAAATACTACATTGAGTCTCTTTTAAATATCAAAGTTCATGAACATGTCTTCACATAGACTAAAATAATAAATTAACATAGAATAAGGATCCTAAACAAATTAGAAAAAGACTAATATTGCTTGAACTAAAAATATACTTAATAAAACTAAACCTATTAAACTAAATAAGTTTAATTTAATTCTTAAACAGGACATTGGTGCCACATCCAAGTTCTTGTTCTAGCAGATACTGCTCTATGAAGAAGTCATGAACTAACATATTCCTTTCCTTTCTCTGGAACCTAGAAATCCCTTGACCTTTTTATTCACTAAGTTCTAGACCAGGACTACTGTCAGGACCCACAACCTTGGTAGTTAGGAAACCCGTGAGACATCAATATCTGAGGTAGGTCTTAATCAAATCCAAGGGTATGAACTGACATAATGAAGCAACAACCTAATCTTCTTTAACTTCCCTCCAAAAAAAAAAAAAAAGAAAGAAAAAGGAAGGGCTAAAAATAAAGAGAGTAAAACCAGACACCAAGCACTGCTTTGCTGGTTCCCACATATAATTCCTCATTACAATCATTTCAAATGAATCCAACAGAGAGAATCAAAGCCTATTGCAGAAGGAAGTGCAACACAGAAAGCAATACTGTTTATCACATCATAAAGGAGTTGTACCTCTGCATCCACTACAATAAGTGTTACCATTGTCCTGGCTTTTCTGCAAATTTTTCCCCTCAAATGAGATTCCAACATATTTTTCGAAACAGGAACTTTTACAGGCTTCATATCACCAGAAGGCATTCTAGTTATATTTGAAAATCCTCGAATTTCAGTAGCCCGAATAAAAATATCTTGACCAAGTTTGTTCTGTGGGATTATATAATAATTTCTCTTGTGATGGATATCGATGATAGATCTTCCACCACTTCCACCATAAGCTGGCGAAAAAGCTTCCTATATACATGCAATATAGAAAAAGTGTTAGTGGATTTAGACATGACAGGACAGTAAATGCAACAGCGCAGAAAAAGTGAGCAAGAGACATATATATATGTATGTATTTGAGATACATATGTGTGTGTGTGTGTGTGTGTGTGTGTGTGTGTGTGTGTGTGTGTGTGTGTGTTTGAGTACAGAGACACCCCTGTGCTTATGCAAGTATGCAATTATTTATATTTCTGACAGAGAACATCCATATGAAAGAGAAGCAATTTACCCTTGTTGTACTGTACTTGTGGACATGATTAAGATTGTTCCAGCTCGCATAGGCTTGAATCATCATATTAGCATTAGACACTGAGACATTCAAGTTCAGATCCCTTGTAGAGGTAAGACGTAATTGAGAAGCTGCACCGGGCGCATTTAGATCATACTGGTACCTGGTAATAAACCACGAACCTCAATCCATGCAAATATGAACTTCCAACAATCTACAGAAGGTTTTTAACAAAACAAGTGCAGATGATCACCATAAAAGTGAATTTGGAGTTTATTGATTCCTGTGGGTTAGCAAGCAAGTATAGGGAATTTGAGTATTATAGATCCTTCCCACGTTTCTCTATTTACATTCAGTTTGACACATGGTACCATAAATTACCTTAAAAATCCATCTACTGGCTCAACAAGAGGCTCCCAAGATTCATACTTATCATTGTATGATCTTGCAGCTAAAGAGAAGCTGACAGTGGAATTCAAGTAGTCAGTTCGCCCATGCAAACTGAACCCTATTCCGCTCAGTGAAATGTTAAACAAAGGAACCATCTGCCAAATAAATAAATAAACAAATAAACAAAATAACAAATGAAAACACTAGGTCTTAAATGCAATGACGTGAAATATTCAGGAGTTTGCATTGAAAAAGTTACCATCCAATTTTTTCTTCCTGAAGCCAAACAAAAAAAGGGTAAAGGCATGGAAGAAATAAAGAGAAAAAGCATTACAATAGAGGTCCACGAACTAAAATCTCCCCTACTCATAAGAAACCCAAAAACTACTAAATTAATCTCTGTATACTGTTTACTATCTTAACATGACACAGAGAAGAAAGGAGGAAAACCCCTACAACAACAAAAATTGTTACATAATTTCATGTCATGCAAGAAATTAGAACTAAATGTTAAAATAACTGAGGCAAATAATCAAAAATGCCTGCAACTGCAAGAAGAAGCAAACTCTTTCATAGCCTGCTTGTTAAGCAGACTCTTGCAATCTTTTAATAGCCAACATAAGGCCCAAAGATAAGAGGTAAAAACTTCCATGGAGGAACACATGTCGAAAGGAATAAAGAAGAAAGATAATGGACAAATACCTCCACGAAGACATTATGAAAATTAAAGAAACTACAAAACAGGCCTCAGAAAATTTCACGACTGCTTTTGCAAGAAATCATGCTTGGTGTATTTGTCATCAATTTATTCACAACTATAAAACACATTGTTAAAGTATAGACTGTACCAACTCGATGACCAAAAGGTAGTTTAAACATCTTGCCAATTCCTTTAAACGATGCAACACATGATAAGAATTCTTACCAGGCCACCATAGTCGTCAAAAAGTGCTGCAGAAAAAGTTCTAATTTCTGCATCAATGACAGTATCATCTGAACTACTTGGAAAATTTGGATCTGCCAGTTTTAAGGCAAACCTTTTTGGAGGTCTTTTGGAACCACTGCGGACAATAAAAGTCCCCAACTCATTACCAACAGCCCATATGCTAAAAGGTTCTGCTTTAAGCTTGGCATCGTAGGTATCCAATATACTCTCTTCCAAAAACTGATCCCCAGTGACCATATCACTGCGAATACATCTTAACTTACTGAACTCATATTGTTTTGGTGTGCCCTTGCATGCAACGCAACCTAATGAAACAAAACCTGGTGGAGCTTGAGGAAGCCAAAAAGAAATATTCTCCATTCCCCTTTGCTTCTTGATTTGTGCAACAAGTTGAAAATCCAGAGGGACTTTGAAAACCCCTTCATCTCCAGTGTCATGAAGAACAATGCAAGTATTTGGTGGTTCATACCTAATGTCCAATAATCACAAAATGTCAATTCCCAACTTATTAGTACAGAAGTATGAATCTATATGAAAGACACTACTACTAAGCATTACTTACCCTCTAACAGCAACATCACCAAAATATACCATACCCTCAGGAACTATTGGACGCCATATTGATACTTTCTTCTTTGAACTTGAACCCCTATTCCACCATATCAATTGAAAACTAGCTACAGCTTCAGAACGCCTACCAGAGTTTACAACTGCTGATCTTTCCAATTGCCTTGAGTTGGTAGAAGCTCGGACATGGGAATGCTCAGATGCTTTTGGAGAGGCTTCTGAAAAACCAAAGATTATATGACGCAATTCATATGCCCTACCTGATATGCTGAAAGTCACAGGATCTGCTGGCAAGAAAGTTCGAATAGAATTATCCACACGCCAAAATACCAAACTTGATGGACATCTGCACAGTTAGTAAATAAAATGACTCGAACACATATTTTCTAGAAACAACTGATTCATATAACAATAACCACCAAGAAACTATAATCAAGTGCTCATGCAAACAAACGTTATTGTGCAATATTTAATATTTTCCAATGATATGACTGTAAAACAAACAAAATTTTAATCATCACCAGAAACCTTCCTGAGCTGCACGATATAAGTAGGATTTTACTGAAAATAGTCATACTAGGACGACACCTAACAATCATCTTAAACACAAAATTTGGTTGATCAAGTTGCTTTATGTGCAAAAATTGCTATTGCTATGAAGCAACTTAACTATCATGGTTAGGTAGATGCTTTGAACAATAAATACAAATACATACATAAAACATACAAAATATAAATTTAATCAACATCTGAAACCTTCCTAATTTGCTCAAGTAGTTGATACATAAAGGGAAATTTCCACACGTACAGGTCAGTAGAGCTGATAGTAATGCAATCCCTCAAGGAACAAGGAGATACTAAAGAAGCAGAGATGCAGTAAGCAGAAGATAGTGATGGTGGTGTTCTTCCTGAGGAGACAACACAGCCCAATGCGACATAACCTTTGGGTGCTTCAGGGAACCAAACAGAACAACAATTGTCTTCTTCACTGAAAATGCTATTTGGTCGGGAATCATAATTCGATACATCTTCATTAGAGACATTCCCAGAAGCTAAAGGTGGCCAAATTCGTTTAAAAGATATGGGTCTTTTGACTCTTGCAAAGTTGGTATTCAAAGCAAGAACACCTTTTGTAGGTGGCTTATCCCTGTCATAACAAGACAATCAATGCCAATATTCAACACAAAGAACCATTCAGAACAAATATCAAAAGAAGAGATTGCTAAGAGTTTTCACTGACAATGGAGTCAAATAGTCACCAAGAACTGCAAATCCAGGTGGTGCACGGGGTTTCCAAAAAGCATATACTTGGTCACGAAAGGAATCTGCAAAGTACAACAGAGTATTTAGTAAAAAAACCACTACATAAGATCATATCAATCCAACATATACTCGGAAAGAGGGAAAAGCCAAGTAAAATCTTAACATACTTCTAATAGTCCCAACTTTGTCAAACTGAGAACAGACGACTGTCATCTTCTTTGATGTCATTCTCAGGAAGGCCAAAATGTCCTCTTCAACCGCTAAAAAGAGTCTCAAAATGCTGAATGAAAAGTTCATGAATATATCTGAAACAGAGATATGTATATTGGTCTTCCCAGATGCATTTGAATATGTCATGGAGGTGTCAAAAGGTTCCAAAATTCTGATTCCATTACTCTCCATTGACAAACCAAGTACATTTGCAGTCATTTCAAGGGTATCACCTCTCAGAACAAGTCTGGTAACAACATAAACACAAATGTCATTTTCCAATCACTTCATTTTACATAATCTACTTTACATCAAAAAAAGCAAGGGTCATAAAATTCAAAACATGAAAATTACGAGCAAAAATAGATAATGATTACATGAAAATATATAAAATAGCTTTTCCCAAGAAATTCACCTGATAAAGCTGATAAAATTTATTAAAAAAAAAAATCTGTTTCAACAAAACATAATGCTCTTTATTAGCATTGCTTTCTAAAAGTTAGGCTGGAATTCAACAAAACTTCGTCAGAATGTCAGAATTGTCTTCATTACATCCTGATTTTCCAAAATTAACCAAGCATGTCAGGTTGCATAAATAGCTCCTATGAACAACATGGATCATAAAATTATGTTATTAAATTTCATCTACTCAGCCAAAAATAAAAATTTCCCGAGTATTTCAGAATCGTGACAAAATTAACAAATGAGTGAAAAGAGAAGAAAAAGAGAGTTGAAATCACAGATTATGAAGTGAGATTGATATCAATATCAAAATCTACTAAATGAGTTATTACTACAAGGAAACAAGCTATTGCATCTCACTTCAGAAGAGCATATGTAGTTGGCAGGATTAAGAAATATCCTACATCTTCACCAGTAGTACAAATATAACTATAGATAATACATCAGAAAATTAGTTCAGTAGTGTTATGTAATATTCAGATATAGGTTTGACTAGCAAAATAAGGATCTGTAGTCCCAGAGGAAATTTTTCTTGGTAGTTAATAAAATCCTAGAGCTTTTATCTGAGTTTTACAGCTACAATAGATTTGGCATTGCTTCCCAAATTTGCTTTTGAGAAATTGAGCTCAAAAAAAAAAATGTGAAAGTAGATTTGGTATCAAAATTTGGAATGAATCTAGTGGGGCATAGTATTATGAAAAATGAAAACACCGACAACTATTATGATAGCGATGAATAGCAAGTATATTTAGCACCCATGAAATTCAGTTGAAATTGAAGCAATTCAAAATATCGTCCAATAGTTAACCGAGAGACAATGGAATAAATCGCAGTTGAAGTAAATTTAACCTGCTAAAGGCATCCAATTGTGCATGCAAAAGTTTGTTGGAAAGCATTGGAGATTCTCTCACATCTTTGGATGTATTGTAAAAAGTCAACTCTGGGCCAATAGCCTGGAAAGAGACATATCAGTTACAAGGGAACCACAAGAAAATACATACAATCTTATTGATGAATTATAAATTTCTAAAAGTATTGTCAATATCGAGGGAACACACTTAGAAGTCAAAATCTTCATGTAGAAATGAATTGAGACACAAGTAGTGATAAAACAAGGATAATACAATCGCAAACACTAACCTAAAGATAGAATACTCTAGGAAATCTTTGACACTCCTTAATGAACCATATAAGAAAATTAGTGCAGATATTGCAGTAGAAGGACGCCAGACAACACTTTCCGTAAAAAAGTTATTTGATTTGTGTGAAAGGTTTGGAAACGTAGTACAGATTAGGGAGTACAAGGACAACTCCAAACTCTGCCTACAAGAAACTGAAAAGGCTTTGTGTGATTTTTCTTACAATTGATTAGGCTTGGGTCACTCGATAGTGAAACAAAATGCCTTAACCATAAGCCAATTGCAGAAGGAAATGAACTGTACACACAGATTGGTGTGCCACCTTCAATAATTAATTTAGATCCACAGTCACCTGTCGTTTAACCTTTAAGAACACCTAAAATCAGGGTATTATTTGGTTACTCTGCCAATTATATATGAACAAGTTGGTGCTGCTTTTCATTGCACCTGATGCGGCATGATATTGAGAGAGGCCATCAATAATGTCTGGTGCCTAATCGTAATGCATAGGAGAGAACCATTTCTACCAATTAATTGCATGTCCATGGCAAAGCAATTCAATAAGAATCAATATAAATTATATCTCAAAAGTTACAGTATATAGCGCAAAAACTACAAATACAAAATATTTTTCATCTACTTGAAACACAATCTAAGTATTTTACTGATGGAAAATTCAGGCATATATTGAATGAAACTTTCATTCACGTAATAAAATAAAGGCAGTGTTGAACCTCAACTATGGATTACCTCAAAATATCATACCTTTTTCTTCATAGATCTTATTTGAAAGGGGTTTTGGATTAATCTTGTATAGACTTTTGGTTAGGGAAGGATAGATCTCATAGGACGGTTGGACAGGATTTGTATAGATTATTTTCCTTCCCCTAATTTTCATCTTTTGCTTTTCATTGTCAACAAATGGGTGACTTTTAGTCGTACTTTCTTTCTAATCAATATATTTATCAGTTTTTCTGCTAAGGAGGAAAAAAAGAGAAAAAAAAAAAAAGAAAACCCCACTAGTGATGAAAACATAGGTCAGGGAAATACCCTCATATAAACCACACGGAACTTATTTTGGTGGGATGTTTATACTAGCATGAATGAGATACACATAAATCATATAATGACATTGCAGTTTTAGCAATTACTGAAACATGTGCAGGGAAGAATTTAAAAATAACTACATGGTTCTCAGTTCATTTCTACTGGCTTTTATCCGTGTAGGAATTGGACAACAATGTCAATGTTTGGTCGTTAACCATTTGCATACTTCAGTGACTAGTAAATTGCAGTTAGCTTCATGGACCTATCCAAATTTTGGGATCAAATAAAGGAATTTGTGACTGTGTGTGAAGGAAATTAGAGAGAGTGCAAAACAAATACTTGACCTGCAACTCAATGATTAACTCCACAGATCTGTCTCCTGCAGTGTTTTGAGCTGGTAAATCATTCAAACTTTCTCTTGAACCATCCATACGGGGATCTTCATCCCCTGCCTTCAGGTAGACCCCATCATCCATCGAAGCAGAATAGCTACTGTTGGCTCCTAGCAAAACACAAGAATCCAAGAATAGCCCATTCTGTTCCAAAAGACAGCTATGAAATTAGTCAATGCTCTCAGCACAATATGATTTCCTATATAGCAATGATGACCAATGGAAAATCTATATAAAAATGATACCTTGATGACAACATTTTTGAATTGCAATTTTTTGCCACTTCCAACATGGATTATAGCCTCCACACTAGGTTGAGCAAGAATAAATCCTTGCCTATCTTTTAGGTACAATATTCCACCTTTACCATCATAAATAAAATGATCAAATCGCTCATCATCAGCAATTAGGGGTCTCTCAGGAGATAGTGAGAGTTCAACAGAAGGTTGACAGTAAATTGACTGATCCAAAATGACTGCATCAACTATATGCACAGAGCTCTTATCCTCATCATTTGACAGCAAACTGCCAACTGTTGGAACAAAAAATTCAACAACAGCCAGCAGGAAATCAAGTGCCACCAACAGTTGTGGCCTTTGGAGACATACAGAAATGAAAGACGAGTTTTGTCCAAATTTGGCATCAAGAATAAGCATCGTAGTAGCTAGCTTAACATCATTCTCTTCCGTAACATTTCTATCAACCATGTTCTGGTTCTCATCCTCAGCCACTAGCTGCGGAGGACCATAACCAACATTATCAGGCTTTCCTATTGCTAACCTAAATTCTTCTTCAGTCCCCTCACGGTTATCTGCAACACTGAAATCCTGAAGTGTGGCAGACAGAAAACCTTCACCCAACGTATTGGACTTGTAGAGAAGCCACACACCACTAACCTGTATGGACATCCAATAAAGAGGTTAAACAAGGACATTAAAACTTTGTTCTCCATGAGAAATTAACCACAACACGGCCATGCAATAATACTCCTGGTTGAACAATCTAAAAGCTGAAGTATTAATACAATATTCAAAATACTGTTGAAGATAAGTGGGCTCCATGTTCAATAATATATCCCACAGCATACTTTCTTTTATTTCTAACTTAAGTGGCTAAAAATTAGACGTTGCTTTCTCTGTCTCTCTCTACAAACACGTATGACACATATGCAAAAAGAAGAGACAAGAAACTGTCATGTCCACATAGAATTCATACATCCAAGGATCAAGCTAACAAGTTGGTATTATAATTTACATTGCACTGAATCAAGATGTAGAAAAAATAACGCATCCAAGAGTATACAAATATAAATAATTAATATACCTTCACAGAGGCCAAAGATGCATCTCCGGTTACTCCAGCATGTAAGCACAATTCAACTAGATTAATGACCAGTGAAACTTCAGACACAATCCAGATTTCCCTATCTAGAGCTTGAGATTCAACACCAACTGGAATTTGAGGAATGACAGATTCTATAACATCTTCTGAGGATGTCTCAATCTCATTAGTCAATGAGGGCAACATTCGTGGAGTCTCAGAAAAATTAGACTGCGCGCATTCTGTTATTATCTGGTATTCCCGGTTTGACAGCGATGCTTTCAGTTCCTCTATCTGAAATCACAAGTTACAAAAATGCTGCACCATCATGCCATTGCTTGAGACTTAAGCTGTAGACTTAAGCTGTAGATGATAAGCAATGCATTACCTTGATTGCAACTTCTGTACTCGGAATCTGATGGAACAGGTCTCTGAGTGACCTCCGAAGAACAACAGAAACCCCCTTCACATCCTGAATTATGCTCTCACCTAGTTCTGATCCAGCACCAACATTTAAATTGATATCCTCAATCTAAAGACATAAAAAGGAGTTAGGAGGGATTGCAGTGAAGAACATGAAACAAAAAATAGTCGAGAACATTAATCATAAGAATAAAGTCACAAAAGCTCACTCCACCAACAGTTCCAATTAAAACAAGCAGGTAATTGTTCACTGTCCTGATAATTATATAAGAAAAGCATTTGCTGCATAATCTTGAATCCACCATCCCAATGAAGCTACAGCAGACAACCCAGCAATGATTCTCACCAGAATAGTCAATATATCCAAATGAACAGCATTCAGCTCACTTTTACTGCCAGATAACCACTGAAAGGTGTTCTGGACAGTTATATGCACGACATCCAGCTTCAAGTAACTGCCATAGGAATTTCAAAAAATTAGACGACATATCATAATGTTGAGGAATAAATTATGAAAATAACCTATGTGCAATGATAAACGTACTCAGGACTGTCAGTTCTCCGAGGCATTAAAATTATTGGTTTCCGAAATGAAAGATCAAACTTTACAGCAGGTGATCCTTCAATTTCACTGGTCATAAACCATTTCTCAGAATTTGTTACTTGATCTTTTAACTTGATAACACCCTTTGAACTACTGGGAACAAGGCCCATAAAGTAAGCAATAACCTACAGATTGAATTTACAGCATATGAGATATTGAAATCAGACCTACAAGAAACAGAACAAGGTAGATGAATTCTTCAGTCATTTTACCTCCTGGACAAAGCGGTTCAAATAAACAACACGTACTTCTGAAAGCTGCCCAAAAAGGCAATACTCATAACCTTTATAGTCTTCGTCCTCAACACTGAATGAAGTAAAAACAAGCTGCACAACCAGAAGTAAATGTTCACAAATTTTACCACAATAGTGCTCTCTGAACAGACAGTTATAGCTTATCCACAATTTACAATCAAATACAATATAGTTGAATGAGATGTTTTAAAAGAAAAGACAACCAAAATTTAAGTACCTCAACAAATGAAGTGCCCCCTGGATTTCTCATATCGCAAACCCAGAAATACATATGGCTGTCAGGGAGGCTGTCATCACTTATTCTCAAATTTCCCAGGGAAGCCTTTATACTAAAAGAGGATGGAAACACCTTTTAAAACAAAAGAAAATTGATGAGCATTAATAAAATAGACTTTGTATTTAGAAAGAGCCAAACTTCTTGACAGACAAAGAGAAGGGAGAAAAAAAGTAACAAGATATATGCCCTAACTAACCATAATATCACTAAGCAGATTATCCTGTGACAATGTAGCAAGCCTAGTTTCATCTTCATTCATAAGCTCAATCTGAGCACGGGCCATATTCAATCTTAAATTGAAAATAACTCGAGATTTCCCCTTTCCAAGTAGACCTTTAACAACAGGCTCCTCAATAACAATCAAATGTTCATCAGCCGCACCTTCCCTAGAAAAATTCTCAACAGCTGCCGAAGAATTATCACTGAAAGATTCACAGCTTTCACCTTCGATATTGATAGCATTAACAAATTCCATAATAGCAAGAATTGTAGGCCGACGACAGAAAAATGACAACGTAGCCAGGGTCACCATCACCTGAACAATTATTTACATGATTACTTGTCATGTAACAACCAAAATAAGTTAAAAGCATAAATTCAAACACAGAGATACCTACCCTCTTATCAACATTGTTATACAGAGGAGAGTTCTGGTCATAGATAACTATTTGAGCTTTTACAAAACTATCCAATGTTTCAGTCAGTTGAGTGTCATCCATCCCACCCCCAATGGCATCATCAGGGAGTAAACCAGCAATACGACTAAAACTGGGTGTCTTGAATGATAAATTTTCAGATAGGAGCAAACAGTGGGAACTTAGGTGCTCGGACGTGCTCTGTGGTGACTTCATTGTATACTCAGCAGAGTCAACCAAATTTTCTGGTGCTTCATAAAATTTATCATCTCCTTCGCTCGGAGTCAGATCATTATTGTCAAAATTCTGTATCTTGTCTGAACTGCCGATAAATGATCTTGCCAGGTAACAAGGCCGAGATACTCCATTGTTGCCAACTAAATCTTCAATCTCCAATGATTTCAAAACGGTGCCAATAAACATATCATTTGCTCTCATTGAAATTTGAACCTGTTTCAAGCATATATATCTTTGAACAAGGAAAACAAAAAAAAAAATCCCAAAACATATGTATAGTTTCATTATTGATCTAACCTGGCCACCTATGGCTCGAAATTCAAATAGTCGAGTCTCTTCAGCAAGTAGAACCTTCATGAAACTTTGATCATGCTAGTAAAAAGTAACGTGTGTCAGATTTCTTAGAAAGTTTCACTGGAAGGAAACTCCAGGACCTAAAGATAGTCCTAAATACCTGATGACTATAATTGAAGCAGATCTTCAGTTCATCAAGAGCACCAGTTATAAACACTTTCTCCATCCTTGAGATCTCAAGTGCATCCTGGGTCTCACTAATTTCTGTTTCTGAGTCCTCGGGGTCCGATGAAGTTTCTGATAGACTAGTGATTGGAGCAGAACCCTGTTTGGATGTCTATGCGTGAGAATTTCTGTTACAGTTTAGTGCTGTTTGAATAGTTACTTGGATCAAATAAAAAACAACCTTTTCCATCAGTGATCCTACTCTTACAGCACGTCAAACTCAAAACACAAAAATACAGATGCACTCCCACACACAACTATCATCCCAGAGGTAGAATATCCAACACAGGATGTTGATAATATTGGAGAAAATGTAGGATGCAAATTTTTAACAAGTCACAGAAGGCAAACCACATATCTATCCAGGTTCAAAAGTATTTAAGACACTAGCACCTTCACTATGCACTACGTTTAAAGCAAAAAACTTTAAAGGCTTATTTCTTTACTTTCTTTTTTTGTTTCCCTTTTGCGGCAGTCAATCCCTAACTATTCTGTAAAATAAAGGAGGGATAAAAATTAAAGATGAAATTGCTAATCATCCATTGTGAAAACAGTCAGCACTCATTAGGAAACACTGCAAGTTGTCCAGCCTTCAAAATTCCACATATGATCCTTACAACTTGAAGATAGTAGCCATACAGGTGAACGGCCAAGAATGATTCAAAGCACTTGATTAAATCAGGTGGTTTTCTTCTGCATAAATGCTCATAATGTGTTAAGATATTAACTAAAGAGCATTTATCTGTATTACTTTGCAAAAAAAGACATCAATCCTTTAAGCTAAGGACATTGGAAACACATATGAGAACATATTTCATGTTTACCTAATCCACTGCATTTGACATACTCCACAAACTATGACAATAGGGAATTATTAAAATTATAAATCAAAATAAATCAAAATTAAGCTACATAAAGAATATACCGAAGCACTATATATAGCCCCTTGCAATCGGCTTTTCCAAGTTTTTCTCGAATCATCAGAATCACACCGTAATATAAGCGCATTTACATCTTCCACAACCTAATTACAAGTAATCACGTACAAATAGCTATATTTAGTAGACCTACTAAAAACTGAATGAACATCTGAACAAATCCTCACATCCTCAAACCAGAGAGAAAGAGATACTTAAACCTTGCTACTGGATCGGACAGCACCACAAACAGCTAATACAGAGTCCACATCACCAACCAACTTCGATGCAACCTGATATACTTGTTTCCCACGTAAGCTGCAGTAGCAAACAAGAAGTTTATATAACAAATAACATCAAATTATGGATTAAAAAAATTATGGTAAGCAAATAACATTTGATTGAAGAAGGAGAGATTACAAATTTTATTTATTCAAACAAACCAAGGATGGATCTCTAGATATTATGCACCCAGCCTAATATAACATCAAAAAAGGAATTGATATTTAGATAATTCCTCTTTTTACATGAGAAACAAGACAATTTAATTGATATTAAGAAAGATCAGAAGAAAACCACAGAAGAATGAACCTATTATAAAAGCCAAAAATTCATCACCAATGACCTTTTAGTTTTTCTAAATTAAAAAGAGTGGCTGGAACCTAGAGAAATTGTTTAAATGAAAAATTAAGCACATGCATTTCCTTTATATCCTCTTCTCATCACATAAGTTCATTGCTTTCATCCTCTCACAGTTTTTTCTTTCTCTAGTTTCAACATTACAGTTTTCCTTTGAAAAAGCTTCACTTTTCCTACTCAAAAGAACTTCTAGAACCCAAAAAGTGATGCATAAGCAACATGATGCTTCTTACTGGATCCACTACTGAAGACCAATCAAACAACTAACAAAAAGGAACTAGTATGATGTCATATTAACACCAAAAAAAATAAAATAAAAGGAAAAGAAATTATTTTGCCAACAATACAAATGTACTCAAGCTAAAAATTTCACTAACCATGTATGTTCATTCAGCCACAATATTCTCAGATATTTTAAGTTTTCATGTTTCTTGAACCATAACGCTAAATACAAATTAATTTGAAAAAGTTGATGTCTGAACCTGAAATATTGTTTATAAGTTTTGGCACCAGGGCTTTCTAGCACATAAAGAAAAGGCCCAACTAAGCAAAAGTATCGTCGCTGCCACACAGCTTCCCTATTGCCCACACCCTAACACAAAACACAGGGATAAAAAGAGTAATTAGCAACGTTAAGGAAATTGCCATAATGTACAGTAAAACACATGGATAAAGAAGAAAGTAAGAGAGAACAACCTTCCAAGTGAGTAGGGATAACCACCCCTCAAAATCAGCATGGTCCCAAGGGCGAAGGAGATCTGAGTTCTCACTATCCTCCTCCTGAAATATTTTTGATATTTGCATCAACCGGTGATACCGAGCTGGGGAAAAGTGAAACCCTAGGGATGGCAGTCGTAGAGCAAGTCTCGTGGAAGGGTAAGATGGGTTCTCTAACCGGATCTGTATATAATTGAAATAACATTATCCACATGAAATAACACCTTGACTTAGGAACTCAAGAAGTAAATAGAACATGATCCACATAAAGAACATATGAAATATAAGGTACAATGAAGAGAATGCTACCTGTTGAAGCTTTAAGATAGCCCCACACCTATCAATAACAGGTAAAAAACTACTTCTGTGTGCAGAACCAAAAGATTTGTTCATGGAGGTTTGGCTCCAATGATATTCACCATCAACCAAAAAAGCAGAAACATCACTCAACACCAAATCAAATTGCAAATACATATCAAGCTCCTTAGATGATTTTCGTTCATAGTCATCCTGCACACATTTGACATGCTCTATATTAAAGATTGCTGATATGCATATGGAATAAGAGAGTTAAGACCAAATTTGGCATTAACCTGTGAACGAATAAGCAAATTTCCCAAGTCCAGCATAAGTTTTGTTGAATGGGTGTCATCTGGACGAAATTCGGTTGGAATTGTAATCTTGGGAGCAGCAATGTCCAAGTCCAGCAGAAACCTAACAGAAAACTAATGGTTATGACAAATAATCTACATCTGATGTGTTTGATCATTTGCTTGCAACTACCATGCTTAAACAGATTATATCCTCTAGGTGGCATCAAGACAGTAGGACAACAAAACAAATAACTAATCAATAGGATATATAAGAAAGTAAAATAAGCAGC
The DNA here is from genome assembly GCA_028052125.1 of Melia azedarach. NCBI lineage: Eukaryota > Viridiplantae > Streptophyta > Magnoliopsida > Sapindales > Meliaceae > Melia > Melia azedarach. The sequence continues at coordinate 4,229,048 of CM051401.1, read as the reverse complement.
AAGGGAACTTTAATTGAACAATGTCCACCTGTAACCTTCCTGAATTAACAGGAAACTAATATTCTTTTTAGCCTTCACATTTTAAATCATAACATTATTAAGGCATCAACAAACCCATATCCAAATGGAAACTCTACTAAATATTTAAGCAAACAATCCCTTTACATTCTCAAACGAATTATCAGAAATGAAAGGCATGTAAACATTCAAATACTAGTCTGTATGGACCACGTACACACAAAGCATCAATTGAATTTTAGATGTCAACTTGATGATTCAACCATAAATCAAATAACACATCGACATTCACCAGTACAAAATCAAATTAAAACTACCTGGCATGATCCTTAAGAGCCCTGTTTACTTGTTCCTGAGCAGTGCGCTTAACTCCATCAATTGTCATCTGGTTACCAATTAAAAAGCTGTCAGCAAAATCAGTCACTAATTGAGGCCCGTTACTCACACTTGCTGAATAGTGAACCCACTATCTATGAGTGAAAAATGCGCTATTTATTACGTGTCTAAATTACAAGAAGCAAGCCAATTGCTGTTAGGTATTTCTCTTACAACTTAAAATTACAACAATGGCAAAATTTCGAACCTCCTTTGATGTTTAGCTATAATGCAAGCAGGACTCCACAGATTAAGTTTTCGATCATAAAACATCCCATGCCAAGGAGGTTTTTTCCAACTATTATGAAACTGGAAGCTGCTGATAAATTTTAGGGAGGATTACGATGATTTAAAATTTTCAAGGAAAACTTTTAATGCATCTTGAAACCAGTAAGGCCAGCTGTGTTTTACCTTAACCTTGGGAGGTCAATGAAATTTATCCTAAAAAATGTCATGATTTAAATTATGATTTAAAAAAATTGTATATCATTGAATATTTATGAAAATGATTGACGGTTCCTCAAGCAAGAAATCCTGGTATAATGTGAATTTAAGCAACCATGGCATGCAACAAGAAAATGTCATGTTTTTTCAATTTCTAATGCAATCCCTTTTGTAAATATTCAAAATTCTTTTGTGTGCTTTTATTGCCACAGTTATAAACAGATATACATAACTTTGCATTTAACATTTCCCAATCTTCATAACTCTTCCCAGCCAAATCCAAAATTCAAGCTATGGTCTCTAAATAAAAATTAGAAGACTTCTATATGCTTGTTTCTGTCAAAAAGGCTACTTTTTTTCCTTCTTTTTAGGGGGGGTGGGTGTGTGGGGTGGGTAGGAAAACAAGCATTTGCAGACACCGTGTCCATCATTATCCAAAGAAAAAGAACTAAATAGGACAAAACCTGAACAGCAGCTGCAGTTTCCAATGCTATGGTTTGACCGACTACAGTGTTGCTTTGAAAAAATTTGATGATTTCATCGATGGAATCCTTCAAATACTGGCAAAAGACATGTACTCAATAAAAAACCATAAGACTAGCCTTACAGTCTCAAAAAAAAGCACCAGCCAAGAGTATCAAAGAGTAGAAGCATACAGTAACATAACATGGAGAAGCTTTAGCAGCCATGCTCCAGTCCACTTTTACTTCAAAAGGCTTATAGCAGAAGACTCCAAGTAAAGAGTCAGCAGCAGTTGCACTCTGTGCAGATTCAGGTGAGACTTTAAGATGTCAATGGAGTTGTATAGAATGTACTGCAAAAGTAAACAGAACTTAGAATCAAACCTCAGCAAGGAGACCATTTGGTGATGATAACCGATATGACCCTAATTTCATATCAAAAACTTTTGTCTCAGGATAAAGCTTAATGGAGCAGTCAAAGCCTTCACATGATAACTCAGCCAGACATTCCAGAGACCCATCAAGAAGCTTTGAAGCATTATGTTTCATGTGAATTTCCAAGAAAGTATGAACAACATCCAGCTTCTGATTAATCATCAGCGACTGCGCATCATCACCTTCCTTATATCCTATGATTTTATTTAACTGTTCCCAGTCTTCCTCACTGAAATGAAATGGTTCACTTTCATCTTTAAAGGATTGATTATTCCTGGAAATATAAAAATAAAGAGGAAATCATTTAAACTCTTCCATCTCACAATACAAATAAATAGCTGATAAGAATCATTCTCTAGGTAAAGCTATTCACCATCCAAATGACCACCAAGACTTCTTAGTATTCTGTTTCTTCAACCGACTTTTGGATCCCATGGACTGCTCAACAAACTTGTGAGCCAACATCCTGCACAAATCAGCTCACAGAAATGTAGGAACCCAAGATTGTAGGAGTGCTAAAGGTGCACAAATTATAAACATAAGCATTCCAAGAATGTGTGCACAAGGAAGATGGAATATGGGTATGCACAAATAATAAAAGGAAAATATACTGTCCAGAAAGTGTTTCAGCATGCATTCATGCAAGCTTGGACATACTCAATTGCTTTATATATGTTATTTGTTTCCTAACATGGAAATTGGTATTGAAAATTAAAAATTTAGACAAGAAATCTGCACGGCCATTCTTCCCAAAGCAATGATAGACGGGAAAAACCAAACAAGAAAAAATAAATAAATAAAAGATTGTTAGTTGTCAAAAAAATTTCTTCCACTTTACCAAACATCTAAACAAACACCCACCTCAAACACCACTGCAAACACACAAGCAACGTAATAATTGTCAAAAGAATGAGATAAAAGAAGCAAAATACTTTTCAACAATATTTTATATGTTAATATCACAAAGGATCAAAATCTGAGACATTGGTACTCAATTGTAGGAGACTACTTTCATCTGTCCATCTTTACAAAGAGTGACTGATATAGGAGTCACTTAACAGTTAAATTAATAACAGAAATTAATACCTCCATTGCAGTATGAGGTCAATATCAAGTCCACGATCAAGTTCCTCAATTTCTTCATTATCATCAACAACAGCTCGACCGAGATCCAATTTAAGCAGTGAGGCATACAGAGAAATATATCTCTTACGTAAGCTTGCATGCCGGAGTACTTGCTCCCATGATAATTTCCCACTGCCAAAACCAATTGTATTACCCAAAAGCAGAAACATGCAACCCACCGACAAGCCCAAACACAAAAGGAATCACTATCGCAGAAATTGAGTCTAGAAAACAGAAATTGTAGAACAGATAGAGAAACCTTTCTTCCACAAATGAGAACGAACAAAAAAATATGCACTCATAAAGAGAAAACAACACATGGATAATCAAGTAAATACCATTATAAAATACAATGCCCGTCAAATTAACATGGTAACGATGTGAGAGAACTCAAATCACCTACTTATTGACACACCTTCATTCAATCAACAGATTATTCATCAAATAGTTGAAGATACAGACCCCAAACACACAAGAGACCACAACATAATCTAGATAACTTGTGACAACACCAACAGAATAAAGGAGAGACTGAAGTGGGGAAAAAATGGTGATGGGATGATTTGGTCATTTGAACTTATACAAAGTGCAAAAACTTTATTCCACTAGGCTTCTAATTCTCCCGCATTCAATTCAGGCAACAGTGAGGATGAAATGAACAGAAAAACTTCTTTGAAAATCTGATCAAGAAAAAAAAATTCTAGGCAAACTGAATCAGTAGATTGATCAGATTCAAAGTCAAGGAATTGTAATTTTTGGTATTCAAAGTTATTCATAGTGTTACTTTAGCCATATCCTTTATATTGCATAAATGTTAAAACAAAATTGCACGTTACTTGGATTTATAACCCAAATAACAAGGATGGAGGATGGACACCATTTTCAAGAGTTACTTTTGTAAGTTTTTAACATGGAAATTTGAAATCCAAGCTTGACTGGATACAAGTCTTGGATTACTTTTGTTGTTCTGGGGTTTTATCTTGTTTTTTCTGTCTCACATATAGGCGACGAACTGTATCCAGATATTTAATTATATAGTTAATGGGTTTTCTGGGTTTCTTCACAGTAGAGAAGATTTAGTTCTGGACCTCTAGTTCACTCTTGTAATCCTTTCCTCTTTATTTCTTCACTAAAGTTTCTTCATTTACTATCAAAAAAGTGAAAGTAAAAATAAAAATAAAAAATGAATGCTCTAGTACATTTGAAAATCAAATATGACAAATTTTGTCAAACTTTATAACCAGGGTCCTTTCTGTCATAACACGCAAAATAAATAATTTAAGAGAACAAAAGAAAGTAGGAAATGGAACAAAAGGATAAATAAGACTACCTTGCCTTCTTTATCTGGTCAGAAACAACTTTGAATGCATACTTCCACCAAGACCTTGGATCAGATTTCACCGAGACTGGCGGACGATAATGAGCATATTTTAACCGTTGATTAAAGGCAGCAAAATTATCAGCTAATTTCAGAACATCACTGTACCCATTCTGCCAACAAAATGATACATTCAACCTTCAAAGCCATTTATAACTCTCACAATCAAACAAAGATGGTGGAAAGTTGGAAAAAGACCTTTGATAAACAAAGTGTCACATCATCCAAGTTCACTGCTGCCTTTTGTAGAGGCTCACCCCCATCAGCAGATTCATTTGACCGCAGTTTTGAGTAGTTTGCATTCCCAGTCACTGGTTGCAGAATGTAAGTGTGGGATTTTACAAGATGATCAGCTGGTTTACCATCTTTTGTACCAAATCTGAAAACCTGTGACTCAAGGGATTCAGTGACCAAAATTGGGAGAAAAGAAGAACACAATTAAATAAACAAAAAGAGACAAGAAAAAAAATTATATCTGGCACAATTGATTATATTATAACGGACAAAAAGTAATATACCTGAACCCACTCAGAAGGAAGCAAATCCTCCCATGGCTTGTCCAATTTCCACGGGGTTATATTAGAATCTAGATAAAGGGCTAGTCGATCAAGTTCCACAGACTATGAAACAAAGGGAAACACAAAGATTAACAACACAAGATAAAAAGAAAAATCAGACGCTCATAAATTAAAAAGTGCTTGGACAACAAAAAGAATCCCATTACGTAGCCACTAATTAAAATTAAAGGATGAAAGCCGTAACCTTCTGAATGCAGTCTAGTGCACCCCCAGTAACAAAAGTTTCCCTCCCACTATCGTCAACTGTCACAGCTGACAGTTTCTCCAGGGTTACCCCAGCAGCAAATGGGTGGCCAGGATTGCTACAAGAAATAAATCATGAGTCTAAAACACAAGTTGATAGGTGATTAGGAAATCAAAACTGAGTGTCTTCTTTACCTCTCCAGATCTTCATATCTGATATGGATATTTGAAACTGAAAGTTTCAAGTTCCCAATTATTGTGTTGATAAGGGAACCCAACCATGATTTATTCTTCAAAAGAATTATACAAATGCAGGTTAGAACAAAGAACATAAATCATAGAAGATCCTAGAATGGAAATAATGGAAAGTGGGAAGACCCAAAAACTATCAGGCACATTTAAAAGAAGTTGATCCTCATCATATCTTCCAGTTACTCAGAAGCATTTAATTTTCATGTGATAATAACCGATAATACTCCATAAAAAAGAGACATTTATTATTGGTAAACACTACCAAGGAGTTGCAGCACCTTGCTAAGACAAAATATAGAAAAGCACTGACATAATTACTTGTGGGCTAACATATGATGAATAAAATTCTTCTTTAACGAAAGAAAAAGATCAATTCTTAAGAACCTAGGAGTGAACCACTGAATTTACATATAGACTGCAAGAAAATAAGTTAGAATATTAGCAATGGAACTTTGGACCCCAGACTAAAAAATCAGGAACATGTGAAGGATTTTACACTGCAAAACAAGAAATTTGTTCTCCATTATAATAAATCTAAAAACTTAAAATGCTATGTATTTCTATAATAAATCTAAAAAATCAGAAAATCCATATATCTCATGTAAATACAAGTCCAAAAGGATTATATTAACCATACCACTTCTGAATTCAAATGTTGTGCCCTCTCTAGCAGTTTCATCTCCATTTCCTTTAACAAAAAAAAGTATAAAAGTACAAAATCAGTTTATCATTCAAATGAAATCTAGTTGCTTGTTCCAAAATCACGATATACAAGGCTCACCATGTCTTACCTGTACTCGGCTTTTCTTAGCTTCTTGGACAGCATCCTCACTACGTCCTTCAACTTGAGTTGCAGGTTCAGCTAGTAAAAATATCCGATCCAAATAAACTAAAACTGGCTCTTGGCCTAGCCTACTCCATGGAACCTGAAATGAAATATGCCACAAAAATATGTCCATAGGAGAAATAACCAATATGTAGTATGCCATTCAACCAAAATTTTGTGTTGTATTCAAATTAAATACAAAAATGAAATACGCCATTAGAAACAAATTCTGCACAAATTGGGAAATGGAAGCACGTGGAGACCAAAGTTCATATTGCCTTCTAGTTCAAAATTAAGCACTCAACAGACCATAGATCAGTCCCAACCTTAATTTTAACTGATCCAAGAAATCCTGCCTTAACTCTCACAGGCAACTTTAATGCATTAAGCGCCTCTGGCTTCAATTGCATATTTGTTAGCTCTACATCACCTGTTTTTCATTTTAGAGAGGAAAAGGTAAAAGGGTAAATTACTAGAAACACAAACAAAATAACAGCACAAAAATTTTAATACATTAAAGCAAACATATGGTCATGCATATAAGTTTATGTGTAATATAAAGAATCTATCATATCATAGTAAATCTAAGTTCACATAATACAGTTAGGTTCTCACCTCCAGCATCTTACAATACTAGATGAAACGCACATATAAAGAACTAAGGTCCCAGCTCTCACATGTGGAATTTATTTAAATCCACTACTCAGGTCATGACCAACTTTTTTTTTTTTCCCTATATTTCTAAGTGTTGAAGAAAAATAAAACAGTAATTGCTTTTGTAATAACTATGCTCAATGTTGAATTCAACTACTAGTACATTTTATAGCAATCTTCGTACTGAATCCAGTTCAATGACGATTAAGCTCATACATTAAAAGTTCACGAGACCATAACAGTTAAACTTGAAAAACCACCATTATAAGTTAATATCAACTGTTTGTATCACCAAATATTTTTCAAAAAATTGATTCGCTAAACACTCTTATCCAGACCCAATTGCCTGCATCATTTGGGCGATGAAACGAGGTAACGGTTGCATTATCACAAACCATTATCGGCCCAAAACAGCAGTTAAGTTCAATGCAATTCACTCCAGCAGGTTATTCTAATCAAGAAACATACTGTAAACAGGTAAAAGCATTTTAATACTTAAACAAACAGTTCAATTTCAATCCCAATTAGAAAATGAAACTGAAGTTAAAAATGCAAATAACAAGTAAAAGAAAGAGAGGAAAAAAGATTGACGGTCAGGACCTTGCCAGACACTGATTTTGAGCGCTTCTTTATTGAGGCCTCTCACATAATTACCCAAATACCTCTGTAACAAGTACGCCACTTGATCCTCCAACATCTTGAAATTCCTTTCTTGATTCTTGAAGAATCAACGGTTCAATTTAAACAAACTAACCGAAATTGACTGATCAGCAAAATGAAGATTGGAGAGCGGGAGCGAGAGAGGGTGTACGTTGTGTGCATTTCGATTCTGCAGCGTTAGAGAGACAGGAAGGGGGAAAGAGGGATATTCGCGGGTGAAAAGCAAAAGAAGTTTTCTCTGAGAACACGCTAGGCTCCTTGAACTGTAAGCTACAGCAGAGCTAGTTATACAGTGCGGGCGTGTTCATGTTGGCCGTACACAGCTGTCGTCCACGTAGCACAACGGATACATAAAATGAGAATTACGAAAAAATTTCAAATACTTCCGTGGCAAAAGTTTCTAAATACGTTCATTGTATTTTTATTGTGTAAAATAGAAAAATTATATCTTAATTTTATTTCTAAATTTTCAAATTAAATTGACATATAATCACCCATGCCTATGTAATTAATATATATTTTTAATATAAAATTTGAAACAATTTTGCATCTTTAACTCCCCACCATAAAATATTTATTCTAAATGATACCATACATCGGAATTTTGTATAGATGTCAATAACATTAATAAATTTTATAGAATTAAAAAAAATTATTCGTGAGCATAAATAGTGGGGAAGGACTGAGGACTAAAGACTCGCTTATAAGTTACATTGGTTGTGGTATTGTGGTGGCGTTTGCAGGGGATTATTGCTCATTATCCAATTTCTGCTGACGAAGCGTCGATTTGAGTTAAAATTGCCAAAGTGCCATTATTATAAGGCGGTGGAAGTAATGACGTGGCACCTGGGATGGTCGGTTAAGCCGAAGGACAGCTTAAAAAACGATGTGTTTTCAAGGCAAGGCTTGCCGTTCGTCAACTATCTTTCTCTTGGACTGCAAGCCCAAACGTGTCACGATTTATTATTCAGCGTCGAAGGCGTTATTATTTATTGGCCACGTACAGAAGTGCACGTGTGCTCACGTGCCAATGATTCAATGATAATCCATATTAGTATAAATTATAAGCCAAAAGCAAAATCAATTTTTTTATTTTTTATCTTTTTTAACTGAAGAAAACAAAGTAATCTCTTACTGCCTTCTGACATTGCATGACTTACATATAAACACAGATTGTAACTGTAAACTCAAATTATAAATAAAATAAATTCTCCTTTTCAAGATATCATATATCAATTGATAATTTATAAAGTTGATGCATCTCAATATTTTTTATCCTTTTTAAGTGAAGAAAACAAAGTAATCTCTTACTTCCTTTTGGCATTACATGACTTACATATAAACACAAATTGTAATTATAAATTTAAATTATAAATAAAATAAATTATCTCTTTCAAGATGACATATATCAATTGATAATTTATAAAATTGACGTATGTCAATATTATATATCACTTTTTTAAAAGTTGATACAGATAATGACTTAGTAAAGAGATCAGTAAAATTTTCATTGAAGCGTATCTGAGTTGAGCGATACAAGCAATATTTTTTTCGTATATTATAATTCGAATATTTATTGTAGAAGATAGCTTGCATGTATTTTGAATGTAATGGATAACAGAATACAACCATACACATGCACGACTTGCTCCATGCATACTATAGTCTCAAAGTGATTACAAGAGGTGGCACCAAAGTTGGCTTCATAGACCACCATGAAATGGCTGTATTATTATAAGTGAAAACATATCTGATTTGTGAACGAGCTTTATGAGGGAGGATCAGAAAAATAACCAATATCTATAGAAAAATAAATCTTGGATTTCGAGTTGGTTCATTGCAATAAAATAATCTCAAATCTATTTTTCCATGAAGGTACCAAAAGTATATTTAATGTCAATGCAATGCCATCGAGTAGGTTCAGAACTAAATTTGGCTAATAAGTTCATCGAATGCTATGTCTGGTCTAGTATATTATGCCAAATATAATAAAATACCAATGACATTGAGATATAGTATTTCTAGACTAAATATCTCTTCTTCATTTTTTTTAGATCGAAAATGATCTTTTTTAAGATCAAGAGACTGAACAACCGTAAAAGTATTTAACAGCTAAATTTTATCGATACTAAATCTTTTCAACATAAGTAAATTGATGGACAAAAATTTCGTTAGACTTATGCTCGATTTGTATACAAAGTCAATATTTGGCTTTTTTCATATGTTTCATTTCAAATTCCATTTTCAAGTATTCAACAGTTTTTATGAGCTCTTCAGGAGTTCTAATTAAATTCATGTCATCAACGAATACACATGGGCATATAGCATTGAAAAACATATCCTTTCTTTCTATTAAACATTCGCTCAAGAAATTATATCACATGTGCCTAAATTACTTTAATCCATACAAGGATTTTTGTAACTTGATTGAATACAAATTATAATCTATTGATTTATATATTTCAGCTATTTTAAATCTTTCAGGGATTTTTATATAAATATCAGCAGTCAAGTGACCTATATAAATAAGCTATCATTATATTCATAAGACGCATATTAAGTTTTTCTGAAACTGTTAAACTTATCAAAAACTAAAAGGTAATAGCATCCTTGACAATTATCTAAAAGTATATCATTTACATGCATTTTACAAAACATTATTATATCACTATTGGATTTAATATCCCTATTTGTGCATAAATTATGAAATTTCATTACCATAACTTTAATTTGTATGTTTTCATGGTATAAGATGGCGTGAGTATAATACTTGTATTAAGTATTTATGTGGTGTATTTTTGTATATAAATGTTAAAGGAGTGCAAGTTGTAATTAAAGATATAAAGTATTCACTTGCATACAAGTCACTTGAGTATAACTCACTATCATGGTCATAACTATATGTAGACATCTTAAAATGGAATAATTCTTATTGCAAGTGAAAGCTGACTCAATTGTTAATAATTTCTGTTTAGACAATTGTTTTGCAAATTCAGGATGGATAGATGCCGAAAGTGTGAAGGAACGTAATAAAGCATTGTTCATCCATGTTCACCCTAGACCTGTGAACATCTTTCTGTCTTTTGGTCATAACTTTCTGAATACTTCACCAATTGAGTTGACTCTTGAAACAGTGGAACCATAAAAAATCCAGATACAACTTGTATCTTATGTATAATTTTAAATTCATACATTTAGGCTATCTAAAGTAGTCATTATTTAGACAGTGACTATAAACATCGCAATTTGAGCATGCTTTACAGTTTTGATTATATCTCATACTCTAGACATCCAAATGACATGATTTGGCATAGAAGACAGTCAAAAGTCAGCTATTATCTAACAGATAGAGATATGATGAAATTGTAACATGCATGTGTCTATATATGTAACGCATTATTTATCTTACCTATATAATGTGTGGTTTTGAATATGGGAGCATGTTATTTTAGAGTTTCTTTCTCTTATGAGAGTTCTTTATTTGTTTGCTTTCTTTCCTTTATGTAATTTAAATGTTGTTACTATAAAATTCGTAGCTAGTGTGTGTTATTTTTATCATGGGATATTGACATATACCCCCCTGATGTATAGAGAAAGGACAGATACCCCTCTGGAGATTTCAAAACGACAGATACCCCCTGGCTCTATTGATAAATGACAGATACCCCTCTTGTGTTAGTTGACCGGTTAGTTTATTATCACTTGTATCCCTAAACGTTTATAAAATAATAATATAATATATAGTTTATTTAAATATAATACTTTAGTCCATAATTTAATATTTTTTATAATATATTTTTTAAATTTTAACAATTTAGTCCCTATTTAATATTTTTTACAATATACACAAGACTAAATAATTTTTTTAATTTATTATTTTAATAATAAAATCAAATATATAATTATTAAAAAAATTCAAATAATGAGTTAAATCACACTAATATATTAAAATATTTTTAATTCTTTTATTTTTATTGTAATAATTTGATATTTAATTATTAAAAAAATATAATTAAAATATTTTTTAGTATATTTATTTTTACATGTAACACATTTATTTACAAAAATTTAAACTCATTATATATATTTTAAAATATATGAAGATTTAAATAAAAAATATAAATAATAAATACATGTTATAATATATTTATATACTATAGATAAAAATAATCAAGTTTTGTTTTTAAACCTTTATTCATATTTTTAAAATATTTAGTTTTATTTTTCAATGTAATTAATAATTAGATAAATTTTATAGTTTTACTAACCAATATAATTTAATTTTATAATTTAAAGAATATAATTATAATTTTATAATTTTATTTAAAATTAAATTATCATTGTATTGGTTATATAGATAAATGAGGAAGGTTTCTTTTTTAATTTTAATTAAATTAGATTGTATTAGTTATTAAGAATATAATATCTATCTAATTATTAATTATATTGATAAATGACACTAAATATTTTAAAAATATGAATAAAGGTTTAAAAACAAAACTTGATTATTTTTATCTGTACTATATAAATATATTATAACATATATTTATTATTTATATTTTTTATTTAAATCTTCATATATTTTAAAATATATATAGTGAGTTTAAATTTTTTAAATAAATGTGTTACATGTAAAAATAAAATACTAAAAAATATTTTAATTATATTTTTTTAATAATTAAATATCAAATTATTACAATAAAAATAAAGAGTTAAAAATACTTTAATATATTAGTGTGATTTAACTCATTATTTGAATTTTTTTAATAATTATATATTTGATTTTATTATTAAAATAATAAATTAAAAAAATTATTTAGTCTTGTGTATATTGTAAAAAATATTAAATAGGGACTAAATTGTTAAAATTTAAAAAATATATTATAAAAAATATTAAATTATGGACTAAAGTATTATATTTAAATAAATTATATATTATATTGTTATTTTATAAACGTTTAGGGATACAAGTGATAATAAACTAACCGGCTAACAAACGGTCAACTAACACCAGCGGGGTATTTGTCGTTTTGAAACCTCCAGGGGGGTATCTGTCCTTTCTCTATACATCAGGGGGGGTATATGTCAATATCCCTTTTATTATTCTTCATCAAGCAATTTCCACCAAAGGATTGAATAAGACAATTAATCATTTCAAATCAAAGAGGAAATCTTCGATAAAGATAACTTTATTTCAATCTTTGTTTATTCTTCTATGTGTTTTGCACTTTCATACTTAATTTCATTAATTTGAACTTAATAATGAAAGGTAAAATACATATTGGGAGTTTGACTTAGCTACTATAATTGTGTTGGTTATTTCTTGAATTATGTTTAATGAATGTTTAATATTATTGCTTACTCATTGTTCTCTATAGCTTAGATTATAAATTATAGATTAATCATCTATTGTTTATAATTAAAATTAACAAATGAGAATTAAGGTGTTGGAAATATCATCTTACCTTAATTAAGTACTATTGAACAAATTTTTAAATTGAATTTATTGATTTGATTTAATTTAAATGGTCATATCATTTCCTTGTAATTAATTCAATTAATTAAGTAGGAGCCTCACATCAAAGATAGACTTAGTTAATTGCAAGTGAAACTTTTTATGAACATTAGATTTCTCTAGTCATAGTGGAAAGACCAATAATCTAAACTTTGAGTTAATTGTTTAATTCACTTAATATTTCAATGCATTAGCAGATAACTAGCTAACTCTCATTTGATTTCATTAGATTTAATCTATTTTCATTATTCTTCTTTTCTCTAAATTTTGCAAGTTAAATTATTTCATTTAAAATCGTATCAAACTATCAATTAAGTAAGTGTTAGGACTTTATTATTTATTAAATTTAGTAACATTAAGAAAAACAATAAGAATATAAACCACTACAATTCCTTGAGAGATCGACTTTGAGGTGAACTTATCATTAACTATTAGTGATTCGTACATTTGTGAGTATATTAAAATTTGCACATCAATCCTCAAATGAGAACATGTTTTATCAAAATCAATTACAGGTCTCTGAGAAAAATCTTAAGTAATGAGTTGTGCATTATATCTAATAATCATATTATGCTCATTACGTTTCCTTACAAATACCCATTTATATCCAACGAGTTTGACATCTTCATGTGTTTGTACTACATGTCCAAATACTCTACGTTTCGCTAAAATTCTGCTTGAATTGCTTCTTTCTATTGAAGCAAATCATACATCTGTCTACATTCGTTCACAATTTGTGAATCATAATTATCTCTCATAATTATAGTAGCCACTATAGATGAAAATACGTTGTCGACAACTATTTCATTACGATCTCACACTACACTTATATATGCATAATTTGCAGACTTTTCTTTATTTCAAGATTTTTCTACCACTTTATAGGCTAATGCTTCTTTATAAGCTTGTTACTTCAGGGACTTGTGCCTCTTCAAGGGCTAATACTTCTTTATAAGCTTATGTCATTTCAATGACACGTGTCACTTCACAACTATCAACTCTTCTAAAGCCAGTGATTCAGAAAATATAAGTATACTTATTACTCGAGTATTACTTTTAACAGGTTCTTGATTTCTGAGATATCTTTTCCAAAAAATAATATTTTTCAACTGATTGGTCTACCACACATCTGGCATGTAACGGATGATTCAATGGCTGCCTTTTGATCATATTGTTCTTCAGGAATAATTATTTGGGCTAATGCATTGGCAACTGGTATAGATGAGTTGGTTACTCTTACAATATTAGTAAATACATCTGGTAACTTATTTGTAATTTGTTAAATTTGCACTATCCTCCACACTTTATTTTTACATTGATTAGTACAAAGATTAAGATAAGACATAACAAATATTTTCAAGAAAGTATATGCCTTACTTCATGAGGCATTTTGTTTTTTCTTAATAACAGAAAAACTGTCATTAAATTGATAATTCGCAAACTGTGCGATAAATAGATCACCAATCAAAGGTTCAATATATCTGATAATAGATGATGAATTAAAAACTAATATAAATCCTCAAACGATATTGAGGTCTCATCTTAGTACATTGTAAAGGTACTATAGAAATATAGACAACACAACCAAAAGTGTATAAATGACATATATCAGATGAACAACCAAATACAAGTTGTAGTGAGGAATATTGATGATAAGCAATAGGCCTAAGGTGAATTAATGCCAGAACATATAATATAACAAGTCCCCATATAAAGATTGGTAATTAAATATGTAATAATAAAGTTCTAGTAATTACCTGTAGTCTCTTAATGAGTTATTCGGCTAATCCATTTTGAGTATGAACATATGAAACTATATGTTCTACATCAATTCTCACTAATGTGACATAGTTATCAAACACTTTAGAAGTAAACTCACCAACATTATCCAGATATATAATCATGATTTTGTGATCAGGAAAAATGTGTCCTCAACTTTACACATGTGCAAGCAATCAAGCAAATGCAACATTACATATAAATAATAAACACACATGTAACCATTGAGCAGATGCATCAATTAAGATCATAAAATAATATAATAGTCTACTAGGTGCGTGAATTAGCCCACAAATATCTCTTTGAGTTTTCTATAAAAATAATGGAGGCTCAAATCCAATTTTAGAAGCAGCTGATCAAGCTACTAATTTACCTTGAGACCACGTGGCACAAGTATTTTTATTAGACAATAGAATCTTCTCGTTCTTTAATGATTGTTTATAAAAACTTTCAACAATTCTACGCATCATTATAGATCCTAAGTGACCAAGTCAATCATGCCATAATATAAATTTTATGATCATTGAATTTCTGATTCATTACTGCATAGTTTTCAATTGCATATATGATTGTATAATACAATCAAAATAAGAAAGCTTAAAGTTTTTCCAGTATCAATTTCTTACTTGAGACATTAGAAATAATGTAAAGATACCTACTTAATTCTCATTTAAAGTCTCAATATGGTATCCATTTCAACCGATATCTTTAAATCTAAGCGAATTTACGTTGGACCTGCTAGAATAAAAATACATTATGTATACATAATCTTATTCCACTTACTACCAAGATTAAGGATCTTTTGGAGCTTTTAATCAAAATTCTATTCACCTCACCTTAATTATTTTCAATTCTGAGAAATAATTTTTATATTAAAAAATAATATGCATAATTACACTATCAGCTAGGTATACATCCTTAACTCTCATTTTTGAAAGGATTAATTTCCTTTTCATATTCATGTCTTTTTATAAGATAATTCACATAAGTTATCGTAACAGTAAAATATAAAATATATTATGATAAGAAAGTTATCAAAGAAAAAAAATATATATATATATAGCATGTTAATTAAATTGTAAATGGTATAAATATTCTTAATAAAGAAACATTAAGATAAATAAAATAGTCACAATATTCTCATCATTTCCATGGGAGCTTATAAGGCTTTATTAGATATTTCAATGTACTACATGTACGTAATCACTGCTATTTTATGCCATGTTGGTACCAAAATTTGTTACACGATAGACATTTCACTTTTGGTGGTTGAGTACAATTACATTTTGTAATTATAAATTTTATAGCCATTATGGGGCCAATAAGGTACCTTTCTCATCATTTTATACAACTTTCATAATTATAATATATGCTTCCATTTACTTCTTGGAATGGCAAATAAATAAACATGATAATAACTTAAGTAAAAGAATAAGAATGCAAATTTTAATATCTATACTCATAATTTTAGTTATAAGGTAATCACAAATAAAGTTGAACTATATTCAGCAATAAATTTGCAATCCTGCATTCATAACTTTACTTTAGTAAACTATATTCTATTAGTTTCAATGATAAAAAGAAAAATCATAATTTTCAATTATCTTTGAAGGATATTTTTCTCTCTTCTTTCAATTATCCTTGAGAGATATTTTTCTCTCTTTTAATGATGTCTTCTGAGCTATGGCATCAAAGTACATCTCATCATAATCCGTGAAAAATACTGAGAGCATATATTTAGAACTTTAAGCTCTAATATCATAATTTATATTCAAAACTTCAGCTTCTGACTCAGAATTTTAAAACTTCAAATTCTGATTCAAAATTAATATACAGAATCTTAGATTTTAACCTTAATAACTGAAACTTCCGGTCCATATAATTGATATATGAAACTCTAGGCCTATACAAATAATATATGGAACTTTAAGTCCATAAAATTGATATATTATAGATCTACAACTTCAAGTTCTAATCTTATTAAATTTAGCTCAGAACTTTGAGCTCTGATTAGTAATTGCATTTCAGAACTTGGGATTCTGATTAATAAGGTTGTCTATAGAACTTCAAATTCTAATTATCTCATTATTTTGTAAACTTCGGGTAGCAATATAATATGTTATCCTTATTTTTTGTTGTGAAAGATCTAATTTTATGGCAATCACAGAACATATTCATAAGAACATTTATATAATAACAATTATAATAAATATAACGTGAAAATATATAATTAATAAAATAACATAAAAACAATTAAATATTTCACGAATCTAAATTAGTAAATCGTGTTGATAACGTGTTGTAAACTATTAGCTCAAATTATAAATAAAATAAATATAAATATATAAATAATATTTGACTATAACTCATACCACAATTACTTTTGATTCCTTTTCTCAATTAATCTGTCGAATTCAATTACTTAATTCAATTCTTCTTCGATCGAAGAATTTTTAATTCAATTTAGGGATCATTCTTTGATACAAGTCAATCGGTATAACTTTCAATAGCACCTAATATGTAATTAATGCATTTAATACATAAAAAGTTTAAGTAAACTTCTTTAATAAAAATGAGGTTAAATTCATTTCATTTATAATATTTTTATTTTTTTATCCTTTAAGTGATGAAAACAAAGTAATCTCTTATACCCTACTGCCATTGCATAAGTTACATATAAACAGAAATCTCAGCGTCATGTTTAAAGACTTAGGTAGATATTCTTTTTTATTTTTCTTCATAAATTTAAAATATTATAAAACGTGAACAAATATTAATAAACCTGCATTATATATAATAATGTTTACCAATCAACTCTAAACAATATATATATATATATAGGCTACTTAATTAAAAATAATATTCATAAAATAATATGTCATCAAAGATAAGCCATTTATAATTTAAGCAATTTTATAATCATCATTATTCTAATGAGGTTTTAACAAATACTTTCCCTAAGATTTAAGACTTTAACACTTAGATGAAAGGCTTAAAATAAAGCACAATTACCTTAAACTGTTAGTTGACCGTTTAATTTATTTAAATGACTATAATACCCTTAATTTCTTTAAAGTTAAAATTTAAAAAGTTTAATTTTAATCTATTTAATATTCAAAATTATTAAAATAACTAAAAATTTTAATTAAAAATAATTTTGATTTATATTTATTTAATATTTATTTAAAATTAAAAAATTTAATTAATGATATTTAAAATTAGTAATTTATCCATGTTAATATTTTTTTCAAATTTCTATCGTTAAGTAATTTTATTGAAATTTTTGTGTAAACTAGAAAGTCTAAATTTACTTTCCGAATTATAAGATTGATGTTGTAGTATAAATTTAGTGTGAATATGTATGACATAAATCTTATATTAAAGAGTTTTTGTAGTAATAGTCAAGTTGATAAAGTTATGGAGTTGTTTGTTAAAAAAATTAAAAGAAATATGGTTAATGCTGGAGGATTTGCAAAAAAAAAAAAGAGTAAGAAATGTGGTCATTTTACATATTAGAGTTTGAGATGAATAAATATGACACATGAATAAAAATTAATTAAATTGTTATTAATGAAATTCCTAATTTTAATCAATATTAAATAAATATAAATTATCTATTTAAATTATGATTAATTAAATTCTTAATTTCAATAAATATTAAATAAATATAAACTAAAATTATCAAATTAAATTATCATTTATTAAATTTTTAATTTAAATAAATATAAATTAAAATTACTATTAATTAAGATTTTAGTTATTTTAATAATTTTAAACATTAAATAGATTAAAATTAAATTTTTTAAATTTTAACTTTAAAGCAATTAAAGGTACTATAGTCATTTAAATAAAAATAGACGGTCAACTAACGGTTCATGGGGTTAAGTGTGTTTTTCCTCAAATTTTTCATCTAAGTGTTAAAATTTCAAATCTCAAGAGAAGTATGTGTTAAAACCCCTTATTCTAATTATAATAAAAGAGAAAATAAGTTTACTCTTCTTTTAGGTGTGGCGTTTAAACTAAATATTGTAAATATTTTTTTACAAGCAATTTGATTTTTCAAGTTGAAAGTTTTACATTGTATACAAAAATAAAGCAATAATTAGTATAATGATTCAAGTATATTTATCATTGAAAAATAACTAAAAATGCCCAAGTATCAATTTTTTATTTAAAAATGCCCAAGTGTCAATTACTATAATAATTAGTATAAAGTGCCCTTATGCCCACTTTATACTAATTTTCTTTTTCTTTCTTTGTTTCCTCTTCTTTTACCCTTAAAATTGAATACCATCAAAACCAAAAACTATTTTCTATACATAGTTAAAATCTAATAAAACAAATTATGCGTGAGTATGCTACAAGCTCATTTCGATCAAAAAACATAATATTATGTAAGTAAGAAATTCAAAAAAAAATTATCAAATTTTGCTCAAAAAATAGAGTAGTGGTGTTTCAACGCTTGCTTGAAACTATGGGTGGTGTCAAGCAAGTACTAAGTAAGCACTGAAACACAAATACTTAAAGTTGTATAATGGTATTGAGTGTCTTTTTTACTCGGCATAAGGATGTTCGAAGGTATATGTCCAGTTCTTACTCGACAGTGTTATAGTTTCGAGTAAGATAAGTATCAAGCAAAAAAAAGTATCGAGTAAAAATGAAGTATCGAGCAAAAAGGCGTGGTGTCGAGCAGTGTCGAGCGAGAAAAGACACGTAATTTTCTTAAAACTATCAAGCTTCTTCGCAACCGAACTTGTCACCAAATTTTTCATCAAAATTACAACCAAATCAACATTCAAATGCAAAAATTTCATTGCACAAACTAATATTAATGTATTTCTAACCTCTAATTCATGATAAAAACATCAATTTCAGATGCAAAAGTAAAACCTTAACCTTTGTTCATTCGTTCACAAAGTCTTGATTCACTATTTTTCATCGCCTTTAACAATCACCTTTTGCCATCATTCGAATGAGCAGATTGAAGGTGAAAGAGTCGAGGAGTCAATGCTTGAAGGTTTGGCAACTCGAAGATTCAACGTGTTGATGTTTGAAAATTTTGGAAAGAAAATCAAGTTAGCCATTTGGACATCAAAGGTATTTTTGTCTAAGCATGATTATTTTGGGCAATTTTAGTAAAATTTTTGTTAAGGAGGGCATTTTTAAATTTTTAGATCTAATTTCGGGCATTTTCGATTATTTTCCTTTATTGTCTATCGTTCATTTGTTTAAATTATCTTTAATTTGTGAATTTATATTGAGAGGATTACAAGATACATTAATGAACATGTTTAAATTATGATTTTTTTTAGTACAAAAATTATATTGAGTTCAATCTTATGAGGTGATATATGTGATAATGACTAATGTTTTCAAATTTATCATAGATTTAATTTATTAAATTTTTTTACATATATTTGTTTTATTGTTTAAGAATGTAGTAAACTTTATTTATTCCTTTTTTTTATTTTTTATTTTTTAACACATTGAAAATGAAGCTACATCACCCCGTAAGGCTAAAAATCATGCCACTCACTTTATCACCATGGTAATCACGGACTCATTCTTGACGATGGAGAAGGTTTGAGCATCTATCTATACCTAATTGTGGGAGTTGATATTTTATATTATGTATGAGTACTAGATATTTTATTTTAAGAGTAGATATATCTTCATCAAACTATATGTAAGTAACTGTCAAATAGATACATGATTCTTCTTGTTCGAATCTAATAAACTGAATGCATTAGTAAATAAATAAATTTTATAATAATATTTTAAAAATTATAATTAAATATAATTATTTAGATTTTTTATTATAATTATTTAGATTTTTAGATTAAGAAAAAATTTTAATTATTGAATTTTTAGTGTAAATTTTAATAACAAAAAAATAATATTGAGTGTTAACATAAAGAAATGTGAAAATACGTATACAAAATAAAGCTAATTTAGAATCATTAACTGTAGTGGGACAATTAACTTATTCTTAAAAATTGAGTAAAGGATTAAGAAAATACTAATTGATTAAATTATTATGTATGTTAAATTTATACTATATAGATTTTTTCTTTTTACACAACTTCAATTGTTTTCTAAATTAAAATATATATTTTCCAATTTATATAGGTATTATAAAATAACAAAAGAAAAAATGGATAAAGTAAACAATTTAAAAAAGAAAAAAGTGTTTATATTAAATTTTATTATTTTATTTTTATAAAATATTAAATATAAACTTTTTTAAAAAGTATTTAAAAAATATTAAATATAGGCCATCACCAAAAAATCAATTTGCGTTGAAAAAAATATTAAATAACTACAAAAGAAGTATAATAAAATTCAATTACGATAGAGTTATTATTTTTATAGGATAAAGGAGCTACAAGTCTCTTAAATATAGTTTATTGGACTAAGTATTCGTTTGATTTGATTTTTTTATTAATTTTTTATGGTGAATTTTTTTTTAATTGTTTAGTGTCATTTATTTAACACAAAAAAATATCTTTTGAGAATTAAAAAATTATTTTCTTTTAATTAGAAAAAATTTAAAATTTTGATTTTAAAAAATAAAATTATCTAAAATATTCTGACTTTACTTTAAAAATTTTACATTATTCTTTTAATATAGAATATAAAAAATATGTCTATTAAAGTAATTATTCAAATTTTCTCAAAAATAGAATTATTTGTGACACCAAATAATCAATAAATTTTTGTTACATATGTACTTTTCAAAAATTCTATTTAAAAAATTATACCAAACGAACCCTAATTAGTCTGAATATTAAAGTTCTAATTTATTAAAAAGTGGTAATTACACTTCTATCAATAATAGTTATTTAATAAAAATAAATATTAAATCTTTAAAATTTGACAATATACAATATATTTATCTAAAATATATTAATAAAATAAATGATAACATTACTTTCTACAATACTAATAATAAAATATTTATTATTATGTTATAAATTTATATAAATAATAGATTTATTTTAGTATATTTTATATTTTAGCTATATGTAAATAAATTTTATTTAAACTATAATATTATAATATATTATATTATATAATAAATTAATATTTATTTATACTTTATTTTATTTATTGTCTAAAATGTAATTAACATTGAATTGTTAATATATTGTTAAATAAATAAATTTATGTTTTAATTATAATATTAATAATAGGTTATAAAATAATACATTATTATTAAAGAGCTTAAAAATAATTTTTACTACTATTAAATAGAAATATAATCGTTATTTTTTAAGTAAATTTTGAGACCTTAATTAATATTTTAAAAATTTTTAAAACTAATCGGTCTAATAAACCAATTCTTAAGAACCTATAAATCTTTTTCCCCCATTTTTTTTTATATCATATAGAGATGCTTTACAAAATATCATAACTTTAATGTCAATAAATAAGGTATTATCATGTGGAGGCTTTACAAATTCCTTTTCAATATTTATTATTTTTTATGTTATCAACCCTTTACGTCTATACCTACGGTTACATATAATAACCCCTTGTTCATTTCTACAAGTAATTTATAAGAATGTTAAATGATGTTGAAAAATGACTAGTATATGAGTATGTCATTTTCAAGCCCATCCCAATTACAGTTGCCCTCGTTCAATGAATGCATTCAAATTGAATCTAGGAGTTTCTATGGGCGCCCATCTCCAGACAGAAACTAGATCAAAGTTTCAAATGCAGGACAAAGAAATGGCATATATAAATGTTTATTAAATTCTTTACCTTTGGATGGTACAGAGAATTAAGTATCAACAGCAGTTGTAGATAAAGAGGGCCCTAATTGGAATAAAATAAAATAAAAATATTACGAACATAAAAAAGTAACGGAGTTTTTTCAATTTTGTGAAAAAAAAATAAAATTACAGGGGTTATTTTTTAAATTTACTGCATGTCACTGAAAATTTGCAATAATATTTATAATTTAAAAAATTTATGCCTCTGACTGCTCTCCTTGTTAATCGGATTGCTTGCCAAATGATTCACAGACTGCACGCACCTAAATGACTAAATGGTGGGAAATCAAGTAAATTTAACCTAAAACCAATTCATTTCAATTTTTTGTAGATAATAACAGAGACTTGAATCATTACAACACGGCAAACAGTAATTTGTGTTTTCATTGGTGAGTTATTAACTCATAATTGCATAGCGTAATGTATACAATCTCTCTCAAGTTTACAGAACTTTAATGGGAAGCACCAAAAGCACTTTTACAAATTCCACCAGCCCACTTTCCTCCACCCTACCAGGAAAGTCTCTGTCTCATAAAAAACTGCGGAAGCAGCTAATTCCAAGAAAAGAAAATCCCACTAAGAATTGACAAACAGAATTTTCCCGTCAATTTTCCTTCTCACCAAACAACCATCACCCTATTCAATTAATGCATCATTAGCATTTACTTAAAAAAGAACCCAAACACAGATCATCAAAATTGAAACAAGTAAAATAAATGAAAAAAAGAAAACCAGCAACAAAGCAAGAGAGATATTATCTATCGATGCTATTATATTCATTGTTTATCATTCATCACAATACTTATATAATTTTGTTTTTTCTATAGAACAAACATACGTTATATTTCATAATTAGAGCCCCAGCGCTTCAGGCAGGCACTAGAAACAAGCAACGAAAATAAATTCTAAAAATAAAACAAAATTTGAAGCCTAAAAAAAAAAAGAAAACAAAAGAGCCACCCTGCAAAATACGCATCCATCCATTCAGGCAATACACATACTCCTTGCCTTTGCTTCCTTGCTTCCTTGCGTATCAATATTCACAGTTGAAACTATAAAAAAAAGTTTACAACACGGGATCCTTTTCTTTTTCTTCTTTCCCATCTCCTTGGCCCTTCTTTTAGATTCTTCCATATTTTTGTTCATTTCTCTCTTTCTTCCTTTTTTTTCTTTTTCCAAATTTTTTTGGGTTATGAAAATATACTGGTTATTATGGGGTTGATTGGCTAATTAATTATCAGGCAGCTGCGACGGTGCTAGTACGGTAGTAGTCCTGATTTTTGTTTGGAGATGTAGATTTTCTCTGCTGCTCTTTCTTTCTGAAAGCCTTCATTGACGAAGAGAGGCTCTGTTTCTTCTCCTTGGCTTCATCCGCCTCTATAATCTCTTGTCTGCACTCTTCACTACAAAACGGAATGTCTCCTCTGCAAAATACCGCGGATAGATAGATATATATCAGAAACCACCCATCAAAAATCAACCTGGTAGAAATACTAATAATGGTTTACTAAAGTGGGAAAATTTTCCATGGCTTCAGGCTTATTTAGGTTTCCCGGATCCCCAGACCAAATTACGTGTTGCTTGGTTACTAAGAAAATGTTCGGAGTAAAACCCAATAAAACGTTAAAATTGTTCGACAGAAATGAAATAACGTAATTCATGGGAATTAAAATTAAAAAAAAAAAAACAAAATTGAGATCTGGAGGAAACACGCTTGATATGATAATCAGAAAAATTACTTCTTTTCTAACAACACGAAACGAAATTCATGTATAAAGGAGTTCAGAACAATGTCTAACCTGTACATGTAGATGTCTCTGTTCCCAAGCGGTTTCTTGCAAAGAAGACAGGAGTCCAGGAAATGGGGTTGCTGCTCTTCGAATCTGGCATCATAGAACCGAGGACCGGATCTCGGAGAAGAGCAAACTGATGAAGATGATAACGAAGATAGATTCCTCAAACTAGTCCTTGCATAAGACATAGGTCTAGAAAATAAAGCATAGTTATTCTGGTTATGATTCCCTGAAAAACCAGCTTCCATTTCAGCTAAAGAAGCCAAACCATAATCTTCCTCAATAAAACAAGGCCTTCTCGAAACAACCGAATCCATTTCCTTTTCTTTTTTTTTAATATATATATATATATGTATGTATAAATGCAAACGCAAGATAGCCTGGCCTGAGATTCAAGAAAGAAAGAGAGAGATGTGAGTGGGAAAAAGAGAAGAGAAGAGATGTTTATAAAGAATCAAAGATAGGTGGGTGAATGAACGACAGGCTTTTATAGCAAAACTCTCAACCATTTAGAGAGAGGGACTGCATGTAAACAACGGCAGGTTTCAAGAATCCGTGTAAGTAAATCTATTGGCTCACATTACCTGCATCTCATGTTCAAATGTTTTTGGTTACACATCGTAACGTATTTGCCACTCGAGTTCATTGAATCAACAATAATGCCAACCCTTAGATATTTATGATTCTATAGCAAATATAAGGGTAAATTTGGAATTGAAGTGGTTGATTCTGCTTGAGACTAGATTTTCTGTGGAGTCCCACTCTCGAACTAACAACACATGTCATCTACCCTCTATATTCTAACGTTATGACAGGACCCACGCTCGTTGAATGCGCGTTACCGTAACGACCACACCGCCCAAGTCGTTTTCGATCCACTGGGCCCTGCCCCCGGCTCCAATCGCCGGTTTAGAGTGGTCTCTTTCTTTACTGTTGTGGGTCTAAGCCGAAGACTTTCATAGAGTTAGAGACTTTTCGGAGTTTGTGGGAGCATATCATGGCTAAGCTATTTACTAATATGTTCGGAGACCAAGCAAAGCAACTAAATGGTTTTACTCTAATAATTTTTCAATTTTATTATATATAAATTCATAATATATATATATACAATGATAATTATAATACATGATATTGACCCGGTCATGAACCCAACAGTAGGTCAATTTATTTGGAGGATGTATAAGCAAATAAACGAAGGAGAGAGTTGTAATTAGCCACCTCCTCGGCCATGACACTTGGGCCCAGTCCGCTTAAATGACAAAACATAAACCAAGTAAGCAGCACGCTCCATAAATGCAAGTAAGACTTTCCAATTCACAAAGGGGGGCCCCAGCACCAAACAATACGTAGTACTGCACAAAAACAAAACCTCTCTCTCTCTCTCTCTCTCTCTCTCTCTCTCTCTCTCTAGTAGTCCCTCACAACCACAACCCACGGTTTCCCAGTTGCCTTGCCTTCCCTCGCCTGGCCTTGCCCTGCTCCCACCACCTTCCTCTTTACTCAAACTCAAAAACCCACCCTTGATAACGTCACCATCCTTCTCTTTCACTTTTTCTCTCTCATCCTTCTTTTGTCCTTTTTCCTCCCGCTCCCCAACTTCACCGGTCCCACTTCCCCAAACCCCACCACCCATCAACTGCGGACCCCACTATCCTCCTCCTTCTCCTATTCTTTTCCATCATGATGAATCATATGGTCCTCTTTTACGAATCTGATGGAGACTTCTCCATTTTTCTTTTAAATTATTTATTTATTTATTGTGAAAATAGTTTTTGTCAAAAAAAAAAATCTAAGATTTCACCGTCTTAACTCTATTATTTATTACTTATAGCAAAGAGAAAATTCCTCTACAACGGTTCTAATACTTGTTAATAATACCATGTTGTATACTTTTTTAAGTTTTTATTTTTGTCAAATTTTATTGATATCATAGTAACTCAATTACCGAATAAAATTTTTATATTTGTTAATTATTAAAATTTAAGTAAAAGCTAAAGTTAAAACCGCAGAACCTTTGAAGCAATTATAACTTCACAGCAAAATAAAATGATTATGTCCCTTGTCGTATTTATTGTCATTTTCAAGTATTTTTTCACCTGAAAGAAAATTATAAATTTAGATTTTTTTTATACGAGAACTCATAGTAATTATCATGAAGTCGCTCCCACGGTAGTAAACGGACGCTTTTATAATTATTAAGCTCATGTTACGAGGTTTTTGTTTCCCCCAGCTACGACCTTTGCCCGTGAACCACGGGCAGCCCGCCACTGCCCGCTTCATACAATCCTTCTCGTTTCTTTACACGTGTGATGTTGTGCTTGACGCCAGCGCAGCGCCGAGCTCTATATTTTACAGCCACGTAAAAGATCGACTGACAAAAGTTAATTTTATATTAATGTCATATCAGTAATTATGCACGGTGATCAATGATTCTGTAGTACGCCCGTAATTTGTCTCCAGCACTTTTATGGCGGATGGATGGCTGAGATTGCATTAGAAAATTTTATTTTTATTTGTTTTTTTATTTTTTGTGATGTGATTTTTCTAGAACCCGGGTCATAGGCGAATCTAGGGCGAACGATGCGGTCAGGCAAAATAATAACTACCGTGCAAGAAAATAAAAGGCTTGTTTTTCCAAATTTGGGTTTCTTTTTTTTTTTGCAATAATTGCAACACCTTAGAACACGCAATGGACCACTTTCATTCTTACGGTAGAAAATGAAATCAAATTCTTTGTGGGTAGGTTGTTACCTCATACTCAATATTCTAAATATTTTTACTTTGTTTGACATAAAAATAATAATTGTAATTGGTTTTAGATGGTTGAAAATGTTTTTTTTTATTTAAATAAAATTATTAAAATACTAACAACCCACTTTACAATATTCTCCTTCCTAACAACATTTTTTTTTTATTTTGTACTCACAATGGTATCATAATAGGATAGCTAGTAGCGGTAGAGCCATAATTTTGAGAAGCAAGGGCATCAAAATGTGGACTGTTTTAAAACAAACAAGACAAATTTTGGACCAGCTGATTGCTGATTGGGTGAATATTTGCAATAATAGACCGGAGTTAATTAAAGTTTGTACGTAATAATAATAATAATAATAATTAAGTCCATCTGGCTGTACAGTAAGTCCCCAATAATTAAATTAAGACTATATTCCTAAAAAGTGTAATTAAATAGAGAAATATAATAATGGAGTTGGTCACACTCAAACTCAAGCAGTCTAGCTGTTTCCATTTTCCCAGAGAACAATTGATCAATATTGCACAATGGTCACATCACATGGGCTTGTATTATGTTAGTGCAATGCACAAGGGGACACATACAAGTTGAGTTCTTAAATAATTAAGAGATTATTTTAAGCATTAAAAAGAGATTTTATAAGTTTTCTAAAGTGGGATTTGATTCTCTTTGTCATAATTCATTTTTTAACGAGTGAGTCATTTTCTTCATCAACTTTAATAGCATGCATCTACTCAAAGTATTAATAATATAAGTATGTATAATTTTGAATCATTAAAACAAATAACCCTTTTACTAAACTCGCCTAATTCGTAGCACTTTTGATGGCAGAAGTAAACAAGGGTTAAGAGATCTCTTTCCATATGTATAAGGAAGAAGTCTCATTTTACTTTATTTTTATTAATGCATTAGATGTAATTTTAACCGTTGATCTAAAATCAATGGAAGCCCACAAATGGGTTCGTTTTCGATAGTGAGTTAACAAGTTGAATGTTGATGAGGACTGAGGCGATTTTAACATAACGTAGTGGTAACACAACTGATCTGTCTCGAATGAAGACATATTAACAAAAATGGCAAAAACACTTTTAATTTTGTTGGCCATCTAGTCTTCTAAAGCCGACGCCGAAGCCGAAGCCAATGGACCACCGGATTAGTTGGTATGGGCTGTCACGCAAGTGGACCGAAATATACGACAAATTTGAAATTATCACAAAATAGAGAGTGAGATATTTTCTTTTTTTGAAGGAATATATATCGTCCAATGTCATCTCACCGTGCTTACTCGCTTATAAAATTGAAGAAATATTTTTAAAAATTCAAGATATTTAACGGTCAAATTTAAAGATGTATTTAATTTTTCTTCATAATTTTTGTATGTTAATGCATCTTTTAAATTGAAAACAATTCTCAAAAATTGAGTGGTATTAAAATTATTCTTATCCGTCACATTACGTCTCTTTTTTTATATAGCCGATGACATTTTTATGAACATAAAATAATAAAAAATAAAAAAGAAGAAGAATTGCGTGAGGTATTGTTAATTTATTAAGCATCAGAAATTTATACTATTTCTTTTTGGGTTTAGATTGGTAGACTAGTCTTTCAAACAGACAAATGTTATAAATTATATAAACTAATGTAATTTTTCTTTGTTTAAAAATCAATATAGGGTGTACTTGGTATTATCTTTTTAATTCCAAAAATATAAAAAAAAATTAATAAAATTTGTCATAGATTGTATTTAATTTTTTTTTGTCTATTAATATTAGATATTCAGTGATTATATCCTACCAATTTAAGTATATTAGTAAATATAGATTTTTACTTAGATTTAAATCTATGGTGATTTATCTTCATCTAATAAATTATATTTACTTTGTGATGGTTTTGTTTCACTCGAATTTAAATCTGTGGTGGTTGACTGAAGTTATATTTATTTTTATTATTATGATAGATTATTTTTTCAGATTTATAGTATTTGAGTTTTATATACAGTAATTTGTGGTGATATTTATTCGAATTTAAAAAATTATTTTTTAATTTAAGTTTATTGTAAAACGGTTAATATAGTTTAGATGTTTGTTTTGTTTCTCTTAATGTTTCAGCTTTCTTAAAAAAATTTAGTTATTAATTGTATTTAACTTTTATAATAATATTTTTTATAATGGTTGTAAATTTGATATAAATCTGTATATGTGTAATGGTTATTTAGACGAATGAAATGATGGATATTTGCTTAAAAAAAACATCAAGTGTGAACGCACACATAAATACGATATATGGATGGCGAAATTTTGATAGATTGATTTGAAACTTTGGGATCAAAATGTCAATTTCTCAATATAAATAAATATTTTAAAAATTATTTTTCATAATTACAACAAAAAGTAAAAAATTATAATTATTTGGAAAGGTACAGTGTTAGAAACGGAGACAGATTTTGTTTTCAACCTTCTGTACCCATGATCATTTTTTGTTTTATTTGACTAGATATTTTTAATTACAATACAATACAGCTAATTAAAATAAGTATCGAATACCGACTGATGAATTATTTGTTGGGACAGAGGAAGACTGAAAGTAAGTTGAGCAAATTTTTAATTCAAAATAAATAAATAAATAGAAAAAAACTAAAACTATTTGTTCACTGAATAACCGTTCGGCTCCCATTTTGGATTTTACGCTGGTAAATTTCAATTGTGTTATAGAAATCAACGGCTCGTACTAAAATACAAAAATAAATATAAAAAAAATACCAACAAAATGCATAATATAATAATAATTTTGTTCGGTGGTAGTTGTAAATATCAACGCCAAGCATCCACGTGTCATCTCCAGGAAGGCGCACGTTTTCTGACTGTCTACTCTTCGATTCTTGGTACGCCAGCTCAAAGGCTGAGTCATCCAGAGCAGGGCACCCAGATGTTGACACGTGTATGGTATTTTTCTTCCCACTTATGTCTCCAAGTCTCCGGCATGTATTGTACAGAACTTGAAAAACCTTTCTTGATTTCCGTGTCCGTTAACCTTTTTTAAAATTTTTTAAAAATATTCTCTTATTTCTTTCGTAAGCTTGTAGCGGCTTAAGGCAGCGTCCAAAATTCCCAGTCTATTTAAGTTTCAGTGAGACACGTGTGCACAAAAACAGAAACACAGGGAAATTAAATATATTTAAAATAAAAAACAACTGGATCCGGCCTAGCCTAGCCTAGCCTAGCCTAGCCTATATTATGTTTGTAATTGATTGTATGTATAGGTCAGAGGCATGTGCTACACCCAATTTTCTCGTGTTAATCGGTATTCTAAGGTGTAATTGTGAAGCTCTAGAACATGAGTTAATTGTGTTTTATAATAAAGTTAATTTGATTTGATAGGTTGCAATAAATATGTATGCGAGATCTTGCAATTTGATTGCCTTTGTTTTTCCCGTAATCAATCCGTCTTCTGGCTAAGTTCTGAAAGTTAAAATAGTTAAAGCAAAGTAAATATTATTCGTATTCCTTTCTTAATCGGTTTGCTGTTCATCTTTCGAGAGCAAACGACTTTCCATGGTTTTTTCTTTATCCTGATGTAAATTAATATATATTAAATGAAAATGCAATAATTCCTTAGTGGCACATTGTTTTCCTTCCAAAAGAAAAAATGAATAAAATGATTCAGTAAAGTAAACGTATAACAAAGACCTCATATTTTTAAAAAAATTAATTTATTTTCTAAATTGTGGCGATGATGACGCATTGGATTGATAGGCATAAGATTTTGTGGAAATAATAATAATAATGGAGTCAATTCGATTGTGGAACAGATTGTTGACAGGTAACAGTTTTAAAATACATTTAAAAATATAAATAAACAATCAAATCAGCTAAAACAAAAACAAAAAAAATGGCAATTTTTCTCCTGCAATGTCCAGGTGTTTTCACTATTATGGATGCGTTTGACATAGCAAGAATTGTAGGAAAATATATACATCATATGGTAGCTTCCCAAGAAATGGTAGGTACGAGCACGACTCTTTGGGTGGATACATCTATTTTCTTAAACTAAATTATAATTGGGTAAATAGTTTCTGTTCATCAGAAATTTCTGGTCACATTCATTTTCTTGGCGTGGGCTAGGATGTTTTGTCATTGGGTCAATGAGTAAGCCCATTAGTAGACAGCCAAATGGGCTTCACTTATTGTACCACAATAAATCCATTTAAGAAGTTTCTCTTGGATTGTTAGCATCAACAATACAATTTTAAATGTATTCATTGTACGACAACGTGTAAATGTAATTATGGAATTGTGAAAGCGATGGATTCCAGTGGTGAGAAAGAAACCTACAAAAATGTAACACAGGAAATTGGATCGAGTGTTTCCCAGCTGCTGCTGATATTGACGCCTGCTTTTCAAAATTTTAAAAAGTTATAACAAAATGTTTGTTTAGAGTCATAAATACATTGGATGTTTAATTGAGTAGTTGAAGGGCAACGTAACAAGCTAGCTAGGCAGCTGACTAAGGCCAACCAAAACCATTACAATACGTTTAATAATTACAATTTGCATAGGGCAGTGAAGCTGCTGACGATCACCATCACCTAAAGGCCGTTGGGTAGGCGGCATTATTCCAGTTACGCAGTTCGAGATTCAATGGCGTTGATTTTGCGTGCTTTGCTTTGCTGTGCGTAACAGAAGAAACAGGCCCCAATTGGCCCAACTAATTTTTTACCCGTGCTGTCCTCTATATTTACTCGGTTCTTTCAATTTCATTTCAAGTTTTGCCCATCGATTTAGGGTTCTGAATTCTGATGGTGAGAGTAGTATATAAAATTGCTATGAAAGGTAGGGCTTGAGTGGAGTAGGCTTAGGTTAGGATCCTATTGTTTGGTTTTGAAATTTGGAAGGTTTTAGGCTTTGTTTTCTTCTTCTTTCAGGGTCTAACATTAGGATCATTGAAAATTTTACATTTGATTCAACAGTCGCATAAGGAGAAAACAGATAAAAAATAATAATAAATCAGAAAAATGGATCTACAATTTTCAAAGGTAAACCGCCCGAAAGATATAAAATGTCAAATTATCCCTTGCATTATTATTGATATTATTGGTGGGCAAGGCAAGTATGATAAAATGGGAAAAATAATAAAGCAATTGCTTCTTACCTAACAGAACAGAGGAAAAGAAAAGGCCAAAAACTGTACTAAAAAGCATGCATGTTAGCAATAAAAGAGTACCAAAAATGTGCATCGAATTGATCTTTCATGTCTTTGTTTTGTCAAACTGCCATCTATTGTGCATCATATCAAGGGCCCCTTTACTACTAATACTGCTTTATCACAAACATTATTGTTTGGCTACTTGGCTGGATATAGCACCGGATTCAATTGGCCAGACAGGTGTAATGGTATTCAAAAGCTTAGGCCATGATCAATGTGGAACTACATTCAAAATGGTGGGATGGCGTATAAAAAGTACAAAATGACATATCATGCCTAATTGACCCCCCGATTTTTTTTATTATTATTTTTTTAAAATATATATATTTCGGGAAATTGGAAAAGTGTGATGCTATTATTTGACAGTGAAATGGGTTTTGGAAATTAATGACAATTCAGGCCTAGATACATCTACTCTCAAACCACAACATTTAATTACCTCAACACAAAGGCACTTCACAATATCTCTTTTCACTCTACCTTCTAATATAATTTAATAGCATTTCAAGTATGCATCAAGATCAATGTTTAGTTGTGAAAAGAACTTCACGATAAATGGTGTCAGTCAGACTTTTCATGAGATTAAAATATCAAACATATACAATTATAACAAGAGGAGACTAGTAGACCAAATCACAAATGTGTTGTCCTCCACTTACTCCATTAAATTGAAAATACAAAGATCAAAAGCATTATTTCTCTTGCTATCATGGTACAATTTTTTTCAAGTCACAAGCATCAAGTCCTTATCGTTGGGAAGGCAGAGTCACTCTTATAGCTTGGCCCCATACTCAATTTATATGACTATCTGTTCTGTCCAAGATCTACATCTTATTTTTCCAGGCCTTTTCTTTGATGTGGTGGGCATTTGAGGCAATGGGGCATCTTCTGTATGAATTATCTTTGTCCTGCTCTCCTATCCCATTGACAACAATTACATCATAACATAACTCACATCTTAAAGATTGATTATTACGGTCCATAATCTGCAAAACTAGCAACCGGGTTCACAAATATTTACTAGATTTCTTGAAACAGAGAAACATTTTCTAATTAAGTTAAAGTTAATGCATATTTTGAAGTCAAATATTGGATTCATGTTAAAGTTTTAGACACTTTGTATGAATTTGACAGTTGACAAATTTCCTGAGAAGCCAAATCTTGTAATATCATGATCCGGAGATCATGTGAACCTCTAAATAAAAGATGGGGTTAGTGTTTTGCTTATTTTCATATGTTGGTCAAACTTAGTTGTCATTATTTTTCTTTCTTCCACTGGTTTCAGGACACTATTGTATCTCATCCACTAATTTAGAGAAGAATCTTGCAGACTTGTACAAATTTGCTTCTCATGTGTGATTTTGGCTCTGATGGAGAAGGTATAAATTTAAAAAAAAAAAAAGAGTAAAGGTCTTAGTTTTTAAATGAGTGAGTGATGATCCTCATTGCATTGCAAAGAATCTTATTTGTTTTGATTACATGACAATTCAAGATTGTTCCCAGAATATGACAGCTGCAAAATTTAACAGCTTCTACTTTAATACTGATAAATTTCCTCAGGATCAATTAAGGGTTTGTTTACTTTTTCTTTCTCTTTTTCTTTTTTCTTTCTCCTTTTTGGGTTAGCTGAGCCCGAGAGTAATTCATTTGCTTTTATACTTGTTTTCTTCTTATTGTGACATGTATTGATTGCTTGCATTATTTTGCCAAATCCATCGTACATACACGCATGTAAGCTGCATTGGACAGTGTGGTGTAATGCCCATGTGATCACAATCAGATTCCTGCTTATCTGCAATTACATTGCAAACAGTTAAAAAGTTGCATAATTAATTGTAATCAGACATGCTTGTGATCCAATCTATTATTCACCACAATATAATATTCAAAGAAGTGATTAGTCTAATGCCTAGTTTCTCCATAACCCAACTGCTTGCTTTCATCAGTGAAGCAAAATTCATAATATAATCCTTGTTGGGTTAAAAGAAAATGTTGCTTTATATTTTGTTTTTTTCTGAATCCGCACTACCTACAAAAGTAGAACACGAATAAAGGGATGAGAGATCACTTGGGTTTCACTTTCTTCAAAATCACTTTCTCATACTACTAAAGATTCAATGGCCTCATTTCTCTGCTTCCATACGATCACAGAAAGTTGCTTCAATTTGAAGTTGGCTGATTTGCAAAGAATCAGCAGCAAGAATGGGAGATGCAAAGGGAAAGAAAAATACCCATAAATCAAGTCAAACCCAAATATCTTTTATTATTTTCTTTCTAATGTTACTTAAACGTAAATTAATCGCTTCCTAATTCTAATGTTAGTGGAATTTAAACAATTTAAGCTCCAAATTTTCGCTACCACAGCAAAGAAAAAAAAAAGTTACCGTTTAAGTATAAACTTCTATTGCAAAAAGAGATAAAGGTCGAAGGGAAGAAAGAAAAAGTTGGGTTAGGCCAATCTATTCTTAGCAGCAATGCAAATGCTCCTTACCATATAACATCAGTAAAATGGAAAGGGAGAAAAAAAAAAGTAGGCATAATAGTTGAAAGAGCAGAGAATCTTTTTTATTGCGCCTTAGGATTTTGGACAAAAATGAGAAAGAAGTTACAAAAATATAATGTAGAAAACCCATAATTGAAGTATAGATCCATTCTTGGATTTTGATATTCCATATCTTACAAATCTTTTCCAAATTCTTTTAGAGACCCAAGAAAACATGTAGCTTATCCTATGGCAGCATCATGGCAATGAAAATTGGCCAGTAGCCAACCCTACTATATCGCTACCTCTACGTAATGGGGCCAATAACTATATATGCATGTAACTCCATGGGACCAAAACAACATGAAATGAAACTCTACATTGAAATAGCAATCACTCGAAAACTTTCTTTGTAACACAAGAATATTAGAAGAAAAGGAACACATGCCTTCTATTTTAAGAGAAGTTAGATAAATTCATTAAAAGTAAAAAAGGATGCCCTATATTGAAAGCCACTTATCTTGTTGCTTCTATTCAATGAAAAATAGTGCAAGATGCTTTTTTTAGAGTAAATATTGAGATGTTACCGACCCATTGATTATAATTTACAACCACATAATCATAACAATGGGATAATGCAACTATTACTTTTTTACCTGCTTGATTGTTTCAAACCCAGCTTTGATTACGTATCTATATGCTATGCTTATTTTGTCCTTCGCATTGCTTCAGATAGACACTTAAAAATCTTCTAAGCTTGCAATCTATGTATAATTCCCTTAATCAAAAGTGTGTTAGATTGCAAATTCATATCTTCTAAGCTTGCAATCTATGTATAATTCCCTTAATCAAAAGTGTGTTAGATTGCAAATTCATAAGAAATAAACTAAGCATATGCACCCAACATACCACATTGTGTATGCCATCCTACATTGAATTGAGTCATTGACAACTACAAACTAATGCGTATATTAATCACATTAACACCATATATAATATCATCAAAAAATTTAAAAGAAAAAAGGGCAAATGAATTATCAAATAAAAGAATTTATATATGAATTATTTTTTAAAAAGAAAAAAATACCACTACCCATGTGGTGATTTACATCCTCTAGGTAACTTCTCTCCAAGAGGGGGAGTTAAAAGAGAAAAAAAAAATGAAAAACAAAA
Organism: Melia azedarach; assembly: GCA_028052125.1. NCBI lineage: Eukaryota > Viridiplantae > Streptophyta > Magnoliopsida > Sapindales > Meliaceae > Melia > Melia azedarach. The sequence continues at coordinate 4,193,185 of CM051401.1, read as the reverse complement.
ACAGAAGCAAGAAAATTTTGAGTCTGGGGTGGTTCACCGGAATATCTGACCCCAAAATAACACCAAAAAAAAATGTAGTTCTTATTATGCTCCATTTTTATTTTTTTTTAATAATTTTTTTTCTTGCATTTTTTTACCATCGTTTGCATGGCGTTGGGCCTCAAACTGGGCCTCCGGTTTCTGCATTGTTGGGCTTTTCAAACCCTAAGAAAGGAAAACCTCAACGCTAGAATCTCTCACGTTGAAACACAGCGGGCATGCCTGAATAACCCGGTCGCATTCTGTACAAACGCAGAGGTGTCGACACGGCAGCAGCACCACCGACGCCACCCCTTTGCGACACGCTTTACAACTCGGCCCCGAAACGGGTAAGGAAAGTACGCGGTCCGGGTCGACGTAAGCGGACTCCGCATCCTCCGCTACCTCCCCCGTGCACATTAGTCCGTCGTCTCCTCTCCTGCTATCTTGTGCCCCGCCTGCACCGCTCATTATAGCCTGCTGCAGCTGCGCTTGTAGAGATGCAGCTGTTGCCTCCTGTGCCCTGGCTTTTGCCTGCCAAACCTGCGCCTCCACGCTGAGTTGCGCGGCGCGTGCCTCCAACTCCGCATTTCTTCGCGTGGCTTTCTCTACTTCGGCTTCCTTTTCTCTCAATCGCCGGGCTATTGATTCCTCCGCTGCACCCAGCAGGGTACGATAGTGCCTCTGCCTTTTCTCCGCTAATGAACGACGCAGTTGCTCTCCCTATAAATTTAACCCAAAAAAAAAAATCAATATCACAAAAAAAAAAAATCAATATCACGAAAAAAAAAGAATCGAGGTATAGAGAAACCAATTTGAAGAAAACGTAAATTAGTACCTGGGCTTGGAGGAATTGGTCTAATTCATCTCGCTGGCGTTTAATTTGAGTGGCTAAATCTTCTGACAGAAAAGACAAGAAAGATGGTGACTGGCACATAATATTTTGCTGTTGCTGTTGCTGGTGTTGTTGATGATGATGAGTCTGTTGTAACTGCTGCTGCTGCTGTTGTTGTTCACCGAAAGATAAACGTAGGCCAGTAGATACGACATTGGGTTGTTGATGGTTATGGAGCTGAGAGATGTTTACCAGTTGGGGAGCTTGAGATTGCATAGAGAATGGATTAATCGGTGCCGCTGTTATTGTTGTTGTTGCTGCAACTTCTCTTCCTCTTTTGCGCGGATTGCTACTCCCTGAAGAACACGGTGGCAAATTTAGAATCTTGATAATTACAACTGGGATGGAGGAATTAAATTAATTAAGCAAACTCAGTACTGACCTCCATTGTTGAATAACATGTACGATTGATCAAGAAATCCTCCTGGTTGTGGCTGCAATGGATAATCATGTCCTTCTTGTCCGTTTCTGCAAATAAGAAACGAATGAACTCAGATAAAAGATTGAAAATTTATTAGGAAGTTAAAGAGGAAAAACAAGAAAGATATATAGATATAGATGAAAGACAAACCTATTTAGAAGGAGAACGTTTGATGGATATTGAGCTTGAACAGCCATTATAGAAGAAGAGGGGAGAGGATGATGAAGAAATACGAATGATGATGATATAAATGAGAAGAGTGAGGATGTGAATATGGATATTATAATATATATTGTGTACAGAGAAGGTGAATGTGAAAAAGGTGTAGCAATAAACGCTAACACATAAGAAGCATGAAAAAGAAAGAGGAGGAGGATGAGAAAAAAAAAAAAAAGGAAAGATGCCTGCTTGACTTGCTTGGCCTGCCTGCCCACAAGGCTAGCTTGGCGGACTCTTCAATAAGATAAAAGAAAAGAGAGAGTCTTCAGAAAGAGAGAGAGAAGAAAGAATCAATGAATGAATTATGTTGAATTGAGAGGGGAGGCCACCACCACGAAGACCACCATCACCATTACCATTCCCTTCAAATCTATCTATCCATCTGTCTGTCTGTCTGTCTGTCTATCTATCTATCTATCTATCACACCCTTCTTCTCATTTGTAATTTTACCTACTTTTTCTCTTCTTTGCTTTGCTTTGTTTGCGTTGTTCGCTATGCTTTCTAATCTTTCTCTCTCTGTTTTGTATGTATTTATATATACATATATAAATACATATATATATATATATATGGGGTACAGATAGACAGAGGGGGAGAGAGAGATGCGATTGAAACGAATCAGTCCAAGAGAGAGACACCTTATTCTGCTCTTTCTTTCTTTGTTTGTTGCCTTGCCTTTGCTTCTCCTCTTCAAATATGTCTAATCTATTATCGATGTATGTATGTATGCGTGGGGTTGGCTTTTCTTCAGAAGGAGTCTCGTGTTTGTTATCATCGTCATCATCATCATCATCAACTACACCACCCCCCAATTACTAATTACTACAAATACTTTTTCTCCCTTTTTCTTTTTTTAATTCTTTTTTACAGTTAATGAATGAATCTTACAGTTTATATATATATATATAGGAAAAATAAATAATAAATAAGGGAGAGAAAATCAATGACATGGGTGGTGGTGATGTTATATAAGATATAATGTAGTTGTAAGAGTTGTAGATATATAAAGTTGTTGTAGAGCGTGCAGGTCTCTGCCGCTACCGCTACCGCTGCCGTTGGGACTGTTCGTAATTGTATTTGTACGTGATCCATCCCATTCCATGCGTCTCTCGTCAGCTTTCCCCCTTCCCCACATCCCTGTTTAGAATCTCTAGGGACATCTTTTTTCTATTTTTACCCACCCCTTTTTTTTACTTCAAAATAATAACTATTTCTCGTTGTTTTCTACCTATTAATTATCTTCTCAATTAATTAATAATATGCAGATAAATATTCGAAAGAAAATAAAAACTATATATCAAATTCATTGATTGATATTATACATGCGATAAGTATCACACCCCCAAAGATTACCTTGAAATAGCAAATATTCAAATAATTAATCTTGGATTGAGTTGAAGCATTAATTTTGTCAATATTCTTCATTTAATAGTTTCCCAATAAGTTACCGACTTGATTATGCATGTTAGATATGTATATATGTTATAAAAATACACGAATATATGTAATATTTTAATTAATTAATTATTAAATATAATTAATATTGCTATTTACTTGGTTTCGAAGATTCAAAACTGTTAAACAGGCAAGGATTGGGTTGCTTTTGTTTGCTTTAGTTCTCATTCCTTATCTTAGAAAAAGGAGAAGAGATCACAATACCCCCGACCTAATTGCTAGGTTATTGATTGAGTTTCTTTCAATTTCACATTCTTACCACCAAGTTGGTGATTGATCAAATTTTTGGGTATGACTATTTCAACTAGACTAAGCTATGTTTTTCTTTTTCAACCCTTTATTTAGGGGGCATAGTTAATCACAAATGAAACAAATTCTCAAAATTTAAACCGATTTTGTTATTACCAAATACATTTCATTTTGACTTACTCCCACCTCATGCATTTGAATGGTTAATAAAGCATTCGATATATAATTGATTTAAGAATTAATGCCTAGCTATGAGGAAGCATCCTTGGAAAGAATCACAAAATGGGTAAGAAAAACAACCACTAAGAAACTAAAAGTTACCTAATTTACTATAAGGGTAAAACAAATTATACATCTTTTTCATGTAAAAATTAAAAAAAAAAAAAAAGGGAAAAAGAGTGGGGAAGAATATATAATGAAGTGAGAATCACACAAGAAAAGTTAAGTTGGTATTGGTGATCTTCCTTCCTTCCTTCCTTCCTTCTCCAAAACCAAGAAGAAGAGGTGGGGGGGTATTTTAAATTTGTTAACTTTTAATTAATGGAGATGATAAAGAAAGAAAGAACGAATTGAAGAAAATTGTGAAAGAGAGTGCTTGGAATGGCATCACGCAATTTGTCTTTGGGTTTGGACCCACCAAGGGGGGTCGGCTCCTCCATCAATCCCACCCTCCATTCTCTTCTCTTCCCTTCTTTCTATAATCAATTAATCAATAAAATCTACTTCTATTCTTAGAAGTACAACCCAGCACGGCATTATAATTTTATATATATATGTAAATACAATGTTAATAATATTAGTCACTAATTCATCATCTCACACAGCTCATCTCATCACCTTGGCCTTCATCGTTTTCTTCTCCCAATATTCATCCAATATCTATCTCACCCTTTCATTTTCTCCTCTTTGTTTCTTGTTCATTAGTTTTAATTACATGGTAGAATAAGGAATCAAATTATTGTCTGTTTTTACTTGGTCTATGATGCTAATGAAGCATTCCCTTAGCTAGGCATTATTAATTCTGCAATTAATAATATACATACATATATATATATACACACACGCATTAATTACATGCATATGACATTAAAATATATATACATATATATTATAAATTAAAGAGATGAGATGGGTCTATCGAGATTTTTGTAAAAGTTAAATAAATTGATCTGGAAGGATAGTTGACTATTAATAAGGACTCTTGATGGAATAATGTGATCAACCAATCTTTTTGAAAAATATATCAAGAAATTGGTCATCAAATGGCATGCAGTTGCAATTGCAGGCCAAACCGGTTGACCTCACTCCAAGTTTCATTGGGCAGGTCTAATCCATTCTTAGGGTTAGGTAAACCTCACCCTAATCCATACATCAATTTCAAATATAAATATATATATATTTGAATTAATGGGTTAATGGAAGCAGTGAATTAGCGAACCCTAATCAATAATAGTACTAGTAATACTAAAGAGTCAATTAATACGTACATAAAAGAAATTACAAGCAGCCTGTTCAACACGGTTTGTGAGATGATGAATATATACTGTACAACTTTGGAAAACTAATTAGTAAATTTCTTGGTGCAGTTTGAATTTTGGGTGGTTAGTCTCTCGTGGGCAGCTAAAGAACTTGTGCTTGGGGCTTGGGGGATGGAGAAAAGTCATATATGAAACCTTGCAAATTGTAAACAAATGAAGACACACCACTGGCTTTTGCAGGCAGGCTAGCTATAAAAGTAATAGGAAACTTCATTAATCACCATCGAGCATCTCCTTGTCCTTTGGGCAAAGTGTTTTGGTTCCTTTTAACAGCTAGTCATTATTTTCAAGGGATCCTTTGTTCTTCACTATTTATACATATATATTATTTTATTTATATGCTTTTCATGGATCATTAAAAATCAACAACTTCTAATATATACATATATAAAAAAAAATGTTAATTAATTAGTCATCATTTCCAAGATGTGTCATGAAACCAGGCTCATTTCCTTGGGTTGAAGACAACACCAACTTAAGACATTTCTTTAATCCTAATCCAACCATTCCCCATCTGTATATATATATATATGTGTGTGTGTGTGTGTGTGTGTATTGCTTGACCCACACCCACAAACTGATCATAAGACTCGTCTCCTTTTCATTTTCTAGGAATTTTCCCTCCCTTTCTTTTTCTTTCTTGATGCCAATCAATTTTCTTGGAGTTTGTTTTTATTTTTATTTTCTATATAGCACCATTTTCATTGATCCCCATCACTTCTCTACACTCTACCCACTACCTATCCATGCTTTTCTTCACTCCCAACCATCCCCCCAAATTACACCCAACCAATGTTGCTATTGCTAGCTAGCAACAATTAATCATCTATATATAATATATTACTTAAGTAATTAATTACTTAATTTAAAAGATTTCTTTCTTTTTGTTTTCTTCTCTTTTCTTTAACATAATTAATTTTTTATGCCCCGGCAAGACATACCCCATTAATTGTTACTTGCCTCATGGGCAGCAATAAATAATAATCCTAGGTTTACGGGAATTTTTCCATTTTTCATGTCTTAAAGTTAAAATATATATATATATATATATATATATATATATATATATATCGAGAGAGTGGAAACTAGGGTGGATTCAGTGCTATAGGCCTAATAAAGTTAATACATGCAATTAAAGCAATGACAACATTATAATAATTTAATTATAAATATTCTATAATATCTTTATCTTACTTTGACATTATGTGTGATCTAACAAATGGGTATTGAGAATTAGTGATGGATGTGTAATTTGTTTGTGGGTCACAACTTATATGTATATCTATATACATAGTGAATTATTACCTACATCAAAACCAATCATCACTCAACTATTACCTTACCTTGTATGGCTATGCCATTATCTAATAGGCTGGTCTACATATGAGCACATAGCCGCCCACTAATTTCATTCTTTCGCTTTTAAATTGAAGATGCGAAGGTAAATTGCATATAGAAGCAACATAATATTCATCCACATGTACATATGAAAAGCAAGGTAAAAAAGAGAAGCCAAAATACATTAATAACAAAAATAATGACATGTATTTATTAATTAATGGTAAATCAAATGTCAGTGAGAGAGAAAAAGATAGGTGGGTATGTGGTGATATAATTTATTATGGGCTGATCGAAAGTACTTTCTTGGCAACTGTTTTCGTCTGATGAGAAATAATAATGCGAGTCACAAGCAGAGGCAGAGGCAGAGGCAGAGGCAGAAGGAAAAGGAATAGTGTGTTAGGCCTTCTGATGATCTATTTTTTATTTTATGGGGTAATGGTAATGGGGGAAGCAGCAGCAACATCAGAGTGTGGGTGGGGCTTTGTATTTGCTGCAAAGAATCAAAGCTCATGCTGCACAAATCAACTTCCCCCTTATTCATTCATTGTGGGCACACTTTTGGAGTCATCTATAGGCCCCATAGGCATAGGATCTTGCCTTTCTAGTTGTAAAATTTATTTAATGTCTTTTACTTGTACCCTTGTGTTTGGTATAACAAGCACCACCTTCTTCATAAACTTCTGCATGTGTTGAGTGCAATTTCATTAATGATCAGCTTTGCTTTTCTAATTTCTTTTTAACTTTTCTATAATTGGGTGTCCATTCTACTAAGTAATCTATTAATATGGTAAAAAAATTCAAACCTTCATTAAAGTTTGACATTTTGACTGCCATAATTTCTTGTTTTTTGAAACATAAAAGAAAGTTAATTCTCTTGAATGAAAAGGAACCCACCAAAAAGCACACACCCATGACCCCACAATGAATTCTCCATCGGAATTGAATACAAAACCTCCAAATACATCACATTTTGAACACCATAATGAATTTGTAGCAACTTTGGTTGAGAACAAGAATCATAAATACTGAAAAATCAGTGGTCCACTGATCCAACGGCTGATAGCACAGGTTGATCACAATAAACAAATTGGTAATGGACCTTTCACGTCAGCATAAATAACTTATTATGAATTTGTATAGACAGTTATAATAGACTTCCATATTCATGTTGGCTACCAAATACTGTCACCTATTTTTATTTTATTTTTTTTGTTTTGGGTCCTCTCCTCTGGCTGTACTGACACCATCCCTTAATTTTAAGGGCTGTATATTCAGTGGGACCAATTTTGTGGAATTATGAATTTTAATGGTACCAGAAAATAATTTTCATTGCCCCCCCACCCCTTTTTGGGTATGCAGTCCTTGTTGTAATTATTGTAAACTTGTCAATCTTATGGACTCTTTTGACTTTTCGGTAATAAAATAAAATTAAAAAGAAAAAAAAAGGAAAATCGAATTCTCTAGGGTATAAACACTGGAGCAAATTAAAAAAAAAAAGAAAAAAAGGCAAAAGCTCTATGGCAAATTGATTTCATGATTAAGAAAATAAAGTTTTGTAATTTGTTATTAATGATTGTCGGTAAGTCGTGTTTGGGAGCTAAACACACCCTAAAAGTCTTAATTAAATCTCTTTTTTTTTAAAAAAAAAAAATCTTAATTAAAAGATTTTAGATAAACACGCCCTTCAACTACTAATTTTAGGCACTTGTTTTTGAAAAATAGTTTTTAAAACTTTTTGGTATAAATCGAAAAAAAAGTAACTTTCTCCAACCAAAAAAAATAAGTAACATGATTGATTGAATTGGTAAAAATTTTAAAATAATATAATTAAAAGAATTTAGAATCCAAATCTTGCTCTTATTATTTAAAATTAAAACAAAAATATATGATAATTAAATTAAATACTTTAAACAATATGTTCAATAATTACACATATAATAAGAATGTACATGCATTTGGGCCACTAATATTAGTCAAAAAGAAATTGCAAGAAAAAGCTTTTCCAATAATAAAACGTATCAATTTAAGAATTACTTGTGTCAATTTGCTGTATTTGATACCTTAGCAAATTACTTATACCCCATTCTGAATGATAATGATAATGATATTTCAATTCATATTTAATTAATGTCTGACTATAATTTTAAAAAACAATAATAGCAATTAACTCCATTCCATCGCGGGTCCAACAAGCTATTTTGTTTTTCCTTATGAATAAAAAAATAGACATGTAACTTGAATGAGCAAGCATTTGGAGTTGGTAAATATGACTAATAATATTAATCACCACATATTTTAATTATGGTGAACAAATAATTATGTCACGTAATTGTACACACACCTTGAAGAACACGTATGAAGAAAGCGATTTGTGGTCTAATATATATATATATATTAAAAAGAATAAAGATAATTATCATGATGAGAAATTGGAATAAGACTACGATGCAAAGCCAACCATATAATATATAAAATAAATATAATTTAATTAGATAATTCTTAATTTGTTGCAGCCACCTTTTCATTCAGCATACACATATATACACATAACCCACGATCGATCCTCTCCTTTATTATCCTCACTTACAAGCAATTATTCAATACCCATATTTCTCGAATTTTATTTGATGATTAAAATGAAAGGGAGTTTGAAATTTTGATACAAATTGGGGACCAGATCGATGGAGATTCAAAGCAAAGCAAAGCAAAGCAAATATTGGTGGGTTGGCATTGTTTTTGTTTGTCAATATATTGCCTTCATTTTTAATTTGTACAAATACAAACATATATAATTGACTTGAATGCAAACAAGATATGCTTCTCAATCAAACTCATCACGAATCCATCCATGTACGTAATTTCAACTGTGGTTGGCTATACTAGACTAGACCACCAATATCGTCTATCTTTTCTTTTTCTTTTTCTTTTTATTATTTTTTAATTTTAATACTTTTTGGGTAGCTCTTTACAATTTTGTTTCTTCCATCCATTAATATAGACATTTTGTGAAAAATTAGGCTCGAATTCTATCGAGTAAGGAGTCGTTTTTGTTAAAAACCACACAAAGAATGCAACACACACACATTAATATGTAGGCAATAGCGTCATCCCCCATATACATGTTTTCTGAACACCCTTTTGGCTTTTCTGTCAAAATCCCATTCAATGAAAACAAACAAACATTATTATCACATATTTAATTTCTTTATTATTTGCCTTGAAACCAAGCAAATTAGCTACCAAGCAATTTAAACCGTGGTGCTGATCGTTTTGGAAATTGGGTGAACCTAACCAATCAAAACCTCACATATATATATTTCTCCCGGCCCCAAGATATTATATATCCACTACCTTCAAGATAATTCATTTATTAACCTCTGTTGTGTTACACTATAATTCTTTTCAATAAATTACTTCATAGGATAGGATAAGAATGAAATAATGTTTAACTTTATTATAGGTTAAGATAAACATGTATGTGTAATAATATTGTGTTTTGTGGGTGCTAATTAATTTCTTTCCTAAGATTATTTTTGGGTTCATATTGTTCACATCAAGATCAAAGAGTTTGGTTTACATCTGTATAATATTTGAAAAAAAAAAGAGTATTTTGAAACGATTTTATAAATATAAAATTAATTTTTCCATACTCGTATTTATAAAAGTTAACCAGAGAAACAATGGAGAAGAATAATCTGTATATATTCTGGAATCTAATATGTTAAAAAGGTCATAAATTATGAATAACATGTTTTTGTTTAATTAGAGCTATTTTTGGATTTTATAGAGAATAAGTTTGGTAATTAATTCTCTCAATTTTTGCATTTTAAAATCTTTTTTAGAAATAAAAGATCAAAGAACGGCTCTTATTCTTCCATTTGGAAATATATACTTGATGCAAAATAGGAACCATCTGTTTGTATATATGTTAAGCTAAAAGGAAGAGTATAATGCCTTAATTTGTTCTCTACAAGGATCTTTTCCTGGAATCTGTATATATATATATATTAATTATTATTCATCAAAATATTACGTGTAATATATTGAATGGAATTTTGATATGCTCCATATATACATATATGAATATCAAATTCCCTGAACTTAATTGACAACGTAATATTCTATATCATGTCGCACATTCTATGTGTTGAATTCTGATGCGAAAAAATTAAAGGTTATTCAAAATTCTTTCGTTCACATCAACATTGCTGTTTGATCGATGAAGGTTCAAAAGAAAAAAAAAGATGTAAAATAGAATAAAGTAAAATTATTCTTGTCAATTTGTAAAATTATAGAAACCATAATCATATTACAAGTGGAAATTATATTTGATAAGTCGACTTGGCTAATATGATATAAAATATACAATATATTCCAATCCACAGGAGCCTGGGAATATATATATATATATATATATATATATATATATATAGAGAGAGAGAGAGAGAGAGAGAGAGAGAGAGATATTGCATGATCAATATACATCAAGGATAAAATTGTTCCAACATGGGATTTGGATTAAAAAGATGATCAATGAAAATAGATGATGATTGCAGCAAGACTTTGGGGAATGAAATTGAGGAATTTTTCGACTATAATTACAGCAGGGGAATTTTAATTAATTAATTGCAATTAAAATGAAATTAATGATATGGGTCTGCAATTGCATTGCAAGGTACGTAAGTTATATATTATCAATGGAAGATCAGGAAAAGAGAAGAGACGTGTGAAAATAAGAATTCTGAATTGAAATAATGTAGGGTTGCTTTCTCTTTGTTTTGCATCATTTTTCTGGCGAACTTTCTCCGTGGGAAAACGAGACGCATTAATAACGTTAACGCGTCAGACTCAGACTCAGACATGCAAGCAGTGGACTATACAGACAACGAAGCACAAGGCAAAGCAATAGCAATAG